>OY776674.1:0-1379464 GCA_963675555.1 Leptura quadrifasciata
CTCAAAATTGTTATTTTTATTTTTTATTTTCATATTTCATTGTACATAAAAAATAGGGTGATGGTGGTAGAGGGTGTAGTAAATGCTAAAATAAATTTTATAGGCTTTTGGTTCTCGTACACACACTAAATCCCAATTTAATTTTTACTCTCTTTAATAATAGAGTGGGGGTGGCAATGGGAGTGGTAGAGGGGGTGGCTAATGCCAAAAAAATTTTCGAGTCCCTTGGTTCTTGTATACACCCTAAATCACATTTTATTTATTTTTTACTCCCTTTCATAATAGTGTGGGGGCGGTACTGGGGGTGATAGGGGGTGGAGGTGGTACTGAGGGTGACAGGGGGTGGGAGTGGCTGATGCCAAAAAGAGTTTTGGGACCTTGACTTTTAGTACATGCCCTAAATTGCAATTTTATAGACTCTTACCTTCTTGCTTTGCCTATTTACCCTTATTTACCCTTATTTACCCCATTTACCCCCGAACCCTTCAACGGAATTATTAAGTCAAAATATAATCTAGTTCCAGATCTCGTTATAATACATAAGTGTACCAAATTTCAAGTCAATATCATAAACGGTTTCCTATTTAGGAGTAGACCGCCCACAGCTTCCCTCCCCGCTTTTTCTAGGAGCAACTGGTCATGTCACTTCATATCAAAATCGTTTTAGAGAAAAAAAATTACTTTCTATTTTTTTCCGGTTTTAGGGGTTTACTTCCCCTACATTCGAGATAGGATCGATTTTACGATTTAGCCCCGAGGTGTGGCCGTCTTGAATATACATGTAAAATTTGAACAATATCGATCCAGTAGTTTGGGCTCTAGGTGCGATCACAGACGGCAGACAGACATTTCTTAAAAATCACTTTTTTGGTTTAAGGGGACTTGAAAACATCAAAATCCATCAAAAACTCAAACTCGAGTTTTTGCATGATCACCATACTTTCCTTATATACCTAGTACGTATATGGGAAAGTAAAAATTGTTGAGATATGTAATATAAGTATGAATTCAAAAGACGGATGCGCCTATTCCTCTAATTCCGTACATTTCCAGTTTTTGAGTTTTCTATGACTAACATAATCAAATGCATGGCATGGAGAGGTTTAATTTTATAAGTAAAGTAATGATTTAAAATCAAATATGGCCAACATTTTATTAGGAATTAACTATCAAACAAGACCACCAAAGAAGGAGTCCAAAGAAAACAAAATATAAAATAGACCATGTCCATGACGGAGAAGATGAGTCAGGTAGTTACCCGTTGAAATACTGAATATCAATGAGTAAATTATGTATTAATTCTGGACTATTTATATCATTTATAAATAATTATTTAGCAATATCCCTATATAGGTAGACTTGAAGTTTATGTCTAACGCGATTACAAACTGTGATTGAAATATGAAACTTTATATTTTTTACATATGTTAAATACCAGATTTATACTATAGAAATGAAATATGAATGATAAAATTTAATTTGGAAAAAGTTTACAAAATTTAATATTTTCTGCACAAGAGTTAAGGTTTCACCTTGTATATGCAGTCGGAGCACTTATACTTAGTCAAGAGTTCGAAAAAATACTTTTTGTTATTTGTGGCAGGGTATTTTCGCACTACCCTGTATATTACTTCTTGAAATGACACACTAGTTTAAAACGAAATTAGAATATTTATTTAAATACCACTGCACAGAGTTTAATACACTTAAAGTTAACTTAAAGTAGATTGCAACAGCGAAAGTTTTGTCTTGAAAAATAAAAAAATTAACTCAATTTTTTTAGATTGGAAGATTGGAACAATTCACTTTTTGGCGAAGGTGCCGGTTAATAGTTTAAAATTTCACTTAAATTAGATGCGCGAGGGCATTATTTAAGATGCAGTACCGAATAGACATTTAGGTTGTACGAAGAGTGGCTTGTAAAAATTCTATTTAAATAAATCAAATTTTCATACCGGAGGTATGCAAAGAGTCTTACGAGTGGTTTGATAATATACGGGAGCTATGATTTTAATGTTATTAATTTAAGAAGCTTGAGTTGTAAAATGGGCAAATTCAATGTTTTGAATGTTTCGACGTTTGTTTAGGCATCGTTAGGAATTGTCGAGTTGTAGTGAATTTTTTCGGAAATTATTTTGAAAAATTGTAAATTTTTTGATAATTTAAGATATACGGACACTTTTTTTTCTAGTTTGACAAAGCGCGCTGAAAGGTTTATTTATTTGGCAAATTTTGATATTTTTTCAAGTTAATGTTTTCATGATACGAAGTATATACTATAACAACCGTCAATACGTACAGGATATATTTTTAAATATTATTATCTTCTCTAACTTCACTAGAAAGTCCCTCACCAAAAAATAACACGTATCTCTAAACAAATATAAACCATTTTGTTTGCAATTCGTAAATTATTGTCAGTTGTATTATATTTTTGAAACATAACATTTACCAATTACAATCCACAACGAAGCCGAAACATAATAATGAAAAAAAACAACTTTTAATATACATTACCATTTATTTTCCTTTTTTCTACTGCATGTAATTATGTTATTTTTTTACAAGGTCATTTAACACCTGCGTCTCCCTTGGCAATATATCTGGATCTATATTTATTTGTAATAATGTGAAATTATTATAAAATCAGTTGTCAAATTTATATTTCTTCTCATTTGTATATAATTAATAGACATGTTTTATCACTATTATCAGTAGTTCAAATCTTGAAACATAAAATTAAATATAAGATTTATTAAAACATATTTTATCCGCACATCTGGTCTAGTTCTCTACATAAAACATGTCATTGGGATCGCCTTAACAATTTCATTTTGCTGTAAGGAACGAAGATTATATCAGATCACTCGTTCTTATAAACCTGGATTCTAAGAAATTAGTAGAGCAAGCTCAAATCTCTTATAACAGATTTCGTTTCACGTCACTGATCAAGGAATTAACCGCTGGCTTGAGACTGATTAAATCGTATTAAATTAATTAAACATAGAATTCTCACTAATTTCCACACCTGAATGCATATCATACGAGAGAAATATATTGGTAATGTTATTAAATTACGTAGAAATACCTAGTTGTGGGTAAGAGTATTTTGTTAGTTCACCTTCTAGAGCAACTAGGGATGTCAAATTTCTTTTTACTGAAATATAACTCACAAAAAATGGGATATCTGTTTCTAAAACTTTATTCTTCTGCGATAGATATTAAGCGAGATATTTGGTGTAGTCCTCGTAAAACAGACAGGTATAAGATGTTCATTTATTTATTCAAGATTTTTTCTTTAAAAAGTAAATTTAATAAAAGCTGTACTCGCGCATTGCCGAATACATTCATAAACTTGTCGACTTGTTTTTCACGTGTTACCACGTTGATAGCAGTGGATTAGACGAGATTGTGTGGGAGACAACACGGCTAATCGCTGCACCACTTCTGAGCTCGAGCCTCGGCCGCGCCAGATGGCAATGTCGCAGGGAATGGACGTTATGTAAGTAATGGTTTGTGTGCATGTATTCCGGTAGAGTGATGGAATAGAGAGATTGAACATGGTAAATTTTATAAATACCGAATCAGCAGACTTGCATTACTTGTATGGGCTTGCTGACGGGAACGCATATAAAACCAAGCGACTGTATCAAAATCGCTTCCCAAATAGAATTGTTCCTGATGCTCGGACGATTTCAAGCACCCACAGAAGGTTATGTGAAACAGGACGTTTTGAGCCGAATAATCACTTAAAATTAGCACCTCGGACTGCAAGAACTCCAGCAATCGAGATAACTTTTTAAAATTCAGTTAAGGAAAATCCCGACATAAGTACGAGGAAAGTTGCCAATAATTTAAATATCGCACATGTTCTAGTATGGAGGATTCTACATGATTATTTATTATATTGTAGTAGTAGGCTAAGTGTGTCTGGGACACTCTGTAGATATAATTAGTAATTTAAACATAATTTATAAAACAATATATACTGGTAGGGATAATGATAGGTAGGACAGATAACACAGTAATTGCATGATTTAGAATTAAGTAAATAATGACTGCATAAACATGTATTAATTAAATAAAAGTATTAATAACTAAGCAGCCACTTCATTACTAAATACCAAGTATTACATGACGATCCTGCCAGGATTCGACCCTGGAAAGAACAGTATCAGAAATTTTCATAACAATCATTTTTGGGCCAAGGAAAATCCGCATGCAATCGTGGAATCTCATCAGCAGGTGCAATTCTCATTAATTGTGTGGGCTGAAATTATTGGAGATTAAATAATTGGCTTTTTTTTCTACCAGACAAATTAGATGGCCATCATTATCGCCTGCTTCTTGATGATAATTTGCCAATTCTGTTGGAAGATGTTCCTATTTTAATGCGAAATCGCATGTGGTTTATGCACGATGGTGCACCTACCCATTTTAGTGCTCTGGCACGCGAGTATTTAAACCAAAACTTTAATAATTGTTGGATAGGTCGTGGGGAACAGAGTCATGGCCAGCTAGATCCCCAGACCTAAAGAGTCTGGATTATTTTCTTTGGGGACATCTCAAGACTTTGGTTTACAGTCAGCCAGTTCAAATTGAGGAATAATAGCGAAATCGCATAATGGTTTCGTGTTTCCTGGAATACTCAAGGAATTTTCCAGAGAGTTCGCGAGTCAATGAGAAGGAGGGATGAAACATGTATACTTTCAGGAGGCGGATATTTTGAATAATTAATTTAAATTTGCTATTTTTTTGTTCAAAATAGTTATGTTTTTGAAATTAAAAAAAATATGTTTGTATGCATACTTATTACTGCAATTAAATAATAGTTACTAATACAATTATAAAAATCTTGTCTAGATGTTTTGGTTAGCACAAATTATGTAATTGAGACTAAGAGAAAAAATCGCATGGGTACAAACAAATGAATGCATTTTATTTTTTAAATCGAAAGCTGTCCGCCGGATGAAAAAAAGTCAAGAGTCCATTTTTATGACAAGATAAACCGCAAATATGAAAATAATATTCATTTAAAAAAAAAACAGTGACTCGAGAATAACATTATACAGGGTGTTGCATCATGAGAGGGACATAGCTTAATAGGAGGTAGAGAACATCAGTGGTAACCGGAACCTCCCATAGAAATGTCTCATTGGGCCTTCATTACGAAGTTACAGGGTGTTAAATAATTTTTGGCCAAACCTGTTTTTTGTCATAACTTTGACAGGGAATGAAATAACGGATTCATATTTGGTACGGCTAATGTACTAACGAGACCCAAGAGGTACAAGTATAAAAAAAATATATCCAGGTCCGGACTCACTATAATTTATGTTTCTTCTTTGCATCAATAAAACATCACCCTGTATATATTTTTTTGAAATTTCGATACGATATTCGAAAAGAGCAAGAAAAAACAAACAAAATGGCCTATTTTATTTTTTTGTTACACCTTCGTGGTTATTTAAATACGTTGTTAAATGTGCAAGAAAATGGATTACAGAACCCTATTAAATGAGAGGCACGTGAAATAAATAGTTTTATAACTAAAATTTGCAAAAATTCTATTGAGTCTAGGTGGTCTGGGTGAATCCTAATTCCGGCACGTTTTAAAGGTCCATTTTGGTAAAAAACTGTGGTCCTAATAAGTAATCGGGTATGAAATAACAAAATTTTTAATCAATCACAGTAGGCTTGTTCAAAGAATAAAAGTGACAGATAATTTAAACCATTTAGGCCTAAGCAACCAGTTACTTTGATCAAGAAAATCATCAACATTTTATACTTAATAAAAATTGGAAAAGAGAACAAACTAAAATCTAAATAAATAAAATATTTTCCATTCAATTAACAATAAATAACAAAACAATAACTAAATGTGTTTAAAAATAAAACGTAATTGACACTAAAGTAAATTTTCAAAATGTCCTCCCCCACATTCTGTGCATTTTCTTGCGCGTTTAGAAAGGTCACCAATTGCTCGACGTATCATTTCTGGATTATTCCGTATTTCGTCGCAGGTTGTAACGATGCGCTGGATTAAATGTTGTCTACTTTCAATTTCAATGCTATAAACCTCGTTTTTTAAGTGGCCCCATAAAAAGTAATCACAAGGGTTACAATCAGGAGATCTTGGTGGCCATTCATGTGGACCCCCGCGTCCAATCCATCTATTAGGATACACATTGTTTAAGTGTTCTCTTACTCGAAGGTTAAAATGTGGTGGGGCCCCATCATGCTGAAACAACATGCCTCTTATACCGATATTTTCTAACATATTCGGTCAAATGTTTTGAAGAAAATCAAAGTAAATTTCACCATTCAATCTTTCTTCAAAAAAATGTGGCCCTATCAAATGTCTATTCACAAGTCCGACCCAAACATTTACAGAAAACCTGTGTTGCGAACGGCGTTGGCGTACCGCATGTGGGTTTTCCTGTGCCCATTTATGATTATTTCGTGAATTGTTTACTCCATCATTTGTAAATTGTGCCTCATCCGTAAATAAGGTTCTGTAAATGACTGGGCGATGGTTAGACAACCAATGACAAAATGCCAGGCGGGGGATATCGTCGCCTTGTTGAAGACGCTGTACCTGCTGGATATGATATGGATGGTAACGTTCTCTTTTTAGGGTTCTCCATACTCGCCAATGAGGAATACCAGTTGCCAAACTGATTCGTCTAGTGCTCATATTTGGGTTTTCTTGAACTACGTTTATAATATTATTTTGTTCCTGCACACCTTGTTGTAAATCACGCTCCACAACTGCAGAAGTAGGAAACTTTCCGTGTTGTCTTGCATACTGGAACACCGTACTAAAGGTTTTATGATTAGGGCATCGACGACCAGGAAAACGCAGCCGATATTCTCTTTCCGCCGACCTACCATTTCCATTACAGAAACCATAGATGAATATTATGTCAGCATATTCCACGTTTGTAAATTTTACTGGCATAGTTAAAATATTTTCACAAGTTTTCACTAACTAAATGCGGATTATTGACACATTAAATTACTAACAAACAATTATTCAACTGTTTAGGAGATTTCTTTTTATTGTCTGTCACTTTGAACAAGCCTACTGTGATTGATTAAAAATTTTGTTATTTCATACCCGATTACTTATTAGGACCACAGTTTTTTACCAAAATGGACCTTTAAAACGTGCCGGAATTAGGATTCACCCAGACCACCTAGGCTCAATAGAATTTTTGCAAATTTTAGTTATAAAACTATTTATTTCACGTGCCTCTCATTTAATAGGGTTCTGTAATCCATTTTCTTGCACATTTAACAACGTATTTAAATAACCACGAAGGTGTAACAAAAAAATAAAATAGGTCATTTTGTTTGTTTTTTCTTGCTCTTTTCGAATATCGTATCGAAATTTCAAAAAAATATATACAGGGTGATGTTTTATTGATGCAAAGAAGAAACATAAATTATAGTGAGTCCGGACCTGGATATATTTTTTTTTATACATGTACCTCTTGGGGCTCGTTAGTACATTAGCCGTAAGAAATATGAATCCGTTATTTCATTCCCTGTCAAAGTTATGACAAAAAACAGGTTTGGCCAAAAATTATTTAACACCCTGTAACTTCGTAATGAAGGCCCAATGAGACATTTCTATGGGAGGTTCCGGTTACCACTGACGTTCTCTACCTCCTATTAAGCTATGTCCCTCTCATGATGCAACACCCTGTATTGCACAATTTGTGTCCAGAGCATCTAACTAGAGAGTTAATTATTCTATCAAACTCAAACAACTTGCACGAACTAAACAGGGCCTGCATAAATTTACCTTTTTTTTTCAGGAGGTGACGTTCAGCAAGACCATTATAAATATATGAATGTACATATTTAATATGCAGGCATTTTGACACTTTCTTGTCCTTAATTAACAAATTAAAGAGGATTGTAGCTACTTATAATTAAGAAAGTAACACAGTGGCAAAAGCTGTTATTTGAGTTACACTAATTATTCAACAATATGGAACATAATCGTTGGCACAGTTGATTAGGCATGCTGGCGCTTTCACTTTACTTATATTTTTATGGAATTTATAAGTTCTTAAGAGCTTTGCTATTAAGAAGCTATATACAGATTATATTAAAACATTTTAAAAGGTATATATGGGTTTTTGTATTAATGGAAGACGGTACTTCTCTTTTTAATTCCTACTCAGATTATTATTTTTATGTGAATTATCGGATACGAGTAGGTTTTTTATTTAATCGTGATAAAGGAGTAAACTGAATTTAGAGTCCTGATTTACAGCTTTGGCGAGGATAAGTGTATTTAAGCAATTAAATTTTTTAGAGTGTGTTTTCCATTGTCTTCCATTGGTTTCTTAGAATATCTTGGTATGTATATGTCATACGGGAACCAACTAAAACGCCCCGTATATGGGTAGCCGTTTTCAAATTATTTTCTTACATTATTATCAAAATTCAATTACTCATTTAATTTATCGGAAATCATTTTTTTCTTACGACATAGTAATAAGGAATTAAATTTAAAAAGTCATCAATTTTAAATACGCATTACATAATATTTTAGTTTTCAAGCCAAATAATTTTATTTTGTACAGAAATGAATAATTCAAATGTGCTTTTAGAGTGCGGAATATTAAAACATAATATTTTTAGTTGCAAACTCCTCTATAAAATCCTTATTTTACTATAAGGAACGTAACCAGACTGCAACCAACAGCTACTCTCCGGGCTATGTGCCCCGCCGAGCGCTGAATTACAAGTTACAAGCCTGGCGCGTTAAGTGTAATAATTGCATATTACCATCAAAACGCTAATGCTTGGATTGCAACAAACACCAGCCGAAAGACTGATCCTACTTAAAGGAGCTCTCGTACCAGTCGTCACACACCACTTGCAGACTGCAGTTTCGAGCTGTTGGCTCTCGTCAGTGCAAGGTAGGACGACCGACACTAGGATCTCTTGACTATTTAGTACATTTCGGTATCTTTGGGATAGCGACATGTAAAATAGTCAGCAGGCGCCATCTAGTGGTCCAGTGTCTGTTGCAATCGAAGAATAAATAGCCTCACTGGGCTTAGCATAGTTCATATGTGCTCTTAGAGGGCGGAATATTAAAACATAATATTTTTAGCAAAATGTAGGATTTCAAGACAAACAAATATTCTCTTAACATTTTAATCATTTCTTTTGCATTATTAATAACCCTCGAATATAATACGGACTAAAAGTGACATTTTTCGTGTCGCGGATGTACTTGACAGACGAGCGAAACGAGTCCGGCAAGAACGGCGGGATACAAAAAATTACTTTACTCCACATAAAACATACTGTTTTTTCTTCAAACGTCGAATATGAATGAAATAAATCCTGTGTTTTTTTAAATACTTCCAATGCCATTCGTGCGTGGCGTTGAGAGCTAGCGAGCGGCAGTAAAGAAATTTTCATATGAAATGTCATAGAAGTGACAGTTTAATGACTTTTACGACAACTTTAGTAAACTCGAACTGTCATTTCTTTGACAGTTCAAGTTTACGAGAGTTGTCGTAAAAGTAAAAGACAGTAAAAGTCTTTCTGTTCTCTTTTTCTGTTCCTTAATACCGTATAATCTAATTGATTTATTTCGTAATTACCTATTATATTTGTTTGATAATTTTTTTAAAAGTTTGTTCCGATTTAGTATTTGCTCCTTTAATTCTAGATTTTCGACCCCCAATTTTTTAATTGCTGCATTAAGTGGTATCTTGTAAGGTAAGTGCTTTGTTCTATTGCTTGTTTTTGGTTTTATTGAACATAATAATATATATCACTTAACAATTCAATAACAGTGTTTTGAAGGTAAAGTGTATATTGTCTTTCTAAAAGACAGATATGCTTCCAGACACATAGCTGGAAAATTGTTTTTTTTAAAATATACAGGCTGTCTATTTTATCAGGGCACTCTAGAATATCTCACTTAATATCACAAAAAAAATTATTTTTACGAAAATTGTGCCGATTTATATAACCTACAAAATGGTTTAAAGACATTTGAAATTCATGGCCTACTTTAAGAATTATGGCAGAAAATATCGAAAATGCGAAAAACGTCTAGGCCAAATATCTGTTATTTGAAGAGATACGAGAAAAATTCTAAGGCGAAAATTTTTTGCAAAACAGGGTGTTTCAACGAAGTTTTATCTAATTTTTTTTCAAAACCGCTGTATTTTGAGATTTACTCTTCAGGCTGTTAAAAAAATTATTTTGAAACGGGCGGGAAATGCCGCCATTAAATAGAGTATTTTCCTTCCTTTTCAACGATATATCACATGCCATATTTATTCATAGGTACTACGTTAGTAATTATAAAAATATTTTTTTAAAACCAATAAATTTTTTTTTTAACAAGCATTATACTTGCCGTGGAGAAGTATGATTAAATAAAACGATAAAATAATTCAATAAGTTGTTCAAATCTTTTCTATAATAAAAATTAACACAATTAAGAAGAACAAAGTCAGGTAACAAAAACAAAATAATAATCAGGAAAGCAACATGGAGCAATTATGGAAAGAGTATTCGCAGTTATGCCAGAGGTCCTCCATAAAAGCGTCACTCCTTGCTCCTTGCTCAGAAAGTTAAAATGTCTTTACCAATTAATTTAAGTATAATATCCATTTGTTTGTATTTCATGATTTCACTATTATTTCAATTATTTTAAAATAGTTGGCTATGAACAAGCTTGATAATTTAATTTTTTGACAGATCATCTCAGTTAATACTTAAACTCTCACTCAATCACACTCGTTTAAGAATTTAGAATTTTCAAAAATGATTTTCACTCACATTGATCGTTATAATATGTTCGTTACATATTGCCAATGCAATTTTAACTCTGGATTAGCTCAAGTAGAATATAGAAACAGATTTCCACAAGCACTACAGCTGAATAAAACTGTTCAGAAAATTAGCTACGAAACTGAAAAATAATGGTTCATTTTTAAAGAAGAAGACAAGGTTGAACAGTGTTACTGATAATGTAAATAAAGTAAACCGAGTTATTAATTATGTAAGAAATAAAAATACAGAAAATATGGAAACATCATTAAGAGAAATTCAAATTGCATGTCATATAAATAAAAGAAGTGCTAGAAAAATTTTAAAAAAAAATGGTTACCGCTGTTATAAAGGCAAAAAAGTTCACAATTTACAAGCGGGGGACAAACCAAGGAGGACGACTTTTTGTAGGTGGCTGTTGGAAAAGAAGCGTGCCGATCCATTAATACGTAGTAGAATACTTTGGTCCGACGAGGCAAATTTTTCCAATAATGGGTTTTTTAATCGCAATATTCATTACAAATGGACTTCTGAAAATACACACTGGCATATACCGACTGGGTTTCAAAATCGTTTTTCAATAAATGTGTGGATAGGTATTTTATGCACAAATTTAATAGGTCCTTATTTTTATGATGGTCACCTCAGTGGTCAAAGGTACCTAAACTTTTTGAGAAATGAATTTAATGAATTCTTAGATGACCTACCTTTAGAAAATCGACACAACTTTCAATATTTTCAACAATATGGAGCTCCTCACCACAATTCCCAGATTTGCCTAGATTATTTAGACGAAATTTTGCCTCAACATTGGATAGGTACCAATGGATTTATTCGATGGCTCCCTCGATCTCCAGATATAATCCTAATGGATTTTTTCTATGGGGGCATATTAAAGATAAGGTGTTTTCGACGACACTGCAAAATGTAGAGGACCTAAAAGCTCGAATTCAGCAGGCATATATTACAATTACCCCCGAAATGCTGAGTAATGTTTTAAATGCAGTGCCTCGCCGCGCTCGATTGTGCATAAGAAATCGCGGTGGACACGTTGAACACTTGATATGATATCTTAAAAATTATTTTGAGGATTAGATAAATATTAATGTTCTGTGTGCTATATTTCACCAAGTAATGTGTAATAAGTTTCTCCTTGGAAATTATGTTAAACGTGTGCCGAATATTATTTAGCTCCCTCACACTTTTTCATTAATTACATTTTTGATAATTTTGTTAACCATATACATTATTATTTAAAAAAATGAAGATTTCCATAAACATACTGGCAACAGTACGAAGGTAAAATCAAATTGAATCTAAGCTTAGTGGCACTCTTAGGCTGAACGATCCAGAAATACTTTTCCAACGGGCCAATGAATATTAATCTCCTCAGACTTAATCTAGTTATAAATATATGTATACTTTTTAAATGATAACTTACCTTTTCAAACAATCCTCAATTAAATGTGTAAATGCGTGGTTTTTAATTTATCAATTTGTTAAAACGAAATATTATCGGCAGTAACTTTCTGAATTTAATTAACTAACCTCGAATCAAATTAATACATGGAAAGTTTTGAAATTAAATATTTTTTCATTTCATAATATTGTGATCCAGCTTTGGAAAAGTTTTAGATGGTAAAGTGTTTTTTATTGAAGTTAAAGGTCAGGGTTATACGGGCTGTAAAGTCGATTGTGATTTTAGCAAAATATTCTACATACAGTTTGTCCAGCCGGGATACACGTGTACGATCTATTCAACTAAAATATTTTGACAGTTCTGCCAGTTCCGCTTATACCGGAAGTAGATGATAACTTTGTTATTTTAAATGGAACGCCCATATTTTGATTTGCGTAATTGATAGTTTACAAAATTTTAAGGTCACTTTGTATAACAAACTTTATATCTACAATTTATAGTTTTTTAGATATTAACATTTTTAACGAAAAATTGACAGCTTCAGACCCCTAAAGGAATTCTTCCTACGAATAACCCACTAAAGATATTAAATACCTTCTACTCTGGAAGTAATCAGCACAGCCGTAAGCAATTTAAAAATAATTAAAAATATCTAAATATTATACAGGGTAAGTACAAAAGTCGTTGTAGATTTTTTTTAGTCGTAGAATTTGATAAAGTAAAAGAAATATGGGTTTCCATTTAAAAAATTGAAAATATTTTATGTTTCTGAGTTTAAAGTTGTGACCACTTTTGTACTCACCCTGTAGTGGTAGAAAACCCAAATAATAGGAAAGAATATTCGTAGAATGCCACAAATAACTTTCAGACAATAGTTATGTGTATGTAAACAAATCTCACTTGTATTTAACTTTTGCAAATAATTTGCAGAGCATAGATTACTCCTTTAGTACTATCTTGTAGAAATAAGACACACTACCATATTCTGTAAGATATGAAGCTTACATTATCATTTACAAGATGATAAACCGAGACAGGTATTCACCAAATATTTACTAATTGTAACAAAATTTATCAATACTTTTATTATTAAAATTTTACAAATTGAATGTAGTGATTCTGTATTTATTCGATAAAAATAAATCTTTACAGCCGCTGGTAATGACTTTTGACTGAATGCCCTAATAGCTTGCAATGTCTGTTCTTACCTTATATTCTGGCATATCAGTAAAATATATATATGCTTCTTGGATTTACAGTTTATACTACGTCATATTCATGTAGGTTTCTCTTATACTTCATTTCAATTATTGAAAAGAAATTTAACGACTGATTTAAATATTATTCACTGAATTTTCCACTTATATTTCAATTGGTGCACGAGATAATAAAACAAGGTACTGAAGGTATAGAGCATTATATCCCGCGCTTCATCTTTATTTCTCGAAGTTGAAAAGGAGATGAGAATATCATTGAAAACGTGACTAATACTGAAGTTTTCTAGTTACTGATGTCTATATTAGCTACAAGAATAGGAATTCGGAGCTAAGTTAATCTAAAGCATGCCAGTTTTCATACCCCCTCAAGAAAAGAGCCTTACATTAACAAGCAATTTCGTATTACCACAACGGGCACATGTACGTTTAATAAAAGCATTTGAAACGTTGTAATGTGGATTAAATGTTTTGCGTTGAAATGTTCAACGTTTATATTTGGTTGAAAATTTTAACGTTCACAAATAAACACATAAGATAAGTTGCCACTACGCGGAATTTGAACCACTCCTATAAGCGCTATACGCATAAGCTGTGATAAATTTGTAACGTATAGTGGAAAATCATACAAAATAATGATTTTTTCTGCTTCAAAGTACACATCAGTTGAATATCTTAATTCTATTTAAAAAATTAAACAACCTAGCATTTGAAACATCCATTGATATTAGATACATAATCTATCATCATAAGTCCGCAGTCCGTCGTGAGCCCCGACGTTCGATAGTTTCTTCCGTTATTTTGTCCTGTACTGTGCTGTCGCTTTCTACTTCAATATCCTTGGCCAAAAAGATGATTATTGCTTTTTACCTCAGATAATCGTTGTAGACCGGGACCGTCTGCGTAGGTGTGCTGCTCACAAATGTGAAAGGTATGAGCGTTGTTGGCAGACCTCCCCGAGTCTGCCGTTTTCCAGTTCCTCATGCCGAATGTATTAGTATCTTCTGTAACACCGTCCCTACATCTGAGGTGCGGCGTTACTCTTTTTCTACTTCCCACTGCTTCTGTTGAGATTCTCTTGAGCATGTTGTTGTTCTTCGCCCACCTTACACATTTATTGTCGTTATTATGTATATGCTATTTGGCGACACTCTTTTATATAGTAGATGTACCTGTGTCTCCATATGCCACTATCATTTACTGCTGCAAAGATTTTTCATAATTTTTTTTTTTTCGAAAATGTTGAGCAGTTGCCCATCATTTTTGGAGAGATTGCTTGCTTTTGAGTCATAGTCAATACAGACGTGAGAAGGTCTTTGCATGTTCCTATCTTTGTGTTTTCTGATAGTCTTTTACTTCCAAAGAATGTGGTGAGGCCAAAGTAGTGTCTATTAGCTAGAAGTATCTTTTTTTTAAATTTCACTAGTGGTGTAATTATTTTTTGCGATTAGGGACTCTTTGTAAGTGAAGTCCCGCACTACTTCAAAATTCTCTTCAAGGCTGTTTTGACCATGTGGCGTGAATACTAATAATTTAATCTTTTCCTCATTGATTTCGAGGTCTATGGCTTCAACAGATGTAACTAGCTTAACGAAATTCTATTTCGTTTATCTGAGGCTTCGAAGTATCAAATCCACATGCACATTGGGAATAGAGAGTAACTTTTTTTTTGACAGGAAGCGAAATATTTCAAAGAGCGGAAATTAACTGTTTTCTTGAAGTTTCCAGCATTTCCATATACTTACACCACACAAATTTGAATTCACACTCGTTGTTGACCACATACACATATTTTTAATGTACTAAAGCAGAAATTAGTGCCTTATAATAAATATTCCAAAAAGAAACAATGCAGCTATGGACACGTGTTTAGGAGTATAAGGAATGTTTTATAAGTATAAGGATTGTCTATTTTACGAGGGCCACGCCAAATATCTCGCTTAATATCTATTTTAGAAGAATAAAGTTTTAGAAACAGTTATCCCATTTTTTGTGAGCTATATTTCAGTAAAAAAATTTGAAATCCATGCCTACTTTGTGAGATATATTACAAAAATCTGAAAAATAGGAAAACAGCAAACGGTTATAGGTTCCTTATTTGAGGAGATACGAAAGAAGTTAAAGGGATGAAAGTTGACGGCAAAGACAATAAGAATAATAATGTGTGTCAAAAAGTTCTAAAAATGCACTTGGCTTTGACATACGCTCTTGTGCAAAAATGAAAAGAACTAATCTCAAAATAGACCATGACATCATTAATTTCGTTTATTTTTTCTCTTACCAACGATATAAAACATATCACAAAAATTTCAACTGATAGTGTCAATATTTAATATTTTACGAAAACTACAATTCATATCATTATATTGTAAAAATCAGCTATGCCATAATAGTACTTCACTTTATAATAATTATAATTCAGTAATTATTTATTACAATTTAATACAAACAAACAGATATCTCATAAATAAAAATACAAGTACAAAATGAACATAAAAAAAAATTATGTATAATATATATAATGAAAATTAAAGCAAATAAATGACTTTTTACTACAATATGGAAAGTAATAAAATTTACAATCCGTAATAAATTTGGTGACTGAACTCTCGTAAAATTATCCGTAAATTTAGTAAAGGCAATATAAATTACATTAACGCGCAACGGTGAAATACGAACTGATTATTATAAATATTTTATTACGTATTAACCTATAGGAAAATAATAATAAAATAGGAAAAGCCAGCAAAATAGGTGTAAGTTATTCATAAAACGTGTATACATTTTCCAATATGCCTTTCAATGGGTGTTATATAATATAATGTAGCCAATAACTGTTGTAGCTTATTATTTTAAGAAATATTACTTTTTAATCAAATATTATCTAGAATAATTATAATACACACTTGGTTTACTCTTCCATGAGTTTTGTTCAGTTTTTTTGACATATGTTTCGGTCTTGCGACCATTATCAAAGTTTCTTAAAAACCGATCTAAAAGTGACCGTTTACAATATATTATATCTTTGAAGTACTTTACTTAGAAATTGATAAAAACTTGATGTACTGTTTCTTTAAATACAATACAACCCGGTACTAGTAACTTCGTTTTACTTTTATTACAGTGTCTGTTACAACACAAATTCTGTTTGTGTATTTGTAACGTATTTATGGTTTCTTGGAACTTTCTTAATTTATAATATATGACTGGTATGACTGGTGATCGAGGGATGAGCGCACCTGCCTCTCACCCAAAAGTTCCGGGTTCGATCCTCGGACGTGGAAAATACTGTGAAAGGGATTTTTCCACTATACACGGACATTGGGTGTGTGTCCCTTGTCTCTAAATGTGTAGCCCCCTCCTACGCAAGGGTCTTCTAGAGCCTTCCGGTGTAAAGGGGGTCGTAATTACCTGTGGTGTTATTTATTTATTTATATTTATGGTGCTATCGGGCCTCTTCAAATAAACTCCGATTTAAAACATTCTTAGACCAAATTGTAGCTAAATTCAAGTTAAATACGAGTCCAAGGTCAATCCATAATAAAAACCGTTAACTTAGCTTATATTTTTTTGTTTTAAATTGTGGTTGGCTGTATGGTTTTGGGTCTTAATGCCAAAAAAAAAAAAAAATAAACAAATTTTAATTTGTCAAAAAAAACCAAGCTCCGCACGATCATTCTGTTCTCACTACAAACATTGCTGAAATTACCTAAAACAGGCAGACTATTCTCATAAAAAATTTTTCCTTATCAAAAAACAGCTTTTCATATTCTCTAACAATTCTCCCCAAGCATATATAAAAAAAATGCCAACCTTAAAAGCCACTACATCCCTCTTATTTAACGTCCCAAAGCTTGAGCAGTTAAGGGGTGGCCCAGCACTAATTCTGAAAACAATACTCTGCCACGAAGACTGTCCGGACCCGTCAGTATGCATTCAATACAAAAATTCAAACATCCTCTCACAGATACCAAAAATGACGTCTCGTGCACTTTCGCATTTAACACCCTGTATCTTTCTTATTTATTTGAATTTCGGTATTCTGCAAACAGAAGAATGCAGACATCTCTTCTCTTTTCGGAAAGTTCACTACTATATATTTTCATTAATTTAAAAACCCCCGAAAAAATTGGTTTAACGACGACTTGCCTCTTCCATTTCAAATTAATTTACGTTCCTTACCTACCTGAACATCAAGATCGCTCCCATCAAATTTCAGGAACCTATAAAACCACAAAAAACAAATATTTATTTTAAATTATAGAGTTTACAGTTTAACTGGTAAGTTTGTGCATTAGGTATAGAATACACAGGAACAAAATCGATACATTTTATGTAATTATCTAGATAAATAGGAAATAGCTGCCTTCATAAGTAAATTGATTTCATTGCATTGGGAATTCGTTACGATAGAAGTAGATTAACATCACTTTACTCGCTCTAATCTGAAAACAAATTAAAACCCATTTATTGATGAAGTTGAAAGTTCTTTGGCATTAACACATGTTGTGTGGATCGATGTAATTTTTGTAATTTTATTTTCTTAATGCACGATTACAACCTTTAATCCTTTAATGCTATTGTGGCCCCGATGGATTAGTATTTATTTTTCACAGAATAATTTATTGGATGATTAAATACTATCTAGATTTTTACAGAAAGTAATTCGGTTAGACTTGTGCTTAAAATGAAGCATGATGAGCTCTAGCTGTTTGGCATCATCTTTCTTATTAGTTAGTGGTTTCTTGTAGTAGGCAAGTAAGGCTTGTAGCGCCGTCACTATTGCTTTTTAGTATAAAAATGGATAAGACAGATTTAATTGCCATTAGATGATTCTAACGTAGTTGGCGAAATGCGTGTCGTGTAAGTATTTTAGTGTGGTGTTCAAGTGTTTTGATGCTTGTGTAAGCTACTTCAGAGGCATTTTGAGTTATATTTCCGTAATAAGTTAGCCTGAAATATACCGTCTGCCTATTTTATGAGGGCCACACCAAATATTCCGCTTAATATCTATAGTAGAAGAATAAAGTTTTAGAAACGGCTATCCCATTTTTGTGAGCTATATTTCAGTAAGAGAAAATTTGAAATCCATAGCCTACTTTGTGAGATATATTATAAAAATCTGAAAAATAGGAAAACCTCAAACGGTTATAGCTTCCTTACTTGAGGAGATACGAAAAAAGTTAAAGGGATGAAAGTTCAAGGCAAAGACGATAAGAATAATAATGTGTATTAAAAAAATTCGAAAAACGCAGTTGGCTTTGACATACGCTCTTGTGCAAAATGTAAAGAACAAATCTCAAAGTAGGCCATGACACCATTAATTTTGTTTATTTTTTCTTTTTCCAATGATATAAAACATGTCACAAAAATTTTAACTGATAGTGTCAATATTTACTATTTTATGGAAACCACAATTCATATCATTGAAACGTAAACATCAGCTATGGCATAATAGTAAAAATCCACTTTATAATAATTATAATTGCGTAATTATTTATTACAATTTAATACAAACAAATAAATATCTCACAAATAAAAACAATTAACTATTTCTAAAACTTTATTCTTCTACAATAGATATTAAACGAGATAATTGGTGTGGCCCCCGTAAAATAGACAGACAATTTTTAAAATGCTTTTTCCATTTAAAATCTAAAGAAATCGGCTTCTAAATATGAGATACTCTGTAGACAAAATATCCTGAAAGAAAATTTTATATTTATCTAAGAAGAAAGTTTTTTTTCGAAATTAGTTTCAATTGTACTGTTACTGTTAAACGGTAAATATTTAGATATTAAATCAATATATTGTCAACGCAAATATTACCTTGGTGCCAGTAATCCTTAACAAGGCTGCAATTCTGCACGAATGCTTAATAATATATAGCAGGTTCGTTCAACTTGAATAGCTTATAAAATGAAAATACGGCGTCGAAGCCAGAGACGCTTGCTCTCGACTGCAATGAAAGATTTTTTTTCGTGATCATGGAAAATTATAGCGCATTTCGTTCTTTATTTATGATCTTTGTGCATTTCAATTATGTTGTTTAAAAAAGTGTAAAGTAACCACAAAGAAATTCTCAAAAAAAGTTTTTTCATATTTAAAAAGGTGATTAAACATTTACTTCCCAATAACACAATATTTGAATACAATTATTGAGTACATGTCCAATTATACACATTAGTTCCACATAAGGTAAACCTTGATCGTGGGTCATAGATATATTGTTACTCAGTAATACCTAGGTACTGTTGTAGTACTGGTCAGTGGTTACCATTTTAATGCGTCTTCTAAATAGTTACTCGGCTAATGAATATAATTTATGCAATATTTACTTATTACCCATATACCCATACCCATATTTATGTTTTTATTGTAATATCCCAATTTTTGTTATGATTTTTTTATAGCGCATACAAGGGAAGAAATTAATATTATTTAATTTAATATATTTTATTTCTTCAATTTTATTATTTAGATTCAATTAATACATAAATATAATAATAACAAACAACTTGATTCTCCTGCCTATATGACATTCTTTCGCTTAACTCTATGACTTATCTTCCCCCATAACCAGTCGTTTTACTACTACGCCGTTACTGTAATATGTACTGCATATTTCTTGTATATTATTTTGTGAATATAATCAACGGGCTCTGAATCAATTCGATAAGTATAATGTCCTATAACCATAATTAGATAGTCGTTAATAATTGTCACAAATTTGTTTGTGCCTCTCGGAAACCATTGTTAGAGGGATACGTAGTTTCTTTACTCATTACTATTTTCAGAACATTTTTCTGCAATATCAGCGACTGCTTAATATGGTTATAAGTCATGTCACCCCATCCAATGAAACCATCTTAGTCTCGATTCTATTGGTCCGAAGTAGGTATATTGTTTTTTAAACTTTATGTCGAGATAAGTTTTCATGAATTTAAATTTACATAAACAAGCTGAACTTTTATATATTTAATTGTAATTACCTGATTTGTTTATATTTTTATTAAAACTTAAGTGATCTGCAAACAATTAAAGTTTGATGAGACATTTATATACGATGGAAGAGCAAATATTTCGTCTTGAAAAAAGTATTTTCAAAAGCTTTTTGTCGAAAAAGTGTTTTGTTCCTAACTCTAATGTCACTTTCTGTTCCGTTTTTATACGTATCTCATCGTTTGCGTTATGCAAAAAAATATTCATAAATACGTAAATATCTTAAATATCCAATGAATGCAATAATATTAATTTATTTATTGAATATCTTAGATTAAAAAAATCAAGACATGCAACTGATTATTATGGGCCTCTTTTCGATAATACACTACCTCCTCAAATTAGAATACCACCGTTAAATCAATTTAAAATTAAAATAAAAAATGATCTTATTTTTAAAACATTCTACTACAACTTAGCTGAATTTCCAAATTATGACCTATAAATCTCTATTTTATATATACAATGTTTCTGTGCTACATGTGATGATGTTTGTTCCTACTACTATAGTAGGGTTTTATTATTGTAAACCTCTATTTAATGGTGCTAATGTGATAATATTTGTTCATATTATGGCCCAGGCGATATCTGCTTAAACTCACCTATGTTTGGGTGAATCTGGTAGTATGGCAGATTTTTGGCTTAATCACTATTAAAAATCATAAGAAATGATAATTTCACTATGCGCTAGTTTGAAAACGTGGGCGTAATTTTTTATTAAACAAAATGTGAAAAAATTATTAAAAATTCCGTTTTTTCTTCCTATTTCTTCATATATCTCAGTAACTATCCCTTTTAGAGAAAAGTTATACGAGTGAAAAAGTTTTGTAATTAAATTTTAAATAGGATGCAGTTGCGAATCCAAAAATTCATTTTTACTATTGCAATAGTAAAAATCGCAAAAAAAAATTTGAAAAAGCAAACTATTTGTGGAATTTTTTCAAATACTCCTATTATACGTAGGACCTTCATATTCAGCTAAAGAAATTTTTTTAAAATAACAAATCTTCCCACCAAATTTCATCAAGATCGGACTTTTAGTTTTTGCATAATAATTTTGCAATTTAAACTTCGTTTTGAAAATTTACAAATTTTCAAAATGTTGCTGAGGCTAAAATAATGCATTTAGAAAGTTGAAAATTTTTGGACATATAAAAGAGCACTCAAATTTTCAAATCCATTTTAAGATATTAAAATCCGTTAATTAGGAGAGCCTAGAAAATTAGTTAAAAATTTGGCAAATTTTTTGCCTATAAACAAACGCAATAACTGAAAATTTTCAACGGATTTTTATTTTTAAAATATATTTTGAAAGTACTCGGAAAGACGCTTCTTTAAAAAAAAGCACGATGATTCGTTTATTAGAACCGGTGTTATGATAGACCAAAGTTGAACCTATATAGCTTTAAGTCTCTAATATATTTTTTAAATGTTTTCTATGTGTTTTCGCAAAAAAATGTTTTAGACAAAAGTTGTAGGTCTAGTTGAGCACTATCTAACGATGTATCGCATGTACATATTTGATTCGAAATAAAATTTTCAAAATTCTCACCGGTTTTCGAGGGCGGTAACCACGATGGTGATTCCACTTTATCGTCTCGAAACTACCCCCAACGTATAAAATCACACCATTTTTCCATGCTGCCGGTCCTAGGCATGCGGAAATTCGTCGGGTCGGGGCTTCTATGAGAATATCAGAGAAACTAACCATTACTCAACCATAGTTGACCTAAGCAACCCCTGGGGGTTGAAGCTACCCTGCTCGCGACACCGAAATTACTCACGGGTTTCCGAAGGCGGGAATCACGATGGTGGTGTTATTTTTCACCCTAGCCTCCCGCAATCCCCCGCAAGCCTAGGACTGATAGCATGGAAGATGGGGGAGTTTTTATACGTAGGGGGTAGTTTCGATATGGTAGAGTGAAAAAAATATCACCATCGTGATTACCGCGTTCGAAAACCATTGAGAAGACCTTTTTTCGGATTTCGGCGTTGCGAGCAGGGTAGTTTCAACCCCCGCAGGTTGCTTAAGTCAACTGTGGTTGAGTAATGGTTAGTGTCCCTGATATTCTCATAAAACTCCCGACCGGACGAATCCCCGCATGCCTAGGACCGACAGCACGAAAGAGGATGGTTTTTATATGTAGAGGGTAGTTTCGAGAGGGTAGAGTGAAAAGAATGTCACTATCGTGATTACCGCGCTCGAAAATCAGTGAGAAACCCGTTTTTCGGATTTCGGCGTTGCGAGCAGGGTAGTTTCATCCCCCGGGGGTTGCTTAGGTCAACTGTGGTTGAGTAACGGTTAGTGTTCCTGATATTCTCATAAAAATCCCGACCGGACGAATCCCCGCATGCCTAGGACCGACAGCACGAAAGAGGGTGGTTTTTATATGTAGAGGGTAGTTTCGATAGGGTAGAGTGAAAAAAATATCACCATCGTGATTATCGCGCTCGAAAATCCGTGAGAAGCCCGTTTTTCGGATTTCGGCGTTGCGAGCAGGGTAGTTTCATCCCCCGGGGGTTGCTTGGGTTAACTGTGGTTGAGTAATGGTTAGTGTCCCTGATATTCTCATAAAAATCCAGACCGGACGAATCCCCGCATGCCTAGGACCGACAGCATGGAAGAGGGGGTGGTTTTTATACGTTGGGGGTAGTTGCAGGAGGGTAGGGTAAAAAATAACACGACCATCGCGATCCCTGCCCTCGAAAATCCATAAAGGACTTTCTCGAGTCCGTATTTTCTTATTTTTTGGAGATATTGCTATTACGGTGGAGGGTAGGTTCAACCCCTGGGGTCGCTCCGGGATACTCTAATGTAAATTATCTGATTTTATTATTATTCCCCCAAAAAGAACTGATCCGACGACCCCTTGCAAGTTCAATACCGAGAAGACGGAAATTAGGGTGGTTTTTCGTTGATAGGGGTAGTATGCAAGGGTTTCAGAACTCGAAACCATCACCATCGTTTTTATCGCCCTCTGAAACGGGGGAGAAACGTATTGCAAAAGATCCTATAAATTTCTGATGTTCGGGGCCTCGTTAAATGACTATATCTCTCACCATTTCCGTAGCGTTTGTGCTGAAAGTTAAGTCACACGAAATGTTGCCAATTGGTCTTCAAGCTCTTCATTTTTATACGAGGAGTGAGCATTGTCGGCAACCTCGCATTGTTCGACAAAAACTCGCAAATTCATCGGTGTATTAAAAATATCTCATTGGATTTGTTTCATCGTCTAACACAACCACAGCACTGAAAACTGTGGTAGGCCGTGGAAAAATCTGAATGCGACTAACATGACACTTCCAATTTCATCGTCGTAGATGGAACTCTTTGGTTTTAAACAATCTGTTGCGAGTTGTTTGTGACAGAATTAAATTATTACATAATATATAAAGTGTTTTAATGAGAATTGTAATCTGTGTTGTGTTGTTCGTATCGGTTTGATGACGCGAGATTAATTTATCGAAGGTAATAATTACTGTTTTTCCATCATGACCTGTAATTATTGTTAATTTTTAATTGTTAATAAATTGCAAGTGCTTATTGGAATCAGCTCATTTTAAAGTTTCGTAAAAGCTCGGTATCTGGATGACTAGGTGGAGAAAGTTAAATAATTTTTTGCGAATTGTTTGTCGCGTGAATTAAATTTTCATATAAGTCAAGTGAATTTTTGTCACGTTTTAATGTGAATTTGTATAATCTTTGTTGTGTAATTCGTATCGATTTGATGACCATTTTGTCTCTTTGTCTTGTAATTGTTAAGTTTTATTTGTTAATCAATTTTAAGTGCTTAGTAGATTCAGTTCATTTTAAAGCTTTGTAAAAACTCGGTCTTATTAATGTTGGGAGGGATTGTGTTTAATATTATTTAACTGTTAATATTTGCAAGAATACTATTATTCACTTGCAACTTGGAGTTTATTTTAGGATAAAACGCCTCTCTGACCATTGAAGTTGAAAAAAATATCCAAAATTGCTATTTATATTTAACTGAAAATATCTAAGCCAGATACAGAAAAAAAATTATCAAATTAGAATCTGGGGTATATGCACCCCGTAGAACAGATATCAGCTTCCCCACTGACAATAATTATGTTTATTTATTTCCCACATTATTCGTTTCAAAGCAAGCAGGACCATGTGGAAACAATAGGAGAAAGTAAGATCTTATTTTATGAAATTTTCCAATGTATCTAACATTCTTTCAATTGATCAGGAAATTATATATTATCTCGTCTATTAATTCAACACGACCGTCTAAATAAATCAGTATAAAATATGGTAAAAAAATTGTAATTTTTTAGTTGTTATATACATATAGTCGTGAATAGAAACAATTTTGAGGAAAGAGAAAGAATTTTTTATACAAAATATGTGCTTTAGTAATTGGCCATAAATAATCGTGTTTAAATAATGATCATGTAAATAAATTAATATAAAAGCTAGAGGAAAATTTGCAATTTTTTGGCAATTCTGTATATAGCAAAGGCAAACTAAGTTATGGTCTGTTTTTATCACTTGAACAGGAAGTTCAAGTAAGTTTACAATTAAGTTTTGTACAATGAAATTGACCTGGTCAGGGACATATCTTATTAAATTTTTTTTTGCAAATTAGCGGTATTTTGTAGTTTTTGTTTATTTACGGGAACCGGACACATGAAAATGATAGTATCTTACCCCGATCGTATTCTCTTGAAAAAAAAAAAAGATCTGTCCAGATAATTAACCATATTGCAGTATACAATTTTCCTCATATTTGTAACGACTGACGTCAAACTTATCATTTATTTTTACACGATGCCTTTACACCTTATTTGACGACATAGTCTCTTTTGAAAACTTCATGGGTCTGATGTAGGTAGTTCCACAAATATCAAAACTCTTGAACAGTACACGTGAATGCTGTATTGGATGTGCGTTTCGCCAAGTATATTGGCATCATCTGGAGATGACAAGAAGTTTTAAACTTGAATGGTACCATTCAGAGATTATTATAATTATACTTTCTCACCTCTAGGTGATGTCAGCATGGTTGGTGAAACGTGCGTTGAGTAGATAGAGTATTCGGGTGTAGCGTTCAAATTAAAATTCAACTTTAATAAATTCTAGATGATATGGGCGAGTCCGCATCGAGTAGAACATTTGAGCTGCTACCAAATTAAACCTCATTTTTAAATATCTTCAGGTGATGCCAACATGGTGCGTGAATCGCACATTGGGTAGACTGTTCGAGTATCTTGTTCAAATTAAAACTCAGTTTCATCATCTCCAGATGATGCCAATATAGTGGGTGAAATACGCGTTGAGTAGGGATCGGGCAACTACCCCCAATGTATAAAAATACCCCCTTTTCTATAAACTATATGTGTTATTATATATAGAGAGTAGGGTGAAAAATAACACCATAGTGATTCCCGCTCTCGAAAGACCGTGAGTGATTTCGGTGTTGCGAGCAGGGTAGTTTCAACACCCGGGGGTTGCTTGGGTTAACTGTGGTTGAGTAATGGTTAGTGTCCCTGATATTCTCATAAAAATCCAGACCGGACGAATCACCGCATGCCTAGGGCCGAAGCATGGAAGAGGGGGTGCTTTTTATACGTTGGGGGTAGTTGCGGGAGGGTAGGGTGAAAAATAGCACATCCATCACGAGCCCTGCCCTCGAAAAGCTATAAAAAAATTAAGGCTTTAAAAAAGGGGTGTAATGGGGTAGTGAAGCGCAAGTTATAGCCTCTCCTACTCAATTGTTAACCTCACCTTCGCGATGAGTTCAATTTGAACTTGGTGCACCCTGTTTTCACTAACGAGGCTCTAACGACCGAGTAAGGGCGGAATAACCCTTACCTTTTGCCGTGAGCACATCCACCTTCTCACGAAGAGTGCGGTAAAAATAACCCACCGCACACAAAGGTTGCTTTTGGTTACCCCATCGTCGCAGTCTCCTTCTGTGCCATGGGACCACACCACTCGCCTTCCGCAACCGAGCTGGTCAGTTGCATACCTGCTCCAGCTAAAACTTCAAATGCAGCTTCGTTTCAGTCGATTATAAAAAAACCTTATTGAGTTCGTATTTTTTTATTTTTTGGGATATTGCTATTATGGGCGGGGGTGGGTTCAACCTCCGGGTGTCGGTTCAGGGTACTCTAATGTAAATTAACTGAATTTATTATTATTCCTCAAAAAGAACCCGACCCAACGATCCCTCGCAAGCCCAAGACCGTAAATCACGTAAATATTAAGTTTGCTCTTGAATGAAGCTGTAACTCATTTTTTTTTGAGGAAACAGTCAATGTAGGATTCTATTGATGAGGATTTAGCGACAACTGCTGTCGACAATTTTCCACCCAAAGAATGAAGAAGCACACAATTGATACTACAATAATAATGTAACCGTGAAATATGATTTGTACTGGCGCATCCGGCAGATTTCACTATTCACTTTCACTTAAATGGGCGTATCGCTGAGTTGTTTCAAACCATTAAAATATAATAAATATTGTCTAGGGGATCAATAAATTTAAATAGACATACACGTTTTGTGGGAATACGAGTGTGTGGTTTTACAAAGTCCGTAAGAAAATATTATATGTCATGCTATGAATGGAGTCGTTTATTTCTGGTGTAACTTGCTTAATATTACAGTTTAACATCTCATTATAACTGCGTGTATTTATTGAGTCACTACAATCTTTGTATATAACTTTTTTACTTTTTGTACTAAGATAATTGGGGCAAATATTTCCTAGTCGGTTGTCGTCAATTAGAGTTGTTAATTGTTTAAAATGTTTCAATACTTGTTATAGTTTTGTTCTGAAGTAGGCGTGTATAGTATACAAATTATCAAGAATACGTATTACAGCTGTCAGTAACGAAGTAACCGAATATCAGAACATACCAGCTCTCTTAAGGCAAATAGGAACATTTATTTCTGCAACAATAAGTGTGGTTTAAGTAGGTCGGAAGGAAATTACACTTTCATAGTAGTATCCTTATTGCCGTAGACAAAGGATTCCTACCCCGCATTATTAACGTTTTGTGAAAAATAAATATTTTCCATTCTCTATGTAAACAGCGCAATTACTTCGTATTTGTTCACCGCTTGACGATATAGAACATCCAATTTGATATTCTGAATGCATGAAAGTAATGCACAAAGACCTAATCTAATGTTTCCAGACCGTGAAAATGCTGTATTTTAGTGGCTTGATACTACTATTATTTGCAGTTCTTTCTGCCTACACACATTGTTACGTCTACACTACTGTCCTAAAACAACACATTTATTTTGCTCTTTTAAGTGTACTGCAAATGTTTTGTGCCCTTTGAAACGCCGATTAAGTTTTCTTTCGTGGAAATGTGAATGAAGGCATGTAATGGGGTTAAAAGTAACTAGAAATTTATAGATCGAGAAATATATAAATTGAATTATTCTAAATCAATGCTTGTGTGAATATAATAGCTATTTATGCCATCAGTTACGAAATGCCTAATTTTGTGTAACGCGTGAGATTTTTGCGGAACGAACGAAGTGAGTTTCGCAAAAATTCACAAGTTACACAAAATTTCATTTCGTAACGTATTGCATACAAGATTTTTTCTAATTTTGAAGAAAGTAATAAAAAAATTAAATTTAATATAATTGATAAAAATTTGGAAAACATAAATTTAGTTTGTTGCTGTTACTTCATGTTAGTTGTCAGTTTGACATTTTGTAAAAAAGTCTAGACGGAAGGTTTTTAGTGAGATTGATATATTTTTAGTTTTATTTTTTAAAAATGAGTAATTCAAGTTCTGAAGAGCTACCAAGCGATATTGAAGAGGCAGCAGGTAATGCTCTATTATCAGTAATTCCCAAAAAGTCAAAGGCAGTTTATGATTTGGCATACGAAAAATTTGTTACGTGGTGTGATGAGAAGAAAATTAAACATGTTAATGAGAAAGTTTTACTTGCATATTTTGAGGGTAAGAAAGATCTAAAAGTTTCCACATTATGGACACTTTACTCAATGTTAAGGTCTGAACTAAATCTGAAAAGGAATATTGATATTAAAAAATATACAAATTTGGTAGCATATATTAAAAGTCAAGCGGACGGGTACAGTGCTAAAAAGTCAAAAGTTTTTATTAAAGAAGATTTTGCCAAATTTTTAGTGGAAGCTGATGACAAAGAATACTTAATGGCTAAGGTTGCAATGATAATTGGAATGGCAGGAGCATGCAGAAAAGCAGAATTAACATTTCTTCCAGTTGAAAATGTTATAGACGAAGGAAGCTATTTTCATGTTGATATCCCACCTTCAAAAACAAAAGTTATACGGCAGTTTGAAATTACCACTGGAGACATTGAAAATACGAATCTTGTTGAAATATTAAGAAAATATATTAAGTTGCGTCCCCAGGTTCTTAAACACAACAGATTTTTTGTAAAATATGCGAATGGAAAATGTACCAGAAATCCTGTTGGAATTAACACATTTAGCAGTCTGCCAAAAGTTATTGCACAATTTCTTCGTCTTTCAAACCCTATTCTATATACTGGTCACTGCTTTAGAAGAAGCTCTGCCACTTTTCTAGCAGACAGTGGCGCTGATATTTTAAAATTAAAGAGGCACGGAGGTTGGAAATCTAGCTCTGTTGCGGAGGGATATGTCGAAAATTCTATGAATAATAAGAAACTTATAGCGCAAGAAATATTTGGTGAAACATCTAAAGCAATGTGCGCCACTTCCCAAATAACAGCAAGTTCGAGCAATGAAAAAAATATGTCGTCGGGAATTAATTTGAATAATTGCAATAATTGTGTTATCAATATTTATAATAATTAATTAATTTATAATTTATGTTTTTAACTTGTATTATAACAGTTTAATAAATAGAATAATTCTTTTTGTCACTAATTTTGAAATACATTTTTCGTCACCAATTGCATAAAATTTTACTTTATGCAACTAGTTACAAAAAGTAAGACGTTTCATAATGTCAATCAGTTTTAAAAAGTGTCACTTTATATGTCAAAATTAGAAAAAATACTTTTTTCGCTGGCAGATGTATGGTTAAATTTGAGCAGATGGTCAAAATAATATTATCTATCATTTTTCATGAAAATGTACAGAATATCCCATTTAAAATTAAACAATAGTGTTATATAATTCTTTAAAAATTATTTTTAATAATATTTCAGTGTATTCCTCTAACTGGGTTAGATGATTGTTGGCCGCACCCCTCCATGTTATGACTCTGTAAATTAACTGGGCCAAAATATAAGGGCCAATATAAGGCCAAAATATAAGGTTAACTGTGATGTATTTAAGTAACTTGGGATAAATGTTTAAATTTATACAATAACGATCTGATCCTAAATATATATCATTTTGTCAGCTTTGTATATACCTACCATTATTGTCGATCTATATATTTAATCTCTGAAAATCAGGTAAATTACTGCTATAGGATGTAAGTTTTCTTGTAATTAACTGTTAGTAACCTGTTGTTAAAGAAGTGAATGATATTTTTAAAATCGAATTCAGCCTTTTTTTAAAGTTCCTCCAGTTACTATCAGAATATATTATGACATTGTCATCGGCAAAATTTACTATGTCACCACACAAGGGTAAATCATATAGACTATTTAAACATATTAAAAAGAATTGGCGCTCGGACGGTTCCTTGTGGTACACCATATTCTACCATCATTTTATTACTGAAGGTGTTGCCAATATTTACACATTGTTGACTATTTGACAGATAATTATTTATTAACATGCGTGGAATACTCAATATCTGCAATAATTGAACATGAATAACCATATCGAAAGCTTTCGAGAGCTCAACGAAAATACACACCATGGGTTTGTTAATATTCACATATTTATAAATCCTTGTAGTAGAATATGCTATTGCATCTTGAGTTGACTTCTGCTCCCTGGAACTGAATTGCTTTTCTGACAAAATATTAAACCTATTTAAAAAGCTAGTAATAGTGTTTTTCAATAATTTCTCAAAACATAGATGAAGATAAGGGAAATAAGCCGGTAGTTAGCCACATTCAGTTTATCGTCATTCTTGTAGAGTGGTTTTATTACAGCTATTACAGATGATAATATGTTATCAATTCCAGGTGGTTCATTTGATTTTAATTGCGAAGTTGTTTCTATTACTTCATTTTCAGTCATATACGACAGGTATGTTAAACTTGAGTTATTCCTTATGTTTTAAGAAAATTTATCCGTTTTTAATTGAACGATTTTTATCTACCTTTATGAAATTGTTTACAAAAACATTGGACATTTCGAGTTCATCACTAGTTACTGTATCCTCCTGGTTTCTAATTTTAAATATTTGATCCCTACTCTTTTTTGCCCTGGATGTTAATTCTTTGACACAATGCCATAATTTTTTTCGGTTGTTTAAATTTTTGTTTATTTCATTTTCATAATAGTAGCAGTTTTTAATAATTCATTAAGTTTACTTCGGTACTGTTTAAATTTATTTGTATTATGTCACTAGGGTATTTTTTTGATATTTTGAGTTTTTTATTTACCGATTTTATAAGACCAAAGACAAATACAACATTATACTCAGTTACTACATTATTCACATGGTTCTTCAACTAGGTTATCATTTGAAGACTTTAATATTTAAATGTAACACTACATCTTATATTTATGCAGAACTAATTTTACTGTTACATACAACTCATTAATTGGTGACAATATTTGAATATAATGTTTTTCGCATCCATCGATTTTTTTGAGGCTCAAATATATTGAATAAAAAAATATGATACAAATAACAAGGTGTTGGTTTTGTCATTAAATTTCATAAAAAACTTACCATATTTCTATTGAAAATAAAACAACAATAAGTAATGCTTGGGGCATCAAAAATTATATCACAGATTTCTACATGTATGTACTTGTGATGGAATTTGAACGGTGTTATTGTAGCTAGTAGCACTACTAAACAGGAGGAAAACGCGAATGCGATGTTGTATATATTCATGAGAAGAGAAAGAGAATAGGATCGCTTAAATTTCCCAAGTAAATTTTTCTCAGGAGATTTCATAATAAATAATTCAATGTTCATATCAAACACTCAAGAAGCTACGTGTATAAATTGGAATATTTTCCATATTACAGTATAGCTTTCAAATTGCTTCCTGAACTTAACCAACGTACCTTCATTTACTTAACATTAATTTGGTAAATTTACCCCAGGTAATCTACAAGCTATCCAGGAATTTGCGTCATTACCTTTAGGCAAAGACAGTATTTGTATAAATATAAAAAGGTAGGCGTGTCCAGAGAAGTGGTTCAGATCCCGCTATAACCTGTAGGATCCCATCTCCTTGGCTCAAATACAATTAGATCTCTCAGATTTAAGAATTTCTGGCGTTACCTGAAAGGCAGTTAAAAACATTTACCTATTCAGCCATGAAACTTGATATACTATTATTTAGTATTGCTATTATTTGACACAAATCGAACTAAAATTCAACCAGGGATGTATGGAAGCCACCTCTGAATTTAACATTTTCTTGTTCTTTTTAAAATCTTGGTAACGAAATGTAACGCCGCTACTTCAGTGCTGCAACTTGCACTTTAAATCTAGTACCAGCGGGTTTTCGCCTCGAGCACCAGTTTCTGTTTTAAAGTGTAGAAACACCACTTTGTTTATTAACAGTATAATAGATGCCCCAGATAGAATCAGTGAAGATGGTTTACCAGAGGTCGAAACGTACGCTGTGTTTCTCAAGGAATGGACAGCTGTAATGGTTTTATTACTTGTAACACTTTACTAATTCAATTATTAAAATGACAACTAAAATAGTCTACATAATATTAATTATATGACATTTCACTCATATTATTGTATTGTAAAATGCAATTGGAACGACAAAATAAACAATACTACTTCAAGTAAATACTTGGGAATTGTCGGTAACACGAAAATGTCCCAGTCATATTAGATTGTTTAGCTAGTAAGTTACACAAATTAGTGTATACTTTCTGCAAAGCCTAACATAGTTACCTCTTACCTCTAACTGTATATCGAACAAAAACTTATATTAACATTATGATGGAGTTACGCTTTTACGACGTAGTTTAAAATTTACATATAGCTCAAATTAGGCGGCTGAAAATTTTGCATATATATATATATATATATATATGGAGACATCTATGATGTCTGGTGTATAGTAGCATTTGACCACATGAGGGTATTCACTTACCTCTCACCGGTACACCATTTACTTAAGTTTGTATAAAACTAACAGGTTGGCCACTGTCATTTGTCTGTTCCATGACCTATGGCATACTGATGAGAACTAATAAGTTCGAAACCGGTCTATGTCTGGTCGGGGAATTGACAAATGACATTGGCTACCAATCTTTCATGATTTGTAAGGTATAATTCAATGCAGGTCGGGGTATTTGCCCGCTGAGTAGTTGTTTCCTGCAAATCATGTATAATAACAATATATATATATATATATATATATATATATATATATATTTATTTGTATTTTTGCTGCCCTATGTTAGTTTAAACCAAGGTTAACTGTTACTAGAGAAACATTAGCTGAATATGACTTTATTTCCTTTCTTTATAGAAAACCAATTCTTCGTATAGAAATCACAATAGTCTAAATAAAAACAGAATTATTTATATCTTCCTCCTTTGTAAACTAAAATAAAGCTTCTTCCACTCTTATTTCAGCGTGCGAATACTACATCAAACTGTTTAAATCTGCAAAAGTACTCTATAAAATATGATCTGCCTTTAGTCGTTTACTCCTCAAACGACACGAAATATTTTAAACAAAAATCATACGTAAAGCGGAAAATACATAAATAAATTTTGTCTTATTTATCCACCCACGCCTCATTTGTTTCCTTAAAGTTAGGACTTTGAAAACGGTAAAAGTATAAGCCAAGAAAACTTTTATGAGCGGTTTGTAACTGAAATTAAGTTGTTTTAATTTGATCATGTTTTCAACAAAATCATCTCTCTTGGAACAAAACTTGCAGCAAAAAAGGACTAATGGAAATCACTTTACAGAAATTTAGTCATAAATAATGTGTTGCCAATATGTACCACATGTGAGAATAGAGCTATTTTTTAATAAAATAGTATTAGTTATAGAAAAGTTATCATAGATATTATTAGTGCTAATTTAGAATCTGACAAGTGTTTCCACTAAAGGCCATTCCAACTAACAGTTTAATACTTTAATTTTATGTCTCTGCATCTGGCATAATCTTGCAATTTCTATCTGAAGAAGGTGTCCTTTTTTCGATTTGCAAATGAGGAGGCAGGTGAAGATTTGTGCTTTGTAAATGTGATCAGATTTTTACTTCTTATATTTAAATTGTGAGCATTTGAAATATTATTTTTTTTATAAAGGTAAGAAGGTTGTTTGGTTCCAATAATTTTATTAATTAGACATGCTAAATCTATTCTCATGGGAAGCCCATAAAAATCCATTAATTTATGTGATACATGCTGGCACTTTTGGATGCCAAAAACATATCTTAAGCACGAATTTTGTACTTTCTGCAGAGTAATAGAATCAATGCATGGAGCTAACACTTCAGAGCAATAATTAATATTTGACAACAAAAGTGTCACACATAAAATAATTTTTAATTTCCTGCTTAGATATGCTGGATGAGGATACAGAAATTTCAGCTTTGTGTAGGCGTAAATAATTAGAGATATAGTCACAATACCTAAATGTGATGTCCATAGCTAAACCTAAATTTCTCGCTCTGGCTGGCATTGTCATATTACATTTAGTTTTATTACCAGACAGGACCAACACCGATTTTAAAAGATTGATATACAGATGATGTTGACTGGTTAAGTGAGATATGGTATCAAGGTCAGCATTGATTTTATGAACTGGCTCGTGAACCTCAAGAGCAGCAAATCTATAAAGTACACAGATGTAATTTGCAATTTTCAAATGAGTAAAACACTTGTGTATTATTAGCCGTTACTCGAGTCCGAGTATAAAAATGTTACAGTCGATAAATTGTGTACAATAAAAAACAAGTAAAAGGTGTAGTCTATTGTAATTCCCATTCATCTACGGTGCACACGACTATGGCTATGGAGGCCAATTCGGGAGAGCACATGTCGACCGCAGTCAGGACAAACATAGACCTGGTTAGGTCTTGGATTCGGCCTTCTTGCAGCAACATTTCCTTGATAGCTGGCCACAACCCCTCGCCATTCACTTGCACTGACTGTGCACTTTTAGCCTCTACGCCGGAAGAGCTTCAAGAACTTTTAGATGTGTATGCCCAGAGCTATGATTCCTTGGGACTTAAAATCAACATTGGAAAGACTAAGATTATGTCAACTCCTCATCAAGTGAACCAAATAGACATTACACTTAACGGAAATTCTCTTGAAGTGGTGGATCAGTTCAATTACTTAGGCAACGTTGTTAATGACAAAGCAAACATGGACAGCGAGATTCGCAATAGAATTAACGCTGCATCTAGAGCACTCTGGGGACTTAGAGAGAGAGTATTTGACAACCACGACCTTGCTTTGTCAACGAAAATGGCTGTCTACAGAGCAGTTGTCATTCCAACACTGCTATATGGATGTGAAAGCTGGGTCACTTACCGTCGTCATGTGAAAGAATTAGAACGTTTTCAGCAAAGACACCTCAGAAGTATGATGAAAATCCGTTGGTTCCATCACATATCAAACGTGGAAGTACTCAGGAGAGCAAAAAGCCTTCCAATTGAGGTGTTTATTTCAAGAGCACGCCTAAGATGGGCAGGTCACGTTCATCGTATGCATGATAACCGCCTTCCTAAATGTGCACTTTATGGTGAATTGCTAAGCGGTAGGAGAAGGCGTGGCGGTCAACGAAAGAGGTTCAAAGACGCTCTCCATGAAAATCTAAAATCCTGCGGTGTTGCAGACGAGCAATGGGAACAACTTGCAGCGGACAGAACTGACTTGTGTATAAAGTAAACAGCAACGGGCCCAGTATTAAGCCTTGCGGCACACTGACAGCTGTAGAAATTTTTTGATGTAGTTAAGCCGAGTTTTACTCTCGGTGAGCGCTGTGAAAGATGGCTTTGTATTAACTTGATAGCTTCAACACTGTAACCAATATAATGCACAATAGTAAAAAGAACGTGTGAAATAAGGTGTCAAAGATTTTCAAGAAATTTAACAAAACTGGTATAATGCTATCATCAGTCACCTGCAATAAGACTGTAGTACAACTGTATCCTGATTTCAAATTTCATTGAATATCCGGTAAAATAGAATTAACAGCAATTAATGCTCTTAACCGTATGTTTAAGATTTTTTCAAATAAAGACAACGGTAATGTACTAATCGGTCTTAGGTGTATAAATTCGGAAGGATCATTTATTTTTGGAAGGGGTGTAATTAAGGTTTGCTTGTATTTATTAGGAAAGTATTACACTAATATACAGCTGAGTTAGGTATTTGGTTAATTAATTTGAGGGTGCGAAGATTTATCTGATCATACCCAGTTGCTAATAATTTAATTTCATTTAAACTTTTAATTACAATATCAACATCAATCAACTGAAAGCAAAAACGTTGTTCCATTGCACTCAATTTTACAATATTTTCATCACTTACGTTGCTAGTGTGTGTTAATGTAATAATTATTAATTAAATCTATATTATTGAATTCAGGGGAATATTGGTATTTAAATATTTTACTTTCTTCCAGATTTGTCTATTATAGCATGCGCTTAATCTAAGTTGATGATGTTGAACCTTTTTTCATTCTTTATAAATATATATTTCTTTATAGTTTTATAATAATTCCAGTTCCTGTCTGATCTGTTCTTTTATATTTTTATTTGTTACAAATTTAATATTCACATTAGTTGACTTTTGAAATATATTAAGCTTAGAGACGATGAAAAATTGTTTACTTTAAATGCAATATGCCAAGAATATAATTTGTTTTTTATTCTGTTACGCAGAAACTAAATACACTTGAAATTGAACGATAATCTCAAGACAATTACATTCGCCTCTGAGCCCTTATACCTTAGGGCAGCTGTTTAATATGAATTGGAATGTCTGAAAGTAATTCGTATTTTTGCGGTGTTAAAAAACCAGTATATTGTGAGTATAAGTCTGTATTCTAAGTGTGATATTACATGTGTTTGTACAGTGGTAATTTTATTATATGTACAAAGTGAATACTATTCAAACTTTGTGTGAAAGAAATTAGGTCTTTCTATCTTCGTCAGGTAAATGATAGCGAGCAGTATTCTATTTTACTTTATTGTGTGGTTCGAGTATTAAATAGTGTTTGCTTTAAAAGCTCTGAAGTAGGTGGGACTAAATTCGAAATTTCCATCTACATCATCATCTAAAATCGTTGCAATGACATTCAAGCACGACTGACCTTGACAATGACCACAACCAGTTGTACAATTTAGTCCAGCTTTCCTGCATCCACATTTTTCGCCGCAACTCTTGAAACAGTTACAAAAAAAATGTATTTAATAGCATGTCCGGTGACGTTGCTACTGACTGCAAAATATTTTTTCTCCTCCAGCCACACTGCTCAGAATCAATGTCTTTTTCCAACCATATTTGAACTTGATAACATACTCTACATAAATGCTGTTGAGCTGCTGAAGATGTTGGAGGAAGTGATGATAATTTTACAGCTGTTAAAAGTTTTGTAAATTTTGCAAATGTTAAATATCGGTAATTGCCTATGGAAGTTCCCGTTTTGGGGGCACCATATTTTGGAAGAATAATATTCATTCCATTACAGATCAGCACCAGACATATTGTTAAATTCCATTTTTTGCAACTGTACGAAGGGTTGCGTAGGAAAATGTAGCTGTAGGAAAGTAGAATTGAATTCGACAGCTTATGGACATTGCCACGGTTATTTATACTTGAATGAAAAACTGAGTTAAACGCGAATCCGCGATTTCCGTCACCTTCCGACGCGGTTTTCACGAACTCCTCCAGATGTATTGTGGCGGAACTACCAAGTGTCATTCAAGACGTCCAAATAAACACGTTAAACAAAAACTTTTTCGTAGGGCAGGAACTTGGCAGCAAAAATCTAAAACGCCTTGATTATCAATGACGATTCGTGTTGCAATTATTGAACCTACGCTTGAGTGTGTAAACACGTAAGAATGTATTATTCTCTCATGTAATCTATTCTTCAGCTTCATATCTCGAAAATGCTTAGGTTTACGCAAAATCTGTGAAAAATCGTTTATGTAGAGAATTTTAATGCCGCATTACCTCTTTACACACCATCATCAAAATATTCGGATGCTACCTTGAAATTGCCATTGAAACTGCCAACCTTAGAGATTACTTTTTCTTAGAATTTGAGTTTCATCAGTTCTTTTGGAGTATCACGCCTAACAAAGAAGAAAAAATTAGCCCCTAAAGAGAAATCGACTCATAGGGTAATAAAGCTTCTAGTACCTATTTACCACCACTAAAAAAAAAAAAAAAAAATAGAAATTCGTTCAGCAACTTCTGAAAATGCTGAACTAACAGTTATTTACAAAATTTTATATATTTTTATACAGTGACGGCCACCAACAGTAGGCTCTATCTAATGTTATCTTACACGAATATTCACAATGCATTGGTCTTTCTGTGCCATCCATCATCATGTGTAGCAAAGCCGCCCGATTCGTCTTATGGTAAGCCAAACGTACTGGCTTTACCGGGATGGAATGAGTACAATTGTATGTATTTTTTGAAGCAAACGCGTCATTACAAGCTTTAAACCACAGCATCCTTTCGCAGCAGCTCAGATAAAGGTTTTAATTTCTGAGCTATGTTCGTCATAAACTTTGAATAATAAATCACCATACCCGTTTAGTCTGTGGTTATTATATAGTAGAAAAGTTTATTCTATAATCCTGGTTCATTTTATTATGAAAGGAATAATAAAAGATGGGCAGCGCTTACTGCATCTTGGTTGAAAGTGGATTATAACGAAACCTAACCCGAGATGTGATTACATTTTTGTCTTTTATATCCGGGCGTTTTCATAAAAAGAATAATATAATTTAAATGTTCCACGATCTCTTTAATGTCGACACGATGAAGTAAGTTTTCATATACATATATTTCATTTAATTCAGTTCCAATGTATTAATTCCATTAAATAATGTTAGTGGAATAATACAACAAATGTTGGCGTAAATCTTCCTGATGTATATGTTTTCCAACGATACGGGATATTAATATGTTGCCCTCTATCTGCACAGTTTTAATCTGTTTCTACATAATTTACAGTTGTGAGCAATGTTAAGATCGGTGATATTGTTTAAGACCTATCCTTTGTTTTAATGAACTTGTATCAATGAATTTCCTCTAAAGCGTTTTACACACTTTTTTAGGACAGAGAAATTCTCAAAATAGGTTCTATACCGTCTATATATTTTACGAGGGCCACACCAAATATCTCGCTTAATATCTATTGTATTGTAGGATAATAATGTTTTAGAAACAGTTACCCCATTTTTTGTGAGCTATATTTCAGTAAAAAGAAATTTGAAATCCATAGCCTACTTTGAAAAACCTGAAAAATTGGAAAACCACAAGCGGTTATTTGAGGAGATACGAAAAAATTAAAGGGATAAAAGTTGACGACAAAGACAATAAGAATAATAATGTGTATCAAAAAATTCGAAAAACGCTCTTGTACAAAAATGAAAAGAACAAATTTCAAAGTAGGCCATGACATCATTAATTCCGTTTATTTTTTCTCTTTCCACGATATAAAACATGTCAAAACATTTTTAACTGCTAGTGCCATATTTAATATTTTACGAAAACCACAATTCATATCATTGAATCGTAAAAATCACCTATGCCATAATAGTAAAAATTTACTTTATAATAATAATAATAATTATAATTCAGTAATTATTTATCACAGTGCAATACAAACCAACAAATATTTCGTAAATAAAAATACAAGTCCAAAATGAACATCAAAAAAAAAAAACGAAAAACTATATACAACAGTACTATCTACTACTATACTGAACACAATATGTGTATATTTATTTTTCTAACTACAAGTGCTCAAATTGTGCACCATGCATTCTAATACACAAACTTGCTCTACGAAACACCTCACGCATTACATTTTGGAACATTTCAGGAGTAATTGCCTCATATGCGTTTCTAATTCTGGTTATGACGTCCTCAATATTGTCAGGGGCAGTTTGAAATGCCTTGTCTTTAATGTAACCCCAGACGAAAAAATCCAAGGGAGTAATATCTGGTGATCAAGCTGGTCATAGAATGAGTCCATAGGTGCCTATTCAGCCATCTGGCATAACTTCATTTAAATAATTTGTGCATATTACAGCAGTGTGAGGTGGAACTCCATCTTGTTGAAAATATGAATAATTTAAACTTTCTGCCACAGTTAATTCATAAAGAAAACCTTGAAATTCGTTTTGCAGGAAATGAAGGTATCTACGAGCGGTTAACTTGCCATCATAAAAATAAGGTCCAATTATTTTAGTCTCTAAAAGACCCACCCAAACATTCGTAGACAATCTTTAATGGAAAGCAGTCTCTCTGATTCGTCCGACCAAAAGGTTTTGCTACATATCAGCGGGTTATTCCTTTTTTTACTTAACAACAATCTACAAAATCGTACTCTTCTCGGCTTATCTCCCTCATCTAAATGTTGAACTTTCCTCGTTTTGTAGCATCGAAATCGTTTTTTTAAATATTTTTCTTGCACTGTCTTTTTTTAAGCGACAGTTTCTCTGAATTTGTCTCAAAGATGTTTCTTCATTTTGGTGAACATAATTCAATACTCTATTTACTTTTATTACATTATCCGCAACATGCCCTCACCTTACTGCTTTTTTTAAAAATGAACCGTACATTTTTAGATTTTAAACTAACTTCCTAAACATAGTTCGATTTAGCTGCGGAGCATCTGAAAATCTATCCACGTAAACTGTGACTGCCATCCCAGCGTCAAAATTGTACTGACAATAAATGCTAATCTTATCGAATTTGTTATTATTGGTGTATACCATAATTACTGATATGACAATCTGTCAAATTTGTGAATAACTGCATACATTGTTTTTCACTAATCATGACAGCTGATTTTTACGATTCAATGGCATGAATTGTGGTTTTCGTAAAATATTAAATATTGACACTATCAGTTAAAATTTTGTTACATGTTTTATATTATTGGAAAGAAAACAAATAAACTCAATTAATGATGTCAAGGGCTACTTTCAGATTTGTTCTTTTTATTTATGCACAAGAGCGTATGTCAAAGCCAACTGCGTTTCTCGAATTTTTTGATACATATCATTATTCTTATTGTCTTTGCCATCAATTTTCATTCCTTTAACTTTTTTCGTATCTCCTCAAATAAGGAAGCTGCAACCGTTTGCGGTTTTCCTATTTTTTAGGTTTTTGTAATATATCTCACAAAGTAGGCTATGAATTTCATATTTCTTGTTACTGAAATATAGCTCACAAGAAAAAGGATAACTGTTTCTAAAACTTTATTCTTCTATTAAGTGAGATATTTGGTGTGGCCCTCATAAAATAGACAGACAGTATTTTAAGAACAACTTTTCTAGATTTCTACCTCTCAAGCCTTTTATATAATGAATATAAAATATTAGATATAAGAATCTTGACCATTCCCAAGATATTAATCTTTGTACATGAAATGAAAAACAAAAAAGTGATACAACATATACACAACACTAGACTTAAATCGAAAAAGACATTAAATTTACCTTAACATAAAAAAAATGAAATGTCGCTGTAGCATAAATATATAACAGTATACCCACTGAAATAAAAAATAATAAAAATATAATCTTGCTTAAGAAATACGTTAAAAAGATATATAATTAATCATAAAGAGGCACTGAGTAATGTATTGAAAAAGAGAAAGAAGCACGACTTCAAATGAACGTTGGACAGAGAACTAGCCCTATTATAAACATAATAACAGCAGTAGATGCTTGTAGATTGAATTTAACAGCACACAGAGGCCGTTGCAGACTTGGGTGGCGTATTTAATTATCTAATTGTATCTTTCCTTCTCTTCATACAAACTTAGATGGCTACTTCCATTTTATACATAAGGACATACACGTTAAAGAAACTTCTTTTAATGTTTAAAAAAAATTGACCATAAACCATTGTGGTTCCTTATAAATCCACAATCATAAGTGTTGATTTTAGACGACGCCGACGTTAATTAGAAACTTTCACAATACTTTACTAAAATTATACCACCTTTTGCGATTTTCTTATTGTCTAAACATATTTATTGTAGACCAAGAGCTACTGAATATTTCAATGAGCGACTGAGAACCTCTTTCAATTATTATTATACGTAGTCCTACATATGGGGGTAAACCCTACACTGAACCCGTACCCTAGCAGTGGGGTGTTATCGTATCCTCATAATATATTATACTTCACAAATCAATATCTTTGGTGTCCAAAAAGTACTTTTACAAAATACTAAAACATTTGAACACTACATTCAAATACGCTACTCTACGCACGTTTCGCTAATCATGTCAACATCATTGGGAGACGAATAAGACTGGCTTTTAGTTTAAATCCATATTTATTTGCATTATACAGTTCTATGTGCTGAATTTTACTAGTATTTAATTGCTCTAGGCTTTCCAAACACTTTATTTTCAATACAAATTAATATATTTCATATTTCTGACACTCATTGTATTTATTGAATACTCCTAGGGGACGTTTAATTAAAAGATTTAATGATTTAACACTACATTTTGTATGTTAATATCATCGTTTAGTAAAATTTTCTCAAGCCATTACCTAAATTATACTGACTACATTAATTAAAAGAAGGTAATCAGTAAAGTGGAATATAATCGAGATCTTCAATTATCGAACAAGTTGACTGGCAGACTTAACCGATTCCTCTACAATTCGCACTGCGATGGAAATAAAAATAATTGCAATTATACTTCAACCTCATCTCTTCGTCATGTTCAATTAAATAAATTGCGTGAAGCTACTTGAATAGAAAAGTTGTACATGGTTGACTAAATCGGTGGTAATAATAAAGCAGAAGTCCGTCATAATTGAGTTTGATGTAAATTTGCAAGCGCAGTAAGGATTTTAATGAAGCAATAAAAATATGTTTTGAACCTGTCTCAGCTGGATCTCATGGAGTGAGTAATAGTAGCCAAATTAAGTAAATATTACACTAGATCCTGTAATTTTAAGTCATTGTATGTCATCGATGCCCCTAAATATATTACACTATATAAGTCAAAATTTGCTGAAAATTTGCAAACAGATTTAGTTCACCTAAAAAAAATTTTTTCTTAACCGCCTATCAAGTTACCGAAGTAACCCAAGGATCTTGAGCTAGGTAAAGAGAGACGAGACACTACAGTTTATTGTGGAATCCGAACCACTCTCGGGGCAATTTAGTGGAATGTGTGAGTCGGAGACGAACTTGTAAATAATTTGCTATGCATCGAGAGTACCTCCCGCCGGATGCTGAACATGGTGGTGATGCTCAATATTTTTTCTGACTCCTCCAACCCCGCTAATAAATACCCCCGAAATGCATGAAAATCATTTTTTATATATAACCGGCAAAATACGTGTAACGCCTTTTTTGGGGATGTTGAGCACGGGAAAAATAATCATACTTCTCTTCGTGATTATAATTGTCTTTCTTTACCCTTTAGCCGAAAAAATAATCGAGTATTTACAAAAACAAGTCTATTGAATCATTGATACGTACAATGTATTTTATTACAAAAAATTATAGAAAAATTTATATTGACGCATACATAATTAGCTTCACTACATTGTTACAGTCGCCTTCCTTACCTGAAAAATAATAGACGTTATACATAAAGATAAAACATGCTTACAATAAATTTTTTTCCCTTTAATACCTTATCTGCATTAATTTAACCTCCGTCTCTTACAAGTAGAATTGCATGGTTGATATTCTTCGATATGGATATTTTACAAACAAAGATTTTCACCCCTTTCGGAGGGTGTTTATTAGCCGTTAGTGGGGTTGGAGGGGGCAAAGAACCATTCAGCATCACCACCGTGTTCAGTATCTTCGAAAACGGGCGTTACATGCATCTTGCCGGTGATATAATAAAAAAAGATTTTTCGGGGGTATTTATTAGCCGGTAGAGGGATTGGAAGGGATCGGAAGAAACATTCAGCATCATCACAGTGTTCAGTATCCTCGAAAACGGGTGTATACAAATTTCACTATTGGAAAAGATGCGATTTTGGGAGTGGTATTTACCCGTTTGAGGGGCTTCGCAACTCTAAAGAGAAATTCTACCAGAATCAACATACTCATGAGTTACTCTTATTGCATAGTAAATTATTATTAGCCGTTACTCGAGTCCGAGTATAAAAATGTTACAGTCGATAGATTGTGTACAATAAAAAACAAGTAAAAGGTGTAGTCTATTGTAATTCCCATTCATCTACGGTGCACACGACTATGAGTATAGAGGCCAATTCGGGAGAGCACATGTCGACCGCAGTCAGGACAAACATAGACCTGGTTAGGTCTTGGATTCGGCCTTCTTGCAGCAACATTTCCTTGATAGCTGGCCACAACCCCTCGCCATTCGGTTCTGTCCGCTGCAAGTTGTTCCCATTGCTCGTCTGCAATACCGCAGGATTTTAGATTTTCATGGAGAGCGTCTTTGAACCTCTTTCGTTGACCGCCACGCCTTCTTCTACCGCTTAGCAATTCATCATAAAGTGTACATTTAGGAAGGCGGTTATCATGCATACGATGAACGTGACCTGCCCATCTTAGGCGTGCTCTTGAAATAAGCACTTCAATTGGAAGGCTGTTTGCTCTCCTGAGTACTTCCACGTTTGATATGTGATGGAACCAACGGATTTTCATCATACTTCTGAGGTGTCTTTGCTGAAAACGTTCTAATTCTTTCACATGACGACGGTAAGTGACCCAGCTTTCACATCCATATAGCAGTGTTGGAATGACAACTGCTCTGTAGACAGCCATTTTCGTTGACAAAGCAAGGTCGTGGTTGTCACTCTCTCTCTAAGTCCCCAGAGTGCTCTAGATGCAGCGTTAATTCTATTGCGAATCTCGCTGTCCATGTTTGCTTTGTCATTAACAATGTTGCTTAAGTAATTGAACTTCAAGAGAATTTCCGTTAAGTGTAATGTCTATTTGGTTCACTTGATGAGGAGTTGACATAATCTTAGTCTTTCCAATGTTGATTTTAAGTCCCAAGGAATCATAGCTCTGGGCATACACATCTAAAAGTTCTTGAAGTTCTTCCGGCGTAGAGGCTAAAAGTGCACAGTCATCCGCATACTGGAGATCACAAATGAATCGTGTGCGTGTCTTTATGAAAGCTCTAAAGCGCCCTATGTTAAAGAGACCGCCATCAAAACGGTATCTGAGACCTATTCCTCTGACTGTCAGTTTGTTTTCAATAATAATTGTTAGAGCAGTGGTAAACAAATTAAAAAGTAGGGGTGCCAGGACACATCCCTGCCTAACTCCAGTGAGGGTTTGGAAAGGTTCGGTTGCCTCATTATTATACATAACCTGGGCGTTGTTGTTTGTATGTAGACTACGACATACTTCCACAAATTTTCTAGGGATACCTAAGCGGAACATAATTTTCCAGAGCACTTCTCTGTCCACCGAGTCAAACGCCTTGGTTAAATCAATGAAGGCCATGTGAATTTCTCCTTGATGTTCGAGTGCTTTTTCTTGAAGCTGTTTAAGTGTGAAGATTAAATCCGATGTGCCTCGGTTTGGTCTAAAGCCACTCTGTGTTTCAGGAAGTAACTTTTCCATAACAGGTGTTAGCCTATTTGCCATCGCTTTAGTGAGTATCTTCCCTCCAACAGCCAGGAGAGCTATACCCCTGTAATTTCCACAGTCCGCAGCGCTCTCTTTGTTTTTAAAGAGGTTGATTAAAAGTGTATCACGAAACTCCTGCGGAGCTTGATCACTTTCCCACACGACATCAAACAGTTTTTTGAGGTAGGGTATGAGCTCTGACGACACAGCTTTAAAGATCACAGCTGAGAGTGAGTCGGCGCCGGGAGATTTGTTATTTTTTAGCTGCCCAATGGCGGTTAAGATCTCTTCCGTTGTTAGTGGTTTATCTAAGTCTTCGAAGGTGTCATATTGAGGGATAAGATTTATAATATCGTGATCGGCTTGACTTTGCTGGTTAAGAATGTTAGAGTAGTGTTCTTTCCATCGGGCTCTTATTTCCTGGTCTTCTTTGAGGAGATTTCCATTACTTATTACTATTACTATTTTATTCATGATGAAATATTTTTATTATTTTAGCTCCTTCTCTAACTTATCGTCTTAATAAGTAGGTTGTTATATCTAACATGTTAAAACAAGTTACGTTGCCGCAATAACAATTTGTATATTTAAAAGTGATTTGGAATAACTTGCGTTTATATTTTTATACCATATCATATTTATATTTATATGTTTCTTAGGACAATTATTGTTTTTGTTATTTGTTTATTCAAGAAATAATTATACTCTTCTTTTTTTAAAAATTCAATTTTTTCCAGACAAGACCTGTCGCGAATTGAAAGTTTTTCAGTTTATGTGGTGTGTTCTATTTTGTTTATGTTTGTAGTTTGTGAAGGTACAACGAATAACGACAAATATTTTAAAAATTATCAAAAGCAAGCATAACATCAAAGCAATATATGTTATGGATGAATGAGTGTGTTTGGCCACGTGAAGAGATTTAATGGTGATCGAACAGCACGGTAATTATAAAAGAAAGACAATAGCAATCACAGCGGATTTACCGCGTGTACATATAGATTAATATACAACGATACATAAAACAGAGCTTTAATGCCACTTTACAGGTACACAAAATTTTCAGTACTTATAAATATTTAATTACCAGGAAAATATTTCAGTGTTATTCACTATACAGTGGGATTTATATGGAAAAAATTCAAATTGAAACAATATTAACGAGAAATCTTCTGACAGGCCTATTTTATTTTGGGAAAATATACATATTTACACCAAATTCCATTTTTGACCACTACTTGTTTTATTTAATGACATCATCGGCATCTTGTTCATGAGAACCACCTATTTTTTCACCTTGAGAGATCTTTTAATTGCTGAAGTGACAAAATAGAAATATACCATATATTAGAAAATTTTCGAGCAAAGAGATCAAAATTAGAATACCTAAAGGATACCCTCTCAAAAGACAGTGAAGTTTGCAACTCTTACTCTATTGTTTGTGTTGTTTATTAACAATTTATAATATATTTATTTACCTATCTCAACGATAAAAGTACATCATTATATAATATATTATATGGGCATGACACAATTAATTCCTTTCAACGATATAAAATATGTCACAAAAATTTTAACTGATAGTGTCAATATTTAATATTTTACGAAAACCACAATTCGTACCATTGAATCGTAAAAATCAGCTGTGCCATGATTAGTGAAAAACAATGAATACAGGTATTAACAAATTTGACAGCTTGTCACTGTTGTATGGTGTATGTTGCGTTATCGAGTTCTAAAACAAGTTTTATATCAGTAAATATGCAAAACGAAGATTTTCTTTATGAATTAACAGTGGCAGAGAGATTAAATTATTCATATTTTCAACAAGATGGGGCTCCACCTCACACTGCACAATGTATAAATTATTTAAATCAAGTTATGCCAGATAGTTGGATAGGCACCTATGGACCCATTCTATGGCCAGCTCGATCAGCAGATATTACTTCCTTGGATTTTTTCGTCTGGGGTTACATTAAAGGCAAGGCATTTCAAACTGCCCCTGAAAATATTGAGGACATCAAAATCAGAATTAGAAACGCATGTGAGGTAATTACTTCTGAAATGCTCCAAAATGTAATGCGTGAAGTGTCTCGTAGAGTACGTTTGTGTATTAGAATGGATGATGCACAATTTGAGCGTTTGTAGTTATAGAGAAATAAATACATATAATTTCTTTTCAGTATGGTAGTAGGTAGTACTGTTTTTCGTTTTCTTTTGATGTTCATTTTGTACTTGTATTTTTATTTATGAGATATTTGTTTGTTTGTATTAAATTGTAATAAATAATTACTGAATTATAATCATTATAAAGCGAATTTTTTACTATTATGGCGTAACTGATTTTTTCGATTCAATGATATGAATTGTGGTTATCGTAAAGTATTAAATATTGACACTATCAGTTGACATTTTTGTGACATGTTTTATATCGTTCGAAAGAGAAAAAATAAACGGAATTAATGGTGTCATGGCCATATAATATATTATATATTCTTTTCATTTTTGCACAAGTGTATGAAAGTCAACTGTGTTTTTCGAATTTTTTGATACACATTATTATTCTTATTGTCTTCGCCGTCAACTTTTATCCCTTTAACTTTTTTCGTGTCTCCTCAAATAAGGAAGCTATAATCGTTTGTGATTTTCCTATTTTTCAGGCTGTTGTAATATATCTCACAAAGTAGGCTATGGATTTCAAATTTCTTTTTACTGAAATATAGCTCACAAAAAATTGGATAACTGTTTCTAAGCTTTATTTTTCTATAATAGATATGAAGCAAGATATTTGGTGTGGTCCTCGTAAAATAAACATACGGCATGTGTAATTTTATAAACTGATCTCTCCCAGGATTTTCTCAAAATAAAATTGGTTTCAATGGTAATACATTTGTTTCATGCTTTAGTTTCTCTCTCTCTCTAGTTATTATCCTTGTATACTTCAGTTGTAAATTGAGTATAATTTATATATTTAGCATCATAAAAGTGTTTAAGTCGATCTTTGTATGCAAAAATGTGGATGTTCGTGACTAACTAATTGCTTTAACAACGTGCATGTGGTTCCAGTATTTCCCGGTATTAGGTTACATCGACTAATAATATTATTAATTAGATGAAAGTAACCTCCCAACCTCGCCTGTAGAAATGGTATCAATGGGGTAAAAATTGTGTGAACCTAGGTAGTAAATTATTTAAAATGTATAGGGTAGATCTAAATTCAGTAGCATAAATACAACGTCGTATACGAAATACACAAATAACTGATTCTAAAAAATAGAAAATTCGATAGCGAGAAAGAAAATTGGAACTAAATAAGATTAACATTAAATAAAAATAGAGTCAAGGCTGTATTTTCTCAAAAATCGCCCTCTTCTTTTTTCCCAAACGAATCTTATTATGATCGGGAATAAGCGTGTTCTAGAATCATCCACAGAAACATAAAGCTGCTGTTGCTGCATGTTGAAATAAAATATTGTATGAAAAAAAAAATAACAATAAATCTGAAAACATTAACAATATTTTTTTAATTTTATAGATGTAACCTATTTACCTTAATAACAACCAATTTAAGTTCCTTGTATATTTGGCTGGTGCAGAAATATGATAGTTTAGAATTATCCTCATACATTTATTTTCCAGTAATTGCATTTGTTCATATCACTACTCTAAAAAATATTGTCTTATCTATTTTTTTGTGTGTAGAACACATGGTTATGGTATATTTGATAATAAGCATATGTATTCCTAAAGCAATTTTCTGATAAATTATGAATGAACTAATGTTAAAGCTCGCAAATAGATAAAGATTTTCCATTCAACACAACATATTAAAACCTTTTTAAGAATTAATTGAGATTTGTTGATAAACGAACAAAGCTCAGCTACAATGTTGGTTGAGGCAAAGTTTGTGTAATTTAATTTCATTTCGTATTTATCATATTGTAGGTATATGTTTAGGATTATTTATATAGGGAGCCTATTATTTCAAGTTCGCCAAATTTACACATTTTAACAAAAGATAATTTGTACAACAAACCTTATTCTGTATTTATATATAGACGACCCTCATGTCAAATGTAGAAGTTAACATTTTTCTACGTTTAGTTCGTATTTCTGAGAGTGGAAATTTTAACAAACGTACCCTTTTGAATAACATGATATTTCAGTTATTCAGTGTTCAGTTAAAATTCATAATTGCGTAATACCAAACTGTCAGTCGAACAACTTGACACCCGTATTGTCTATTGTTTGCATGTCACACTATTATGGCACGTAGCCAACATAAACTTTGTAGTCCTAGATGCTCTTGATGACTACATATCTGTTCACTGTGTTATGTTGTCATTTCGAATAATCAAATTACAATAGTTGAATTTAGCAATGGAAATCAATCATTTGAAACAAGATTATTTTCTGAAAATTATTAGTAATTATCTCTTAAAAAGGAATTCTAATAATTAATTCATAAGTTATCACTTTTATTTATTTATTCAGGGTATATCCTAGGCAGATGAAAAATTCAATTACAGGTTAGAAAGAAATAATACTGTAATACCTATTGCTGATACGATTGTTACTTATTTAGTAACTGTTTTGTTTTCTAATATAAAAATGTACGTACATTTTTATATTAGAAAACAAAACAATTAAAACTATCTTTTATTTGACTTGGTTATATTTTTCAATAAAAAATACAAAACAAAATGCACATTTTAGTTTAAATTTAGGAAAACATAAGAAATTTAACAGAAATTGTATGTTGTTCAAGTTCAAAGTTTTGGTGTCGCTATTGTCGGCACCAATATGTTAAAGACGAAGTTTCTACAGTTTGGTATTAACGAACTTTCCTCTAATTTTACAGACCTTCTACCTCTTATGGTTTAAAAGTTACTTGTACAATCGCATTCAAAAGATGGATTGTTATACACTGCTTAGTTATTGTCCATTCATTTATGTACTGTTTACCAGGTGATAGTATTATAAATGACAATATATTCAGGAATAGAGATTAAGAGCCAGAACACTGTGTCGAAACGTATCAAAAGCGAGTTCTTATTTCTCCCGTTCTAGAAAATATGAAAAAATAACAAGCTAATAAATATTCAAAGTGGCAGTTACTGTATTGTCGGTTGTTGTTGTCGGTATATCTTAAAGGTAATGAATTGAATGAAGATTTAAAGTGTGTAGGCATTGATTTTCGATGCAACATAAAAATTTAATTTGAATAAAAATTGAAAGTCACATATCCTTCTGTAATTAGCCAAAAAGTAGGGGTACAAAGTTAAAAACTCGGCAGACATTGTTTATTTATAGAGAGCTAACAGGCCATGTATACAATATTCAATTTGCTTTGGGACAATTTTCACTCTGACTATATCTGTTTAAGTGATATTTCATTAATTTTTAGAATAACAAGGTGTGATACATGTATGTCTGCGATAGATAGAACAATGTATTTGCTATGTTCTTCCATCCGGCTCTTAGATACTGATTGTTATAAATACTGAACCTCCCACTAGGAGGCGTTTCAGTATCAATATCAATAAGGGATACACTGAAGTGGTACCAACTGATCATGTCAATCTCCCCGAGGCAAATATGTTTTGGAAAATTTTACTATTGTTGATGAAATTACCTACGCCACCTGAACAACGTTATAAATCCTTATAACATTAATAAAACGATAAGAAGGTACAGGGACACTCTCTTCTCGCCTAGGGGTCAGTTAGGGCCTTTTATTTTAAATATAAACACACAGGTGGACCACGGTTAAGTTTTTTAACATATAGAGATTAGAAACAAAGGCAACGAAACTATCCTAAGCTAATCTAAAGTTTTATTTTTGTTTTTCTTAAAAACTGTATCATCCAATTGATGATATTTTTATTTTGTAGAGATAACAAGTATATTAGATTAAAAGAAGTTTCAATTTTCAACTTTGTTATATTGTTGTATGCTCATTATTTACATTAGAAAATTTACTGCATTCAAGAAATATGTGTTCTAGAACCCCTAAAACGTTGCAATGTTCGCAGGCATCACTCTGCACTATTCCTATTCTGTAGAGGTGAGCCGGATAACATCCACAACCAAACCTAATTCTAGAACTAATTGTGCTATATTTTTTTGGGATATTATAATCATAAAACCAGAGTTTTTCTGGTATAATTGGTGTATGCGCGTATATTTAGTAGGATTCTTGTGACAGTATTCACTCCAGAGGGATGTCCATTTCTTCCGTATCATTAATTTTCTAACATTTACGCAATCGGAGGCATATAACCCTTCCACAATTTCTCCTGTATAACCCGCTTTTGGTACAATAACAATACATCTAAGTTAGGAAACTGTTCAAACTTGTTGACCTGTTCAAAGTAGTAACCTCCTAGGTTATGGCTCCTATTTTCCACATTTCTTAGTTATGCTCAACACCGAAATTTTATACCTAATAGCATATATTTAAATTTACTAAATCTTCTTTAGGGAGTCCTTCACCAAACGATCTTTATCCGAAACGACAAAATTGGGGATGAAAATCCTCTATTGGGAATAGGGAAGGAACATTTTTCTACCATTTTATTTTAATAGTGTGTAGTTATGCAAGCAACCAAATCCAGTTTTCTTTACAAACCTTAAACATTTGTAAATGTAAATTATTATACGATACTCTGAAGTGCGACCCTCATATGATATTTTACATTATTTTATATTTCGTATATCTATTGAAATAGCATATAACAACGTTTTTAAATATTTAAAATCATTGTGATGTAAGAATAATCTTACTTGAGGAAAATATTTAAAATTATATGATATGTTATATTTATGTTAATTGTTAACTAATATACAATCCTTAAATTTGACATTGAATATTATCAGTTCACTATTACCTCTGTACCTATCAGAAAAACGCTTTAATATATATCGTACATATTTTGACGACTCCCTACTTTTTATAAAACCAGAATAGTGGAAAATTTAATAGTTTTCTTTAGATTTGTGTGCCTAAATGGCGCCCCCATAATTAACAATTTTTTTTTATTTACCTGATTTGTTCCACTTTATGTCTGACCTTATCCTTCAGAAATGTTTGCAGATATTTTTAAGAGAGAGAATTCCGAAAAACGTCGATGAAGAGAGCACAGGATTGCCTTGAAATTTTTTTAGTTTTGTGTGTGCCAGGTCAATAAAATTGAATAGCGAGATTAGTAAGTGAGCCTCCTTTCTAAATAATATATAAATTATAAATGTATTTACTGTTAAAATATTTGACTTGTCTCTCATAGAGCATAACACTAGCCCGGCACTGGTATGCACTATTCAATGATATTGGACTTGTCGTTAATTAGTTGGAATATATGTTGGTTTCACGATCATTGAGATGCAAGGAATTAAGCAAATTCAATTCTCTACAGCAGGAGTCAACAGCAATTTGACATACTACAGAATTTGGTTAATTAATTATCTTGACGATTTGGGAATGTGTAATATAGCCAACAAATAATCTTCATGTATAATAATTTGGTTGGTCATAAAAATATACCGTAGTGTTTGGCACGTCACATATATGTAGAAAACAAACAAAAACATTTGAAAAAATGTAAATAACGAATAGTGTATAAAATCACTAGGACGGAATCCTAGTATCGTCAATAATACAACACAGGACAAATATAAAATTAATTGAAGAACAAACGTTTACCTAACTTTGCACATATATAAAGTCTGTTACTTTCTAGCAGGCATTTACCCACATATGTTTTCTTATTCTTGCTTTAAATTATTTATTTGATGACCATTTTAATTTAATTGGAACAGAGTTGAATAAAGCTATATAAAAGTTGCTTCTTTTATCGATTCTAACCGCTCTATGTCTCTAAATCATTATAATTTCCGGTATTAAAATCATTACAGTAAATATGCAAGAAATGGCCTATTCTTGCATATTTACTTTAATGTTCCTTTATGTGAATTAAGTTACAATAGATAATTTAGGATGGCAACGTTAATATATTAAATTAACCATCCATGAACATTCGGTACATCGTTAATGTAGATTAAGAAAAGGAACGGTCGGTCCCAGTACACTACCCCGTGGGACACCATATTTCACATGTTCACTTATTGCTGAATTTATTTTTGTAACACACACCTGATAAGTATGTTACGATTATGTAGATTATGATTATTACTTATTAATTTCTCTGCTATTTGAGTAAGAAATACTATCTATCTATTTTACGGGGGCCTCACCAAATATCTCGCTTAATATCTATTGTAGAAAAATACAGTTTTAGAAACACGTATCTCATTTCTTGTGGGATACAATATCACAAAAAATTACAGTTTAAAGAAACTAAAAAATACGCTTTAAAAACCGAACTAAAAAGTAAAAAATAATGTTTAAATATTAAGATTTTGTTCAACAGCAATAGATTGTAAAAAGCGTGGAGTGCTTTTTATTTACTATATTATTTACTATATATTTATAATTCTACTTTTATCAATATTTACCAATAAAATATTTATAACAATTGATATCGAGCACACGCTTTTTACAATCTATTGCTATCGATCAAAATCTTAATATTTAAAGATTATTATTTTTTACTCTTTAGTTCGGTTTTTAAAGCGTGTTTTTTTAGTTTTTTAAAACATAATTTTTTAAAACTTACTAAAAATCATTTAATTAACACTCTTCTGTTATTGGTTAGAATATATTATTAACAGCGGCGCCTCCGCCACAATTTCGACAATTGGTTGGTCTTTTTTATTTTATTTTTGCTGGTGCGGACATTAGGACAAAGTTGTCAAATTATTGTATTGTGATTGGTACTTGATAAGTGTGCAAAGTTTCAGCGTAATCTGACGTTTTGAAGTGGGTGGGAATCACGTTCAAAAATTCCATTATAAGCAAACAAACATAAGGTGAAGCTAATAAAAGCGTGTTGAAAACCTGCAAAGTAGGAAAACCACAAACGGTTACAGCTTCCTTATTTGAGGAGATACGAAAAAAAAATTAAAGGGATTAAAGTTGACTATAAGAATAATAATTGTATCAAAAAATTCGAAGTTAAGGGGTTACTGAAATTAAAGATTCCTCTGCCCACTAATCTGTTACATCTATTGTCACTTAAGAACATAAGTATATATAAGGAAATAATAAATTTTCTGAATAACATCAACATACTGTTATGAAGTACATAGATTAGAATCGTATCCTTATGTTTTACCTTTTGTTTATTATACCTCCTATCCGTGGCCTTTAACCTGTGTGTCTAATTATTAATGCTCTGATGGGCCCCTGAGCGGGAAGAGTGTCACCCTGTCTTTCCCCATTGTGTTGGTCATCTATTAATTTTCCGGTAAAATCGTGTTAGGTTAGCTTCGTATTGGTATTTTTGCATCCTTTTTTTTTAAATTTTTGTTATTTTTATTTTATTTGCAGAATTAAGTGACTGGCTAATGGATTTCACGTCCAATGCCAAAAAAAAAAAAAAATTCGAAAAACGGCTTTGACATACGCTCTTGTGCAAAAATTAAAAGAACAAGTTTAAAAGTAGGTCATGACACCATTAATTCCGTTTTTTCTCTTTTCAGCGATATAAAACATATCACAAAAATTTTAACTGATTGAACCGTAAAACTCAGCCATGTCATAATAACAAAAAATCACTTTATAATAATTACAATTCAGTAATTATTTATTACAATTACAAACAAACAAATATGTCATAAATAAAAACACAAGCACAAAATGAACATCCAAAAACACGAAAAACTATAATAACACTACTACTACCTACTACCATACTGAAAAGAAAATGTGTGTATTTATTTTTCTAACTACAAATGCTCCAATTGTGCACCATGCGTTCTAATACACAAACGTGCTCTACGAGACACCTCACTCATTACGTTTTGTAATTGCCTCGCATACAGGTTTTGATGTCCTCTACATTTTCAAGGACAGTTTGAAATTCCTTGTTTTTAATGTAACTTCAGACGACAAATTCCAAGGGAGTAATAACCGGTGATCGAGTTGGCCATAGAATGGGTCAATAGGTGCCTATCCAGCTATCTGGCATAACTTTATGCACATATTAAAGCAGTGTGAGGTGGAGCCCCATCTTGTTGAAAATATGAATAATTTAATCTTTCTGCCACTGTTAATTGTTCATAAAGAAAATCTTGAAATTCGTTTTGCAGGAAATTAAGGGGTTAATTTGCCATCATAAAAATAAGGTCCAATTACTTTAGTCCCTATAAGACTCACTTAAATATTTTTAGAAAATCTTTCTCGGAAAGCAGTCTCACTGCATCAATGTGTATTTTTTCGTGTCCACTTATAATGCATATTTCTATTGAAAAATCCTTTATTAGAAAAATTTGATTCGTCTAACCAAAGAATTTTGCTACATACCGGCGGGTAATTCCTTTTTTTACTTAATAACTATTTACAAAATATTCTCTCCTCGGCTTATCTCCCTTATTTAACTTTACTCATTTTGTAGCATCGAAATCGGGTTTACAGCCTTTGTGTATACAGAGATGTATATACAATTTTGCAAATTACACAGGCTTGCGACGTTTCGGCGATTTATACGAAAATTAGTAAATATTCCACAAATCCGTTTTAATAGAGTTATCAAATGTACATTGTTTTTGTATTTAAAAATTTTTGTTTTACTAATTGCCACCTTAACATATAAACATTGGGACGGTTCAACGGTAAACTTATACCCTTGAACATATTGGTAAAAGATAATGTGAAGAGGGAGCAGGGTTAGCTGTGGAAAAGTTTGCCAATACAGTAGGAAAAACCGCCAAAGGGCCGACAAAGGCGGTCGCCATACTCCTAGATTTGTCCCTCTATTATATGGTTTTTCTCTACTATTGGTCTTGTTGAACACAGCCGGCTGTATACCCAGCCTCGGGCGTCGTAAATCTCCTAATACTCTATCAATTTAATAGTGGACAATATTGTCAAAGACTTTACAAAGAATTACATATACAGGGTGTAATTAATTTTCTGCCAGTAAACGAACTGCTAATGGTTAACAACAAGACAAACAAAGAACCTATTTTAACTTTTCCTTCTGGGGTACTTTGTAGGAACTGACCTATTTCAGTAATTTCAATAACTGTAAGTAGTTTGATTGAGATTCTCTACCACCGTTTCTACAGTTTTGGTGAAATATTTGAAAGTTTATCACTTAGTTATAGAAAAGTCATAGAACAGCGTAAAGACTGTCGCTCAAAGTATAGGGTATCGAAAGAAGGCATAAAATATTTTTAAAATTCCGCTAATGTGCGATAAATCAAAGTCATCGGCATTTATCAGTCAATGCAATGCACAAAAGTGGTATTGCAGAAGTCTTTGTATCACATATAAATCTATTTTCGGTTGTTTACCTGTTTTATGAAAATTGCAAATAAACTTGGGTCATCTAAAAGAACTAACGTAAATAACCCTGATTCTATGCTATTTATACAGATGTTTCCAAAGTTGACAAATGCATGGGAGCTGCAGCAATTAGCAACACAAACTTAACGGCATCCAAGGAATTCAATAGCTGCACCCAAATGATTTAATTTCTCAACAAATAAAGTATACTAAGGAGAATTTTTGACATATTGGCAAAACGATCGAATTTACTTAGATTCCATCACACACACACGCATCGCCCAAAATGAAAAGACTAATTCTACCGCTCGAAATATAATAACAAACTTAATTAGTGCAATAACAAGCAAACTTCTCCATAAAGTATTACGATCTGAAGTTCACTAGTCTTACACAGTCTTACTAGTCCATTTAGTGAGTCAGAAACAAAAGAAGAGAACAATAAAAAATACAATTCATTACAGGTAATACATTTACACACAATGAAATATTAAAAATATTCTACTACGCAATAAATTGTCTAGAGTTTTCGAGGTAGGAAAAATATCATTAGTAATTTAAAACAATTATACAAATAAGAAATACAAAATTAACTTGACTGCCATGTAAAAAGGACCACAGGCAGCTCCAGACTTCAGGTCAGGGCTTGAGCATTCTCTTGATTCTAGGGTCTTACTGGACAATTTTTATTACAAATCTTGACAAAACTTCCAAATCTCTGTAACCAAAATAGAATACGAGTTTTTCTCAGTTATAGTTATTAATATATGTAATTGTCAGCGCAATATCGTAAAACCGACATAGTTGCAAAAGTTCAAAATGTATATACCAAAATTACCAAAAGAATTACACTGAGTTTGGTGCGTTTTTCTACAATAAAATTATCAAAAATTTAAATCAACATTAACCTCGAAGATGAGAACGTGTCTATTGAAAATTAAAAGAATATAAGTCTTACCTAATTTTCTCTTGGACGATAGCTTACCAAATAAATCACATAAAATCGATGTATTAAATAACCAACGTACTAATTGAATTTTGTGTTAGTCTGGGTCCAAAATCCGGTCCCCATGCCAGCTAGTCAAAAAGTGCTGTTTGACGAATAGTCCATTTAACAAAAACAAAACAAACAAGAAAGCTCAAAACATCAAAAGTGTGTAGGATATTTTGCAATACATTTCCCCCTCCCCCTGTTTTCGAGGGTGAAAAAAACCGTTGGTAATGGTTTCGAGTTCTGATACTCTTTCGTACTACCCCTATCAAGGAAAAACCACACCAATTTCCAGCTCCTCGGTCTTGGGCTTGCGAGGGATCGTCGGATCGGGTTCTTTTTGAGGAATAATAATAGATTCAGTTAATTTACATTAGAGTACCCTGGACCAACCCCTCGAAAACTCGTGAGTGATTTCGGTGTTACGAACAGGGTAATTTCAATCCTCGGGCGTTGCTTAAGTTAACTGTGGTTGAGTAATGGTTAGTTTCCCCGATATTCTCATAAAAACCCCGACCAGAAGAATCCCCGCATGCCTAGGACCGACAGTACGGAAGAGGGGTGGTTTTTATATGTCGAGGGTAGTCGCGAGGGGGTACGATGAAAAATAAAGCTACCATCATAATTCCCGCCCTCGAAAACGCATGAGTGATTTCGGTGTTGCGAGCCGGGTAGTTTCAACTCCCGGGGGTTGCTTAGCTGAACTGTGGCTGAGTAATGGTTGGTTTCTCCGATATTTTCATAAAAACCCCGACTCGACAGATTTCCGCATGCCTAGGACCGACAGTATGGATGGAGGGATGGTTTTTATACGTCGAGGGTAGTTCCGGGGGGGTAGGGTGAAAAATAAAACTACCAACGTGATTCCCGTCCTCGAAAACTCGTGAGCGATTTCGGTGTTGCGAGCAGGGTAGTTGCAACCCCCGGGGGTTGCTTAGGTCAACTGTGGTTGAGTAATGGTTAGTTTCCCCGATATTCTCATAAAAACCCCGACCAGATGAATCCCCGCATGCCTAGGATCGACAGCATGGAAGAGGGGTGATTTTTATACTTTGAGGGTAGTTATGGGAGGGTAGGATGAAAAATAACACCACCATCGTGATCCATGCTCTCAAAAATCCATAAAAAATTTTGTCTAGTCCTTATTTTCTTATTTTTTGGAGATAATGCTATTATGGGCGAGGGTAGGTTCAACCCCCGGTAGTCGCTCCGGGGTATTCTAATGTAAATTAACTGATTTTATTATTATTTCCCCAAAAAGAACCGATAGAACGACCCCTCGCAAGCCCAAGACTGAGAAGCCGGAAATTGGGGTGGTTTTTCCTTGACGGGGGTAGTATGCAAGGGTTTCAGAACTCGACACCATCACCATCGTTTTTTTCAACCACGAAAACAGGGGGGGGGGACTGTATGGCAAAAGATCCTACAAACTTTTGATTTTCGAGACCTCGTTAAATGGACTATAAATACCTCTCACAATTTCCGCGGCGTTCATGCTGAAAGTTAAGCCACGCGAAATGTTGCCAATTAGTCTTTAAGCTCTTCATTTCTATTTGAGAAGTGGGCATTGTCAGCAACCTCGCATTTTGCGACCAAATCTTGCAAGCGATCGTGTATTAAAAATATCGCATTGGATTTGTTCATCGTCTAACTGCACCACAGCACTGAAAACCGTAGTAGGCCATGGAAAAATTTGAATGCGACTGACAAGACACTTCGGATTTCATTGTTGTAGATCGAATGTTTTGGTTTTAAACAATCTGTTGCGAGTTGTTTGTAGCATTAATTCAATTATCACATATATAAAGTGAGTTTTACCCACGTTTTAGTGAGAATTTGTAATCTGTGTTGCGTTGTTTCGGATTGATTTGATAACCATTAATCGCGACATTAATTTATCAAAGGTACTAATTATGTCTTTCCATCACGACCTGTAATTATTTTTAATCTTTGTTGTGTTATTCGTATCGATTTGATGACCACTAAAGGTAATAATTATTTTGTCTGTCCAACTGACCTGTAATTGTTGTTAACTTTTATTTTTTAATCAATTGTAAGTGCTTAGTAGATTCTGTTCATACTAAAGTTTTGTACAAGCTTAGTCTTTGTACTATTAATGTTGGGAGGATTGTGTTTATTAATATTTAACTGTTAATATTTGCAAGAATACTGTGAATACTAGCAACTTGGCGTTGATTCTTTTTATTAGAATAAAACGATATAAAAAATTTACGATGTATGGTATTCTCAAAATATGTTGTTAAAACTAAGCCAGATACAGAAAAAAAATTATCAAATTAGAATCTGAGGTAGATGCACCCACTGACAATAATTACGTTTATTTATTTTTGTTCGTTCCGAAGCAGACAGGACCATGTTGAGACAATAGAAGAAAGTAAGATTTTATTATGTGAAATTTTCCAATGTATCTGCGACTTCCTTTCAATTGATAAGGAAGTGATATATCTCGTCTATTAACTCAACACGACCATCTAAATAAATTATTATAAAAAAAAATTGTAAAGTTTTTGTAGTTGTATACATACATATAGTTGTTTATAGAAACAATTTTGAGGAGAAAAGAATTTTTGATACAAAATATGTTTTTTTCGTAATTGGCCATAAACAATCGTGTTTAAATAAATAAAATGCTCGTCATGAGCACGTAAATAAATCAGTATAAAAGCTAGAGGAAAATTTGTCATTTTTTGGCGATTATATGTATAGCAGAGGCCAACTAAGTTATGTTCGGAAGCTGTTTTAGACGGTTCTGTTTTCATCACTTGAGTAGGAGATTTAAGTATGTTCACAAATAAATTTTGTAGAATGAAATTGATCTAATCAGGGATATATTATCTTCTTAACATTTTTTTTTTTTTTGCAAATTAGTGGTATTTTGTAATTGTTGCTTATTTTCGGGAACCGGCGGACATGGATAGTATTTGCCCACCTACATAAAAAAAAATGATCCGTCCAAATAATTAACCATATTGCAGTATACAATTTTCCTCATATTTGTAACGACTGACGTCAAACGTGTCATTTATTGTTACATGATTACCTTTACACCTTATTTTACGATATAGTCTCTTTTAAAAACTTCATGACTGATATAGTTTCACAAATATGGAAAGTCTTCAACTGTATACGTGACAATGGTGGCACCATCCGGAGATGATAAAAAATAAACTTTAAACTTGATCACTACCATTTAATGCCCTACTCGACCGCAATTCAGAGATGATTAAAATTACATTTTCATCACCTCCAGGTGATGTCAGCGTGGTTGATGAAACACACGTTGAGTAGAGTATTCGGGTGTAGCGTTCAAATTAAAACTCAACTTTAATAAATTCTAGATGATATGGGCAAATCCGCATCGACTAGAACATTCGAGCTGCTACCAAATTAAACCCCAGTTTTAAATATCTTCATATGATGCCAACGTGGTGGGCGACATGCGCGCCGAATATTGGAGTGTAGTGTTCATATTAATGCCGAGTTCTGGTTGGCGATACAATCATCGAGTGGAGTATTCGGGTGTAAAATTAACAAAAATACTTTTTAGCATATTCTCTATAAAATATAATTTTCAAATATTCAATAATAAATTAAATAAACCGCAAAACTAAATCGATAAATAAATTCTACATTCTTTCCAAGTTAAAATATTGTCATTCGCATTTTATTTCTACAATATAAATTCGCTATTTTACAAGCATAAAAGATTTAAAGTTTCGTATTTCAATCTCAGCTTGTAACCGCGTTCAGATATAAACTTTAAGTCTACCTTTATAGGAATATTGCTGAATAAGTATTTGGGAATCAAATAAATAGTCCAGAACTGATACACACTTTACCTATTAGTAGTCAATCAGTCAAGGAGCATCTACCTGACGCATCTCCCCTATTATAGACTGGTAAGATCTTTTTATTTTATATTTTATTATTTTTTGAACTATTTTCCTTTATGGACTTGTTTATTATTTTTACCTTCAATAAAATGTTGGTATATTTCTGTTTTACATCTTTATTTTACGTATAAAATTTAACCTCTCCAAGCCACGCCCCCCCCCCCAGCTCGTGACAAGTGTTCAAATTAAAACTCATTTTTAATAATCTCTAGATGTCAATATTGTGAGCGAAACACGCATCGAGTAGAGTGTTCGAGTGCACTGTTCAAATTAACGGTCAGTCTTCATAATCACTAGTGATGTCAGCATGGTTAGCAAAATCCACGTCGAGTAGACTATTACGTGTCGCTATCAAATTAAATCTCAGTTTTAAGCATTTCCAGAAGATGCCAACATGGTGGGCGAAATCCATATCCAGTAGAGTATTCAAGTACATTGTTCAAATTAAGGCTCAGTTTTCATCATCTCCAGATGATGCCAATATAGTGGGCGAAATGCGCGTCGAGTAGGGTATCGGAGTGTAGTGCCTCCCGCAACTAACCCCAATGTATAAAGTACCCCTTTTTCTATAAATTACATGTGCAGTTATATAAATATGGGATAGGGTGAAAAATAACACCACCATAGTGATTCCCGCTCTCGAAAGACCGTGAGTGATTTCGGTGTTGCGAGCAGGGTAGTTTCAACCCCCGGGGGTTGCTTAGGTCAACTGTGGTTGAGTAATGGTTAGTTTCCCTGATATTCTCATAAAAACGCCAACCCGACGAATCTTCGCATGCCTAGGGCCCACAGCATGGAAGAGGGGGTGTTTATTATACGCAAAGGGTAGTCTCCAAAGGGCAATGTGAGAAAATTTTTTACAGAAATCGCCACCGAGCAATCTTCTTACACATTGGAAAAGAACATAGTTATCATATTTAAATGATGACTGAAACACATCACCACTGGTATATACGAGTAAATAGATTTATTTATATATTTATACAAAAACAACCTAACTGACAACAACTAGAAGGAAAACAAAACACAACACTAATAGATAAGAACGACTTTACTAAGCCCCCAGAGACTAACCCCCCCCCCCCTCCAACATCCAAACTTTTTACCCCTCTCATGTCCTACTACCTCATTATTAAATGTTAACACCACATCCTGCACAAAAATTTTTCATTTAGCACCCCCCCATCAAAAAATTACCCCACCCTCCTGTATTTTTTATCCGATTTTACCGCAAGCCCTTCAGGATCGGTCCCACTTCGATTCTGCCCCAGCAAATCCCCTCCTCCACCTTCACCCATACCCCTCTCCGCAACCATCTATCCAACCTAACCCGTTTTTCCACTAAAAGGTTCCTCATCCTTCCACCAAGTTTTTCGCCTCAAAGATTTTTCCCCCCTCGCCCCTGTGCCCTTTTCCCTTTTTTCTTGCATTGCAAAAGATCCTACAAACTTTCGTTCGGGACCTCGTTAAATGGACTACAAGTTAAAGTAGCAAGTGTCGAATTCCTAATTCAGAAAGGGGAAGAGGTTTGACATTTTGAGAATCTTATGTATTTTGATTTGACAAAAAAATAATAAATGACGGTGAATAGAACTTATAGTTTGACCAATTTTTAGTTTAAAAACAAATCTATATTATGGACTTTCGATCGTTCAAATTTTTACTGTTCTATTGCTTTGTAGACGATTTTTATGCATTAATTTATTAATAATTTTTACTTATCATATTTTGCAGTGTACATTTTATTTAAATAAAATCTTTTCTCAAAACTAAATTACTTCTTTCTCTTGATGAAAAATATAACTATGTAATTTTTCTAAAATTGTTTAAGTACTACCTTTAACGGCAAATCGTGACATCTGTTGGTGAACAGCGTAAGTTCTGCAGAGCCGAACGGCCAATAGTTTTTTTGGGTGTTACAAGAGATTTATTCTACTATGCAAAAACTCAAAAATATGGCGGACTAAAGTTCTGGCCAAAAACAATAAAACACCGCGTATCTCAAAAACGGTTCACATTCAACGGTGAGTATAGGAGTGTTTCAACTCAGCTGAGTGTGCTCTACTTTCCACTAGAGTATGTCCGTTTAAATCTGGGACAGCCTGTATGCATACCTCTTCCTTGATTTTAACTGGAAAAAAATCATTCATAGGGTAATCAAAATTTCTCCGAGGCGGTTAGAAATAAGAAAGCAGGAAATAATAATAGGAGAGAAGTGCAATTTATAGAATCAATGGAGTGTAAATGTAATCATCTGAAATTTCCCGAGGATATGTGTGAACTAATTTCAACGTCAGCGCTTTGTTGTCTCTTAGATTTTTATTTTCTCCATGTAAGGGGAAACCGTTGAAGTAAATTCCTTTGTTGTTAGTTTTTCATCTTAAAGAAATAAAGATAAGATTTCTTTGTAATTAAGAATAATGGTATGAAATATATATTTTGTATTTTAATGTTTATTTACTTAACTTCTTTTGCGGAAGAAGAGTAAAATCCTTATTTGAAGTTAAGTATAACTGGCCAGACAGATAAAAATGTAATTAAAGTGCAGGTAGATACAAGTAGTATGAGTAGAAGTAATAACAATATATCATTGCGTATAAGAATTATAAAAGAACAAAATAGCGATATTTACAGCAAATCGATAAACTTCTAATTTACTAACTTAAAAATAATAACAATAATTATAACAATCAAATCAATTTATCAGTCAAATGTGTAATTGCAATATAATCCATGATAGCAATTGAGAATAACCGAACTGAATTAACTAAAATGCATCTTCTGATGTTACAAATATTACAGTTAACAATGTTCAAGTAACGCCAATTCGTTATAGCTAAACTTAGTTAACAACTCAGATTGAGGGGTGCCAATGGTTGGATAGACACCATCAAATTTATAAGACACGTACCTATTTAAAGTGCTTTCTCTAAGTTGGAATATGAGTTTCATATTTCATGCTCCAGACAACTGATGCGTAGTCTAACGTAGACCTGACAAAAGCGCTAAGTAGTAGTCATAGTTAAAACACTTTTAAAGTGTCTTGAGTTCCTCGTAACGAAACCCAAATTTTATTTAAATTGACTATAGTAGCTTAATATGAGGAACAAAAGTTAGTGTAGAATCCAAAATAACTCCTAATCAGAACAACTGTTGACGGCTGCAGTACCTACATTATACAAAAAAATTATTGAATTAGTTTTCCTTGTGAAGGTGGTAATTGTATTTCGACGTGTTTAACGGTACCTAACTTATTAATATCACAGCAATTATTAATTTTTGCGAGATCTTGCTCTACAATCTAATACAATCGCTTACTGAGCTAATCGAGGTAAACAACTTAAGGTCTTGACCATACAGATGAGTATTGCATGTCTCAATTTCCTGATAAATATCATTCATAAATAGTATAATAAGTTGGGGTACAAGAACTGAGCCCTGCGGTACCTGAAGTTGCCGAACAAATGTGAAACCAGTATAATGCACGTTTAATGGCCTGTTAGACACATATCAACAAAAAAAAATAATAAAGTGCGAGGTTAGACCAAATATTTATAAGATTAGTGGTCGTTGATTTACCAGCTAAGAAACCATGTTGATAAACCGGGGATTTCATACGAAAAGATAAGGTATCATGTAAAATAACTTTAAAAAACTCGCCAAAGCTACAGAGGCTACCTATAGATCTATAATTCTCAATTGCATTTTTGTCGCCTTTTTGAAAATAGGACAGATTTTCTACCTATACCAAATTTGAGGAAATGTTTCAGACTGAAGAGCTAAATTTAAAATAGTAATCAGTAGTACAGCAAAGATATCTCTTAACAAAAACGACGGAATTCCGTCAGGATCAGTGGTTAATTTGTTTTCAAACTTTTTTAAAGCTATGAGCACATCTTCCTCTCTAATTAATGGCATATTAAACTGTGGGATATTGAATAAATCCGCTTTAATGTATGTAGATGATGAAATAAAAGCGGACTGGAAACAACTAACACTTGCGTTAACTATGCTTTGTGAATCACTTAGCGAGGTGTTATCATATGCAATTGAGTTAGGGATCGTAGATCGTATAACGCATATTATTAAAAAAAGATCAAAAACAAGTATGATTCAATTTTATTTGCGATTCAGAATTATTGTTAATATATTTTTTAGGTGCCAAATCAATCTCTCTTTTTATTTTAGAACTCATTAATTTAAATTGATTCAGATACTAACTATGATTCACCCTTGTCTTTAAGTAGACCCCATAAACGAGATTTCTCTTTAATATATCTAATTATACTTCTATTGAACCATTGAGGATATGAAGCATTTTTAGGGTTGGCTTGGGAACAATTTCTGTAAAGACAGAATCTAACACCTCATAAAATTCTCTAAAATCCATCTCGGCTCCAATAAGTTGTACGAAGCGAAAAGCGAAATTGTGCGGATTTTTATTACCTATAATTTGCATGTGTCTATATTTTACAGTATCCGGCATCTAGGGGTGGGGACTATTGATATGTTAAAAAGTACCACAAAATAAGCCTGTTCCGAAAATTTCAGCCCGCTCTGAATTATTTCATCCAAATCGACAAATTTCGTTCTATTTTATTGGACTATAATAAGTTGTGCACATCATGCATCGTTGTAGCTCGCAAATATCTAAAAAAATTTCAGATGATAGTCGTGGGCAATATAATCCTCTATAATTTTTATAATAACTATTATCAAAGTATTCTCAAAAAAATGTGTTTCGATGCTATTTTACTAATATGGCTACATTGACTGCAGTAAAGATCTATCCCACATTTCATTCAACGCAGTTTCATAAATTCAAAGTTGTTTGGAATTTTACATTTAACTAATAGTTTATTGATATACAATGTATCTGCAATTGATAACTTATTAACTTGATTTTTTCAGATAATATTAAAGACAAAAACAGACAATAAATTAGTAACATATGGCGAATGCGCCGGGAGCAGTATTACTCTGTCGGACTTAACATTTAATCCACATTTTGCGATTCGCTACATAACAATTAAATAAAAATCAAAACATTCTAGCTTTCTTATGTCTACGTACAACTAAGTATTGTGACTTTAATAATATGGCCCCAAAAATAGACTGAACAATTGTGATGCTTGTTTTGCTCGGGTAGCTGGTTTGGAGATTATTCCAGGGTTCAATGTTAATATTAATTAAAATCCAGATCCCAAATAAGACATTTATTTTCTTAATAATTATATGTACAGTGTGGCCATATCTTTTATGGCTTAGGTTGCGACAATCTTGTTATTACATAAGTACATCATAGTAATCGGAGAGAGAGAGAGAGAGAGTGTAACATATTTCCTCTATGTACGTCGTCGTAACCCCAATTCTCTAATCGAAGTTCCAGGACATAACAGACGCGACTAAGAAATCTGTTTCAGGAGAGATCCAGTTCAACACACTCGATTCAATCTGACAGGAGGTCCAGTTCAACGCACTCGGATCCTCCCTAACAGATACTTGGCCAGCGGCTGCCACGACGCCGGAGAAACTTGAGCTTCCGGTTATCTCAGTTCAACACACTCGAGAAAGGTGAAAGTCAAGCTCTGAATTTACTGGTTTCTGGCTAGCTATTTTATAACCAAAAATCACGGTCACGTGGTTTTGCACCCGGCACGAAATGCACACGGCACGCAAGTTGCGGCCTGGTGAAGTTAGAATTAAAAGTTAACAAAAGGACTAATCAGGTATTGAACTAATCTAAAACTGAACTACTTGATCCATGCATGATTAAAATAAGTTAAACTGGAATGAAAGTATACAGTATTCCTGTAGTATTTTATACTTCATTACACAATAACAAGCAGCAGATCGAGGATTTACTTTACACTGTTTTAAATCAAATCTACAGATATCGTGACTGAGTATGCTATTATTTGAAATATCTTACTTAAAATTATTCGATACATTTAATATGTTAGTATTTTAATTCATTGGTGGATTATATAACCGCACCTATAGATTTAAAAGCCCGTTCGATATCAAGCTCTTTGCCGTTACAATTCTGTCTTCCGGTTGTCCGCTCAAAGTGCATCCTGCAATTTTACCGCTTAAAAGATGCTCTAGTTTCGTTCAGACAAGGTGAATAATCGATAGCCAATGGACTTTTCCCATGTAACCTTTATTATTCAACCCCAATGAACGTTGTGCTCTAGTTGCGTCTGTTGTTGCACTTGAGTCTCCGTAAATAGTCTGATACGTTTAAAAGTATCCGTCTCACATTACATCCCAGACTACCAGGTGTTCCAGTTCTACATTTTAGTAATACTAACAGTTATAATACAAAAAATAGTATATGTCTAAAAATTATACGATTAAGTAAAAAATGGAAAAGAAAATTTAATATGGCTGTTTAAATATTGAATAACTTATGATTTCTTGAGAAGTTCCAAGCCTGAAAAATGTATAGATGTATTTTGCGAGAAGTGATATGTATTAATACTCCAATAGCACACATACAGGGGAGAGCATCCCTTATGTTGTGAGCTATATTTCAGTAAAAAGAAATTTGAAATCCATAACCTACTTTGTGAGATATATTACAAAAACCTGAAAAATAGGAAAACCGCAAACGGTTATAACTTTCTTATTTGAGGAAATACGAAAAAAGTTAAAGGGATGAAAGTTGATGGCAAAGACATTAAGAATAATAATGTGTATCAAAAAATTCGAAAAACGCAGTTGGTTTTGGCATACGCTCTTGTGCAAAAATGAAAAGAACAAATCTCATAGTAGGCCATGACACCATTAATTCCGTTTACTACTTGCTTTTCTTTAACTTACAATCCGTGCACAATGTTTATGTTCAAATCTTGCGTCCTTTATTTAACACACTTTCTGACATAACCAATTGATGCAACTTTGCACAGTTACTAAGATCGGATGACGATACAGTGTTCTACCGTTACTTTTGCAAATATCCGCATATAGGGAGCGCGGGGGTGAAAATTGAAAAATCTGCAAAACGAAGGAGTGAGATATCAAAACAAATCGTTAAGAGACGAATTTTTTTGAGCGATCTCTGGGGGGGGGGGGTAAACCTCCAAAAAAGTATGGCTAAAAAAGTAGGAAATAAAAAAAATTAAAAATTTTTTTTAAGAACTTACTTAAGTACTAAAAGTAAAAAATAAAAAAATACTAATGTACGAATGCAAGAAAGGCAAGGCGTGCGCAATTTATATATAGTAAGATCTTTATGTACGCATGACTGAAGGCACTATGTATACAACGCTCCACCCCTTTCATACAATCATGTGTACATTCATACAAAGTGCGCACGACTTGCATTTCTTGCAGTCGTACATTAGTACTTATTAAAAAATTTTAAAGGAATGAATAGGATGAATTGTTAGAGCAATAAACATTATCTAAAGTTTGTCGTGATCTGAAATATAAACTAGTTATGAGGAATTTAAGTTCGAAGGTAAAATTTTCTGCATGTGCGTTGCATTAAATTATGTAATAATAATAAACTAAAGGTATAGATTTGAAGTTAATTCTAGGAGGTATTGGTAGTTCGAGATGTTGTAAAAGAAGTACATTAATCTAGTGTAACATTATACAGTATGTTTAGTTAGGAGGATACAAAAGTAAACTTAACCAAATGCGATTAAAACAGTTTAGCAATAGTACCATAGCAATTCTATTTGATATAAGTTTCACTTACAAAAACCATTCAAAGCTAATTCGTGGAACTTGCAAAATTAAAATAAAGTGATGGAATATTGTAGTTAACATAAAAAGCTGTTAAAATGGACACAGGCCATGTAACAGACCCCAGCTGCATTTCGGCAGTTCTGAATATTAGCACGTGCCGACAAAGGGCAGACCAACTGATAATATTTTTCCCTAAACTATGGTTATAAGCCTAAAATATTCAATGTATGAAAAATTGGCTAAGCGAATCTACAGTCTAAAATCGCCGTAAGATTTGAGATACACAGAATATCCACTTTTTCAACGGGATTACGTTCTAAACTGTAATATAGAGAATGACAAGTAAGTTTGCGAAATATGTTTGGGCTGTAGACTTGGCTACAGCACAATCAAATATGAAACCGTTGTTCTTCCTCACGGTGCAGAAAGTTTTTGTGGTTCTGTTCAATTAATTCCCTTATATCGTAACCAATCAGGGTGATTTTTTATTAATACTGAAACTAATAATCAATTGTTCAACCAAAATATCCATAAAATATATTTTCTTTTTAGATATACTTCATAGAAGACAACCGTATCATCAGGAAGATTTATAAAAATGTCTGCACTATCTAATATGAGTAAATCGTTAACATACAAATGAAACTCGCAATATTCTTACGGAATATCACGTTCTGCGTATTGAGCTCAAACTGTGCCAATTTGTTCTTCTAGTCATGCTGATCAAAAGTTAACACGGCCACATTTCAATCCTACGACTAGTTTTTTATAATGTGCTTCTAAAACCAATATTAGAGTATTTGATAGAAATCGCTAATTATGAAGACGCCGTCTGACGCAGAACGCTGTACGTCACTCACACATGATTGATTTAGGCATCTATGAGTTACCGCCCTCGTATATTACCACTGAGGATTCTATATTTAGGAGAGTTATGATTATAAGCAGTTTTTTGCGCAGATTTATCATTATTGTCGATTATTATACTATATCCAAGCATCTAATAAATTTCCTACCATGGTATTACCCAGAATCAACGTATATTTTATTTAGTTCTTGTAATAAGAATAATTAACTTTATTAATAATTAACATCTCCAAGTTGAGCAAATTAAATTAGTTTCAACAGTTACACAGTAAACATATAGAATCACCAACCGCAGATGTAGGCGGTAACGCATAGATGCCTACATCAGTCATGTATGCGTAACGTACGGCTTCTTGCATCAGGCGGCATCTACATAATCGACGATTTCTATAGCAATCGACGTTCACAAAACTCGCGAATAGTTATGGATTATAAACATTGGAAGCACTGTACAGGGATACTTTTAAGATTCGTATTTGTTCCAGTCTTTAGTGTATTATTGACATTGTTCGTGTCTAGTGGCAAATTAACTAGAATATTTGTAGAAATGTTTCATTTCAACTTTCAGACAAATCTAGGTCATGGACAATAGCATCAGGTTCTTTCTTTATATAAAATTCTTTGCTTTGACAATTTAAATTGAATTCCTGAAGGGCATACTATTCTGTTATTCGATTCCAGTGGATTTTATTCCTTGCCAGAATGAATGATTACTTATAATTCTTGCATAAGTGATATATTATATCCACCTATGCTTTAATACCTGTTAATATTTGTAAGATATAATTTTATTTGTTACTTTAGTTTATTTATGTAATTGGCGTATGTATGACCAGCACATTATCGAAAATCATTTTTAAATTTACCTCTCATGCTGGAAAAAGGCCTAAAATATTGCCCCAATGTAACCAACAAGAAAGACTTAGATTTGTTAGCTGAATTAGCACTTAACTCGTTAGATAACAATGGCGAAAAACACTTTGTGTCAAATGTTATAAAAAATTCACAAAAGAATACAACTTTTAGTAATTTAGAACAAAAAACAATAAAAGATATTCGTAATAAATTCTAACGAGTTAATTTTATGTAAAGCAGACCCATTACAAAAAAATTTCAAACAATCAACCTTCTACTAATGAATGCCACAGCCCCCGTATCTTATGGTTTGCCAAAAAATCATAAGAAGGGTTTTCCCATGAAACCGGCAGTTTCTTATACTAATGCACCGACTTCTAGACTATGTAAACTCAATTCGGCTTTACTACAGTTGATTAAGTTTCAATCCCCGTATAGTATAAAAAATTCTTTAGAACTTGTGAACAAATTGGAAAACATAACGTTACCCGAAGATGCCAAATTAGTTTCCTTTGATGTTAAAAGTTTATTTACCTCTATTTCTATTCACGAACTTAAGGATATATTACAACTTCTTATCTCGAATAGTGAATTAAATGAAAATGAACAAAAAGATTTACAAACAGTCAATATATGTATTAAACAAAATTATTTTAAATTCAATAATAAAATGTATACACAAGTAAATGGCTTACCTATGGATAGTCCGTTAAACAAATTATTAGCTGAAATACTCATGGCAACTTTTTAAAACAATCTTTTTGCCACAAATAATAATCTCCTTAACTCCTTAAATACATACATTTTTGGGTAAGATATGTTGACGATGTGTTTTGTATATGGTACGGTACTGAGAGACAATTCATTATAAAATGAATGAATTGTCTCTCAGTCATTCCCTAAACAACAAAATTTAGTTTACAGTTGAAATGGAAAAAACAGTCAATAAACATTTTAGATATTACGCTAACATATATATTTACCAACTTTTACTGACACTCTTACACATGCAAATTGTAATCAATCCTGGAAGATAAAAATGTCACCGTTTAATAGCAATCTATGTCCACAGACTATTACCTCTGAATTTAAATGGGTTAACTTCGAAAAAGAAGTTAGAAATCTTAAAACACTAGCAAAAGACAATGGCTATGCTGAGTCACTTATTGACAAATTAATAAAAAATAAATAAAGAAAACTATTACAAAAACATTTTTATAAAGTACCAAATATAGAAAACAAAAAATGGCATAGTATAAATTATGTAAATAAGGTTAGCATCTCAGTGTGTAATAGATTAAATAAAGAAAAAACAGGAGATATTAAGAAATCGGGGGTATATGAAATAAAGTGTGACGACTGTGATGCCATATACATATAGGTCAGAGTGGTCGCAGCATAGATGTAAGGTTAAGAGAACACAGAAAGTCTATTTTAGACAATAGAAAATCAACTGGTTTCGCCGAACATTGTATTGAGTAAAATCACTTTTTTCACGGTAGTAATGTTAAACTTTTGTATAATGTAAACAAAGGAAAAATCCTAGACATGCTTGAAATTTTAGAAATTAAGAAGGCTCTAAGAAACCATAAAAATGTTACAAATACATAGATAGAATTTGTGAATACCCCTGTAATAGACACGGTAATAAAAGTAAAACAAAGAAACAGCAAATTAAGTTTTTATCACTTTCTAAGTAGGTAGAGTATTTCAAAGATATATGTTGTAAATGGTCACACTTAGATCAATTTTTAAGAAACTTGAAAAAATTGAACTTGAAACTGAACAAAACTCATAAAACAGTAAACCAAGTGTGTTTTATAATTCTACCAAAATAAATCTAATCTAATTCTACCAAATAAATTATGCCCCCCTCCGGTTGGATGCCCTGTAAATACTTAAATGTTGTCGTGTTAGGGGACAGTACCTCAGTAGTTGACGCGTGTTATGGTGTTATTGAAAAATTATTATGGAGGTTCTTACAATAGATAAGACAGAATGTTTTACCACGTTGCTGGATTCACGGCTCTCAAGCAGCAGGTTTCTTCGCCACTATACTCTACTAACAGTTCTCCAGTCCAAATGAAAAAGAAACGGGGAACGTTGGCAAGAATGTGATGCGTTCCTACATAGTAAAAGATGTTAGGTTGCCATATAGACTGTCCCAGTATCAGCGGCCTAAAAGAACAAAGAATATGGTTATGGTGAAACACAAAATGAAGTAATTTATCGTTTGTGTTGCCTAAAATTCTACTAATAGTGATAAGTTTTTCAAAAACTATTGTTCACAACTCAAACAAATACCAAAATACAGAAAACTTGTTTTTGCTGGCAAAATTTCTGTATCCCAAAAAGAATGGTGAAAGATCGTGAAAAGTTACCGGGAGGAAGAAGTCAGAGTCTCGTAGGCAAGATTCAAAACTCGAATATACAGCCCGCAGACTTATGCGTAGCATATCTGGTTGCATAGGGATCTGGGATCTGTGCGGATCAGGTATTTTTATAGGCAATTTTCTTGATTTTGACTTAGTTATTGTAAGCGAAATTATTCATCTAATTACTCTCATGACTTAATTACGGTTATTATTTTACTTACAACTATTATTCTATATTATAGAAATAAACTATATGAAAGGGAATTTTAAGGCCTCCAGTTTCTAATAATAATAATAAATAATAATAATAATAATAAAATGTATTTATTCACGTAAGCTATACAAAAACAGACGTGACAAGTCATAATGTGAACACACAGTTTGATTAAGTAAATAGAGTAATATAATAAGTAATAAAAACAAATAGTGGGGTAACATAAATTAATAAAAAAGTTAATAAATAAATTATTGCATACATAAATACAAATACAATGAACATTTTAAAATATTTCAGACTTATTGTCTTATTTATTTGAGAGTATATACTGTGCCTCGACCTATGAATGTTCAAGTTTACCACCTTTTCCTTAAATATAATAATATTTCATCTTCACTGATTCCACAATGAGTTGCGGACATGAACTCTTTAAGCACCCCTTTTATTTGACTGCTATATATGAAATTTGTCCAATGAAACATAAAACAAAATTTTTCTTCAGTAAGATATTTTATTGTTTTAATTTTAATTTATCATAAATTAGTCTTTAACTATATCTATTTGCCAGGAAATTAAAGTTTGTATGTCGCTGTGTTTTATTATTAATAGTGAGAATCATTACGGCATTTTGTTTTCAACTAAACTTATGACCTAGTTTACTGAAGATGTAAAAGATTGCTTGTTCCTGGCAAACTTGTGATCTCACAAAACTTGGAGTTTCTTGTAAGACTTAAGCTCTTCTACTGCGAAGAATTTCCTATGCCCAATAAAAAGTGTTTGATGTTGATTTGTTCAAAAATTGTCACGAAGTATACTTTTTAAGAGTTTTAAATAATTGTTTTAAGTAACCTTGTAAAGTTTCAATAAGAAAAGTTTTTCTTGTTGACAAATACAATTTGTGGAAATATTTTAACATAGTCTCTTACGGGGCTAAGAAATCACGGCAATTGATCTAAAAATGGCACTATCTGACTTACAGAGTACTAAAGGTGTCTATCCGAGCCATAGTTTACCATAAAATCATAGTAATGGTATCGGTAACGGTAATTAATTCATAATAATTATAATATTATAAATTATGAATCTTCAGGAAGTTAATTTTATGAATCACAAACTTACTTCATTATTTCCATTTAAGTAGTGCATCTAATCGCTATTTTTCGTTACTTTCAAGTGAAAATTTATTTTTTTACCCTCAGAGATAAAAGTACCTATATATAATTCTTGCAATTTTTGTATTTATTTGCAGGAGCAGTGTTTACTTACTCATTTTGTTTATTGCTAATATTCTGTTGGGCTACTTTTTCTGTAAACAAATATAAAAAAACTATTTTTGAAACAAACTTGTAGGGTATAAACAGACAAACGTGATCAGTGATAACTTTAAAGTGAACACGAAAAATGTATGATTCAAAGGGGCAAGGGGATTACTAAACATGATTCTAAAAAATACGAGAGGGATAAACAAATCAGAACGATCGAACGTGTACGCATGAATCACGATTACCATGTTCACGTATGATTACCACGAACGAAAGCAGCTCCTGTACTAGACACCGTAATAAAACTAAAATTAAATTCATAGTTCCGAGCTGTATTGTTAAATTTAAAGAAATACCAAATTAAGTTATTATCCCCCTCTAAGTAGGTAGAATATGTCCAAGATATATATTGTGAACCATCACTTTCAGGTCAGTTTTTAAGACTCTCTGATAATGGTCGCAAGCCCGAAACATATGCCAGACAAAACTGAACAAAACTTATGAAACAATAAACCAAGTGCGTATTCTAACTATTCTTTTGAATATTTATAATTATTGTATTGAATGTGTTTCATCAAGAACCTACCGCAGATTCAATTCAATTAATTTCTTGATGAATTACTTAACAGCATTTTTTTACTAATGAAAACGTTCTTTTAAATTAAGTTGCTCTTTTATGAAAATTTGGTAATATTTCCTTATACTTGTAGATAAAAAAATTCTAGAACTATATGATATTAATTAATAACTAAATACACATTTCTTGGATCGAAACAGTGATAAGCCAAACCTCAATAACAAGAACCTTTTAAAATACTAAAATATAAGCTATCGAGAAAAGCTGTTGTTCGATCAGTTTACTTTGGCGTGATAAACTTTATCGTATTTGTACAAAGGTAAGTACTTCAATGACATGAAATGTGGGTCAGTCCACCGATCATTTAGTGTCATTTCAACGTATTATATTCGGCCAACTCTTCGATTTTACGTACAGTAATGAAAGAGCCTTGTGGATGGCATTAATTTTTAAAATGTTTCGGAAGTTATCGACTTTATTAAAAGCGTTGGCAAGTTACACGAGGGAAATCAACTTTAAAACATAAACTGGATACACAATTTATACTAAACTTTGCAGACTTTACTTTCAATGCTTAATGATTTTAAATTGTGGTTTCAGAAAACAGAAATTTTACAGTGTTTGCAAATTGTTTCCGTAAAGGTAAAAATAAATGTCTTTTGGGAAATTCTAGTCATTTACAAGATTAAATATATAATTTATGTGATAAAAATTGTTTTGCGTCTCATGTTTACCTGACGATGAGCCTCTTTCTTAGGTGGAACAAAAATTGGGTCGAAGAATTACTCCCAAAAAAAATTTAATTAGTTTGTTACAGGTTCTAACTATCACGAATCTATTATACATTTTTTTAATTTAAACATAATATTTTTAGTCTCAAACTCCTCTATAAAATCCTTATTTTACTATAAGGAACGTAACCAGACTGCAACCAACAGCTGCTCTCCGGGCTATATGCCCCGCCGAGCGCTGAATTACAAGTTACAAGTCTGGCGCGTTAAGTGTAATAATTGCATATTACCATCAAAACGCTAATGCTTCGATTGCAACAAACACCAGCCGAAATACTGATCCTACTTAAAGGAGCTCTCTTGCCAGCCGTCACACACCACTTGCAGACTGCAGTTTCGAGCTGTTGGCTCTCGTCAGCGCAAGGTAGGTATGTGACGACCGGCACGAGGATCCTTTGACCATTCGGTACATCCCGGTATTTTTACAATAGCGACATGTAAAATAGTCAGCAGGCGCCATCTAGCGGTCCAGTGTCTGTTGCAATCGAAAAATGAATAGCCTGACTGGGCTTAGCATAGTTCAAAATGTGCTTTTAGAGGGCGGAATATTAAACATAATATTTTTAGTCGCAAACTCCTCTATAAAATCCTTATTTTACTATAAGGAACGTAACCAGACTGCAACCAATAGCTACTCTCCGGGCTATGTGCCCCGCCGAGCTCTGAATTACAAGTTACAAGTCTGGCGCATTAAGTGTAATAATTGCATATTACCATCAAAACGCTAATGTTTCGATTGTAACAAACACCAGCCGAAAGACTGATCCTACTTAAAGGAGCTCTCTTGCCAGCCGTCACACACCACTTGCAGACTGTAATTTCGAGCTGTTGACTCTTGTCAGTGCAAGGTAGAGAGCTCCTTTTGCTATTCTTTATAATTCGAGAATATTTTTTATTTTTTTGATGAAGCGACCAAAATAGTGGTAACCTGCCCCCCCCACCTTCGATAATTAGTAACTCGGAGGAGGAAACATGAACTTGTGCCAAGAGTAAAGTATTAGTTTTTTGAGAGGAATATAAAAATGTTACTAAGAGAAGTTGTTTCTATGTTAATAGTAGTCTAAATATGAAATTTGAACGTCGTATCTCAAAGTTGATATGATTAAAATAATTTTATAAATTCAACGAAAGCACATAATTTATTGAATAAAATGATTAAAAAAACTATTCTATGTGTTATATCCATTGCAACATACACATACTTATAAAAAAGTCAAGTTCTTGTCAGAGAACTTTTAAAATAATGTTGACTAGAGTTTTAGAGAACAACGGATTTATTTAGTTAAATGTTACGGTATAGGTGAAATATCGTTTTAATAGAAAATATCCCGAGGTGTATGTTTCAATGAATTGTGTTGGAGAGTTGATTTTAAAATTTGATAACCCTGGGGATGTGAAAGATATAAAAAAACAGAAACGGATTCATGATTAAAATGATGCTGCTACATTGCTTGCTATTTATTCGGTAAGAAATGAACCCAAGAAATCGTCGAAAGAAAAAGGCCACTAGACTGTTAGTAAGAGCCATTTGCAATGAATTCTGGCAAATAATAAAATGTATCCCTACAAACCAGTAAGATTAAATAAGCTTGAGGAAGGGGATGACGCCTTTTGTTTGGAATTTTGTATGTTAATAGGGGAACAAATTATGTTCTTCTTTTCTACAGAAAGATTTTATTTTCCGACCGGGCAACATTTACTACGAATGGAGTTGTTAGTTACCAAAATTGTAGGCACTGGTCGGAAGAAAATCCAAATTTCCGTATTATTACCAAAAGTCGACGATATAAAAAATAAATGTTTGGTGTGCGATATGTTATAAAAAAATTATTAGACTATATTTTTTCGGCGCAACCGTAAACCAGAACACTTACATAGAGATGTTGGAAAAATAGGAAAAGGAGGAAATATCAGAAGCAATTAGCCGACATAAACGAGGATACGATTCATTTAGTTTATGAAAAATTTTGAAAAAATATTGAAAAATGTGTAGCAGTAGGACAACACACAGAATAGTTTTGTTATCTTTTTATTCAACAAATTATGTGCATTCGGTGAATTTATACAAATATTTTAATCATAATTTTCGCAAGAATATCAACTTTGAGATACGACGTTCAAATTTCATATTTAGAATACTATTAACATTAGAAACAACTTCCTTCGGTAACATTTTTATATTCCTCTCTAAAAGCTGATACTTTACTCCTGGTACAAGTTCACGTTTCCTTATTTGCTAACCACCCTGTATGTTATTTTGAAAGCCTGAGTGTGGCTAATGACTTTTCACGATAAGCAAAACTTTTTATGAAGAATGACTTTTTCTCTTAAAATGCGAAATAAGGAAAATTACAAATATAGTTAGGTCCATCCGGGGATACACTGTATAAGGCTGAGCGCGGCTAAGCTCAGACTAGTCAATTCCGCGTACTTAAACCTATCTGCGAATTTTTCCTTGGCTGCTCCAAGTAAAAAGCATCCATTCTATTCTGCCTCTGCGCATTTAATACAAAGTGAATTTTAATAAAACTCTCCAATCGGCGCATCCGCCAAAAAGTGAATGCTTTCAAATCTTCAAATCAAATTTAAATTTTTTTATTTTTCTAAGACAAAACTTTAGTTCTTGAAAAGTTGTTATTGTGTTATTTCAAGAAGTAATATACAGGGTGGTGGAAAAATACCCTGCCACATACATTTTAAAAGTGTTTATCGAACTTTTACTAAAACCAAGTGCAAAAAATTTTAAAAAATTCGTTAATTAAACTAATCAGAAAGGAGCGCACGAAATCCTTTCAAGAGTCTCATATAAGCTCTGAGCTAGTGTTATATATCTTTTTATACATACACGATGACCAATTCGTGTTCAACGCCTATCCCCACCACACATTTTTGTCGTAAAACCCAGCCACTATGGATATATTTATGGAAAGGCCCTAAACAAATGCAATTTTTTGTATATTGTAGGGACTATCTTTGTGGGTGTATTGTATTATTTACCTTCTGTTTAACTTTACAATTAATATGGATTGGCACCGCATGTCCAACAAGGAATTTTATTGTTTCCTTTTCAGTACAATTAAATAAAAACTTGGTGCTTATAATAATTTTTTTATATAAGCTGCATTTTTCTTGTATATTTTTATCACGTTACTGGTTTTTACCTTTCGGTAAATTATTTTAAGTTAATAAATAAACGAAAACAAACGCTAATACTATTTATTATCTCAAGGGCAAGACACTTTTAGCCTGAAATTAGTGTCGATTACTAACCAATTTAGGATCTCCCAACGTGTTAATACCAAGGACGATAGAAACAACCATCAGAGTGTTTTCATAATTTATTGCATGTGAGGCTATGGTCCCCTAGGAATGTACTTGGCTGTAAAGCTTTTAAGGAGTCTTGACCCATATACTGTTAAGGATATGTGGAAAGAAAAGTGGTAGAAATTTCCTTTGTAGGCCACATTTGTGAGTTATTTAGTTACGCCTCTCCAGACCATGCACTGAAAGGCACGCTTTTGGCGAAGTGGCAGTTAACTGGTTAATTCCTAAATTACTTTAATTTAGCGTTATTTAATTGTTGCATATTCTGCTCTGTAAAAAATTATAAGTGAAAAGGTCAGACTTGTCGTTACACGATAAGGTTCTGATCTACCTGCGCCACCATACTCTGGCCCAGTTTCTAAAAGCCATCCGTTGTTTGATGGGTTACAGAATAGCGTTTTTTAAAAACAATTAGCAAAATTAATGTATCATTTACATTAAATTAATCGAAAATTAATTTAATTGTGTAGTTAATTATTTAGGATGTAGCTACCCAAACACAATGATAAACTAAATTACGGAGAAAGGATAAACATTATGGACGAAAGAACCGACAGATAGACAATAGATAGCCATTATGTGACAGATAAAATGCGATAATATTAAATAGAATTCCCAGATTTCTAAAATATGTCTTCTATGAAAAATGCAGCAAAAATTTCTGGTCATTTCGTATTGTGAATGAAAATAGCAGACACGAGCCTATTGTGCGGCGAAAACGCTTGTTAAATTATCCATCGTATACTAGGTTAAATCCTCAGTTCAAGCATTGACAATGTCGGTAGGTAATGTAATGTATATTTGCGTTTTTTCAAATGTGCAACAGCGCTTCCGGGCAGCCTTGGCTTGGGAAACTTGGAGTTGTCTACTATATGCGGTGTGTTTATGCTTACATATTCAATACGGGCAATTTATTAATTTATAATAGAATGTCTGCAGTTGGTGGGAAAGAAAGTCGGTTTTGAATGTTCTGGTAATGAAGTAAATGCCAACTTAATAGTTTTGCTTTAATACATCAAGAATTAAAATTCACTGTACAGAATACGCGTATTATGTAATTTGCCTTTTGTTGAATGTCGCTTTGTTTGGTGTAATTTACTGTTTGCCAAGTAAACTTAGAAAGGCACAAGCTAGTTTCATGCTTTGAAGTATTTAACATTGCTTTGTAAAGTAAATACAAGTATGAATTCTTAGACAGTTGTACTTCTGTTAATATTTCTTATAATTATGTCAGTAGGATTTTATATTATATTTACTTTTAGTTATATGTGTAGGTCTACATGAGTGCGATCCACTTAGTATCTCTTATTTTCCGAGATATTCACTCTTTTTGATGAATTTCATTACTGCTTACCGAATAAAATGCTACAAATGGATTTTGCGAAATCTGTTTGACTGCTAGAATAATACTTATTTATAGTGTAGAACCTCCGTTAACTTTTATGGTGTGTAGTCCTGTTTAAGCAGATATCGCTGGGTCTGACTTCTGACTGTCGGGGCGGATTTTTTCGTTAAACCTCGTGGTAATTTCGAAAAGAGTTACTTTAGGTGTTTTTCTTGAACCTTTGCCCCTGACTGTTTTTAAAAGGTAAAATATAACTTCAATAACAATTCGTCCCATAATTACTTTATATCCATCGTTTTATGTGTACATATTATATTTATTAGTACTCAAATAAAATTTTATTTTATTTGATAGTTTAAGACTACAATTTCCACAGTCCAGTATATTAGTGCTTTGACATTTCTGAATTTGGACACAAACAGCGAATAATATGCCGTGTTTATTTATTACATTACATACGTCGCTTATTCTACATTAGAGAATCCTATCAATCACCTGACATCATATTATTTTTTCTAAGGACAGTTTTACAATTTACTTGAAGATATTTTATGTCCATTAGTAAATATAAAATTGTAACGATGTAAGACAGGTACAGATAATTAATTGTGTTTCTCTACACATTTTTATTCTAGTGGTCCGTTTTAAATGAAGAACAACATATTTAGATTTAAAATCACACCTAAATTTACTAGAAGCAAACATGTTACAAAATTATTTATAATCTGTTAGAAATGATTTTTTATTTGTGTTTCATTTAAGGGATTTTAATTATGTAAATTGTTTTTTATATTCGAGGTTATATTTTGGAGTATCTTCGAACGACTATTCCGCATTTATCCGAGGAGAATGTCAAGTTTGACCCAAAAACAAATAACATTTACATTTTCATGTCAAACAAATGTTTGAACCATTTAAAATGTGATGTATTTTAATATTTAAGGCAGATGGAAATTTTAATATCATATCCTACGCATTCTGGCAAACTCCATTACTAAATTATGAGGCAGAAATGTACGTAAAACATAATGACGTAGGGAGGAAACAATCCTTCATGCTTTCCTAGTGGTATAATCAACTTACATTAGTTTGAAGGTAACAAAATTTTGCGGGCCCCAAAAGTAAAATAACAAAATTAAAACTATTTTTGTTTAGTGCTTTTTCATGTTTCTATACGATTGACATAAAATTTGATTTTCGACTGGAGATATAAGCAATTCAGTTTGTCTTTTCTAGTAAAAAATTTCTATTAAGTAAAGTATAGTAAATTTTTGAATAGGCAACGATATATTAATTGTTTTGCTACTCTGTTGTATATTAAGGCAAGTAAAACAAAGAGTATTCTACAAGGGTCCATCCCTGGACCACTGTTGTTTGTTATCTATACAGACGATATCGTAGATTATAAACAAATTAATTGCAATTTAATTTACAATACGTTGACAACGCTCAGCACATGTACGACTTTAATCTATCCGACATCGTACTAGCCAATACATTATTAAAGAACAACATGAATTTTTATTTGTTATTTTAAGGAATAAAATTCAGTTAAAAAATCGTAGGGAGTTTCCAACAACACGGCTTTCTTCAATTAAAGGTGGTAAAATATGACGATTTCAGATTGCATAAAGAGTCGTGGTATTTTCTTAGATAAAAATGTACGATTTGAGAAATATTTAGAATATTAACTAAACATAATATTTCAGTCTCTATAAATCTTTATTTTTATCAGAGATAAGTAGACTCAAGCTAACAGCTGTTCCCCGGTCAACACGAGATGTCTCAATTCAAAACAACTTTCTTTCTCTTCTTCTATGAATTATGTATCTCTATCTTCCACTTACCTATCTTTTCTTACAGGCTACTTACTGAGTACCAACCTATTGTTTTTGCAGCTTGCTCCATTCTGATCCACTTTTGCAGCTGAAATACAAACTTTTTCTAACCTTCAGGTATATCCTGGTCTCTTAGACGACATATATGAGGTACATTTGTCAACATCTCTAATAGTATATCTAGTACATATCTAATTAGTTCAGTGGGAATATGCCTTAGATCTACTGCTTTACCATTTCTCATTTTCTTTAAACTGCCTCGAATGTGTCTTTCTTTTTTCTTGCCTTCTACGTTGGATTTTTTTGCACTATGTCAATTTGCTGGATTCATGTCTTATCATTGTTGTCTTAAAGAGCTTAAGTTTTTCCATGGTTTTTTGCTTTCATGTGCTGTAAATTTACGTCGATAATTTTATACTATATACAGTCTGAATATTTAACGAGACCAAATATCTAGCTTAATATCTATTGTAGAAGAATAAAGTTTTAGAAACAGTTATCCCTTTTTTGTGAGCTATATATTATATACTTTGTGAAATATATTACAAAAACCTGAAAAATAGGCAAACCACAAACGGTTAGCTTCCTTATTTTAGGAGATACGAAAAAAGTTAAAGGGATGAAAGTTGACGGCAAAGTTGTGCAAAAATGAAAAGAACAAATTTCAAAGCAGGCCGTGATACCATTAATTCCGTTTATTTTTTTCTCTTTCTCTGTCAAATTTTTGTGACATGTTTTATATCGTTGGAAAGAGAAAAAATAAACGGAATGGTGTCATGGCCTACTTTGAGATTTGTTTGAGATATGTCAAAGCCAACTGCGTTTTTCGAATTTTTTGATACACATTGTTATTCTTATTGTTTTTGCCGTCAACTTTTATCCCTTTAATTTTTTTCGTATCTCCTCAAATAAAGAAACTATAACCGTTTGTTGTTTTCGTATTTTTCAGGTTATTATAATATATCTCACAAAGTAGGCTATGGATTTCAAATTTCTTTTTACTAAAATATAGCTCACAAAAAATGGGATAACTGTTTCTAAAATTTTAATCTTCTACAATAGATATTAAGCGAGATATCTGGTGTGGCCCTTATAAAATAGACAGATGGTATGTTGTTTCATTCTTCCGTTTTTGGTGAAATTTATTTGTCTTATTAACATAGTAACTAAATAGTATTAAAACTACTTACAGTATTAAAACTGTTTACAGTGATAGCTGTTCCTTCACCTTGAATTTTAGGAAAAATGTATATTTCTCTTCTTAAAACTGTTATTTATTTTTATTTTCTCAGTTTTCTTAATTAATTTCTTCTCTACTGTACTATTTATTAATACGTTTTAGTTAGTATTTATAAACCTTCGTTGATTGGTAGAATGCTATTTGTTATTATTTTTATAGAAATTGCACAAAAGACTAGTCTATGTCGATTTATTTCATGTAATTTCTCATTTCAGACAAACTCAGATGAAAATATAGAACAAAATGAAAAGAAACGTAATGTGAAACAGCCAGCATAATTTCACTTGCCCCAGCTGTTAATTCGCTTTATCTCTGAGGAGCCATTTAAAGAGGAAAAATGAAACATTACTTGGAACTCCTTTGTTGTACGTAGACTTTTCATTTCAAACGAGTTTCATGACTACCATACGAAATAACAGACTTGCGCAGAGAAGAAATGCTTATTTTTTAAAGGTGTGTATAGAATTAAAATGTACAAATACAGGAAAATTTCACATTTGTATGACTATTTATTGAATAACAATCGTGCTATAAATCATATATTTTCTTAACTGTACCACGCTGAGTTTTCGATTACTTTTTAAATTGGTTATATTTTTAGGTACCTTTCTAGTAAATTTGGAGAATAGAATGAAAAGTAGTGAGTCAATAAAATATTTAATGGACTGGTAATAAGACATAATTTCCATAAATTCCTGTAACCTCTAACATATAAATCCAATAAGTTTTATCACGCGTAGGAGCTAGATACATGTAATTTAGAAACATTTAAATGGATTATTGACATGAAAGGTTACTAAAAAAATAATTAATTGGGACAAGTGAGAAGCGAGAGATATATTCTAAACTAAAAAATCCTACCACCTGGCGGGATTGCTCAAACGTTATTGGGGGATATGTTTCTGGCCAACATAACTACTATGAATACGAATGCTGTACGACTTTTCACGTTTGATATCGAGTCAAATTGAAACCGACATAATATATCATGAATAAACCCATTATGCAGTGTATTGTAAAAAAAACGACTTACATCTTAATAATACGCTTAAAGTTATTCAGAAAAGCACTGGCTTTGCTCTCATAGGCAATCCATATTCAGAATTCTGAGTTGGTAATCAGAAGTTGTCTTCACCCTCCACAACCACGTTATCAATATATCTCTTTCTAAATATCTGCATTGAGAGTGTCGATCATAAAGTTCTAGTAAAAGCGTAGAAGAAAATAAGTATTTTTAAGTCTTATATAGCACAAGGTACAGATGCCTGTCCACTACTGCAATGATTACTTATTACGGAGCAAGAGAACTACAATAAAAGAGAAAAAAATATTTGAAATGCGGTTTGACTAAATGCGACAAATTAAAATTTTCTCATTAAGAGTAACTCATAGCTAAGCATATCACTTTGTTTTACAAAAGACACTAAATTCACATTCTAACTAGTGACACTAACGTATTCCTTTCTATTTTTTAAAAACTATTTTCTTTAGTGATCCCTATTAAGCCTAAATGGAAAGACTATGAAAAAAGAAATCATGGGTAGTATTAGCATGCCCTTCAGCAGTAAGGAGGGGGGTATACCCGTTATTACGAAATAGTGCTCCTTTACTACTCCACTTGAGCGAAAGGCAAATAATGTAAGAAAATCACTCTTTAAAGTATTTCGAGCTTCTTCGAGAAACAGAATCACAAATATTTTGAATTTGATCGATTATGGCTGTACCTTAAACATTTTTCAGTTCTAAATCAACAAAAAACAATTAAAGTTAGACAGAGTGCTCCACTTTCGCTGGCCGACATCAACTTCGTTATTTTAAATAGAACCCTCTATATTTTTCATTTTTTTTTATCTACCTGCCTATTTATTATCTTGACGAGTTGAGAATGAATTAAATTATGAAAATTGAATAACTCAAAACATGTTGAAAATTAAAATAAATAAAAAAAGCTACAATGGCAAACAAACATATACGAAAAAATAGAATGGTAATATGTTATAACAAAGATAAATTTCGAGCAAAAATTATTAAAGCACAATGGAACAGAAATACAACAAGATGTAAATATAACATTAGACAAATTAGTTACAGATATTGTAAGTGTAGTTAATCAAATTGTATCAAACAAAGAAATAAAAATATACATTTATGGTTATAAAAACGAATGGATTGATAGGGATACAAGAGAAGACACTAACATGAGAAATAAATTGTACAAGAAAGCTGTTCAAGTGGTAAAAAAGACGACTGGAAAAATATAAACAAAAAAGAAACTTCGTTGCAAGAATAATAAAAAAAGCAAAGACGGACTTTATAAAAATGTAATTAGAAATAAAAAAGGCGCGGAACTTTAAAAAATATTGCCTAAAAAAATGAGAAAATATGTGATAATATAATTTTTGATGGTACTCTAGAAAAAGAAGAAAATATTATTGCCGAGAAATTTAACCTGTACTTGATTGAAAATTCAGACACTATAATTAGATCCATTAATATGAAAACAAGTAATAATTATATTCTGCGCATTGCGTTTAAAAAATTTGATATAATAATTATGAAGGTATTAAGAGAAATTATTTATTCACTGAAGGAGACTACAGACCCTAAATATATATTCATGTCATAGATAGGTATCAAAGTTGTCAAAGATACATTTGAAGTAATAGAAGATTGTTTTCTCGACCTAGTAAATACTTTGCTTACAGATCACATTTTTCCTGGCACATGGGAGACTTCCTACGTTATTTCCGTGTCAAGGGTTTCAAATTCATCAAATGTTAAGACTGTAGGCCAATAAATGTAGAGTCAATATTTGAAAAAATTGTGGCAGTTAAAAACCAACATATAAATTCCTGTGATAATAGTGAAGTGAGCTATATTTCAGTAAATAGAAATTTGAAATCCATAGTCTACTTTGTGAGATATATTTAAAAAACCTGAAAAATAAAAAATCACAAACGGCTATAGCTTCCTTATTTAAGGGGATACGAAAAAAGTTAAAGGGATGAAAGTCGACGGCAAAGACAATAAGAATAATAATGTGTATAAAAAAATTCGAAAAACGCAGTTGGCTTTGACATACGCTCTAGTGCAAAAATGAAAAGAACAAATCTCAAAGTAAGCCATGACACCATTAATTCCGTTTATTTTTCTATTGATATAAGACATGTCACAAAAATTTTAACTGCTAGTATCAATATTTAATATTTTACGAAAACCACAATTCATGAAACAATGAATACAGTGAAAAACAATGTATAGAGTTATTAACAAATTTGACAGATTATCACTGTTGTTTGTTGTATTGAGTTCTAAGACAAGTTTTGTATCAGTAATTATGGTGTACACCAGTAATAACAAATTCAATAAGATTAGTATTTATTGTTAGTGACGCAGTCACGGTTTACGGAGATAGATTTCCAGATGTTCCGCAACCAAATCAATCAAATTATGTCTAGGAAATTCTTTAGGAAAATCTAAAAACGCGCGGTTCATTTTCAAAAAAAGTAGTAATGCGAGGGCATGTTGCGGATAATGTAAGAAAAGTGAATAGAATATTGAATTATGTTAACCAAAATGACGAAACTTCTTTGAGACAAATTGAGAGAAACTGTCGCATAAAGAAAGACGATTAAACGACAATAGATTTCGATGCTACAAAATGAGGAAAGTTCAACATTTAAGTGAGGGAGATAAACGGAGGAGAGTAAGATTTTGTAGAAGGTTGTTAAATAAGAAAAGGAATGACCCGCTGATAAGTAGCAAAATTCTTTGGTCGGACGAATCATACTTTACTAATAATGTATTTTTCAATAGAAATATGCATTATAAGTGAACACGAGAAAATACACATTGGTGCAGAGAGGCTGCTTTCCAAGTAAGATTTTCTATGCATGTTTGGAAGAGTCTTTTAGGGACTAAAGTAGGTACTTCAATTTCCTGCAAAACTAATTTCAAGATTTTCTTTATGTATTTACAGTGGCAGAAAGATTAAATTATTCATATTTTCAACAAGATGGGACTCCACCTCACACTGCTGTAATATGTATAAATTATTTAAGTCGAGTTATGCCAGATAGCTGAATAGGCACCTATGGACCCATTCTAGAGCCAGCTCGATCACCAGATATTACTCCCTTGGATTTTTTCTTACATTAAAGACAAGGTATTTCTCAAAAATTGAGGACATCAAAACCAGAATTAGAAACGCATGTGAGGCAATTACTTCTGGAAATGCTCCGAAATGTAATGCATAAAGTGTCTCGTAAAGCACGTTTGTGTATTAGAATGCATGGTGCACAATTTGAGCATTTGTAGTTAGAAAAATAAATACCCACATTTTCTTTTCAGTATAGTAGTAGTATTGTTATACATAGTTTTTCGTTTTTTTGGTTCATTTTGTAATTGTATTTTTATTTATGAGAAATTTGTTTGTTTGTGTTAAATTGTAATAAATAACTACTGAATTATAACTACTATAAACTGAATTTTTACTGTTATGGCATAGCTGATTTTGATGATTCAATGATATGAATTGTGGCTTTCGTAAAATATTAAATATTGATAATATCAGGTAAAATTTTTGTGACATGTTTTATGTCATAGTTCAAATGTGCTTTTAGAGGGCGGAATATTAAACATAATATTTTTAGTCGCAAACTCCTCTGTAAATCCTTATTTTATTATAAGGAAAGTAACCAGACTGCAACCAAAGTTACAAGTCTGGCGCGTTAAGTGTAATAATTGCATATTACCATCAAAACGCTAATGCTTCGATTGCAACAAACACCAGCCGATAGACTGATCCTACTTGCAGGTGGTGTGTGACGACTGGCAAGAGACCTCCTTTAAGTAGGATCTCCTCAAATAAGGAAGCTATAACCGTTTGTGGTTTTTCTATTTTTCAGGTTTTTGTAATATATCTCACAAAATAGGCTATGGATTTAAAATTTCTTTTTACTGAAATATAGTTCACAAAAAATGGGATAACTGTTTCTAAAACTTTATTCTTCTACAATAGATTTTAAGGAAGATATTTGATGTGGCTCTCGTAAAATAGACAGACGGTATATGTAATGAATGGCTTAAATGTTTAGAAAGTAATCAAGTGGTTTTAGCTATATTTCTTGACTTAAAAACGGCATATGATACGATAAATAGAACGTGTTAAATTGGTTTAAAGATTACCTAAACAACACATTATAGAGAGGTAAATATAAAAACTCTTTAACAAGTGAGCTCCAGGCAGAACAAGGTGTTCCTCAGAGAACTATTCTTGGTCCTATTCTATATACTCTTTGTGTAAATGATATTGTTAAGTGTGCAATGTCCATGTTTGCAGATGATACAACATTGTATATAAGTGGTAATGATCTTAATCAGATGTATGTAACTTTAGATGAGGAATTGCTGCATTTGATAAATGATTGCGTAAATATAGTTTGCCTTAATTCACATAAAACAAAATAGATGCTAATACAGTTAACGCCGAATCAGCAATACCATATTACTTTATCATGCTGACTTATACATATATCATGCCACCGCAAATCTATTGCTACCATCTGTGAAGTTATATGTACATTTTGCAAAATGTTGTAATATGTATAAATAAATAATTTAATATAGGTATTTTATTTTAAATCTTGTACTCCACGGCGATCTTCCCCATTCTGCTACAGTGTGGGACCTTAGAGTGTCTTCTGACATTATTATTATTTAAAAAAAAATGAAACGGCTGAAAACGGTAATTGTTGCTAAACTTTACACGCTTGTGAAATCCTGCCATCAAAACCGGCTGCATTTCGTAAAGTTTACGATAAAACTTTTAACAGACTATGTAATATTTATGCACGTACATGAACAATTACCGATATATTAATCTATAACTCAAGCTCTATTGATATAGGAACAATTAACATTTAGCAAATAATCCCTGGGGTCATTTGTCTCCAGACAATCCGTTTTAATTGAAGGCTTAACAGTGCCTCAGTAATTCGCGCAGTATCTAACATTCTGCCATTGTATTTGTAAAGTTGTGCATAAAATTAATATTGTGTACCTGAGAGTGAACAATTCATAGTTATTGTGGAAAACTATAAAGCATAAAATATTATTATCTAAGATCTATTGATAAAGGCTTGTTTGATTTATTGCCCGTTGTATTAGTCCATATGCCAGCCGATAATTCATTGAAAAAATAATATTTGAATGGAAAATTATCAACTGAGTATTGATAATAATTAAAATTCTGTGTACTTGTCCCTATAGTTGAGTGTTTCAATACGGGAGCTGCTCCAAAATAGACGAACTTAGAGGGACATAATTGATAAATACCATAACGGTAACACAAACAGGAAAGTAATGAGGAAAATAAAGACACTGTTAAGTTGAGACAAACTTTTAAAGTGAAGGGGGCACGGTTCAAGAGGTACAATTTGATGAACAAAAGGAAATAGCAAAACATAGAATTGTGCAATCAAAAAGCGTTCTACCGGAATTTGCAAAAAAGGAAGGAGAGAATAAGAACAGTAAAACCTACAGCACAGAGGAAATATCCCAAAATGACTATTTCAGTGTTTTCCTCATCAACAATAGGCTTTCTTCTTTGAATTTTTGCCTTGACAGAGCCATAATTTTTAAAATTTTCCAGTATGTGCTGCAAGTTCTTGATATTACTTTATCGCATTCTCCATAAATAATAAACAAATTTAAAAAGTCTTCGTGGGCGTAATTTAAACGTGCTGGCATTTTTTGACATAAAATAATGACTGATTGTTTTTAATCATGGCTATTTGGATGAACAGATTACAACAATTCATGAATTTCTAAAAAAATCGCAAATATTTCAAAAAGTTGTAACTTTAACCCCCACAATGCTAATATCAGAAAAAAGGGAATTCAATTTTACACAACTTGACGTAAAAAAATACAGGGTGTTCCATTTGACCTAAACAAGTTTTCGCGGTTTGCAGTTGACAAAATGTAACGAGAAAACGAAACACTTGGTATGATATTATTGAATTTATTTCAGTTCTAGAACGTAGTTCTCCTTGTGTTCTTTTTATGTAACAAGAAGCAAATGAGGATCTTTTACACGAAGAAAGTTATAACGGTTCTTGCAGTTGCATCTGTCAAATTTTCTATAAAATGTCAAATATCTCTGAAACGGCTAGGTTTAGGTATATAAGATATGCTGCATATTTTCGACTCAAAATTTTATGCTCTTTTCGAAAACCCTAAAATATATAGGGTGTTCCATTTGAAATAAGCAAATTGGTATCGACTTCAGGTATAAGCGGAAGTGCCAGCTGCTTGTAATTTTAGTTGGACTGGCCACACCTACATTAGAAATTATTTAAATTTTCAAAATTTTCTGATGTCTACTTTTCTCTATATCGATCGATTCAGTTCCCGATGAGACACCCTGTATATACTCTTTTGGGAAACAAGGCTGGATGTTATATTATTTAGTGTATTCTAACATTCACTCACAGCTATGTTCATATCGTCATAATTTGAAATGAAACTCCAATCAACCAACATCATCCCACCGTATGAATTATTAAAATGTTCCTTTTTTTTAAGTACTTTAAAATCCGTATCATTGAGTTATGGAATTCTTTATTTATCTTTAGATTCAATGTATATTATTAATGCAGATACAGAATCTTCGAACCTATGGCGGTTTCAAGATTGAGCATTGGTGACTAGACAACACAACAACTAGGAGTTCATTTTTTGCGTGTAATATGGTATTATATTGATTAATATTCATATTTAAATAAATGTCAGTTAATCGTTAAATATTTCCTTATTCGGTTATGAAGGATAAATGTATAATGTAATTTTAGTTACTACATATGTGTAGATAAAGATAGCAAAAGAGTAATTTTCCATTAAAAATAATTACTGAGTACTGTGACAAACAAACATTATTTGATGTCCCCAAGATAATTAATTGCCCGGAAGAATAATAAAAATAACGTGAAAAATTAAGCTGCTGGGATCTGAAGTAAGATATACTTAAACTAACATCTTTCCCCTAAAAGACATTTTTAAGAGTCAATTTGTCGTGGGATTATGAAAAGAAATAAGAAAACCCAATTTACTTCTGTGTACACCTGATACCGCCTAACGGTGTATTGAGAAATATATCACGCAATTTAATTAAATGACGTAACCTTTAAGGTTTCTCCGTAAATACGCATTTATAGGTTTGTATATGATAAATAAAAAACCTATTATATATACGCCGAATGTCACGTAGGCAATTAGAAACGTATCAATATACGGGATATTGAGATAAAAATTCATTTTATAAATGGCTCAAAATAACAGTGATATCGATGTAATTATAATTCAATCATTTTAAAGGTTTAATATTAGTAATATTTTTCACGTATGTTTATAAAAATATGTTTCTTAATTGGCATTTCAAGAAAGCGTGAAGAAATAGTACTTTGACGGAGTCTTGATAAGTACATAATAATAAGTGTTATAAGTCAAGCAAGTTCTAATTATAGTACCTGTATCAATTTACCATTTACCAGTATTTTTTTTTATTTTACTTAAAAAAAAAACACAATATATTACAACTACTGAACAGGGAGACGACGATCATATTGATGAGGAAGATGGTTCTTAGATTATTTGGGATACAAGTATATTTTGTGATGATAATGAGCCAGAAAAAAATATGTTTCGGACCTCGATGATAGCAACGCAGATTCAGATAAATAGTTTTATAACAATGTGGATTAACCACAACCAACCATAAAAAAGCGTGTTATACCTCAATTTAATTTGTGTTTTAAAAAACTAAACCATAAAACAGGAAAAATTTAACAATAAACCTTAGCAATACGCTGCAATGATTTGTTATATACAGATTTATAGAATAGTTAATAAAACTAATGTCTAGTATACTTTAACTTGGCGTGTGTATGTATGAGTTAATATTTCCGTACGATTTCATTTTCTCTTGTACACAAATATCCAGAAATATTGTCCACGTAGACAATGTTTCTGGACTATTGCTTTAACTTTGTGTACAATATGGGAGAAAATCAAATCGTACGGAAATATTAACTAATACATACACACGCCAAGTTAAAATATACTAGACTATATAGCAATATATAAAGTTAAAAATCCGCAATTATCTATAGAAAAATATTTCATTCATATCGTGAATAGAGGTTAGAAGGTGTGTTACTGGTTAATGTAAAACATTCTATGGGAATATACAATAAATTATACAATGTCTCGCAAATGCGAGTATCGAGGCTTTAATTCTAGGTTACTTTCAGAAATGCCTGTGTTTTCCCCGGTTTTGGTTTCTTTCCCGGTTGGTGGATACCCTGTTAATGATTGCACTGGGAATGAATTTTCTGAATGTATTATGAAATCAGTGTTAGATAGTGCCTCGAAAAAAATATAAATTATGTTAAAAAAACAGTTTAACAAGAATGGAAATAATACAAAAAATTTAAACCAGTTTTTTCCTCCGCACGTGACTTATGTGCCGGAGAAGTGAACTTTGTATCATGTAAATTAGTATTAAAACGGACAGCATATCTGTATATTATCTGTATATTATTTATATATCTGTATATTATCTGTATATTTATAGACAATTATCTGTATATTTATAGACAATTAAAATCTAAAAAGTTTCATACTTTCTTTCCAAATCTCTAATAAAAGTACTATTAGAGACCTAAGCCATGCTTTTGTTTTTCATTTTAATCGAAAAGCCAAAAAAATGTTAATTTGTTTATAACGTAAAAATTTATTGAAAAATATACGTGAAAAACCAAGAATTTAAGACCGAAAAATTTACTTTACTGTCAAACCCACCTACAGGATTAATAGGTTATAAAGCTTTTAAGCAAATATTTTGTCTTCAAACCTGGTATGATATTTTGGTTTAGTAAGAAGCATGTTTTAACTAGATATAATAAACATTGGCCTGTAATAATTACTTAAGATAAAACAAATTCAAAATATCATCTATTTGCAACTTAAATTAACATAAACAACTCTCATTAGTCAAGTTATATGAAAAATTTAATTGTGAAGAAGCTTGTATTATTATTTTCTCGATATGACAAACATAACCTGAGATATTCAATAAAAAGTGAGAAAAAATATGACAAAAAAATAAATTGTTTAAAAAAGATGTTCCAGTGGGTTAGCATTGGATAAAATAGGATAAAATATTTTCCCACACTTTCTACATTCATAAAATTCAACTTTACGGTCAATTCCATATACGGCATTTGACTCCCCTGATTGTTCAATTTAAGTTAAATATTTTGTCCAAACCACAACCTGTTCAAAACAATACAGTTGGATAAAAAGATAAAAATAATAAATATATATTTCTCTTGCAGAAAGAACGTTGATTAAGCTCCATCCTCGTTCAACATAGCCAAGTCATCTACAGCGTCAGCCATAGATCTTCTGCAACAACTTTATCAGCCTAATACAACAAACAACAACAGCTTCATCAATGAGTCCATGGATGCTTCTGTTTTTAACCATAGCCAACTGGCCTTATTCAGCACAAATCATGCGGACTTCTCAACGGAAAACCTCTCGGACCCGGAGGTCAACATCACCAGGACCATCACCCGGTTGACGTCGCCGATAGCGGTCACCCTAGCAGTCTTACTAGTGTTCCTATTCTCGCCAATGATCCTTATAGGAAATTCTTTAGTTTTAGTGGCCATGTATCGGTTTAAAAGATTACGGACGCCAAGTAACTATTTAGTGATGTCCCTAGCTACGTCCGACTTAGGGATAGGGATGTTCATGCCTGTGGGAATGTATCTAGAACTCGGTGGTGCTCAAAATTTTACTAGTATTCGAGTTTGTCTCTTTAGTTACGGTGTCGCCATTTCCTTGTGCTGTGTTTCAGTGCTGGTGATGCTCGCCATAGCTGTAGATCGGTTTACGTCTTTAGCTAGACCTCTAAGATACAATAATTTAATAACGCATTCCGCGGTGGAACGTTATATAGTTGTGTTTTGGGCGTACTCCTCTTTGGTTGGATTTACACCTTTGGGTTATGCAATTTTTAATGGACTAGATTACAGGTAAGCAATTTTCTTTATCATACATCATCATCCACGGAAACTGTATTTGCCAAAATTCACGATATTAGACCATCTAAAATAATAAAAATTACTTACATTACTAACTGATGTGAATGGAACTATTTTTTTGTTAACGTATCTACTTACACGCACCTATTTGCTGGTATATAGATCATAATGTTCACCACTTAGTCCAAATAGGGCAAGGTTTTTTACATTAAAGATCAGATAATTTCACTTTGCTTTATTTAGAAAAATGCACATTTGTAAACTAGTATTGAATATTGCATTAGAGATAACAGAAGAGTGGTAGAGTATAGTTTATTTTATGATAGTATTATAGGACAAAGGCAGAAAGATTTTCTGAAATTCTGGCATTTGTTCCTTTGTATCTCCTCCAAAGTCGTACTAAATCTTTATGCATTTTGTAGGAATTCTTGGGAATTCCTTGTTTAGTCAGGAAACTCTTAATTTCAAACATTTTATTCAATAATCATTATATCCGCTTTGGAGGCTACTATTCTTGGCTCTTTTATTTATTTGTGTATAAAACATTTATAAGACAATAACAATAACACTGATGTGACGTACATGACAAATTGGGATAATGAGTATTTATTAATAATGAAGATTGTGCAGTTCTCCTGCTACTATGGCAATATTGACGCGAAACTTGAAAAGTTTGGACATGTTGCTTTAGTCATCTGCAGTTTTTAATATCACAATCTATCATAAATATATATATTTCACTTCTGGAGGAACAGCTCTTGGAAAGCAAATGTTGTAAAGGGATTTAAGCTGATAGAATATATATCAGATGAACTTAAAACTTCTTGAGATTTACAACCCTTGGGAAGAACATGTAACACTCGACAAACATTTCAAATCTAGGTTACGTGAAAGTCAAAGATTCAAGTCGATAGTTTCATTATGATAGATGGCAATATACTTTTCAATCTCTTTGCTAGAAAATTCTGTCTATCATCAATTTTACAACAAACGGTTAACTATAGTGGCAGATTACCTCTACCAACTGCAATATCCACTTTATAATCAAAAGAAATTAATAGTAATCAGCTACTTAAATGTGTAATCGTTATTTACAGTAATTGTTAGTAATTTTAACCATTTACCGTCTGTCTATTTTACGAGGGCCACACCAAATATGTCGCTTAATATCTTTTGTAGAAGAATAAAGTTTTAGAAACAGTTATCCCATTTTTTGTGAGCTATATTTCAGTAAAGAGAAATTTGAAATTCATAGCCTACTTTGTGAGATATATTATAAAAACCTGAAAAATAGGAAAACCGAGACGGTTATATCGTCCTTATTTGGAGGAAATACGAAAAAAAGATAAAGGGATGAGAGTTGACGGCAAAGACAATAAGAATAATAATGTGTATCAAAAAAATCGAAAAACGCAGTTGGCTTTGACATACGCTCTTGTATAAAAATGAAAATATCAGGTTTCAAAGTACTCCATGACACTATTAATTCTGTTTATTTTTTCTCTTTCCAACGATATAAAACATTAAAACATAATATTTTAGTCGCAAACTCTTCTATATAATCCTTATTTTACTATAAGGAACGTAACCAAACTACAACCAACAGCTACTCTCCGGGCTATGTGCCCCGCCGAGCGCTGAATTACAAGTTACAAGCCTGTCGCGTTGTCATAACCGCATTTTACCAACAAAACGCTAATGCTTCGATTGCAACAAACACCAGCCCAAATACTGATCATACTTAAAGGAGCTCATTGTCCGGAAGTCCCTCAGGCTTAACTGTCCCAAATATCATCACCCGTGGAAGTTTGTGGTGGCATCTGTAAGATTAAAAACAATAGTGGGAAGCGGTAGCGAAGTTTTGGTTTGATATTTATAAATGCTGACCTTGTAGAGTTGGACGACGAATTTCTCAACATAAGAAATAGTCGACTCCCCCGGTTTACTGACGGTGGCAAGTCTGGATGTGGTGTCCCAACCGGTGATTGCATGGAAAGCTAAAATATTTTCTCTCTGCATTGGGAACAGAGTTTCTGCGATTGCATGGACTGGACTGCATTTTACTTTTGCTGTCACGTATCACAGAACTTTAGACATCACCCTCGACTTTTCACTAATGCAAGTTTACACTTGCACGCAGGTCCTGGGCCCACTATTGAGCCGGCGGCTTGAAATGATTTGCGCTGCGCTGGTTAAAACACATTTGTTTCCTTGGTCCATTAGTTTGTACTTAGATCTACAAACATTTAGTAACGTAAGGCTTTTCGTAGGCTTATTAAATAATGAAGGATAACTGGAAAGCGATCAAAATGTCTCTAATACATTAATCGCTAATATTGCACAAAACTGTAATATATTGGCTCCCTTTAATATGCTGTTCTTATTGTCCTTAGGATCTCGTAAAGTTTATACGTATATTTTTGATTTCCTAAAAGAAACATGTATTAAGCTTTAGGTTATGTTTGGCTACCGTATGTTTTTCCCTCTGTTGTTTTTCCCCTGTCAACTGTGGTCCTCCCTGTATTGTCTATTTTTAAATGTCCTGACAGACCCCAGGACGGGAAGTGCGTGTCCCTGTTGTATCCCTTTTTGTTGTCTTGAATTTATTTTTCTTTTTTTTTTCTTCGTTTTTAGGTTAGAATTAGGTATAGGATATATTGTCATACTGTTTGGTATCATTATCAATCAAGTATATTTAATAAATTAATTTAATCTTATGTGACTCTCAATTAGATATTTCGTGACTGGCAGTATGGTCTTCGACCGAAAGCTAAAAAAAAAAAACAACTGGAAAGCGCTCACGCCGGAGGTGAAAAAATACTTTCATTTTATGAGATTTAAACGTTTGAACTGGCCACAATTATGAATTATTTACTCGCAGTGGATTTTTTGACAGTGATATTGTTATATTTAGTTTCAACGGTGTCTAAAAGTCTTGAAATCCCTCTATAAGTACATATTTCCAACATTTTAAAAATAGCTGCCATGTTAACCTCCACTAAACTTCCGGTGAGCCACACGATCATGGTATTATCAAATTTGGGTTTAGCGATGTCAACAATCCCCAGATAGGCACTAGAGTCCTTTTATAAGTTCATATTAGCAATATTTCAAAAATTGCCGCCATCTTGAATAACAGGCTTTCGGTTTATTTTTCGATCTTGTAACAGGCATTTTCGGATTCAGAGGGGTCGAAAACCCCTAAAAGTACCGGTTGCTAAATTGTTATACGAAATGCTTCTCGCAGTTCGAATTTGGATTTCTGTTCCTAGTCTATTTCGTTCCTTCAACATATGCGTATTATTATGCATATTCTTTCGTATCAACTCTACAGCCCGCAACATAGTTCAAGCATGTCATCAAAACTTACTTCCGTTTGTTCAGCTTGCACCATCCATAGCACTTAGTATGACCGCAGCCCGATAATAAGTGCTCGCCTGCGAAATCGTCTTACGAGGGCGAATCGGAAAGTAATAAAATAAATTCGGACAAATTTATCAAATATCTTCTAAAGTAAAGTTGATTCGGATTTCAATTAAACAACAAAAGATTTCTGATTTTAAGACCAAAACGACAAGTAAATTCAATTCTGAATTCAATCAATTTCTCTTTTATGATGCAATATTACGCAATCCTCGCCCGCACGGAATGGATGGTGACATATCCAGCTTTAGACCTTGCCCGCACGGAATGGGTGGTAGCTTTCCACATAACAAAACAACAATCATCCAAGACTCGCGGTGCACGATTAATACAACAGTAACGATAGTATAAAAGGCCGCACGCGGTAAACTTCAGGCACGCCAATTCCAGAAAATGCAAGATTTGCTGAGATAATAATTTAAGACCGTTGCATGGACGCCATCTTCAGAGTTCTTTAATATTGATCTCTTTGAATCTTACACCATAAAATTTTCCAAAAATGTAGGTACATCGTGAATTTTGTTGACGTACTTATAGAACACTCTGTATACTAGTACTGCGCATGATTCCGTCTCTCTATTTTTGCTTGAATTTTTTTTTTTATACATTTATTTAACGTCGGCCTATTTCCGCTACCGAGGCCTAACACCGACGCCTGTAGACGAGCTACCCCCAACCAGGAATTTTGCCGAACCTCTTCCCTTAAGAAGAGTAGGGATCTTTTAGTTGCCTAACATTTAATAGACAAGGGACCGACGACTTTACATCCCCTCCGAAGGATGGTATATCTCCTATACAACCCTCGCCTAAGGTTGTATAGCTTCCGCGCATACACTGATATACAAGCCGCTGGAAGATGTGTGAGGCGAGAACGCGGTTTCCGTTGGAATGGTCACCATCCAAGTACTAACTGCGCCTATCGTTGCTTTACATCGCATACCGAAGTGTGTACATAGTAAAGACGCACCTACGCTCGCCCCCTTTGCTTGAATTAAACATTAGTAACTATGTTACAATATGAATTTGGTGATGACCTACTATAACCATTAATTTAGAGTGAGTAGAATTAATAGATACCACATAAACATTAATCAATTAACGTTTTAACACTTCATTAAAACAGGATTAGGGTCCACGTATAAGCATATATATTTCCGGAAATCCTCTTATACTTTTGTGTAATTTTATAGTTTGATGTAATTTCCATGATCAAACGCAAATGACATGTTTGTATCGAATAGCAAATAAAGGTCAACACATTATTCTAATTTCATAATTTATCTTGCCTTTCTGTTGGTAGTATCTGAATTAATTTCGTATGTATATAGCATGTTACACGTATCACAGACTAAATATTAATGTTTCTTCCACTAAATACAAGGAAAGCAATAATTAGTAATTTTCTTGACTAGGAATCTTCTTTAGAAGTTTAGGTAACTTCTAGTCTACTGCAGTTAGATTTTAACTTTGGAAATATTCAATTAGATTATTTTCTTTCAGAAAGCTGATATTTGGGATGAACTTTGAGAAGTTTTCAAAAACTGCATATTAAACTAATACCCTCGTAATTAATTACTCTAGTCATTTAAACCTCCTCTCTGATATGACCTCATGTTTAAATCTTTGCTTCCAGTTTAACCCCTTTGTATAAGAATTTCAGAAAATCTCTTTCGGTGAATGCTTACAAATCAAAAGTAATATATGTATTTTTCCGACTATATCTAGGGTAAGGTTAGTCGTAAATGGAGTAAATCAACGAGCAAACTACTTTATGTTTACAGATTTATTTTTAAACATTTTCAATAAAGTAGACGTCTTGATAAAATATGAGACTATACCTCGTGCATAGGTCAAAGAGCTATAACGTGTGTCAGCATAAAGTCGATTATTCAAAAAAGGAGTTCTTTATGTACCTAGTTTATTGGCTTCTTGCCACTTTATTATTAGATCAGGGCAGCAACCATTAAATAAGAATAAGTTAAATCCCTGAGTGATTTATTGTACTATATTGGTAGTAACGGAGCATTGTAAAGGTCAGGAAAACTTATCTTTTTTATAGCATCTCGTGAATTTGCTAATTTTATTTAAATCCTTTGTAAAATTGCTTGCTTGAAGCAAAATGGCATTATGATAGTATTTTTCGCTGTTAATTTTTGCACTAAACTGTCGACATTTGTATCTAACACCAAGTGCAACTGTGAAGCAAGTAACCACATCGTCTCGGTATAAAATACATTTACTCGTTCTATTTTAACATAATTTCCTGCGATTTAATTGTTTTGAATGCATTCTTTCATATCTTTTTCTTGGCGAGTAATGTCTAATTTCTCGTCTAATTTGATGAAAAAAGAATTGCAAAAGATCTTTATATTTCAATTATGATTCGACGTGAAATTATTTTTAAGTTTTGGCTTTTGTCACGAAATAAATGATATAACCCTAAAACATACCATCTGTCTACTTTACGAGGACCACACCAAATATATCGTTTAATATTTATTGTAGAAGAGTAAAGTTTTAGAAACAGTTATCCAATTTTTTGTGAGCTATATTTCAGTAAAAGGAAATTTGAAATCCATAGCCTACTTTGTGAGATATATTACAAAAAAATGAAAACCACAAACGGTTATAGCTTCCTTATTTGTGGAGATACGAAAAAATTAAAGGGATGAAAGTTTCCTGCAAAACAAATTTCGAGATTTTCTTTATGAACTAATAGTGGCAGAAAGATTGAATTATTCATATTTTCAACACGATGGGGCTCCACCTCACACTGCTGTAATATGTTTTAAATCAAGTTATGCCAGATAGCTGGATAGGCATCTATGGACCCATTCTATGGCCAGCTCGATCACCAGTTATTACTCCCTTGGATTTTTTCGTCTGGGGTTACATTAAAGACAAGGTATTTCGAACTGCCCCTGAAAATATTGAGGACATCAAAACCAGAATTAGAGACGTACGTGAGGCAATTACTCCTGAAATGCTCCAAAATGTAATGCGTGAGGTGTCTCGTAGAGCACGTTTGTGTATTAGAATGCATGGTGCACAATTTGAGCATTTGTAGTTAGAAAAATAAATACACACATTTTCTTCGCATTATGATAGTAGGTAGTACTGGTATACATAGCTTTTCGTATTTTTGGATGTTCATTTTGTCTTGTATTTTTATTTATGAGATATTTTCTTGTTTGTATTAAATTGTAATAAATAATTAGTGAATTATAATCATTATAAAATGAATTTTTACTGTTATGGCATAGCTGATTTTTACGATTACGATAATTTATGTTTTCGTAAAATATTAAATATTGACACTAGCAGTTAAAACTTTTGTGATATGTTTTATATCATTGGAAAGAGAAAAAATAAACGGAATTAATGGTGTCATGGCCTACTTTGAGATTTGTTCTTTTCATTTTGCACAAGAGCGTACGTCAAAGCCAACTGCGTTTTTCGAATTTTTTGATACACATTATTATTCTCATTGTCTTTGCCGTCAACTTTCATCCCTTTAACTTTTTTCGTATCTCCTCAAATAAGGATGCTATTACCGTTTGTAGTTTCCTATTTTTCAGGTTGTTGTAATATATCTCACAAAGTAGGCTATGGATTTAAAATTTCTTTTTACTGAAATATTGCTCACAGAAAATGGAATAAATGTTTCTAAAACTTTATTCTTCTATAATAGATATTAAGCGAGATATTTGGTGTTGTCCTCATAAAATAGACAGACGGTATAACCTAGCCCTTTCATGACGAAATTGCCTTTTTCTAAATCTAACTTAATAATCCCTAGAAGATGCCAAAGTGGTCAACGAAATGAGTGTCAAGCGTAGTGTCAAAACTGTTCCGGCGTTCGTTACAAGTAAGAAATTAAACAAAATTCAACAATAATATTTTTATCTCTGATGTCAGTTTAATCTATTCTTAAAGACTTAAAAACACAACTTTTATACATCAGGTATTTAAATTTGTTTTTAGTAAGTTACCTAACAGTGATGAGATGATATCCGTAAATCTAGAAAATTTACAAATAATTAATTCACAAACAGCAGAATTTCCTAAACAGGTACTACACAACTTCACCCCCATGGGAAAATTTTCAGGCAACGCACAGCAAAAACTAATTACCTTCTTATGAAACGTAATGTTGCTCTAAAACTATCCCAACCTTTTGATGAGCAAGTTTTGAAATACAGGAAGTTGTGTTAATTATTCATGAATTTATGCATAGAAAATTAATGGGAGTAGTTTATTTAGGTCTATGTTGAGTGTTTGGTGACTAAAACGTTCTAAGATAGTGTTCTTTTACAATTACTCGCCAATCTAAGTGCATTTGTAAGCACAAACTTTCAAAATAGGTAAAGGAATGCAATTTAAAATGTCTAAAATGATAAATAACCTAGTTAAACTGTCAATATTGGTTTAATTATGAGAATTTCCATTTACTTTACTTACTCAGGATCTGGTCTTAATTTACTCACAACTTATACATTTGATTATTCTCATTGAAGGGTAAAAGGATATACAAAGTTAAAGTGCTTAGTAAATGTAACCAATTTTAATCTGCTATTAATGAAAGCATGTTTTAAAGAAGAAATAAGGGTTTTAGAAATTTGAGTATTCATGAGTGAGGTTGTCGATATTTATGAGGCCGATCAATAATCCATATACAGTGTATTTCAAATGAAAGTGCTTTAAATTCCACTATAGATTAGGGCAGATCCAAGAGATACTGATTTTTTACTGATTTACACTTATTTTACTTATTTTATTTACATTATAGTCACATAGTGGCGATATATTTTGGTAATATTCGTATGTGATACATACATAACGAACATACAACAGACATATATTGTATTTTAAAATACCTGCCTGAAGTTAGCTTCAGATTTAGATTTACTTTTTCCGTAGATTCATTTTATTACAATCGACCAATCAAATAATTGTAAAAAATATAAAACAACAGTATTTACATTTCCAAACCATAAAATTGGGGAAAATAAAATATAAAATGAAACAAAAACACCTTCAGTCACAAATCAAAACAATGAATTAATAAATAAGGTTAAAAAAAAATATTGGTTCCTATTTTAGTAGTTCCATCAATAATCTGTTGCTCGTTCAGTATTTCGCCAATTGAACAGTAGAACATCATTAGAAGAATAATGTAACGAGGGAATTCAATGCTCGAAGCCAAGATCGGATGTGGCGTGAGACCTCCTAACTGCCCATTCAAGAATTTAACTGCCCATTCAAACATTTTACCGCCCAATTAATAATTGAACTGGACATTTATTTATTGCACCGCTCCCGTAAATTTTGTACTGCTGCTGTAGGATTAAATAACCTACCAAATTATTGTATATTACTGGCCACGTTTTACTGCTACAATTAATAAATTACTGCCAAAAGAAAAATTATACTGCCCGTTAAAACTTCAAACTGCCCGATGTAACGGCCCGGATATTTGAAAAACTGCTCAAATAATTACTTTTCGTTATCAAACAGATAAACAGAAAATAATTATAGTTTGAGCTGGAACTAATGGCCTTATCATTAAATTAAGGAACCAGTGTCCATACAGGTTTAAATATGATGGAACTTAGGTGGTGTTGGTTATCTTAAAGGCCAGATTATTTTGTTTTTTACATGAGCGACATTTCCGTTGGACTAATTTGCATTTAGTTCTGTAATCTGTGACTGATATATAACAGAAATAAGGGAGTTATAATTTTTCACCTCTAACTGTCTAGTTGACAAGTGGTACTTATTTATTTTGTATAAATAAAGGTTAATTTATATTAACTTTGGGCATAGAATAGGAATATGTATGGCGAACGCATTTGGTCAGACGCTGCTGTGTTCTGGGTTTGATCTCCAGCACTGGCATCGGTAATGTCTATGGATAATAGATATTGTCTGCATTTTTTTAATTGTAACCCCCTTTCGGATAGACTTTGGCCGTTGTGTCTAAATGAAATCAATAATTCTCGATTGAACCGATTCTCATCCAAAATTTGGCTTTATTAGTACACAACTATTTATTATGTAATAACCAGATTCAATTTGCGATGATTTAAATAAATGTTTACCACAATATGTCTATGTAAATATATACCTACTTATATCTTAGACGCAACTTGAATATTTGTATCCGTTTTTTATATAAAATTTTCCTAAAACATTACCCAAAGTGTAAAAGTTACATGTTACACAATTCAGGCATATTCTGATATCTCACCTGCATCTCTTTAGATATATGTATTTTATATTTCTATAATATGCTGTATTATATAGTATTTTACATCATAAGCAAGGTAAACCAGTTTTTATTGGTGATAGGAGGAAATATCTGGCGCCTGCCTAAGTAGTGTCGATATAATGTGTCTAAATGTTTCAAAATAATCTTAGCAAAATGAACATAAAGAGCCAACGTGTTGTATTTATACACTCATCTTTTTTGTAAACACATCTTTGCTTCTTGGACAATAATAGAAGGGTATGAAAGCAATCAGGATCACAAGTTACTAATACTTTACCATTGCTTTGGCGTCGATAGCGTGTTGTAGGAAAGGCCCTTCCCCTGGCTAATACTAACTTGCTGTTCACATTTAAATACAATGAAACTTTTGCTTCTTCAGTTACTGTGCGCATAATAACTTAACGATCGGCTGACATACCGACAGACATGTCATGGACAGTCAGATAGACAAACGGACAATTTGATAGTCGTTCAGAGTTCGATAACTGACATCTCAATGTAGTTTTTTTTGTAGTTTTTGAGTAATATGTAAATTTTTAGAAAAGTGTCGGACAAATGTTATACTTTTCCGCGAAAAGTAGAATAAGATCATACTCTTATGCAACACCACATGTTACTTGTTCTTAAGCATCATCTTATAGTAGTTACTTAGTAATCCCCAGCATACACATAATTTGACGACATCCTTGATTATGCACAATATTACCTCCAAAATTTGTTTCAGCACGGGAGATTGTTCGTTCGGCAATCTGGTGGCCAAACCTGTTCAGCTATTCATGTTTTGTGCTGTCTACGGCCCAAGTGCTCTCATCCTGCTAGTCTGTTACGGCTACATTTATTTGGTCGCTCGAGGCCATGCTCGTGCAATTAGATCGGAAGTAAGACATTCCCTGCACCATTCACCACCTGGAGCATCAGGGCCACCGCGGTATGGGCTCGCTCTAGCTATTACGGCTGGCATGTTCCTTGGCCTTTGGCTGCCCTTTCAGGTAGGTAATATCGTAAGACACGACCTTGCCTTTACAATGTATGCATTGTGAAGCTATAAATAGATTCTAATATAAAATGACCGTAGATAAATGAAATTTGTTCACGGACACTTCAATCCAATAAGTATCGCTTCGATGTAGGCTAAATTAACAAATATTCCCTTAATACTAGAAAAATAATAAGATATTAAACAGGGAATAGGTTCAAGTTTAACTAGTTTCAGCAATATTATATGCAGTACTTCCCACGGTATCCGCTTAAAACTATTTAAAATTATTTTTAATGATATTGAACAAAGAACTAATATCTTTGCGGATTCCACAATGATAGATTTCAACAGTTGGCTTGGTTTATTCAAAATTCTAAATGAAAGAGTATTGAATCCTAGGAAAGTGGTGTCATAATAGCGCTAGGTGACGTATAAAATGTACAATATATCCTTCCAGAATATCAATATCATATTAGTGGTGGTGAACCTATCTTGCCAAGACGTTGTTTGAACGTCATTTGATTTATTGATTGGTCATAATTTCATCGTGATGACATGTACATAAAAACAACAGCAACAAGTAAAGTATATAACATTTCACAAATAACTATCAGTTATACAATAAATCTGCATTTGATAACAGAATAAGAAAACAGGATCGCTAAGATAATCACAAACAAAAATGCACATCTAAAAATAGAAATTAATTGGATTGAATCTGCGGTAGATTCTTGATGAAACATATTCAATAGAATAATTATAAATATTCAAAAGAATAGTTACAATACGCACTTGGTTTATTGTTTCATAAGTTTTGTTCAGTTTTGTCTCTGACATATGTTTCGGCCTTGCGATCATTATCAAAGAGTCTTAGAAATTATCTTCTACCGACTCTGTGTGTTTTGTAGTGATTAAAAAATTATTTGCTTTGTTCTATGATGGCAAAGACGAAATAAAGTTACCAACAAGCAAACACCACCACCACCAAGTAACAACTGATTTTTACAGAATTTGAGTATCTTCTCGTTTCCACGGAAACTGCCCGGGGAGTTTTTTGCGAATCGCCCTATATATGTATTATTAAAGACTTCGTGAGAGAAGAGACTATAATTTACAGGGTTCCCTCAGTGAAATGAAAAAAATAAAACGTTCTTTATTGCAGTCTGGGGAGCCTGTATTTATAGAAAAAGAAAACCAAATACTAGTCTATCATTTGCCAGTTTTTTCGTTTCTAGACGTCCCGCCTATAACTTTATTTATTACTTCTACTGTTTGAATTATATCAGATAGTATCGGTTTTTGCAGAACTTGTTTTCAAGTAGAAATATAAACTTGAAACCACTTACATCGACGACGTGTGTACACTCAATTACATGTTGAAGTGTAGTAGGTGTGTTATTGTTATTAGATAGTGAAAAGACTGAATAGTATAGATTTTAGTATTTTGATAAACTGTATAATGTACTCCAAAGACTAAGAAGATAAGATAGGGCTATTTATATTTGTCTGCAGATATCAGCCAGTTGTACACGTTATGTATATTTTTTCGCATTGAAATTTTTTTGTGACATCATCTATACTAAATGATAAGCAAATACCATCTAGTTAATTTAGTAACTCGCTGAACTTAAAATAGATATTAATTCCATCTTATAGAGTTTCATGCAAATGTTAAATCTTCAGTAGTATAGTTACGCCGTCGTCAACGTAAACGGACGTATATTAGGCATTGTACTCACCAATATCCAATGCTAAGTTAGATGATGTGCCCTTTGTTAAAATAGATTCAGATCACAAGGCATTTTTGAATATTTTGGTTAAAAATTATCTCATTATAATCAATTTAATGATGTAAATGATAATAACTTTTACAGTTTTTAAAAAAGAAAATTATCAACTTTTATGAGTTACTAAGTATCGCTGATTGGTCAGATATTTACAACACAGATAGATGTAACCTGCGATAAATTCTATACTGTTTTAAACAATATATTCAGGCAGTGCCTCTTAAAATTAATCAAAATCGTCGTTATCCATGCTGGTACTTATACTAAACAAATTATATTTAACATTAAGCCGGCTTCATATAAAGAGCGAATAGTTTTTCCGCCTGATGTCGGAAAAATTGAACGAGCCAAAGGAAAGTTACTCGTCGAGACTTGTTTCTTATACTGATTATTTGGAAGAAATATTTCAATTTGAACCCACCTCATATAACTTTAATCATCCGCTCCAGAGTTTTAAGGACACAATATGATAGTAAAATCGGTCGATAAGACTCAGCTAGATTTGGATCCTTGCCAGGTTTAAGAATAGGATGGGGTATTTCTTGAAATCTGCAATGGTTGCACCTGGGAGTAAAGTTTCGTTAAAAATTTGTAATAGCAACATTTTAGCATTTACTGGTAGATAAAAAAGCATGGGGTACTTAGTATCGTCGTAGCCGGGGGAAGTACCCGCAGTTTGTTTTATGGCAGCATTTAGTTCATTTAAAATGAAATGTTTAGCCAGAAAATGACTTGTATCTATTTGTTCTGGAAAGAGCCCAGGGTAATTTTTGGCAGATTGGGGGATTACTTTATCCAAGAATTTTTTCAACAATCCGGAGTCTGTCGCTGCACTGTTATTATTTGGGACTGCCGTTTGCACCATCACTTGAAATGGAGAATGTTATAAATTTATTCTCGGCATTAAAGGTTACTGACAATATACTTCCTCCCAGTTATTATTTTGAAATAATAGAATCTGCATAGGATTTTATTTTACGCGATGTGTTTGGGTCACGGATAGTATTTAAATACCTAGGGAATAAAACTGGACCCAGTACCGTGCCCTGCGTCACACCCATTTTAAATTTAATTTCTTCACTTGTGCAGTGTGCACTTGTGCAGTTTGTGCACAGCATTTTCTCTAATAATATCTTCTGAGACGTTGTGTTAAATGTCTTAGCCTCATTAAGAAAAAATGCAATAAGACAATTTCTGTTGCTATTTAGACAGTTGTTTACATCATTGGCAAGCTCAAGCATGGCGTATTCCCCAAATTGTTTTTGGAATATAATTTTATTATGCTCCAAAAAAGCTATTAACTTTATTTTCAAAATTATGTAACAATTTTGGATAAATTGCTAATTAAAAATGTGGACACGTAATGACTTACTTTTTTATAATAATAATAATAACGATAATAATAACACCACAGGTAATTACAACCCCCTTTATCCCGGAAGGCTCTAGAAGATCCTCGTGTGGGAGGGGGCTATACATTTATAGACAAGGGACACACAACCAGTATCCGCGTATAGTGGAAAAATCTCTCTCACAGTATTTTCCATTGCCACGACCGGGAATCGAACTGGGAATTTTTTGGTGAGAGGCAAGTCCAATTACCAATTAAAAACTTTTTATTCATTTTTCTATGTACATTGCATTTTATTTACGTTATTTTTCCCTAAGTTATATCATTATAATCCTGCACAACGTGCTTATAATGTTAAGTCCCTAGCTAGTTTTGATAAAAAAATCTTCATAGTTAGGGCGGTCGGTGGATGCCGATAATAACATGCTCCTCAAATTTTAGTAATATTTATATTCTACTTTTCATTTGTTTTTAGTAGATTTATCTATTTATATCTTGACTATCAGTTGAGAAAAATAAAGGTTTAAGCTACGCTGTGGAATGATTGGAAACTAAATTGAATAAAACCTGTTTAACTTTTTTGTGTCAGCAAATAAAATTAAAATTAATTCTGTTTAAAAAAAAACTTTAACACAAAAAGATTGTGAAATAAAAATAAAAATGTAATACTATATACAAATAAGGATGTTATATGGGGAAGGGAGGGAAGGTAAGTCTGTATGTAGTTATGTGTAGTAAATGTTTTGTGTGTTTATCCTTCGTCAGTATCTGGCATCGTAAATTGGGGGTTATTGGTGTAAGAGACGGTGGACATGGGGGGAGGGATTGTTATGTCTGCGTCTGTTGGTCAGGTGTCGCGTTAATTCCGATCGCTGAATTTTAAATCCGAAAAATTTTTGGGCGGTGTCGTCGATGAATTGTCGCATTAAAGGAACATAGCCCTCGCATGTAATTCTCCGACCGGAGTATATCTGTCAGCGTTCAGTAGCAGTCTTAGCATTTTATTTTGTGTCGTCTGTCATCGTAGACACTGTGCGTCTGAAATACAATTCCATGACGCACAGACGTAAGTCATTATAGGTCAGAATATAAATTTAAAAAGCGTCAGTTTATCGTCAGTCGAAAGTATACTACGTCGGTTCACTAGCGGATATAACTTGCTAAGTGCCGCGTACGTCTTTTTTAAGGTAGCTGTGATATGAGGTTCAAGGCGGAGCCTTGTATCTAGGGTCACCCCCAGATACTTGACTCTGCTTTTTTCCCCAATCCATTTGTTGTTGATTTGAATTTTGTTGAATGTAGTCACGTTCTAATGTAATAGTTTCTGTTTTGTCTTCGTTTATGTGTATTTTCCAGTCAGTGTTGTATTTGTCCAGTTTTGTAATATAACGTCTTATCTTTTGGACGGCTGTTTCGGCGTAGAAGGACCGCCCGCAGATAACGGCGTCATCTGCGTATAGTAAAGTAGTCGTGGTGGGGAGGGTGCGGACATCGGATAGGAAGAGGTTAATGCGGAGGTTAATGCGACAATTCATCGACGACACCGCCCAAAAATTTTTCGGATTTAAAATTCAGCGATCGGAGTTGACGCGACACCTGACCAACAGACGCAGACACAACAATCCCTCCCCCCATGTCCACCGTCTCTTACACCAATAACCCCTAATTTACGATGCCAGATACTGACGAAGGGTAAACACACAAAACATTTACTACACATAACTACATACAGACTTACCTTCCCTCCCTTCCCCATATAACATCCTTATTTGTATATAGTATTAAATTTTTATTTTTATTTCACAATCTTTTTGTGTTAAAGTTTTTTTTTAAACAGAATTAATTTTAATTTTATTTGCTGACACAAAAAAGTTAAACAGGTTTTATTCAATTTAGTTTCCAATCATTCCAACCTTTATTTTTCTCAACTGATAGTCAAGATATAAATAGATAAATCTACTAAAAATAAATGAAAAGTAGAATATAAATATTACTAAAATTTGAGGAGCATGTTATTATCGGCATCCACCGACCACCCTAACTATGAAGATTTTTTTATCAAAACTAGCTAGGGACTTAACATTATAAGCACGTTGTGCAGGATTATAATGATATAACTTAGGGAAAAATAACGTAAATAAAATGCAATGTACATAGAAAAATGAATAAAAAGTTTTTAATTGGTAATTGGACTTGCCTCTCACCAAAAAATTCCCAGTTCGATTCCCGGTCGTGGCAGTGGAAAATACTGTGAGAGAGATTTTTCCACTATACGCGGATACTGGTTGTGTGTCCCTTGTCTATAAATGTATAGCCCCCTCCCACACGAGGATCTTCTAGAGCCTTCCGGGATAAAGGGGGTTGTAATTACCTGTGGTGTTATTATTATCGTTATTATTATTATTATAAAAAAGTAAGTCATTACGTGTCCACATTTTTAATTAGCAATTTATCCAAAATTGTTACATAATTTTGAAAATAAAGTTAATAGCTTTTTTGGAGCATAATAAAATTATATTCCAAAAACAATTTGGGGAATACGCCATGCTTGAGCTTGCCAATGATGTAAACAACTGTCTAAATAGCAACAGAAATTGTCTTATTGCATTTTTTCTTAATGAGACTAAGACATTTAACACAACGTCTCAGAAGATATTATTAGAGAAAATGCTGTGCACAAACTACACAAGTGCACACTGCCCAACTGAAGAAATTAAATTTAAAATGGGTGTGACGCAGGGCACGGTACTGGATCCAGTTTTGTTCCCTAGGTATTTAAATACTATCCGTGACCCAAACACATCCCGTAAAATAAAACCCTATACAGATTCTATTATTTCAAAATAATAACTGGGAGGAAGTATATTGTCAGTAACCCTTAATGCCGAGAATAAATTTATAACATTCTCCATTTCAAGTGATGGTGCAAACGGCAGTCCAAATTAATAACAGTGTAGCGACAGACTCCGGATTGTTGAAAAAATTCTTGGATAAAGTAATCCCCCAATCTGCCAAAAATTACCCTGGGCTCTTTCCAGAACAAATAGATACAAGTCATTTTCTGGCTAAACATTTCATTTTAAATGAACTAAATGCTGCCATAAAACAAACTGCGGGTACTTCCCCCGGCTACGACGATATTAACTACCCCATGATTTTTTATCTATCAGTAAATGCTAAAATGCTGCTATTACAAATTTTTAACGAAACTTTATTCTCAGATGCAACTATTGCAGATTTCAAGAAATACCCTATCCTATTCTTAAATCTGGCACGGATCTACTAGCTGAGTCTTATCGACTGATTTTACTATCATATTGTGTCCTTAAAACTCTGGAGCGGATGATTAAAGTTATATGAGGAGTGTGGGGGAAAGAATCGTCCCTTGCGGGACGCCTGCAGAAACAGTTTTTGTGTTTGAATAAGAATTGTTGATTCTTACTACTATTTTTCGTTGAAACAACAAAAGCTTTAATCAGAAGGGTTAAATATTGGGATATGCCACATATTTCCTGTAATTTGTATAATAGGCCATTATGCCAGACCGTTTCATACGTCTTATCAATGTCTAGTAATAGCAGTGCAGTGGACTGTCTTTTAGTAAAGCCTATTAAGGCGTCTTGAACTCCTTTTGTGAGCGGTAAAGTTGTACTGTGTCCCGATCTAAAACCGAATTGATGTTTAGGGTATATATTTTTGGTATCGATAAAGCTATTTAATCTTTTGAGTATTATTTTTTCCGTAAGTTTTGCCATAATGTTTAACAGTACTGTAGGCCTATAGTTATTGACGTCATGCGGCTGTTTATTCGGTTTTAGAATCGGGACTATAATTGCGATCTTTCAGCATTCACGAAAATGCTGAAAGCGAAAAATCGCATTAATGATATACATTAACTGCACCAGAGCTTTGGACGGGAGTTTTTTGAGGAGAAGGTTGGGAATATCGTCGATTCCGGGGGATTTGAGGTTTGGGAGGGTTTTGATGATATTTTTAAGCTCCGTGGGATTAGTGTATATTTTAGTGATTTTATTTTGGGGAATGGGACAATGGGAAGCGTAATTGTTCACAATATTAGTAATATTTCTCTACTATTCATTGTTGTTTGGCGAGGCCGTATTATTATAAATAATAGTAGGTGTTTCGGAGAATGGCTTTTTTAATAATTTTGAGAGACGCCAGAGAGAGTTGTCCTGTCTCGACACAGCAGCTATTTTGTCATTTCAGGACCTCTCTTTATGGTCTGTTAATGTGATGTTAATTGTGTTTTGCAATCGTTTATATACAACATCGTCGGCGTCGCGACGGTGTTTTTGCCATCTTTTTTTAATTTTGTTCTTTTCTTTAATTAATTCAATAATTTCCGGTGGTATTTTTATGTATGTATTTCCTGTTTTATTGATTTAATTCAACGTTTTGTTTTTTTGACAAAATATTTATTTTTTGTTTTTCTATATATATTTACACTTTATATGTAATATGTTTGATATTTGTATGTTTGACTTGTGTAAAACAATTTCTGTTTTATACACCAATAAATATTATCATTATTTCTTCCCTGTCTTTGAAAATATATTTTTTGATACTAATGTCTCTAGCATTTTTTATGAAATTTGTGATTTTTTCTACTTACTGGATTATCATATTTTTACTTATAATGTTATTTATTTTTAAGTTTTCATTAATATACTTTTTATATTTTGTCCAGTCAGCTGATTTGTAGTTGTAATCAATTTTATTAGGGGTAGGGGCATGGAGATTGTTAATGTAAAAATGGATAGGGTTGTGATCGCTTTGCAGCAGGGGCAAACGGGTATAAATAATTTTTGTTATATAAGGTCGAGGGTAGAAGGGGAGGATTTATTGTAGGGGAAGTGAGTAGGAGCGTCTGGTGCAATTACCTCTCGACTATCAGAGTCATATCATACTTGTTGTGAGCTACCAGAATTACAAATAAGTATTGATTTTGGTACAATGCAATTTATAGAAGCTAAATTTATTGTGTTTTGTTAGTTTTAAAATATATAAAGAATATGTTTTATTAGACCAGGAGTTGGATTATCATGATCAGAAGAAGAATTCTTTCTAATAATGAAATTGTTTTAACAACTGACTACTATTATATACTTTTATTCAGACATAGATTATAAACTTATTTGAAAATGACCAATTTCAACAAAAGAACCTATAGATAACAATTCATTAATATTATATTACAATAACATCTAAAATTATATCATAAAATATGTAAAATGTGAAAATTATGTTATGGTGTGGTGCTCTTTTTCTGTTAAAAACTTAATAGATCCAGCAAATATCAAGTCCAATGCTTTATCCCACACTACCATTTCATTTTCGTCGAAATGTGAAAGTAAGAATTCCCTGATTGTTCCTTTCATATCCTAAAATGAAAAGAAATTTTAGTTTTCAATAATATACCCATGTTTTCGGCATAGTATTTACTCCACGGTAATTAGTTTACTTTTCTAATGGTCTTAATTAGATTAATTTCCTGGCCGAGGGTAGCATTAGCCATTTTGTCACCCGACTAGGAAGCACGTACACACAGAGAGATACGTAACAACCATTTCCTACGACATTATAAATATACATATTAAAGTTAACGTAGAATGTCCGTGTCCCGTTCGTTACTTGAACTGAAACTGAACCATTGCAGTCCGAGAACAGTAGTGGGCAACTACCAGCGAGAACCTAAGAATGACAGATGTGATTCTACCTAAACGTCGCATCATTTAAACAATTTTTCATTTAATTTGTGTAAAATTTTTGTTATTTTTTTCTATTTACTTTGTCGTTCTGTTTAGTCCTCTGGTCCTTTTTATAATTTTTTACCGAATAGACATATAACGTAGTATCAGGCAAACTTAAACTATTTAAACACCTCAAGTCGCTGTAATCACCCGTTCTTGCACATAGTCAGCAATACCTTCTAGTGGCGTCAGTAAGCCTGGCAGAAAACCGATGCTGATTATTAATCGTGCTAACATTTACCGATAATTTTAATATGAACTTGTTCTTCTCACTCAGTATGACAAAAGTATCCAAACTGTGTGCTGCTCCTGAACTTACTTTGTTTTAGGCCATTTTCTGTAATTTATTCTCCAAGTAAAATTCTTATGCAAGTTATCAAGAAAATGAACTACGCGAATGGGACGTTAAGACACTCACCAAAAATTGTTCTTTTGTAATTCCCATTTTCGCATGACGTACTGCATTTTTCTTCAGAAAAGCAATCCATAGCATTTTATCGTCTATCACACGAATGATTGATGTAATTCTATTGGTATATTTAGCTGCAAACCAGTTAAAATAATCATCGCTTGTCAGTTCGTCTATAGGGACATCTTTAAATGGAAATAGTGACAAATAATCTGGATGATTGTTAAAAAACCTAAAAGAGAATAACAATAATAATAATAATAAAGTCTAGTAAACAGTAACTTGGCGTGTGTATCAATTGATACTGCGCGTTCGACTTCATTTTTCTTGCATATAAAGTTAAAGCAATATAGTGCACCGTAAAACGTGGAAAAAGTAGCTTCCTTCTTGAAAAAAAAAAAAATAAAAAAATTTAAGGTACAACCACATGGGACCTTCACCGCATGATAGATTAGGTTCTTGGCTATCTGTAATGGCCAATAACAACATTTTTTGGGAGGTCAAACTTTTTTTATTACGAAAAATGCCATACATTTTTCAAAATTAATATTTCTTAATTTTTCACACATCACTCATGATATCTCCGGAAGTAATTGAGATAATTATCAATCTATTTTTTTAATTGATAAAGAAAATGTGAGCGAAGGTAAGTGCTTTGATTTCGTTTTTATGGAAAATCTAATTTTTCTGCAAAACTAGGTAAAACTTGAAGCTTTCTCCGCAGGACTTTCTTAGGTAAGCGAAAAACTTTTTTATTTTAAGGAAATTTTTTATATCATCTGCATATGAAATAAAGCTTACACCTCAAGAAGTTTTTTTAAAAAAAACCCAGTTCTGTAGGACTTATAGTTTTAGAGATTTTGTTATTTAAAGCTGTGAGTTTTTCGATCCTAGATGCGCCCACTGCGGCGCAACGCAAGTGCGTGAACTATTCAATACAAAATACAAGTAGTCTTATATTGCCAGTTGGAAACAAATTATTCTTTGTACAATGTGAATGCGAATGAGTAATAATTATTTTTATTGAGTTTTTACATATTTAGTGCTTAACAATGGAATGTTTATTTTGTGGACAAACTTTGAAGGAAAATTGCAAATGAGTGACACAAAATCCTAGATTGCAAGGCTTAAAAACAATTATATGTGCCGCGGAAAAATGGCAAGACATTTGTGCTGAAAAGATTTTGCAACAAAAGGAAACCATTTTAAATGGAAAAGTCAAAGTGAAATTTCATATAGCCTGCAGACAAATCTATATTAGTTTCAAAAAACTTAAAATGTTTCCCAATACCGTGAAATCGAAAATGCGTCATCGTCTTCGTTAAGATGCAATAAACAGAAAATCAATATTCGAACAAAGTGCTTAATGTGTAATAAATTAGAAAAGAAAGACAAAAAGCCTTTAATATCTGTGTAGATAGGTATAGTCGGGTGTGTATTTACTGGGCAGTCAAAAAACGCAACAAAAACTTTACGACCTCATTAAAATACCGCTACTCTCTGTACTAACTCGCCTGCAAATTGAATCGGTTTTATAGGTTTTTAATGTACGTCGGCTTGTTTGATAAGACCATGCCGAATGGTTCACCGGCGTTAATAATTAGCTCGTAAAGTTTTTGTTGCGTTTTTTGACTGCCCAGTAAATATACACCACTCGGCTATAAGTAATTAATGTACATTTTTTGTTTATTAAGTTGTTGAAGTGTATTTCAGTCTCTTATTTGAATAGATCATTTTACGTAATATAGTACGATTTTTCTCTGGAGACGTCATTTATTTCTCTATTTCTTTGCCACCTTATTATCAGTCCAATCGACATATTGTTGACTAGCGGCCAGTGAATTTTGATCCTACGGAATTCCTTTTATATGCGCAAGGCCGACGTTTTATTTGTTAATTAATATAGGACTTATTTAAAAAAAAGAGAGAAATAGAGTTACGTCTGCAGAAAAAAAGTCACACTATGACTACGTATTTTATATATTATACATTCTTATTTATATGTTAGTGTTATTGTTTAATTACATATCTGTATTAGTTTACTGTACCTCCCTGTCCTCTAATTGGGTCAAGAACAGTGTAGCAAATAAATAAATAGCGATGAATTCTTTACTGAAAATACTGAATAATATTATTTGACAATATTTTTTTTAATTAAAGCTCATCTTTTGATGACATTGATATCTTCTAATTTCCTAAATACTCGAGCACAGCCTACCCGAGGCAAGATCAGTTTTGGCAGTGACTCCTATGTTTAGTACTCGCGAAGTGATTCAGTGGAAAAAGTTATTTAAAAGTGATTTAAGTGTAATAAGCTCATTTGCTAGTGCTTGCCGGTCCGGTTACTATTCGACTTAAGTTGTAGATACCCACCGTCTAGTTAGGCTTTCTTATCTCCTGCTCTAGCATACTTGTCGTGACTAGCTGTTCAGAACTAGCTTCCCAGGCCGAAACCTGGTTAAAAAGAGTAGTTTTAAGAAATCGCCTTAAGTGGCCCCTATTTATCTTTCGTCTTGAGTGACCCCATTTTATTTCGTCTTAAGTGACCCCATATTTATTTCGTCTTAAGTGACCCCATTTTGTCTTGCCTTTACGGCCTACACAATCTCAAACTAAAGTGAATTTTTTCAGATTAATTAAGCCCAATATTTTAATAAACAATTTTTGCTAAATTCCACAGTCCGAATTTATGCTGTCGAATAGTTACATCCATTAAAGAAGAAAATTTTGTTAAATAAAAAGTACCCCTTATTTTCTAAAACTCTGTTAAAAAAAATCTTAAATAAATAATTGTTCGTTCCGCTTTAAAAACAAGTATTGTCTTTTCAAGAATACTATATACAGGGTGTAGCCGTTGACCCTAACAGAATTCAAAGTACAGTGTTAAATAAAATTAAAATTGAAACCAAAGTGCTACAACGGATCCAGACCACAATATACAGGGTGTAGTATTTGACCCTAACCATCACTACAGAAATCAAACCCAAAGGCTTCTCACATCAAAAGTAAGTGTACGAACGCCCTCCAGGGTCTCAGCTCTAAACCCCCACCACTCCAGATTTTTTATTTCACCACACAGAGGGCTATTTCGTGTTCACACCGAATACCGCGTCCTCACCTCACACATCTTCCAGCAGCTATACAACCTTGGGCGAGGGTTATATAGGGGATATTCCATCCTTCGGAGGGGATGTAAAGCCGTCGGTCCCTTGTCTATTAAATGTTAGACAAGTAAAAGATCCCTATTCTTCTTAATGGAAGTGGTTCGGCAAAATTCCTGGTCGTCCTGGGCGTCGATGTTAGGCCTTAGTAGCGGAAATAGGTCGACGTTAAATAAATGTTTAAAAAATTTTTTTACATATGCACCCACAACACGCATAGCACACTGATTAAAGCATAGTAGAACTGGGCGAGCGAGGCTTCATGAAGTATCCTTCCCGCAGAAATTGAACTTCAAATAACGATAACTTGAAACGTATAAGTCGTAAGGTATTGCGTTTTTCTCAAAAACTTCCTTGATGTATTAGCTTCATTTCATAAGCATACACTATAGCCAAATTCCTTTAAACAAAAAGTATACTAGTATAGTGTAGTTACGGGAAAAAAATGCCGCAAGAAAAATAAACGTTAAAGTTTTATCTAATTTTACAAAAAAACTAGGTTTTCCATTAAGACTAAACCTCCTCCGTGACCTCCGCTCACGTTTACTTTATCGACTAAAAAAAACTTGATTATCTCAATTGGTTCCGGAGATATCGTTTGTGATGTGTGAAAAAGTAGGAAAGATTAATTTTGACAGATTTATGACATTTTTCATAATAAGAAAAGTTGAACCTCCCAAAAAATGTTGTAATTGTCTATTTCAGATGGCCAAGGGCCTAATCTATTATTCTGTGAAGGTCCCATAAAAAATTTGTTTGAAACATTTTTGTCGCTTTTTCAGTCGACTAATAGCCCAAATACATTGTTCAGGTATGTCTACCAAGCTTCCCTCTGATCTAAAAAGAGACGGAAATATGAACTGTACGCTGAATAGATATAGGTAAATAATATATCCTTCCATAAGTTCAGCGATTCTCAAACTCTAAAGATTTGTCATTCGTTATTATGAAGTATTATTTAATTTGGTTAAAAGTCGTGTCATATTGGAATTAAATTCGTCTTTATATGAAATATTTAAGTTATTTTCAGTGTTAAATAGCGGATGTTCATCCGACAAACGGACTGTCAAATCGCTAAACGTATTCCAATTTTCTAGTGCTTACCTATTACACGTTTTATAGCAGAATTTTTACCCTTGTGTGGCTTAGTGTGTAAAGATACTCGAATTGAATTAGCAGTGGTTTCTTCTATTTTTTAAATTTTGTTATATCGAAAGTTAAGAATTTTCGTTCCAAAAATTTTATTTTATTAATCTGTGTCGCTAGTTTACACGATTTCAGGTCCCCTGAAGCCAAAAAAGTGGTTTTTAGAAAATGTCAGTAATAGTGAAAGCCGATATATTAAAACACTTTACTTTGTTTCGGTACTTTATTATTAGGGCTAATTCTATATACAAGGATGAATGTTATGTGCAACAGTGTTATTTTTATAATATCTTAATTTCCATATAGCCTTCCGCAGATTATTGGAGCTTATGTATTATTATTACTTATGCCAATCTTCCGCAATACTACGAACAGGGGCATGTGGATTGATTACTACAAGCGCAAGAACATTAATGACATTTTGTTCCTGCATTATTGCTGGACGGATATGCTGAACTCCTCTGGGGCTTGAAAGGGAACCAGTACGCATTTTTTTTCCATATTTTAAATGTCTGACGAGATGGTATCTTCCTCTATACTTCTGTTCTGCGGCTGGTGATTTTTTTCTACACTGGGCATAAATAACATATTCATTAGATTATAAACAGTGATGGCATATTACTGATTCGAAAATAAAATAGAGTCTTAAAATGAACAACTATCAGTGAAACTGCCATAGAATGACAGCCAATAATTTTTTTCGATTGGTGTAATAGTTTTGAAGATAGAACCGTGTGAAGGAACGAGTCGCGAGTCACATCAGCGCGCAAAAAGTTGAAATTATTATGAATGCGGTAGCAGCGTGCACGCGAGGTGATTCGGGCACGCTCCTTCGCACGGTTCTATCTTCAAAACTATTACACCAATCGAAAAAAATGTAGAGTCCTCTCTTATGTAGAACTTAGTGGAGAATAAATTTCTATTCTTGATATTTTGTACTGTTCTTGATATTTTCGTAGATATTTTAAAAACCGCAAAAATTTACACCTTCAATTGTTTAAAAAAATATGTTTCGGATTGAATTGGAGGGGGCATTTTCAATAAATCTCTTTCTAAACATAAAGAGAAGCGATAGAAAGAAAAAAAGCTCCCTTAGGAATTATTCCATCAATAGGGTGATATTGACCCTCTGTAGCGTATGAAAGCTCAAAATATGATTTAAGATAAATGGGCTGTATATCTACGTATATAAATTTGCGAAATAAATAAAATTGTATGCTTAACTTGTAAACCTCTGTAGCAAATAAATGAAAAAGGAAGGCACACTAGACGACTTACCCTTGTGATGTTTTGGTGGTCTTCTTAAGGGTTGATCGTTGGTGAAAAGGCTTTTTCTGTTGAAAAACCCTTATTGTCTTCTTTTCTCTCAAATATTTATCATGATCCACAACACTAGTGATAATTTTCAAATAACTCACAACTTGTGAAAAGGGCCCAAATTAAAGATTCGAATTTCGAATTTTAACAACTGGCGAAAATGTCTCAATTAATGCGATGCGAAATTACACAAAACGGCGTGGTTAACAACACCATAAAATTCTATCTCAGTATACTTCAAGAGTAAAAAAAGAAGTGTTCTTTTTGCTTGAAATAACAAAAAAAGGCTTGTAAAAGACGTCTAGTGCCAGTATTTAAATGAATCCTAAATATACTCAACCAGCAATACACGACACCCTCTGACGCCTGGGGTATTCGGAAATAAAAGGAAAATCTAAAAATTCAAAAATATACAGGGCGTTCCATTTGAAAAAGTAAAGTTGCGTAACCTGTCATCTTTTTGAGGCGCCTTCTACATTTGAAAATAAAATGGTTAGATGCATTTTTTAAACAGAGTATCTTCTCTATTAAACATTTCTTTCTATGTCTAACTGTTTCTGAGATTATGTTTGTCCACATAGAGTTGGGACCCCTGTATAGTGTCTCGTCTATGATGCTAAATGGCGAAAACCTCAAAAAATAAATTTTTTTGAATTTTTAGAGGTCGCGCAGACAACGGAAAAAATCCACAAAAATTCATGGAGGTAGTATCCAACGATCCCTAAAAAACAGCTGAAAAATATTTTTGTACTCCCCCTAAAAAAAATATTTCTTTAGAGACCTTAATGAAGTCAGAATTCATTATTTTCACCTACCTTTATGAATTTTTTCAGATTTTTAAATTGTCTTTAAAACAATGCCGATAAGATTTTTTCACCCCCTACAGGGGTCGGCAGCGACAATGGACCAATAGTTCCGTTTTTTTTTTGCCCAGATAACCATTTTATCAGGTTTATTTCAATTTCTATGATTTAGGGCATTTCGCCTATCTTAACCCGGGATAGATATTTTCTCAACAATTCCCGTTCATGGAAAAGTTATATTTATGTACTGTTTGGTTAATTAATAGTACAAATCAATCATAAAAAAAATTATCTATATTAGTACGGTGATAATAAATGAAAAAATATATAAATTCTCCCACTCACAGTTTTAACATTTGTATTCCATAAGCTTTAGGATGGTCTCCTATACGGTGCCATGATTCCTTTATCAAACTTATCTCGTCGGGAGTAAGGACAGCCGTGGTATCTATATCGTCTATACCTGAAATACTATATAAAAGAACCCCATATACAACACACGCAACAGTCCAATGTAACTGTGACATGTTACTTTCGTGTAATGATAGGCTAGATAAACAAATCGCGATACTTTACTTTTATTGCCAATTGAATTTTGTTTCATAATGGGTTTTAAATCAAGCAAATAATTGAAAAACATTATAATATTAATAATGATAATCAATCTGTATTTACATAAAAACAAATAATTGTTTATATAGGCATAAAGTAAATGGAAATATCCATTTTAATAAGCCACAAAAGACATTTGTAAGTAAGTGAAATCAAGCAAGGATCCAGATACGACACCTTCCTAAGAGAAACTGACAAAACCTGATAGTAGAACATAGAATATAAAAAAAATTATAACTTCCCTTACAAGTCTAAAACAACAAATCAGCAGAACTTTCTTTTTAAAAAAAAAGGGACGATTTGATACTCATTATCTACCGGTTTCATGATATGATTTGGTACATACTCATTTAGGAGGGAGCTAAATTCAGGGATGTATTGAGATTTTTAAAAATAAAACGACGTTTTGTCCAAAAGTGCAATTTATGGTGTTGTATCTTTAAAAAAAAAACCGGTCAAAATCGATTAATAAATACAACTTTTATGAAGGTGTTAACGTTTGAAACGGGTTACACTGTATATTGTATTAAACTTATGCAAAAAGTGTAAAAGTGTCCTTTCTCTTAACCAGTCCCATTAGGGAACAAAGTCATAATTTATGCACTATTTGATTAATTATTAGTACAAACAGTTCATTTAAGAATTGTCATTAGTACGGTGATAATAGATAAAAAATATATTAAATCCTCACAGGTTTAACAGACCTATTCCACTTGATCTAGGATTGTGGGCAAACGTTCCCATGATTTTGATTGTCTGGTCGATAGCCGAGTGGGTTAAGGCGCGAGGTGGCAATCGCACCGAACGAAAACCATTTTTGTATCAAAATTTTGTAAACCCACAGTTTAGGCCAGCCCTGCGCAGCCCCTCGTTGGAACATTTCGCGGAAGGCACTTTGTTCAAGTTGTGGTGTCAGCGTCCGATGCGAAATTTTAAAAAGTGAAGTGCGCTAGTTACTCTAAAAATTGTGTTCATTGTTCAGTTATGTTAAGCTTTTTTATTTGCATACTAAATCGTATTACCTATTTTATTTTTAAGTTTTAAAAAAGAAGTCTATGTTTTTATATCGTTTTAATTGTCGTTTTCGCTGAACTGGGCCTGTTCCGCCCGATCATGCAATCCGCCACCGCGTCAAAGCGGTGGTTGCACGATCGGTCCCGGTTCAGACTCTGGGGAGGCAACTCTTGTACTTTTTAAAATATTAATAAAGCTCTTTTGAATTGAATTGAATTCAATTGTGGCAATCGCGATTAATCACACGGACATAGCACCACCGGGTTCGAATCCTGGCTCCGGCACTGTCGGAGGAAATTGTTGTATGTCCGCGTTTTTTTTCAATGTGTAACCTCTCCTTCCGCACAAGCCCCTGGCTTCTGGAATTGGGGGTTGTCTAATTTCTGTGTGTTTATTTATTATTTATTTATTTCTTTCTTTAGCAGTATTACCTGTTTATACGTAACGGTGCGTTTACGAGTATTACCTGGAATATCGCATAAAATAACACGATATAAAAAACACACTCCAGGATAGTCCAACTGTAGCATACTACTCGCATGTAACGATGGGTTGGATAAACAAAACGTGATACTTTTCCATGTATTGCATACCTTTTATTACCAATTTAATTTTATCGCATAATGAGTTTTAAATCAAGCAAATAATTGAAAAACAAACTACTTTTTATCAATTGCGAATTTTTCCATTACAAGCAAATTAACATTACTCTTTGGCTTTTCGACTAAAATGGAAAGTAAAAACACGACTTAATTGTACTGTGGGGGACTTACGATATAAAAAAAAATTTTCAAACTGTTAATTTGGTACGAAAATATAAAACGTTTTAAATTTTAATTATTTATAAATAAACACATTGATATTTTAATTTGAAATTGCAATAGTTTACTTCATAGATCTTGCATTGATATAAAAATTATAAGGAAATAATTGCTGTCCTTTTAGATATTCATTTACAGTTTACTTCTTGAAGCACTACCAGCACAAGTCACGTGCAACTATTCATTACTGTTCCTCCTTATCTATTTAATTTGAAATATTAGATTTTTCGTGCTATTTTCAACTCCTGATATCAAATTTTACTTCCAATCAATCATATACAGTGCACAGAAAGTAGATCTGTAACTAGTTATTGGATGATCTACAATTTAAAGCCTGTTGCCGTCGAGAACAAATCAGGACACTCCGTTAAAAAGTATTTCTTCTAATAGTGTTTTTGTTTCGAGTTGTGATTTCAATTTTACAGAAACAGTATTTTTTAAAAAAAGTACAGACCTACATCTTCATATTATCTTGTAAGTAATTTTTTTGTAATCACTGTTAACCTTCTATAATAGCAATTTCCTTTGCAGTAAAATTCGAAAACATGAAGTTTAAGAGCAAATTGAAAAATAAAGTGCTGGCTGGTCAAAGCCGTGAAATAATAAGTTCCGTAATTAAATTCATACAGGAGGAGGATAAATCTGGCAGTTTTTTTATTCAAGAAGGAGCGGCTAAGGCAACTGGAATTTCCCTGCTGTCCATTAAAACCATAAAACGTGAGAGCAGAGAAATCTTCATTTTCTACATCAAATAAAAAAAAGATAAATTAATAACACTAAGGTAAACCTTCATTTAATTTGTTTTAGTACCAATTTCTCAATTACTATGCACAGTAATTTTATATTTCAGATTTATGGTTATTGTGTTGTACTCCTACAAGGCTATTGGCTACTAGATTTGGTTTCTTAAACGACGTTTCGGCAGCATCACATCTACAATCATCAGGTTCTTGCTAAGAGATGCTTACTGGTGCTCTTTGTTGCTCAAATTGAACCAGTTCCATTCTAGGAGTCGTATTACGCGAGAGTACACCCAGAAATATAAATAGATAGATATTTTATTTACCACAAGATCATACAATTTTTGTACATATGACAAGTCAATTCAATGGTGTTTCTAAATAAAAAAAGAATAAATACGCCATTAAACAAACAAAAAGTGAGAAGTGAAGGTGTTAAAAGCCATATTCACTATACCACTGGAGTTAAGCAACGTCTGGCGCGGTTGATACTTGGATGGGAGACCGACCAGTAGCGTTATAGTATATGGTTCGTATCTCTTAAAAATTAACTCGAAAAATATCGAAATTTGGCAAATAAATCCGTCTTTCAGCTCGCCTTGTCAAAATAGCAAAAAAAGTTTTTTGATAATTTAAATTACCAAAAAAACTACAATTTTTCGAAATATTTTCCGAAAAAAATCACTTCAATCCGATAATTCCAAAGATACCCAAAATAACGTCAAAACATTCAATATGCCCATTTTACAGCTTAAACTTTTCAAAATAATAACTTTAAAATTATAGCCCCCATATAATATCAAACCACTTTTAAGACATTTTGCAAGCCTCCGGTATAAAAATATAATTCATTTAACTAAAAATTTTTCAAGCCATTCTTCGTTCAATCTAAGTATCTATTTGAAATTGCGTCTTAAATAATAAATTGTCATTTATTTTTCTACATGACATTCTACAGCTCCTCATCAATATTTCCTTGCGATTCTTCAACATATAACGCATCTACATAAAACTTTTATATCAAATCTAGAGCCCGCAGCACAAATAAATTATGTTATCAAAACTTATTTCCGCTCGTTCAGATCGCGTCATCTACGGCACTTAGCATGACCCATGATAAGTGCTCGCCTGCGGAATCGTTTTACGAAGGCGAGTTGAAAATTAGTACAGTAAATTCGGACAAATAAATAACTTCTTAAGTAAATCTGACTCGAGTTCCATTTAAAAAGTAAAAGATGTCATATTTTTAGACCAAAACAATCACATTACTTTCAGTTTAAAAATCAAACAATTTCAGTTATTACGCAGTTAGTGCCCGCGCTGACTGACCCGGGACCTATTCAGTTTTAGACCGTGGCCGCACGGAATAGGGAGTAACTTTTTTAGCTTACAAAAAAAAACGATCGTGCGAAACTTGCGGTTTACGACAAACGCAACCATAGCGATAGAAAAAATGTCGCGCGCGGCGAATTTCGGGCAAGTCAATTCTGATCCGCGTTCTAAAACCGATCTCGAGTTCTTGCTTGGTAGCTCCAATTAAAAAACAAATCTATTCTGCCCTCGCGAAGTGAATTTATCAATCTATTATAATCGGCACCTTCGCCAAAAAAGTGATTTTTTTCAAATTTCAAAATGCGAGTTAATATCAATGAATCGTAAAAATCAGCTATGCCATAATAGTAAAAATTCACATTATAATAATTATAATTCAGTAATTACTTACTACAATTTAATATAAAGAAATATCTTATAAATTAAAATACAAGTACGAAATGAACATCCAAAAAAAGAAAAACTACGTATAAACAGTACTACTACCTACTAATATACTGAAAACTCTGGCATATATGTAGTCACTTCTTGAATAATTATGCACAGACATTTACCATTTTTTGTCGTCTAATGGCTACGATTGGTATTGTATTTTAAATTTAGCTCATTCCACGATTCGCAATTTTTATCAATATACGAAATGATTATACGTTATATTAAACACTTTTAATACTTCAAATTATAATTTATTACATGATTTGTATTGTACATCACATTAATTACTTCCACGTCGTGAAAGAATAGTGACCCAAAAATTTTTGTTGTTATTGAAATAGGCTTAAAATGTCATGAAACGTCGAGATTTTTAATTTGAGCGAACCAAAATTTCTGTCTGTCGGTCTGCAACATTTTTGTGCGCATGTTTACTCTGAAACCTTTAATGATATTGACTTGAAATTTGGTACACTTATGTATTATAGCGAGATCTTGAACTGGATTGTATTTTGATCTAATTCCGTTGAAGGGTTCGGGGTAAATGGGATAAATAACAGTAAATAGGCAAAGCAAGCAGGTAAGAGTCCATCCTTTGGCTTTGAATTTGGAAGTTGTCTACTATATATGGTGTATTACGTTATGTTATTAGCTACCCTCTCTACCATCCCCATTGCCACCACACCCTATTATTAAAAGGATTAAAAAATTATATTGGGATTTAGTGTGTACGAGAACCAAAGGCTTCTAAAATTTATGTTGGCAACTCCAACTTTGAAAGTCGTTATAGATGGGGCATGCACTGTTTTCTTGTCTGCATTCACTTGTTTTGTGGTCAAATCTGCAACATTTAAAATACTTCAGGTCACTTATATATTCATGAACTAGGCAACTGTTCCATTCGAAATATCAATAAGGAAACAATGTACTGAGGTCGTCAGTTGATAGTAAACTACTACGGGTTTTGCAGCAGTCTAGGATTTGAAGAAGCAGCAAATCTTACATGTCTCTTTTATCACAGGATAAAAATGAAAGCAAAACAAAAATCCTACTTTCGTAATAAAATGATGGTGTATGTTTTATACACCACCATCATTTGATTGTTTTAATCAATTCTGCATGTCCCATAGGAATTGTCATATCCGTGTAGTTGGAAAGATGAATTAAACGTTTTATTTGCTGTTATTTGCATGGGTTTAGTAACAACGCTTATTTTGATGCCATCTATAATCCCTCTAAAGCTGGTGTTTTTTTTGTTTGGACAGACTAGACTGTATATTCATCAGTTAAGAAACGTATAATGTTTAAAAGTAAGGCAATCATCCATCTTTTAAGAGATTTTCAAACATTTATTTAGAATTAAATGCTCTCCTTGCTATCTTACGGAAAATAAAAAACGAATTGTTCTTCGAGTGAAATAAAATACAAAAATACGTATAATTTTATATATAAATTAGCTTTTTACACACAAATAATCACAATAGTGTATTATTAACTCATACAGTCACAATGAGATAAATAGGTCGTTACCTAATATTTCGTCATAAAATATAAAACATATAAAATTACAATACAATATTACATTATAGTCTATTTCTTATTTTGTTCGTCTTTAATGGCTTTAACCATTACTGCAAATGCTACATCCAATGCTTTGTTCCATGCTGTCATCTCTGTAGGGGTAAAAATGGAAGAAAACAGTTCTACTAACGACTCCTTTAAATCCTGAAATAAAAATATATTAACATAGTTTTGAATTGAATTACAATTTATAGCACGCAGCCACCGAATTGAAAAAATTTTCAATGCGAGGTACTTGCTGAAATTCTCAGTAAACTGTTTGCACAAGACAATGCGAATCTCGCGATAGAGCGAAACAGGGAAGATTAGATGAATAGCATATTAGAAAAAGACGTGTTGTCCAAATGACACTTATTTCATTTAGTCATTAAGCTAAAAATTAAGCTATCTCCCCATTCTCGTGGAATTAGATACATATTAGAGGCCAATGTTTATTTTGTCAAATCTTCGTTACTTTTCAACCAATCTTGATAAACCGTTAAACACCATTTTAAAAGGCATCAAATTCAGTGCCTGCACCCAGTATAGTCTCTTTCACCAATTTCACATTTACTAATTTTTTATACTCCCTCCCTCACAGATTCTCTCCCTATATTTTCTAAGAGGAACTAGGAGGAGTTAGTCATCTCATCACATGTGGTATATTAACGGAGTACGTGTATGCACTAAATTTAATGAAAATTGTGATTGCGGTTTTAGAGAAGATTATTTCTTCTTTAAACCACACCCCTGCAAAATATTCCCTGAATTTTCTAGAAGCATTTAATTTTGCCACCTTATGCTTGTGCTAAGGCAGTATCTATGTGCAAATTTGATCGAAATTTGGTATACTTCTCGTGTTTCAGATTGTGATTAAATTCGATATCTGGAGGTTTTCGAGATCATTAATTATGAATTCTTGGTAAAAATTTAGAAATTCAAAATAGCGGCGCCAATATGGCGGACGACTTTTGTCATTTATGGTCCAATTCGATCAAAATCGATATCTGGGGGTTTTGGGGTCGCGGATTACGAATTTCTAGTCAAAGATTTAGTTGAAGATGGCGCACGACTTTACCGATGATCCGATTCGTCTCAAAATCGATATCTGGGGATTACAGCATATCGAAAGACTAAAAAGTAAAAAATAAAATAAAAAAAAATATATTTTTTAAAAAGCTTTTATTTAAAAAATTCTTTCTTAGAGAAAAAATGTGTCCTAATGCTTAATTAGCGTCATTATTACAGGACTACCAGGCTATGTAAATATCCGACAATAAATAACTCGAATAGTAGGGTGATTACTATTGAAATCTTAGATATATGATTTTTTTTGTAAAGGAATGAATATTTTTTAACGAAATTTGATATGCAGGAGTTTTAGGTCATGCCGAACAAGATTCTGTAAAAACAAAACCCTATCTCAATCTCTAATATATATATATATATATATATACATTTATTTAACGTCGGCCTATTTCCGCTACTGAGGCCTAACACCGACGCCTGTAGACGAGCTACCCCCAACCAGGAATTTTGCCGAGCCTCTTCCCTTAAGAAGAGTAGGGATCTTTTACTTGCCTAACATTTAATAGACAAGGGACCGACGGCTTTACATCCCCTCCAGAGGATGGTATATCTCCTATACAACCCTCGCCTAAGGTTGTATAGCTTCCGCGCATACACTGATATACAAGCCGCTGGAAGATGTGTGAGGCGAGAACGCGGTTTCCGTTGGAATGGTCACCATCCAAGTAAATCTCTAATATAAATTCCTAATTTTTGCCAATTTCTTTTGGTCGTAGTAGGCGTATTTAATTTCTATCTGAAACACAAGAACAAATGGCCGAGATATTGGGATGTAGTGGTGAAAAGTGAGACACACTGTAAAAAAAAAAAAATTCTTTTAACCTTACCCCCACAGCCGCCGTTCCTGCATTTTCTGGAGGAATTGGGTCATGCCACCCCACAGCCCACACTAATACTAATTACTGTTCAAGTAAAAAATTATTTAATTCTTTAAATCACATCCCTTGCAATATTCCTTCCTGAACTTTCTGGAAGCAACTAGTCTCGCCATTTTATACTAATAGTAAGAAAATATCCAAGGGTTATATGCAACTAAAATCATTAAAACCGTTTTAGAGAAAAATAATAATTTACTTGTTTTAATCTCCGTCCCTGCATTTCAGGTGTAGTGGGTTATATCAAGAGATTGCGCAACTGATTTGTATAAAGTATCACGTCGCAGTTCCAATTTAACGAAACACTTGTTTTTTACAATATAGATATTAATTAACACATTGGATAGACCATAGGCACAGTTCCACATTTTCAAAACTAATATAATTAAAAGGGCACAATAAAAACTTTTTTTTTTGCTTGTACATTAGGAGTTCAGAAAAGAAATAGCATATACCTCGATATTTTCACATTAAAAATTCTGCAAGAATCGCCACTCCAATGCAATTTCGCTACTTTTTAAGGAATGTTTCATCCAAATGAAAAGGTATGGCTAATCAGTAATCATTTGTCATATACTCGCATACTTTGATTCCTATTTTACATAATGGTATCTAAAATACACATTCCTTGGAAAAGATATTTATAGCCGAGTTTGTGTATATTGAAAATCATAGTTTATGAATTATGTACTTCCAAAAGATTGACATGAAAACATAATTTCCGGTAATTGGCAAATGCCAAAATAAACAACGCCGTTCTATTCATACGTTAATACAACTTAAGATATAAACAATTCTAATCCGATTTTACTATTTATATCATGGCGCAATATTAGAAAATACAAAACAAGCATCTAATTGAAATGAAATCAATAGGTATTATAATTTAAATTAAACCTGGCATAAGGTTTTTCATTTTGAGGTAATTTTGGCAATGGTTTCGGATTTAACAAATTTGACTTCTTGTATTGCCAGCTGTTATTTTAAAATCCATAAAGTAAATATTTTACTATTTTTAGTTTATCTTGATTGAAATATTTGGAAAATGTGTTTTTAAATAATCTTTGCTTTGTTATGCCAAAATAAAAAAGTATAGTAACCATATTTTTTCTCCAACTTCAAGGTATTAACTAATGTATTTTGGGCTATAAATCTATTGGAATGATTTTCTTACTGATAGCTATATAACCGGAGAAATGTCCATGAAAATCAGAATAAGTTCTGAAATGAAATAAATGGTATTTGCACTATATTTGCAACATTTAATGTATCGCCCACAATAAATAGGACATTCTACTCGTATAAGCTTCCAATGATTTTTTTTGTTATATTGGATATAAGGTCTGTCTGTTTTACGAGGACCACACCAAATATCTCGCTTAATATCTATTGTAAAATAATAAAGGTTTAGAAACAGTTATCCCATTTTTATGAGCTATATTTCAGTAAAAAGAAATTTGAAATCCATAGCCTACTTTGTGAGATATATTACAAATACCTGAAAAATAGGAAACCACAAACGGTTATAGCTTTCTTATTTGAGGAGATACTAAAAAAGTTAAAGGGTTGAAAGTTGACGGCAAAGACAATAAGAATAATAATATGTATAGAAAAAATTGAAAAACGCAGTTGTCATTGACATACGCTCTTGTGCAAAAATGAAAAGAACAAATCTCAAAGTAGGCCGTGATACCATTACTTCCATTTATTTTTTTCTCATTCCAACGATATAAAACATGTCACAAAAATTTTAACTGGCAGTGTCAATATTTAGTATTTTACGAAATCCGCAATTCATATAATTGAATCGTAAAAATCAGCTATGCCATGATTAGTGAAAAACAATGTATACAAATTTGACAGATTGTCACTGTTGTATGTTTTATCTGAGGAAACTCCTTATCCTAATTTGGTATATGTGAATGAATAAACAATTCTTCAAACTATTGTGGTTCAAGCTAGGGACCGTTTACCGTTATAGTATATACTTCATATCATTAAAAAAAATTAATTTGAAAAAATATCAAAATTTATCAATTAATCAATTCAATTCGTTTTTCAGCTCGCCATGTCAAAATAGAAAAAAAAGTATCCATATAATTTAAATAATCAAAAAATTCAATTTTTCGAAATATTTTCTGAAAAACTTCAAAACATTCAATATGCCCATTTTACAGCTTAAACTTCTCAAAATAATAACTTTAAAATTGCAGCCCCCGTATAATATCAAACCACTTATAAAACACTTTGCATACCCCCGGTATAAAAATTTAATTCATTTAAATAAAATTTTTACAAGCTATTTTGCGTTCAATCTAGATATCTAGTAGGTTCTGCGTCATAAATAATAAATTATAATTTATTTCTAAACACGACATTCTACCGCTCCTCGATTAATATCAATATTTACTTTCATTTCTTCAACATATATGCGTATATGCACAAATTTCTTTTATTTCAACTCTATAGTCCGCAGCAGACTATGCTGCAGCACAGTTCATACATGTTATCAAAATTTACTTCCGTTCGTTCATCTTGGACGAAATAGCACAAAAAATATGACCGCAGCCCAATATTAAGTGCTCACCTGCCGAAATCATTTTACGAACGAACGAAACAGCAAAAGATTTCAAATTTTAAGACCGAAACAACATAACTTTTAGTTCAAATTAACTTAATTAATTTTAAAATTTTAATCAACTTCAGTTATTGTGCAGTTAGTGTCCGCACTGAATGGTTTTAGACCGCGCCCGCACGAAATGGGCGGTAGCTTTCCAGACTACAAAACAACGATCATGCGAGATTTGCGGTGTACAATTAACGCAACAGTAGCGATATAATAAAAGGCAGCTCGCGGCGAATCTCAGGCAAGTCAATTCTGCTACGACTTATGCCTAATTGCGAATTCTTCCTTGGCAGCTCCAAGTAAAAAACGTCCATTTTATTCTGTCCTCGCGCATCTAATATAAAGTGAATTTATCAAACTATTGTAATCGGCACCTTCGCCAAAAAATTAATATTTAAAATTTTAAGTCATTAATTTTTTATTTTTCTAAGACAAAACTGTCGTTGTTGAAAAGTTATCATTTACAACATACTTTTAAGTTAATTTTAAGTTCATTAAACTCTATTAAGTGTTTAAAAATAAATATTATAATTTCGTTCTAAGAACTGGTGTGTTATTTCAAGAAGCAATATACAGGGTAGTGAAAAAATACCCTGCCACAGATAATTAACAGTATTTTTCGAACTTTCACTAAAGTGCTCCAACTGCATATACAGGGTGAAGCCTTTGTCCCTTGTGCAAAAAATTAAAGAAATTTAATAAATTAAACTGATAATTCCTAATCCGAAATAAGTGTACGAGAGCCTTCAAGGGTATCATATAAGCTCTGAGCTAGTGATACCCGACATGTTTCAGTTTTATATGACACATTTGTAGGTACCCACGTAAACTATATTCGAAGAATTAGTAATAGTAGTTTTTTTAGGAACAAATACTTACCACGAATTCTTTTTCTCCAACCTTTCTGGGTACATGAGATTCTCCAATTTTCGATAAAATTGTAACCAGCAAGTCAATGTTATCCAACGAATCCACTACCGAAGAAAATGCATAAATAATACTATTTCCATGGGCCTGATACCTTTTATTTGTTGGTAAATCTTTTACTGGAATATCTCTAAACGGAAATAGCTTTAAGTACTCGGGATGATTTTTAAATAACCTAAAAACAAAAAAATAAATGAAATAAAACCACTATATAGAAGAACGAAAATTCATCTACTATATGGTGTTCATGACTCTAATGTCGGAATGTTCTTGAACATCTTTGAGTAGTGAAAATTTTAATAAAGCCAAAACTGCTGCTTTAAATATCCTACTAGACAGCCGTGATGATGCTTTATCTAGATAACTTGATGTGTTTACACAGTGGTAGGTACTATTTTATAGATAACCGGTACTCGTCCGATAAAGTAAACGTACTTTAAAGTAAACATCATTTAGTAATCAATCACATCAAATATGACATCTATTCCACCAAATAAAATTAGATAAAATTTATAGTATTGGAGAAGCGATGGAATGTTAAGCGCTTAAAGGATATTAGATGTAGTTGCTAATGTCACAAGCTTTACCATCTTGTACACATTTGTCAATGGCTTAAATATTTATCGATACTTCAGAAAAGATTTTAAAGCCTGTTAAATAGCTATAGGTCAGTCGTTAAGTATATTAGCATCATTTTAAATCGGACAATAGATTGTACTCTTGGAACCGGTTCATTATAGGTCTCTTTTAGACCCTCGCCCGCCAATTTTGGGGCAATATCGCTTAAAAATCATTTTTTTGCAAATATCTCGATTCTGAATGGTCCTACGAAAAAAAAACAAAAGACGGCTGTCAAAGTTAAAGATAAGTAAATTCTCTATCGAAATTGTTCAGACACATTTTCACGTAGTATTAATATTCTTGGAGTTATAGGGGGCGGGGGGAAGCCCCTTATCGCATTCACTCTGTATATCGACATTTTCCTATACACTTCCACGATTTCTACTTGCTATTATGTTTAATTGTCACTTTTGAAGTTTAAGCAAATATATTTATTATCAATTTTTAAATTACAAATGTCTACAAATATCGGTGGTTACTACCATTATGCGCTAGTTTCCACACCACCTTGCGGTAGAGCATTTGGTGCGTCTTTTTTAGGTGACGTCCCCAATAGGCCTAATCCACATTTTGTTTATTTGGTTAACTTACTTCTAATTCTTTTATTCTTTACTACCAATACATTTCATTACTTCGAATTTTTTTGAAGTTGAAGGCCCAAAACGTTCCCTTGCTACAACAAAACTGCGACTGTCGGTTTCATTATCGTCTGCATCGTCTTTGTCAAATTTAGCCTTCTCGTGTTTACCCTGTTCTAAAAAAGCTAATACCTTATCTTCGATTTCTTCCGCCTTCCGCTTCGGCTAAGTCGTCTACATATATTTCGACATTTGTACACGTTTGTCCTTGTTATTATTTTTTATTATTATTATTATTAGCCGTTACTCGAGTCCGAGTATGAAAATGTTACAGTCGATAAATTGTGTACAATAAAAAACAAGTAACAGGTGTAGTTTATTGTAATTCCCATTCATCTACGGTGCACACGACTATGGCTATAGAGGCCAATTCGGGAGAGCACATGTCGACCGCAGTCAGGACAAACATAGACCTGGTTAGGTCTTGGATTCGGCCTTCTTGCAGCAACATTTCCTTGATAGCTGGCCACAACCCCTCGCCATTCGGTTCTGTCCGCTGCAAGTTGTTCCCATTGCTCGTCTGCAATACCGCAGGATTTTAGATTTTCATGGAGAGCGTCTTTGAACCTCTTTCGTTGACCGCCACGCCTTCTTCTACCGCTTAGCAATTCACCATAAAGTGTGCATTTAGGAAGGCGGTTATCATGCATACGATGAACGTGACCTGCCCATTTTAGGCGTGCTCTTGAAATAAGCACCTCAATTGCAAGGCTGTTTGCTCTCCTGAGTACTTCCACGTTTGATATGTGATGGAACCAACGGATTTTCATCATACTTCTGAGATGTCTTTGCTGAAAACGTTCTAATTCTTTCACATGACGACGGTAAGTGACCCGCTTTCACATCCATATAGCAGTGTTGGAATGACAACTGCTCTGTAGACAGCCATTTTCGTTGACAAAGCAAGGTCGTGGTTGTCAAATACTCTCTCTCTAAGTCCCCAGAGTGCTCTAGATGCAGCGTTAATTCTATTGCGAATCTCGCTGTCCATGTTTGCTTTGTCATTAACAACGTTGCCTAAGTAATTGAACTGATCCACCACTTCAAGGGAATTTCCGTTAAGTGTAATGTCTATTTGGTTCACTTGATGAGGAGTTGACATAATCTTAGTCTTTCCAATGTTGATTTTAAGTCCCAAGGAATCATAGCTCTGGGCATACACATCTAAAAGTTCTTGAAGCTCTTCCGGCGTAGAGGCTAAAATTGCACAGTCATCCGCATACTGGAGATCACAAATGAATCGTGTGCGTGTCTTCGTGAAAGCTCTAAAGCGCCCTATGTTAAAGAGACCGCCATCAAAACGGTATCTGAGACCTATTCCTCTGACAGTCAGTTTGTTGTCAACAATAATTGTTAGAGCAGTGGTAAACAAATTAAAGAGTAGGGGTGCCAGGACACATCCCTGCCTAACTCCAGTGAGGGTTTGGAAAGGTTCGGTTGCCTCATTATTATACATAACCTGGGCGTTGTTGTTTGTATGTAGACTGCGACATACTTCCACAAATTTTCTAGGGATACCTAAGCGGAACATAATTTTCCAGAGCACTTCCCTGTCCACCGAGTCAAACGCCTTGGTAAAATCAATGAAGGCCATGTGAATTTCTCCTTGATGTTCGAGTGCTTTTTCTTGAAGCTGTTTAAGTGTGAAGATTAAATCCGATGTGCCTCGGTTTGGTCTAAAGCCACTCTGTGTTTCAGGAAGTAACTTTTCCATAACAGGTGTTAGCCTATTTGCCATCGCTTTAGTGAGTATCTTCCCTCCAACAGCCAGGAGAGCTATACCCCTGTAATTTCCACAGTCCGCAGCGCTCCCTTTGTTTTTGAAGAGGTTAATTAAAAGTGTATCACGAAACTCCTGCGGAGCTTGACCACTTTCCCACACGACATCAAACAGTTTTTTGAGGTAGGGTATGAGCTCTGACGACACAGCTTTAAAGATCTCAGCTGGGAGTGAGTCGGCGCCGGGAGATTTGTTATTTTTTAGCTGCCCAATGGCGGTTAAGATCTCTTCCGTTGTTAGTGGCTTATCTAAGTCTTCGAAGGTGTCGTATTGAGGGATAAGATTTATAATATCGTGATCGGCTTGACTTTGCTGGTTAAGAATGTTAGAGTAGTGTTCTTTCCATCGGGCTCTTATTTCCTGGTCTTCTTTGAGGAGATTTCCATTTAAATCTTTAATAGGGCACATATTTTTCCGACTGGGGCCGTACACTGCTTTTACTCCTTGAAAGAAATTCCTGTAGTCGTGTGAATCGGCGTACCTTTGAATTTCTCTGGCCTTGCTTGCCCACCACTCGTTCTTTATTCTTCTGATTTCGCGTTGCGTTTCATACTTAGATTGGGTAAAAGCTTCTGCTTTTGATGAGTCGTTGGGGTGGTTGATAGCGTTTTGGAAGGCAATATGTTTGCGGTCAAGAAGTTCTTGTATAAAAGCTTCATTATCATTGAACCAGTCCTCCTGTTTTTTACTTGCTACAGTGCCAAGAATTTCCTCACTCGCACTTTTTAAGCTGTCTTTAATTTGTGTCCAGGTAGCAGCGACATCTACAGAATTGGTTTCTTCTAGTGCACTCAAATTCTCTTGAACTTTTTGCTTTAGCTGTTCGACGGTTTGTTGGTCACGCAATTTACTAATACAGAGACGGGGTCTACGTTTTACTTGAGCTCTTCGGTGTTTGGGTCTCATAACAATTTTCATTTTAGAGACAACAGGACGATGATCGGTCCAACATTCGCTATCAATGCGCGCCTTTGTAATTTGGACGTCCTTGAGATGCTTCCTACGTACGATAACATAGTCCAGTAGATGCCAGTGACCTGATCTGGGGTGACGCCAGGTGCCTTTAAATTTATCCTTTTGTCGAAAAATGGTGTTTGTTATAACTAGATCATGTTCGGCGCATTTAGTTAGGAGTAGTTGACCATTTTTGTCCTTGTCCTTGACATCCAGAACAAATAACGGAACATCTTAGCCCGGCTTTTCTACAAGTACAGGAGGCTTTGCAGCTTTTTGTACATTTGCAGCTCATTGTTGTCAAAAGTTCTTGTGGAATAGCTTCGTTTTTGGTAGTAATAGAAAACAGACCATTTTCTTTTTCATCCAATCCCAATCTTGAGGACTTCTGGTATTGTCGTACCAATGCTTAATTTGATAGTACATTCTGAAAGGTGTTGGCGTGCAGCAGACTGAGTTGGATGCACAGTTACATGTACTTTTTGCAACTAACTTAATAAAGCATTTAAGATTTTTGTAATAATTTAACGAATTTTGCTTTGCCTTGCCTAAAAAATGCAGAAGTTGTATCACATCCCCTGAATACGTGGTGAAATAATATGTTATCCGCAACTTATTTTGGGTGTTTAAGAGTTCGAAGAATAAATTCGTTCGTCCGTTTTCCCCTTGCTTGGGTTCATAAAATACATGTTTAAATAACGTGTCGATAACCTTGTCATAAGGATTAAAAGGTCAACGTCTTCACCAACTATAATTACCGAATCGTAAGAGGTAATATATCTATCGCTGAGTTAATAATAAGAGAATCAGCTTCTTCGGCAGCCTGCTCTACAACGAAACCTGCAGTTGTAAGCTTTTTACGTAACAGTAAGATAACAAACAGTTGTACAGATTCATTCAGACATATTAGGTAGAAGCGTATAGCGAAAGTGTATAGGAAAGTGTCGATATACAGAGTGAATGCGATAAAAATGTGTCTGAACCATTTTGATAGAGAATTTACACATCTTTAACTTTGATAACCATCTTTTTTTTCGTTCATTCAGATCCGAGATATTCGCAAAAAATGATTTTTAAGCGACATTGCCCCAAACTTGGGTGTGTTCTGGGGGACGGGTGAGGGAAAAAATTAGTCTAAAAGAGGTCTACAATGGACTTGTTCCAATAGTAAAATATTTTGTCCGATTTAAAACGGTATTTCCTCGTTCTCAACATGACTACTGGCCTACTATGATTTATAGTAAATTTATTTATATTTTAACGCGTTTTATTTTAGTTATAAATAGTTTAAATTACATTCTGTAACAAATTTTCTTGCTGAAATTTTGACACATGCTATTAAATATCAATGACCATATTAATAGTGACTTTGTGGTACTATAATACGTTGAAATTTCAGCATAGATCTTGGTTATAACGATTATAGAAAACAATTTTGTTATTGTTTCATAATGACATTAGGATATAGTCCATGCACCAGATGTACTCTCATAAAATTATTGTAAAAATGACACACCTAACAATTAAAAAAAAATAGAAGAATACAATTGGGAATATAACAAGACACACATTTCTCGGCTAGCGGCCTATCAAGGTATTTTAATATTTGACAACTAGGTAAAGAGACCACGGATTAGCTACAAAAGGTTAATAAAGGAATAATAACTCTAAGCTAATTTTCTATGCCGCTTTTGTGTAAAATGTTTGACCACTTTCTTTTTGATAGATATTCACAAGCCTTCACGACATAATTGTAGCTTAATTGTTTAGTAATTTCTAATCAGAAATAAATGCTTTGTTTAGCGATAGCATCAACTTGTTTATTAAAACAAATTCTAATGTACGCTTTAACCCACATAAAAGCAAGGTGACCCCCATTTAATTGAAACTGTCGAATGCTTTTTTATACTGATAATAAAGGGAGTCGATGGAATGTTCGGCGGATTATTGATTGTTATTAAGAGAGGTTAAACTGATACGGAATCGGGAATTACAATATAGTGATTACTAATTTTTAAGCGAGCTATGTGTTCAATTGCTTCGTAAATAGCGGTTGCTTCTTATTTACACTTTTAATATTGTGCCTAATTAAAATTATTACTACCGATTTGTCTTCTTAAATTTAAAATCTCTCATTCAGCAACCAGGAATGGCATTTAGTAAATTCTTTATTTATTGTGCTTTAACAGATATGATTTTTTTTTGTGTCCATACGACAAAAAAAGCCATGTGCGTATTGAGTAATGCAGTCGGCAGTGTATATATTGAACAAAATGCGGCTCAAAACAGGACCTTGGGGTGGATCGTGCAATGTGTAACGCGATGCAAGTTTTCATTGCTCTATCATTGATTAACTTTGTGATCGTTGAAGCTATATGAGAGGGAATGTTAAATGCACATACTGTTCTGTTCTTTAATATATGAAAGTTTACAGACTTGTATGCACTTTTAACACCCTTTTTCATGAGCGCTGGATTGGTCGTGGTAGTCCGTTATCTTGGCCAGTACGTAGTCCAGATTTTAACCCATTGGATTTCAGTATATGGGGCGCAATGAAAGGTCCTGTTTACAAAAATTCCATAAATAGCCACGCACAACTTTGGCAAGAAATCAATGCAGCAACAGCCTTTTTTGATCCAATGGTATTATTTAATATGGGGCGATCTTTTATGAATCGTATGGATAAGTGTATCGAGGAGAATGGTGGACATATTGAACATTTACTCTGAAATAATATCTTTTGTTCAGTTTCCTTTCTCATTGTCTTTTATTCGTTGAACCCTTGTTTAAACCATGAGTTTGTTTAATTAAATTCTCTCTTCATTATTTTTCAAATTCAAATTAACTTGATAATTTGTGTTTTAGTTCTACGTAATATGGTCAATATTACAATTTTTAAATGTCAAAAGTTGGCAGTTGTTGACATCGGCGCCACTTCGTTAATATTTCTTATAATGATTTATGAGGGTGAATGTTAAAATGCGATTTTCTCGAAAACGGTCAATTTCTAGGACTAATGACAAGTATACTTCTTTTTCGCTAAAATGAGATAGGTTTAGGATTTTGTAATAAAAAAGGGATAACGTTAGGGGTAAAAAAGTTATGAAGTACATTTACATCTTAAACAATGCTTATGTAGCGCCCTCTAGAATCTACACAAAAAATGGGAGCAGATTTGAATTTTTCATCTCAAAAAACCCCCATTCATTAATGTTCACAACAATACTTGAAACACTTCAAAAGTTATGTAAGAAAATTGAAAATATAATATTGACTTTAACTGTTAATATCAACTTTTGTAATAAGGTAAGTTTAGTTAAATCGTAATATTTTAATGTCAGAAACCCACTGTTGCTCTATAGACTTACTACTACCGTATTATTTACGGACCACCCTGTATAATTGGATAATAAACTTGGATTGTAGCTAATTTTAACTTTTTCTTAATCAGTTCAATTTAAATTAAAATTAAATGTTAAAAAGAGCTTTAAATTCCATGACAATCTGATTTTTTTAAAATTCTAATTAAGGGTATTAAAATGATGTTTAAAATTAATAAAAAGATATATAGGAATTCATTTAAACTTTTCCATTTCTTGAACTACGAAAGTAAAAATACTTTTTTTCACGTTTTTCATTTAAAAAGTTGACCACATCATACAAAATTTAATTTTTGAAATGAATTTTATGGACTATTTTACAATTTGCGATTGCCAGTTGATAAACTGTTTTTATGGCAGTCACAGTTTATGTCCAACTAGGGAAAATAAACCATTTGACAGTACGTATGTTATTTTTTATTTTTTGAACCTCAAAAAATACTGAGTACTGCAAGAATTGATTAGGTATAAACAAATTTGAAAATAATACCGGCTTACCACCGCTTTTTGAATTTCATAGCCAGATAAGTATCAAAATGGTTTAAAATTCGAGTTATGACCATTTAGATTTATTTTAATAAAATACATTTTAAGTATTAATAAAAAATAGCAGATGCCATTAACCCGGAAGTTGTAAAAAATATCTGTTACGTTATGAAAAACTAACATTACTGGAACTACAAACCTCCGATTGCCTATATACAGAACAACTATGTTTCGTAAATCTCCACGCTACAACTGTATCATCCTCTATAATGCATTACCTGATAGTATCAAATTGTTAGGGAACTATACTACTTTCAAAAAAGGTGTAAAGTCATTTTTAGAATTAAACGCCTTCTACTCTCTTAAGGAATTTTTGTTTCCAGTAGGGAGATAAGGCCTGTAATTTGGGTTTACATAGTCTGTCACTCATTTCTCACTTTATAATATAACTATGTATTTTTATTAGTGATTATTTTAATAGAATTTTACTATGTATTGCTGTTTATATTTTTTCTGTAATTTTATGTATTGTTAGTTATGACTTGCCTTTTGTAAGTTATGTTATGTTAATTTGAGGTTAATAAACTATTCTATTCTATTCTTCTTCTATTCTATTCTATACAATTCCCCCAATTCCAAATTTGAGGCAGTCACATGTCTCCTGTATCACCCGGTATATACAATTTCATTTTATTAAAAAATTAAAAGAACAATCGAAATATGCTTACGTATTTAGCAAAGCCACTCCACTATCCGTTGGATTATTCCTTACTTTGACGTATGAACTTGAAATCAAATATCTGTCCCTAGATGTGAGCCCTGTAACGGGATCAGGGTCATCTGTTCTGCCTGGAGTCCCATATCCAAAATAACTAATTACTACGCCCATAGTACACTAGGATTTCTGCAACATATATGTATCGTTACTCCTAAAACACTACTACAATTACTCGATTAAAAAGGAATTTTCGTGATTTATACTCTTATCAGAATTCAATCAGCATGGTATTTTTTGATATCGACATATAAATCAAATCGATATCGTTAAAGGAGGTATGAAACAATACGCAATATTACATAATGATCCTTTATGTTTTTAAATATTATTATATTTGCATATAACATTATGGGATATTTGTCCATAATTTTTAACGATTGCGTAAGATTTACTCTGGTGTAGTTTCCTAAATCGAAATTTCCATTTTAATTAAGTGTGAAAGTTATGACGCAGGCGACTATAAGACTCAAGAAAGAATTAGGTATTCTTAAATGAATGTTTTGGACAAATTTACATAATTTTAATTTTATGTCTTTAGAGGAGGCATTGCAGCAATGCAAGTTTAACCTTTTTAATTTACATTTATTCTAACAGAGCCGTATGCAATTATTATTGAATAAAAAAATGTATTTTCTAAATTTCAAATAGTAACATTTAGATCATATCAGTATTTTCTTAGCCATTTTGTTTGGTTTGATACTGGTGACGTTTTGCATATACAGTGTGTCTCAATTTTCATCACTACACCCCAGTATCTCGGCCATTTCTTGATCGATTTAGATCAAATCTGGTATACTTCTTATGTTTTAAATTGTGATTAAAAAGTTATATAAAAACTTTTTTTTCGAAATTAAATACGCCTACTATGATCAAAAGAAATTGGCAAAAATTAGGAATTTATATTAGCGATTGAGATAGAGTTTTTGTTTTTACAGAATCTTGTTCGGCATGACCTAAGACCCCTGTATACCAAATTTCGTTAAAAATATTCATTCCTTTACAAAAAAATCATATCTAATAACATTTCAACAATAATCACCCTACAATCCGAGTTATTTTTTATGGGATATTTACATAACTTGGTAGTCGTGTAATAATGACGCTAATTAAGCATTAGGACACATTATTTATCCAAAACACTATTATGAAATGAATATTTGAAAATTGGTAATACTTAGAACTCAGCATACCAATATCTTTGTTAACATGGAGTGCTTTGGAATCGATTTGACAATTGTATCGAATGTTAAATTAAAATTAAACGTCGCTGCACAACAATTAGGTATTGCTGATAAAATTGAAATAATAAGAATTGTTGGTGATAGTGTGCACTCTTATTGACATTCAGTATCTTCAATTTGAGATATCCAGAACGCCCATAGATTCACATTTTTTGAAAAAAATTATTTTCAGTGATGAGGCTACTTTTACGACAAATGGCGTGGTCACATCGCAAAACTCAAGGTACTGGTCAACGGTAAACCCACATGGGTTTTAAATTGTAAGCGGCAATACTCCTAGAATGTAAATATCTGGTTTGGAATTTCAAATGAGACCTTGATTGGATCATTTTTCTTCGGTGACACTTTAAATAGTGTGAGATTCCTATATTTCTTAACACATGAATTTCGAGATGCCGGCCGTTCAAGATTTACCTTTAGCCGTACAACAAAACCTCTAGTTCCAACTAGATGGGGCTTACATTCATAATGCAGTAATAGTTAAAAATTGGCTGAAAACAACTTCCCTATGCGTTGGATTGGAAAAAATGAGGAATATTCGTGCAAAACCCGATAATTCTAGTTTGGATGGAAAATGAGTTATACGTTTCTTACTAATTGAAGGGTCTTCTATTGATATATGAAACCAGATTCGAGAAAAAATTGCTATTTCCCGCATAAAATGAACTTGATCTTTTCGAGCTAATACCGATAAATCGAAGATTTCAAGCAAATACTGATAAATCCAATATTCGGAGACAAACTTGGAACAGTTATATTATATTGCCATCTACAGTTGTTGTAATGGTTTTAAAATAATGAATTTAGTTCGTCAAATAAAGAAAAATCAAAAGAAAGAAATGTATCATTTCAGAAATTTCGTGCAAAAGCCGATACATCCAACAATTTTGTGCAAAAGCTGATAAATCTAATGACTTGTTTTTTAAAAAGAGTTTTGCACATTAAAAATTTTAGAGTTCCTCAATTTAACCTCTAAGACATATTTTGGTGAAAAATGTATATACAAATATTCAACCTATTCATTATTTTCGTCAATTTGCTAAGAAATGCAAAAAGTGGAATTATAGGGTTTTGCAGGAATGCTCCTCAAATAGTTTAATTGCATGGCCACCTAGATCACTACACATCACCCCTATGGATTTTTATTTTTGGAGTAGGTACCATAAAAAATAAAGTTTATAAAATATGCCACAAAATAGAGCGGGACTATGCGACAGAATTAGAGAAGCATGTAATGAAATCACAGTTAAAGAATTAAGAAAAGTTGTTAAAAATACTAAGAAAATTGAAAAATATGTCAGAATTGATGGAGGACTAGTGGAAAGATTATATTTAATATTTACTTTTGAAAATTTTATTTTTGTTTAAGTAATAACTTTAAGTGTTGTTTAAATTACAATGACTTTACAAAAATGAGAGTTGTCTGATATTTTCTTTAAAGAAAAAATATGTCCTAATGCTTAATTAGCGTCATTATTACACGACTACCAAGTTATGTAAATATCCCAAAAAAAAAACTCGGATTGTAGGGTGATTATTGTTGAAATGTTATTAGATATGATTTTTTTGTAAAGGAATGAATATTTTGTAACGAAATTTAGTATACAGGGGTTTTAGGTCACGCCAAAGAAGATTCTGTAAAAACAAAAACCCTATCTCAATCGCTAATATAAATTCCTAATTATTGCCAATTTCTTTTGATCATAGTAGACGTATTTAATTTCGAAAAAAACATTTAAATAACTTCTTAATCGCAATCTGAAACACAAAAAGTATACCTTTGATCTAAATCGATCAACAAATGGCCGAGATATTCAGTTGTGTGTGGTGAAAAGTGAGACACACTGTATAAAAAACAATTTTTGCAAGGACTTACTACTTTTGCAAAGCTTATTCTTATTAAATAAATCGTGCTGATATGAATGAAGGTGCCAGAAGCTATTTTAGATGAAGCCGCGAGCGTGGCTCTAAATACACAATTTTCTAACGATATATTAAAACACTTTACTTTGTCTCTAGCACTAAAGACGAAGAATCGAATACAAAATAATAACACTGTCTAACACTTAACCAACAATTATCAATTCTGCAATTTTTAAAAACAGATGTTTTTATGAATTGGCCTATAAAATTAAGTAAACAAATAACTGGTGTCAACAAGCATGTAACTCCTACTATATCTCGATTTGCAGGAATTTTGATATCATGAAAAAAAAATTTAAATAACTTCTTAATCGCAATCTGAAACACATAAAGTATACCTTTGATCTAAATCGATCAACAAATGGCCGAGATATTCAGTTGTGTGTGGTGAAAAGTGAGACACACTGTATAAAAAACAATTTTTGCAAGGACCTACTACTTTTGCAAAGCTTATTCTTATTAAATAAATCGTGCTGATATGAATGAAGGTGCCAGAAGCTATTTTAGATGAAGCCGCGAGCGTGGCTCTAAATACACAATTTTCTAACGATATATTAAAACACTTTACTTTGTCTCTAGCACTAAAGACGAAGAATCGAATACAAAATAATAACACTGTCTAACACTTAACCGACAATTATCAATTCTGCAATTTTTAAAAACAGATGTTTTTATGAATTGGCCTATAAAATTAAGTAAACAAATAACTGGTGTCAACAAGCATGTAACTCCTACTATATCTCGATTTGCAGGAATTTTGATATTTAATTGTTGACACAAAACTTGTTTTTTTTATTCTCTAACAGCTAGTTAATATGATAAATAATATTGTAAATATATAAATATATATATTTATAAACACAAATATAAATATAGAATAGTATACATATAAACAATTTAACAAGGTCATAATAATTTGGTATAATATGCATGCTGAGCACAGTAAAACAATGATAAAATTACATCTGCATAATAGTGACATAATTATTAATTAGAAACATGCATAAAATTACCTGTTACGTCCGAACTAAGTATTATCTTTGGGATAACAACACTATTAAATGATTCAATTATCTGTCTGCGTTGAGATTATTGCACGAATAAATATGTCTCCTGTCCATCAGTGACAATTTAGAACCGTTTGGATCTTGTGCTCGACCAATACTAATACACATTATTTAATCTGAATTCAATTGTGAAAGGAAAATTAGAAAATTTGCGACTTGGTTTAGGAAAAATAACACCACAATTTTATCCATGCTTTTGAATAAGACGTCCGTCTATTCTATTATCATTTTGTTAGTGTTGCAAGGCACGTACGTAAGCTTCGTTTCATATGAACAATATGTCTGTACTGATATGGGTACATCAATGATGTACGTCAAGCCAGTGTAGGAGAATTACAATAGTGACCACTACAAGAATTTTAATATGAGCAATTATTCTATTTGTTTACAGCAACATGATTTACTAGGAATCTCCACGAGTCAATATGATTGAGTTCATGGAATTATAAAAAATACTTGAAATTAATCTGTTATTTGGTTTATAATTATGATGAAATCAAATATTTAAACAAGTAAAGATAACATTTTATTTATAAATAGATATACTCTTATAGGTATAACCCGTTTATATGAAAAATACTGATATTTGGTAACATCGACATTTTTGATACAAGGGGTCCCTAGAAGACTTTGAAAAATAATTTTTCTATGGAAGTGGCATAATGTCAACAGGCGCACATTTTAAAAATATTTTGGAATATACAGGGTGACTCGCTACAGCGGACCATCTTCGAGGGCATTTTTTTTTAAATAGAACTCACTATGTACTTTTACATTTATGAATTCGGCGTAAAATTATATTTCCAACGACCTCCAACTTTTTGGTTTTTGACGTGGCGTTGCCGAGTTTTCGAAAAAATATGAAAATTATGGTCGGAACAAGGTTGCAAAAATTAATTCGCTGTGTATGTGTGTATTACTATTAATTAAAAAGATTTATTTTGCCATTATGTAGACAAGGGATGTACCACAACGACACAATCACCAAATATTGATTATAATTTACAGGGTGTATTTTATACTAGCGCCAATTCAGGACATTTCAAAATAAATTTTCTCAATTTTTTCAAACTCTGGATATTATTGTATTTTTGAATTGGCACATTAATTCTCTACGATTTTTGTGCATAATATCCTATACCTAAAATCGATATTTCCAGAGATATTTACATTTTTTCATTAAAAACCGTTAAATTATAATACTTCTCATTTCATAAAGTGAGAAAAATTGAGTTATCTTATTGACGTTTAATTATTGGATATTATTGTGACAAAGTATTTACACTTATTTTAAGTTATAAATTCGTTTAAAATTCGCAATTTCCAATAATGAATTTTTCGAGAGAAGAAATGATCGATATGGTTTATGTTCTGGATGCGAGTGATAAAAATCGTTTGCTACCAACTCGAATTTATAATGAGCGATATCCGGAAAGAAGACAGCTCTCTAAAAAGTCATTTGTGAGGTTGACGGAACGGGGAAAATGGAATATGAGAAAAAGGAACGGACAAAAAATGTAGTAAATGAAGAAAACGAAACAGTCATACTTTTGAGCGTGATTGAAGATCCTCATCGCAGTATAAGACGATTGTCAAGTGAAAACGATATAAACCCATATTCAGTCCATAGAATCCTACCAAAAAAAACAAATTTCATCCCTACCACGTTCAACTAATGCAGGAACTGGTTAATATGGATTATGAAAACTGAATACAATTTTGTCAATGGGCAAAACAAAAAATAGGACAACAAAGAAATAGGACCACATTTTTTTGATGGACGTGTGAGTGGTCAAATTTATTTGAAATTTTTGCAAGGCAGTAATTTCCACTTTTTCCTTCATAACTTGGATTTCAAATGTCTGTAACCCATTTTGTAGCTTATAAACATTGGTACAATTTTTGTAAAAACTCTTTTTTTGCACTACTCAGCACCCAGCACGACTTAAGCTAAATACCGGCGAGGGCCTTGTATAATTTTGTTGAGTAATAAAGAAAAATATGAATTTGATTATTATCTTTAGTTAACATTTTCAAATAATTAAAACTGAATACATAGAGTTTAAGGTGAACGTTTTTACTCCAAAAACTTCACAATCAATCTAATAAATAGAAGACATAATTTCAATTAATTAATTTGTTCTCTTAAGGCTCACTACTTATTTGAAAACCTGTAATGTTCTACAATAAATATTTTTTTAATTTCGACATTGTGTTCATTTATCATTACCACAAATGTTAACATCACTAAAATTTAGTGGTAAACAAAGTAGAATATATTTCCACGTAATTTGAAACCGCATAGTAAAGATTTACTACTCTACTCAAACATTATATAAGAATTATATACTAGGTAGGTAAGTCAAAATGATTTACCTGATTTCTTCAAAAAAAATATTCTCTTAGGAAGAGCAAACACTTTTAACGATTTAAGACGTGTGTACTTTGCGATTGTTACACGAATAGATATATAATAATTTTACGTCGAACCATCAGTATCGGACTAGTGAAGATTGGGCTCGGCGAAAACAACTATAGATTTATAATTAAACTGACTTCAATTCGTGAAAGGCAATGCCGAACAAAAGTGGAGTTAGGAACATGGTGTCAGGCTTATATTGAATATTTATGTATACGTATATTGACGTCCAAAAATAATTTTAATGCTTCTTGTGCGTGAGAGTAAAACGCCTTTCCTTAATATTAAATATTATTGTGGTAACCTGTTAGCTAAATTCTTAATTAAACAGGATAATAACACATTTTTATGTGTTTATTTCGAGCCCCTCATTCCCATTAACATGCTTGTCTCTAAGATTGAAGGGCAGACGAAACATAATATATAAAAAACTTGACTAGAAATATGCAAAACAGCTTTACATCAAACAATATATGGCTGTGTTATGGATTCCAAATGTGAAAATCTAATACTGACGTAATGGTTCTATTCCATTCAACATAATGGTCAGCTTAGTTGAAATATTACGTAGTGGCCTAGTTGTAAATATAATACTTTTCACTGGTTTATTGATTTTTTTATATAACTGTTGAACATCCTATAGGATAACTGTTCATACAAAAATTTTTGAAAATTAGTTGTAGTCGAGTTCAGCTATTCTAGGCACAAAAGCTTTACGACCTCATTAAAATACCGGTACTCTCTGTACTAGTCCGTTCGCAAATTGACTCGCTTACCTTTATAGGTCGGTTGTTTGATTGCAGCATGCCGCTTGGCCTAACGGAGACAATAATTATGTTGTAAAGTTTTTGTTGCGTTTTTGAGTGCCGAGAACAGATGAACTCGATTATACTTCTCCAGGAACAACTGGTATATTTGTAATTTTAATAATCTTTAGTTGAAGCGAAGTTTGTTAGCAAAATGTGAGTTAGCATACTGTGCTATATTTTTGTTACTTTTGCAGAATTTTTTCAATACCCTTCCTGCACATTTTTTTCCTAAAATATTTCATAAATTTTATGTTTACTGGTCGTTTCATTCAAAAGTTTTTTCTCTAGCTAACAGTGACTTACTGTCCAAAGTATATGTCAATTCAGTCAATAGAAACATAAAAATCGATCCGTGGCAACTCGGGCAAACTTTCTCTTTTAGGAATAAATAACATTTTGTTAAAATTTTTTGTAAATCTGACTAACATACCCCGTTCCAGCAATAAATTTTTATTTCGCCAACGGACCCCGCAAACTTTCAAAGGTCGGTATTTCAGCCATGCGCCATACATAAGTGCTTGGAACAGGACTAAGTAAACACAGCGAGGTAACCTTTTCTAATAATACTTTAGTGTATTTTCTAGTGGTTTAACTAACGGTACTCTTAGCGGTACGCATGGTAGTATTTATAAGAGTACTTTTTGTGAGATTTTTGGTAAAACTTTTAGCGGCAGTTTAGCAATACCATTTTAACAGTACTGTTATCAGTTTTACCGCGGGATGACATACGAGACTCTTCGAAGTACCTTTAAAAGTACTCGACCGCGCAACCTCCTCGATTTATAACTTGGGTTATGCTGATGCCGGCGGTACATTGCTCATAAAAAGTATTAAATAGTGTTCAAAGTTTAAGGCGAAGGAGGATGCATGTGATATAGCTCATTTGAATGGGTTCTATAGAAGTATCAGATTACATACTTATTGTAAAAGTACAGTTAAGAGTTCGCAGAGAGGACTTTTAAAGGCACCTCGAAGATTCTCGTATGACGTCCCGCGGTAAAACCGATAATGATGTTGCTAAACTGCAGCTAAAAGTTCTACATAAATTTCTTCAAAAATACTACTAATAGTACCACTTGGAGTACTGCTAGGAATAACACTAAAAAAACGCACATTGCCCTATATCGAATACCTTGCTCTTTCCATTCAACCGTGTTCCAAGCATATACGAAATTACACGAGTATAGATAAGAGTACTCAGAGAGTACCTCAAAGTTACCCGCAAAACATTCCGTGATAATGTTGACAAGTGCATCGTAAACATGGAATTGCTAAACTGCCGCTAAATGTTTACCAAAAATCTCATAAAAAGTACTCTTATAAGTACTACCATGAGTACCGCTATTAGTTAAACCACTAGAAAATAAACTGTAGTATTATTAGAAAAGGCTAACTCGCTGTTTTTACTTAGTCCTGTTTCAAGCACGTCTGTTAGCCTATGGCTAAAATACCGATCTTTGAAGGTCTGTACCACAGAACCTTGGGGTCCTAGGACTCTCTGTCTATTGGGACTTTTGATCTGGATGATGTGTAGAATATTATATCAAAAAATGAGCGAAATTAACGGGAGCCGGATTTCCAAAAGAAGTTTGTGGGGTCCTTTCCGTTATCTTCAACCTAGCTTAATAAAATATGTAAAAGACTTAATTATTTATACTAAAGAAATAATTACAAAATTTGAGCAAAATCGATCCAATGCTTTAGCTCTAAATGCTATCTCATACGCTAGATTCCAGACATTTTCTAAAAACCACACTTTGGCTTCAGGAAAACCTGAAAACCTGTAAATTCACCAAAAACTCAAAATCGATTTTTGCACTATCACAATACTTTCCTATATACTACGGGAAAGTAAAAGGGGGTTGCTTGAAATCTTGAAAACGTCTTATAAATTCTAGCCATAAAATGAGTAGAATAATTCTAAAATTCAAAATGCTCTGTTTCCATAATGTTTGTATTAGTCAAAGTAAAAGTTTCTGAGCTAAACGATATAATGTGAAGTAGAACCCTGTGGAAATACAAAGGCCGTTAAAGTACTAAGAACGAAGCAAAAGGTGTTTCCCTCCATTTTCAACGGTGAGGAATGCTATGGTGACAAAGATTTACATCCCAATTTAGCGCAAACTACCCTTTATGCAAAAAACACCCCCTTTTTCGGTTTTTCGAGTGTGGGCGCGCGAGGGCATGCCAGATGCGGATTCTTTGCTCAATTTCAATAAATTGAGCAACTGTCGACCACAAGCCACAACGCCCGACCCCAAGGTTTGAAACTACACCCCCAAAAATCGAAATACCTTCAAAACTTCAAATCGAACAGAAATTGGTGTGCCCTCGTCTTCGAGGGCGAGAATCGCGATGGTGACCCAGACCCGAAAAACCGGGAAAGGGGATGGTTTTTTACATAAAGGGATGACTTGCGCTAAATTGAGGTGTAAACCATTGCCACCATCGTATTTCTCACCCCTGAAAACCAGGGGAAAGTGCAATTTTTGAAAATAGCAAATATTCGGTTGAAGTTCCTTAACTCTTTAAAGAACGTAATTTAATTCAAATGAATTATCTTCATCTAGAGAGTGATTCCTACTGACTATGTGTGATTCTTCCACTGAAGGCGATATCTTGTATTTTCTCAAATACCAATATCTTAAAAGGTCTATAACCAGCAGAAAGTTCAATCGAAGTCGGAAGCTAGTCTTCAACTTTCTTTGAGTATACACCCGCAAGTCCAAGGTTGGTTTGAAATGAAAAATAAGAATGATGAAGAAGCACTGTGGGGTTTGATACCATAGAAGCTTTAAGAGAACCTGCGCTGGAGGTTTAAAAAAAATGTTTTCTTAACCGCCTCTCAAGTTACCGAAGTAACCCCCTGGAAGATCTCAAGGATCTTGTGCTAGGTAAAGGGAGACGAGGCCCTACAGTTTAATGTGGACTCCGAACCACTCTTGGGGCAATTTTTTTAATGAAAAATTGTTTCGCCTTGTGGGTATCGAACCCACTTCGCTAGGCAACTCAGTTTGCTAGCCAGACGCTTTAACCAAGTGAGCTACCATTCCTTCCATACCATACTTCTAAGACTCATCTCCTGCAAGTGTAAGAAAGGGTATGGGCCAGGCTGTAGCTGGTGAAAGTTGGGCTCAAAATTCTCAGTTATTTGTGTTTTCTGCAATGGTAATTGAAGGGAAATATTCCTGAGATTGCGATGACCATGAACTTGATTTTAAGATTGATGCACCTAGCACGTCGCAAACAACAAAGAGGCAGAAAGAGAATTGGACGTACCTGTTATAAAAGTAACAAAATTTAAAATTCAACCATAGTTAAAGAATGCCTACTAACACAGTTTATATGGCAACTTAATTTAAAATAGTATGATATTCACGGCAAGTTGTTGGGTTGTAAAACGCGCCGATTTAAACACAGCAATAGCGTTAACATTCAGTGTGCTCGCACTGCAAATTAGCCAGACGCTAGACTGTATTAAGTTAGAAAATGAACATTTACATTATTCTGTGCGCGATCTGGTCTAACAAAGACCTTATTTATAGCATTAAACCTGAAAATCCCCAAGCAGTTAATTGCACTGATACATGCACTCTTGTAATATCCATCTGAGCATATTTGTACCTCTCAGGTTTATCTTTCCAAATTGTCTACCCCTTTTGGATGCAAACTGTTTGTATTTCTGTTAGCATAAAGTAGTTGTAGTTGTTGAAATGTTATTTGCGATATTATAATAAATTTGAAATATTTTCTACTACCCTACAAATGGGTAAGTTGACAATTTTTTTAAAAATTTTAAATTGCCGCGCCAACCACTACCAGAGAACATAAAATAGATACTGTCTAAGTAAAAAGAATATTCGCTTGTCTGCCCGTCCGGTATGTCTGTACTATTTTAATGCTTGTTTAAGAATATTAACAGCAAGAGGTCACTTGAATGGCGCTTAAGCCTAGGAAGTCTAGATTTGTCTGAGTCAAGGAGACGGGGCCCTACAGTTTATAATGGAACATGAACCACTTTTTGGGGGTGATTTATAATTGAAAATTACTTCGCAGGAATCCATTTTGCTAGGTATGTTCAGGCAGAAAGCTACACGCCCTAATTCTAACTTTCGATGAAATCGGGAACATGTTTACAACTAGTTATTCTTAACTTAGACGAGTTTTTTTTTATACATTTATTTAACGTCGGCCTATTTCCGCTACTGAGGCCTAACACCGACGCCTGTAGACGAGCTACCCCCAACCAGGAATTTTGCCGAACCTCTTCCCTTAAGAAGAGTAGGGATCTTTTACTTGCCTAACATTTAATAGACAAGGGACCGACGGCTTTACATCCCCTCCGAAGGATGGTATATCTCCTATACAACCCTAACTTAGACGAGTTAATATAGTAAATTTACTATAAAGTCAAAATTTAGAAAAAGTATGGCTTTTTATTATTTCTGTATGTTAAATAGCCTACGAGCTATACTTCCAAGGATGAAATAATTACTTTTAATAATAATTCCCAATGTATAGGATACCCATCATTTATCTTTCATATTCCTTAAATATTAACAAAGTGATATCCTAACTATAAAATCGAAAATAACCGTTGATAGTGGTTAGTGACACACGACAATATGCATATATTATTTAAATATCAAAAATTTTATAGATCTATAATTACTATTTAAATCCCGACCCTGAAAAATATCTGTCCAGTCCGAACCTGAATTTAATTGATAAATGTGTCGTGGACGTTGTAGTTTGCTATGTATTCAACAGTGATAAACTTATCAGTTATTAAACTGATGTGTATTATCGCAAATAATAACAAAACACTTGAATATGATTACAAATATTACCGCTACTTTATTCTACTTTAAAATATATTTTTGAAAACGAGTGTCTAGTCTAGTTAAGTGATCTGAAATTTTTGCTACTAAATACACGATACATTAGTGTGCTTTGGCTGAGCTTACAGACGTGTTATTATTTTTTCCTTATACTTTATTACTCCTTAGAAATTTATTAGAAGATATACGTTACGCTTAATAACATAAATTACAGACAGTAGGTTCAAATGGAGACTGTTTACGTGTCTACTGTCTACAACAAGTATCGACGTATCCAGAAACTTATTTATGAATGAAACAAAAACACGCTGCCATGCTATTAGAGGGACGGTATTTCAACCAGAAAACACTGAAATCTATTTAGATAAAAACAATACCATTAAACTAGGAGCAAAATTAAAAGGAAAACTGTATTTACGGTACCCCGGGCGAGTACAATAAACATTACGTGGGGAGTCGGCCAGACCTTCAGTGCAAGATTGGATAAATACAACAATTACTAGGAAAAATGAAAAATGTTTTGGTAAATTGATGAAATTTTGTATTAGGCAAGTAAAAGTTCCTATTTCTCGACAGAGAAAACGTTTCTTGGTTGGAGATAGCCGGTTTCTTGTCGTTGGTTTATGAAGTATATTTAAGAAAGAAAAAAAAAATGCAATTATTCATCATAAAAATTCTTCTATTAAATTATCTTTAAGACCAATCGATATCAGAGGTATAGGCCTGTCAGGTATCAGTAATTCAGAAATTTTACCAGACCTCTTCTCTAGAAGAGGAAGGATTATTTATCACCGAAGGATGGTATATCGAAGTCGCTAGAAGGTGAATCAAAACCGCTGTTTCTCAGGATGCCGCCTACTCCAATACTAACTGCGCCTTTTGTGTTTGACTTATAATTACTAATGTACGGGAATTGTCAAGACAGTGCTTACCTCATATTTAACAATAAGAATTAAAGTTTTTTTAAGACAGTTAAAGGAATGCTCATGACAGCATCTTTTCTTCACTTGTTGCTTGTGCTCCCCTTCTGAAGCATTTCTGCCCAACATTGGTTAGCAAGCACAGGAGCGTTCCACATACTCGAAGTTGTCAAAGAAGAAGTCCAAATGAGAGTCATGAGTGGATTTTGCGCAACATGTTACGGCTCATTATATATTTTCGGACTCATAAGAAACACAGCGCCTTCAAATACTCTTCAGTCACTTTACCCTGGAGGACTCACACGATGTTCACTTCCTTAAGAAGTTTATGAGTTTGCTGATCAACAAGCCTCAACTAAACCTAATTTCAGCATCACTCAGTCATATTTCTCTCTTGGGTACTTGAAGACTTCTCCATTTTTATTTATTCCCTTTAAAGGGAATAGAAGCTGCTTCGAACAACTAGAGGGCTGTGCTGGACATTTTTTGCCAAAGCACATTTTTCTCTCTTCGAGGTCAGGCTATTCTCTTGTTGTAGTGTGAAGCCGTAACCCTACTATATCAATTACATATCTAGTAGGTTGCTGATTTTTGTATGTGCCTGCTTCCGCAAATTTCATATTCACATGTATTTCCTTCATGTGGACAAAATGGCTTACAGGAATTGAGGAATGATAAATACTGTTGTTCAGGATTATTCACCATATTATTGACCCTCTTTATTTCTGTTATTAAAAATATAAAAAAAGTTTCGTATAAAAGTTGTAGGATCTTACCTATATTTTATTGAAGTATGATAAAAAAAGCAATATCATGTATAGGTCACGTGATACGAAACATATTTGACATTTAAAATGGAAATGAGCTACTTTCATGCAAGAAGAATGAGCCATGCGTGTCAAAACACAAGTGAAACAAAAATAACAAGGTAGGCCACGAGAATAATTATTTTATTGTTTATTTAATTTTGACATTTCAAAGGCTGAAAAGATCGAAATATGTTCCTTTTATGTGAAAAATAATAAAAATAAGTGTATCCGAATCGAGCGATTCCTAGTGTAAACACGTTTCTGAATGTTTATCGTCATGTAAATAGGACCCATAGTTTTTCAAGAAAACGACGTAACGTTACAGCAAACGAGGAAGAAGATCTAGATATATTGTTATATTTTGAAGGTAAAAAAATAATTTATTATAAAGATAGATTGATACCTTATTTTAATATTCGTTTTAGAAAATTCGGTCAATAGTTTATTAAATGCCTGTCGTGAAATGGAAAATAGTCATTTCAACATTCAAAGAACTTTGAAAAAGCATCAATATAGGCCTTACAAAATATTACTCGTCCAGGAACTGAATGAAGACCAAACACGTAGAAGATTGAAATTTTGTCAGATCATGCTCCACGAGTTTGATGAAATCCCGATTTTTTAAATAAATTATGTGGACAGATGAGTCAAGTTTTTCCACGGCGGGAGTTTTTAATAGAAAAAATAGACGTTCCTGGGAGAATAAAACCAAACACAGAGAAAGGTCAAGCAACTAAAAAACGGGTAGAAAATCAATCCACGTTTGGTGCGAAATTTTTCAAAACATAGTAGTTGTGCCTATATTTTATGATTATACTTTGACACGACCAACATATCTCGAAATGATTTTACCAGAGGTAGATCATCTAATTTAAGAATTCCCTATAGACGTCGTATTGTCTAGAATGATTTGGCATCAGGACGGAGCGATTATACACGGCGTTTTAGAAGTTCGGGAACATTTAAATAATAATAATAATAGGTCTTTATTTATTATTGAATATAATAATAAAAGGGCGAAGTTCAGTAGAGTGAGACACTCTCTGCTCTTCCACTTAACCCCTTAATAATCAATTTCCCATTTGGATAGGCAATGCTGGGACCATTCGATGGCCACCAAATAGCCCTGATTTGACGCCATTGGATATCTTTTCATCTATATATCTATATATACATCTTTCACAAGGTCAATTTTAATCATAACCACAATCTTCAGGCCATTAAAGCAAAAATTCAAGTAGAAATTAACAACTTAAACAGAAACCATAATAACGCTATTTGCAATATTTTCCTAAACTTAAGAAGACGTTATGAGCTTTTCATTGAAAATAATGGTGGCCACTTTGAACAATTTCTTTAATCGATTACTTATTTAATATTATTTTATTATAAAAAGTTTTATCTTGCTTTGTTAAATCTATTTTTTAATAAATTAAATATGAAATTAATTCTAATATCATATTAATTATTTACACGTGATTATGTTTTCAGATACTATTACCGTGCGTTAAAGATTTATCACACGCTGCGTGATATTAATAATTTTCTAGCCTAATTAGTATTTATTTCGTATCATTTGACCTATACATGATATTGTTTTTTTATCACATTTCAATAAAATATAGGTAAAATCCTACAACTTTATGCGAAGCTTTTTCATTTTTTTCTACATTCAAAAATAAGAGAAATAAATGGAAGTAAATATATGGTGAACAACCCTATACAGAAATATAAATTTTCAACTTAGCTTTGAGGATTACTCGATTTGAAACTGTCGTCAAACCATTGGCATTAAAGCAGATAAAATGTTATTTTTCATTTTGAAAATGTTATTGCTGGGTCCTCTATACACGCTCTTGGATATTAGGTTGTAAAAGGTTCCACTGTTCTCACCTTGGTAATAGCTACATTTATGTTTAATAGGTCTTGATGTTGGATAAGGTCCTTCATTCTAAGTGACTGAATTCTGCAACGCTGCTGCCTGCAGACTGTTTCTGGTTTGCATTCTGTAGAGTGAGCTACAGTCATATCGTCCACATGAGGCACTAATCGGATAACTGACGATAATATACAATTACTTTCTTTCTTTTTTTTAAACAATCATTTATAGCCTACTTTACAAAAACTATTTACAAATTTTCCAAAGACATTACATTAAAATCTCCAAATTAATCTCCAAATTTCTCAAACTCGGTTGCATTTAACGACTTATTTCTAAGTAACAGGACATTACTTAGAAAATAATTTAATATAATGGGGCACGTGCACGTGGAATAAATAACACATAACCTCACTTTAGTTAGTCGATTGCCTGCAGCTAAAACAAATCAGCGTTTCTAATGTTAAAACGTTTAATTTTGTGATGTTTGACATTATATGGGACTAAAGCGAGATTACATCTTTTTTGTTTCCCTCCAGGCAATGATCTTGAAAAATATGGCGATAGATGCAGATGCCCTATAGCTTCTTATCAAAGCCAGATCAATGGATAGTTGTATACAACCTCTTTTATACGCAGTTACAAAATACAGATTATTATTTTTCGTTCTCAATAAATTTTCTCCTCTAATTTGTGTTACCTTCTGAAAAAAATTTAAAATGCAGTTTTAAATTTCATGCATTGTATGTTATTAATTAGCAATATTTTACTAAAGCAAATCTTCATATTTTGATCTCTGGGTTATGCAGATATTTACGCAACACCTTGTATACATAAATTAGTGATTTGTCCGTATTATATTAATTCACCTATTGTTTTTATTTTCTAATAATGCAGTCATACATTTTTGTTAACGTTGAGGGCAAAAATGGAATGGGAACAATTTATTCAGCTCAAGTACCCAGACGGTAATTTTTAACAATTAGGACGAGTAATTTAGTCTCACGCGAGGGCGTATTAACCTGACGGGAAAGAGAAAATGGCAACAATAATGCTACGTTAGATGCCCGAATTGAGAAAAGCAGACGTAATCAACATGGAGGCAATGAAGACGAGTGAAAGATAGTGCAAAACAGAATTCATTTGAAATTGGGTAATACCTGCTTAGTTTGCAACTGAATTAATGAAAATGCCGTCGAAATCGGTTTAATCCGGGCGTTTGTTGATTAGATTTCTGTCTTTATTTGTCAAAATGGCATTGAAATCACATTAATTTTAATTGCACTAAGACGTGACTATCTTGTGATATTAAACAAAAACTTATTAGATAATAATTGGTAACATTAAAATTTACTATTTCACTGAAATCTTCATTGCCTCATCATTCTCTAGTTTATCTGAACTGTGGAATAATTTATAGCTTTAGCGAGTATCATAAATACATATGGTCCGTTAAATGGCACAAATTATGTACTGCCATTTCATATGCGAATCAATACATGTTCTTTGAAGAAAGAAACCAAAAATCCTTCCAAATAAGATGTTAAAGATAAATTATTTTAATATATTTCTTCTACTTCCTTATGTAAATTTGCTGATTTCCGTACAGTCTGTAGAATGGATAAGTGGGCCATTCCAGTTAACTGAACAGATATATTTCATATACGTTCTAGGATGGATATGAAATCGACCAATCACAGTACGTGTATTAAGTACATAGGCAACTATTCGTTTAAAAAAATTCAAGTTAGTGCGTAAGCTGTCAAAGTAATTGCCAGTGTGTATTAGTGCAGTTTGATAAAAAATAATTTAAAATGAGTGACTCCAGTGAAAAATCGATAAACGGTATACCACCTAAAATTTTACTGAAATTATTATATAGAGACAATATGAGAATTAGAGATATATGGCAAAAAAAGTAGATATAAGGGGGGGGGGGTCTGGTTTGAACGTACGACCTCTTCGACATTCGACGTTAGAAGCGTAAATGCAAGCGCTAGGCGCCTTCATAAAATGTTTTCACCTAGAGCATAAGATTAAGCAGATGCTAAGTTTGTATATCAAAATGTGATTAAAACTACTTATTTGAAGTTTTTTCTTAATCCGGTCGTACAAAAGTATACTGTACAACTCGAGTGTATTATCCATATCGCACTCGAAAGATGAGGCACTCCGCCTATGGCGTCGTACTCAATGTTCTTTCCCGTGCGATATGGCTATCATATCCACTCTTGTTGCACAAACTACTATTTCATACATCTTTATATAAGTATATTTTATACTAAATATTTTCTAACACTTAGTATAAGTACTAAAAAACCACTGATAACACTACAATCTATATTTTTCAGTGCTGAATTCATATGGATTAAATGCAGTGGCTTTCTGTTCTTTTATGTATTTCGCTTATTATACTCCAATTATAGAAGAGAAGAATGTAGCTGCTGAAATGAGTGGAGTATGTCAATCCCAAGCAGAGTTTTTTTGCAACAAGAATGCCAGTGATGATTTCATCTCCCAACAACTAAAACTGAATGTTAATCGGCGGGTTAAAGTCAGTTTTGTGACCACTATCAAACAACATCTTCGAAACTGCATCTTCTCGGGGGACCAGTGGGCGGAAGAAGTCAAATCACGCTTGAACACAGTAAGTGATTTAGTTGCCAGTGATGGGATATACCATCAGAACTGCACGAAAAAATTTGTCCAAGGGTAGGCCCCAGGATGAAAGCATCACTGCTGCTATTGAACATGTTCGGAATTACACTGAGATCATGCAAGAAGAATGCCAGTTTTCTGTGAACCTAAACCAAAAGATAAATCACTGAAGAGAAGGTTGGAAGACCGTTATGTGAGTGACATTATTATATGAGTGGGTCAAAACCGAGAGACTACTCTGTTTTCGCAATACTGGATACAAAATTTTGACGCAACAATGATATGAATCTAAACAGGCGAATGAGGAGGAAGGACGCCTACGAATTGTTGAGCTGCAGCTGACATAATTAGGGAAGATATCCATGTAAAAGTATGCTCCCTTGATGCCTATCCAGGCCCACGAGGTTTTTTGGAAAAGTGCGAGGAAGAGGTTCCACAAGCCTTGCAGGTGTTGCTTGGTTCGGTCATACTCGATTCAAAAAGAAAAAAACCAAAGTGACCTGTATCGCTCATACAGTAAGATTAGCCACCAGACCAAGGTCGTTCCATCTATCCTGTAATAATGTCTATCTATCCTATAATAATACCCATATGATTCTTATATTTAGTGGCAATTTAATATAAATATATTACAAAAATAATAAAAGTGTAGTAAAGTAAAAATATACCTACTACGACAGTCCATTATTCCACTATTTCCTATGAAAGGAAAACGATTCATTGCCGCCCATCAAGATGCACAATGTGCGTTTCCATATATTTTGTTAAATAAATATATTAATTTTTTATGATATAGTATAGTTATCCTATTTCTGACTACTTCTACATATACCTGAAGTAGAAACAACTATTTTAATTGATGTTGGAAATTGGTTCAATCGGTCCATTTATCAATTTTGAAGATATTTTCTAAAACCTGAAAATGAAACCAACTTTTTTCATTGATGTTGACAACTGGTCGAACTTTCATCTGCGCAGTTTGATAATGGGTGGTCCAAAAGTGCTGTTGGTCTCATTCGATATATGATATAATGCCCTAAAACTTTTACAAGGAATACTTGTATGATAAATTTGTTATTTTCGAAGATATTTGAGAGAAACTGACGTTGAAACGAAAATTGTTCGTAAATGTGGAAAACCGGTCCCCATCTTTGACCTATTGTAGTTTGGTAGCGAGTAGTCCAATTCTTCTCCAATTTTGGTCTCATTTGATGCAGAATTTAATGATCTACAACTTTTATTTAGAGCACTTTTTCAAAATTTCAATTAGTAGAGGAGATATAAGCGAAGAACCCCAAAAACACCCCTTTTCGGGTATATTTTTACCACACGCCCCTTCTCCACAACTCCGCCAAGGGGGAAAGGCTAGGATAGTGTCATATTGGATCACAAATGAAGCCATTATAACAAAACACCTTTTGTAGGAATTATTTCCGCATTGCATGTTTAACCTACTGGTCTAAATAGTTGTTTAACAATTTGGAGTATAAATGCAAACAGTAGATGTGCTCTTTGTGACCCATTTTAAATTTTATTTATGTGTGGCCTATATAGGTCGAATTATATGAACTACATATTAGTCCATAAATACCAGTACATTTGAGAGATTTATTTTATCTTTGCAATGGATGAATGACTTTTCGATAAAGTTAGAATACTTAAAAGAGATTTATATGAGTCGTTTAAAACAATTGGAAGTGTTATAAGACATATCGCTAACAAAAGTTAAAGAGTAGTATTTGGTATTTGGACTAATTTACATTATGCTGGACAGAAATTTTTGAAAATTGCTTTAAAAGGGATATATGAACATAGTATTATTGTTCATTTGAAAACATAAATAAATTCCATATCTAATTTCTGTGATGTTTATTTATTTATTATTATCATGGCACAAATCTATTTTTAAATAATACTTACGTGCTCATATAATGATTTCATTTTCTATCTATATCTGTTTCGTCATAAAATTTTATTTTTAAATTTGATATCTCTTGACAGTGATTTGACCCGCAAAATTCGTAATTTTTGCATACGTGCTCCATTACACTACAACATTACACATAAAAATAACAACACTTTAATAGAACTGTTATTGGATATATTCCTAGATTACCTGTATGTTGATTTATATAGTTGGTTTTTATTGTCAACCTTTACAAATATTTAAAGAGCGACTGGTCGCCGTCACGTGCCTTCATAGCGCTATTCTTGTGTGTATTTGTTAATTGAATTTTATAAAAGATGTTCTCGAAACAAGTATTTACAACTTACATGCATGTGAAGTAAATCAAATGATGACGAAAACCTACAAAAATAATGAAACCCACTTAACGTGTTGCGCTCTATTTTGTCGGTAGTGTTTAATTTTTTCTTTGCTGCTTAATTGTCGTTTCTTAGCGGCATTAGATTCATCCGAAAAAAATTAAATCAGGTTGGCTTTTCAACCAAAAATTAAAAATTTGTCTCAAGCCCTACGGAATAAATCGAGCATAACGGATTAACTGGGAAACCCTGTATGTACCTACAATTAACTTAAATTTGTTAAATTTACGCGTATTTTCCAATATAAATAAATTGATGTACCTATTTTCTCATTCTCTGTGGTGTTTATTTATTTATTTATTTCCTTATCTTATTTGTATCAAATTTAGAAGTATAAAGGTTGTAATTAAGCAAAAAGTCATTTAATAGTAGTTATTTTATATCAAAATTTGAAAGTAGCAGTTTGTACATACAGGCTGTCCATTTTATCAGAGCACTCGAGAATATCTCACTTAATATCGGGTATACAAAAAAAAATATATTTTTACGAAAATTGTGCCGATTTATATAACCTACCAAATGGTTTAAAGACATTTGAAATCCATGGCCTACTTTAAGAGTTAAGGCGGAAAATATGGATAATACGGAAAAGGTCTAGGCCAAATATCTCCGTTATTTGAAGAGATACAAGAAAAATTTTAAGGCGAAAATGTTTACGAAACAGAGTGTTTTAACGAGGTTTTATTTAATTTCTTTCAAAACCGCTGAATTTTGAGATTTACTCTTCAGGCTGTTAAAAAAATTATTTTGAAACGGGCGGGAAATGGCGCCATTAAATAGAGTATTTTTCTCCTTTTTCAACGATATATCACATACCATATTTATTCATTGGTACTACGTTAGTAATTATGAAAACATTTTTTAAAAACCAATAATTTTTTTAACAAGCATTATACTTGCCGTGGAGAAGTATGATTAAATAAAACGATAAAATAATTCAATAAGTTGTTCAAATCTTTGCTATAATAAAACATTAACACAATTAAGAAGATTAAAGTAAATTCAGGTAACAAAAACAAAATAATAATCAAGAAAGCAACATGGAGCAATTATGGAAAGAGTATTCGCAGTTATGCCAATGTATAGAGGTCCTCCATAAAAGCGTCACTCCTTGCTCAGAAAATTAAAATGTCTTTACCAATTAATTTAAGTATAATATCCATTTGTTTGTATTTCATGATTTCACTATTATTTCAATTATTTTAAAATAGTTGGCTATGAACAAACTCGAGAATTTAATTTTTTAAAAGATCATCTCAGTTAATACTTAAACTCTCACTCAATCACACTCGTTTAAGAATTTAGAATTTTCAAAAATGATTTTCACACACATTGATCGTTATAATATGTTTGTTACATATTGCCAATGCAATTTTAACTCTGGATTAGCTCAAGTAGAATATAGAAACAGATTTCCACAAGCACTACAGCCGAATAAAACTTAGCTACGAAACTAATCGTTCATTTTTAAAGAAGAAGACAAGGTTGAACAGTGTTACTGATAATGTAAATAAGATAAACCGAGTTATTAATTATGTAAGAACTAAAAATACAGAAAATTTGGAAACATCATTAAGAGAAATTCAAATTGCTGGTCATATAAATAAAACAAGTGCTAGAAAAATTTTAAAGAAAAATGGTTGCCGGTATTATAAAGCCAAAAAAGTTGACAATTTACAAGTGGGGGACAAACCAAGGAGGACGACTTTTTGTAGGTGGCTGTTGGAAAAGAAGCGTGCCGATCCATTAATATGTAGTAAAATACTTTGGTCCGACGAGGCAAATTTTTCCAATAATGGATTCTTTAATCGCAATATTCATTACAAATGGACTTCTGAAAATACACACTGGCATAGACCGACTGGGTTTCAAAATCGTTTTTCAATAAATGTGTGGATACTGTGGATAGATATTTTAGGCACCAATTTAATAGGTCCTTATTTTTCTGATCGTCATCTCAGTGGTCACAGGTACCTAAACTTTTTGAGAAATGAATTTAATAAATTCTTAGATGACCTACCTTTAGAAAATCGACACAACTTTCAATATTTTCAACAAGATGGAGCTCCTCCCCACAATTCCCAGATTTGTCTAGATTATTTAGACGAAATTTTGCCTCAACATTGGATAGGTACCAATGGATTTATTCGATGGCCCCTTGTTCTTCAGATATAACCCCAATGGATTTTTTTCTATGGGGGTATATTAAAGATAAGGTATTTTCGACGACACCGCAATGTAGAGGACTTAAAAGCTCGAATTCAACAGGCATGTATTACAGTTACCCCCGAAATGCTGAGTAATGTTTTAAATGCAGTGCCCTGCCGCGCTCGACTGTGCATAACAAATCGCGGTGGACACTTTGAACACTTGATATGATATTTTAAAAATTATTTTGAGTATTAGATAAATATTAATGTTTTGTGTGCTATATTCTTTTTATTATTAATTTGTTTTTGTTGCCTGAATTTACTTTATTCGTCTTAATTACGTAGTACCAATGAATATATATAGTATGTGATATATCGTTCAAAAGGGAGGAAAATACTGTATTTAATGGCACCATTTAATATAAATAAAAATTAGATAAAACCTCGTTGAAACATTCTGTTTTGCAAAAAAATTTCGCCTCAGAATTTTTCTTGTATCTCTTCAAATAACGGAGATATTTGGTCTAGACGTTTTCCGCATTTTCGATATTTTCCGCCATAACTCTTAAAGTAGGCCATGGATTTCAAATGTCTTTAAACCATTTTGTAGGTTATATAAATCGGCACAATTTTCGTAAAAATAATTTTTTTTGTACGACTGATATTAAGTGAGATATTCTCGAGGGCCCTGAAAAAATGGACAGCCTGTATGTTAAATTTTAAAGCCTGTTACTTTTATAGTATTATAAAACTATATATATGTATATTACTTTTATACTATTATAAACATATTTTTTTAAATGTTTTAATTTAGCAACGAAATATTAAAACTAGTTATAGTAATTAAGACGATTTATTTTAACTAATATGTTGCAATTAAAATGGATATTAAAATTTAAATAAATTTGTTACAGGTTAGAGTTGCGTTTGTTAGTTTGTTTAGACTGTAAAATAAAACACATCTTTAAAGATTAATATTTTCATATTTAGTTCTAAAACTGTTAATTTGAAATGGCCGTCTTGTACACACATTTGTCTATATTCAACTAACTATAAGAAATATAACAAACACACTTAACAAAGAACTTGGTTTGTCAGCACATTTTCGAACTAAGATGATAACATAAACAAGCTATGTTCAGAAACTTGAGTGGCACTGAAAATGATGAAATTTTGCTAAAAATCGAGTAACTTGAAAAATTGAAGGAATTTTGAAAAGCTATATCTCCGAAACAATAAACGCTCAAGTCTCAAATTGTTGAAAATTTAATCTACTTCAAAAACGATTATATAACGGTTTTTGATGAGAAGCCAGTCCTTCCGGATCAAATTCGACAAAAACTGAAAACATGTAAAACATTTCAAGATTTTCTTGATTTTCCACAATCATCCGGTCGTCTGCCGAGGTCAAAAACTTAGAGTTAACATTCTTCTTTCATCATAAATAACATACCAAAAAAGAAGAAATGCCAGATTTGATGCACCGTTTACCCCCTTTTCATATTTAATTTGACTGAATTAATGAGGTATCTGCCAGATTTGATCATATAAGTTGTTTTTTTTATTAGTTTAGTTTATTAGTGACAAGAGTCTTTTTCCATTTGAAAGTTAGTGAACACACTAGCGCGCCAAAGCACAGGCGACCCCGGCCTCTACAAAACTATTCCAGGTCAAGTGCCAGGCGAGTCACCCCCGAAAAGGAGTGGAGCTACCCCCCTGGCTCGACACTATAAGCTCTTAAAAGAAAGTCAGGTGGTTATATTCCCAAAAAATCAAAAATGTTAACGAAAGAATAAATTGAAAAGTTTATGGTAGGGGCTCCTAATAAAACTGATTTAATTAAAAAGGTAGCTTCAGTTTTTGGTATATTTGGACCATTATCTATTCCATAATGAATTATCAATAATCAGCCTCGATGACATTTCGACATTTCATCTTCAGGTGTCAAATCTTATCGTGCCAAGACGAAGATACTACGAACTTTTACAGTCATTGCAAACGAAAATAGCAAAATCATATTATAGGCCCTACCTGGCCCTACGTCCTGAACATACCAATCGTCGACGATTTTCCGTTGCCAGGTAAATTATTACTTGCAGCGGTCTGCAAAATAAACCGAAAGTCCATTGCAATACTTGCCATTAGCAATGGTCTGCAAAGTAATAGCAGGTATGGAAATACTTAGTTTCTGGTTCAATATTAACTTTGAAAACGTTGTAAAAAACCGGTCGTAGAAAAATATATGTCTAGTCGTATTAACAGCCCAATAAGTTATATTTTGCGGAGACAAGCGTCTAGAGCATTCTCACGACTTAAATTATATTTCTTACTATTTATCATATCACAACTTTCCTTTTTAAATGATTAGCTTCGCTCATAGATGCCGATTTTTTTCATCAATTTAATATCAAGCTGACAATTTGATTTATTATAAATGCAAGAGAAAATATGTTTTCTTACTTTTATGATTAAGTATGCAACTTTATAAATTAATTTTTTTATATGTAGTTATTTGTTCAGCTTATTCTACGAAACTTACCGCGCTACGAACAATAAAAGCCAGTTGACACAATCTTTTGCAGGATCTAAATATTTAATTAGATTTTAGTGGACTGCCACCAAACCAAAATCAAACAGTATAGACAACTATTTAGCTGGAAAATACTTGGTTCTTGTATTGCATCGTGTCTGAGTATGTTGAAGTCTCGATGTTTCGGCTCCCGTTTTGGAACCATTTTCAGAAAGTAAACAGAAATGATCAAGAGAAAGAGGTTTATGAAATTGTTGACCTTCATACACAGCAATAAAAGCAAATTTCAAACTAACGGAAATGTCCACTCCCACAATACGAGAGGTCGGAGCAGACTCTGCACATTTAAACACAATCATGAATATTTTTAAAAATCGCCACGCTATGCTGGCATAGTTTTTTTATAACAAGCTACCTTTGGAAATTCAAAATAGTAAATCCATGGAAGTCTTTTAAAAAAATCTAAAGGATCTTTTATTGTCTGATGTTTTTATAGCCTTGGGGAGTTTTTATTTTTTTGAATAATATAAATTGACTAAAACATAATATTTTTAGTCGCAAACTCCTCTATACAATCCTTATTTTACTATAAGGAACGCAACCAGACTGCAACCAACAGCTACTCTCCGGGCTATGTGCCCCGCCGAGCGCTGAATTACAAGTTACAAGCCTGGCGCGTTAAGTGTAATAATTGCATATTACCATCAAAACGCTAATGCTTCGATTGCAACAAACACCAGCCGAAAGACTGATCCTACTTGCAGACTACAGTCTGCAAGTGGTGTGTGACGGCTGGCAAGAGAGCTCCTTTAAGTAGGATCAGTCTTTCGGCTGGTGTTTGTTGCAATCGAAGCATTAGCGTTTTGATGGTAATATGCAATTATTACACTTAACGCGCCAGGCTTGTAACTTGTAATTCAGCGCTCGGCGGGGCACATAGCCCGGAGAGTAGCTGTTGCTTGCAATCTGGTTACGTTCCTTATAGTAAAATAAGGATTGTATAGAGGAGTTTGCGACTAAAAATATTATGTTTTAATATTCCGCCCTCTAAAAGCATATTTGAACTATAAATTGACTAGTTCCATCATTTATATTTACTATTTTGTTTACTTGTATTTTGTACACTTGTATTTGTTTTATACATTTTTTATATCTTTATATTTTATACATTTATTTATTTATATTTTATACATTTATCTTTGACAATTTATGCCTGTGACTTACAACATATACAAGTAATGTATCTTAAGTGGTTAATAAAGCTTATTATTATTATTATTATTATTATTATTATTATTATTATTATTATTATACCGTCTCATATACGGAGTAATCGCGAGAAAATTCTTTTTTTATTGTACTTTTCATAACTAAACCACTAAATAAAACAGTTTATTTTTATTGTTATTGCCTGAGGTCACCACCTTCATTTAAAAATAAATCTAGTAGATATTTAATTTATTTATGCACGCTACTAATTAGTTTTGTGGGAACATACTCGTGTCATCGTATAATTCATTTGTTTTCTCATAGAAACTGATTTGAAAATCCAAAAATATACAGCAACAGACTCAAGTTAATGATAATTTTTACCTTATCCCAATAATATATCCTTATATGTGATAGAAACTAAAACTGCGAGCACCAAAACCGTATTATGACCATTTCATTTAACTACAAGATGAACACTAAATCTACGGAAATACTGAGTCTGTTAAAATTCACTAACGACTGGCATCACATAACAAAATACCATATACCTGCTAATTAGTATTTAATAATATTCATACATTTCGTTATTTGTTTTGGATATTCTGCAGAGCTATCGGTTTAAAGATGTGAATCGTCTAGTGTAACTTCGAATAGGAAATAAATGATATTAAATATTTGCCTTAAATTGTCTGACACCTTGATTACATTAGAAAATACTTTGCTTGATTCCTCGAATACGATATAATGGAACGCCTCGGAACAATCGAGTAATTAAGTACTTTTTTAGCGGTTAGCGGTTTCCTTTTCAATAGCACCGAAGACGCGAATTATTCTTTTCTTAAAAAATTAAAATTTAAACGTAACTAATTATGCACCTTACTCATTAAAAATCATTTCTGTTATTTTTTATGACTATTTTAAATATCGTTAGACTAACCGGTACTTTATCAAAAAATAATACTTTAAATTAACAAATATGTGAGAAAATAATTCAGACTTTACAATAATTAATGGACGAAAATAATAAAAGTGTAGTAAAGTAAAAATATACCTACTGCGACAGTCCAGTATTCCACCATTTCCTAAGAAAGGAAATCGATTCATTGCCACCAATCAAGGTGCACAATGTACGTTTCCAAATCAATTGAAAATAATGTCCTTAACTTGCGACATACTACGTCTTCGATCGGAAAACGCAAAATAAAATCTGATCGCAATATGCCCTCAGCAGGCAGATTTCCAGTGCAGGGCTGTTGTGCATCGCCAGCCGCAGAACCCCTGTATATACTTCTTGAAATTAAACACTTTGTTATTAAACGAAAACTAAACAAGTACTTATTTAACGTACGAACAGAGTTGAATATTTTATTTACTAAAAATTAAAATTTGTTTACACAAATAAATAGTTATCGACACCTGAAATTTTGCTTTAAGTCAGGTTCGGTTTAAATTGTTAGATTATTTTATAAAGCTGAGAAAATTCCCTTATATTATTATGCTCTGGGGCAACCGAAGAGGTAACGCGGGCATTGGATTTAATTGTCACGAGATACTCCGAAAGCACAGCATGCCGAGGACTTGGCGTGCTCCCTTATTTATACTAACGATGGGGAATGAGCTCGCGGATGTGTGGAAAGAGCTCGATTCTGCCCCCCCACCCCCCTAGCCGCTCTCAGGGGCTCAAATGGTGAAATATTGTGCAATACATGCTGAAATTTTGGAATTACGAGTCGAAAATTATATCAATAAAACGGCGATGAAAAATGGAACATTTTGATATAAAAATGTCACTGGAATATATTTTTGTTTTAGAAATATGAATGATAACTGTCTGAATAACTTGTTAAATTGAATTGGTCCCGTGAAGTAACGTTGAGAGCTATATTTTAATCCATATTTGATGTTATATTAAGTCATATTGAGGGTATTGCATCGCCGGTGTTGAACGAAGTGAAAGCATGTTTTAGGGAATCGAAAGGAAGATGGCGGCGAGTGGCTAGTACTTTATGGGGAACATGTAAATTGGACTTATATTCAGATGAATGTTTTATGGGTGGATTGAAAAGGTGTTTCGAGATATGAATGTTTGGTTGAATTAGAAGTGAATTTGAAGAGAAATTTGTTTGTAGAAAATTTTGGGAAGTGAATAAAATTATTTTGACTTTGGGTTTGGAGAGTGGTTTAACAGCTACTGAGGGGGCTGTATTTTTTGAGGCAGTCTTTTGTAAGGTTTTGACTGTAATTTGGTGAATTTTGAAGTTTGAATGCTTTTGTTGATTGATTCGGATTGTTGGTGAATGGTGCATGAATTTTCTCAGGATTATTTTTGAGAAACTGTGGTTTTTGACTGTTGCAAGTGTCTTAATGACTTTTTTATAGGGTTTTGACAAGTTGGCATTAAAGGTTGAATTACTTTGAAAATTTTAGTAATTTTGGCAGCGGCCATTTTATTAATATCGGGAATATACTATAACACTTGAAACGGTCGCCCATCCAAGTATTAACCGCGCCTAACGTTACTTTACATCGCATATCGAAGTATATACATAGCAAAGACGCATCTACGCTCGCCCAAATGACATCTTCTGCAACAGAAAATACTTAATATGAAAACTTTGTAAATATATTTTATAGCGGAGGACTACCATATATTAGATGGTTGTTTGTATGTATAATCTCAACATGTGATATACCTTCCCGGAATCTGATAATATAAATTTAATGTAATCCAGCATGTTGAAAAATTTCTGGTTCTTGGTAGAAGTAGTTTTTACAACGGAATTCTCTATTCTCTTTGTTTCAGTTTTGTTATAAGTTTCTGTTTCTTTCTTGATTTGTTAAAACCAGGCATAAGAATAAAAATAATAATACCACGTTACTAGAGTTTAATTTTATTTCAATTTTTTTCTATTGAATAAGTTTTAGAATAAATTTATGAAAGTTATGTATTGTGAGTTTTTAATAATATCTAGAAAACATTATTACTTAAAAAACGCATAATTTTTTTCTAGAAAAATCGCTAATATGGATTATTAAAATTGTATTCCTAAAAATCTGTCGTAGTAGGCCTCGAATTTTAGAAAAATCTGGTGCTTTTTGCACCAAAAATCCAGATCAATAAGCTCTACAATTAAAAAAAAAAAAAAACGGTAAAAATCGTATAAGCAAAGCCCGAGAAATTTCTACCTTAACAGTTTTATTTATTGACTCGGCAACGGTGTAATACTTAAATAAACGATTATATTTTTCCTTTCTTTTGATTTATTATGTCATCAGTTAAAATTATTATCACCAGCGTAATTTTAACACACTGTGTATTGCAAAGTCGCCATTTTCCATAGACAGTGCAAGAAATCCCGATTTCCTAATTTTCCACTCACAGCTTTTAACGCAATGATTTCATATTTGCGCTCTGATCAGGAAATTAGCTCAACACGTTACCAAGAGCCTGTGGTATTAGTGAATTCAATTCCCATGAATCCGTGCTTTTCCTTTAGAAGTTAGTTTTATGTCATAGGAACGCTTGACGTGACTATTTAATTACTGCAGTTCAATTAAAAGCTTTACCTACTCAGTAAAAATCTATTAGTTGAAATTTCTGTGTTGAAATTGACTTTAAACTCCACTCTGAAAATGTAAGGTAGAAAGAAGTGACTTAATTAAAAATATAACTTAAAAATAGTTGAAATTAATTCCTCATAGTGAAGTTAATGAAGTTAATTTAAATTCCTGACTGATTTCTAAGCTGTGTAGATTTAATTAAAGAAACGCGAAATCTTCGTAGTCGTATGGAATTTATTCCTAACTTAGAACTGTTTTAAAACTATAATATATTTTATTATTCAAGGGTTTATAATATGAACGTACATCTTTCTATTCTATTTATTCATCGTATATCTATTCTTTGATTAGAGTAGACATAAGTTTTATTTGATACTGGTCAAGTGTGCAGTAAAAGTAAGTTTTTGATCAAAGATGACACCAAGATAACGAAAAGTAGTCAGACTTTTTGAATTGAGATGTTCAATTTATAATCAAACATTATTTGTGAGATGTTTATCGAAAATGTCTTTCTTGATTCTATATTTCTCAGCAGCTTTCCATTTTTACGACATTCCCCGCAAATACGAAGCATGCCAACTTTCTCATTATTTGTATATACCATTGTAACAATACTTCACTGAAAGTATCAATTAGAAAACTGTAATTTCAATTATTTTGTTTCTTTTTTAAAATACAAAGGTAACCTGATGCGAAATTTTTTGATAGCCGTATGATAATAACTGTAGATTTAAAATACTACAAGTACAAGCTGTTTTTACAGTTTTTTATAAAAATAATTGGCCATAAATGCCCGAGCATAGTGGTATCAATGAATTCGTAAAATACGGGCAATTTAATGGACACAATGAGCCACCACCATCCCATTTGAAAAAAAAACCGAGTTATTTCCAAGAAACTAAATTACTTGCGTTAAAACGCCTTCATTTTGATATGTTCAAAAATAAAAAAAATTAGGGGTGAGCCACTACTTTGTGGTACACGGGTACATGGTTTCAAAAATGAAATAATTGATTTGAATTAATGATATCAGATCCCGAACACAAACGAATTCCTCGCGTTCGAAAAATTAAAAAGGTTTGCGTCGGAGAGCTTTGGAGAGACCCTTGAGGATGTTCGTGTACTTATTTTTGATTAGAAAGTATCAGATTTTTTAAAAATTTTTGATTTTTTGCACGTCAAAGGCCCTGTATATGCAGTTGGAGCACTGGAATTCAGTGAAAGATCGAAAAAACACTTTTAGTTGCTGTGGCAGGGTATTTTTTCACCGCCCTGTATATTACTTCTTGAAATAACGCACTAGTTGTAGAACGGCATTCTAATATTCATTTTTAAATACTTCACAGAGTTTAATGCAGTTAAAATTAACTTAAAAGTAGATTGTAAAATGTTAATTTTCCAACGACAGTTTTGTCTTAGAAAAAATAAAAAATTAACTTGTATTTAAAAATTTGAAAAATTCACTTTTTTGGCGAAGGTGCCGATTATAATAGTTTGAAAATTCACTTATATTAGATGCGCGAGGGCAGAACAGTTTTGTTGTTATTTACTTGGAGCTACCAAGGAAGAATTCGCTGATAGGTATAAGAACGCGGATCGGAAATGACTTGCCCGAGATTCGCCGCGCGCGACCTTTTATTCTATTGCTACGGTTGCGTTTGTCGTGCACCGCGAGTCTCGCACAATCATTTTTTTGTAATCTGGAAAGCTACCGCCTATTCCGTGCGGGCACGGTCTAAAGCTGGAAATTGAAACTGACAGTAATGTGATTGTTTCTGTCTTAAAATTTGAAATCTGTTGCTATTTAAATGGAATTCGAGTCAGATTTACTTAAGAAGTTAAATTTATCCGAATTTATTGTACTACTTTTCGACTCGCCCTCGTAAAACGACTCCGCAAGCTAGCACTTATTATGGGGCTGCGGTCATACTTCTTGGTGCTGTTTGGTCCGAGTTGAACGAACGGAAGTAAGTTTTAATAATACATTTGAACTGTGCTGTGGGCTGTAGAGTGAATACCTACGAGCCTCTTTTGTGGTGAAAAATAATATATTTTTGTTTGGAAATTTAAGTTAGAGACTCCTGAAGCCGTAAATACACTTTATTTGTTCTGATTCGGAAGTTCGGGGGGGTTCCCTCAAAACTGTTGGACAGGGTTAAAAGCTACATTCTCTATATGACCAGAAGGGTTGGCTCACTTTTTGTTTAAAGAAGTTATTTATTTTAATTATTTAGTAATTTTGAAAGTCACTGGCAGAGTCGAGAGTAACACCCTGTACATTTTGTTTAAAACGAATTTACAAAATTCATTTAGTCACTTGAACAGAGTTTAAAAGTTTAATTTAACGTAATTTAGTTATTTTTTTACAATAGATATTTTTAGATAACTTTTCGACTGTCAAATTTCGACTTATAGATCTTTTATTTAATTGTTTAATTTTATTTAAGCGTTAGCTTCTGAAAAAATTCACTGGTGCGCGAGGGCAGATTTTATTTCTTAAATTCACTCTTTTTAACCAGGTTTCGGCCTGGGAAGCAATTTCAGGGTCGCGTTATAAAAATTCCTGACGTGTAAGAAGATAAGTGGAACTAGGCAAGCGGTAACTACTCTCTTCATTTCGTTAAACCGAAAGAATACTAGAGTACTTCTTAACGCAAACAGTACACAAACTTTCATAATGTTGACTTAAAAAATTTATGCAAATTAACTTCATTTCTAGAACGATTTAAATACGCGAGAAAATCACTGGAAAACTGCTTGATTTGGGCTTACGGAGCTCGGTTATTTGTACTATACCACGGTTGCGTTTTTCGTGCCCCGTGAGTCAGGCACGAACGTTTTTACCCCCGTTTTAGATCTGGAAATGGTACCACCTGGTCTGGACCTGTACGATTGCGTAATATTGCACAACATTGCTCAACACTTTTGCAAAAGCATGAAATTTCAAATAAAAATTATACAGAAAAATCGGCATTGAAAAGGAGAAATTATTGATATAAAAATGAACTTGAATCTAATCGGGTTTTGAAATTATTAAGGTTTTATTGTCTGGAAATTAAATGTTTTCGGAATGCCTCCGTAAAGTCGAAACGAAGGTCCGACGTTTTACGGTTGCAAGATATGAATATAATATGAGAATGTTCCCGATAGATGCGAGGTGAATATTAAGATATGAAAATGTGCCCGATATGTATGGAACGAAAATAAGATAGATGTGGGTTGCAAGAAGAATGTCGATATTGTATGCAGTATACGACGGGCGATTGAAAAATAGAAAAGATGGAAACGGCAAACGGGTGGTAGAATTTGATGAATCGAATCGGAACGTTGTTGTTAGAAGTACGGAGGGTAGTTTGGTGTATACGAGGGGCGGTTGAAAAGTAGTAAAATTTTAAATGCAAAATTTGTTTATGGAAAATTAACGAATCGAGATAGAATGTTGTGACTACGGATATGAATAGTGGTTTTGGTTAATTTTGAGATTATTTGGGTCTGATTTTTTAAGCTGGATTTTTGAACGGGTTCGAGTCCTGAAATGGTGAATTTGAATGTTTGTTGTTATTTGACGGTCAACGCGTATTATTTGAGAATTATCGATTGTACGTGAATTTTTCCAGAATTATTTTTCAAAAAAGCTGTATGTTTTGGCTCGTATGAGTATTGTAATTACTTTTTTTATTACTTTTGACATGGCGCACGTGAAGTTTGATTTATTTTTTAAATTTTTTATATTTCTTATAGCGCTGATAGAAGAGAAGTACTATAACAAGAGTTGATATAAAAGAATTTGTGCATATACGCGTATGTGGAAGGAGCGGAAGTAAATATTGATGAGCTGTAGAATGTCATGTATAAAAATAAATGATAATTTATTATTTAAGACGTAAAACCGAGTAGATATTTAGATTGAACGAAGAATAGCTTGTAAAAAATTTATTTAAATGAATTTTTATACCGGGGGTATGCAAAGTGTCTTAGAAGTGGTTTGATATTATCGGGTTCTGCAAGTAATTTTGAAGTTCTTATTTTGAGAAGTTTAAGTTGTAAAATGAGAATATTGAATGTTTTGACGGTATTTTGGGTATTTTTAGGAATTATCGGATTGTAGTGAATTTTTTCAGAAAATGTTTCGAAAAGTTGTAGTTTTTTCATTATTTAAATTGTATGGATACTTTTTTTCTAGACGGATTTAATTGGCAAATTTTGATATTTTTTCGAGTTGATTTTTTAATAATACGTAGGACTATTAATTATTTTTATCATTGTTAGTTTGTATTCAATATTGTTATAACCTATTTGTATATGTACTAAATATTATTATTATTATTTCTCACAAGTAAGTTGTTTTAGGACATGTATCGAAATGTATAGATAATATTTACAGATATAATTCTATTTTTATTGTTACTCGGTTAATTCTACGACAGATAATATCTGTAAAGTAAATAAGTATAATTTAAGGGGAAATTTTGTTCTTCAAAACAACCATGTTTCATTAAAAAGAAACGTTATTTCTAAGAATTCTCGAAACTAAGTTATCTTTTGATAAAACTAAATTCGCGATTATATAGTAATCTTAGTTCATATGTTATTAATTTTAAACTATACAGTATGATTTGTAATTTTGGGGCAATATTTAAGAGATGATAGTGGGTAAATATGTAGTTTGTTATGTAGACAACAGTCTAACATCGCATACGTGACAAATTGATCGAGAATATCTGTTATCGCATTAACGCATTAGAAAGCAGTAACTAAATATCAAGAAATAAATTATATTTCCTGCATATGTCTATTCGACATTATCCGTTCATATGCTTGTGACCCTTGTTGTAATAATTATTTATATCTGCACCATTTTGTTACTTAAATACTTTTTGGCTAATTAGCCTTTTAATGGAGGCGCGTTACGTTACTTACTTATTAACAAAATAATTTGCACAATTAATTGTCAACTAATTATGCAGGGCACGCCAAATGGTTTATTTTTTAAATTGTGCTTGTCCTAAACAAAGTAATATTGAATCAAATTATTAAATCTTCATATAAACGAACAATTAAATAAGATGTAATATCTACATTCACATAAATTTTAATAAACGACAACAAAAATTACATTTCCAGTATTTCCATCATCGAGGAATGATTCGTTTTGGGTGTTGCCTTGGCTTTTCACATTGAAACCATACCTGAAGTTCTTAGCGCACACCTACAATGTCTGAGTATCTAGGATAGGTACAGCATTATTAATTTTAGACAACTTGGGATACAAAATTACCGCTCAGATAAAGGATGCAGCTTACTTAATATACGAAGCGAGAAACGCCAAAAAATATGAAACTTGCCCTAATTGATTGATCAAGAACAAGTTATCGATCTAGATAAGGCTTTTCTGTCAAAACGATTCATAGCATGAGATATAAAAAAATATCATGAAGTCAATCTGTTGTTTATTTAATAATAGAGTCTGTCTTAGTGATAGCATCAGAGTGCGCGATTATATGCAAAAAAAAGAAGAGGATCATTTTTTATAACTCTAAATTTAAATGTAGAATACTTTTTAAACAAATATCTTGAAACATTTGAATATATTGCAATGAGGATAATTTTAATATGAAAATTAAGACAAATTAAAAAGATGGGTTTCAAAATGGAACATTTATCATGAAAGAAAAAAAATTGAATCGATGAGCTTCTTAGCTTTCGTTTGATTAAAGTTATTAATTAAATACAAAAAACTACGTTTACTTACCTTATTTTTTACGTAAAGCAGAAACTCGGAAATATGTCTCCCAGCACTAACCGCAGTAAAGATTGTTAAACAATAACATGGATTGTGCAACTATTCTTATTAACCAACTCACAGCTAACTAAACAATTAATTGTTTATATCCTTGAGACTACGCCGAGAGCATTAATTATAATATATATTTGAGTAGTTATAATTGACCACCAGTTAACACACATATTAGATATTACTATGTCCATAAAAAATATGAACCATAAAAATTAACCCTGGTATTCTATATTTGACTTCAACGGCTTCGTATAATCAGTATGTAAATATATTATCCAACGTAGTCATAACTATTTATTATTTTTACACTACTATTATTTAACTCAATTTGTTGTTGTATCAGCACCAAATTTTATAATTGAAATAAAATTAGTCAAATCAATAGGTACTTTTTGCAAACATAGCGTAATACAATTTTAATATGACAAATAAAGTTAACTTAGAGGAATGATAGATGTTAAATGCACAAAGGCAGGCTTCGTCGTGTTTCTCTTGAATCCCAATATTTTTATTAGGATGTGCGCTCTGAATGATATTTTAGTTACCAATAACTAGAAACGCAATAAAGTGTTTATATCCGATACCGGTGAAGGTACTTATTATTAAAACAGAGGCAGATTACGTATATGAGAAAAAATAAAGATCGTGGATATTCGTTTGACAATCAGATAAATTAATAGGCCACTAAACGTCCGCAAGTCGATTTTATTTACCTCAATTTAATTCAATTCGAATATCTTTACACACTGGGCTACGCAAGGGCAACAATTCTACTATAAAACTATATAATGTCTCTTTGTCGGATGAATATCCATTATTTAGCAGTGAAAATATCTCAAATATTTGATATAAAGATGAATTTTATTCCAATATAAGACGAATTTTAACCCAAATAAATAAATCTTTAGAATTTGAGAATCGCTGAATTTATGGAGAGATATATCATTTATGTTTCTCTATTCAGTGTATACTTCATATTTCCGTTCATCTTTAGATTGAGAGGGAAGCTTGGCAGACATACATACATGAACAATGTGTTTGGACTATTGCTTTAACTTTGTGTGCAAGAGAAATGAAGTCGCATGTGTCAGTTCATATACACATCAAGTCAGAATTTACTAGACTTTAAATACAACGATAAAATAAATAACACCGCGTTGCTGTGGTCGGACACACTCTATATCCGAACAACTCTATTTTCTGCGTGAGTAAATAACATAATTATGTCACCCTAAATTACGCTAAATTAATCTTTTTAGGTATGCTTCGCTCTGGACAAAGCTTATTTAAGTATTTATTTCCCAATTACAAGAACACGATGACCTACTCGCAGAGGTTTTATATGTTACGACGTTATTTAATAAACCTTATTGTTACACATTCTGTTGGTAAATTCTCAGGAGGAAAATATATAAGGGACATTTTTATAATATTAAAGATAATGACATTATCATGTAGATAGAAATATTATTTGAAATTACACTTTCTCTGTAAATCACTATTCTAGGAAAAGGTACAAATCCAATTCGAAAAATTCACGTTTACATTTTCTCTCATCGTTTTGATCCATTTGATTGATTTGAGTGCATTAGTCCTAAAAAATCAAGTAGGCTCAGAAAGTTTTTAAAACTATGCCATGGTACTTAAAAGCATCTCCGGTATCCTAAAATGTAAAAATTTACTGGGTGTTTTATTTAAAATTTCGAGGTTAGTTATTTCCAGGGAAACCAGAAGTGATGGGCAAGTGTCAAATAAAAAATTTCCCGTTCCTGGTATACAGGGTTACTGGTAATTCGATACATTCCTTTGGAGATGTAATAATCAAGGGGTGTTAAGTCAGGGCTTCGCGCTGGCCAAAGTATTGGGCCCGCTCTTCCAATCCAACGGTTAGGGAAACGTTGATCAAGTAACTGTCATACTGTCAGCCGATAATGTGCTGGACAACCGTCGTTCTGAAACATCATTCGCTGTCTGACGGCGAGAGGATCATCTTCTAAAATCACCGCCAGATCATTTCTTAAAAAATTTTCATAGATTTCCCCGTTTAAATTTTGAGGAAGAAAGTGTGGCCCTATTAAATAGTGGCCAATGACTCCCATCCACACATTAATAGAAAACTTCATTTGGAAACTAGTTTCACGTGTTAACTTGGGATTTTACTCTGCCCAATAATGTAGGTTGTGGAAATTTGTTATACCCTTGCGATTAAATTTCGACTCGTCCGTCCATAAAATATTTGTTAAAAAATTTGCACTTTCTGTATCTGAATTTAACATAAAGCGGCAGAATTCCACTCTCCTTCCAGGATCACCTTCCTCCAAGCCTTGGACAGGGGTATAGTGGTAAGGATGACATCCAACTCTACGTATCGTAGACCAAACATTCCATTGTGACGCTCCGGTTAGTCTTGCGACTTTATTAGTTGAAATAGTTGGCTCTTCCTCAAAATACCTCAATATTTCTTCCTCATCATTTGGTTCATAAACGGGAGGAGCACCAGCGTCACTTCTTCTACATTTCACGGAGCCAGTTTCAGCGATATTTCGATATGCCGTACTGAATTCACGTGCATTTGGTAAGCGGCGGTTAGGGTACCAAAGACCATATTCTCGGCGAGCTTCAGCAGCGTTGCCGCCACAGTATCCATAGACAAACAAGATATCAGCGTATTCTGCGTTGGCATACGCGGCCATGGCACAGAAAATACAATAACAACAACTAATAACAACAACTACGAGCAAAATCAAAATCTTCGATAACTAATTTAACAAGACCAACAAACTTAAGGGACATGGAGATAAGAATGTCAGTTAATGACATATATGCACAAACGCAAAGTCAAGGACTGACTGACTTAAATGAAAATGAACGATTAGTCGTTTAATAAATTCCGCCACCAGCATTAGCATTATCTTTACTAATTTTTTATTAGAACTATCAAGGGCATATTAAACATTTCTACCTAGTTAGATAGCTATTGAAATAAGGAAGTTTTTATAATAATTTGTACGCGTGCTACATCAATATTTTTTTGAAAAACCTAATAGGTAAATTTCATAACTGATTTAAAAAAAAAAAAATTTACAAGTTTTTATTTTAAATGTTCACATGATCGAAATGTTTCCGGATGCTTTTCATTCCAAACGGATATATATAATATTGGACAAGTAATTCATTAAAAAAAATTTAAAAATGTCAAGTAGATTTTTCGGAAATTAACTTTTAAGACATTAAGATCTACTTTTTGAGAAAAATAAAAAATTGAAATATCTCAAAAACTATTGAGTTTTGCATAATGTATGTTAGGGCTAGATTTACTCCTTAGCTCATGCCCCATCACATTTCCAAAGGAATGTATCGAATTACCTGTAACCCTATATATTACCACTGCCAAGTTTAAGACTATATGGCTCGTCTAACTATCCCGTCGACACCCGGAATATAATAATAATGGAGCAAAAATTAATTGCTGTTTTACAAGTAAAATAAAACATACTAGTTACATATCATTGTTGACTAAATAGTAACTAAGAAATATAGAAATATTTCAAAATTATCCAGTTTTGCCATTACCCAAAAATTACCATTCTATACCTTTATTCGGTCTTAAGTAAATTAACATAAATTGTTAAGAATTGAAAACATCAGCAGCGCCAATAAAGGACCAAATTTTCGCATACAAAGGTGTTAGTAAAACAATTATTATTGCGCATAGAAGTAGTGTGTATAAGAGCACTTCAGTGATTCATATAAGGCTTATCAGTCAGCCACATTACTAGGAATTAGTTTTATTGCTAAAATATTTATCACGAAATTTTGCATGGAAAATATTGGATATTAACTACTCACTAAACTTGAGTCTCAAATTTACCCTCTAACGGCTATAGAAAACTGAAGTTTTCAGCATTTTACTTTGTAAAAATCTATGTCACACTGACTATTTGCTTTCATCCATTTTTTGTTTCAGATCTGCATGTTGATGGACGTTTTCATCGGAACTGACATTCTCTCGGCATGGATAGCAGTGTATCTGGCCTTGCCAATCCTTGCCAGCAGCGCTTTCAATCCCTGGGTCTACGGCTACCGCAACTCCGAACTTCGTTCCGCTGTAAGGCGAGTGGTGGACGATCTCCTTACAGCACTGGGATTCACTTACCACAGTCACCAAATCTCTGACCCGATAGCTCCAAGTGCCGCTGCAACTGCCGGAGATCCAGGTTCATTTATTAACCACGTTCAAAGAGATTGTCTGAACTGGAAAGAGGACGGAGATTTTTTATTAGTTCCTATAGCTCGGCCGGAAAGTTCAGGGGTAATTTCTGATTGTGAATCGGCACGGGTTTTCAGCGATAACCCTAAAATTGTTATTGCGTCTAACACGCCCAGGTTACTGAGGGGCTCAAGGAGTATGGTGGAAACTTTTGCGATAAGTCGAGGGTCGGATATACTCATTATTACTGGCAAAGACCGTGGGATGAAACATGGGGCTAGCATTGTTTAGAATTTAATAAACCGACACACAAAAGTTTCTCGTATAATCTCATATGTTCGACAAATGAGAGTGTTCGTTTCCTAATTTGAACCGTTGTAATTAACGGAACGGTAGCTGGATTCATATTTATTTCGTAATTTAGCGAGGCAGAGGAAACAATACGTTACTGGTTTTTTAATCCTTAAAATTACCTTAGAGTTTTCTGAAACTGGGAGCTTTGGAATAATGATTCTTTAAATAATTCATATTAATTATAAATTGAGAATAGATTTTTTATTTGATCTACTTACTACTATATCTATGTGCCAAATATTAGTCACGTGTTTCCTTTGTACTAAACATGGCTAAGTTAAATCATTAGAAAAATGAGTGTAACATATATTGCTATTTTTTTGTTTATTTAGGTTTTCTCGATATTTCATAAATATAATTGAGTGATCTTTCTCAACTTGGGTATCAAATAATCGTCAAACACATATAGTATGGGACGTAGATAAATTAACAGCAAAAATATTATATTTATGTTGATATATTCTTTTATGTAAGCAGTATTTTGACTGAACTATTAGTCCCCAGCCCAGCATGCAGATTTCCAGTGCAGTGCTGTTGTGCATCGCCAGCCGCAGACTAGTTTCGAGCTTGTTAGCTCTCATCAGTACGACATAGGCAAATGCACAACACCTCACTGGCCTTCTATAGTCATCAAATTACAGACACGAGGTGTCTGCAACTTGCGAGCAACTCCACCTGGTGAAGGTTTATTGCCTGCTGGAGGCTTATTGCAATCAGATTTTATTTTGCGTTTTCCGGTAGAAGACATAATACGTCGCAAGTTATAGGACATTATATTCAATTCATTTGGAAACGCACATTGCACACCTTGATTGGTGGCAATGAATCGATTTCCATTCATAGGAAATAGTGGAATACTGGACTGTCGTACTAGGTATATTTTTACTTTACTACACTTTTATTATTTTTGTAATAATTTATCCACTTTGTGTTGGCTTGATATATTTTGTTAATAGGTAGGAGAACCCTTTTTTCACGGAAAAGGGGTAAATTGGTCATTTTTAAGGGTGGTTTACAGTTTTAGTTTATTTTGGACCCTTTAAAATACTAGTTAAGAAACGAGAATAGTACCCTTTTATCTTCGATGGTCAAGGAATCTTTATTTAAAATTTCGCGAAAATCGGTTCACCGCCCTCCACGATATTTACATATATATGCTGTAAAAACGTAAAAAAATTGAATTACGGCTATCTTGGTCAAAATTCAACCGAATTTGATGAAAATTTAAATGAAAGTAAAGTAACTTATATAACCAAGAAATAGCCTGCCAAATTTTAGCAAAAAATATCCAATAGTTTGTTTGCAATTCCATTTTTAGTCCAAAGTCCACAAAGTTTTCAAAACGTTCCCCAATTTGTCCAAATGGTCGTACGAAATTTTTTTTACCAAAATGATGGCTTTTTTATATAGTTTCGTGTGATGTAACCAAAAATAACTTTTTTGTAATTTAGCCGATTTTTTTCTTATTTTTGGTCTTTATAATAGTACGCACGCGGTAATTTCCCGTCATTTTCAGTATTATACGTATGCGCGCACAAGTACACGAATTACTCATAAAAATTTCAATATGAAGAATAAAAAGTGATTGTAAGCAGATTTTAAATATTTAGATAGAAAGCTCTCGAAAGTAAGATATTTTTTTCTCGAAAATTCACTTGATTTTTTATTAAACGTTTTACTAATTTTACTTTATTCATGTTTTATTTTCTAATAGTAGTTTCTAGTAGTATCATGAATATCAGGACTAATAAATATCAGGCATAAATTGTCCCAATTGTTTGCATGAGCAAAGTTTAGTTTTGCAATCGACCTTACAATCACAAGCAATTATATTGAGTAATTCATTAAGAAGACGAACTTTATAAGTCCTTATCGGCATCGGTCCATTATCTGTTGTTTGTTGCCATCCAAAATCCTGTCAATTTTCGATGGCAGCAAACAACACAATGGAAGGAATACTTTTGTCAAAATGCAGAAAATATTGTTGACGAAACTGTGGTTGATGAAGGGCCTGAGCAATTAGAAATTAGTCCTGATATTTATGATATTGAAGAATTCGAAGAAGTTGATAATTATAAAGAAGATGTTTGTACTTCAGAGTATATCCCAGATGTATAAGATTTTAGCGATGACGAGGGTGAAGAAATATTCCAAAAGTCCGGTTACCGATCCGGAAGTAGACACTTCTTAGAGTAGCACATCTAGTACAAGTATTAAAGAAAAGAACACATGAATAAAATAAAATAAAATAATATTCAATATTACATGTATCATTATATATTATTGAACTTCTTGAATTAATTTTTCCCTATGTAGAATCACATTATGTTATTGTCTTGCCATCTTGCATGACAATGACCCTTAGCGGATTTGTAATGTTTGAGAAAGTTATCAATATTGCCTCATGAGAAACTTACTGGATTCAGAATTGTCTGATTTCTTCTGTTCAAATTCGAAAACGGAGTACAATGCCAACATGTAAGTCTTTTACTTATTCCTTTTGTAGTTTATGGTAAATCAGTGAAAAATAATTCCTCAAAACATTTTTTCTGTTTGTTGCAGTATTTAGTCTTATGCCTTAGGGAATTTACCAATATTTTAATAGCAATTGAAGTTTACAAATTAACGTCACCAAAAAAATCTATAAAAGCTGTTTAAACTTATATTGAATTTGACGTTCTACAGAGTTAAAAACTCAATAATATTGTATGTTCTTGAAATTCACTTGGCAAACCTAGCAAGTAAATCTCGATAGTAATCTTCAAAGTTTGAATATAGTAAAATGGAAACTATTAAAATGACAATTATTATTGTGTTAGTTAGATCAAAAAATATTTTGATATGACACTCGGATATTTGCATTTTTAATTTTTGATGTCATAAACGTATTGTGTACTATTTTTAATACTGATTGAATTAGTTCTGTGTAATAATGTAATCTCTTTCAGATGGATACAGTTGTAGCAAATGATAAAATAGTCTAATAATAAGGAGTGACGACGTAACATATCGAAAAGTTATCCTTCATATACTCTTATATTAAGCAGCGTCCATTTGCTCTAAATACACAAAGCTGTTCTGCATAAACAGTAGAATAACGACAGTCCCATTATTAATGGATATTCACCATAGTAATTATTTAAATCTCATTAAAATCTTCGTTGTGAATAGTTTATTTAATTTTATCAGATCCTCCATTTAATATCTCAATGAGAGTTAGATGAGAATTGCTCTTTTCTACGACGTTTTTAGAGTTAAACTTGCAGTAGAAAGTAAGTATTTGCATATCTGGTTTTTGCAGGCTGTTGCTAATAGCAGCAGCCTTCCGATTTACTTTACAGACCGTTGACAATCAGTAATAATTTACCTAGCAAATCTCATTCTAGCAACTAAAATCTTAATTATTCGTATGAAATTCTCTTCAATGAAAGATTTATTTTATTTTTATTTATATTTATATTAATCGTACAGTAATCTCCGGAAAATAATTGCGATAGATGAAATTCATTATTGGATACAGCAATACTTCAGTTGACTTGTTCTATGTGATTGATATTTATCAAAGCAGGATTAACTATTAACTAGAGCATAAATGTCAAACAAAACAATAGATACCTATTGTTTCAGTTGACATTTATCCTCTAGTTAAGTATTAACCCTGTATTGGTAAACCGGACCTTAAAGCGTTAGCAAGGTTGCCTATGACCTTTTTAAAATAGTGTCCTGTTAGACCAGGGCCAAACCGTTTAAAATATCGTAATAGACGATAAATTCTTAGAAGTATACGAATGGTCGGAAAATGTAGTTAATGGTGTAAATAATTAAGGAAAAATCGTCCAGACTGAGTAAAAGTTCGGGAAGGGGGGTTGGGGTGGTAATATATACGTATTTAGGGGTTGGTACTCGTTTTTTGCGATTTGCGGCTAAACTATGCATCCTATCGAAAAATGTTGAATGTAAAAGTTGTAGATAATGAAAAAATCTAAAACTTTCTGATTGATCATTATTGACCATAACCTCAAAATTATCGAGGAAAATGCAAAAAACCGTTTTTTCGGTTTTTAATTTATAACTATCGCAAAAATGTTTATATTTTCATGAAAATTGGTGAAAATGTTCTTTTTTGTGTTTCAAACAAGCCCAAATTTTTTCAAAGCGAAATATTTAATTTACGATGTTTTATGAAGAAAATAAAAAAAGAAGACCTAATTTTCAATCGAAAAATTTGGTTAGCAAATTTTCGATAAATGAACTTTACTAGTGCTTTTTTTCGTTAAAATCTCAACTTTAATATAGAATTAAAATATAATATTGTTTATATACAAAAATATCGTTAAAATAGCGAAAAACCGAAAAAACTACTTTCTAAAAATCGAGTTTTCGGTGAAAATCATGAATTTCTTTTTCTTTATTGCAAATAAACGTTTACATTCATAAAAAGCGTTAATTCTCATACAATACTATGTTATACAAGTAATGTACATGTACCTAACGGAGGCGAGACCGTTACAATTGATCCATTACTATTATTTCAGAGAATTCCGCGAAATATCAGCAGCACAGATGATATGAAAAATTATTTACAGTACAAGCTTGCTCCATTTCCTGTGTCGTTGTTTACAGAGAATGGCTTCAGGAAAAATGTTAAGTCACATTTATATACAGAATTTGCGAGCATCGATTCGTTACCAACTTCGAGCAATATTGTACACGTTGTTGATGGCGGGTTTCTCATACACAAAGTAATCTGGCAAAAAAACGGTACAATTAATGAAATAACACAAAAATATTTACATTATGTACAAAACAACTACGCAAAAAATAGTTATATGAAGAAGATGCAGATTCCCTAATTATCAATACATCCCTTGAAGTAGCAAAAAACTCCGATAAAATAGTGGTAGTTGTTGGCCAAGACATAGATCTTTTAGTTCTTTTAAATCAATTCAGTTGACATGAATTGAATATCTATTTCCACAAACCTGATGCAGGAAATATTAATGATACTTATTACACCTCTAATAGTTTTAAACATAAATCACATAAACATATTGTAGCATTTTTGCATTGTTTTTCTGGCTGCGATACAACTTCCAGTATTGCTGGGAAAGGAAAAAAAAAACAATTATAAAATCATTATTGGCCGATAAACATTTACCTAATCTTGCAGAAATTTTTTACAATACAAATGCAGACAAACAAACGATTACAGAAAATGGATTAAAAATAATAGCTTCTATTTACAAAACATTTGAACTCTACCGAACGGCTACTGTTAAATCCTCATTTCATTTGAAAAAATTACCTCCAACTGAAGGGGCAGGCTAAGCAACATTGTTGCAGGGTGTATTTTTAAATACAAAGTTGGCTTGGTAATCAATTAACAGCTACAGATTGGGGATGGAAACATCACGTTAATGGCATCGTACCTATATTTACAGAACAAGAATTAATTCCTGAAAATTTATTGAAAATTATCTGCTGCAGCTGCGAAACAGGATGCGGTAATAACAAATGTGGGTGTCGCAAGCATGGCTTAAAGTGCACAAATTTGTGCTCAAATTGTCACGGTTCTGATAAATGTTCTAATGCCGAAAAATCGTTGTACGAATAAAATTGTAATCTCGAGGGCATCGAAGACGAAGACAGTACCCACTGTCTAATAAATAATAATAAAAATAATGATACTGAACTGGACAATCCAGAATAACTCCAAGAATTGAAGATATAGAAAATGAACGTGAAGAAATCGAAAGTTTGATCGATTCTGGCGATGAAGAATTGCCCACGAAGAAAAAAGATTTCAATAAAGTTATTTTACTTTTAATTTTTGTATTTTATAATCAAATATAAGACTTTGACGTGATAATTTGTAAATACTTACGAATCACAAGAAATAATTAACAAATTTTCTCAGTTCACAGCCTTTGTGTTTTTTGAATTTTTACCTATTTAATTGCAGTTTAAATAATGTTTTCGGGACTTTGAAAGCCGAGAATAGTTAGGTACATGTACATTATTTGTGTAAAATAGTATTGTATGAGAATTAACGCTTTTTATAAATGTAAACGTTTATTTACAATAAAGAAAAAGAAATTCATGATTTTCACCGAAAACTCGATTTTTAAAAAGTAGTTTTTCAGTTTTTCGCTTTTTTAACGATATTTTTGTACATAAACAATATTATATTTTAATTCTATATTAAAGTTGAAATTACAATGAAAAAAATGAGCACTAGTAAAGTTCATTAATCGAAAATTTGCTAACCAAATTTTTGATTGAAAATCAGGTCTTCCTTTTTTATTTTCTTCATAAAACTTCGAAAATGAAATATTTCGCTTTGAAAAAATTTGGGCTTGTTTGAAACACAAAAGAGAACATTTTCACCAATTTTCATGAAAATATAAAAAAATTTGCGAAACGGTTTTTTGCATTTTCCTCGATAATTTTGAGGTTATGGTCAATAATGATCAATAAGAAAGTTTTAGATTTTTTCATTATCTACAACTTTTATATTCAACATTTTTCGATAGGATGCATAGTTTAGCCGCAAATCGCCAAAAACGAGTACCAACCCCTAAAAACATATATATTACTACCCCAACCCCCCTTCCCGAACTTTTACTCAGTCTGGACGATTTTTCCTTAATCAATCACACCATTTACTACATTTTCCGACCATTCGTATACTGCTAAGTATTTTTATTGCCTTAAACAGGATTGGCCCTGGTCTATGTGTACAATTCATCTTTGCAAGTTTTAAATACTGGATGGAAAATGGGAATTTTGCAAAACTATTTCTCCCTACTGCTTGTGTAGTACATATTCCATTTCTGTAGTTTACGACGAATCATCGACGATTAATATATTCAGGACGTAGGGTAAAGTTACGATCCATTTCACGGTCTCGCAACATACAGAAAATATTTTACAATTAATTAATTAATTCTTAATGTATGGTTGGTCATCTAATTGCAAGGTAAATGAATACTCACATAAAAACGATTTCTATCGGCATACAGTTGGTTTTAGCGTAGCGTCGATCAGTTTTTCTAAATACCGTGAGGTTTTGTGGAATTCCTTTTTGTGCGACCGCACAGAGAACGGGCATTTTTAAATAAAACGAGAGAGACCTTTGCCTTGAAAGGATTATATGGTGCTTAACCAATTCGGGGATTTGTGATAGAAAGGTCTGTTTTAAAGAGTGGCACGAACTTTGGTTTTGTTGTGTGTATTTGATTGTTCTTGCCTCGAAAAACAGCTTTGTTGGATTTTTCTTCATCATTTTCGCCGCTTCAAACAGCTCGGCATCCGTAACATTGAATGCTTGTTTATCATTTTAATGCCTCATTCAAGACGAGGAGGCCACTGAAATCCGATATAGAACCTTAAGTAAGTTTTATATACTTACATTTATGTTTCGTTCTCCTAAATTCTTGCTAAAGGTCACGCCGTTTATGTGAAATGTTACCTAAGTATATTCCTCTTTGCGGGCCTTCTTTTCTTTTCCTTGTATTCTCTTTACAAAGATTGTCCCTTTTACCGAAGATATTAGTCTGATCAACCAATTTTGGAAAGTAGGACCCGCTCGGCAGCAAACCGAGGTCTCCATTTGGATGTGGAACGTTGTGGACGTCGCCGAGACGCCTTCCATCACACTGACAGACAGCCAGCGTTGCTGTAAGCCTATCCACTTCTAAATATAATTTTAGTACAACTCTTTTCATTATGAAAGCGATTTTTAAGTTTACACGTTTTGGAGTATAAGTAATTATCAGTATCAATATACCATTTTCTTATATAGAAATTTTCTCGTTTACCCTCACTTTTTGCTGGCACATACCTTGACTTATCAATATTGCTTAATTGTATTTTTTTTGTAAATTTTGCTTTGTAGTTGAAAGGGTATAAAATGTCCAATATTGAATTGGTTACGTAATGATGGCGTCCACTGTGATATTTTTGTCTAACTTTGAAATTTAGTTTTTATAGCTTTATCGAACTGATAGGTAACTCACACAATTATAAATGTTTTAAAAATTGTGCGGCGATGCGTCAGACATGATCACGACCGGCGGTCATCTTATATTCGATTGGAACCATTATTATCATCACTTGTTTTTTTGATAAGCTTTAGTAGCTAACCATATCGCTTTCTAACTCGTAAGAGTTGTGTCCTGTATATGTATATATGTACTAAATACGGTATTTTATGTTTTAATAGATTCGTTTGTCTATATTTCAATTAGATATCCTATTTTTATTACATCACCCACTAATAAAGAAACTAGCTATCGAGTGTGCTTATCTTCACTTAAATATTCAAGGCTTCAGAAGACACACTATAATAAATTTTATGATCGCCAACTACACGAGGTAGACCATCCATACCCTAGATTAATATCAAAATTGAAGCATTTTTTGGGGCTCGCATTGGTCGGTTACTGTAAGGTAGTCTATATAAATATTAAGATAATTGATTTTGCTGTTTTCGTTTACAATGACTGTAAAAGTTCGTGGTATCTTCGTCTTGATACATTACATTTTTTCACAGATAAACTTTGAGTAGGCTTCTTCATATCGTTTTCTTAATGTGTTTGGCAATAACTGCATTGTCGCTTTACCAAAAGGCTAAAAAATTTCTGGTAGACGTGTAATCTGGGTCATTACTTGAATCAGTTTCCATTTTTTACAAAATATTCACAAAAGTCAAAATATATATATATATTTTTTTAATCGATAGGGTTGCAATCAAAGGTATACTTATTGCAACATCATAATAGTAGTAGAGGAACAATTATCGTTAAACCATATATTACTATAAACTGGTGATTATTTTTTACTGCTGGTGGTAGAAAAAGTTTTATCACAGTTTGATATCAGTCGTTTGCACCCCTTGATTAATTAGCAGTCCTCGCTTCGAGCCTGCTGCAAATTATCACAGTCTGCAAATATCTACTTTCAAACCTTCGTGGACAAATAATTATTGTACCCTGTATGCTATAAATCAACCAACAGTTTTGTGCGTGGATTCCACCGCACCTCGTTATATTAAAATAAGAGAAAATATATATAGAACAACTATGCCAAAGCAGAAAATTTAATTCGGTTAGCAAGTAGCAGTCTATAACATTCCATAAAGTAATTTTACAAGACTAAATAGGTAGTGAAGTAGTTCAAATAATTACCTTAAATATTCACGAATATGGATAGATCAATTAAACAGGTTATAACTGTACCCTTATTAAGATGAGAATTATTTCTAAAATTAATTAGCTGTCCATGTCTCTATGTCTACTTTTGTCAATCATAGTGTACTTTTAAATACAAACTATATATATGTACTTATAAGGAAAATGTATGTATTCTGTGTATATAATATATCCACGTAAATGTTACAAACCAAAGCTTTAACACAAATGTGTATGAACCAATTTTAGAATTAAGTATAGAACTGATTTTTTATTTATTTTCTTAAAGTAGTTAGGTATTTAACTTGTAGAAACCAACTTTATCATGTTATTATAATATAGGTATTTTATTGCTTGTGTAAATTTTTCGAATTTCCAAAGCTAAGAGGTAAATTTATTAATTCTAGTCTAAATAATTTATAAATGAATCAAAATGATAATAATTTATATAACATATCAGCATCGTTTTATAAAAGGATGCTTCACCATCATTGATCACATATGCATGACCACATCATCCATCTCTAGCCCTAACGAATAAAATAAAATACTATACTTTTATTCTAAATCGGTTTCCTAGTATAGTTTCCCCAATGTGTCTCACTTTTCACAACTACACCCCAGTATCTCGGTCATTTGTTAATTGATTTAGATCAAATTTGGAATACTTCTTGTGTTTCAGATTGTGATCATAAAGCTATTTAAAAAATTTATTTTCGAAATTAAATACGCTTACTATGATCAAAAGAATTTGTAAAAATTAGGAATTTATAATAGCGATTAAGATAGTGGATAGGAATCTTGTTCGGCCTGACATAAAACCGCTGTATCGAAAATTTCGTTAAAAAATATTCGCTTTACAAAAAAAAATCATATCTAAGATTTCAATAATAAACACACTACTATTCGAGTTACTTATTATCGGATATTTACATAACTTGGTAATATTATGAAATGAATATTTGAAAATTGGTAGCTATTTTTTAAAATACTTAGAACTCTGCATACAAATATCTTTGTTAACATAAAGTGACTTGGAATGGATCTGACGATGGTATTGAATGTCAAATCAATCTTAAACATGACTGCACTACAATTAAGTATTGCTGATAAAATTTAAAAAATAAGAATTATTGATGTCAGTGTGTACTCGTATTCGAGATGCATCTAGTATCTTCAATTTCAAACATCCAGAACACCCACAGATTTACTACACCATGATTGGTTCAATTAATGGAATATTTTTTAATGGAACTTGAGAGTTTGTAAAAAAACATATTTTTTTTAAAGTTGCTTTTCTTAAAATCGTACTAAAAAGTAAAAAATAATTGCAAAAAACGAGGCATGCGCATGTTGCGTACAATCATATAAACTGCGAACGCCTTGCTTTTCTTGCAATTATTTATTACTTTTTAGTACGACTTTAAGAAAAGCAAGTTTAAAAAAAGATTATCTTTTTTATTTTCTACTTTTTAGTCATACCTTAATTATTTATAACGTATAGAATAAATTTACACAAATTCATTCATTGGACCTGGATTCCGAGATATAAACCTAACGGCATTCTATTATGTCTGATCAGGTGAAAAGTCTTTTGTATTCTACGTTTTGCCGGAGGTGTCGGTTGTATAGTATATTTAATAAATTTTCACCTCCGCGCCCCCTACGTGAGGATATTTGCAAAAGTAACTGTGAAATACTGTATTACCATCCGATCCTAGTAACTGTACAAAATTTTATCAATTGATTATGCCAGGAAGTGTGTTAAATAAAGGATCCAAGATTCCAGGACAAACATTATTCATTCATAAATACTACATTGAGAGTTAGAGGAAAGTAAGCAAAAAATACCAAATTTGATAAGATTATATATGCTTGTTGAGAAATAAAACTCTGTTTTACTCTATACTTGAATGCTGCTGGTTATTTAACGTGTTGGAACCCGTTACATTATTTTGTCAACAAGAACCGAATAATTCAATTTTCCAACAAGCAAACGACTGTCTTCATATGGTTTGAGTTAAATTTTGTATGCAGAAATGGCTAGGTAAAGATAGAATTAGTAATTAGCGTTAATCGATCTTTTTATGACCCTGAGTCGAAACTTAGGCATACAGTTAAAAACTAACAGAAAAGGTGAGCCATTAAAACTAAACAAAAAGAACGAACTCTGGAGATTTTAAAGTTTACAATTAGTGAACTATACTTTACAGGCAAAGTTATTAGAAATACCCACGATATGTTGGAATAATAATTGAGCCAATAACTGTACCGTGTTCCCATATTCAATTTTTTAATGACTAAATTCTTGAAATATAACCTGACCTTTCTGTGTAATAAGCTTTGTTAAATATAATAATTAGACGTGAACATTATACTCTTTGTCGGCTTATTGAAATTTTAAGTAACTGTTGAACATTCTTGGGATTTGCTTCGCAGTAGATTCCTAAATATGATTGTTATATTTGTCATCTTAACCATATGCGGATGATGGTAGGTGGTGAACGCTCGTCAGTATATTATACAGTATTATTGTTTAGTATTATTTCATCAAAGATTTTATCTTCATGTAGATTTTTTTTTCTTAAAATGGTCCATATTGATTTTATGCCGAGGATCGACCACCAATAGGGTCCTTCATTTAGCTAACACTAACTTGCTGTCCAAATTCCAATTCAACTGGATTTTGTCTTCTTTGTTTATACTCTAGTTTTTAAATAGCCCCACAAGAAATAGTCAAGGTGGTGAGTTCTCGTGATCTCGGGGGCCATGCAACGAGACTACCCCGACCAATCCATCTATTTAGATATTGTCCATTCAGATAGTTTCTGACTTGTACTGAAAAATGTGGCGTAGCACCATCGTATTGAAACCACATTCCTCTTGTGTTTACATTACTTAATACATTTGGTAGGTTATTTTGTAAAAACTCAAAATAATTCCCACCATTTAAGCCACCTTCAAAAATATGAGAACCTATGAGATTATTATTGAACACCCCACACCACAAATTTACAGAAAATATATGTATATATATTGTCATATTTTCAATTTGTAAAGTTATCAGATGAATCAAATTTTCTTAATAAAATAAAGTTAATATTGGGCCAAAATAACTATGTATTAGAAAATTTAAAAAATTTAGTTTTTCAAGCGATTATTAAAATTGCATGTTTGTTGTCATTTGCTTGTTTGTTTTTTTTAGATAGTTTCAAAATTTGTTTAAATTATCTAAAGATCCGAAAGGTTAAAATGTTAAAAAAATTTAAGTTGTGTGAAATTAAAATTTATTATGTTAGTATTTGTTGAAAATAGTTTTTAATGAGGTTATCAAGAAGGTTTTAATTTCTGATATCCAAGTTAGTAATTTTTTATTTTAGAGTTACAATGTTTTATGACAATAAAGTCATCATGACATTTTAAATTAGTAATTTTAATTTTTAAAGTTATAATGTTTGCTCAAAATAAAGACAAGGAGGTTTAAGTTTTAGGTTATGTTAACAGATCAAAATTTGATGGGTATCTATTTTGTTTGTAAATTTTTGATATTTGGGGTTATGATATGATAACAACCACAAATGATAGAGGCGGTTAAAAATAAAAGTGAAAACAAAAGATGGAATTTGGTTGGGAAGGAACGAAAAAAACAAGAGGGGAGAAAAAAATCTTTGAAAAAACTGAGAAGGAAAAAGTCATATTGAAGAAGAGAGGTTGAAATCGAATGATAAAATTGGTATTGAGAAGAAAGAAGTGGCCATAATATATTAAAAATTAAGGAAGATAGTAATAGTAGTAGTAATCCAGAAGAGAAGAAATTATATCTGAAAAGGGAAAACGTCATTTTGTGGACAGATGCTGGAAGAAGCCTGTAGCTACGAAGAGAGAAGTTGGTATATTTGTATTAAGGTTGTATCAAAATTTATAGTTATAAAAGACTTTCGTTAAAAATACTTATTATATTCAATCATAAATATCAAAAAGGGAAAATAAATAGATTATATTATTATTAGATTCAAAATTTTACTTTAACAAAAATTTTTGAAAAAACAGATAACTTAAACCTGAACCTGCTCCTGAGAAAAAGAGTAAAGTATTTGGCATAAATTTATAGAATTGACACTTTTGGATCTAAGGTAAGAAATTTAATTTGATCATAATTTTTGAATTTTGAGTTTTGTCTATGGGGAATAAACAGGTTTTAACTTAATTTAATAAGTTTGATTAGTATAAAAATAACATAGCAATATATATATATATATATTTCGAAAACGGGGCCGCTTCAGCCATTATTGTATGGGGATTTAAGATCACTTCAATGTTCTCTATCTTTTGGTAAAGTACGAGCCTCTCATCACAAATCACCCTGTATAAGACGTGCTAATCGTGGTACGATAACACTCGTTACCTTCGGAAGAAACTGAGGAGGTTATAAGTTAATTATTCGTTTTAAAATTAAATATGTATTTTTCATTTTTTGAAAACGATATTTCAGGTATCGGATTTCTGAATTTAAATTTTCGAAAAATTGTAATTAGCGTTAAAATAGCCGACGTATCGTGTTAAGGAGAATATAAAATAAATCTAAAAACGCTTTGATATCATTTTGATTAGTAAACAATATAAACTTTTGGACAGAAATATGGTTCTGAACAAATAATTGACCATATCTTTAAAAATAAAATTTGCAAGTTTTTAAAAATCGCATTGTATATTAGACGTTATATATTTCATATAATTCTTTTCAAAAATAAAAACTAAAAGTCACTATGTAGAAAAAGAAATTAATGGGATTCTTTGAGGAAGTATTAAGGTATCTTTTTAAGATATTCTGAATTTGACTGAAGAAATCATTCCAATCGGACAATTAGTTTGGAAGATATAACAAAGTTTAGAATTTACTAACAACCTCAGAGACAGATACACTCGCTAATTCTGTTTACTTCCCAACTGTTAAAACACAGAGTGGTTAATTGGCCTTGTTCTACTGAGACCATACTAAACATACTTTATAAATCCATGACTGTAAAATTTTACTAATTAATTTAATGTATTGGGTAATAATTTAATTAAACAAAATTAAAGGCACAAAAGACGAAACCTAAATGAGGCTTATGGAACATAATAAAATATACTTCCCTGCCTAATACGTCTAATTAATATTCACGGCAACCTTTATTAATTTAATATTAACTAGAAAGGGCTCTATGGGTTCAATTAAAATACTTCTTGTATATTAGCGTTAAGTACATACTACATACTATTTTAAAGTGTATTACGATTAAAGTATTAAATAGAATTTAAAAATGCTATCAATCCGTGCTAAAGAAAAAACTATCCCCAGTTATATAGTTTTCATATTGTTAATTCCATCAGTATTGGGTCTAATCTATGGCTGCTAATATGAATATTTCAAAATATTCGACAACTTATACTCTGGAAATTTTAAATTTGCTTTAAACTGAAATATAATTGCATTATCAATGTTATAAAAATACATTCCTAAAAACAGATTATTGTTATTTATTACCATTACAAATATTGAAGGCAAGATTTTTTATTAACTAATTTGCAATAGGAATTATGAGCAATTGGCGATTTTAACATCCCTGACTAATCCTGCAAAAGCAACCTGAAAGAGTTTCCTTTAAAAAAATTGTTATTTAAGAGTACTTCGTAATGTACATACCAGAAAACATCCAAGGGCATATATTCATTATAAGTTATATGTCGAAGAGAACCCATTCAGGCAAAATTAGAAAAAATACGTTTTCATTTGTCAGATTTTGACATCAAGTAAGTTTAATTCACAAGAAGTATTATAATAATATACTTAAAAAACTAACCATCAATATTTAGTTAATGCATCATTTCTATTTATAACTTACAATTTGTCTTATTAGATCTTTTATTTTAGCAATAACTCCAGCCTTAACTAAAATCATTTATATAGGGCATATTAGTCTTTGCACACTTGTAATAAATTTTAACAAAGAACTGACAGTGTCACAAAAATTAAAGTTGGATATACACAACTAGATTTTAACAAAAATGCGTTATAAGACTTTTTCTCTTTTTTTGTTCACGACAGTTCCAGTTCCATACTGATGAATCTCTTTCAGTTTCTGTATCGCGACAATTTACTGGCAAATATATCCAGAATTTATATAGAGCCGTCCAGCGCTTTGTTTTATTGATCCTATTAATATTATAATACAAAAGAAAATAGCTTTTTCCTTTGACATTCAGTATAATCTTTAGTCTCCTATCGAAAGCCTCTCTCTCACTAAAAGACTGTATTAGTTGTATTAAAATCCGCACATTTAATGGTTTATACCGAATAAAGTGCGATGCCCTGTATATTAGGTATGACTTTTCCTTATTTTATTCGTTTCTTGCCGTATAGCATTAACATTATAATTTTGTCAAGTTTTGTTAAGTATTCTCGTTAAATTATCCAAATCAAAATTCATCAAAATTTATTTAACACATTTTTAAACGGTGCATAAATTTTTCAATTCTGTATTAATTTTAAATTTAAAAGTATAGACTGTGGGAATCTTCTTTCAAGAGTGATAAGCATAACATAGGGATATTTAAAATGCCTACGGTATAGACAACACAATCTACTATAAAATGTATTTAATGTTGCTCATACTAAACATCTGGAATAAGTGCATCACACCTAAAATGTAGATATGAATAGCAACGGAATAAAATTTTCTGGAATAATAACCCATCCACACTCAATCAACAGCACAAAATTATTAATGATTTTTTTACGTAGTTCTAACAGAAAACGAGATAATTAAAAAATAGAATACATCAATTTTTTCAAGATGGTGGCATATCCACAAACATAGGATCGTTGGAAATTTAATTTATACTCGCAACCTCTCAAATGTGCAAAAAAAACTATACAATTTTATATCTATCTGTCAGAGGCGTGGCCTGATAGAATGTACTGGCATGTCTAGAGTTAATATGCGGTAAAGAACAATGCAGTTTTTCTAAAAACGGAGGACAACTCAAGATAACTCTGTCGCAAAACACCTTACTGCAAGGTAAAATCCATTAACTCTCACTTTTCACCACTACACCCTAATATCTCGGTCATTTGTCGATCGATTTAGATCAAATTTGGTACACTTCTTGTGTTTCAGATTGTGATTAAAAAGTTATTTAAATTAGGCACTTATATTAGCGATTGAGATAGGGCTTTTGTTTTTACAGAATCTTGTTCGGCATGACTTAAACTATATATCAAATTTTGTTAAAAAATATTCATTCCTTTACAAAAAGAAACATATTTAAGATTTCAATAATAATCACCTTACTATTCGAGTAATTTATTGTCGGATATTTACATAAATTGGTGGTCGTGTAATAATGACGCTAATTAAGCATTAGGTTAGTTTTTTCTTCAAAGAAAATATCAAATAACTAAACTTTTATTTTTGTAAAGTCATTGTAACTTAAGCAACACTTAAAATTATTGCAATAAACAAAAATATAATTTTAGAAAGTAAATATTAAATATAACCTTTATCCAATTGTTCTCCATCAATTCTGATACATTTTCCAATTCTCTTCTTATTATTTTTAACAACTTTTTTAATTCTTCAACTGTTACTTCATTACATGCTTCTCCAATCTAGTCACAGAGTTCCGCTCTATTTCGTGGCCTATTTTTATAGAGATATTATTTTGTATAGTACTCCAAAAATAATAATCCATAGGGGTGACGTCTGGTGATCTAGGTGGTCACGCAATTAAAGGACTATTTCTTTCAATCCAACGCACAGGGAAGTTGTTATTCAGCCAATTTTTAACTATTACTGCATTATCAATGAAAGCCCCACCTTGTTGGAAATAGAGGTTTTGTTGTACGGCTAAAGGTAAATTATGAGTGGCATCTCGAAATTCGTGTGTAAAAAATGTAGGAATTTCACTACTTAAAGTGTCATCAAAGAAAAATGGTCCAATCAGGGTCTCATTTAAAATTCCACACCAGACATTTACTTTTTCAGAGTATTGCCGTTTTCAATTTATAACCGTGTGGATTTACCGTTGGCCAATACCTTGAGTTTTGGCGTGAGACCACCCCATTTGTTGTAAAAGTGACCTCATCACTAAAAATAATTTCTTTCAAAAAATTTGTGTCATTTAGAAACACATCCTGTGCCCAGAAGCAATAATCCAATCTCCTCTCTGAATTTCCTTCTTCCATAGTGTGCAAAAACTTGGGCTTATATGGTTTAAAATTATGACCTTCAAATTTTTTCCCTGTCTATTTTCAGGTTTAGAGATAAATCTCTGACACTAACACATGGTTCAGCATTAACAGCATCTAATATTACTTGATTAATATTACTTGATTCAATGGACGATCGGCAACGTTGTATTTTTTGGCTCTAAGTTTGGATACATCTCCAGTTCTATTAAATATTCCATTAATTGAACCAACCGTGGTGCAGTAAATCTGTGGCCGTTCTGGATATCTCAAACTGAAGATACTGGATGCATCTCGAATAAGAGTGTCACGAACAATTCTTATTATTTCAATTTTATCAGCACTACTTAATTGTTGTGCAACCATGTTTAAGTTTAATTTGACATTCGATACAATTGTTAAAACCATTCCAAAGCACTCTATGTTAACAAAGGTATTGGTATGCCGAGTTCTAATTATTTTTAAAAAATAGCTACCAATCTTCAAATATTTATTTCATAATAGTGTGGTGGATAAAAAATGTGTCCCAATGGTTAATTAGCGTCATTATTAAGTAAATATTCAACAATAAATAACTCGAATAGTAGGGTGATTATTATTATTATTGTAATATTAGACATGATTTTTTTTGTAAAGGAATGAATATTTTTGAACGAAATTTGGTACACAGGGATTTTAGGTCATGTCGTACCAGATTCTGTAAAAACAAATACCCTATCTCAATCGCTAATATAAATTCCTAATTTTTGCCAATTTCTTTTGATCATAGTAGGAGTAATTAATTTTAAAAAAAAGTTTAAATAACTTTTTAATCACAATCTGAAACACAAGAAGTATACCAAATTTGATCTAAATCGATCAACAAATGGCCGAGGTATTGGGATGTAGTGGTGAAAAGTGAGACAAATCTAATAACTTCGATTTTTCTCTATGATGCAGTCCCTTGCAGCAAGCATTCGATATAAAATAACGAATATAAAGTAGTGTTTTCTAAAAATTAGTCTGCTACATGTAATATTTTACTTTCTTTATTTCCCTCCCACGCCAACTTCGACAGAAATATGACTCTAGTCGTCCAGTCCCAGTTTCACTTTCGGCTTTTCCAAGCGGAAATGGATTAAGAAGGCTGTGTCGAGGGCTAATATCGTTTTATTATTGTATATACGGATGTCTTTCACCTTGTAACATTGAATAATGATAAAGGTTATAGCAGTATTTCAGAAATGCTTATTTAAGGTGGTATTGAAATAGCATTATTTTTTAAGTTTATTTATAAATTCTACATATAATCTTCTTATGCTATAATTGCAAATTAATAAATTTAAAAACAAAAAATAAAACGCTTATTTGCCATCAAATGACGATAAATTAACCTTGCCAGGCATTTAAAGAATCAAGATTACCCTAACAATCATTGTTACGAAGCGCATGTTTTATTTCATTTAGTTCTATGAGTTTATCCTCATCCTATGTAGTTACCAAACGGGTGAATATATTTAGTTTAACATTATTTATATACAAAATTTTAATAAAACCAATAAATATCTTTAGGGTACAATACTATAATATAAAAACTATACTTTATTCGCGATTCGTTCGGAACTGTCTATGATGACATTCTGTGACGCCTACCCAGCAATGCATTATGCGAATGTGGAGATACTAAATCTAGTAATCGATCAAATTTATCCCGTTTCCATAAATTTAGAGCTGACGTTAAAATTGTTTTTATTACTTGCGGTTAATATAAGCTAGTTAATAAACAACCTATATTAAATTCGATCACTGAGAAAACTGATACCCCTAATTCCATCAATGTTGGCACACCCTATAGGTTTTAAAGTAATTATTTTGCAGAGAAGTTTTTTATCCAAAGGTACTAATATTAAATTAAATATGGGAGTTTTGCGATGACATCAGATTTCAAAAACAGTCTTCGAAGACATATAGCAAAGGTGTTGGATATTTCAATTTATGTACAGGATGTACGAAATCCATGGTACTGAAATAAATGATACATTATAACAAATTGTCTGAAAATAATTGACTCACAGTAACTATCGGAAATTAAATCCGTTTACTGGTAAATATAATCTTAATCACTGAATATAAATCTGTTGTCGCCATGAAATCAAACTGCAGCATATTCAGATTCATGCGAGGTAAACAAACACATGCGAATTTATGGCCGATAGACTAATAGCATTACGACATTCAGGACAGCACGCCTTGTCACGCATTGGTATTTGTTTACTTCGTATGAATCTGAAATCTGAATATTTTTAATTAATCTTTGTTCTTTGGTACCTATAGCTTAGTACAATGCTGAACACAAGTTATGACAAAATCTTCTCAATTTCAAAAGGGCATACTGACTATTATCAGTCAAAATGTTATATATTATTTACACATGTAAAGGTCGATACGTACCCTTCCTTAGGTCTCACCCTACCTGTATGACGATCGTTTTCCGCTCAATTATATTTTAATGAAATATCATGTAGTATGGTTGGCATATTCACTATTATCGTTTTAAAAACGGTTATTATTGTACAAATAACAATAATTACATTTTCCAGTGAATGGTAAACGGAAATATTTTAATTTTCATTATTCACAGTCAGTAATATGTCAAAATATCATAGGCCTGAAGAGCATATTACTTATAATCATTGCCGATTTGGGTACAGTAGGCTGACGGTCTATATACATGCTGCACATAAACAAGTAGATATGTTTCCATATAGTGCTAATAGATGGCGTAGATTACAAGGACGAATTGAATTGTTTATTCAGTGTTAATATACTTATACAGTACTTACACGTGTCAGCAGTGAATAATTATAAAACTTAAAATATAAAGAAATACAAGTGGTGATAGGTATATAACACACGACATAAAAATATAAATATAAACATGACAACAAATTATGTACATACTTAACTAACACAAACAATGAAAAATAACATCACAGTTAATAAAATAGGAAACCATTTTGTTTGTATTTTAAACAGTCATAAAATACATTCTCTAAATCTCCAGTGACATTACACGAATTGCAAGTCCAAGTTACTGTCCCTATTTTCTTGATATGCACTGAGTCACTGGCCAGATTTTAGGCTTATTGCTTTTGCCGTGTGTATTGTGGAATATCTCAAATCTTTGTGCCAACAACAGGTGGGGATACTTGATTCAATAATTATATAGCGAATAGTATTTATTAGGCCAAATTCCTTCCATGTACTTGATCGCGTATTTTAATTTAAAGAACAGACATACAGTTTTATATCAACCGATTACCCAATTAATTTACTGCCACAGGTATACATATCAACCTCTACAAAGAAACTAAAAGTTCTTAAATATTTAAAATACCTAATTTTAATTCCTACAATTTAATTTTAAAACTCAAATATTTAAAATGGAAACTTAATTTAAGGTTTTATTTTGCGATAAAATACCTATATTATATATCTTTATAATCGGATCGGGGTTGACTTGGCGGGGTACTTTTAATACTTTACTGATTGCACATAAACGTCTTAATAAACTCAGAAGTTATTTAGAGTTTTCTCTGTTAAGTACTTCGTTGTTGCGCAAATAATAAAAGAAGAAACCAATATGGGGACGAACTTTAACCCCGCCAGGCGAGACCTCGTCCGACACTTGCCAATGTACTTAAAATTTAACTCTCGTTGACTCATATTGAGCCCTTTATCTAACTATCTGTTCCAAAGATTATATCTATTAGCAACGAATTATTTTATTAACTTCACGTTCTAATTGTATAAGATTGTGTACTGCCAAGATAAGTATTAATAATTAAAAACAAGAAATTTCCAATTTTTTTATTAATAGTTATCAACATGGCAACATATAACATGTTTCATGTGTTTTTATTGAAATAAATAGAAGTTGTCTCCACTTTCCCCTATTTCCTAAATATGTGTAAACATGTGCAGAGGGCGGAACACAGAGCGCTACAGATTTAAGCTTGACATTCATTTATATTATAAATAGTCCATTTAACGAGGTACAAAGAGGGCATCATTAAATGGACTAAAAGGATATTATTTACGTTTTTCTTCTTTTTAGAAATGTTTAAAGACAAAATATATAATTTTTAGGGTATGGAATACCATAAAAACAATAGTTACTTTCATCATTTACATTTCTAACATTTATTGGAAACTATTTCTGTCTATTGACATCTAAAAACTAGTGAAAAGTGTTCAATCCATTATTTTTATAGTAAACGATGTAACCTTCTATTACATCATGGAAATTCAACAACGACTTAGTATGTTTTCTGTCAAACTCCTTATTAAGGATTTCATGTTTTTGAGGGTGCTGAAGCCCGAATCCGAATATGAACTTTATTTTCATCTTAAACTGGAGGAACATCATCAAAATTGTTGTTTTTGTAAATATGAGGAAATTTTTTTTAATAAATTTTCGTGTTTGACAATATTTCACCGAAATATTAATATTTCTCGTTTGAAATTTTCATGGTATAATCTTCAATCCATCCTTTGAAAGTTTAGACCAGACCGAATATTTGACAGCATGACTGATGGTCAAGAGGTAAGCACACTTGCCCCTTTCCCAAAAGTTCCTGGTCGTGGCAGTGGAAAATACTATGAGAGGGATTTTTCCACTATACACAGATATTGGGTGTGTGTCCCTTGTCTCTAAATGTATAGTCCCCTCCCGCACAAGGCTCTTCTAGGGCCTTCCGAGATAAAGGGGGTCATAATTACCAGTGGTGTTATTTATTTATTTTCTAGCTGAATGACAATTTTTTTAAATATTTAGAAAATTTTCATGAGGAGCTTTTATGGTACAAGGTCATTCACCTACAATCTGAAAAAACATGTAGTTTAATAAATTAGTTCCTAATACAGCTGGTTAAAATACCTTTTGTTTGAATATTTTGTTTTTAAACATGTTCAATTGTTCAAATTTATACATTTGAAGTTTATGTGTTTTTACAAATATCAGAGATTTGTCTCGTGAATTCATATTTTAGACGACCGGTTTTTCATCGTGCTCTTAAATTTACTTATCGATTAGGACTTACTGATACAAGAATTTTATGAAAATAAGTCCCAGTAAATCTAACGTGAAACTGAAAATCTAACCCTAAGAAATACGTACAAGTGCCAAATTCTAGCATTGCCTTCAGATAAGCTGCCAATGGCAACCTCGAATTTGAAGCACCCTGTGTATCCCATCTTCATAAAAATTTGTCGGCCTTGTATGTAATGATCGATAAAATTTTTGTATGTATACATAAGTCAAACTTATAACTGTGTCATTTATATTTCTACGAAAGGAATTATGTCAGTAGGCTGTGAAGAGAGAACTAAAGAATAAAGACATTTTTAATATTGTGTGTACTTAATTCCCTTAACCTATAAATTATTTGGCAGCATCCATCAGTGTCAGCTTAAGTGGGGGCGATTTAAACAAATAAATGTGCATTTTTATCTCCTTGTGACGATAGGAATCCGCAATTTAAATTTTATAACATCGCAGTATGTTAATATTTCAATTTCAATATGGTTCTCATTTTATTTACCGAATTAATTATTTTTTGAAAGTCTAAGAGACCTGTGCCTAAAGTTATTAAAACAACATTATTACAACCGTATTCAGAAATAAATTTAGCAGTAGAAACCTCTTGCGCATTTCCTACTAAAAATCGGCCCCATCATACGCCATGAAAATGTTCGTCCGATGAATTTTTAGGAACTACAACAAAATCTGAGAAATTGCAAACCACTTGCAATATGTAAAAATCGATTTCGGGTGGATGTATCTCGACAATATTTCTTCATTATCCGATATCTTGAATTTATTTTGAACTTTCTAAAACATTTAATCTGACTGGAAATTTGTAAAGGGAGCTTTTGATACAACTGCCCATATTACAAACATTTTTACGCGAAATATTTTTTCAATTACGTTTTTTGAGTTTCGGAGGCCGTTCGACATTTAAACACCTCTGGTGCATTAGCGAAAAATTTGAAAATAACTTTTTGATGCAATTCTCCTTCCCAAATAACTGCTATTTGAGTGATTTATTAATTCTACGTAAACTTATTATTAGGCCTTCCCTGGAGCCATATCTAATTCTGACGAAATATTTTTAAAAGGCCATTTCGATATAATTTTTCGTCCTAAACAATTTCTATTTCTTTTAGATAATAAATAATAATAAATAAATAACCATAGAAATTAGAAGACAACCCCCAATTCCAGAAGCCAGACACCACGTTGTCCCGGTAGGTCTAATCTACACTCCAAACTTACATGTGCGTTGGCTGCCGTTTTGTATCACGTGATGTCCTTGGTTCACTATGTTCACTATCTTTAAAACCCTGTTCGTCTTTTCCAACACCCGCTTCTATGAATCAAATACGTCATCAGCCTCATATCAGTCTTTGGTGTCTAAATCAGCTACCAGATCTGGAATGTTTTCACATGGTGTCCCATTACAATAGAAACACAGCATCGAACAGTTTAAGCCCGTTTTTCGACATTCACACGCTCTTGCACAACTTTTTTTATATTTACAGGATATTGATTTTAAAATGGTGTCGGGGGCTATTTCTGACAGTGCGAACAGCATCGAGCCCATGCCTCGTTTTCCGCCAGCCATATTGCTCAAGATCTTTTTTCACTGCCAAACCATATCGCGACTTAATGGTAGGCGGCAAGGACACGAAATTAAATTAGTTCTAGACACAGACTTCACAAAATTTTGGTAGCGAAGTGAATCCAATGTGTCATGTGCAGACGGGTCGCCATAGTGTACCAATAAGAATGCTTCACCAGCTATAACCAGAGCATCCACATCCGATTCGAGTTTCTGGAAGATTGTTATAGTGTCAAGCAACGTTTTATCCTGCAGACTGATGGCTTCAATTTTTTTCCTATCTTTTCCCTTCGTCGGTTTCTGCAAAAAATGTTCGCATGCTCTCTCCATTGCAGTTGAAAGAACTAACAACTCTATATCTTCTCCGACAACGAAAACACGTGCAAACTATGACGACATGTCGGTAGCTGTCTGAATAATAAGCACATCTGCAACTTCTACTACCCGGTTCACTGTAAAATTTTGTTGTTCAAACTTCGTAATGAACATGGAATTTAAAATGCCGTTTGTTAGTGCCACTTGAAAAGAATTGTTCTTGCGAAACAGATGGAATCAGCGCTTCATTGAAAATAACATCAACAGATACATGTGTGCTGAATCTTTCTTTTCGTATTCCGACTAGCTGCATTCGCTGGATAAACATCAAAAATTAGAACTGCGTTAGGACCATAGTGCCTTTGGACATATTGCACGTATTTCATCCAGTACATGCAAGCTTGCATCCGGTTGTACAGCCCGGTGTACTGGAGAAAATGCCTTGAACAGTGACGATTTTATTTCCTCGCATAGCATCCTCAATAAATAGTGATAGGGGGAATGGGGCCAGTTCAAACTGGATATAATCTTTCAATTCCTCATCGCATTTTTTGACAATACAGATTCTCTGAAACAACAACGGAGGATTTATGGTAATAGGAAGATTATTGACTTTGACATTGCTTTTAGCTGCTCCCAAGGAAAGCTCTGTATCTTTACGGTTGAATTTTATCGAATCAGAATTATTGCCCAGTCTTCGCGATAGCCGCAGCACCAATTTCTTGTGCCATGTGTCAATTTCTTGTCTAATTTAATGTTTCATGTTTCAAGTGTCGACTTGCGGATTTACCTACGTATATTAGATAAAGCTACTTTCGGTACGCTAATTATGGATAATTAGCAAAGAGTAGCGCCCTTCGGCCCTGTAACTTCGAAATTATTAGTCTGAGGGGGAAAATGTATAGAAGCAATTCTGTAGCAAGTTTTATCCCCTTTTATTCCCAACTTACAATCACGAACTTTCTCTTTCCAAAACTTATAGGAACGGAGTTATACACCAGCATCTGATTTTGGATGCCATTTTTCCAAAATCATACTTAGGTCACCCAAGTCTGCACTCTTGCCAAGTTTCAAAACTACTTAATATTTTGCACGAAAACACCTTATTTATGTTTCTGATGACTGAAAAAAATATATTTTCATTACCCTTTCGAATTTTTGTTGTTGTTTTTTTAAATACATTTATTTAACGTTGGCCTATTTCCGTTACTGAGGCCTATCACCGACCCCTGTAGACGAGCTACCCCCAACCAAGAATTTTGCCGAACCTCTTCCCTTAAGAAGAGTAGGGATCTTTTATTTGCCTAACATTTAATAGACAAGGGCTTTACATCCCTTCCGAAGGATGGTATATCCCCTATACAACCCTCGCCTAAGATTGTATAGCTTCCGCGCATACACTGATATACAAGCCGCTGGAAGATGTGTGAGGCGAGGACGCGGTCTTTGTTAGAACGGTCAACCATACAATTACTAACTGCGCCTAATATTGCTTTACATCGCATATCGAAGTATGTACATAGTAAAGACGCACCTACGCTCGTCCCTAATTTTTGTTGTTCTGGTTAGAAATTATAACAAAACTGGAATTTCTTCAGCACACGAAGGCTAATTTGTCTGGGCTACTGGTAGGAGCATTATTACAGCCGTTAAGAACCACGAAGGGATTATATCATTCGCAGGATTAATTATAAATTTTCTAGTTATATTTTATTTCACATAGTTCTTTTTATATATCTAATTAAATTAATAATTAGTTGTAGAAAGGCTAAAAGTGACAAGATATTGATTGGATATTCTGAAGCAATTTATCATCTGTGAATAATAATTTAATGATGAGCTCAAAATACAGACCTATCTAGAATATTAAAACGACTTGCAAATATCAATGAAAATGAGATTTCTAGCCTCTGGAACTCTCCAGATTAAACTTGTCACGGAGGAATTATTTTTGATATGGAATAGTAATGTAGAAGAAAGGAAAGGTAACGACTTCTAGTCTCTAGTGTTCCAGCAGCCACGGCGACGTGATGTGCAATTGTAGTTTTTTAATAAAATACAGTGGCTCAATATTGGTTTTCTCGTTACGTTATAAGTACCACGTCAGAGGGAGCTGCATTCAGTAATGTTTACTTACTAGCTTTGATGACGTTATGTTACTAATACAAGAGCTGACAGAAAAAAGTAAGTTTTATCTGCAAGTAACAAATCCAAATCTGAATTATTATCAAAGATTATGGAATGAGGAGTAGATATTGTTTCTGGCACCGGATATAAAGTCTTGTAATTTTTATTGTATCTGTTGTTTTGATATATATTTTTTAACAATTTTCAGTTCATTACCTGGCACTGCGCTACTGTTCAGTTTCAATCATTGTAAATTCGTGGACCGTATTTTGTAAACTTCTTACAGTTCCTCTGAGAAAAAAATTAAGGGGCACAATTCTGGTGATCTAGGAGGTCAGTAAATATATCCTATCTGTCTTTATTGAGGTTCAGAATTTCCGGAACTCCTTCTAGAAATACGTAAGGCCTACCGAATACAAACATTATCCAGCGTATCCCAATAGTGCGTCAAAGTCAAATGTTGGCCTTATTAGAAGACTTTGAAAAATAATTTTTCTATGGGTGTGGTATAATGTCAACAGGTGTACATTTAAAAAATATTTTGAAAAATACAGGGTGACTCGCTACAGCGGAGCATCTTCAAGGACATTTTTTTAATGGAACACCCTACATATTTCTACATTTATGAATTCAGCGTAAAATTACCTTCCCAACAACCTCCAGATTTTTGGATTTTGACATGGCGTTGCCGAGTTATTCAAAAAAATTTTGGTCGGAAGAAGGCTTAAGAAATTAATTCGCTGTATGTGTATTACTATTAATTAAGAAGATTTATTTTGCAATTATGTAGTCAAGGGATGTACTACAACCATCAAATATTGATTATAATTATACAGGGTGTATTTTATACTAGCGCTAATTCGGGTCATTTCAAAGTGAATTTTCTCAATTTCCTTAATTTCTTCAAATGGAACACTCTGTATATTATTGTATTTTTGAATTGGCACGTTAATTCTCTACGATTTTGTGAATAATATGCTATACCTAAAATCGATTTTCCAGAGATATTTTTACTTTTTCATTAAAAACTGTTGAATTATAATACTTTTCATTTGAAACTGGTCTAGTAGCCATGATTTTGACATAAAGTGAATACAGATAATTGCATTTTAATAAAATGTAATTTTGCAAGACTTTCGTAAGGGCATTATACTTCATAGATTCTGATATTCTCACACCAGGGTTGTGGGTGTTATAATTTTTGAAGTAGTATTCACAGTAGCCTAACTTTTGAAAAAAGAAAAATGATAAAGAACGTGGAATGTCTCATCGGCAGCGCATTTCTTTGAAGGTAATTAATGAGAACTATCTACGTTCAGGCATAAAATTCTTCACCACTTCGATCTATAAATTACCCTGTTGTGTACCACACAATAAAATAAAGGCAGTTTGCAAGTAATAAACACAAAGCAGCCGCCAAATATTTATCACAAGTGTATTTTTACTAACTGTTAGCATTAAAAATACCAGAAAATTACTCTAAAATATTTATTTGAATCTGTCAAAATACAATGAGTGATTAATCTCACTAGCCTAAACAAAAATATACCTAAAGGTAAAATACATATTACTTCTATAAAATTAAGCAGTCTTAAAAAAATGCTACGAATTGAGCATTTAAATGTTCTTGTTCAACTCACTGTCAAATTACAAAAGTTAAACAAAAATACAATTAAGTAGATATAAAAATATACTGCATAATAATTTAAGATAAAAGGAAAATAAATAATTAAATAAGTAATATTTGACACTATAATACAGAAAACAATGGCTATATAATAACTACACTGGACAGTGCTTAGTAAGTTTTAAATGTTTACAAAAATATCTTACCTTCAAAGGCACTACTTTTACTTTACTCGTACTTTAATCACACCGATCGACACGTGCCAGGTTCGGAGATACATTAGTGGTTTTTAGTAGATTTTTTTGGTGCTGATTACAAAATTGGTTGTAAAAGCTGCCTAGAACCCCAGAATTTGGAGAAAATCGCAGACAAATGTGGGCAAAATATTATTTTTGACTCCATTGCATCAATCGTATCACTTAACTGATACTAGTCAAAGCACTTTGTATCACGTCTCAGTTAAAACGTACGATCAATGAAATAGCGGCAAGTACGGCAAAATTAACTGCGGTCTTCTGGAAATTCTTACGTGCTAGGCCCTGAACCTAAAAAAGATCATTTTTTGTCGACCAGTGTTAATCGTTATACTCTATTTTTAAACATACAAGACTTTCAACAAATAAATCAACTTGATTCATGTCTAAAATATATTTTCTTTGATTATGTAAAATAAACACAGTTTTGAAAGAGTTAAGTATTTCAACATTTCTAAAATAATGCTCTGGAAATGCATCCAATCGCTTCAGTGCGTGGAAGACCTACAAATTGGATAGCACTATTATACTAATAAGTGAAACTGTCTAACGAATAACGACTCTTCCGTTGTGAGCATCAACTAAACTATTTATTGCGTACTGTAAAGTCTTGCCGGGTTAAGTTCTAATGGACGGATGCGTCACCTTACATTCCAGTTTTTCTATCCTCTTGAGATTTTCGATAACGGCGTTGTGTTCGTCTATTAGTTTCCAGAATTCGTGTTTCCTGTTCTCCGCTTCCTCCTAAACAACAAATCAATGGATTAGTTATAGAAGTACTCTTCAAGACTTGTACGATCGTAATTCTCTGAACTTTTGTAAAGAACATACGGGGTTCGTAAAGTAACGAATAATAGGCGTGACTGTGCCAGTTTTAGTGAAAGGCCAATGCCTGGTATTTATTTATTTTGTGATACACTACCCAAGTAGAGAGGCTCAAGTTACAAAGTATAAAAACTACAAAAATGCAAAACTCAAATCAATACATAATTATTATGTCATATAACAATGATGATCAATGTTTGAATAAATTGCATTATCCATTAAAATATTTACCAATATTTTTTTGATGGAAGCGTCTGAAGACTGTCTCGTGTATGGTTTGGCAACGTTCGGCTGGTGTGTTGATATTTCTTGATTTACTTTCATTTCTTTGCTGTTGGATCCTTTGACAGAATCAAAATCGTCAATTACGATACTGAAATAAATAAGAATATATATAATTAATCTGCAAAGGTAGTGTATCATAAATTACAAATTTTTCTTACGCTTTTCTTAAACGATTGAATATTGTGTTCTGTAATTTTTTTCTGAGATTTAAAATTTAGCGAGGCTAGTTATTATAAAAGCATAAAATAGTTATTTGTGTATCAAGGCCGTAAAGTTGATCTTTCTCGGGGTCGAATTCGAAGTTTGCGGCCGAGGCACTGTCGAGGCCAAGCAAACTTCGGGTAAGACCGAGAACGATTATTTGGCCCACAATACACTTTTAGGCAACTGTCTCTAAACAAATGAAAACGTCACTAGATAGTTTATTGACAAGCTGTGATATATTTCACATATTGATGATCATGCGACCTTGACGTGCGAAGTGAATGCTGTCAGATCCGACAAACATCATTTTTTATGACAGTTGCCAAACAAATATATTTTTTAAGCAACTGTCACAAAAAATGACGTTTATCGAATCTGACAGCATTCATAAAGTGTCATTTCTTTTTTGGCCGCTATTACTCCACGGCCGCATGTATTGATCATGACTAATATGTGAAATATGTCACGGCTTGTCAATAAACTATCTAGTGACATTTCATTTGTTTCCGTTAAAAACGAATTAAAACTGTCAGTAGCCTTCTTGCAAAATTCTGTCCATGTCTCCCGTAATTTATACGAAACAATTTTAAAAATACTTTTATTTTACTTTTTGAGACAGTTGTCTAAAAATGTTGTGTGCATCTCGGCCAAATAGTCTTTTTCGGTCTTAATCAAAGTTTGTTTGGTCTCGGCTATGCCCCGACCGCAAACTTCCAATTCGATCGAGAAAGATCAACTTTATGGCCTTGATACACAAATAACTATTAATGTTTCGATTATTGGTTCGTACAAAAAAGCATATAGAATTTAAAAAATTATGACTTTTCACCAGGGCATTATTAACATGCCACATATTTTTTCTTATCATTATTGTAAACGACAATGCCAATTTAAATAATTTCATTTTAACAGTAAAGGAAGAGTTTCCACTTTTAAATTGTACTTTACTCAAAGCAAATGCTACATAAAATACATGTTTTTACGAATAAATTTAATAAATAAGTAAATAAAGTCATCAAACTGTAAAAGTCACCTCACTGAATCGTTTTCGCATTGAATTTAGTTGAAAAAATTTCAGCCAACGTCTAATAATTTTTCAGTATTCAATAACGGTATAACCTTGATATTTATATACGTATTTACGCAAGTTCCTACAACAAAAATATTTTGTGTTTATGTTTTTAAGTATTGAAGTATGTTTTCCTTTCAGAATATATAAACGCATTCCTGAATTTATGACTTTTATTTTGTCAGGAAGACATCAAGCGTATGTGCGAAACTGGAAGTAATTAAATAAACATTTCGTTGGGTATATTAGAAATATGTTTTCTTTCAACGATATTAATTGTTTTTAAATTTATTACCTAATAAGGTTTTTCACATCTGATGTTATTATAACAACTTGCCAATGTTTTTCTCAATTGGAGATTAAAATATGTTATTCCGTTTCCGAAAAATCAGCTTACTATTTATTTTTATTCATATTTCATATCAAGACAACCTCCGTTCCCTTAAGGAAAATCACAGAGGTGATAGTTTTTTTTTCAGTAATAAATAAGTGATAATGTTATTTTACAGTTAAGGATTTTGTTTTTAGAAGAAGTTACATATGGGGCAAAATAAAACCAATTATTTTACAGCGTAGAAAATTCAAAAACCCAGACGTCGTCGAAATCTTAGCATATCCTTACTTACTCGACTGTTTATGAAAATTAAGAAAACATACTTGATACGAAGATAAACAAAACACCGAAGTATTTATTTATATTATTTATTTTTTTAAATTCATTACGTAAGTTATAAACACTGAAAATCAAAAAGTAAAATAAGTTAGAGGTCTATTCATGAAATTTGTCTAGATATATTTTTGCAAAAAATTAATTGTCTGAGAAGTGGATTTCCTGAATCGCTGCAGTTTTGGGAAATCTCAAAAATCTGAGATAAATCTCTCCTCATCATACTCAATATTACTTACCTCTTCTTTAATTTTTTAATTTTATATATGTGTTATATTTATATCTTTGCAAGTATATATTATTGTAAATATTACTATAAACTATATTATTATTTTTTAAATTTACGCATATGATACTGACGTGTGTGTGATTGTGTAAATTACACTGAAAGGTAAATAAAATATTTTTAACATACTAAGTTCTGATGTGAATCATACAAGCTTTTTTATTTTCAATCCCCTTTACGTCTGTTAGACTATTGGCTTCGTCATTTAATTGCATCAAATTAGACCTTATGCAATTCATCACCATCCTATGTAACTCAATTATCCACGCTTGAAAAGTCTTAAAGCCACTAGTCCCTAACTACCCAATACCCGGTTTTGCAGAGCCATAAATTCTCGCCGCATATTCGCTTTGCCACATTTCTGCTGTTATACAATTTACTCATATTCCGTTTAGATTCCATCACCTTTCCTTACATTATATTTGTACATAATAATCTAGTAAGTCGTTCGTGGTAATTTGATGTAGTTAATCCAAGTACTTAATAACTCAATTAACATAGTGGCCATAGTCTTCATACAGCTTATCGCGCTCGAGTAAGTTAATTACTTTCCTTGTCAGTTGTTTGCTTATCATATTGTACATATCAATTTGAAGTACCTTTCCCTAATTTCAACTTGTATAGATGAACATATATTAACTTTCTTAAACAGTTCATGTTATTTTGAGATCTCTTTAGTTCTTCTTTTTGGGGTTTACGTATCTGTCTCCGTATAACGTTGCTTTATCGGCAAAACAAAACAAAGTCAAACAAATTTCTTTTTTGTTCTATTTTTTGTTTTGGCTATTGACAGAATTGTTTTCATAATCAGTTCCTGCGTTAGTTGAACGTGATAGGGAAGAAATTTGTTTTTTTTTGTAGGATTGATGGACATATCGTTTTCTCTTACCAATTCTCTTATACTGGAGGCTGTCTTTTTCCATAATCTTTCCGTTGATACACAATGTGAAGGTTTTACAATACTTTTTGATATTGTTATTAATTTCTAGTAAGGGGGAAAATACTACACAGGGTTTTCATTGATTTAACTTTATTTATGTAGTAGCTGAGAGAGAGTACAGTTTTTAATATTTGATTCTGAATGAATGACAGTTATCTGATATAAAAAAGAAAATAATTGTTACAGCATTAATAAAATATGTCATTTTTGAATAACATAAGTATCTCGATCTAAAATGCTATGGTTCTAAGAGTGTCAACAAGTTTGAGTATACCGTGTAACATAAATAATATTCCTTTTGACTAATCCTTTTTTTTCTAAATTTTAAGCTTGAAATGTGAAAAATCTATTTGACATGCAAGTACAATTTAAAGACTATAAAAGTATTTCAGTATTTGCATATTGACAGTAATTTAACGATCAAAAAATTGAACTAAGTGGTATTAAAAACCCACTAGCATTTACTAAAATAAAAAATGTGATGGAATATTTTAGAACTTATGTAAGTTAAATCATACAAAAGAACCTACACGTGTCATTAATATATGTGTAATTAAATTACTATAAAAGATTGTAAGCCGTAAAATTACGACAACGTACATTCCCGCAAATTAAGGTAAGTAATACATCAATCAGTAAATGATTCATGAAATGCATACATGTTAAGGATATTGCAACAAAAATATTTTCGTGTGTGAATAATATAGAAATTTTTTACATAAGTTTTAATTTTCCAACGAATTGACAGACAATCTTTTCTTTCCATGTTTAATAAAAAAATACAAACTGAACGATAAATGGCTTAAAAATAAAACGTTCCTGTTCTTACTTCAGAATAATTTTTGTATGATTAACTGTGTCTAAGAAGTGGTTCGAATTCCAATATCAACTTCAGAACTGCGCTCCCGGTTCCAAACAAATAATAGATTTCATAATTATTGACTTGATTTGGAAGGCGAGAGCAAGGAAATCCATTTTCTCGACAAAGGAATTGAAGACAAATAAAAATTTGTCTGTACGTCCTGCAAAAAAATCCCTTGAAGCCACGAACGGAGTATATTTGGTTGCCTAACTTTCTTAGATAACGGGTAATTTTCTTTACAGCTGGCAACCCTAATGCAATTATCTAATAATATAAGCACGAGCAAATAAATATAAATATCATACACATAATACCTATAGTAGCAAAAGAAGTCTTAAGAATTCCTTTCTGCCCTTAATAAATTTTGTTCAAGATCTGATAAAAAACAATTTTAACCACACTTGAAACACATACATGTGCCTAGAAATGCTCAGGTACAATTGTTATATTCTTAATAACTGTAAACGTCCCCTGATGATGCCAGCTTGGTTGGCGAATCGCTCCTCTATGCAATAATTTTCGTGCTTACAAAAAAAGGGACGGATGGACTGACAGACAACTTGATGGACATTTTGTAACTTGTTCAGAATTTTATGACTAATACAATAAAATGAAATGATTTCCTTACGAGCAGCACTTGCGGTGTTAGAAAAGTGCTTAATAAATAGTTTACAGTCTCAGCAACGATAAATAAACGTTTAAAATAACAATAATTATTATTCAATATCAGGAGCCGAGTTTTTGAGCACATGTTACCAATCAACGTGTTCAAAAATTAAGTTGATCCATTATTTATAAGTGAAACTTGGGAAAACAACAAAATAAGGATAGAAAAATTTAATTATAATATCAGCAATGAGAAAAAGTTTGTTGGTCTGCAACTGGAGGCAATAGTAATTATGACGGAGTGATAAAGTTTCGTCAAATAATCGGTTTTAGAAAGTCCGAAGCCCTATAACTGGATTGAGTGCCTGCCAAATTCTATACCAATTATTCTTTTCGAGTACATCGAGAAAACTCATCTAAAGGTCACTGATCTGTTTAGTATTAGTATCATAAAATCCGGGAGTCTTAGCCGATTCAGCCAAATTAGATAAAAACAGTTAAATATTCACACAAAGTATATTTAGTGGGTCCATTTTAACTGATTGATTGAATTAAGAACGTCTCTTGTCTTAATGAACTTTAGAATTCGGTAATTATTTTAAAATCCTCCTTTTGCAGATGATTTGAAATTTTTTAGTCGTTGATACTATAAGGTATGATGAAAAACTGCAGTGTGATATTGATAGGTTTTACGAGTGAAATATAAACTATCTGATGGAACTTAACATAAATAAATGCAAAGCAATAACATTCTCTAAGAAGAAAAGTAATATTTTATTTGAATATTCTGTAAATACATTAAAACTTTTGAGAGTATATTTGTGATCTGATTTACATTTGAAGAATGTTCTAAAGCTAGTAAAAATTGCCTATGTGATTTTATTAAAAGACAGTAGTATATAGGGCTATCTAAAATCATCCCCTCCAACACATTGGAGTGGGGGCAGCTCTCTCATTGGTCCATTCAAATTTGCCGCCAAGGCGGTGGCGCCATATAGTGACGGGTAGCTTTCAGAGTAAAGAATGGGGCTCCACCTAGCGGTGGGTAGATGTTAGCTTTGAGAGTAAACGTAAATTCCTGGTTCCTTTTCTTAGAACTTCACCTAGCGATGGGTAGATGTTAGCTTCCTGATAGCGCCACCGCCTTGGTGGGAAAGTTGAATTTTTAAATTGTATCTTCGTTAGTAACAATCTCGTTTAGTGTATGTATTTTATTAGTTTTTGTCATTAATTTATTCTTTGTTTTGTAATTTTACTAGATACATTATCATACGTTTATTTTTTTATTTTTTCTGTTATATTATATATACGAGGTAATATATAGGTTGTATTTAATACCATTTGGGATTCTGTCCTGTACATATTTACGAATTGATAAATAATCCAATGCGAGTGGTTACTTTCGAAGCTAAGGAACAGTCATCTCGAGTTTTATGAAGCAATGAGTCAAAGTTTAATTACCACTCCAAACTTTCTGCACAACATTTGTTTCTTCGATGAATATATTAGTTAATAGACGCAATTGCAGAAATTGGGCTGACAGTGATCCGCATATAAGAGAATTTGATACTAAAAAACCTCAAAAATTGAATGTCGATGAAAATATTACTTCAAGACAAATCAAAGTCAATCCATATTATTTATTATTATTATTATAAGTACGTAGCACCATGTATTTGTTTTGAAATGATGAAAAAAAACTGACAGGCTGGGAGGCCGACAAATTTTATAGTTGATACATTAACATTATTTCGTTTCTATTATACTAAGCAAGGCAGGAAAAACGAATGCCAAAATTATGAAGTATAATTAACAAACTACTTTAAGCGTACAAAATGTATGTATGCTAATCATTTCATGGATAATTTGTAAGCGGTATAAAGCTGTTTGTTTATTAAACAAACTATCATAATTCTCTCTGTTTGAGAACATGCACTCCGGAATTTCTATGCGATTATTTATCAAATTCCTCCCTGCATAAAATACACTATTATGCGTCTAAAATAAACTTTGTGTACATTATAAAATCAACAAAATTCCTAAGCGCACATTTAGGGTGCCTTCCCTCATCCACATTTATTCTTAGATTGGAGAGAATTCCAAAATGAATTATACATACATTGAGCGGAGAATATATTTCTTTGAGTGCTAGGTATATATTCCGTTTGTGGGTATATTTAGGCTTTGGCGTAAAACGAAGAAATTAAATTCAGCAATATTTCATTACGAATAAACATTTATGAAAACGCAAAAGGAATATAAATATTGACTAAATCAATTCAGTCACCAAATGCGCTTCTAAATATAACTTGGGAAATGTGTGTACAAACACTTAAAGGATTATTTTACCAGATAAATATGTATGTTAATAAAAAAAACATGTATTGTTGATACTGTTTATTAAATTTTTTACCCACATTTTCCGATTTTAAGTTGAATTTAGATGTAGCCATCATCATGCATCAAATTCTGTTGAAAAGTGCATTCGTATGAATCTAATCAAGGCCAACTTTAGACGGCAAGTTATATTTGGATGATATTTGTTTACATCTATTTTATAAGGACTCTTATTTATATCTGTTGTTATATAACCGCTATCATTTTAATTTTAAATAGACACACAAGTTGTTCTTGAGGATAAACTTGGACTGAGTATTGGCGATGTAATCTACTTTTCTAACTACGGTTCGGTTTGTATCTACTAGCGACTTGATTTGGCTGGGTGCCTCTGAGACAAAGTTACATAAACTAAGAAGACGAGAATATCAGCCGTCAAATTGAACGTTTGGGTTTTTCAAGAAAAAGCGTACATATAAAATTTTTCATACCTAATACCTATTATATTTTGCTATCTAACTGTTACTGTACTAAATGATAGAAGAGTGAAACAGAATTATTTCCTCTTGTATGTAGTCATCCAATTGCATTTTGATAATTGCATGAAAATTATTGTGTTATTAATTTTTCCAAAGTCTTGTTCCTCTGTTAAGCTTATTTTGTAATTTTATTTGTTCCTTTTTGTTTTATCTGGTTCCATTACCTTTATATTCCTTCCATTTTTTTTATGTAATCGCAAATAGAATGGGAATCTTTTTTTGTCTTGGTTACTTTTTGCTTTACTTTTGGCCAGTGTGACTGTTCTAACCATACATCTTTAATATTTCTGTTTTGAAACTTACTCTCTGCACAGTTTTTGTTATTATAAAAATTCCAATTTGTTTGTCAGGACGATTTTCGTTTTCCTTTAGGGGCAAGTCTAATAAAGTAAGAAATTGTCCGTACTTTGAACACTCAGAAGTAATATATATATTACTATTATATTATAATATATTCATTCACTGGGTGGCAACATTCCAGTAAATGAACATGAGTAGATGGGTCATTTTTTATTGGCTAGCGATATTTTCTGTAGTTTCTAATGTCAAAACTTAAAATCGCCTTTAAATACAAGCACTTTAAGGTCTAAAAATGCGTAGACTGATCCCAGCGAATGAACGTTTTGTTTATTCGAGTAAGCACTGGGCTCAGGAAATGAACATTGACTTCGTCAATTATAATGAAATTGCGGTCAAATTTTAAGATTATAGTGCATGCTGCAAAATCATTACAAACGTTATAATTATTGTTCAGTTGATAAAAAATATTAGATGGTACGAAAAATCACGCGATTTCATACATTTATTTTTCTATTTTCTACTCCTATATGGGTTAACAACAAAATAATAGACTGTCGTGATTTGCCTTCACATTTATTTATAGACTGGGTTCCCGAGTTTCCATAAATATTAGTTTCTAAATATAAAATTTCGTGTATGAATATCTGCCATGATAATCTAAATTTATTTCTAAATTTGGAATGAACTTCACGTTTTATTTTTCAATGTCAGTGATACTTTATATTTGTTTGAGAAAATAGTTTATGCGTAGAAATTATCAGAGGCTCAGAGTTACCTTCCGAGACAATTAAAAATTTTCATGTAGCAAGTGAGATGGCACAAAGTTTATTTGCTGTTCGTGCGGATATAAAGTTTTTATAACTCCACAGAATTTAATGGTCGGTCGCGGTTTTTATTTCCTTAAAGTTTAAATTTCTCATTTGACAATCAAATTTAATAATACAGCCTTTCCCGTTATTCAAATTCCACAAAGGGATTCTGTTTGAACATCTTAATAACTCAGTTCGAATTAGCATCGCCAAAGTTGAGAAATTTATATTTAACTTTACAAATTCACCACAACCGGAAGAATTTCTTGCTTTATTGCAATGAAAATGAAGGAAAAAATTATCAATACTAAACTTAACTTTTTACATTACAGTTAAAACAATACATAACCTTCTAATATACATTTCAGTTGGACCTACACGGTCTTCATTATACAATATGTAGCAAGGTCTATGGTATATCCTAGGTATATTCAAATTTAATGCAAATAATATGCTATATTAGGTCGCTTTGTCACCATATTCCCGTCCTATATACAGGGTGTTGCATCATGAGAGGGACATAGCTTAATAGGAGGTAGAGAACATCAGTGGCAACCGGAACCTCCCATAGAAATGTCTCATTGGGCCTTCATTACGAAGTTACAGGGTGTTAATAATTTTTGGCCAAACCTGTTTTTTGTCATAACTTTGACAGGGAATGAAATAACGGATTCATATTTGGTACGGCTAATGTACTAACGAGCCCCAAGAGGTACATGTATAAAAAAATATATATCCAGGTCCGGACTCACTATAATTTATGTTTCTTCTTTGCATCAATAAAACATCACCCTGTATATATTTTTTTGAAATTTCGATACGATATTCGAAAAGAGCAAGAAAAAACAAACAAAATGGCCTATTTCATTTTTTTGTTACACCTTCGTGGTTATTTAAATACGTTGTTAAATGTGCAAGAAAATGGATTACAGAACCCTTTTAAATGAGAGGCACGTGAAATAAATAGTTTTATAACTAAAATTTGCAAAAATTCTATTGAGTCTAGGTGGTCTGGGTGAATCCTAATTCCGGCACGTTTTAAAGGTCCATTTTGGTAAAAAACTGTGGTCCTAATAAGTAATCGGGTATGAAATAACAACATTTTTATCAATCACAGTAGGCTTGTTCAAAGAATAAAAGTGACAGATAATTTAAACCATTTAGGCCTAAGCAACCAGTTACTTTGATCAAGAAAATCATCAACATTTTATACTTAATAAAAATTGGAAAAGAGAACAAACTAAAATCTAAATAAATCAAATATTTTCCATTCAATTAACAATAAAAAACAGAACAATAACTAAATGTGTTTAAAAATAAAACGTAATTGACACTAAAGTAAATTTTCAAAATGTCCTCCCCCACATTCTGTGCATTTTCTTGCGCGTTTAGAAAGGTCACCAATTGCTCGACGTATCATTTCTGGATTATTCCGTATTTCGTCGCAGGTTGTAACGATGCGCTGGATTAAATGTTGTCTACTTTCAATTTCAATGCTATAAACCTCGTTTTTTAAGTGGCCCCATAAAAAGTAATCACAAGGGTTACAATCAGGAGATCTTGGTGGCCATTCATGTGGACCCCCGCGTCCAATCCATCTATTAGGATACACATTGTTTAAGTGTTCTCTTACTTGACGGTTAAAATGTGGTGGGGCCCCATCATGCTGAAACAACATGCCTCTTATACCGATATTTTCTAACATATTCGGTAAAATGTTTTGAAGAAAATCAAAGTAAATTTCACCATTCAATATTTCTTCAAAGAAATGTGGCCCTATCAAATGTCTATTCACAAGTCCGACGCAAACATTTACAGAAAACCTGTGTTGCGAACGGCGTTGGCGTACCGCATGTGGGTTTTCCTGTGCCCATTTATGATTATTTCGTGAATTGTTTACTCCATCCCTTGTAAATTGTGCCTCATCCGTAAATAGGGTTCTGTAAATGACTGGGCGATGGTTAGACAACCAATGACAAAATGCCAGGCGGGGGATATCGTCGCCTTGTTGAAGACGCTGTACCTGCTGGATATGATATGGATGGTAACGTTCTCTTTTTAGGGTTCTCCATACTCGCCAATGAGGAATACCAGTTGCCAAACTGATTCGTCTAGTGCTCATATTTGGGTTTTCTTGAACTACGTTTATAATATTGTTTTATTCCTGCACACCTTGTTGTAAAACACGCTCCACAACTGCAGAATTAGGAAACTTTCCGTGTTGTCTTGCATACTGGAACACCGTACTAAAGGTTTTATGATTAGGGCATCGACGACCAGGAAAACGCAGCCGATATTCTCTTTCCGCCAACCTACCATCTCCATTACAGAAACCATAGATGAATATTATGTCAGCATATTCCACGTTTGTAAATTTTACTGGTATAGTTAAAATATTTTCACAAGTTTTCACTAACTAAATGCGGATTATTGACACATTAAATTACTAACAAACAATTATTCAACTGTTTAGGAGATTTCTTTTTATTATCTGTCACTTTGAACAAGCCTACTGTGATTGATTAAAAATTTTGTTATTTCATACCCGATTACTTATTAGGACCACAGTTTTTTACCAAAATGGACCTTTAAAACATGCCGGAATTAGGATTCACCCAGACCACCTAGGCTCAATAGAATTTTTGCAAATTTTAGTTATAAAATTATTTATTTCACGTGCCTCTCATTTAATAGGGTTCTGTAATCCATTTTCTTGCACATTTAACAACGTATTTAAATAACCACGAAGGTGTAACAAAAAAATGAAATAGGCCATTTTGTTTGTTTTTTCTTGCTCTTTTCGAATATCGTATCGAAATTTCAAAAAAATATATACAGGGTGATGTTTTATTGATGCAAAGAAGAAACATAAATTATAGTGAGTCCGGACCTGGATATATATTTTTTTATACATGTACCTCTTGGGGCTCGTTAGTACATTAGCCGTACCAAATATGAATCCGTTATTTCATTCCCTGTCAAAGTTATGACAAAAAACAGGATTGGCCAAAAATTATTTAACACCCTGTAACTTCGTAATGAAGGCCCAATGAGACATTTCTATGTGAGGTTCCGGTTACCACTGATGTTCTCTACCTCCTATTAAGCTATGTCCCTCTCATGATGCAACACCCTGTATACAGTGGGAGAATACTGCCATTAGACCGTCGACACATACTAAATAGAGATATACAAGGTGTTCAGAAACTGGGCTCCGAACCAAAAATTTTTCATCAAACTTGTAGATCTCGAAAACATCTATTAAAAACATGCATAGTATATATAACTTTTCTCAACAATCTCTGAGTTACAGCGACGAAAAATTGCGGTTCCGCTAGCGGGTGCCGGAAAGCCGGACTTATGGATTCATTATTTGCAGGAAGAAGGGGAAAACTGTGACAACAAAGCAGAGGTAGAAGAAGAATATTCAAATCAAACGCAGAAGAATAAAATAACTTACAAGCAGAAGAAATTATATCCGAGGGAGAAGATAGTATTTTTGCTGAGAATATAAATGAAGAAAAAGAAACGCTTGTTTAGTCGCTGTAACACAGAAATTGTTGACAACAGTTATGAACAATATTTAATAGATTTTTTCGAGATCTACAAGTTTTGTGAAAAATTATATTTTGTAAATTTTGGCGCCTTCTATCTTCTTGGGAACTAACCATATAGAGTGCAGCATCAGACAAAACACGTTACAAATTTCGAATTCTGTCATTTTTGCACACTTTTTTCCTCCGACCAGCCTACCCGCAATTTTTTCGATCTATCCTCTTTTATTACGACAAATTGACTGTAGTAGACTAATACTGACATATAGTAGGTACATAAAATGCACATGTGTATAAGTACATACAGAAAATAATATAAAAATCTATCAAAGTCTATTTTGAGGCTCTTAATATTTTGCTCACATGAATACATTGCAGAAGTCTTCCACAATTAATATCAAAATGAAATAAATCAACAAGGGCAAGATTTCAATTAAAAACATATACCGATTCATTATCTAAAATAAATATTTTTACAATGCAAAACGCATACCTATCATCTTAAATTTTACTTCTTGGCAACTATCAGAGTAAGGATATCGAAGATTTATGTGATTAAGTAGTGTTAGTTGCATATAAAAAAATTGGCATTAGTATTAAAACCATACGATAATAATAAGCAAGCTACTGTCTTATAAAAAAATAAATATACTATTTAAAAACGTTTGATGTCATTATATAAGTATGTTCAAATTAAATGATACATTTAAAGATTTATATTCATAGCTTTAAACAAATTGCCCACTAATGAAAATTTTTACGGAATATTTTTACATAAGAGGTTACCCCAATTACATTTTCAGACATAGGTTGAGAAGCGTTTCCAATTTTAATGCAGTCAGTTAGAATTGGTATTTTGATCAAATCTGCAGTTGTTCAATAACGGCAGGTAGTTCCAGAAATATCTAATTTTACTTCATTTTCCTCGGTATTGAATTCACAAACAAAATTTGTATATTTACATAATATTATTTTTTTCAATTTAATTAACATAACATATGCATGTTTAATATAAGACTACAGAACATTACTTAATAAGAGAAAAAATATTGAAACTGTCCTAAAATAATAAAATATTTGCCAAAGTATTTTAAACTAACATTGTCGTACTTATTATTTACAAGTTGTAAATCATTAAATAAATTTAATTTGTTCACTGCAGACAAATAATTTAAATGGGATATTAAACAATTATATGTACAAGATAAACTTTTTTTATGAATTCAACCTTCCAAATAAGACACTGAGTAAAAATTCAAGCGTGGAAGACCTTTAAAAGATTAAGACTGAGATATCTGAGCGAAAGCAAATATTTCCGATCATTTATTGATTTTATAAAACCTCTTACATGCATCTTCTCTAGAAATCCCATAGTGCTATACCTTTCTCAAACAATTTAAGTTAAAAGTATGAAATTGGTCGAATATTTCAAACGTCTCTATTGTTAGGGGCTGACAAATATTACCTAATTCTGAATAAACCAATCAGAATCAATTCAAAACGGAAAATATTTTATATACACTCAAGACGTGTATTTGTTGCTTTTCTACATTAAATTTTATATCGTTTGTATATGATCGAAAATTTATGTCGGCTTTACTGTAAATAAAACATATTTATTAACATTGCGATTAATACATGTGATGACACTCAATTTGGCGCCTGATTGGAATTTAGGTCAGACACCGACAATTATACGTCTTACTTAAAGAGACTTCTTATTTCACAGCAAAATAAAATGTGGTTGAAATCAAGAAAACAACACCGTCAAAGTTTACGATCGAGTTTACTCCTTGATACTCTTGATGTAAACCCACCAAACTGTTCATTTATCTCACTTTAATTCAGGACGTAGGTCATGTGTTTCTGTTAAAACAGACGCGTTCATCTAAATTAGATTAGGGTATTTTATAAACGAAAGCGACGTTCTGTTTGCATTTTTAGCGAAACTTAAACAAGCCATTAATATTAGAACCGTAGTAGATACAGGTGGTATTTATGATAACAGGAAGTCGATTACTAAATATTTGGTGTAGTTACACAGAAATTACTGACAAAGTAAAGAAAAATTTGGATTTTTAATACGTGTGTATTCGCTTGGATGTAAATATTTCAGACATGAGATGAATCAAACAATGTATTCGACCAAGGTTGGAAACAATTCAAAGGTTGCGTAATTTTTCTTCTTAGCAGTGCGACGAACAGTAGCTCTGCTCAGACCCTGTGGCCCATTGTACAGGCGCTATACAATAACTAGAGAACTTTGCCGTCCGAAGGACTCTAACGCAAAGGCTAAAATCCTTTCTAGAGGGCACAAGGTCCAAAAATACCTCCAGAGCTGCCACGGGGGTAGTGCATATAGCCCCCTGACTTCCAGACAAGCGAGCCTTTGGAAATGTGTCTGCTTTTATTGAACATCTAGCCTAGTTACCGCAGATCATCAAGCAGCAGAAGCAAAGGTACCATAAGTCTCACTACAACAGTGTAGTACTCCATTGTTACCCTAGAGTTTAGTCCCCATATTTTACCAAAGGTCCTTCTGCACACCCATAGGGTGGACCTTTGTATTTATCTCTCTATATGATCTTTCCAGGTCAGTTTAGTGTCTAGGATGACACTTAGGTATTTCACCGTAATGGATATCCTGAGAGTGGTGTAATAGAATACTGGATCGACAAACTATCTAGCACGCGTCTCCTAATAAAAATAACCAGTTCTACCTTAAGGCCCTGATTATTGCACCATCGCTGTACAATGTACATGAGCATGAACCCGCTAACCGCGTTTGGCGATTTTCTCGTGATGATAGTGGTTCATTCCTCGACAGCATTGCGTGAAAAATGTTTGCTCTCCAGTTCTTTTGTAGTTTACTGATACATTTTATTAGAAAGGTGCGTATATTGGATACATATTTGGTGCGCTAGACAAACGCATGGCAGCTGTACACTACACCAAAGCATTTGCCACCATTGATTGCTTTTTTCTTTGTGCTAAGCTAAATTATTATACAATTGTTATTGAAAATTTTAAGATGTTTTAAAATAGGATTTTTAAACCATGGCTGAATTACTTGAGCCCACAGCCAAAGAACTGTAACAAAATATATAGGATTTATTGTGAATTAAGCAGTAATTACACCAATTGCTTAATTATGATAAACCTTAGTTTGGATGTTACCTATCCTGTAGACAAGGCCTTCGAAAACTTTAACTGCGAAGGTGATACCTGTTTATATATAAGAATATTCGAATTGCCGCAACCAGTTCATTGATGCATTGAAATAAAGCTTTTTAAATTTGAATACAAATTTTGGCGTCTAAAATACTACGTCAATTGAGCTGGGTGTGCGTACGGATAACGTCAACTGATATATTGATGCAACATGAAATACGCCCACAACTAATAAATTTCCATAACGAGATCTTTCAAATTCAGTATTGGTAAATTCTTATATAGTGACGCAAAAGGCAAGGGTGTTTATTACGTGTTACACCGGATTTCAGTGATTAATTGTACATCTTCCTGACGTTACGGTCAATCATCTGTGGTCAGCGTGTTTAGTAGACCCGTTTAAATAATTTAGATTAAGATATTTTGAAAAGTTAGGAATTGTTTCAATGTAACAATTATTCCTTATGTTAATAACATCTAAAGTACAACAAATAGATTGGGCCATTACTTGACGAAAACCCGTAATGAGAGAGTATTGAGTTTCATACGATAGTAGCAGATAGTGCTACTAGTAGCATGGTATAATAATATTTTGCAGCAACCAATTGTGGCAAAGCTATTATGTTAACAAAAATAAATTGATAATCCACAAAACTAGTAACGTCTCATTATAAAAAAAAAGTTTGCAAACGTTGAGAAAGCCAAACGTGACATTTATGATTTGGAAATTTGTGTTTTTCCGAACTACAGTCTACAACTTTCCTGGGAACTTACCGTAGGTACTTGAAGTAGAATTAACAAGTAGGAAAAAATACAAAATACAAATAGAAAATTCCTCCTACACTTTTCGAATCAAATCTGAGAACAATTCTTACATTTTGTTTCTGATCCACCACCTCTTTATACTAGGAAAATCGGAAAAGATTTGAATTTTTTGATTATTATTGGTTACATATTCACAAAAAAAAATCTCTCCAATGTTTCCTTCTCCGTCTTCTCCAATTTTCTTAAAATAGATTGAAATATGTCTGGCCGATAGTTAAGGCGCGAGGTGGCAATCACGATTATTCACACGGGTATCGCGCCACCGGGTTCGACTCCCGGCTCCGGTGCTGGCACTGTTGGAGGAAATTGTTGTATGTTCGCGTTTTTCCATGTCACAAGCCCCTGGCTTCTGGAATTGGGGGTTGTTTAATTTCTGTGGTGTTATTATTATATACGTGCTCATGCTTAAGGGCACAGAATTTCCTTTTATGTAATTGCTTATTATTCGTAAAAGGCATGCTATTTGCACTTGCCGCTTTTCATAAAAAATTAGCCGGTATCGGAAAATAAATTGACTTATTAAATGTCTTGTTTGCGGTTTACATTTAATATTGCGCAGAAAAATTCTGCATACACCGGGCTTTTGGAGAAATCGAAAGAAGTTTTATAATATCTAAACCTAAGAATATGTATTATTATTGAGAAATTTTATGCAGAATATATGATTTTATTGTTAATGACACTTGGTATGAATTAGTTTGCAAAAAATGTAAAACTGTATTTTGTTCCACTAATAAACTAACTAATACTATTGGCTTAATTCGGATTTATTTTCGTTTTGTAGATCCCTCAATTATTTTTTCAAGTTCATTATTTATTATATTGTTGACATCATTTAAGTTGAAATGAATAAAAAAGAAACAAACTTGTATATCATCTGCATTGTAGTTACATGACTTAAATTAGCTGCTACAGCAAATGCTAAATAACAATGATCCTAACATAGATCCTTGAGGAACTCTAAATTTTAAATTACATAAATATGAAATGCTATTTGAGGTTTTTACAAATTGCAATTTATTTGTTAGGTACTTTTTTATTAACAGCCCCATTCTTTGGTATTTAATTCGAACAAATTTTTATGTAAAATTCTAGTTTATTAAAAAAGCCAAACTATACCTATACCCAAAATAATAACTTTTAAATTATTTCAAGCAGTGTTATCCGTTTATGTAAAATAATAGAAGTATGAGTAGGGCTTAAAATAATTATGATATTATCGAAGACGATGAACAAGAAAGAATGGATTCCCAGGATTATTGAAGCAGAATTAATTGAAATGATATTACTGGTTCGTACTGGTAAACGGAATACTTAATGCTAAACAGTTTTTTTTAATAACACTATTATCGATAAGTTCGCATTATTATTACACGGGTAATTTATATTATTTATAATCACAATTTTATTAATGCTTAGAACAGTTTTGACCTTCAGGTATTCCCGATGGGGGAACTTTAATACAACATGACGGCTTATGGAGGTTAAAAATAATTTTTGTATATTTTTACTTTAAATATTTTTACACTTATTAAAAATTCAGTTCTGACTCATAACATTTGCGAAGTACATGATTCAAAATTTTATATTTTACTCCGTAAATATAAAGTAGGTATGTTCTGCGTCATTTAGCATTAAAATAACTATCATTCTAAATCATCTGCGATGAGTTATTTCAGCGATGAATGGAGTGATATTGCTGATTTTAAACGTTTTAACACAATCTGTCGGATCGACCTAATTTATTGCATTTCACCAGTCTTGCGGTCACCTGGTCATTTTTTGAGTTGTAAGTGAATGAAATTCGGATGAACTTTCTGAAAGATCTATTTAATAGGAATTATTAATTTTAACAGAAAATAATAGATTAATCAATTTTGTCGTAATGTTTAATTACAGGAATTTAGCTATGGATTATATTACACTACTACCTGTGGCGAAATTAATTTTTTTCTTACTTAACCATAGTTAAACCCAATAAGCATAAGATAGCTATTAAAAGGGTGGGGCGGTTCCAATTCTTTTATATTTTTTTGTAGGTCGAGGCCCTAATCAAAAATCCAAGTTTTTGCCCTTGAGGGGTTGCCGCTTGAGCCGTCATCTTTAATTAAAGGTGCAAGAAATAGATTTACTCCCCAACTGTTGATCCCAACATAAAAGTACCTTACAACAATCTTAAAAAAGACGGAATATCCTAATATCTTCTATATTAACTGTTTTCGTAAATGTAATAGGTAAGGCACTACAGCCACGCAAAATGAACATTTTTGTGATCGTGCAAATTTCAATTTTGAGTGAATTTACGTTTATGGGTTCTTTAAACCCAAAAATATAGTTTAAAAAAAATCTGCCCGTCGTTTATCGTCTGCAATGGCATCTAGAACCCAAACCACAAAACTTGTCCGGCGTAAGTATGTTCCGAACGGTCACACGTCTAAAAAAATGTAATAGCTCAATTGTGGGGAAGTAGCTTCTTAAATACAGCAGAAACAGGTTAAGGACGTTGAAATTTTTTGATTATGCAAAATGCTCTAATGACAAACTCCTTCCAAAAAAATGCAGTACGCGAAATAAATTTTATGTGATTGGTAAAGTGATTTTCTGTGTAATTCTTAGCCGAATTTCTGCAAATGAATGATAAAACCTTGGACGGATTCATACACACTACTATTTTTTGTCTTCAATACAATCAGCCAGTTACTAAAATTTTCTAAAATCTTCTGGATATTTATTACGATCAGACGTAGAAAATAAATTAATTTCATAATCTTCAGTCAGCCTATTCACAATTAGTTCATCCTTTAAATATTTTTAGTATTCCAACAAGTGAACAAAAATTAGAAAAATTAGTGCTATGATTGGTTTGATGAACAATGCCAAGAAGTCACTGAAAGAAAGAATAGAGCATATAAAAAGAAACAACAACGCAGAACCAGGGAATTTGAAGAAATGTACAGAAGAATGAGAAGAGAAGAAAGCAAGGCACACAAAAAGAAGAAGATAGAATCCGAGAACAGAGTCATAGAAGAAATAGAATTACTTAGAAGCCAAAAAGAAAGACAAAAATTCTAACAAAAGATTAACATGAGATTGGAGTTCAAACCAAAAGTAAATATGTATAAGAACAAGCAGGGAGATATACTAAATGACGTGGATGACATTCTTCTAAGATGGGTGGACATTTTTCAGAACTTCTAGGAAATGACGAAAATGTAACACCAGAACAATTTGAAGCTCAAAACAAAGATCAAGTCGAAGACCCCAACACTGATGACATCCGGAAAGCTATAAAGCGTCTAAAAACCATAATTATTATTATTATTAGCCGTTACTCGAGTCCGAGTATAAAAAATGTTACAGTCGATAAATTGTGTACAATAAGAAACAAGTAAAAGGTGTAGTCTATTGTAATTCCCATTCATCTACGGTGCACACGACTATGGCTATAGAGGCCAATTTGGGAGAGCACATGTCGACCGCAGTCAGGACAAACATAGACCTGGTTAGGTCTTGGATTCGGCCTTCTTGCAGCAACATTTCTTTGATAGCTGGCCACAACCTCTCGCCATTCGGTTCTGTCCGCTGCAAGTTGTTCCCATTGCTCGTCTGCAATACCGCAGGATTTTAGATTTTCATGGAGAGCGTCTTTGAACCTCTTTTGTTGACCGCCACGCCTTCTTCTACCGCTTAGCAATTCACCATAAAGTGTACATTTAGGAAGGCGGTTATCATGCATACGATGAACGTGACCTGCCCATCTTAGGCGTGCTCTTGAAATAAGCACCTCAATTGGAAGGCTGTTTGCTCTCCTGAGTACTTCCACGTTTGATATGTGATGGAACCAACGGATTTTCATCATACTTCTGAGGTGTCTTTGCTGAAAACGTTCTAATTCTTTCACATGACGACGGTAAGTGACCCAGCTTTCACATCCATATAGCAGTGTTGGAATGACAACTGCTCTGTAGACAGCCATTTTCGTTGACAAAGCAAGGTCGTGGTTGTCAAATACTCTCTCTCTAAGTCCCCAGAGTGCTCTAGATGCAGCGTTAATTCTATTGCGAATCTCGCTGTCCATGTTTGCTTTGTCATTAACAACGTTTCCTAAGTAATTGAACTGATCCACCACTTCAAGAGAATTTCCGTTAAGTGTAATGTCTATTTGGTTCACTTGATGAGGAGTTGACATAATCTTAGTCTTTCCAATGTTGATTTTAAGTCCCAAGGAATCATAGCTCTGGGCATACACATCTAAAAGTTCTTGAAGCTCTTCCGGCGTAGAGGCTAAAAGTGCACAGTCATCCGCATACTGGAGATCACAAATAAATCGTGTGCGTGTCTTCGTGAAAGCTCTAAAGCGCCCTATGTTAAAGAGACCGCCATCAAAACGGTATCTGAGACCTATTCCTCTGACTGTCAGTTTGTTGTCAACAATAATTGTTAGAGCAGTGGTAAACAAATTAAAGAGTAGGGGTGCCAGGACACATCCCTGCCTAACTCCAGTGAGGGTTTGGAAAGGTTCGGTTGCCTCATTATTATACATAACCTGGGCGTTGTTGTTTGTATGTAGACTGCGACATACTTCCACAAATTTTCTAGGGATACCTAAGCGGAACATAATTTTCCAGAGCACTTCCCTGTCCACCGAGTCAAACGCCTTGGTTAAATCAATGAAGGCCATGTGAATTTCTCCTTGATGTTCGAGTGCTTTTTCTTGAAGCTGTTTAAGTGTGAAGATTAAATCCGATGTGCCTCGGTTTGGTCTAAAGCCACTCTGTGTTTCAGGAAGTAACTTTTCCATAACAGGTGTTAGCCTATTTGCCATCGCTTTAGTGAGTATCTTCCCTCCAACAGCCAGGAGTGCTATACCCCTGTAATTTCCACAGTCCGCAGCGCTCCCTTTGTTTTTGAAGAGGTTGATTAAAAGTGTATCACGAAACTCCTGCGGAGCTTGACCACTTTCCCACACGACATCAAACAGTTTTTTGAGGTAGGGTATGAGCTCTGACGACACAGCTTTAAAGATCTCAGCTGGGAGTGAGTCGGCGCCGGGAGATTTGTTATTTTTTAGCTGCCCAATGGCGGTTAAGATCTCTTCCGTTGTTAGTGGTTTATCTAAGTCTTCGAAGGTGTCATATTGAGGGATAAGATTTATAATATCGTGATCGGCTTGACTTTGTTGGTTAAGAATGTTAGAGTAGTGTTCCTTCCATCGGGCTCTTATTTCCTGGTCTTCTTTGAGGAGATTTCCATTTAAATCTTTAATAGGGCACATATTTTTCCGACTGGGGCCGTATACTGCTTTTACTCCTTGAAAGAAATTCCTGTAGTCGCGTGAATCGGCGTACCTTTGAATTTCTCTGGCCTTGCTTGCCCACCACTCGTTCTTTATTCTTCTGATTTCGCGTTGCGTTTCATACTTAGATTGGGTAAAAGCTTCTGCTTTTGATGAGTCGTTGGGGTGGTTGATAGCGTTTTGGAAGGCAGTATGTTTGCGGTCAAGAAGTTCTTGTATAAAAGCTTCATTATCATTGAACCAGTCCTCCTGTTTTTTTCTTGCCGCAGTGCCAAGAATTTCCTCACTCGCACTTTTTAAACTGTCTTTAATTTGTGTCCAGGTGGCAGCGACATCTACAGAATTGGTTTCTTCTAGTGCACTCAAATTCTCTTGAACTTTTTGCTTTAGCTGTTCGACGGTTTGTTGGTCACGCAATTTACTAATACAGAGACGAAGTCTACGTTTTACTTGAGTTCTTCGCTGTTTGGGTCTCATAACAATTTTCATTTTAGAGACAACAGGACGATGATCGGTCCAACATTCGCTATCAATGCGCGCCTTTGTAATTTGGACGTCCTTGAGATGCTTCCTACGTACGATAACATAGTCCAGTAGATGCCAGTGACCTGATCTGGGGTGACGCCAGGTGCCTTTAAATTTATCCTTTTGTCGGAAAATGGTGTTTGTTATAACTAGATCATGCTCGGCGCATTTAGTTAGGAGTAGTTGACCGTTAGCGTTCATGTTGCCCAAACCGTTCTTGCCTATGATGCCTGGCCAGGTGTCTGCATCTCTCCCTACTCTAGCGTTAAAATCCCCAAGAATAACGAGTCGTTCCGTTTTAGGTATTCTACAGAGGGTTTCTTCCAGCTGTTGATAGAAGCTTTCCTTGGTTTCATGACTTGCATCTAGAGTGGGAGCGTAGGCGCTTATTAGATTTACCGCGTTGCCATCTGATAGCTCATAGCGTAGCAGCATTAGACGCTCGGATAGGCCTTGTGGTACTTGTGTTAAGTTGGATACAAGTTGATTCCGAACGGCAAATCCTACTCCATGTTGTCTTCTTGAATTGGTGGGAAGACCTTTCCAATAGAAGGTGTAGTACTTTTCTGTGAGAGAGCCTTCCTCCAAAAATCGAGTTTCGCTGAGAGCTGCAACGTCAACATTGAGTCGGTGAAGTTCTCTATCTATTAGAGCAGTTCTTCTTTCAGGCCGATCGGTGCGAGTGCTGTCGTTCAAAGTACGAACATTCCAAGCGCCGTAAATGAAAGAATTAGTTTTGTTGGATTTAACTTGTCGGTGTTTTTTTGACATTCGACGAGGTGTCCCTGTGGGCACCCTCCCCCGGAGATCCGATCGGGAGGGTATTTTACCTCCGGATGATTTTGTCCCACTTGAACGCTCCATCATTTTTTTAAAGCCTTAATCGACTGAAAACGAAGCTGCATTTGAAGTTTTAGCTGGAGCAGGTATGCAACTGACCAGCTCGGTTGCGGAAGGCGAGTGGTGTGGTCCCATGGCACAGAAGGAGACTGCGACGATGGGGTAACCAAACGATTCCAAAAGCAACCTTTGTGTGCAGTGGGTTATTTTTACCGCACTCTTCGTGAGAAGGTGGATGTGCTCACGGCAAAAGGTAAGGGTTATTCCGCCCTTACTCCATAAACCATAAAGCGCCTGGCCAAGATTCAGTGCTCTCAGAACTGTACAAGCAGTGTGGAGGTACCGTAGAAAAAGGGTTACTTGAAATAATATTAGTATGGCACCAACAAAGCATGCCGGACAAGTGGCATGTTGGACTAACTGTCCAATACATAAGAAATGGGACCTACTTAGGTGCAGTAATTACAGGAGCATAACACTATTAAACATCGCCTATAAAATACTATCATACATCATCGCAGAACGTATCCAAGTATATGCAAACACACAAGTATTCAAGAAATTAGAAGTCAAACAAATTTTTTTGTAAAAGTAAGTCTACTATTAATCAATTTTTGAGTAAATTAATCTTATTTTTAATAATAAATTTCAAAAGAAGAAAATTATGGGACAGTATAAATATAAAACGCTCATGTTATGGTACAAAATTTATTAGTTTTTCAACATTCTACTATATTTTGTAACATCTTTCAGCAGCATCTTCGAGGTAGTTCGAGTTAATATTAAATAAAACTGGCCTCGTGTGACTATATTATTTATTTTTATATCCTAAATAATCCAAGCAGATGTATCTTAATCAATATATTAAATATAGCTTATCACTTTCAAAGGGATATAAACATTTACTAACTATTAATAGTAAATAAACTACCTAATGAACCAAGATTCTAATCAATCAAATCAAATAACTATATAACGGTATATTTATTGTAGATAATACCTATTTAGCAAACACGTTCATGTTATCACTTTTCTGTTTATTGTCTTATAAACTACACCTTAAAAATTAGGGACTGCGTATAATTTCCTGTATGATGGAATCCACAAAGGGAATCTTTATAGATATTCTTTCTACAAAATTAACGTACTGCCGAAAATATCTGATACGGTTAAGTTAAGTCATTACTTCGTAATTTTTGGATTAAAGCTCTGAAAATTTTTCCCTTCCCGATATCCGAATTATGGCGGTTACACGGAAGTTCTTTCTGCTTACCAATTACGCGTGCTTGTGAGAGATGTGGGAAACAGAGAATATTTATTCAAGACTATAATTTACTTAACTGAGTGTGCTAAAAGTTTAGGACCAATTCAGATAATAACGTTTTGATTTAATTGCTGTGAGGTGTGAATAAATTTCTGATATTTAGGATATTAGTAAAATACTGTCGAGATTTAAGAAAAGTTCTAATATATTTCAGATGTGCATACTTTGGAACATTTTCTGCAAAGCATCCTCCGAGATGGTGCGTATTTCTTGCTTTGAATGGTACACGGTCTGTTAAAATGTGACTTGCTCTTCTAGAATCACTATAAAAAATAATCAGATACCTCCAAATCAGGAGACCAGGCAGGCCAAAACAGACTTCTATTGCGGCTGATGAGCCTATTCAGGAACATATTCCTGAGAAGCTCTATGCTTATTAGTAGTCCTATCCTCCTGTTGAAATCAATACTTGTTGTTCCCTTGTACCCCATGTTTTGGCATGAAAAATGCGCCTATAATACAGTAAGCGGCAAGCAAGTGTGTAAGTTGAATCGAGTTTACACGCGAAATGAAAGGGATGATTATTAGTCGGGCAGTCACAGATTCAATACTACGTTGTTATTCGTTGGGGGTGGCTGCATGTTCAATTATTCAATTCACGATGTATCCGAGCTAATTTATTTGAAACCGTTTGCGATTTTCAACCGCAATTAACCGACATTATTGGCCTTGTTTTTCTAGAAGCCATAAATTTGAGATTTTATGTGGTCCCATAAAAAAAAACATTTGGAGCCAGATCAGGAGGTCTAGCTGGCCACAAATGGTGGCTGGTGCAAATTTAAGAACGATTTGCCTTATCAGATCTTTGACAATGACAATTTTGTAAGGAAGGAACCTCATTTTTTACACTGTTCTGTGAACGCTTGACTTTATCATGTTCAGAATAACTATATGTTATCACATTTTTTCTGAGCTTGCAACATTGATTGTCTCGTATGTTTCCAATAACAAACGTTACCATGTGTACTCAGGCATATTACTTTTTAATCCATGATATACCAGTTTTCCGTCAGGAAACAATGAGAGGATCGTTGTATCATTTATTGACAAATTTTTTACCAGCAGTTGCTTTTGATAACATAAATTTGCATTCAATGCGTTGTTCTTTCAGAAGTTTGGCAAATTAAAAATATTAAAAATTACAATATTCCTGGATACCAAGTATACTATAACAATTCCACACATAACCAAAATGATGGAATGATTCTATATATAAAAGAAAATATAATTAATAATATTTTTCACAAGACTTACAATAATTTCACAATTACAAGAACTACGTTTAAAATAAATAACACAATTGTTACAATAAATAGTCTCTATAGGTCTCCATCTACCAGAATGACAGAAATAAATCAATTCATGACAGATCTAGATTTGTTTTTTACAGAATTTATTGACAAACAAAATATAGAAATTCTAATAGGAGATATTAATATAAACATTTTAAAAAGCGATGTCATAACTAATAAATATATAAATTTACTTGGTAGCTACGGATTCAAATCTTATATTAATAAAGCAACCAGAATTGAGGGTAATAGTAGCAGTTGTATAGATCATATTTTTATAAAGGAATTATGTAACCCAGCATATAATTTCTCTTCATTTATTGTTGAATGTACCATAACAGATCACTATGCGGTATGTTTAAATATTTCTTCAAATGAAAAGAAGGGTGAATTTACTAACGAAAACATTATAAAAAGAATAAATGAAGAGAAACTGCTTCAATATTTACAAATAGAAACTTGGAATGTGGTAACAGAACATGAAGACCCAGAAACTTCTACTCAGAATTTTATTATAACATTACAGAAATATATTGAACAATCAACCACAAAAATCACAATAAAAAATAAATATAAAAAGTTAAAACCTTGGATATCTCAAGGAATTATAAATTCTATTAAAACTAGGGATCAATTAAAGAAGAAAGTAAATCACAACAAAAATAATAAAGAATTAATTGATAAATACAAGAAATATCGAAATAAATTAAATAAGATAATACAAAATGCAAAATTTGATTACTACAAAAACGAGTTAGAAGGGAGTGGGTTGAATTGTAAAAAAATATGGGACATAGTAAAAGGGGCCACGAATATTAAAACCAAATGTAGAAAAAATGCAAACATCGATGATGAAAGAGGGTCAATAATAACTAATGATCTTGAAAAAGCAGAACTTTTTAATAAATACTTTTTAAGTGTTGGTGAAAATATGGCGAAAAAAATTGATAATTCGAGTAATAAATTTAAGATAAATAGTGACAATGTATCACAATCATTCTTCCTTAAACCCGTTCAAGAAAATGAAATAGTTTTATGTATAGGTTCATTAAAAAATAAATGTAGTCCTGGTCTAGATGGAATTAGTACAACCTTATTGAAAAAATATAATCAATACATAATAGTTCCATTAAAGCATATAATAAATAGAATATTCTTGACAGGCATAGTCCCATCACATTTTAAAGAATCGGTTATTGTTCCAGTGTACAAAACTGGTGAAGAAACAAAAATTAATAACTATAGACCCATCACTTTGATAAATAATGTTGCGAAAATATTTGAGAAATGTCTGAAAAAACGATTAGTAAATTATATAGAACATTTCAATCTGCTGTCACATAGCCAATTTGGATTCAGAACAAATAAAAACGCTGAAGAAGCAATACACGAGGTTACAAACTTTATTAACAAAAAATTAAATGAAAATAAAAAATGTGTTGCTATATTTCTGGATCTTGCCAAGGCCTTTGACACAGTTTCCCATCAAATTTTGACTGATAGAATGCAAAGTATTGGAATAAGAGGTATGCCATTAAATATTATATCAAATTATTTGCAAAACAGGAGGCAGTATGTTAAAATTAAGGACACATTAAGTCAGCCGTTGATTACAAGGTTAGGAGTGCCACAAGGCACCGTGCTTGGACCAATCTTATTTTTAATATACATTAACAGCTTATACTCTATAAAAAAATTTGATGGTAATATAGTATCCTTTGCTGATGACACGGTACTATTATTTAGTGAGGATAGTTGGGATTTGGTCATTAGAAAAGCATCTATTGGTCTAAGCACGGTCCGTATGTGGTTAGATAAAAATCTACTGTCCTTAAACTACCAGAAGACCAATTATATAGCATTCTCCACAACAAATGTTAGTGACTGCCAAATTAACAATATTAAGATACACAATAACATATGCATCAATAAAAATTATCTAAATTGCATGTGCAATGAGACTATCAAACTAGTTAACGATATAAAATATCTAGGTGTCATAGTTGATAAACACTTGAGGTGGGGAATGCATATAGAACACATAACAAAAAAAATAAGATCACTAATACCGGTGTTCTATCAATTGAGAAATATATTTCAACAGAGGGAACTAATAACTATTTATAAGGCCTTAGTGGAATCCTTACTAAGATATAGCATTATAAACTGGGGTGGACTATATGACACCAATCTGAAAATGTTAAAAGTTTCACAAAATTATATTATTAAAGTGATATTTAAAAAAAATAAGAGATATAATACAAATCTATTATACAATGACACGAATCTACTTGATGTCAAAATGATTTATATAATCCAATCGATTAATTTCATTCACTTTAAATACAAAAAAACTGCAGTCCAACATAGTCATGGCACTAGAGCAATAACTAATAATGAGCTAGAACAAGATTTGTACAGAAAAACACTATGTCAAAGATTTGTCACGTACTTGGGTCCAAAATATTACAATAAAATTCCTGTTCAAATAAGAAATATAAATAATAAGAAGAAATTCAGTAGAGAAGTAGAAATATTTGTTACTCAAAATAAAAACTTATTTATTTATATATAAGTAATACTAAAATATTATTAATATTAAGTTATAAAACCAATGTTAATCTCTGCTTCTAACACCATAAGTATAAAATAATAGAAACATAATTTATCTGCTGGCTACTTGTACACTTATGTCTGCAAGGATGTAAGTGTATGCATATATGTGCATTTTGTGTATATTACTTATTTGTTAATTTGAAAACTATTTATATTAAACTGATATAGGAGCATGACACAAATTACTAGTTAATTTAGGTGCTCCTTTTACTATATACTAATTATAATTAAAAATTATGTATTGTAATTGTAACTGAATAACTGTAACTGAATAACTGAATTTTGTATGTTAATTAAATAAAAATAAAAAAAAAAAATTAAAAAAAAAAAAAAATTAAAAAAGAAACGTACGACCATGAACGAAGATCAACAGTAGAAATATATATTACTTCATCCCTTCATCCCAATCACCGTAACTTTTGAGTAGCAGTTTATTATCTGTCGAAAATAACAAAAAAGTGTGTAATAATACTGTTATAAAACAGAACGCAAAAAACTTTCCTCGAATACTTATGTTCAGATTGAAATGCGTCACAAAATAAATTCAACAATAGATTACTTAATATGAGGTAAATTAACGATGAGATAAAAGCTGATAATAACATTTAAATTCCAAAATATAATGCAATAATTGAATTATTACCGTTCAAATTACGTCAATCATTGTTTGGATGACGAATTTGAGTTGATAATAGGCAAAGATTACTGCTAATAAAGCATTAGATTTATTATTTGAAATTCGTTAACATTCCTATAGGAAGTCTGCGGTTATAATGATAAACAAATTTTTATGTACTAGTTTATTATAGAATACAACATATAGAACATTGATTATCACATTTAATACGATAATAGACCAATAATGAGGACAATTTGGCAATCAAGAGAGATAGATATATTAGTTTTCAGAGTTACCGTTTTAGTACAAACTTATAACAATAGGAACTGCCAATTTAAAAAAAATGTTTTTGCAAAACTCATATAATAAAATAGAAAATGCCAGTACCATTTTATACGACTTGACGTTAAAAGGATTTTCTTTATTTAGATATAACAACAGCGCTCATAATTATGAATTGTCATAAATATGGGAAAATTAGGAATTTTGGAAGAACAAAAATTTATTTACTATTGGTTTTTGGTTGCATTTGGGAACTGATTATTAACTATATAACGTTGTTAATGTGCAAATTCTGTAAATTAGACTTAACGGAGAGGATATTTAATAAAACTAATTCAAATATGAATTGGGACGAGATTTAATTTAATAATTTTTTTTAACAAATTTTACTAAATTCGCATTGCACAGAGACTTACAGAGATGCTTTTAAAACTTCTGACTATTGCTAATCTTACATTCTAGAAGTATGATATGAGATTAGATCTATCGATCTGTTACTACCTGGTTCTCAGAGAGCTACGAACTACTAAATACCAGAGAAGTTTAACTTTATAATTTACTAGATATTAAGTCCTCTGGTATTATAGATATTTTTAATTTTCTTAAAAATTGTTCCTCAACAAAAATTGGTACACAGTCAGTCAACGAATTTTTTCCGGATCTAGACGTCGCCGAAACCTAGTATAAAGTCGAGGCAAGAATTCAAGCGATGCACGTCGCGAGTGATCTCATTAAAGAAATTTTAATCCTAACATAATTGTTAATCATTAATTACGTTAAAAAGAGTAATTCTTGACACCTAGTTATTAAGCTTTTTTCAGAAATAGGTACAGTTTAATGGGACTTCATGATTCTTAGCAGTATTGTCTTATTTATAGAATCGATCTGTGACGTGCATCGCTTGAATTCTTGCCTCGACTGTACCAGCTTTCACTTGGCTTTTTATGAAAATTAAGAAGAGTTGTTTGATACCAAGATGAAAAAGACAATAATCTAATTTTACTTCCACGTCCAGTGAAAGTATAGTGACGCAATTTTTTTTGTTGAAATAGACTTAAAATGTCATGAAACGTCGAGATTTTAAAGAGCGAAAAAATTTCTGTCTGTCTGTATGTAACTTTTTCTTTGTGCGCACGTTTACTTTGGAACCGTATATGATATTGACTTGAAATGGTACACTTATGTATTGTAACGAGATCTGGAACTAGATTTAATTTTGATCTAATTCCGTTAAAGGGTTCGGGGGTAAATAGGCAAAACAAGCAGATAAGAGTCCATAAAATTGCAATTTAGGACATGTACGAAAGCCAAGATCTCAAAATTTTGTTTGGTATCAGCTACCTACCCTATACCACCCCCCACACTATTATGAAAGGGAGTATAATTAAAAATTAAAATGTGATGTATAATGTGTATACAGAACGAGACGTCTCAAAAAATTTTTTTGGCGTTAGCTACCCCCTCTACCACCCCCAACCTATTATTAAAGGGAGTAAAATATTACATTGGGATTTAGTGTGTATAAGACTTGGATATAAAATCTGGATGTGGAAGTAGTGATTCCTTGTGCAGCGGTCTTTCAGTTATGCTTTCCTCTGCGTCATATTCGCGCGTTATAAAAAAAAACAGTTTGTAGCAAATAATATGAGGTCTATTGTTTGTAAACCTAAAATTAAATTATCATGATGGACGACATTTTAAATGACTTCTTTTAGCGTATTATGTTAAGAAAATTTCTGACGTTTGATAGACATATACTACAAAACACATAAACTGTAACACTTACCGTAAAATATGCATATATAATTATAAGCTAATATCTTTCAAATTTGGTCTATTTTTATTTAAGCAACAGCACAACGGATATCCTATTTGTAAATATATCAAGTTCATTATCGTATTCAACACAAAAATTCCTATTTATACATATTTATTTATAAATTATAGGTCTATTATTCTCAGCAACAATAACTGCATGTTATGCAAAAATATCTTCGTCATTTGTTCTAACTGCATTGTATTTATAAACATTTACTAATGATAATTAATTATTTTTATTCTGCCATCAGCATTCTTGAAATATATGTTAATTTGTTATGAATTCCCATTCTATTACTCTTCCGTTTCATCTGTAAGTTCTTCTGAGAAGACCTGTATTAAAAATGGGGATTTTTTTGTCATGGAATCCTACTGGCATTTTACTGGTTAAATAAATATATAAATTTCCCTAATTTTGCGAAGATATAGCAGTACGTATCATATTCAGTAAGTTTGTAAAATTGAAGAACTTATCATATTTGAACATAATATTTTTAGTCGCAAACTCCTCTATAAATCCTTATTTTACTATAAGGAACCTAACCAGACTGCAACCAACAGCTACTCTCCGGGCTATGTGCCCCGCCGAGCGCTGAATTACAAGTTACAAGCCTGGCGCGTTAAGTGTAATAATTGCATATTACCATCAAAACGCTAATGCTTCGATTGCAACAAACACCAGCCGAAAGACTGATCCTACTTAAAGGAGCTCCCTTGCCAGTCGTCACACACCACTTGCAGACTGCAGTTTCGAGCTGTTGGCTCTCGTCAGTGCAAGGTAGGTATGCGACGACCGACATGAGAATCCTTTGACTATAGTACATCCCGGTATTTTTACAATAGCGACATGTAAAACAGCCAGCAGGCGCCATCTAGCGGTCCAGTGTCTGTTGCAATCGAAAAATAAATAGCCTGACTTGGCTTAGCATAGTTCAAATGTGCTTTTAGAGAGCGGAATATTAAACATAATATTTTTAGTCGCAAACTCCTCTATAAATCCTTATTTTACTATAAGGAACCTAACCAGACTGCAACCAACAGCTACTCTCCGGGCTATGTGCCCCGCCGAGCGCTGAATTACAAGTTACAAGCCTGGCGCGTTAAGTGTAATAATTGCATATTACCATCAAAACGCTAATGCTTCGATTGCAACAAACACCAGCCGAAAGACTGATCCTACTTAAAGGAGCTCCCTTGCCAGTCGTCAGCTCCTTTAAGTAGGATCAGTCTTTCGGCTGGTGTTTGTTGCAATCGAAGCATTAGCGTTTTGATGGTAATATGCAATTATTACACTTAACGCGCCAGGCTTGTAACTTGTAATTCAGCGCTCGGCGGGGCACATAGCCCGGAGAGTAGCTGTTGGTTGCAGTCTGGTTAGGTTCCTTATAGTAAAATAAGGATTTATAGAGGAGTTTGCGACTAAAAATATTATGTTTAATATTTCGCTCTCTAAAAGCACATTTGAACTATGCTAAGCCAAGTCAGGCTATTTATTTTTCGATTGCAACAGACACTGGACCGCTAGATGGCGCCTGCTGGCTGTTTTACATGTCGCTATTGTAAAAATACCGGGATGTACTATAGTCAAAGGATTCTCATGTCGGTCGTCGCATACCTACCTTGCACTGACGAGAGCCAACAGCTCGAAACTGCAGTCTGCAAGTGGTGTGTGACGACTGGCAAGGGAGCTCCTTTAAGTAGGATCAGTCTTTCGGCTGGTGTTTGTTGCAATCGAAGCATTAGCGTTTTGATGGTAATATGCAATTATTACACTTAACGCGCCAGGCTTGTAACTTGTAATTCAGCGCTCGGCGGGGCACATAGCCCGGAGAGTAGCTGTTGGTTGCAGTCTGGTTAGGTTCCTTATAGTAAAATAAGGATTTATAGAGGAGTTTGCGACTAAAAATATTATGTTTAATATTCCGCTCTCTAAAAGCACATTTGAATTATCATATTTGAGTATAAACTGTTTCGTATTGTTATACCAAGTCATCACCATTATTTTGAAAATATAAACATTTCGCCGTTTCATCATTTACTCCATAGGGTCATTTTTTAATATAATTTTGTAAGAAGTTTTGATTTCGTTTATATGAATACACGGATTGTGAGTATTACAATTTAACATGTTTAGGAATATATCAGTATATATCTGTCCGACAATTAATCAAATAAATAAAGTGGCGACTAGTGGAGATTGCATAAATATATTTTTAAAATTGCATCATTTCTACTAATTTATGATCCTTTTATTTTTTATAAGAAAGATGAAAGAATAAATTAAATTAAAGAACCAAACAAACTTTTACAAATTGTACTAAACGCTTTAATACATATAATAAACAATCCATCCATGTATAAACAACGTCCCATATCTTTGTTACTGTGCTGGGAGATTACTCCTAAAATTATTGCAAACGGCCATTCACCCACTACCATCATGTTCTGCCTAACGTTACTTACTGAAGAAAGACAGTGCACAAAATAAGAATATTAAATCTACAAAACTTATGAGCATTAATGTTAAGTAAACAAATAATTATGATTCATCCATTTACAGACCGGAATTTGGTGCTATTATAGTACAATATTCTATTTGAATATATTATTTTGCTTGTCCAGGAAACACGTTTACGGATATGTGCGGTTTAAATGTGTCCATCCGATTCAAGGAAGCACTGACAAAAATTTACTCGATATAAGTTGTATCGTGCTTCGTGAAATGATAATTTCGGTAAGTCTACGTAAATCGTCTTGTTGTGAAGCTGTTTTAACAGTAGTTAAACTCATTAATCATCAAGTAAATGAAATTCCGTACGAGCTGGGTCATAAGAAAACCAGTAGTGAAACATCTGAAGGTTTTCTGGTAAACTATATATGTGAAGTGCCATAATAAGACAAGGGGAGGTTTTGATTCTAAACTATTTAAAGTTATCCTTAAGTTAAGGAGCTAAAGCTAAAAATTATGGATTACTGAAATCAAGCAATTTTTAAGGCTCAAATTGTCATAGTAAATTATTCAAGTTCAAGATTTTCCTTAAAGCATGAACAGACTGACGCTCCAATGCAAGTCAACAAGTCTGGATTCAAAGCCAGACGATGAATTAGTAATGCCGCAACGAAATGGCTTAGCCAAAGTAGATAAAAAATTTGATTTAACCAAATCGGATAATAAATTTGACTTAACCATCAAAATCAATAAAAGCGTCAGAAACCTGCATGTCAACAATAATTGATAAACATGGCTTCACCAAAGGAGATAAATATGTGGCACAACTAAATGAATCTGGCTTAACCAAAACAAATAATGAACTAAACACTCAAGGAAGAAAAAGCGCTTTTGCCCAATGCTTTCATACAGCGCGTCCCATTTTGCTTGGAAGCACCCCTATAAAAAGTTTATTCGATGTCCGATTTATATACAGGGTTACTGGTAATTCGATACATTCCTTTGGAGATGTGATGGGGCATGAGCTAAGGAGTAAATCTAGCCCTAACATACATTATGCAAAACTCAATAGTTTTTGAGATATTCAAATTTTTTTGTTTTTCTCAAAAAAAGTAGATCTTAATGTCTTAAAAGCTAATTTCCGAAAAATCTACTTAACATTTTTAAATTTTTTTTTACTGGATTACTTGTCCAATATTATAGATATCCGTTTGGAATGAAAAATATCCGGAAACTTTTTCGATCATGTGAACATTTAAAATAAAAACTTGTAAAATTTTTTTTTTAATCAGTTATGAAATTTACCTATTAGGTTTTTTCTAAAAAATATTAATGTAGCACGCGTACAAATTATTATAAAAACTTCCTTATTTCAGTAGCTGTCTAACTAGGTAGAAATGTTTAATGTACCCTTGATAGTTCTAATAAAAAATTAGTAAAGATAATGCTGGTGGCGGAATTTATTAAACGACTAATCGTTCATTTTCATTTAAGTCAGTCAGTCATTGACTTTGACGTTTGTGCATATATGTCATTAACTGACATTCTTATCTCTGTGTCCCTTAAGTTTGTTGGTCTTGTTAAATTAGTTATCGAAGATTTTGATTTTGCTCGTAGTTGTTGTTATTGTATTTTCTGTGCCAGGGCCGCGTATGCCAACGCAGAATACGCTGATATCTTGTTTGTCTATGGATACTGTGGCGGCAACGCTGCTGAAGCTCGCCGAGAATATGATCTTTGGTACCCTAACCGCCGCTTACCAAATGCACGTGTATTCAGTACGGCATATCGAAATATCGCTGAAACTAGCTCCGTGAAATGTAGAAGAAGTGACGCTGGTGCTCCTCCCGTTTATGAACCAGATGATGAGGAAGAAATATTGAGGTATTTTGAGGAAGAGCCAACTATTTCAACTAATAAAGTCGCAAGACTAACCGGAGCGTCACAATGGAAAGTTTGGTCTACGATACGTAGAGCTGGATGTCATATACCCCCGTCCAAGGCTTGGAGGAAGGTGATCCTAGAAGGAGAGTGGAATTCTGCCGCTTTATGTTAAATTCAGATGCAGAAAGTGAAATTTTTTAACAAGTATTTTATGGACGAACGAGTCGAAATTTAATCGCGAGAGTATAACAAATTTCCACAACCTACATTATTGGGTAGAGGAAAATCCCAAGTTAACACGTGAAACTAGTTTCCAAATGAAGTTTTCTATTAATGTGTGGATGGGAGTCATTGGCCACTATTTAATAGGGCCACACTTTCTACCTCAAAATTTAAACGGGGAAATCTATGAAAATATTTTAAGAAATGATCTGGCGGTGATTATAGAAGATGTTCCTCTCACCGTCAGACAGCGAATGATGTTTCAGAACGACGGTTGTCCAGCACATTATCGGCTGACAGTACGACAGTTACTTGATCAACGTTTCCCTAACCGTTGGATTGGAAGAGCGGGCCCAATACCTTGGCCAGCGCGAAGCCCTGACTTAACACCCCTTGATTATTACGTATGGGGTCATATGAAGGAGATGGTCTATGCCACACCAGTCAATACTATAGAAAACCTTAGACAATGGATAGTCGATGCTGCCCAACACATAAGGCATAATCTGACAACCAGAGTAACAAGGACGGAAATAAGTAGACGCTGCCGTGTCTGTATACGGAATAGGGGCACCCATTGTGAGCAAGACATATAAAAAATAAAGTACAACTTTGAAATTAATGAAGAATTAAACTCTACTTTTAAAATGTTTTTTACTGTTTATCTAAAAATAAAATTCGTACTACTTGTGTTATTTTTACTAGTATTTTCTTAGAACTATTAAGGGTACATTGAACATTTGTACCTTGTTAGATAGCTATTGAAATAAGGCAGTTTTTATAATAATTTATACGCGTGTTACGTTAATATTTTTTTGAAAAAACCTAATAGGTAAATTTCATAGCTGATTTAAAAAAAAAAATTAAGTTTTTATTTCAGATGTTCACATGATCGAAATGTTTCCAGATATTTTTCATTCCAAACGGATATCTATAATATTGGAAAGTAATCCAGTAAAAAAAAAATTAAAAAAGTCAAATAGATTTTTCGAAAATTAACTTTTAGGACATTAAGATCTACTTTTTGAGAAAAACAAAAAAAAATAAATATCTCAAAAACTATTGAGTTTTGCATAATATATGTTAGGGCTAAATTTACTTCTTAGATCATGCCCCATCACATCCCCAAAGGAATGTATCGAATTACCAGTAACCCTGTATATATTTTTTAAATATAGATCTTTGTGTTATATTAAATTTTACAAAACGTAATAGCGTGGCCTACTATGATTTTTTTTCGGGTCAGAAAATGGTGAAATCTTATTAGCGATTTCATATTTCAATGAAAAGTCCTATTTTTGGATTGCTCCTGAGAGAAATAAAAATGCCGAAGAAATTTAACTCTTGCATGGGATTGTGTATTTATGAAAAGAGTGCCTTGACTGAAATAACTCTTCATTTAATGATTCATTGCTAAAAAACAGTAATGTTCAATTTAGAAATTTGCTCGGCTCGATGAAATCACATCGAACCTAGCTTCAAGCCGAGCATGCTCGGCGGTTTCCACATATGTACGCACCGAACTTACCAACTTCAGTTCAAAATTTAAAACTACGAGCCTCACTGCTGTGAAGAAAAGTAACAACCGAATACGAGAAATTGGTACAGGATCGGATGAACATGGATTGGGGCCTGTAGGCAAAATTGGGGTGAAGGCGTGCTCAAGACCGGTGATTTTCGGATAATCAAAACCTCCATAGCTTTCTGGAATGTGGAGTGTAAATCATGAGGACCTTTTTATATACATATTGTTTAATAACGTTTTTATATTTATAATTTTTGGTAATAACAGGGTAACAAACGTAGAAATGTTTAACATTTTACATTAAACTTATAAACGAATATCCCGATATATATCCTGCACTAAATTGACCGCGAGATTTTTTATTAGCGAATTCTTCAATAATAGCGGAACTTTTTCTTTTGCTCATCATGATCTTCAGAACGTGTTAATATATTGCGCATGGTCCTTATAGTGGAGACCACGTGCTTAACTGAAGGGCGGGAGTTTGATTTGTCATTGCAAATTTCGAAAGAAATCAGAAATCATTAATTTTCTATTTTCAATAAAATTAATTTTCAAGGGAATTTGGTTGGGGGTCCCGAGGCAATGCCTCATTATCTTGCACTGAATTGATGCACACCTCTCACACAACTACCAGAAACTATTGCTAATCACCATACATGTACCAACATGTTCGAAGCTCGGTTCGTATGGTAGGGATCGGCAAGCCGCACAAAGAGCAGAGCATTCCAACCGCCAACTACGTTCGTCATTCTCACACACGTTCAAGTATGTTCGCAGAGCCAGCTTCCAACTACTTTTACCAACATGCTCGCCCAGTATGTTCGAGTGTGTATGGGGTGTTTAATAAACAAATAATTAAAAAGAAGTGACACAAAAAGCATAAAAATATTACGAAATAAATAAATAAATAGAACAATTAAATGTAGGTTTTCTCTACTAAGTCACATTCAACTTCTATATATTTATCTATTGTCTCACGATTATTACGAACGACATTTCTAAATTCTTCCCTCGAGATTTCTTGACAAGCTAGTGAAATTTTACCACATAGTTCCTGCCTATTTTGTGGTCGAGATTTATAAACTATTAAGAGTACCCCACAAATAAAAATCAAGGGGTGTTAAATCCGGCGATATTGGTGGTCAGGTTATCAATGGACTACTACGTCCAATATTTTGTTGAGCCACGTCCTGGCAATTACTGCATTGTGTGGGGTACATCCACCTAGTTGTAAATACAGGTTTTGAATCTCGTTCCAAAACTTATTTCTCAAGAACTACAGAAAATTTAAACTTTTTAAATTTTCATTAAAAAAATAGGGACCAATTAAGCGCTCGTTCAAAATACCACACCCGACATTTATTTTTTGTGAATATTGACTTCTGCAATTGATTACCCAATTGTGACTTTCTTCTGCTCACAATCCGTTTGTGGTGAATGTAGCCTCATTGCTGTAGATTTTTTAAATCTTTGTCACTCAAATACTCTCTTTGAGCCCACAAGCAATACTCAAACCTTCTCTTTTCGTCAGCTACATGCAAAGTAGGTAAAAATTTAGGTTTGACAGTGTTTGTCAAAATATGCCAAAATAGCGAGATTATTAGACTGCATCTGGTGGCCAAATCCTCTAGAATTTGTTTCTGAAACACTACCGAGATCACTAAAACATTTTATTATTTTTCGAATGGTGCTGTCCTTAAGTGGCGGCCGTCGATTTGGATTTCTTCTATTAAATTCTCGAGCAGCTTCTCTTGATGATCTCACATTATCACCAACAATTTTAATAATCTCCATTTTTTCTTCAAAAAGTTAACCTTTGCGCGGGCATAATTATGATAATAAGCATGAATATAAGCAATATCTACTCATCAACAATGAATCATTCATTTGACAGTTATTTCAGTCAAGGCCTCAAGGCCCTCTATTCATAAATACACAATCCCACGCAATAATTAAATTTCTTCGGCATTTTCTGAATTTTTATTTCTCTCAGGAAAAATCCAAAAATACAATTTTTTAAATGAAATTTGGTGTCGCACTCCGATTTGAAATAAAAAAATCGCTAATAAGATTTCACCATTTTCTGACCCGAAAAAAAATCATAGTAGGCCACGCTATGATGTTTTGTAAAATTTAATATAACACAAAGATGCGTTTTTCAAGATCTCTCTTTCTATTTAGAAAAAAAAATATATATCTAAATCGGACATCAAATAAAAAAAGCCCAAGCAAAATGGGACACGCTGTATAATGAGGATGAGTATGATGATCTTGAACTAACTATATGGCCCCTAAATCTTATCATGGCATTGAAAATAACTCTAATCGGCTTCCGTGGGAGCAATCGATAACAGAAAAATAAAGTTAGCTTAATATTATCAATGCCTGATCTCCCTAGACCAAGACTGCTACCGAAAACAGCCATCAACTTTTATGGTACGTAGTCTCGCTTAAGAAGATACTTTTTCAAAACGCCAAAACACTTGAACACTACACTAAAATACTCGACGTGCGTTTCGCTAACCATGTCAACATCAACGAGGGAAAAATGATTTTCAGTTTTAATCATCTCCTGATGAAGCTAAGATTGTATAGTCGAGTTTATCTGTTTTTGGTACTCAAAAAACGCGACAAAAACTTTACGACCTCATTAAAATACCGCCGTACTCTATGTACTATTTAGTTCGAAAATTGACTCGCTTACATTTATAGGTTTTTAATGTGCGTCGGCTTGTTTGATGACAGCGTGCCGCTTGGCCCAAAGGTTAGATATGTCGTAAAGTTTTTGTTGCGTTTTTTGAGTGCCGAGAACACATGAACTCGATTATATCCGAGTGTAGTGTTAAAATATTTTGGCGTTTTGTAAAAGTGGCTTCTAGACAACAAGGATATCGATTTGTCAAAAATAGCCATCACACGAAAACGCCTCCTCTGCCAATATACGGACCTATTGTAAGATTGTCTAGTTAAACAGGACTATGATAGAGGTTCTCAGATACCTTTTGAAAAATTCAATAACTCCTGGTCTTTTGGCCCAATCCCTCAACATAAAAATCAAAATGAGTTTCTTCGGCTAAAAATGGTAAGAGCTGGAACCGATTATGGTATAAAGCATGATCTGTCGCAAACGGCTTTAGTTAGCAATATGTAGCTGGCTATAATGAAATATTTGCACCAAGAGAAACGATTTCAACTGTAGGCTTGTACTAGCTTTTGCTTTTTTCATAAGAAAAGATACTACGTTATTGTTCACGACACAATTTTCCCCATTCAAAAAGATTTTCTTCACCTCACCGCACCTTTGTGTTCACTCTTCAGCCCCCTATAGACATACCATACATTCTTGTAGCCCTAAAAATTCACGAGCTACAGACAGACAAACTCACATACAGATATAGCGACATTTTCTTTTATACTATGCAGTGATTCATTAATTTTCGGGAGTATCACCTGTACTGTTTGAGGCTGAAAATATTTTTCTAGTTCATTGCAAAACTCTGTAAACTAGTATAGACGTGTATATAATAACATAATATTGTGATGGCTAATTTATAAAATAATAATAAAAACTGTTTAAGTACTTTTACAAAAAATAGCGAAGAAATAATAAAATCTGACAATCTTATCGCATAGTGGCAAAAAAGAAAGTGTATTAAAAACACATAAAACTTTTCATATCTCTTACTACAATTGGAGTTCGTCTACCCTTACCTTAAAGAGGATAGCCTGTTCGTCGTATCCAATACTGGACTCTCAATGTTGTCCAAGGAACGCATGTTTTTTCGGTACTAAAACAACCTAAGCGCCACTGAGACAGCTACTTGATGGAGACACGATGGCCAGGTATTTATAACTCGAACTAATAATTATAAAACACGCTATGAAACTGAGTGAACTAACCTGGCCGAACGGTATAGGACTCGTGGCTTCAAATCCATTGACGTTAGCTTCCATACGTAGATTGGCCCCCCACTCTTTTATACTTCAATAAGAATTGAATCCGTCTTTGGTTTATTTATATATTCTTACACGAAACGGCCCTTTGTTCTAATAAAACTCTAATAATAGATCCATTAAGCAGCAATCGGGTTTTTAACGTTGAGTAAAATAAACACAGAACGTTTATTTTTGTCTTTAAATTGGTTTAACTCTAACGGCGTAAAAATATAATAATAATAAACAGAACTCTCATGGTTATTGTTGCTTTCCCTGAACGGAAATTTTGAGAGGTTAAAATTAGTTCTGGAAGCAAATATCCAATGGGTTTCTCAATTAAACATACTGTTTTGGAATACAGGTTTTTGCGAAATTCTGTATTGTTTATTTACTCAACTCTAAGAGTAATTACCCCATTCATTCATGCCAGTAATATCAAAGTGTTAGCAAATTACGTGAAGCCGTTCCGTAATTAAACGTGCACTTTGCTACCATGAAAACAGGAAACACAAATGAAGAAATTCAGCTTTTTTAAAACGACTATAGTTTGATCATTTAAAAAACTATTGTGTGCAGTATGTGAAGAAATAGAATTACTTGATAGATGGGCATTACAAAAATACAAATAAATTATCTAGTTCTTATCTTCATATCCACGCTCCTTCATCTGAACTATGTCACAAAAAGTTTAAAGAGTTATTATTAACAAACTAGTAAGAAATCATCCAACCTTTCTGCATTTATATGAACATTCTTAGTTTTTATATTGAAGAATACAACAAACCTTTGTAGAGTATATCAAAACAAATATCTTATCCTAGCCAATAGTAGAAGAAATTGGATTATATAATACAATTCATAGCATTTTGAAATAAAAAAACTTACTGCTAAACGTTCACACTCAAGTTAAAAGTTATATCGCTCAACAACGAAATTAATTACCTAATCCCTAGATCCCAAATCCGAAAATAGTGAAAGCTTCCAGCTGGGATTTTTGACGTTTAAATTCATTATAGCAAGTGCATCTGTTTTGTCACTTTTTACAAAAAATTGATAACAACCCCCTAGGTAAATGTGTTTTTTTTTGGTGAAAAGTAAAAAAAAACTATATATTTTGAATAAAAGTCTAGAAACTATCCATTTTTTTATTCTGAGATTTAAAAACTCCAGATGGCAATAGTGTATAAGTGACAACAACATATTTACAGTCATATGTTTAACAGTAGGTAATAATAATTATATCTAGGATCTAGGTAATAAAAATAAATTTGTATCTTGAAACTTAACTTGGAGCTGAAGAAGAAAATTCAAGTTATCCTATGTCAAGAGTTGAATTAACAAAGACTTGCTCACAAGTTTGGTGATCCTTTTAGCTGTGTACTATTATTATTAGCCGTTACTCGAGTCCGAGTATAAAAATGTTACAGTCGATAGATTGTGTACAATAAAAAACAAGTAAAAGGTGTGGTCTATTGTAATTCCCATTCATCTACGGTGCACACGACTATGGCTATAGAGGCCAATTCGGGAGAGCACATGTCGACCGCAGTCAGGACAAACATAGACCTGGTTAGGTCTTGGATTCGGCCTTCTTGCAGCACCATTTCTTTGATAGCTGGCCACAACCCCTCGCCATTCGGTTCTGTCCGCTGCAAGTTGTTCCCATTGCTGGTCTGCAATACCGCAGGATTTTAGATTTTCATGGAGAGCGTCTTTGAACCTCTTTCGTTGACCGCCACGCCTTCTTTTACCGCTTAGCAATTCACCATAAAGTGTACATTTAGGAAGGCGGTTATCATGCATACGATGAACGTGACCTGCCCATCTTAGGCGTGCTCTTGAAATAAGCACCTCAATTGGAAGGCTGTTTGCTCTCCTGAGTACTTCCACGTTTGATATGTGATGGAACCGACGGATTTTCATCATACTTCTGAGGTGTCTTTGCTGAAAACGTTCTAATTCTCTCACATGACGACGGTAAGTGACCCAGCTTTCACATCCATATAGCTGTGTTGGAATGACAACTGCTCTGTAGACAGCCATTTTCGTTGACAAAGCAAGGTCGTGGTTGTCAAATACTGGTTCTCTAAGTCCCCAGAGTGCTCTAGATGCAGCGTTAATTCTATTGCGAATCTCGCTGTCCATGTTTGCTTTGTCATTAACAACGTTGCCTAAGTAATTGGACTGATCCACCACTTCAAGAGAATTTCCGTTAAGTGTAATGTCTATTTGGTTCACTTGATGAGGAGTTGACATAATCTTAGTCTTTCCAATGTTGATTTTAAGTCCCAAGGAATCATAGCTCTGGGCATACTATATAGTGCATGCGAAGTTTTGATAATCGAAACTAGAACAAAATAGGGTTATAGCAGATATATATTATATTATAGCTATAAAGATTTTCCTCGAGTATAACATCTTCGATACTGCAAGGCATTAGGCTATTGTTGCAGATGACACCCATACAGTATAAATATACATTTCATTTGTACATAATCATTACCCTGTCGGTAAGAACGTAGTTTTGTGTATTATTTTTTGCAGCTACAGACTAAAACTTTCAGGAAAAATTGAGATACTCTCCAGTTCACAATTCTTAGGTTTTGTTTGCCTATTTTCATATAAAATACATATCTACATTCATTTCAATTTATACTTTTAGAAGCCCCATGCAACCTGAGGATAAACTTTTCACCAAAATCTACAAGGCTTCCAATCGACGTGACCTAGTGGAATTGTAAAATATCTTTAATGGATTTCTTAATGCACTTTCAAATTTTAAAATGTTGATTCACGCATTTTTACTTTTTTTAAGGAAGCTTGATATGCTGTCGCAACCTGTGATGGTATGTGAAAATAAGAAAAGTCCAATGCTTTTGCGGGATTCTAGTATTCTTAAAAATCTTTTGTTCCTTGAGGTTCTTGGTCTAAGCATATACAAATTGTCTTCATTCTTCCTTTGCTTCAGATATAGTGTCGGCAACTGCTGCTGACTCGTTGTTTACAAGTACCTCCTTTGCCGTTAAGGGAATAAGTAGATCACCATTTCCTTTCATTTTTCTAATTAAGCCTTCGTTAAGTAGTTTGCCAGAGAGAGACTATTAATAAAACGGGTTTTATTTAGATGGTTATTAAGAAATTTTTCTTGCTTAATCGATGAAGCCTTCATGTTATTTGTGAATTGCACTTCAGTTGAGGTGTTCGCCTTCAATGTTCTGCTGGTTTAAATTTGATGAATAATTTTGGTATCCGTCAAAAGTAACAACAATATTTTATTCACAGTTGTAAGTGATATAACGGACAATTCATTACAAGTTACAGGCCCTCGCTATAGAACTTTGTGCAAAGAGATGTTTTCTTCCTGATGTTTCTCTAACAGAGAGGAAGTTCATATTCAAAATAAACTTTCAAATTTTGTTCACATGTTTGTACATATAATAATTCTATTAAAAAGGTGCACAGCTTAACTGAGACTTACTTGATATTTCTGTTCATAAAAGAAAATCTTACCCTTATTAAGGATTTTTATTGGGGATGTAATAGTTTACTCACAATGTTCTATGAATTTCTAGCGCCTCATCACAGCTAATAGAACTTACTAAACAGTTTGATAAGTGAATCAAATCACCATTTTTAAGAAGAGGACGCTGAGTTAATCAATAACATTTTTTTCTTCAAACCATCAATGTCTTTTATGCATCCTTTGCAAGGTAAAGGAAAAATAATCCTAAGATAAGAAGTATTTTTCAGTTGTAAAACTTTTTTACTTACTTTTTTACTTTTTGATTATTTTCCAAAAAACGCGTCAATTTCGAGTTATTGACTATTTTCATAAAAAAGTAGCAACACCCACATTTTTTACAATTCCCGCCCAATGAATTTGTGCGGATTTTTAGTATGTTATAGTACAACCCCAAGGAACACATTTAAGTTTAGAAATCTCTGTATAATTTTTTTCCACTTCCTAAGCGTCAAAACTGCTGCGCTGCCATCGCTGAGCAAATAATTTTAAAAATAAATGAATAATGATTTTAAACAGTTTGCAATAAATGTTAAATAAAAAATTAATATCACTACCTACTTAATAAATACAGTACCTCATGCGCACGTACAACTGTCGACAAAGAAATCTAATCGTAAGAAAATGCTAGCATATGTGAATAGATAGATTGCAAGACTTCTTTGTGAATCAGACAGAACTTGTTCAATCTTAAAGAAAACAAAATTTATTTAAAACGTTCCTTTTGAGAAGCAGGAATAAAATTACCGTTATCTGTCTTTTTGTTTATTTAAGGTTTCTTTTATTCCCAAGAAGATAAAGAGAATAAAGTCTAATACAAATATATTACAATATAATGTCACAATATTTACTTAAATGTCTAAGTATAATTTTAATAGGTATGTTAATAATCCTATTTTACTATTTCCGTTAACTATTAGTTTTATGCGCCTATTGGTTGAAATTTGTTTAATAAACCGATAATTATTATCTTAAAATAAATATATTTATATTTAAAAAAAGGAGCGTTAATTGAAATTAAAAATATTTCACTGGTTTAGAATTTAAGTAGATTTATTCAACTACTTCAACTTCAAGTTATCTTAAAAATTAGTCAACAAAATGAAAGAAGATCTGATACGAAAAAACAATAATAAATAACAAGTGGCACTTTCTGATTGGTTCGCCGTAAGACGTAAGAAAATCATTTTACAATATTTATTTCTTTAACGTCTAGTACAATTCATTCTGGAATAGCGTAAATTCGAACACTCAAGGGTAATTTGTTAATTTAAATAATTCCCTCTGGGGACTTAGAGAGAGAGTATTTGACAACCACGACCTTGCTTTGGCAACGAAAATGGCTGTCTACAGAGCAGTTGTCATTCCAACACTGCTATATGGATGTGAAAGCTGGGTCACTTACCGTCGTCATGTGAAAGAATTAGAACGTTTTCAGCAAAGACACCTCAGAAGTATGATGAAAATCCGTTGGTTCCATCACATATCAAACGTGGAAGTATTCAGGAGAGCAAACAGCCTTCCAATTGAGGTGCTTATTTCAAGAGCACGCCTAAGATGGGCAGGTCACGTTCATCGTATGCATGATAACCGCCTTCCTAAATGTACACTTTATGGTGAATTGCTAAGCGGTAGAAGAAAGCGTGGCGGTCAACGAAAGAGGTTCAAAGACGCTCTCCATGAAAATCTAAAATCCTGCGGTATTGCAGACGGGCAATGGGAACAACTTGCAGCGGACAGAACCGAATGGCGAGGGGTTGTGGCCAGCTATCAAGGAAATGTTGCTGCAAGAAGGCCGAATCCAAGACCTAACCAGGTCTATGTTTGTCCTGACTGCGGTCGACATGTGCTCTCCCGAAACGGCCTCTATAGCCATAGTCGTGTGCACCATAGATGAAAGGGAATTACAATAGACTACACTTTTTACTTATTTTTTATTGTACACAATCTATCGGCTGTAACATTTTTATACTGGGACTCGAGTAACGGCTAATAATAATAATAATAATAATAATAATAATTTAAATAAGTTAATAAATAGCGGTGAAAGAAAAAAAATATATGAAAGACTGGAATCTGGTCTGATGACCGGAGAATTTAAATTTCTTGTCACTACTTATCTGGGAAAATTTAGCCCAAACGTCTATTTTCATCTCACAAAATAAATAATAATATATTATCATTTACAGCTTTTTTAGTTTATTTAGATACAACCACCCAAGTAACATTTTGGGTTATAATTTTTGGTCTACATGTCCAATTAATTATTTTGTAATGATTGTAAGTGGCAACAGCGGCAATATGGACGTGCCGTGCCGTAGGCTGTTTGGCAAGACCTGGAGTCTGAGGCCGAAAATGACACAGTGATCTTACCTTTCGGTTGTCAGACCTATGGTGACCTACGCATCATGTGTATGGTGGCCAGGAACAGAGTAAAAAATAGCACCAAGGAAAGTTGCAGAAACTGCAACGCCTTGCCTGTTTAGGGACAGGAGCAATGTACTCGTGTCCCACAGCAGCTACGGAGACAATGTTTGACTTGCTTCCTTCGCACTTGCATGTGAGGAAGGAGGCAGCACTTAGTGCCCTAGACTGCATCAGGCACATAAATTTAAACCAGGCGATCTGGTTGGTCATTTAAGGATTCTGGGGTTAGTTCAGTTGGAGTTCATGACCAACCCCACTGACTCTAAGATGGCTGAAGGGGTAGGAGTGGGCGTAGCAGAGCCTAAATGTAGGCTAAACAATGCCCTCGGTAACACCCCAACCATATTCCAGGCAGAAATTCATGCTATAGCTCTGTGTGCCCAGGAATGCCTAAATAAAGGCATTCGAAGGGCAAAGATCTATATACTATCAGATAGCCAGGCAGCATTAAAAGCTCCTATATCTTAAGAGTCTAAAATTGCATGGGAATGTAGACAATCCCTGAAGCAACTGGCCAACAACAACAAGGTTACGTTGATGTGGGTGCCAGGGCATGAGGGAATACAAGGTAATGAGCTTGCTGACAGCCTTGCGAAAAAAGGAGCTGAAGCACAATTCATTGGACCTGAACCGTTTTGTGGCCTGGCCAAGGGAAACATAACGGAGGAGATCCAGAAATAGGAAAAGGATCAGAAAAAGTCCTACTGGAGGACTACTCCAGGCCAAAGACAAGCGAAAAATTTATTCGACAAAGAATGCCACAACCATCATTTAAAAACTTTACACTCGAATTTTTCTTGAATATATTACATATCTTAAATCATTGGATATATTACATTTCTCGTCTCGTATGGATATATTATATAAGCTGTTCTTTTTTTATTTGTTATTTCTACAAGATCATTGATCACTGATTGTAATGTTCATATTTCTTATAATTCTGATTTGTAATGACAAATGAATCAGCGACATAATATATTTATTTCATATTCTTTATTATCTATGAACTAACTATACGCAATTGTTTTTTCTGATTGTTCCTTCCGTTCACATTGAGCAATTAACATTTATACAAAAGTAGCAATAATGCGGATGTAAATTCTGATTAAAGTTTAACCTTTATTTACTGTTCTATTAAAACCCTTTATGTAATTCAAAATTATACTTTACTGTTATAATGTTTTTGTTGAATGATGAAAGTGATCCCAATAGGTAACTATAATTACAGGAAATGGGCAACGTCCGTACTTAAAATGTAATATCAACCGGCCTCAGTAATTTTTAACGATTTATCTTAAACAAATGGTTGCAATTTGAAATTGAAATTTTGTAACTCCGCAATATAATGGATTCCTGACGTATATACGATAAATTTTATTTCCATTTAACTGAATGTATAGTTTACTATTAGTAATAATTATACTTTAATCGTAATTATTTCTAGAAATAATGAGGCAGTTTTGCACAATTGAATCGTAAATCATTATATAAATATTGATTTACGATTAGTAAATATGTGTATTTCGTGCCGTGCAAAAATTTACTTAAATAATTTGTGGTTTTTCGTCGTGTCCAAAATTTTCCAATCTACTACCTCAACAATTTCCATAATAGTTGATAAAATGAAAACTACACATCGCGGGCTGCATTATCCAGTAGAAAAGGGCAGTGGTGGAAAAATATGTCAATGGCAGTGGGACGAATACGACGTAATCGCCATTGATCACAAGCATTTATTAAAAATACAAATGCATAAGATAAAATAGCTTCCTGATGTATACCTTTTTATATCTCCTTATGACATTTAATATAATGAATTACATTCTACAAACTCTTTCCCAACCTAGCAGTAACCTTAAAACATATTATTTTTAGTCGCAAACTCCTCTAAAAAATCCTTATCTTTTATTATTATTATTATTATTAGCCGTTACTCGAGTCCGAGTATAAAAATGTTACAGTCGATAAATTGTGTACAATAAAAAACAAGTAAAAGGTGTAGTCTATTGTAATTCCCATTCATCTACGGTGCACACGACTATGGCTATAGAGGCCAATTCGGGAGAGCACATGTCGACCGCAGTCAGGACAAACATAGACCTGGTTAGGTCTTGGATTCGGCCTTCTTGCAGCACCATTTCCTTGATAGCTGGCCACAACCCCTCGCCATTCGGTTCTGTCCGCTGCAAGTTGTTCCCATTGCTCGTCTGCAATACCGCAGGATTTTAGATTTTCATGGAGAGCGTCTTTGAACCTCTTTCGTTGACCGCCACGCCTTCTTCTACCGCTTAGCAATTCACCATAAAGTGTACATTTAGGAAGGCGGTTATCATGCATACGATGAACGTGACCTGCCCATCTTAGGCGTGCTCTTGAAATAAGCACCTCAATTGGAAAGCTGTTTGCTCTCCTTAGTACTTCCACGTTTGATATGTGATGGAACCAACGGATTTTCATCATACTTCTGAGGTGTCTTTGCTGAAAACGTTCTAAATCTTTCACATGACGACGGTAAGTGACCCAGCTTTCACACCCATATAGCAGTGTTGGAATGACAACTGCTCTGTAGACAGCCATTTTCGTTGACAAAGCAAGGTCGTGGTTCTTATTCTACTATGAGGAACGTAACCAGACTGCAACCAACAGCTACTCTCCGGGCTATGTACCCCGCCGAGCGCTGAATTACAAGTTACAAGCCTGGCGCATTAAGTTTAATAATTGCATATTATCATCGAAACGCTAATGCTTCGATTACAACAAACACTAGCCGAAAGACTGATCCTACTTAAAGGAGCTCTCGTGCCAGTCGTCACATACCACATGCAGACTGCAATTTCGAGCTGTTGGCTCTCGTCAGTGCAAGGTAGGCATGTGACAACCGACACGAGGATCACCTGACTATTTAGTACATTTCGGTATCTTTGGGATAGCGACATGTAAAATAATCAGCAGGCGCCATCTAGCTGTCCAGTGTCTGTTGCAATCGAAAAATAAATAGCCTGACTGGGCTTAGTATAGTTCAAATGTGCTTTTAGAGGGCGGAGTATTAAAACATAATATTTTTAGTCGCAAACTCTTCTAAAAAATCCTTATTCTACTATAAGGAACGTAACCAGACTGCAACCGACAGCTACTCTCCGTTCCTTATAGTAAAATAAGGACTTTATACAGGAGTTTCCGACTAAAAAAATATTATGTTTTAACTTTCACTCAAGTTGAGAAAAACTACGCAATGCGCAAGGAATAGATAGGAACTTGATAAATTGTGAAATATTTAGTGGCAGTGTATCGTTTGATAGTGATGCCGACTTTTTTGCCACTAAGGGTGAGATAGGTAAACAAAAAGATATAATAATTGACGATCTTAAGAGAAGTTACTCAACATATGGAACTCTTTAGTAAAAACAATGTGATGGTTATTTACACTGATATCTGCACCAAATAGTCACGTTAAAGCCAGACCAAAGCAAGACTAAATAAAGAAAGAAAGTGAAATAGTTCATAAACTATATGTTTAACCATATTTATCTGAGCCCAATGTGAGAAAGATCCTGAACATAAGGAAATTACAAAGAACACAACCAATGAGAACAACTCAAGAGATAGTACGTAACATTATGTTGAAAAATAAAATTTAGAAAATAAATTAATTTATTAATTTAAAAAAATCGTAATAATTAAGAATAATATTGAAATGCCTTTTTGTTCAGTACTTAAAATTTGATATCATTCTAAATATTTAAAGTGCATATTTCAAATTCTCCGCATCACTTCCCAGTAATGTATTTAAAAATATATTATTTTAAATTTCATGTGCGTTCCGATTCGATATTTTTAGATAAAACCTCAAATAAAATACAGACTTAATTGTCAGTTCCAGAGAAAAACTATTTTTTGGAATAAATGCGTAGTTCTTCTTAGATAACAGCCAATAACGTTTTTTCATTGCATAAATAAAAATAGCAATTTAGTTGTGTAAAAATGTATCTACATGTTAACAAGTCTTAAAATCTCAGATCCTAGAAAAGTTTTGGTATTCTGAACATAAATTCGTTTCATAGCACTTTCAACTCCATTATGGAAAAATACAGTTTGTTTGTTCTTTACGTATTTCCTCAAACAAATTGGTGCAATTAAATTTAGACTAATTAATTCACTCTTGTAATGTTTGACTCTTTTGGTCAGTTTTTCATTAATTATGGCCATCATAACGAAGTATTTTGCTGATGATGCCCGTATGCGTTATTCGGTATCTACAAAATTACAGTTTTGATAGGGAAAAATTGACAGTGATATCATCATTAGAATTAAAAATTCGTACCACTCAAGGATTTCAACCGCTGTTGAATACATTCAACTAGTTTAATTTTTTTGTGAAAATCATTAATAATAAATAGGTAGTCCAAATTCTATCTGAATGGTCGTCAAAGAAAAAAGTAGGAACTTAGAGATCATTCCATCACAACTAAACCATTTCTAACTGAAGAAAATAAACAGTAGCTATATCAGTTCCTCTAGAAATATTTTATTCACAATGATAGAACAGATGCATTACAATCATCTTCAGAACTGCCATCGAAGCCTCGACAATGGCGCCTAGCTCTTGCGGACTTTAACGTTATCTTCTCGAGCAAAAAGATTTTTCAATTCAATATATATCTTATCACCGCAGGTTTGCGGTTTAGTTCCATTCGTAGGCAAGGGTGGAAGTAAATCTCCAAAAATATATTCGTCTGATCTCGAAGCTCATCCTCCTGATAACATTATGTGTTGTTCTAGTTGACGATTGAGTTAGCTATATTAAGTATTTTACTTCCTCCTGTTTCGCCAATGTCTTCGAAATCACTTTGCTCAAATTATAACGTTCTCGTTCAAGTAGATGAACCTAGTGGTACTATTAGTATTCCAAGGACATCAAACAAGAAATGCGGGGAAGAACGGGCGAAAACCACGAATTTGAAAACAATCTATTCACACTAGATCAGTAGCTCAATACAGGGTGTTCCATTAAAAGTATCGAAGTAATATGAGCCTGAAAACGACTTTTTGTAGTACTTTGGGTTCAATCGAAAATTAAATTGTGGCTTTATCAAAGATAGAGATAGGAGGTACTACATGTTTTGTAATTAGAATTCTCTGATCAATCTTTAAACAATGAATAGGGTGGTCCATAAAAAATAACAAAGTTTACATTGTTTCCGGCTAAACCGGGAATAAAAATTGGATGTTAGGACAATCAAAACGTTAATATAGTTTCTCAAAATTTGAATTTAATACTATTTTTACAAATAAGTTACTGACGAATTGGCTAGTAAGATCATAGGTACCCGGTATACTTCAAGGAACAAAAAATAGAAGTTTTTGTTGATTTGTGAGCAAACATAACATTGTAAGAAATTATATCTCGAGCTTTTTGAACTTGGCAGTCGATTAAGTATACTACTCGGTCCATTATTTAATAACAAATAACGGGAAGCATTACTCTGTGTTCCTGAGCTTTTGAAATTAATAAAGCCTTTAAAATTCCACCTAATGAATGTGTATTAAACGATAGCACTTTTGAACCCTTCCTGTGGGAATTAGGGTCACATTTGTTATTCGAGGTGTTCCCTATAGAGTCGCAAAGCCTCAGTAAAGTTAACAAACAAACATAAAGTGTCTAAAAATATGTTAATATTTTGTATTCCGAACAGAAACAGGTGGGAGTAATATTGACGTAATATGGTGGAAAAAATTAACATTGTCATCCTACTATGTTATTATTATAGATTGTTTTCTGTTTTAGGTCCGCATATTGCAGTTTACTGTTGACCTTTCTTCGTTAGATTTTTCTTGGTAAGATTTAAAATCCAAAGCCTTATACCACTAAATCAAAATCTATTGATTATATGTCACAAGTTTAAAAGAGCAATTGTTAAAAAAATTTCTTCATAGGTCCGACAGAGATTACGCTAAAATCTCAAATTAAACATCGTCCTATATTTAAATTAAATCATATTTATCAAATTTCTACACTTAGTATAATGAATCCTATATACTATGTTCAGAATATTATACAGTGTGTCTCACTTTTCACCACTACATTCCAATTCCCTATGCGTTGGATTGGAAGAAATAGTCCTTTAACCGATTGGCCACCTAGATCACCAGATGTCACTCCTATGGATTTTTATTTTTGCGGTATCATAAAAAATAAAGTCTATAAAAATAGGCTACGAAATAGAGCGGCACTATGTGACAGAATTAGAGAAGCATGTAATAAAGTGACAGTTGAAGAATTAAGAAAAGTAATTAAAAATAATAAGAGGAGAATTGAAAAATGTATCAGAATTGATGGAGGACTAGTAGAGAAAGATATATTTAACATTTACTTTTTAAAATTATATTTTATTTAAGTAACAATTTTACGTGTTGTTTAAGTTACAATGACTTTAGAAAAATAAAAGTTTAGTTATTTGATATCTTCTTTAAAGAAAAAAATGTATCCTAATGCTTAATTAGCGTCATAATTACACGACTACTAAGTTATGTAAATATCCGACAATAAATAACTCGAATGGTGGAGTGTTTATTATTGAAATCTTCGGCATAATTTTTTTTTGTAAGGGATGAATATTTTTTAACGAAATTTGGTATAAAAACAAAAATCCTATCTCAATCGCGTATAGTGGTGAAAAGTGAGACACACTGTATTTTAAGTTGATTGGAAAAGTTAGGCCCAGGTATTTCACTTGGATTAAACCTGATTGACGTCATGCAAAATCCCATGGCTATGCGGCGTCTCAATCTTTCCGAAACAACCTGTATTAAGTTCCAAAATGATATCATGCATTACGCTTATTATTCTAAAGTGATTAGAAAAGGAAGCAACAATATTCATTCATAAAAAATAGGTAATTTTCTAAGTGTGTGAAGGTTTTATGATACACTCCCAAAGTAATACTTTCAATCAACGAGATGTTGTTTACTAAGAGAGTTCATTGCTATCATGATCCTTATAGATATTTTAATGAAATTGTTGATCACAATAATACATATTAATTATAGTTCGAATTCTTAGGGCCAATTAAATTCATATACGTATTGTATTTGCCATATTAAATCTCTCCGGTGTACAGTCACATTGCATGAACCGAGTTCAATGGCTTAACTCTAGGTTCACCGGTTGACTCACGAAGGCAAACAAGCGAATTTCGGGTTAATGGTAGGTCAAGTGGAATGTTAGAAAATTATAAGTTATAAATCGATAAATTCAGTTCAAATTAGTTAATCGATGAGCGATAGAACAAAAGGATCACTTAATTAAGGGAAGGAACATTAGGTATTAGGCAATTGCAAAATTCCATGAGTCCCTGTTGAGCGCACAATATTGCAGGATAAATAATATAAAGCTAAATAATTCATAGCAAGGTCGATAAACTCCTCTAAATGTTTATTAAAAGTTTATTATGAATATTTGCTAAACATTTAGAAAGAAAAATAAAAAGGCAAAATCGATCTTTAAAGAAATAGAAAAATTTATATTTCTTAATAGATTTATTTAAAATAGGTACACCCGTAAGTAATCATGAATACTTAGAAACTCTGCTGTTTTATCAAGATCATATTTCAACAAAAATGTTGAATATGAAAGATTCATTTTTTTGCAAGTTTCATTTGCGCCACATGGGATAAGTCTATTGCTCAAACAATCTCTGCAGTGCTCCCATATTTTACATTTACATTGAGCTTTTCAGTGTTTCAATCTATATTATTGCATAAAATAAACAAAAATAAAATAAGTATTCAAAAATGACATCTTTTGTTTCTGCTCTAAAACAATTACAATTGAAAGTTCAGAAAATTTTTCTTAGCTTATAAAAATTTCTGATGAAGTATAAAGATTTAATAGACCGTTCCAGAATGACGTCATTGACAGTTCGGCCATATTTGCTGGGTGGCATACAAAACCATTTGCGTATGTAAATATTCATCATTAAATTGTTTAATCCTGGTCTAATTGATAGAAAACGTCACATATTTGTATTGCTGTTAAATGTTCAATGCGTGGTGAAAGAGATCATGCATTGTTTTTCCGATTTCCCGCTATTTTAACCAATAGGGGAATCATTTTAATGTATTGCCTATAGAAAGAAGAAATGTTCGGATTAAGGCTTTGGGACGAGGGCCACTAAGTAAAAGCCACCTAAAACACAGTCGTATTTGTTCAAAACATTTTATATCTGGTAAGTACTTAATTTTTGTACAAAAACTCCTAGGTTTTATAAGGTTAGAATTAAATGTGTGTGTGATTTTAGGAAAACTAGCTGCCTTAGAGGATAAAACTACAAATACCCACCTTTACAAAAGGCCAAACTCAGTTGTATCCTATAGATTTGGAAAATCATACGAAATATTGCAACTTTACCGGTTCATGTGCAGTTGTAGGTTTGCTCAAAAAAAAAGGTTTTTCATGAAACAATCGGTACCCATAAAATGAGGAAAAATTGTCGTGGTATGTAGTGCAATCATAAACATGTGCCTTCTCAAATATCAAGTAATATAAATAATAAATTATCTATGTACCTGTGTTTATTAATAAAAAACAATTTTATTTCATCTCATTTTTATATCCTATTTATTTCAATATATTGCACATCAGTAATATATGTTTTCTATTTACAGTAAAACAAATGTTATTTAATATTCACTTCATTCTTTTAAAATATCCAAGTTCAGGTTCAGTCAAGACAAAAAAAGACCGTAAATTAGATACGGACATAAATAGGCGTAAGTTCATTTTTATCTATCAAACGGAGGATGTTCTTGAGACAAACCTCTTGTTTCTACATTTTTGGCTAATCTATATCTCGTATTCGCAACATTTCTACATTTTCAATGGAAGGTACTGGCCAAACGGAAAGTCAGTGGGCGCTGGACCAGGACCACTGTCTTCGATGGTATTTGGACAATCATGCAGGTAAAACAGAATCGCTATATGACTGCATACTTCTGATAAACATGTACATCTGATACATGTACAATGAGCAATGGAAATGCTGGTGTTCTTTAAAATAATAATCCAAACTTGCAGTAACTTTTCCCTCTTTCGTTGAGGGTGTTTAACCTACAACGAAGATTTAAAAAATGTTAATCAAGTTTAAAACCTCTGTAGCATATCACAATTATACACATTAACATATAGAATCTAATTGTAATGTAAAATTATGCAATAACTTTGATTTCTCACCTTTCCACTGACCACAAATGCCCCATCACTGATTTGTTTTGCCAAAATTCCTTGAACAGGGCCAGATTCGTAAAGCTTGTAGGCTTGCAAGCTTTTATAAGGCTTAAATTATTGACCAGTATAATAACTATGAGTTAGTATCAAATAATTCAAGAAGTCCATCATGGTAATATTATAAACTTCAAGCCTGCTCTCTTCAGGGGGGATTGCATAGTGGTCAATATTGTCAATAATCTCGATTTTTTATCATATCTGCACTTAATATCACCTCTAAGGGTTACATAATATTCACTTCGAGATGTTATGTTATGTCAATGTATAATTATTGTATTATTGAGGTATAATTACAATAAATGATTAGTGCCTTAAAATTCAAGGTTGTGGAATTTGCAAAGGGGAACTTATGTCTTCCCAGGATACGTTTCTAGTGTCTTTCTAATTATGTTTTTTCAATTTCAACTTGTTTGAAATTTCTAGGTTACCAACTTTTATTCATTCTAATTGGCCATTTTTATTTGTTTTTTTTTGAGATATTTTACAATCTGGGCCTCCCAAATGATGGACCGGATAAGCTAGTCTAATAATAACAGATTGATTTACAATTACCTGACATTTATTTATTACCGATAAGAATATAGCTTTAGCAGCTAGGGTATCTACTTTTCCAACAGTAGAATATCTGGTCGATTATATGAAGAATGTTAAAGTGCTCAATTGGGGAGAAAATTTTAAGAGTTAAAGTGTTCAATTGGTTAGACATTTTAAAATACGCAGTTTGAGTTTTCAACTGGTAAGAAATTTTAATATGCAAAACTGTTTGCAGGTGTTGAACAATGGAACCTCCAGTTGAGTATACTAGTTGACAATCGATCAGCAGAAGTTACCAGAGAATATCTGACTCCCTGTTTATCCCAACACTAGAAATGTGTTCCGAAGACATTGCAATATATACAGGATTGCAATGTAACATATTTTCCAATTTGTGCATCCCGAGTGGAATTTGTAGCACATGAATCTGATATAAATATGTGAAAAAAGGACTGAAATTCGGTACTGACAACATCGTTTATATATGTTTCAGTAGAAAGTTAGTTAATAATATATTGAGAAGGTAAGATGTAACATTGAGGGCTAGATAAGATTTAACTTTTATTGTGCTATTAAAATGATTTGAAATCGATAAATATAACTACACGTCTTATATTTTCTCAAGTAACAAAAAATTATCCTCAAGCAGTTTACCAAAAATACAGAATTTTTAACCACCTGTGTTCCCACGTGTTTAATGTAAGTGGCTCAGAGTTTTAAAACCAATTTTATTGTAGGTTTCTTCGTCACATTTTCATTTACTTATTTTAACAATGCAATGGTATTTTTCTAATAGATATATCAATTGTCTTTACTTTTATTTTCTAGCAATCATGTGAAAATATGCACAACTGCTTCATATAAAATAGAGAAGACGAATGAATTTAGCATCTGCATTCTGCATCTGCTATTTACCGTAACTGGTTCTTATTATGCAAGTTGAATCAGTAAATTGTATGAAACGACAAAGTAAGAGCAAAGGAATGTTGAATGGCATCAGGTTTACTTCACCAGCATATCGCACGAGTTCACATTGCAATTTCTTCTTTTTAAAATACACCACTCCGTTAACTGATTTTCAAACGGCAGTCGTATAATGGATTTTTACGCTGAATCGGAATTGAAGTGTAAAATGTAGTTGTTCATTTGCGCCCAAGTTTCGTTTCCAGTTCTTGTAAATACAGTTTCCTTTACTTACACTATTGTTGCGCATTTCCACATGATACATTTCTGATACTACATGAACAATATACGACATACATGGTATTTTCTTTTAAATTATATCGCCTTTTTACTTCGCGTGTAATATCTTAAGATATATTTTCTTGTAAATCTTTCTTTTTACATAAGTTACACTGAATCAATTGAGTTTTATGAATATTCGTATGTATGCTTAGACAGTTAGAAAAACAAAATGATTTACTACAAACATTGCATGTATACCTTTTTACCTTTTCATTGTAAGACATTAAATGACTAATATGTGCCGCGATGTCTTTATATATTACCGACCATTACCCTTAATTACCATTAGTTACCCTCAATTATCTTTAACTACCCTAAAAATTAGGCCATGAAGGACGTGAAAAACATACTGTATATGGCAGTTTGACCATTGTGTAGAGGGCACAATGGCTGATCGTCGCCGACGATGGTCTCTGTATCGGTTTTTGAACACACATCAAAGGAACGTCAGTGTCCAGGTCCATCCTCGACTACCGCTATACTCGAAGATAGGCCAGCGTGTGGACGGTAGCAATGGTTCACAGTGGCCGCCCCATGGCGATGGCCCATGATTGGCCATCGTGATGGGCCATTGTGTAGAGGGGCCTTTAGTTACCCGAAAACATCTATAGTTGGCCATCAAGTGGCTAGTACACGCTAAGCAGAAGTGTACGCAACATAGTTATTTTATTTTTGAATGTCTTGATGATTGGTGCGTTCTTTACCGAGTCTAGTAAAGTGTTATTAACTATTTTTACTTCTGCATATGAGGAGCAATTTTACTTCCACGTCCAGTCGAAGTATAGTAACGCAACAAAAAAATTTTTTGTTGTTGAGGCTTAAAATGTCATGAAACGCCGAGATTATAAATTTTAGCGAAAAAATCTGTCTGTCGGTCGGTTTGTGACTATTTTGTGCGCACGTTTACTTTGGAACCGTTTATGATTTTGATTTGAAATTTGGTACACCTATGTATTATTTATTTATTTATTTACATACACTATCCAACGGGATTAAATCCCAGTCACAGGATAGGAACAAAACATAAAATTAAGAGTAAATATTAAATACAAGTAAACTACAAACTAATACTTACACAATACTACAAACATAAATAAGTGGATAACATTGAAAACAAGATAGAAAAAGCATACAGACATTAGGACAGGTTAGGCAACTTAACTGAGAGCTAAGTGTGTCTGGGACACCCTGTAGATATAAGTAATATAAGTATTTAGCATAGCTTGCAATAATCAATATAAAGTAGTAGGGATAGCGACAGGTAGGCGAGGTAACAAGTAGTTGTAAGAGGCATGTAAAAAAAAAGAACGAAACATGATTGTAGAAACGAAGTACTATTAAATAAAAAGTATTCAAAGGACAAGTTAATTAATTACGAAAACACAATATTACAAACAAACAGAGAGCATACTAATTAATAGAGTTACGATAAAAGGCATTCTTTATACGCGCAACGCTAGAGTTGTGAATATCAATGCTGTCTTGCACGCTGGAGTAGTTACGGCACATCATATATAATGGGGAGTAATGCAGTATGTTGGTATTCGCAGTCTTTAAGTAAAAAGTGTCATTGTGGCGCCTCGTGTATGGGGGTGCATAGAAGTTGATTTTACCCAATATTTCGGGGGCATCGAAAACAGAGTTAATCACGTTAAATAGAAAAATTACGGAGTGCATATTACGACGAACCAATAGGGATTGATAGTCGTACGTTTCAAGTAATAAATCATGCGGGTAGCCAATTGGAGGATACACTTTATTCTCTTTATATGACAAAAACTTTAGGAACCTACGTTGCACCCTTTCTAATACCTCGATATATTTTACATAACTTGGACACCAGATGATAGAGTTATATTCCAGTCGGGACCTAACAAATGAGTTATATAATAGTTTAATTGTATATGGGTTGCAGAACTCACGGGAATTACGCATAACAAATCCTAGGCTTTTTGTGGCGGATGAGGTTACATATTCGATATGGTGAGTAAAAGTTAACTTCGCATCGAAATATACTCCTAGATCTTTGACGTATTTCGGTCTAATAAGTAATACATCATCAATATTGTACGGGAAATTTAAGACATCTTTTTTGCGTGTATATGAGAGAACATTGCATTTAGCTATATTAAGAGGTAGTTTATTTTCTATACACCACAAATGAAGTCTATTAAGATTTTCTTGAAGAACAATGGAATCCTCGTCACTATTTATTCTTATATAGATTTTCATATCGTCTGCATATAGGAGATGAGGGATATTTAGGCAGCTAACAGCATTATTAATAAAGATATTGAACAATAACGGTCCCAAGGCTGATCCCTGAGGGACTCCAGATAGGACGTGAAATTTATTTGAGTTAAAACCTTTGTGAGATACGTATTGGAGACGCCCAGTTAGATATGATGTAAAAAGACTTAGTGCATTTGATGATAGACCGTATTTATCTAGATCACGGAGCAAAATCTTATGATGGAGTCTATCAAAGGCCTTGGAGAAATCGGTGTAAACTACATCTACCTGTCCTTGATCATCCAATACCTCCGATATAAACTGAGTTACGCACGTTAGGTTTGTCGTGCAATATAGATTTTTATTGCACAGTTTCTTAAAAAAGGACACTTCTGACACTAGTGTAAGATGTAAAAAAACTTACTTTTTACATGATCGTAGATAAAATTTATTTTGGAAATATTATCTTATGGGGATGGTAGCTCGTCTGGTTTCCCTCTGGGTTCCAGCCCCACCTACTAAGGAACAATTGTCAATTAGAAATTATGCCCGAAAAGTGGGTCAGGTACCACTATAAACTGTAGGGCCCCGTCTCTTTTACTCGGTCAAATCTAGATCCCAGATTTAAGAGGGTCATTCATGTGACGTGGAAGGCGGATAAAAACAAATAACAAATGTATTTAGATGTAATAAAAATCCAGGACGTATCTATTTGCATTTATTTTACTTTCAGAATAACTACATACAATTTTTATAAAATGTCATATTATCAAAAATTATATTTTCTTATTTACCAGTTACTTGTGACAACCGTAATATTTGCCGTGAATCTGTACAGCGAAATTAAAACTGTGCGATGCAATTTAAGAAAGTAGGTATTATTAACATCAATGGAAGGTCATGCAATTAGCTTGAAATTTAAATGTCAGTACTTTTTTGTTGCTTAATATAACTGATCTACCTTTATGTGTCCGAGAGATAAAAATAAATGCATTGCCCTCAATAAAATGCCAAAGTAAATATTGATTCTAAATTAATGGATAATCTACGAAGTTTATTGTTTTTCGTTGGTATTTTACAATAGGTATATTATGAGCGGTATTTTAATATTTACGCAAACAACAAAGGTCGAGGAAAAATAAATTAGTCATCTCTAAAAATTGATGTTAATGATTGAAACTTAAGTCAAAGAAATATGTGTTAAATGGAATGTAACTATCCAATTTATAATAGATGTAAACTACTTTGGCGGCAAATTATTCTGAATAATTTTTATTATCTTATAATTATGACTTATGACCCAGTTTCTTACAGGTTATTGAGTAGGTTAGGAGTAATGACCTTGAAGCAACACAAGTCACCAAATAATATTGTTTAAGGTATGAAAACAGTGGAAATTTTAGTTGGGCATGGCCGACTGCGAAAATTGAAGACCTAATTAAGGTAAAAACATAATATTTTTATTCGCAAACTTCTCTATAAAATCCTTATTTTTCTATAAGGAACGTAACCAGACTGCAACCAACAGCTACTCTCCGGGCTATGTGCCCCGCCGAGCGCTGAATTACAAGTTACAAGTCTGGCGCGTTAAGTGTAATAATTGCATATTACCATCAAAACGCTAATGCTTCGATTGCAACAAACACTCCTTTAGCTTTAGAGCTCCTTTAAGTAGGATCAGTCTTTCGGCTGGTGTTTGTTGCAATCGAAGCATTAGCGTTTTGATGGTAATATGCATTTATTACACTTAACACGCCAAGCTTGTAACTTGTAATTCAGCGCTCGGCGGGGCACATAGCCCGGAGAGTAGCTGTTGGTTGCAGTCTGGTTACGTTCCTTATAGAAATATAAGGACTTTATAGAGGAGTATGCGACTAAAAATATTATGTTTTAATATTCCGCCCTCTAAAAGCACATTTGAACTAATTAAGGTTGTTAAAGTATGTTGTTAAAAATTTTGACTTGGCATGAAATGACAAAATACCTGCTGAAATTGGCATTAAATTATCTGTTGATAGCAGCTTGTCGTTTACAAAGTTTAAATGAAATGATTCTATTTTCTATATATTTGAATATATCTAAAAATAGACTATCTATTTACAAAATTCTATTGTATAACGACATCAAAACAAAAGTGCCAAGAAGTATTATAGTTTCAGTTCATTCGCCAACTACTTGTATTACTTTGTAGTCCAATAAACAGTGAATACATTGTTTTCAATTGTAATGTATAATTTCTTTGGATTAAATTTTATAACATAAAAATAACATCCTAGAAAGTAAGCATTGAAAAGTGGTTATTTCAACAGTATGATGATGTTGATGTGTTAAACTACTGAGGCTGAGGTCGTTTGTATAAATAAAGAAAGACAACTATGACTACTATTGGTATACCAGAAGCAAGTTAAAGTTGCAGTAGGGCGTTGTCAACTGCAAATATCTGTAATTAGAGCTCTAGTGATCTTTTTCATGATAAATTAGCATTTGATGCGCGCTTTCAGACGTCTCTTTAGCCCAAACTATTTACATTTTATCTCAGGTCTCGTTTTTAATGCAGAAGTTATAAAAATCCAAAAAAAGCATTTCATAAAAGTTTATTATTTTTTAAAATTTGTTTAATCAATTTGCCACCAGTAGCTAATCTTGAATTGTGTGATCAACATTCTCATGAGAAAGTGAGCGGATCATTACCCATATGTTACCCCAGAACCGGCTTCGGGATTGCCTAACATCACTAAATGGGGTCAAAAACCAGTACAAGTAATACTGTGAAAAATCGGCAGCTACTGGAAGCGGCTGGAACTTCCCCACTCGGTGAATCTTTGAAGCCGAAAAGAGCATTAAATTGTGTGACAAAACGGCATTAAACGTAATCCGATCTCATCCAAAACCTTTTCAGATCTTCTAGGGCACTAAAAAACCCTCAACTTAATGAATTTACAATGATCTATGCGAGTTATTACCTACATTATCGCTCATTGAATAATATACTATTAGAATATTAACAACTTTAACATTACTTGAACGACTAAGAAAGTCTAGTTATCCTAAATACTACAGATTTGTAAAGCAACAAACTGAAAATTGGTAAAGTGATAATCTATAATAAATCCACCAACGAAGGTACAGAAAGCATATGATATTGATATTGTTACACCTACCTTTAAAGTTTGTGACAATCCACTAAAAGTTACAAATATGCCGAAATCTTATTAACACGACATGACACCAACGTTATCGGATGACAAACGATGACAATGACAATCGTCAAAATTTGCTCATTGCAATCCGATCGCTCGCGGCTGTCTTTATTAAATGAAACATTAGCATTTCAGTAACTTTACTAAATTTTAGAGGAATGTTTGTAGTTTAATTCTTCGATTTGTCTGTATATATATTTAAAAACGGCACTAAACGTAATCCGCTCTACTTCTAGAGCAGTGAAGAAACCCTCACACGTGAATTCACACGTGATGTGACTAGTTTCACGACGTAACGGCTACGCGCATCGATCATGTCATCCGAAATGCGATCTATGCCATATTTGCTTTGTTTTTAATTTTTTTCTCGGAAACCAAATCGAAAGGGTGGAAGTGTGATATATCGTTGAAATCAGAATTTTAACTGCTTTTCAATGGTTCCATTGCAAATGGAAAGTAATTATAAAATAAACAACTTGTTGCGTCAAAATGGCACTAAACGTAATCCGATCTCAACCAAAATCTTTTCAGATCTTCTGGGGCACTAAAGAAACGCACACGCAAAGTTTCATTCAAATCCGTTCAGTATTTTCGGCGCCATCGTGCTAACACACATACACACACAGAACCACTTTTTTGGGTTCCTAGGACCTCAAAACGTAAAGATTTGATGTTATCTCAATTTTCGTTTTTGAACCAATTTTAGTAACCTCACAATTTTATTGTGGAGAGGTCAAAAAGTAATTGTGTAGCAGCGTGGAAAAACTACTCTGAAATAAGTTAGTAGAATCATAGGTCTCCCAACAGGACATTACGTACTGACAGGGCATCTGAATAAAATAAGCATTTAAAATGGGGACAATCCATTAGATCAATACCCCCAAAGCGTATAAACCTATTAGCATAACCTCGTTCCTACTCAAAATGATGGAGAAGCTATGTGAACGATACATAAGGGATGTTGTAGTGAAAGACGACCATTTACATCCTAATCAGCACGCATATACCCGCATATACCCTGGGAAGATCCACCGACACCGCCCTCCATGCAATCGCAAGTCGGATTGAGAGATCCTTGGACAATAAAGAGTCCACCCTAGTGTCTTTATATACATAGAAGGTGCGTTTGACAGGACCACCTTTCCAAAAATTACACCGGCTCTAGTGGAGAAGAATGTCCCTACGATCATGAGAAGCTGGATATTCAATATGATCTCGAAGAGGGTTGTACAAATCAGTGTGGGAGATGCTTCTGAGCAATAGTCGAGAGAGGCTGTCCGCAGGGAGGCGTAATATCACCACTGCTATGGAACCTCCTTCTTGATAGCCTCTTGTGCCGCCTCAATTCAGAAGGATTCCAAACAATTTCCTACGCATATGATTTAACAATAATCACTAGCGGACAATTCGAAGGAGTCCTCTGTAAAAGAATACAGGGGGCCCTAAGAATAATCCAAAGAACGGTGCAGAGAACGCTACCTGTCTGTCAATCCCAGGAAGACGGAGGTTCCCTCCACAAGAAAACGGAAACCAGGCGCACTAAAGGCATCTGCCCTCCTGTATATAACAGTAAGTTTTGCATCAGAAGTAAAATACCGTGGGGTAACCTTCGATGCCAAGCTAACATGGAACCTTCACATAGATAGAAGACTAAAGAAGGCTTATATTTCTTATGAGCAGTGCATGAGAACGTTGGCCTACTTTGACTGATGTAAAGGCCCTTAGGCAGCATCACCACCTATTTCAGAAAATTAGGTTGGTTGGAGGCCTAAACGAAGTTCTTCCTACAAGGAGCACGTACAAGGGGCCCAAGTGCTGTGGTCAACAAGTTTCATTGACCAACCTCTCAACCAATTTCAATAAAGAATATAGGAGAAGAAAAAGATAAAAGTGAGACCCTGCCGATTAAAAAGAAAACAACAGAAAAGTATAACTTTTCAGAAGATTTCTTTGTAGAACTAGGAACAAAATAGTAGATTTACCGCCTCGGCTGGTAATTCAGCCAAGGCAGAGTTGTAGAATTATTGAGAACTCAATGGTAAGCAAAACTAGTATTTGCGAAATTTTTTTTAACAAATATAGGAACTACTACTGAAGCAAATCAAACTAATAATATAATAATTGTTAATAGAAAGATAGGAGAAGAGGAAAATGGAAGAATAATTATCCAAAATTGTAGCAATTTTACTGTTAATGTTAAAAGTAACTAAAAATGTGCTGTTAATATTTGTTGGATATTTTCTGTAATTTTTGTTTCTTAAAATATGCTACTTGCCAAAATGTGTCAAATATTTACTTGCCAAGAGGACGAATCATTTTTCTACCTAGGCAGAAAAGTGATACTTTGCTGATTAATATTTCAACAAAGAAAATAATCATCAAAGACAACAACAATTTTAAGAAATTCCTTTTTCTTACAGCATTGTGCAATTTGATATAAAATAATTAAATTATTGGAAAGTTCATTCTGCTGAATACTCCCGTTCTACATGATGATGATTTATTTCAGTGAATCATATTTTTTTTTACTCTAATATTACAGAACATCAATGAATGCGGATTCTATTATTATACGAATAAATCCAGGAAATTGAAGACTTCCAATTTGCAATATCATTATAATTATAATAAAAATCACATCAATATCGATTATAGATTATGGACTTAGCGAGGTTTATATAGGTAATGTGGCATTTATTTTTAGAACACTCATTTACGCAAGCAAATTATCGATTGAGATAATACCTAGATAATCTTTACTGAAAGATGCACTCCACAGATAAGAAATAGCTACTACTTTAGTCCTTGTTAAAGGTTAATTTGTTAGATTTAATCATTGATTTCAATCACTGTGATACTTAAGGAGTTAACTTATGCCAGAAAAACACAATCTGATATCTGAAAAATGGAAAAACACAAACTAGAATAATATTTAATGTCAATAAAATAATAAATCGACAAACAAACGTCTGAAATTATTTTAGAGGAATATGTTATCGATCAACTACAAAGGAAGCCGATAAATGTATTTACTTTAAAGACAATGAGAAGATAATGTCTTAAATTACACTTTCACAATTTATACGTAACCGATTTATTCATCTCTTTGGAAAATCCAGTATAATTAGTAAAGTCGTGAATTGAGAACCTTTATGGTATTGTGCATCGTTTGTTAATAAAATGGCAATAGAGACAGATTATTTGAATTTCTCGATTTTATTGTTTAAATTTATCTGTACAGGAGAGTTTCTTTTAATTCATAATTACAAGGACCTAAAGTAAGTAAATGAGTGAACATACAGAAACTATATGTACATCAAATAAAAATGTGACAATTTAATCTAACTTCTAACTTTCTAATTTGGTACGTCACTTAAACCCCAAATCTTAATTGATGAATAAATGATCAAAATGCAAATGTTCTCCCAAACAATGTAAGAATTCCCTAAATATATAAACAGAATCAAATATATCCCTAGAAAATATCAATAAATTATTTTCATATTCAATTAATATAGTAGATGATAAAATATATATAAAAAAGTTGTTTGCCATCAACTAGGATTTATAAGGAGCGATATCCGGAAAGGAGACAGGCCTCTAAAAAATCATTTGAGACGTTGGTGGAACAATTTGACAATACGGGGAAAGCGGAATATGAGAAAAAGGAACGCACAAAAGATGTAGTAAATGAAGAAAACGAAACAGTCATACTTTTGAGCATGATTGAAGATCCTCATCGTAGTATAAGAGAATTGGCAAGAGAAAACGATATAAGCCGATCTCCATCCATCGAATCCTACAAAGAAAACAAATTTCATCCCTACCACGTTCAACTAATGCAGGAATTGATTAAAAGGGATTATGAAAACCGAATACAATTTTGCCAATGGGCAAAACAAAAAATAGGACAACAGAGGAATTTTTTTGACTTTGTTTTGTTTGTCGATGAAGCAACCTTTCATGAAAATGGACACAACCAATCCTTACATCTCACGAACAAATAGCCAAACATGATGATCGTTGAATGTTTGGGGAGGAATTGTTGGGGATTATGTGATAGGACCACGTTTTTTTGATGGACGTGTGAATGGTCAGATTTATTTGAAATTTTTGCAAGACAGTTTGGAAGAAGTACTGGTGGATGTCCCCAGGGATATTAGGCAGAGAATGTGGTACCTCCATGATGGAGCACCTGTGCACAACACTGCAACTATTCACGAACATTTAAACGGCGCTTTTCCAAATGGTTGGGTAGGAAGAGGAGGACCCCATAAGTTGACCTGCCAGAAGCCCTGATTTGACCAAAATAGACTTCTTTTTGTGGGGCTATGTTAAGGAGCAAGTGCACAAAGCTCCTATAACTACAAAAGAAAATATGAAACAAAGAATAAGGGAAGTTTTTGAGGAAATTGCTGTAGATATTTTAAGAAATGTCGGTTGTTTATTCGAAAATCGTCTATAGACGTACTGGGAGGCCACTTTGAACAGTTCTTATAAACACTAGGTATTATTTATTTCATTAAATTAGGTTCAAAATAACTTTGAATTTTTAAAATAGTGCAAATTTTTGTATTACCTAATACCGTATTTTCTGTTCCTATTATTTATGTCAACTTTTTTGTAATATTAAACGATTATTTATAAATGTTTAAGATAGACTCAAATGTGACTTAATTAAACTGAAAAAATACTACCGAGGCAACTAAGACGCATCCAGAAAAAAATTTAATACTGCTTTCAATTATTCTCACTTTATGTCAAAATTGATTGATCCTTACATACTTCTTATTTTTTGTAGGCGGAAACATTCTGCCCGAACACATTGTAGTCAAAATATTCAATGCTGAAGGCAACATTGTTGGTGAATAGAAAAATAAACATAGAAGATTATAATATATAAATTATAGGTTTCCAAATGTAATAAATTTTGTATCTGTGTTAGCTAACAGCATTAAAGAACCTTAAATGGAACATCTTTATTAAAAAAATTGCTTTTTAAATATTTTTCAACGTTTTTCAAAAGTGAGTATTGGAGGGCATAATAATAGGCCCTAGGGTATAATGACCTTTTTTTATATATCTCGTATCCAAGCAATAAACAACAAATTATATGCAAGTGAAATATAAAATTCTTTTTGCAAATAGTCTAATATCTATCTAACAGGATTATTCATGTAATTTTATATTGTCTACTAGTTTGTATTATTCGACCATCCATACATATATAATGTTGTATGTATTTGGTAAATAAATGAAATGATTTGATTTAAAGGCGATAATATACCAAAAAAAACGGTATTTCTTGCTTGTACAGTTATGTATAAAAAGTGTGAATTGTTTTTAATTTCTTCATACCTATAGTAATATTTTGCTTACTATGGAGATTGAAGATGTACAAATTGTATCAAAAGTGTTTTCATTGAAGACAATGCATATAAACATTATAAGTTAAAAGTGTACTCACGTTATGGGTCCAAACTGCATTTTATTCATCTATACTTTTGCTAACACCAACACAACCCGGTCTGTTCGTTCTTAATTAAAATTTTATACTAAATATATTATGATTTAAGTTTAAATAGACTAGGTAGATACCTAGATAATTATATTGATATTTTAAATTGCAGGTAATGACTTAGAGAGATAAAAACCCGTTAATGACGAGTAAATAATAAATTATAATAAACTTTAGTTCGAAAAAGTTAGCAACCCTGGTGATCTAGACTAATTGTCTTATTTCATGTGTTGTAGACATTGAATTGCATGATTTATGGCTTTTCTGTCATAATCTCTTGCAAGATTCTGTGACGCAGGTAACTTTATTTCCTTAATCTAAAATAAACTCGATTGAACTAAGATTATCTAAGTTTAATTGAATCATTGTATATTTATTTTACGTAAAAGCAATTACAGATAATTCATCAATAATTTTTGTTCTATAGTTCTACAGAGTGGGTCAAAAGAAGTCACAGCCTACACATCTACATATTTAAAACGCAAAGCATTTTCTTTCTACAATCCACCAACAATTGAGGCGATTTTCATGATTATCGTTTTTAATAAAAGCTGCTAACTAACAGATTTGTCTCCAGCAGCTTTAATTTTTTTTCTAAATCGTTATTTCCGTGTATGATATGGTGCAGACTCATGTTCATTCCATTCTTCCATTGCACTCATCATTAGAGTCCAGGTTGCAGAGATAGATGGTCTCGAAACCAGGGTTAGCTCTAAGTGATGTGTCACCTCATAAAAGTTTCCATGCATACAGGGTGTCCCAATAGTGCGTCAAAGTCCAATATCGGTCTTATTAGAAGACTTTGGAAAATTATTAAATTTTTTTTCTAGGTTCGTCTTGGTTGCCTCAGTAGTATTGTTTCCCTGTTTAATTAAATCATATTTGAGTCTATCTTAAAAATTTATAATAATCGTAGTTACTGTGGTGTCATCTGTAAACGTAGTTACATTTCCACTTTTTATATAATAAGGCTTGTCATTTACTTAAAGTAGAAAATGAAATGGACCGATCACGGAGCCCTGAGGAACTTCAAAATTTTTACTGCAGAAAATTCATTATTTAATTTGACTCTTAATGTTTTTCCGTCCATGTAAGACATAATCCAATTCAATGTTTCCTCGGAAACCAATCTTTTAAGTAGATTTTATTGACCGTATCAAACGATTTTCATAAATCGAACATCGTCGTTATAACATATTTCCCATTATCTAACAATGAATTTGAATATACGTAATCTAGCAAATGGAAGCAAGCAGTATCTACAGATTTTCCCGATCTAAATCCATGTTGTGATGCAGTCAACAATTTATTTACCTCTAAATATGACCATAAGCGGCCGTATACAATTATGTCTCTCATCTTAGATATAGAACTCAAGACGGATATTCGTGATAGTAGTAATATTTGATAGTACAACAATGCGTAAAGAAACACTAAATAATTCTTCCGATGCTTTCATCTGCAGTAAATCTGAAAGATTTTAATTTGTTTAATGGATTTTGATAACGAACAATATCTTTCTAAATGTGAATTATAGGCAGACAGTAGATATATTTTAAAAATGCCAAACCTACTTCTTCTTCAATGCCTATATAATAATATCTCTTGGAAAACTGTAAACGGTTGAATGAGGATGTTTATTTTTTAGCTCTGTTAGCACGAGGTACGAGTATGATTTTCCAGAACACGGATCTAAAAAAAAATTACATTTTCACTTAGACATTTGATAGCTGCTATAATCAATATACATTTTTTTTAATCGCTTACTATTTTGTGCGTAAGGATAGCCTAATCAATGAAGAAGAAAAATATTTACAACAAATTTAAATATTATTAATATATTTTCCTTTGATCTCCAGACTGAATACAGAAAATTACTTTGTAATCGCTTTTGCTGACGTATTTGAATCTTATATTTATGTATACATGCTAATAATATAGTCATTAAATTGTTAAAATAATAAAATTAATTCCTACATTTATAATTTCATTAGTTTATTAGCTTTTATTTTCACTAAACAAATAATTACTTTGAGGATTTGCTTAGATTATACTGTCCTTAATTTACATCATATATAGATACATATATAAAAAGAATTATTATAAGAATTTGTGGTTACTTAAACAACGTCTCTGCGGAATCACATATATTATCCTTAGGTTCCTGTGCATAACTGCTTGTGTTAGGGAAATAAACTAACAGTGTGCACTAACTATTTATTATGGATTATGATGTATGTATAACGTTTGTAATATTAATATGTAATGGCGACCAAGGCGTGTGTCGAAGTGAATCCCCCGTCGTAGTCAGCACCTCGTTATGCTGCCGATGTCCGTCAGAGGGCTACCAGGGTCGGACGTCAGGGTTGGACTCCAACATTCGGCCATCCTGACAATGGTTCGTCCTCGAACGCAAAAGTACTGTGGAATGAGTATTATTTGATTTGATTCATATGAATTACAGCTGGAAGTTGTTCTAATGGTTGTAACGGACTCAGCATGTTGGAGTCTTCCTCCATTAGAACGTATTATGAATAAGAAAAATGCAAAATATCGTGAACGTGTAGTAATGCTCAGCATATGGAGCTCATCTCCGAGAAATACCGTTTCAGCAGTGTGTACCTTATAACTCAGCAATGTGGAGTTACCACTCTGAAATGCGCATTAAATTGTAAGAAGCAAAAATCTAATTGAAATGTGATTTCAGTAGTATGAATTTTATAACTCAGCAATATGGAGTTAACATTCTGAATGAATTATTAGTACTTACATTAGAAGTCTACTGAAGAAAGTATTCGAATTTCTTAATATTTTCAAGAGCAACCACGGCTTCGTAGGGAATTCTTGACCTAGTAGTGTGAATGTCCTCTTTTACCCTGAATCGGTCATTAGGCAATACATCCACAATTTTAAACGGGCCTTTGAATATTGGCAACAATTTCTTACTCTTGTTATCGTTAGCTGGGAAACTTGAAATTCTAGTTAGAACTAAATCTCCAACCTTGAAGCATGTACCTGAACGTCTCTTTTTATTAAAGTATTCATTCTGCTTCTTGCGGTTTTCCTTTAACCTCCCGACAGCGTCTGCACGGATTTTTGTAACATCGATAATTTCATTGCCAACACTCTGATCATTGTCCATTCGAAGCTTTACGCCGAACATTAACTCTGCTGGAGATTGCTTGGTTGTTTTATTAATTGTACTGTTTATTCCTTGCTGAACAGCAGTCAATTTACTGTCCCAGTTGTCTGAATCGGTAGTAGAACCCATGGTCGCCAAAGCGTCTAGTACTGTGCGATTTGCTCTTTCCACCTGCCCGTTCCCACGTGGCATACCGACCGCTGTTGTAAATAAACGAATACCTTTTTCTTTGCAAAATTTTTTGAATTTCTTGGAAGTAAAGGCTGTCCCCGCGTCGGTTATTATTCGACAAGGGTTACCGAATATGGCAAGTATTTCCTTTAAGATTTTAATTGCACTTGAGGATTTAGTATTGGGTACGCCTCTTGGAAAAATGAACTTGGAAAAAGCGTCGATGGCCACAAGTAGATAAGAATTTCCATTTTTCGTCTCTACGAAAGGTCCCAGATGGTCCAAATGTAGCGTGTGGAAGGAAGTTGCATATTTTGGAATTGAATGTAACATACCAGGCTTTTTCCCACCGGTTAACTTATGATACAGGCATGGTAAACATGCACCTATATATTTTTTTACAAATTTTTTAATTTTACGAAACCAATATCTTTGCTTAATTCTTTCTAAGGTTTTTTCTAGGGCAAAATGTCCAGCGCCATCATGGTTCATTTTTACTATTTGCCAGCGACATTTCTTTGGGACCACCCATCTTCTACCAAAATTTGTTAGTCGATAAACTCGGTTACCTCGTAGATCGTAATTGTTGAAAATTTGCCTATTATTGTCGATATCTCCGGATAGGAGAATATCCCTAATTTTCACAATTTTGTCATCTATTTTAATATATGCTTCTATGTACTCATATACTAACGTACCAACGCGAAGAAATCCCACAAGGTTAACCTCGGTATCCAAAGATTTAATTGGAATTTTTAATTCATTCGCAACTCCTTTCTGTATGATGGAGCAATCGCTTCCAAAATCTATGAAAACCGTGCAATTTTTATTATTAATTAAAATGGGTTTATAAAATTTTTCCTTTCCAGTTGAATTTATTAAATGTATATCTTTACTTTTTACCCCTGTTGATCTTTATTTTGCGAGCAAACTGCTTGAATGTGGCCCAGTTTATTACACAATCTGCATATTTTTTTTCTAAAAGGACAATCTCTTCTAAAATGCGAAGATTTCCCACAAGAATGGCAATTCCCACTTAATTGCTTTGGAGTATTATTACTATTATTATAACTGACCATATAATTTTCGCTTGTCGAATTTTTAAAACTACGGCCCTGACCGTTGTGATTTGGAACAAACGATAAATGTTTGTTTGTATTTATAACAATATCATTTCTTACGCTGGACGTTTTATTTTTTAAATAATTGCTCAGCATATTTATGTCTGTTATGTTAGCGGCCTCCACAGTAGACGCAATACTCTTATCACCTATATTCCCTATTATAAGCGAAATTTTATCCTCGTTACTGAAATTAACATGTAAATTCTCGATCTTGGCTAAATGCTTAAAGTGAAATTCATACAAGCTGTCACCAAATTTAGATCTGTGGCACAAAAGATCTGTCAACAATTCATGAATATTTCGCTTTGTACTAAAAGTTTTCACCAATAATTCTTGCCAGTATTTCCAACTATACTGCGTCCAACCTAATTCACGCCGAATAATGCTTTCGTACCATAATTGAGCCGTACCTCGTAATTTTTCCAGTGCATGAAATTTTATTATTGATTCACTCCAACTATGTATATTCGCAAAATGCTTAATTATATCTAACCACTCTGTGACAGAATCCTTCATTGGATCGAATTCAGGTATTACGGTACTATTTACAGCAAAATTGAAATTGTCACTTACCGAGGCTGTTGAATTTGTTTTGTGATTATTTAAAGGTGGTGTATACGACCTTGTACTATTCTTTTTTTTGTATTTTTGATGTCGATGTCGGGAGAAAGAGCGAGAAGAACTCGTACTGCTGTCGGTGGTGCTGGGAGAGGATGACGAAGAACTACGATTTCTCTTGGACCTTTTGCGACTCTTCCTTGATCGGGGCATCTTGAGTTCACGAACCACTTCTGATGTTAGGGAAATAAACTAACAGTGTGCACTAACTATTTATTATGGATTATGATGTATGTATAACGTTTGTAATATTAATATGTAATGGCGACCAAGGCGTGTGTCGAAGTGAATCCCCCGTCGTAGTCAGCACCTCGTTATGCTGCCGATGTCCGTCAGAGGGCTACCAGGGTCGGACGTCAGGGTTGGACTCCAACACTTGCTTGCTGCGACTGCTTGTCAGTGGAACTGGAGTAAACAAAATTCCACTATTGTTAATAAATTTATCTCTACATGATTAGGTAGTTAACATACACCCTACCTACAAAGCATCTTAAAGTTATTGTTGTGCAACGAATACTTCAGCTGAGATGGAGTCGCCACAAAAACAAATTTAATACTTCGATTCCATACTTGAGCGCGGTATCAGGTTGATGAAATATGCTTTTTGGAATCTGCTCCAGATACTATTTTTTTTCAGCCCTATGCAACTTTTGGACATACTTTTAAAATAAAGTCAATTGTTAGAAATTGTTAAAAATCAAGGATGAAAATACCATCGAACCGTGGTACGGCAGGTTCGAAGATCCTCTCATAGTTGCCGGTCGGTCAGTAGATGATGAGTCCCCTTCTTCAACTAGTCGCTAAAAGTCAGGTATTTTAGATGGTATTGATAAGCTTTTAGAAAAATATGGGAACGCCAATTTTAATCATTCTCAATCCGAGCTAAGTTTATCCGTAGGCAAAGACATTGTATCCAAATTTGCCCCTTTAAAGGATTGCTAACTTTTATTTTTGTCGTTAATAAGTTGCCTGAGCTAAAAAAAATGTATGAGTTTATTTACACGCGTTTTTTATGGACATGACCTCGATGTTGAGTTATTTTATTCTTTTTGTTTAATTAGAATCATTAAAAAAAAAACTTGGCCAAGTTCACTGTTTTCATTTCAGGTTAGGCAGACTGTGGATCATCGTGCTGGGCAATAAAGCTGAAAAATATAGGTTTTCTTTTGTAGAAAGACTGTCTCATTGCAATCATCATGTTCACGCGAGGCCGCTGGTCGTCAGGAAAGGCTGTGTTAGAAATTGTTAAAAATCAGCAGGACCCGGATAGTGCCGGCGCAGTTGGAGATGTTTAGGAAATAGGCACGTTCGGTGATATAAACACAGCCGAGGAGATCTGATGTTGGATGCGGGGACATTCGGTTACTCACTTTCAAGCAAGATGAATGTTAAACATAATATTTTTAGTCGCAAACTCCTCTATAAATCCTTATTTTACTATAAGGAAAATAACCAGACTGCAACCAAAGTTACAAGTCTGGCGCGTTAAGTGTAATAATTGCATATTACCATCAAAACGCTAAAGCTTCGATTGCAACAAACACCAGCCGAAAGACTGATCCTACTTAAAGGAGCTCTCTTGCCAGTCGTCACACACCACTTGCAGACTGCAGTTTCGAGCTGTTGGCTCTCGTCAGTGCAAGGTAGGCATGCGACGACCGGCACGAGAATCCTTTGACTACTTAGTACATCCCGCTATTTCTACAATAGCGACATGTAAAATAGCCAGCAGGCGCCATCTAGCGGTCCAGTGTCTGTTGCAATCGAAAAATAAATAGCCTGACTTGGCTTAGCATAGTTCAAATGTGCTTTTAGAGGGCGGAATATTAAACATAACATTTTTAGTCGCAAACTCCTCTATAAATCCTTATTTTACTATAAGGAAAATAACCAGACTGCAACCAAAGTTACAAGTCTGGCGCGTTAAGTGTAATAATTGCATATTACCATCAAAACGCTAAAGCTTCGATTGCAACAAACACCAGCCGAAAGATTTATTCTACTTAAAATGCTCCTTTAAGAGCTTTAAGAGCTCCTTTAAATTCTTACACAATATTATGAAAAATGTTCTGCCGAATCCATTTGTGGAAGGTCCAAAGTCATTCGAGCTTGTGTTGGTTACAAGATATTTGCACTTTTTTAAATATAACTCGTGAAATTTCGAAAACTGAAAAAATATATAAAAATTCGCACTTATACAGAGTGTTAATTTGTAACTTACCCCCTAGACATATCTCTTTAGAATAGCGCAAACCTCGAATTTTCACGAAATATTTCAGAAATTTGAAATCAGTATAAGTATCCAGGATAAAAAAAATAACTTTTAAATCATTTGTTTTTTTTTTCCATTTTTTAGGGTTCGGAAATTTTCACTTGAAAATTGTCTAAAACGGTCAAAATAGGCTTGTAAGTAAAAAAATTATTTTTTAAATCTTAGATTGAAGTTTAAGGTATAAACAAGCTATATCTACGAGATTTTTTTTTAAATAGTATTTTATTTAATATTTATTTTTTAATATAGAGTGGGAAAAAATGATAAACCATAACTTTATTGCAATTTATAAGATATAAAAATTAAAAATAAGTATACCATTGGAAAGCTGAATTCTTCCTCTTTAAAATGCAACCTTTTTTTCGTTTTTAATGGGTACAAATTATGCAGCGGCGGTCTAAAAATGCTTCGTTTCTCTGTGAAACGCGCTTGAAATATTGAGCGAACTGTAATAATTTATTTAAAAAAACTTTTATACTATTTTTTTTGTAAAATTTCCCGCTCTTTCACGTGGTGTTATCCGTTATTTATTTTTTTCATTATTTTTCGAGATATTAGCAAAAAACTGAATTTTTCCGTTTCAGAGGGTTGTTTATCGCGGGGGTAAAATTTGAGTCACTTTCTACTAGCAAAAAACTAGCCTTTCATGAAAAAATTAGCGAGGGAACAATTAACTCCGACTTAAAACTCCTGGCAACTGGGCTATGATCAGATCAATTTCATTCTACAAAACTTATCGTGAACTTACTTGATACTCTTATTCAAGTGACAAAAACAGAACCGTCTAAAACAGCTTCCGAACATAACTTTGTTGGTCTCTGCTATACATATAATCGCTTAATTAATTTAATAATACATATAATCGCGAAAAATGACAAATTTTCCTCTAGCTTTTACACTGATTTATTTACATGCTCATGCCGAGCATTTCATTTATTTAAACACGATTGTTTATGGCCAATTACGAAAAAACCACATATTTTGTATAAAAAATTATTTTTCTTTCCTCAAAATTGGTTCTATATAACTACTAACTGTTTTATACTGATTTCTTTAGACGGTCGTGTTGAGTTAATAACCACTTCCTTATCCATTGAAAGAAAGTCACAGATACATTAGAAAACTTCGCATAATAAAATCTTACTTTTTCCTATTCTCACATGGTCCTGTCTGCTTTAGATCGAACAATTGGAAAATAAATAAACGTAATTATTGTCAGTGGGGAACCTGATCTGTTCTACGGGGTGCATCTACCCCAGATTCTAATTTCACAATTTTTTTTCTGTATCTGGCTTAGTTTTAACAAAGTATTTTGAGTTAAATACATCAAATCGCAATTTTGGATATCTTTTTCAACTTCAATGGTCAGAGAGGCGCTTTATTCTAATAAAAAGAATTAACTCCAAGTTGCTAGTGAATAATAGTATTCTTGCAAATATTAACAGTTAAATATTATTAAACACAATCCACCCAACCTTAATCATACAAAGACTGAGCTTGTACAAAACTTTAATATGAACTGAATCTACTAAGCACTTGCAACTGATTAAGAAATAAAAGTTAACAACATTTAATTACAGATCAGTTGGAAAGACAAAATAATTATTACTTTTAGTGTTCAACAAATCTATACGAATTACACAACAAAGATTATATAAATTCACATTAAAACGTGGGTAAAAGTCACTTGAATTACATGACAATTTAATTCACACGACAAACAGCTCGCAAAAAATTATTTTACTTTGTCCACCTAGTTCTTGGAAGTCGTCCTCTGTGTGTCATGAAGATACCGAGCTTTTAGGAAACTTTAAAATGTACTGATTCCACTAAGCACTTACATTAGTATTAACAAATAAAAATTAACAACAATTACGGGTCATGATGGAAAGACAATAATTATTACCTTGGATAAATTAATTTCTCGTTTAGTGGTCATCAAATCATTACGAACAACGCAACACAGATTACAAATTCTCATTAAAACGAGAGCAAAATTCACTTTACTATGTGATAATTTAATTCATGTCACAAACAACTCGCCAACGACAGATTGTTTAAAACCAAAAGGTTCTATCTACGACGATGAAATTGGAAGAGGCATGTCAGTCGCATTCAGATTTTTCCACGGCCTACCACAGTTTTCAGTGCTGTGATTTATTAGACGATGAAACAAATCCAGTGAGATATTTTTAATACACTTATGAATTTGCGAGTTTTAATCGAAAAATGCGAGGTTGCTGACAATGCTCACTCCTCGGATAAAAATGAAGAGCTTAAAGACTAATTGGCAACATTTCGTGTGGCTTAACTTTCAGCACCAACGGCTCGAGATATAACATTTAATGAGGTCCTGAACACCAAAAGTTTTTACAATCTTTTGCAGTACATTCCCCCTCCTGTTTTCGAGAGTGAGGAAAACGATGGTGATAGTTTCGAGTTCTGAAACCCTTGCGCACTACCCGTGTCAAGAAAGAACCACCCCAATTTCCGGCTTCTCGGTCTTGGGCTTGCGAGGGATCGTCGGATCGGTACTTTTTAGGAAAATAATAATAAAATCAGTTAATTTACATTAGAGTACCCCGAAGTAACTACCGGGGTTGAACCTACCCCCGCCCGTAATAGTAATATCCCTAAAAAAATAAAAAAATACGGACTGGGTAAAGTTTTTTTGGGTTTTCGAGGGCAGGGATCACGAGATGGTGTTATTTTTCACCCTACCCTCCCGCAACTACCCCCAACGTATAAAAACCACTGACTCTTCCATGCTGTCGGTTCTAGACATGCAGGGACGACCAACCCGACGAGGGTTGGGGTTTTTATGAGAATATCGCGAAAACTAACCATTACTCAACCACAGTTGACCTAAGCAACCCCCGGGAGTTGAAACTACCCCGCTCCCAACGAAATCACTTACGAATTTTCGAGGGCGGGAATCACGATAGTAGTTTTATTTTTCACCCTACCCTTTCGCAACAACCCCCAACGTATAAAAACCACCCTCTGTTCCATGCTGTCGCTCCTAGGCATGCGGGAATTCGTCCGGTGGGGGTTTTATGAGAATATCGGGGAACTAATTATTACTTAACCACAATTGACCTAAGCAACCCCCTGGGGTTGAAACTACCCTGCCCCTTCTTCCATGCTGTCGATCATAGGCATGCGGGGATTCGTCGGATCGGGGCTTTTTTCAGAATATCAGGGAAACTAACCATTACTCAACCACACCTAAGCAGCCCCCGAGGATTGAAGCTACCCTGCTTGCAATACCGAAATCCCTCGACAAACGGGAAAACGGGCTTCTCACGGGTTTTCGAAGGCAGTAATCACGATGGTGGTGTTATTTTTCACCCTAACCACATCGACAATCTATAAAAAACTTTGTCGAGTCCGTATTTTCTTACTTTTGGGGGATATTGCTATTACGGGAAGAGGTAGGTTCAACCTCCGTGTGTCGCTCCGGGGCACTCTAATGTAAATTAACTGAGTGAACCCAATCCGACGACCTCTTGTAAGCCCAAGACTGAGAAACCGGAAATTGGGGTGTTTTTCCTTGTTAAGGGTAGTAAAGCAAGGTTTTTAAAACTCGAAACCATCATCATCGTTTTCTCACCTCGAAAACAGAGGGGGAAATGTATTGTAAAAGATCCTACAAGCTTTTGATGTTTTGGCCTTTTTTGTACCTCTTTAAATGGACTAGACTCACAGGACTCTAAAATAGCAAATATTTCTTATTATAGTAACACATAATATAATAGAATGTGACGCTATTTCCAGTTTATTAAATTTTAGAACACGCATTATTTTTTTTGCTTATACCCAGAACTAAAGTTCAGAAATTCTCGTCGCTATATAAAAAGTGTTTGAGTGTAGTAATTCTCAAGGCTACTTGGATATCTTCTACTGCAACAAATGCTTCTATCAATGTTAACTTCTTATGTACCTATATTGTCTCTATAAGTATCCCTTTGTCATATATATTTATGACTTGTAATGAGCTGCCAAGCAGTTGGAACTTTCTATTAGTAGGGTATATCTAAATAAATAAACAAGAAAATATGTTGCAGACATCATTAGTATATTTGAAGAATGAAAACATAAAGAGACTCCCAAAACCCTAATTTTCAAAATATAAGGATGCATGTGACCCCCCAACCCCTACTATAGTTACATCGACAGAATAGTTTCTATTATAGTTTCTAACCCAACATATGATCAGCAAAAGATTAGTCACGCCCATGAGCTCTAACTGAAGAACACGGAGTGCAAATAATTTCTGTACAAGTAATCCTAAGGAGCTTGTATTTTTTATGCATGTGAGGTCTAAACTTTTCAAGTCCCTGCGATCAGTTACCACATGACCCACATGTTTCAACCCCAGTAGTATTAATTAGCCTAACCGTGTACATAGAAACTTATTATTTGTTAGTTAACAATTATAGTGCAAAAGTTTAAGAACGCAGCACATCCATAACAACAAATCATGAAATTTCTACAATAGAAAATTTGAGTTTTGCCCGGTTTCTGACTGAATATGACTCAATACATATGATTACGTTTAGGTTTTCGAATGTACAAGATAATTTATTTTTCTTTCCTTTCTTAAGTAATCGACATTTCATCATTCGAAATAAGAAGTAGGAACAATATGCTCGTTGGCTAGATGCACAAAAAATGAAACAAATCAATAAAGGAAATTAATATTATTTTTAGTCGTTTACGAAATTACTTTTTGATGGTCAGACGGCAAGCCCTCGTTGGAGAAATTAATGTGTTTTAAATTGAGATATTGTGGTGTTTCTTTTAATGACCGAAAGAAAATAAAACAACAATAATTATGTCTCAACCATTGACATATTCACAAATTAATCATTTTTTTCGAATACCGCACACACTATTGTAAGCACGTGAACTTCGCAATTAGAGGTGATCTAGACCTTGGCTTGTTTAGTGTTTATGACGTCATCTCCATGAATTACGTCAAAGGAGATTAATCAGAGTGGTACTTAATAATTTAGTTCGCTTCAAAATAACTGTATAACATTGTATATGTTACTGCAGACATTTTAATTTTAGGACCAGGACTAGATAATATATTTATAAGCCCCTCCAGCCTATTACGTGCAAATCCAACATGCATTTGTTATTGATCCGTTTTGATTAAATTTTGAATAAGTAATAGGAATTTACAAATTCAATTGCGACATATATTTCTAGTAAAGCTTATGATAAGCTATTGGCTAGGAGTCTGAATTTAAGGAACGCAAATGCTTCAGTAGTGCAGTTATCGAACGTACTATAATTATCTAAATATCACTGAAATCACAAACAGTTTGACATCAAAATCATGTGACATCCATTCGCCTTTCAATAAAATATCATGTTAGCGCCACGTATTTTGCGATTCTCTTTTTGGTATTCCATGTCCTCATAGATAATAATTCACAAGCAATCATTATCATCTTTTGCTTCTTGCATATTCAACGAATGTTTCCAAATATTTCAGATGTGAAATTGAAGGAGAGAATTTTTGAAGGACCACAAATCAGAAATATTTTTAGGCGGACTTTGAAACGGGCAATTTGAAATGTTCCAGTGTCCAAATGTGCGCCCTATCCCTTAACAAGAGTTTAAATTTCATTGTATTTGCTAAAAAGATTATGGGAAATTCAAATTTCGTAACAGTTCTTTTAATTATTTATTTTGCAAATCAAATTCGTTGCACTTCCAAGTATCTTTTTAAACTACTACAATAGAAGGGGTTGTATGAGAAGCGACACGGCTAGTCGTTGTAACACTTATGAATCTCAGCTGGGGCAGGGGCAATGTCGTAAGGAATGCTTGTTGTGTAGTTGTCTCTGAGTGTACATATTCTGGTTTAGTAGTGGAATAGCTAAAGCTAAACTTTGTTAGCATGTTTATCTAAATAGGTCGATTACAAAAAAATACTGTTTTGAAAGATTGTCTTGAAAAAACATTTTCATGCTGATTGAACAGGCTGGATTTTATTGTCTCTTGGAGGATTCTACATCATAGTTTCGAAAAACACTCACAATGCGAGGGTAAGATGTCTTTGATGCTCCGGAAAAACTTGAATATATTGAAAAAATGAAGCTCAAAATGCCATTGAGTAGTTTATTTGAAGGTACATGCACCAGAAATGAATATATCACATTGGTGAGCTTGGTCGATGAGACGCAGAATGAAAATATGTGTCCTACAAGGAGATATACAAGGATATCCTGGTTATCTGTCATTCCTAGAGCTCATTAGCAAGTTGTGGAATGATACCCTGTTGATTAACCATGTCCCAATTTCCATCGGCCAAGTTCTGTGTCAAATAGTAACTAGTAAATTTATATTGATGATATTGCAGATGAAGCATGTTGTGTTTTATTAAAGTACTATAAAAAATCTTAAATGTATTTAATCGATAATATTTACTTTGCAACATAAATTCTATCTTAAATAAAATTATTAATTTCCATTTGAATTCAGAGAATCCATAAAAAACCCAGAAATGAATGTTCACGCGTGTTATTAAAGTTAAGTAACTAGATATCTTGAGCATCACAACCAAAAGTAAAACCCATTTAAGGACTATAATTATTATTTTTTGATATATTTAAAACTATGATGATCAAAATACATCAGCTTGCAGATGTAAGTAATAGTAGATATGTATTACGAATAAAATATTTGGAATTTTATCAATTTATGGCTTCTATGCAGGGCTTTAAACTGTGGGTATCGTAATGGATATTAAAATGCTTTAATTTAATTAGAAGTATTGCACTTAATTTCATTATAATTATATACGTATAAAATTATGTTATTCCTTAACTTCTTGAAACTTTCATTTGCGAATTATTAAAATTAGTTAATCATGAAATTTCTTATCGAAATTTAAGTTTGAAGTCGCATGTCATGATCTAAATTTAAAACTAAGCATATTTTTATAGAATATAATTCAATATGTACTTTTCCTCTTTTCAATAATATTTCTACATATATCTTCTGTCTGCAAATTATCACAAAATCTACAGAACAACAAAATCAACCAGTACATTGGAAAAATAACCTCTACGCCTTGTTATAACTTAGTTGAAAACATTGACTGGACATTTGTTGATGAAAAGGAGCTGGATATTAATTCAAAATTTCAGATATTTTTAGACAAAATACTAGAATGCCATAACATAGCATTTCCTGAAAAAAAAAACACAAATAGACGCAATATAAATGGGCCACCCGGGTTTAATAAATTAAGAAGTATGCATGAACAACTAAACCAACTTGATTTATTGTATAAATAAAATCCATCCTGTAAATAAGACAAAAAATGTTGATCGCATGCGATATAAACTTGAAATAAGGATGACAAAAAAAGAAGCTAATGATAAATTGATAAAAAAATGTAAGTAACCCTAATAAATGTATGTGGGGCACTATAAATAAACAGAGAAATAGAATAACTAGAAATAAATATAATGCCAACCAACATAAAACCGGATAAATTTAATGAACACTTTGTCTCTGCAGCTCAAAAACTTTTAATTGAACACAATGTATTTATTCTAAAGGCAATTTAGATCCTTACTTAAATTTTAACTATGATACGTAAAATACCGACTTTGAATTTACTGAAGCTACCTATATCAAAATACGAGACATAATTACAAATCTTAAAAGTAAATCCTGTAAAGAAGTATATGGTTTGAGTGTGAAATTAAAAACCATAAAAAACCTTCCTTTAACAAAATTGATAAACGAATGTCTCCTAGAGGGTATATTCTCATGCATGTTAAAAGAAGCAGTAGAAGCAGGTATTTAATAGTGGTGATATGGATGACCTTACAAACTATCGGCCCATATCAATACTTCCAGTTTTTTCAAAAATACTAGAAAACTGCTTGCATAAATCACAACTATTGGAATCATATTCATATAATCGCTGTCAAATTGTTAAATTCAACAATATAATGTCATGTATAGAAATTTTAAGGACAGGTGTGCCTCAGGGTTCTACATTAGGGCCTTTACTATTTTTTATTTATATTAGCGATATGCCCCGGCAAAAAAAATTCTCACATATATTTTGTATGCAGACGGTACCACAATTTCCATTAGATCCGATAATTTTATATAATGTTGAAGTGAAAAAAAGTGAAATACAGTCAATGACTGAACAATGGTTTAGTTCTAATGATTTGTACTAAATCACAAGATATGGTGTTCATGTTATGCAACTTTGAATTTTCCACTGATGTAATATCTAGTGTAAAATTCTTAGTTGCTTATTTGGATTCCCACTTGAGATGTAATATGCACATTGATAATATCTGCCGAAAACTGAGTAGTAGAACTCGTAACTTATCGGGCACTGTGTCTACAGATACATAGAGGACAGCCTACTTTGCATTGTGTCATTCAATCATGAGTTATGCTATAATAGTCTGGGGAGATGCTGCGGGCTTTGATAAGTATTTTCTATTCAGAGAAAGTTAATCAGAATAGGATATACCGAGGATTGTAAAAATGCTTTTATTAAATTTGGTATATTAACATTAGCTCCTGTATATGTCTTGAAATATATTACAACAAACTTAAATAACTACCCTACTTATGTAAACCAACCAACATGACTATAATACAAGAACCAAAAATAACATTATTACCCCATATTATAAATTAAGTAAGTCACAAAACAGACCAAATTATCTAGCAATTCAAATGTTTAATAAATTACCGTCAAGCATAAAAAATTTCGAAAGTCAATAAAAAGTTTTCTCATAGGAAAGGCATTCTACCACTACAGGGAAGAATTTCTGAAATGTAATATTTTGACATTGAATGTGTGCTAGTGTTCGTGTTTGTTTGTAAAATTTGTTATATACATACAGCTTTAAGATTGTGCCTAGGTCATATTCATAGATACTTGGTAATTATACAAAATTGTTGATGTGTTAAATGATGGTACGTTTAATAAGTTCTTCTTTTAACATTGGTAACCACAGTAAAATGCAGATTTTCACGGCCATTGTTCAATGAAGTAGTATCTTCCGGGTCTTGCCGTGGTCGTCGAACTTGACTTGAATCCTTCTGAAGAAGCTGACAGGATGATCAGCGAAACGCCAAGTCAAGTTCGACAATCACGGCAAGACCCGGAAGATGTTACTTTATTGGTAACCATGTCTTGCAAAAATTCGTAGAACAATTCATACGCATTTATCTTCATTATTCATTATTGTGCATTTTATATATTTTTTTGCTATTGTTCCATATATTGGTTGGCAAAAACAGCCTGTGATTTAAAAATTTACATGAAATGAAAATCTCTTGAGGATTGTTTCCTATTATAAATTGAACAAAATTTCCAACTAGTCTTCAGATAATTTTCTAAAATTAAATATTACCAAATGAAATATGCCAAAAAAGATGTTCCAAGAGCTATAGAAACATCTTTTCTAGTATATGCCATTTCAACTACAAATAGATAACAATATTCTTGAGAGTAGTAAAAATCATAAAAACCATGAACCAATTGGCATCCAAAGTACTGAGTTTCTTTGTTAGAAACTGGTTTTGAATATATAGATGTTATTAGAAGGAATTCTGATTATATAACATTCAATAGGATGAATTCAATCAATTCAATTTAGACACCTTTTATACTAAGCTATACGTAGGTAACATCAGGAATAACTCGAAACCCGTACACTTCATAAAAAAAAAAATTAAAATGAAAAAAATGGTCACAATTAAAATTTATTGTTTTCACAATTAGGCAGAATATAGAATATGATATTTGCTATCCACTGATGTTAACAACTCGAAAATTTTGGGCTGACCCAAAAGTCTCGGGTTCGATTCCCGGTCGCGGCAGATTTTTCCACTATACACGGATATTGGGTGTATATGTCCCTCGTATAGCCCCCTCTCACACAAGGCTCTTCTAGAGCCTTCCGGGATAAAGGGGGTCGTAATTACCTGTGGTGTTATTTATTTAGTATGATATTAGCTTTCGATTTGGCTATATACCAGTTTCAACATTCTGGAGCCAACGGACTGATAGCTTAAGGCATAGTGAATACTATTGTTCATTATGTGTAAATTAAACTTTCTAAGATTCAGAAGAGACTGTGTTGACATATGAAAAACAATATATGTTTCCATTAGAGTTTGATCAGTTACAATATTGACTACCAATTTCATTTAAATTTAAAAAAACTATTGATTTCCTGGTTAGAGTTCTGACAAAATAATACTTTTACGCAGTGTTGTTCATACAGTATACAGGGTGTTGCATCATGAGAGGGACATAGCTTAATAGGAGGTAGAGAACATCAGTGGTAACCGGAACCTCCCATAGAAATGTCTCATTGGGCCTTCATTACGAGGTTGCTGGGTGTTAAATAATTTTTGGCCAAACCTGTTTTTTGTCATAACTTTGACAGGGAATGAAATAACGGATTAATATTTGTTACGGCTAATGTACTAACGAGCCCCAAGAGGTACATGTATAAAAAAAATATATCCAGGTCCGGACTCACTATAATTTATGTTTCTTCTTTGCATCAATAAAACATCACCCTGTATATATTTTTTTGAAATTTCGATACGATATTCGAAAAGAGCAAGAAAAAACAAACAAAATGACCTATTTCATTTTTTTGTTACACCTTCGTGGTTATTTAAATACGTTGTTAAATGTGCAAGAAAATGGATTACAGAACCCTATTAAATGAGAGGCACGTGAAATAAATAGGTTTATAACTAAAATTTGCAAAAATTCTATTGAGCCTAGGTGGTCTGGGTGAATCCTAATTCCGGCACGTTTTAAAGGTCCATTTTGGTACAAAATTGTGGTCCTAATAAGTAATCGGGTATGAAATAACAAAATTTTTAATCAATCACAGTAGGCTTGTTCAAAGTGACAGATAATAAAAAGAAATCTCCTAAATAGTTGAATAATTGTTTGTTAGTAATTTAATGTGTCAATAATCCGCATTTAGTTAGTGAAAACTTGTGAAAATATTTTAACTATGCCAGTAAAATTTACAAACGTGGAATATGCTGACATAATATTCATCTATGGTTTCTGTAATGGAAATGGTAGGTCGGCGGAAAGAGAATATCGGCTGCGTTTTCCTGGTCGTCGATGCCCTAATCATAAAACCTTTAGTACGGTGTTCCAGTATGCAAGACAACACGGAAAGTTTCCTACTTCTGCAGTTGTGGAGCGTGTTTTACAAGGTGTGCAGGAACAAAACAATATTATAAACGTAGTTCAAGAAAACCCAAATATGAGCACTAGACGAATCAGTTTGGCAACTGGTATTCCTCATTGGCGAGAATGGAGAACCCTAAAAAGAGAACGTTACCATCCATATCATATCCAGCAGGTACAGCGTCTTCAACAAGGCGACGATATCCCCCGCCTGGCATTTTGTCATTGGTTGTCTAACCATCGCCCAGTCATTTACAGAACCTTATTTACGGATGAGGCACAATTTACAAGGGATGGAGTAAACAATTCACGAAATAATCATAAATGGGCACAGGAAAACCCACATGCGGTACGCCAACGCCGTTCGCAACACAGGTTTTCTGTAAATGTTTGGGTCGGACTTGTAAATAGACATTTGATAGGGCCACATTTTTTTGAAGAAAGATTGAATGGTGAAATTTACTTTGATTTTCTTCAAAACATTTTACCGAATATGTTAGAAAATATCGGTATAAGAGGCATGTTGTTTCAGCATGATGGGGCCCCACCACATTTTAACCTTCAAGTAAGAGAACACTTAAACAATGTGTATCCTAATAGATATCCTGATTGTAACCCTTGTGATTACTTTTTATGGGGCCACTTAAAAAACGAGGTTTATAGCATTGAAATTGAAAGTAGACAACATTTAATCCAGCGCATCGTTACAACCTGCGACGAATTACGAAATAATCCAGAAATGATACGTCGAGCAATTGGTGACCTTTCTAAACGCGCAAGAAAATGCACAGAATGTGGGGGAGGACATTTTGAAAATTTACTTTAGTGTCAATTACGTTTTATTTTTAAACACATTTAGTTATTGTTTTGTTATTTATTGTTAATTGAATGGAAAATATTTTATTTATTTAGATTTTAGTTTGTTCTCTTTTCCAATTTTTATTAAGTATAAAATGTTGATGATTTTCTTGATCAAAGTAACTGGTTGCTTAGGCCTAAATGGTTTAAATTATCTGTCACTTTTATTCTTTGAACAAGCCTACTGTGATTGATTAAAAATTTTGTTATTTCATACCCGATTACTTATTAGGACCACAGTTTTTTACGAAAATGGACCTTTAAAACGTGCCGGAATTAGGATTCACCCAGACCACCTAGGCTCAATAGAATTTTTGCAAATTTTAGTTATAAAACTATTTATTTCACGTGCCTCTCATTTAATAAGGTTCTGTAATCCATTTTCTTGCACATTTAACAACGTATTTAAATAACCACGAAGGTGTAACAAAAAAATAAAATAGGCCATTTTGTTTGTTTTTTCTTGCTCTTTTCGAATATCGTATCGAAATTTCAAAAAAATATATACAGGGTGATGTTTTATTGATGCAAAGAAGAAACATAAATTATAGTGAGTCCGGACCTGGATATATATTTTTTTATACATGTACCTCTTGGGGCTCGTTAGTACATTAGCCGTACCAAATATGAATCCGTTATTTCATTCCCTGTCAAAGTTATGACAAAAAACAGGTTTGGCCAAAAATTATTTAACACCCAGCAACCTCGTAATGAAGTCCCAATGAGACATTTCTATGGGAGGTTCCGGTTACCACTGATGTTCTCTACCTCCTATTAACCTATGTCCCTCTCATGATGCAACACCCTGTATAATAAAATCCTCAATTTCTAACATGTGCAATATATTAAAGAATTTTTCGCATTTACTTGACCTTCACTTTGATATTTTAAATAAAATAATTAATATTTATGAAGAAAACATAGTTAGGCAATAATAGGATATACACATCTCTGTCTTCTTTTTAAATTATAATTAATAGTTTATTTAATATTAATTTGACAATTTACTGATAGCTTAAATAGAATGGATAACATTTGAAATCTTAATTGTACATAATTTTTTCTTTTCTGTTTTGCTTTTTGCTTGACTTTTTATGCAAACAATAATGTATAAATTTTAGCATTTATTATTTTTACTATATGTACTTGTATCTATATTTAATTTTCCATTATTGTCATATTCTCATTATTATTGCTAATATTTAGTAACTTCATTCACATTGCGTGGATGGGCGCCTTCATTTATTTATATTGACGTGTCTGTACATGGAAATACGGTTTATTCCAAAATAGTTAACAGTAAATGCCAAAATTGCAAACTTTGTTGGTAGAATAATGAGCCACTCTGTTCCACTGTAAAATTCGTGTTTTTATCTCTGCAGGTAACCTAGACATTGAATCAAGTTCAAGATTAATTTTCATTGTTTAAGTTGATAACAAATCAAAATACAGTTGATCTATATAGATCACTTAAGCTGATTATATACTATATTTTTATATAGATACGGTAAAATAATTAAAAGCTATTTTATGTAATATTTTAATCACTAAATGTTTAAAATCCTGGGGGATTAGTAGGTCAAACAAGTATGCGCTTATTCAACCCGGAAATTCCATTAATAAAATAACATGAAAATTCCTAATGTCGAATCTGCCTTTATTGTTGAAAAATACAAAAAAAACCCAAAAGTGGCTGTTCTTGGAACTCGAACCCTGCTTAAATGACCGAGAGTAGAGTAGAAGTACTAGAGTAGAGTAAAAATGCATATAACCGAATTTGTATAAAGAGAAATGTTTATCAAAAAGTGAGTGAATCTAGTATTCTTCATGAAGCTATTAAAAATAAACCACATGTAGAAAAATTTGAAATTAGTTCAAAAAGTTATGCGCATGTCACTAAAGAAGTAATTGTTATTAAACCAAAAGCAAAACAAAAATGCAATAGAACTAAGGAATCCGTTAAAGAAAATTTGAGTCCAGCTCAACTGAAAGTTGGCATATCAGAAATTAGAAACATTCAAGAAGGTGTTTTTTTTATGAGATGTGATACCAAGCAAGAAGCTGAAAAAATAAAAATTGAAAAATAGGAAATAATAGTGAATCGGATTTTAAAATGGCAGTGACATTAAATCTAAACCATCAATGAACGTTTGTTATTCAACACTATATTTAGAGTAAGCATCTGAAGCAGAGATTTTCAATATTATTAGATCAACGAATAGGTCAAACTTGACAGGTCTTGATAATATTTCATAAAAAATTTTTTAAAGAAGTACATTGATTTCTTTTGTAAAGCCAATGACGTATTTAGTTAACTCATCGATTATTGAAGGAGTTTTTGCTGATGTTCTAAAGACTGTGAAAGTTATTTCCTTCTTTATTTCGGCTTATTTCATGCGTCTTTGAAAGGAATTGGATATTATCCAAGAAGAAGTTGAATTAAAAAACCTTTTTTGGGTAAAAAATAATGTAAACTGCAATAATGTAATACAAACAAGAAACAAATATACAATAAACATAAGAGAGAAAAAGAAACTTTTTTCATAGCAAAATAGAGCAATCAGCCAATAAATCTAGGGAAAAGTGGAAAATAATAAATAACAAATTGGGCAGAAAAAATCTTCAGAATAATGTTATTAAACTATATTCAGAAAACATAATGATTAGTGTCCATATAAAATTACACAACCATTTCGGACAAAATCTGTCTCCACCTATACACTCCCTGATATAAATCCTCACTTTCTTTTTTTGGCCGGTTTCTGAATTGCAGTTAAAAAGTACATTAAGCAAATTGAAAAACAAAACTTCTATTGGTAATGAGAGCTCCTTTAAGTAGGATCAGTCTTTCGGCTGGTGTTTGTTGCAATCGAAGCATTAGCGTTTTGATGGTAATATACAATTATTACACTTAACGCGCCAAGCTTGTAACTTGTAATTCAGCGCTCGGCGGGGCACATAGCCCGGAGAGTAGCTGTTGATTGCAGGCTGGTTACGTTCCTTATAGTAAAATAAGGATTTTATAGAGGAGTTTGCCGCCCTTTAAAAGCACATTTGAACTACAGCTTATTATTGTTGCATTAAACTTTGCAATTCGCTACCGTTAGAATTGAAAAGTGTTAACAATTTTAACCCTTATAAAGGCGGAATATTGTTTGTTTGTAGTTTTATGCTGTTTGTATTTTTATATTTATATTTGTGTGTATTTTTACATTTCGTTTATTTTTATATTATGACTGTATTTTTTATGACAATTTATGTATGACAATTTTTTTTGTAGACTGACTTATCCTATATCATGTATGTGATCAAAAGAATTAATAAAGTATTATTATTATTATTATTATTATTGGTTTTTTTTAGAAGGGAAAATATCAATCATCGTAGGCTCTTAGTTAATTTTATTGTTTTATTGATAACAAACATATAAGGAAACTGTACACATCCTTTTCTCTACATATTGTAGCGTTCACGATTTTTGTATTCGTTTAGTAGAATCTACACTCGCTCATTTCTGGTGAACCCTGTATGCCGACAAGTTTAATACTAAATCCCCAATAATTCGAAAAATGTTGGCCACGTACAATCCACAACCCTATATGCAGATTAGCGTTAATCAATCTCTAGTTTTTCTTCAAGTAAAAATAATGATGTAATAAATCGAAGATTAAACTCAAGCCCTGCCCCTCATTCTTGAGATATTCTGTCATTTTGACCTTATCCTTTTCAATCTAAATGATAAAGTAAGTTATTTACATTCGCCTTAAATCATAATTTGTGAAACAAAATTCATGATACCTATTATAAATTTATATTACATGTCGAGTGGTATAATAACACTAAAATAGATCCAATATCCAAATACCATAAAATTGTAGTATTTACATTTAAATAACCATTAGTTTTATTTTGCTGTTACTTTGCATCTGTCGTTATGTGGGGATTAGTTTAATTTTAAAAATTAAAGTATGTATTGACGTATATAGCGTGCGTCAAGGGTACTAAAATGGGATTCATCTATTTCTGGTTGATATGTTTTTATTATACAAGACTTTAAGTTTATCAATGGGCATCTTGATAATATGTTTTGGCATAGCTTAGTAAACTGTAAAGTATATAACAAATGACATACATTACTACGAACAGAAATCGATATATGTTGCTTAGAACTTTTCATCAGATATTTGTTATATTTTTATAAATCAGCTTAAATAATAAATAAAGACTTTACTGGGTTCTGTTTTCTTTCTTGTGATCATTCTTAAAAAATAAGGCTTAAGGCCTCTGTCAGTATGCGGTATGTAACATTGTTATATAGAAAAATTATACTACTTGTTGTAGAAAGGCTTACAGACCTAAAACAAATACTTATTACAAATAATGGCAAAGTTTCAAAATGTATTCATAGTATAATGTAACAAAAGAATAATTAAATTCAAATTAGTTATACAGTTTTTATACAGAAGTATACAGATGATCAACACCAAGCTGAGATGAAAACACTTAAGCATAGATGCTTGTATTGCGAAATCCATGTTAACTTGATTACTGAGTTGATTAAAATTATTTAATTGTATCAGTGGCTAATTAAAAAGAATGGCCAAATAATTATATATAAAAAGGCAAGCAATAATATACAGGGTGTTTCATGAGGAACTATACACTCTTCCAGGGCCAGTAGAGGACCACTTGATAAGTATTCAGGAACAGCCATTGAAATTTTCCTGTCGCTCTTAATTTTTGAGATACAGAGCGATAAACTGATTTTGGTTTAAATTTATTTTGACCAAAACGTCCTTAATACTATTGATCGGATTTTGTTTAAATTTTATACACTTATCACAGTTGATAGATTGCTATTATAATTTTTTTAAAATTCCAGGGCCGGACTTTTCAATTTGTTTTTCCGATTCCTGTAAAAAAGATCACACTGTATATACTTTCTTTAACATTCAGTTGCCAATTATAAAAGCCCATACATCACTAAACAAAACCATATAATTTAGATTTTTTGTAACACCTTTATAGATTTTTTTACAAGCGATTAAATATGGCAAAATGGAGAATTTGGAGAAAAACAGCTTTATGTATTTACATTAATTGTCCAAACAAATAAAAATGGTCAAATAAATATTTACAAAAGTATATTTAAAGATATTACAAATACTTAGAGCAAATTTTCAAGCTTCCATACATTTTTGTTGGCGTTTATTTAAATTGCCAATAGATTTTCTAATTTGCGCAGTATTGTTTCTGATTTGTCATTACAGCGGATAATTCGCTGAAGTAACTATTCCCTACTATTTATTAGGACACTGTAGACTTCAATTTTGAGATATCCCCATGAAAATAATCGACGGGGGTGAAATCTGGTGATCTAACCGGCCAAGAATGAGGTCCCCCAAGTCAAATTCATCTGCTTGGATAGTCATTATCCAAATGACTTTCAACCTCAATACCAAAATGAGGAAGAGCTCCGTCATGCTGGAAGTATTGTCCTCTTATATTAAAACTTTGCATTAAACCACATAAAATATTTTGTAAGAAATCTAAATACACCTCTGTAGTTAGCCTTGTCGGAAAAATATATAGATCAATTAGGTTGCTGTTAATCATACCACACCAAACATTTAACGAGAACTTATACGGAGAATAGATTTCTCTTATAGCATGAGGATTGTTTTCAGCCCTGTTATGCGAATTTCTTGAATTAAATACGCTATCCCGTGTAAATTGAGCTTAGTCAGTGAATAAAATTCGATATGTAGTCGGTCTGTGATCAATAATCCACTGGTAAAATTCTAACCTATTTACATTGTCACCCTGTTGAAGCCTTTGCGCTTGCTGAATTTTTTCCTATTTTATATATCCCTAAAATATAGAATTTATAATATGTAAGTTGTATAATTTCCTTTGTAATATAATATACATGCTCCTTCTATCTTAGGTGATGGTCAAGCATAACTCTAAGCAATTTACTTTGTTAGCTAATAATGTAAACGTTAAAAATTAGATTTTTTGTATGTTTAAGCTTAATAAACTACAGTTTAACCACTTGAAAATGAATGCCAAATTTCAATGTACCAAGTCCCATGAATCTTCTACAAACACAATAACGGTGTTATCAGCGTAAGATTCTAAATGGCCTTAAAATTGTTTTAAATTTGTAGTATTGTTAATATACACAAGGACTCAATACTGTCCCTTGTGGTAGGCCCGTGATGATATAGATAGAGTATGACTATATATCTCATCAATCTATTAATTGGTGAGATAATTTTCTATGAGACATAACGTAGGGACACGTATATCAATGTTTTGAAATCGATTTAGTTAGATTTGATGTGATACGGTATGGAAAGCTTTGCTAAATCTAGAAATACAGCCATTAATTTTTTGGACTTATCCAAACTTAATACAATTTCTTTAATTAAGCTCAAAAAAAAGTTAAATGCAAAAGTTGTATTTGCAGATAATTGAAAGATCTACAATTTTTATTGTTATATTTGTTCTCTTATTTTTCAACATAACTTCAAAACTATTGAAAGACACCAATTTTTTGATTTTTATTTCTATCTCCCACAGAAATGATTCGATTTTAATGAAATTTGGTGAAAATGGACATTGTTATGTCTCAAATAAGATACAATTTTTTTAAAGCGAAATATTTATTTTTTGATTTTATGCGAATTTAATTAGAAAAAAGGCATAATTCTCAATCAAATGTTGATGAACGAAATTTTGATTTTTGAATATTTCAGGACGGAATTTTTTTCGCTGAAACCTCTACTTTAAGATGGTGTAAAAAAATCATACGTTTACTGTGAAAAAACATTGTCAAAAATGGGAAAATGCAATATCAAATAAGGAGACTTTGATTAACCGTTTAAGGTTCGGGCTGTTGAGAAACAAATTGTTTAAACAATAGTTTTACATTAAAAAAAATGGCTAGAAATGTCACATTTTGTTGAAGGAAATTTTTTTTATGCTTCATGGACAAAATAAGCTGAAAATAATGTCATTAAAATATATATTTCAAATGATTGAAATGGAGGGGCAGTTCTTATGCTACGCGGTGTCGAGCGCGCGCGCAGCTCTTTTTTATTCGTTTCTGATAGCTCGCATGCAACCCACTGATTTTCCACGACTGCCAGTTTCGCCGGAAAAGGAAAAAAACTATTGTGAAATCATTACTGGCTAACCAAAATTTATCAAATTTAGCAGAAACTGTTTATCGTGAACAGACAAACAAACAATTGCTGAAAATGGATAGAAACTAATAGCGTTTATTTATAAATGTAAAAAAAATATGTCTCTGAACGAATTAAGATTTGAAATGTATCAAACCGCAACGATTAAAAGTTCATTTAACTTAGAAAAGCTACCACCAATTGAAGGAGCAGCTGAACAACACTGCTGCAGGGCCTATTTGTAGATACAAACTTGGTTTGGTAACAGACTTACGGCTAGGATGAACTTGAGGACCTTGACGATGTCGAAAACCTTGTTGGAGATCCGAAGAAACGGAAAACTATGCTGAATCTGATGATGTAGTGCAGCTTTAAAAAAATGAAGTTCATTTCTGTGGGAGACAGAAATAAAAATAAAAAAAAATGGTTTTTGACGTTTCTCTTAATAGTTTTGAGGTTATGTTGAAAAATAAAAGAAAGAATATAACAATAAAAGTTGTAGATCTTTCAATTATTTACAACTTTTGCATTAACTTTTTTCGATAGGATGTCTAGTTTTGCCAGAAATCGTAAAAAACACTGTTGAGTATTAATAATTATTTTTGTTGTGGTAAACTGCATTAGTTAGGTCAAACTAGAGATCAGGTTAAGTTAGTTGCATAGATAAGAAAATTTAGGTACTTATGTTAGATGTTAAGCTCTTAGTGTAAGGTTGGCAACAACACATGAATGGGAGAGGAGACCAATTTTCCAAATCTACATTTCTTGGATTCAATAAAAAATTAACACCAAATTACATCAACCACGTTTCACCCCTAAAAGCACACCTTTTCCCACCCCCACCCTAATTCGGGTTATTTGTTGGGGTTCAATCGATTTTTCCCCATTTATATACCATCAATCCTAAATTTTTCGACCATCCATATACTGCTAGGAATTTTTTTTGGACAAAAATTATAAAGCAAACTATTTTAATATTTATAAATGTAAATATAATATAAAGTTATCAAAGCTCTGTAAAATATAATAGTATTCTTACCTTATCTAGACCATACCGCACTAGGTAACCGGGTGGTCACGATGAAACTCCCTCGTTAGTTGGATGACAGTCGTACAGCTATTTCTGCTCATATTCCAACTTTCTGTTTCTGCTCCGACGCAAACGTTTCAAATTTTCAATCTGCATTGTTTACACCACAACGGGTCTTCTGTGACCACAACAGCCAATCTATGACAACAGCTATTGTGGTTATCTCGATTAAATTAAATTTTCTGGTCTCTAAATTTCTGCTGGGAATTAATATCGATGCACTATACAACATGTGGAATCATTTACTGCAGGTAAGTCGACAATTTCAACCTCATTTTATTGATATTTATTTAGTTATAATTAAAAATAATTGTTCTCTCAAATTTAAGGTTAGAAATTCCTTTGAACTCGCACGGAGTCTGAGTTGAATTTTATTTTAATTTTAATTACAAATGCGAAGTGTTATTTTACGGAACAATCGCGTGTGGTCTGCTTGACATTTGGATATCTTGATTTTATATATTTTTTTTATACAGCTTTGAAAATTAAATTTATATGGTTTGATAAATGTTTCTGATGTTATTCTGATTGATGATTGATTTATATGTCTCAATGTGTTTTGTTGAGTTTTAAAGAAAATTTTTATATCTTTGAAATTCCACACAAAGTCTCTTAAAACTATAAACTTACACTAACATAGATAATATCTACCCAGTAGAATTTACCAAATGACATGTATCTTACTTTCTAACATACTTTTAATCTTTTAAAACATTTTTATAATATGTAACTAACAAAGTTTTTATGTGCAGGGTTTTGAGCGACAACTACAATTTTTGTCAGTCCTATGCTAAACTAATATCTAAGTTGTTTCAACAAACAAATTTAATGTCAAAAGATGCACTAGGATGTGTACTTTCACCATGGTAGAGAAAGTTTTATCCACTTGAATTTTTAATAAACTTCTACAACACATAAATATATGGATGTCACCGAATTTTCTCGCTTACGATAGTGTTATGCTCCTAATACACTAAATAAAATGTTATGAGCTAATACAGTGTGAATTATCTTTAGGTGAGTGTCTTTGGTTTTCACTTAAACATATTTGATTACGCTAGGCGATTTGTCCATAATCTTTAAAGATTAGATTTTTCGAATTGTCAATTTTTTTTATTTTCACCATATCACATTGTGAGTGTTTTTATACTCTTTTGCTAAGTTAATTTTTCTATAAGTTACGTAAATTCATTTATTTACGTTATTATAGCTATAGCTATATGGCTATACTCTGCTTAATTTTAATATTTTTTTAATTTTCAGATCTACCCTGTACCTATACCTATTATGTCCACTAAAAGTTATTCCAGTTCAAACACTGCATGTCAGCTAGTCCAAAATACCCTAGCGATGGATTCTGTTAACTTTTTATGTGTATATTTAACCAGGGTTAGATAGTCCCTTCTGGCAAGATAAAAGTGTTGGAGTCAACGTAACATCGTACTACGCTATACCTAATTTTAAAATTGCCATTGTTTCTGTTTATGCCAGCCTTTAATTTGAACATGTTCTGTGACACAACAAACCTTCAGTCCACTCAGACTCAAATTATTTTTAAAATATCAAAATTTTTGTTTCTTATGATTAAAAATGCTAAATATTTGTTGTTATACAAAGTTTCTTTAAAATTTTACATTTCCTGCTTATTTAAAGTAAGTATTCTAGTAAAATTACTCAAATTGCAAATTGCTTTCCATTGTTTTTTATTTGATTAATTTAATAGGAGCCTGGTTGAGCAACTGTATCTCTCCAGCTCACATACTGGGCGATGCTTCCCTCCAGCATGATAGTCTTGAATTTTTGGTAACGCTACTTATTCACAACTAAGAAAATAGCTGGAATTGCTATCCACATTCTTCGCCTTATAGACTGGATACCTAAGAGTGTATTTATAACTTTATATAGAGTTGCGTTTTTATAATCAGTTTATTATTTATTGACAAATGAAATATCATGTCAGTATGTTTGGTAAGTTGGCTGCTTCTCCCACGAATTGCTGCTGTTAAAATTGGATGTATTTTTACACCTTTAGATTGTTAAATATCTTTGCTTCAAATTTGAGAAATTCCAATCAATTCTTGAGCTGTTTACACTTAGTTATTTTTATTAATTAAATAACATACCGATAAAATATATACTAACATTAAACCCATCTCAGTCTGTTTAAGCTCGGTTTAAACAAATGAAAGATTGAATCTGATAACCGGTGTGATAAAAATGTTGATAGGGGAAAAATTTTTGTAAGCGATCTTGGACAATTTAATACAGTAGCTTTTCGGCATTACACAGTGCAAGACAATATAAAATTATAATAATTCCTTTCTAATGACTGAAAAATTACACGTAGTCAGAAAGTCTTGAACTAACTACAGTCAAATCATTTTGATTACCATCGTTTTGATATCCCCAGTTCTAATGATGCAAATTGAATTTTTATTTCATAACGTGCATCAAATACTTAATTATAAGTTAGTGACTATGCAAGACAGGTATTTTGACCTGAGAAAAGTTCAAAATCCAACGCTTTGATTCCAACCACAGAAGTATAGCTAAAAATTTTAAATAATAACAACACATTGCCAAAACATGCATTAGAAAGAATTTCAGTTGAACTTCAGTGATGTACCTACTTAAATATTCTAATGGAGTAATAAATTATATGTTGTTATTTTCACTTGCCTTATGTTTATAATAAATATTATTCTTTCAAAAGTTCCTTAAAATCTCTGCACCTACTTTATATCATTCTATTACCAAAAATATATATTTTACATCATAAAACAATAAGTTTAAAACTCAACTAGGTAGGTATATTACATTCATCAAAATGGGCACATATTAGGTAGGTACAAAACATTTACTTAATATTACTACAGACTTACATATAAAGTATCAGCCAAACTGCGAATTGATGCACATAAGTACCTAATAACTTATTATCACGTTAAACATTACAAAATTTCACTAAATCTTATTAACAGGACACAACACAAAACACAATGCCATCGAGTCACAAAAATAGATGCAACTAACAAAACAATTGACAAATGCTACCGTTTGACATCGCGACCGCTTCGCTGAGGCACAGGTATCGTTGATTAATCAAAGATACCCTTGCAAGAGCCACCCGTTGGCTGCATTCGTAAGATAGTGGCGATCGTCTTTTGTTTTACCCTCCGCCATATTCAGTTTTGATTTGACAGTGTTGTATAGTGTCGTGTTAACAAGATGAAGTGATATTTTGTAATTTTAAAAGTGCCTCTTGCTTGCTAATAATCATAAAAATTTGCTAAAGACGTTTAAATTATGTGATTGCATCAAACAGATCACAGTTTGAGTTTGGCGCCTACAGAAAAGGTAAGTGCATAATTAATAGCAAATGCTTGTTGTACATGTGCTTGTCTACTTATTTCAACTCAATATATTTCAGTTTTAAACTTGTACCTACGCTGGCTTGATTGTAAGATCGTATAAAACGTGAAATTGGTTGTTAAGCTTACTTTTAGCAAGAAAACTTCGAGAATTTCAGATTTGCTTGTAATTTAATTGTATAGCAGTCAATATACGATTAATATTATTTGGTGTCGATGTTATTTAAACTTTGCGAGTTTTTTTATGACAAATAGCAAAACTTTGATCCTTATTGTATTAAAACGGTTAACGCAGAATAGTATAGTCGAGTCCATGTATTATCAGCACTCAAAAAACGCAACAAAAACTGTACATCGACATAATTATTAGGTATCGCCGTGGACCAAGCGGCTTGCTTTCGTCAAACAATCGGACGCACATTAAAAACCTATAAAGAGCTGCTTTCGTTCGTCTTGAACAAAGTGATTGTGATTAGTAAGCAACCAATAGAAATCAAAAATTTGAAAAATATCTCGACTCAATTGGCTATTTAGTGATTGTGTCCAGTTTGTTCAAGACGAACGAAAGCAGCTAAGGTAAGCGAATCAATTTGCGGTCGAGACAGCACAAAGAGTGATGGTATTTTAATGAAGTCGTAAAGTTTTTATTGCATTTTTTGAGTTCTGGCTGATGCATGGACTGGACTATACCTAGTTTATGCAACGGGAGTGGATATGATCACATCGCACAAGAAATAAATCAATCTTTCGAGCGCAATGTGGATAGTCCACTCGAGTTGTACAGTATAAGTACTTTTTCTACGACCGGCTTAAGAAAAAAACTATACAAATAAGTAGTTTTAATCAAATTTTAATATACAAAAACGTAGCGTCTACTTAATTTTATACTATAGCACTTATAGCAGGCGAAAACATTTTGTAAAGCGGTTGAATTTACACTTTGTATGCCTCAGAGATCTTTACGCTCGTTGTAACGACATAATAGCGGTCTAAATCTCTCAAAAATTTTACTTTTTCGAACTCGGCGATAGTCCTCTTACCGTAAACATTACACAAATTAGACAGCATAACGCACTATTTCGGATCAAACGCACCCTACCATACCAGACGTTACCAATCTTTCGGCAACCGCTAGAGCCAAACCTACTATAACTTCCGTTTATCCTATACACCTTTACTGATATTTCATAACTTTCATATCTTTAAATCGTTCGTGTCCCCCTCTTCCTTTCTGTTTGTACATTTTCTCTCGTGTTATTTATCTCTTTCTGTGCGGTTTTATCTTTGTTCTTGTTATCGTTCTCTTTTTCTACATTTTTTCACTCAAAATTAGCTTCACTACAGAATCTCTAAGAAACTCATAAACCTCAGTTTAGGCAGCCTTTCGCAGCCCTGCAGTACCTCATTTCGATGAAGGTTCCCCGTTTTAGATTTGGGTGCCTGTGTCAGCAGCAAAATTAGTTCAGTGCAGCGACAGCTTTGAGTTTGTTTAGTTTTTAAGCTTTGTTAACTTTTATTTTTAAAATGTTTTTAATTACTTATATTGTCCATTTTAATTTGTTTTTAACAAAAGGAGTCAGGACCTCTCTTCCCATTTTTTTTAGCCGAATCGGAGCCACCCCGGACCATGCAACCCGTCACCGTGAACAAGTGCAGTGGTTGCACGGTCGGGCGCAACGTAGTCTCAGGGGAGTGTATTAATTGTAATAAAATTTTGTTTGATTTAATTTGACGCTTTGTATGCCAGAGGTTGTAGGTTCAAACCCCCGACATAGTTACCTTTTTGTCATATATATCTCTAAAATTTTGTCTGTAGGTACCTATATAACAATTTTAGTAAAATTTTAGGATTTTATCGATTCTTCACTGGAATCACTCATTTTTTTATTAATTTTTAGCTCAATAACTAGACAAATATGCACTGACAATTATTACTTTGACAACTTACGCACTAACTTGAAGTTTTTAAATGACTAGAATAGATGCGTATGTAGTTAATGCACGAACTGTCATTGGTCGATTTCATATACTAGTGTATGAAATATATCCGTTCAGTTAACTATAGTCTAGTATACTTAGCGTGTGTATGTATGAGTTAATATTTCCGTACGATTTCGTTTTCTCTTGTACACAAAGATCCAGAAATATTGTCCACGTAGACAATGTTTCTGGATTATTGCTTTAACTTTGTGTAGAATATGGGAGAAAATGAAATCGTACGGAAATATTAACTCATACATATACACGCCAAGTTAAAGTATACTAGACTATAGAATTGCTACTTCACTTATCCATTCTACAGACTGTACAGAAAACAGCAAATGGACGCTAAAAGTGGTGACGTCACCATCACGCGGTAAAATACGAATTGTGTTCCAAGCCATTTAAGAGCGATCCTTATGTACTGCTGCTATTAGGGTCAAAATTAGAAGCACCTTTACAAATATGGTTATTTTGGCGTTATTTTTCATATTTAACTATAGACACATGTCTTTATGTAACTATAACTAATTGGTACAAATACTCCACCAGTTAAAAATGTTTTAATTTGTTGGAATAATAATTAAAACAATTATTTATATTTCAAATGGACTACGCATGTGTACGATCGAACGTCCGTCTTGGCTTATTTTATTTCTGTCTGTAAACTCTTGTCAATATTTACAGTATTTGAGGTTAAACTTCTTTCGTAGACTAATCTTTGCCTTTGTGTACTCTTTAGAAAACTGCATTATAGTAGATAGCTTTATAACATGTTTCTCTGCCATTTTAATATTCAAAACAACATTGACGATATTGACGATAAGTTACAGTAAACCAACTTTTCCGTAGCGTCCGCGTCAGAAAACAACGCGAACAAGCTTCGAGTCACGTCCGAATTGATAGACGCATGCGTAGTAAAATTACATTATTGCTAAATCTTGATCCAAAATACTTTTTAATACAGTTTTAATGTAGGAAGAAATAAATTTCACTGGCAATAATTAAAAAAAATATTTCAATACTTAAATATTTTTATTGAGTAAGAAAATTGGAAATCTATTTTTATGTGTCTGTATGTTAAGAGGCAATAAGGTTCACTATTAATTCAGTATGGAAACATTGAGGTGGGGATAAAACGTCACACTAATAGCGTCTATTTACATAAGGGAGTAGAAAAAGCAAATATGCATGTCCAATGTATATATGCAATGTATCTGGCGATCTACTACAACTTAATATGAGTGAAACATTAACATATTTACTTTCTACCGAGTGACCCAGATAGTATCAACCCCTCCCCACTTTTTTCTACAGTTTTAAAAATAAAATTCTGAAATTTGGGAAATCAAATAGTAGTATCGATCGCCACAACTTTCTTATTTTAAATAGCATTCTGTACATTTAAGTCACTTTTCTCATAAAACTGTAATTTCTCTCTCCAACGTTTTTTTTTCAGATTTAAAATCAGGTGAAAAATAACCTTGGAAATGGTATTTATGTGCTATTTCTAGTTGGCTTTGGAATTCAGGAACAAATTTGAATTTGAGTAAAAGGGTATTTCTCAACAAAGTAATTATAAAATTGGCCTATTTTGTTCATTCGCTTGGATTTAGAAATGTTTTCCCCATTTCATGGAAATTCAATTTGTTATAACTCCAATTTTTCAAATAACACCCTGTATGTTTTATTTTTTAATCAGATATAGTGGTAAATTAGCTTTAGACTGGTTTTACCCGATTAAAAATTGAATTTAAGATAAATATTAAGTTTTTTGTAGTTCAAGCATTTCGAATTGTGTCTATATCTTGCAGTAAGCCATGAAAAGCAGATGAAAATTGCACACAGCATCTCTCAAAACGTTGTTGAGTGAAATAGAAGCGTATTTATTATTTGTAAATTTATGGTGCTTTATTCAAAATAAAATACGATTTACGATGCAATATGTACAAAATGAAAAGGTGCATTTACATTGTAGTTATGACAAATTGAATTTCCATGAAATGGAAAAATGGGAAAAACATTTCTAAATCCAAGCAAATGAACAACATATTCCAATTTTACGTTTAATTTATTGAGAAATACCTTTTTATTCAAATTCAAAGTCTATTTTGAAATTTTTTAAGTCTGTTCCTGAATTCCAAAGCCAACTAGAAATAGCAAATAAACGCCATTTCCAAGGTTACTTTTCATCCGATTTTAAATCTGAAAAAAGCTTTGGAAACAGAAATTACAGTTTTATGAGAAAAGTGACTTAAATATACAGAGTGCTATTTAAAATAAGAAAGTTGTGGCAATATCCGGCCATACCGGAAGTGATTTTTTACCACCGAATGGTCAAAACGTGGTCATTGAGAACTATATTTGATTTCCCAAATTTCAGAATTTTATTTTTAAAACTGCACCCGGTATACATACATTTATAATATATAAATAGAAAAATAAACTTATATTTGGTAGGTGCGTAATGAAAAATTGTTTTAGCACCATTTTAAGTCGTTTGCTCTTAACTATATTATCTATTAGCGACTCGTTTCCACCACTTCTTGCAATTTGTTTAATTACATTTAATTCTATAAATTCATTGTCATTTAAAGTTAAGGTAGTAAGTCTATGTATTAGACTATGAAAGGGTGAAAGCTTAATTTACTATGATTGGTGCAAATTATAATGGATGATTTTATCTGTTTAAAAGTAGATGCTAAATTTTAAGTGATTACCATGTTTTTAATATTAATACCTAAACGGTGTAATTGACTATTTACCTCAGATCCCACTCATAATGGAGTGTTTTAGGCCCACGTCATCCTAACTCCTTTAGCTCTCGAGAGATTTCAGTTTAAGTAAAAGATAAAACATGCTTGTTAAATTTCGGCATTTGTCTGAAGATAAAATAAGATACTGTTTATTGAAAACAACTCACACACTTCATTATATAATATTTAAATTAGAGAGTGGATTTTTTTGGGTAATATCTCGAAAACTAAATGTTACAGCATTTCTGTTACTCTATAATTTCTATTCATTTATCTTGTTCAATGAGTCACATACGATAAACATACCTTGCTCGGTGTAGTGTAGAAATTTAAATATCCTTTTAAAATACATCCCCTACTGACGTAAATATAAAAATAAATTTTCCGATGGCTCAATCGAATAGTTAAAAATAGAAATACGAAATTGGAGAATTATGGTGTAAAATTTAAAATAATTGGCAATTTCTATCGGTATGATATACAAGAAACGTATACCCCTAAGGGTTGTTATGATTGATTACTGAACTCGTTAAATGTTAAAATACAAACAGAAGGATACGGCTTTCAAGGACGATACATGGCATTTATTTTATGAACGAAGTCGTGAAGTAATGTTTAAAAAAATTACATTACATATAAGTTCATAATTGTATAGCTTGTGTGTAGGATGTAGAGTAAACAAATAACTTACAATCGATCATACACTTTGTATGGTTAATTAGCAATTAGGAATAAAATTCCTGGTTTTACAGCTGTCCGTTCTAAATGTCCTGGTCGATAAAAGAAGCCTGACCACAAAACCTTCTACTTTCAAAGATGAATTTGAATTACTTAAACAATTGATATCTAAATAGTTGTCAAGTTACATTTGGCTTATTGCGAAAATTTAGTGACTGATAAAATTGCAAGTTTAGGGTAATTCATTATTGGAAAGTACTAATTTTAAACTAATTAACTTAAAATAAGAGTAAAATACTTCGTCACAATAGATAATAATTATACGTCAATAAGATAACTGTCAATTATTCTCACTTTATGTCAAAATCATGGCTACTAGATCAGATCGAAATGACTTTTTAATGAAAACGTAAAAATATGTATGGAAATATCGATTTTAGGTATAGGATATTATTCACAAAAATCGTAGAGAATTAATGTGCATTCAAAAATACAATAACATATAGTGTTTCATTTGAAAAAATTGAGAAAATACACTTTGAAATGTCCTGAATTAGCGCTAGCAGTATAAAATACACCCTGTATAATTATAATCAATATTTTGATGGTTGTGTCGTTGTAGTACATCCCTTAACTACATAATTACAAACCAAATCTTCTTAATTAATAGTAATACACACACAGCGAATTAATTTGTTAAACCTTGTTCCATCCAAAATTTTCATATTTTTTCGAATAACTCGGCAACGTCACGTCAAAAATCAAAAATCTGGAAGTCGTTGGAAAGGTAATTTTACACTGAATTCATAAATGTAAAAAAATCTATAAACGTTTCATTAAAAAAAAACCTCGAAGATGCTCCGCTGTAGCGAGTTACCCCTTATATTTCAAAATATATTTAACATCGCGCCTTTTGACACTTCCATAAAAAATTATTTTCCAAAGTCTTCTAATAAGGCCTGGACTTTGACGCACTATTGGAACACTCTGTATATTAGAAATAATTTATAATATAATTAGTCTTTTCTAAACTATCTTGCTAATTATTCGATTTTCATGTTTTCATGTATTTACTTGAACCATGAATAATTAATTGTCGGTGTCTAATTTTAACATCATTGGTATGTACGATATAATAAAATGCACGGATATTTGATTTTTATTTTATTTGTAAGAATTTCAGTTTTACAAAGGCAAACATTCATATTATGTAGATGTTACTAATTACGATCTAATTTAATTTGTCTTTTAATTAGGTAACAGTTATTTAAAATTTCAGTATTAATGAAAATAAATATTAAAAAAGATATGTTTAACATTTTATTCATTTTATATACAATCTTCTTTGAAACAATCATCGTTTTATTAAATTTTTGTCTTTTATCGCATTAAATTATTAATAGTTCGTTTTTATATTTACTTATATACATTAACAGTGTTTTTATATATAATGCAAACTTTATTACGCTACATTTTAGAAATAAATACATTTACCAATTTTCATTCTCATGTCACTGTCATGAGGTAATATAATCGACACAACATTTTTTAATACAATTTATTACTGACAAGAAGTATAAAATTTTACATGAGCTGGCCGTATTAGCTGGTTAGAAATAACAAATATTTCCAGTTAGATATTTAATAACCAATTTTCTGAAGGAAACGTATGCAACAAGAACATTTGCAATTCAAAATAAAAACAGGCTGAAATGCAAAATTAAATGCCATGGTTTATAAAGAAGCTTAAATAAACTGAACTTTAAAAAGATACTTATCATATTCTTATCCTATATTTGATTCGCATTAAAGTAATTTTAACTTAAAATTAATTGAACACCTTAAAAATGTACTTATTCCTCAGCTTCTTCTTCAGCGTCAGAACTAATTAGTCCAGGAACATCTTCGGCAATGGCTGGCTCTTCTTCATCATCATCTGGAGCTGCACTACCTCCCAAGTCATCAGCTAATGCTTTAGCCTCAGCTTCAAGAGCATCTAGTTCTGCTTGTTGCCTTTCCAACTCAGCAAGCTCAAACTTCTGTTGGATCAGTTCATCCATTTCTCTTTGTTTTCTCGTATCTTCATCTTCTGCGTCATCTGCTGATGCAGGTTCTTCTGCCACAGGTTCCTGTTCTTCTGCTACAAGTTCGTCTTGTACTTGTATTTCTTCTGGTTCGTTAGCTGCAAGGGCTTTAGCTTCAGCCTCAAGCGCATCTAACTCTGCTTGTTGTCGCTCTAGTTCAGCCAATTCAGCTTCTTGTTGAGCTAGTTCCGCCAGTTCAGCTTCTTTTCGAGCCACTTCAGCATCTTCCTTTGCCTTTTCGGCCAGTGCTGCTTCCTCTTTCGCCAATTCAGCTAATTCTTTTTCTTTTCTTTCTAGCTCAGCTAATTCTGCTTCCTGTCTTTGAAGTTCTGCTAATTCTGCTTCTTGCCTTGCCAATTCTTCCAATTCTGCTTGTCTTTTGGCTTCTTCTGCTAGTTCGGCTTCTTGTCTCGCTAATTCGGCAAGCTCCTCCGCTTGCCGGGCGAGTTCAGCCTCTTTTTCTTCCTCAGCCTGTCGCGCTAGTTCTTCTAGTCGCAACAGCTGTTTGCGTTCTTCTTCGGCTTTGGCTTCCTCTTCCAATCTCTTCTCCTCTTCTCGTCGAAGTCTTTCTTCTTCTTCTTTGCGGGCTTTTTCTATTTCAGCCTAAGAACAAAAACAGACACGTGTTATTTGAAAATTAATACTTTAAGAATAACATTTACACCATTAACAGGGTATAAGGACCTTAGTAAAATTAGGAAGATCATTTCTGATACGCAGTCTGCTATCCAGGACTGGTTTGTTGTACATAAGTTAATTTTAAATGATTGTAAAAGTTTCAATATGCTTTTCCCATATAAACTGCTGGCCACTCGAACTTACACATAGAAAATTTTAGGCAAAATTTAAAGTTCAATATTTTCAACAGGAATGTAAACTTTTGAACGCGGCTTACAAATTTTAAGAGCTAGTTTTTTTCGGATTAAGCTGCATGACGTATATTTATCGTAGGACCATAAGTTTATTATATACGGGGTGATCAATGAAGTCATGCAAAAAATCAAAAAGTTTGTATGAGTGAAATTTCCGCAAAAAATTTTTTTGGTCGTTGCAATATGGTTCGTTACTAAGGTAACATCAATATTTCTAGACGGTTTTGTCAGTTTTTGGATTAAGGCCCTTAGGCCTTGTACACACTACTCAACATAAAATTTGGATACCGAAATTTTTAAAATGCTATAACTTGACATTGGATTGACGGTTCTTGATGATTTTTGCGGATTTGGAATCCTTATTTCACGTAGATTTTCTATGGTCTAAGCATTTTATTTGAGGGTTGAAATTTACACATTATGCCGGGTCGATAATAAACAAAAACGTAGCGACAAAAACAAGTTTATTACATTATATTCTACAATGTACAAGATTGCTTAACAACGGCCAAAAGTCAATTCTTAAAAAATTTATAATTCTAATTCTGGTAATTTTTAATAATTAAGAAAAAATTGAACTAAAAAACTAAAAATGAATTTAATTTAAACTTAAATTAAAATTAGGTACATTAATTAAAAAAAAGAGAAGCTAATATTTTGTTGGTTCTCCTGCTCGTAATATTATTTCCCGACATCGATTTGGTAGAGTATCCACAAGATTACTTATAAAATCTTGTGGAATATTCTCCCATTCTTCACGAATGGTCTCACTGAGCGTTTCTAAGGTTTCAGGGGGTACATCAAGAGATCTTACTTTAAGTTTTAAATAAGACCAAACGTGTTCGATGACATTAACATCCGGAGACTTTGCAGGCCATCCATCCTATTGATGTTTTGTGCCTGCAAAAACTCTGTGATCCTTCGCGCTCTGTGAGGTCGAGCGTTGTCATCCACCAATAGAAGTTCTGGGCCGTAATGTCGAGCAAAAGGAACAACAATAGGTTCCAAAATTTCCTCCTGATAAACAGTAGCATTAATGGTTTGGTTGGTAATGAATAGCTCGGTTTTACCATTTCTTATGATACCTCCCCACACTGTAACACCTCCGCCACCAAATGCTTCTTGAGGGTCCATATTTTCCTCCAAATATCGCTGATTTGGCCTTCTCCAAACTAAAATTCGGCCATCGGAGTGAAACAAATTAAATCTTGTTTCGTCAGTAAATAAACAATGGCTCCACTCTGCATTACCCCAATTCGCATGCCGATTTGCCCATGCCCGCCTATTCGCTCTATGGTGTTGTAATAACCGCACACATTTTGCTCTGCGACGGGCTCTATAATTTAAAATGTTTGGCATTATGTTATGTTTTTTTAAAAAAAATCTCACCTCAAGTTGTTTTTATTTAATGTTCTTCTCACTGTTCTGTCCGAAACTCTCACCCCAGTTTGTTGTCTTAAAGAGTCATTTAGTTTTCTAGAGTTGTTTGTTCTATTCCGCATAGTTTCTCTCATTAAAATTCTTTCGGTTCTTTCGTTTATTTTTTTTTTGTATGTCCACCCCCATGCCCATAAATATGATCAACAGTAGTTTCGACGCGACGGATCAAATTATAAATTGTCTTTCGGCTGACATTGTAAATGTGCGCAATTTGCTGTTTTGACATTCCTTCGTTGAGAAGTCGAATGCAATTTTCCCTTTCTGCCGTGGTTAAACGCCTCATATTAATTAAACTTTACAAAATTATAACATTGAAATGTGTCAGATTATTTCTAAAATAATGTAAACAGTTTTTAATTGCATAGCAACAAATTTGTTTTTCCAATGCCTACTTTGAAATTGACGCGTCGCGTAGAAATTACACCCGATCATAATTATGGGCTTGGGGGTGAACAAAGAACTCTGTAAAACTGACTAACTCTTTAAGACAACAAACTGGGGTGTGAGTTTTGGACAGAACAGTGAGAGGAACATTAAATAAAAACAACTTGAGGTGAGAATTTATTTTTACAAAAACTTAAATAATGCCAAACCTTAGAGCGCGTCGTACCCTACGTTTTTGTTTATTATCGACCCGGCATAATGTGTAAATTTCAACCCTCAAATAAAATGCTTAGACCATAGAAAATCTACGTGAAATAAGGATTCCAAGTCCGCAAAAATCATCAAGAACCGTCAATCCAATGTCAAGTTATAGCATTTTAAAAATTTCGGTATCCAAATTTTATGTTGAGTAGTGTGTACAAGGCCTAAGGGCCTTAATCCAAAAACTGACAAAACCGTCTAGAGATATTGATGTTACCTTAGTAACGAACCATATTGCAACGACCAAAAAAATTTTTGCGGAAATTTCACTCATACAAATTTTTTGATTTTTTGCATGACTTCATTGATCACCCCGTATATAATAAACTTATGTTCCTACGATAAATATACGTCATGCAGCTTAATCCGAAAAAAACTAGCTCTTAAAATTTGCAAGCCGCGTTCAAAAATTTGCATTCCTGTTGAAAATATTGAACTTTAAATTTTGCCTAAAATTCCCTATGTGTAAGTTCGAGTGGCCAGCAGTTTAGATCCACACACGAGTTTACTAAACTGGTTAATGTAAAGTTTTATGTTACAGCCAAAGTTGAATTGAGGACATCATATTGAGTATCTGTCCAAAATTGTCTAAGAACTTATTTTTAGTAGACATTCTTTCGAAATTAGTTTCCAGGTAGATACTACAAGCAGCTTATCATGGTCTGATAATATTTCAGATATATTGTGGTCTGATAAGTTGTAGTTACGCTTTTTGGGCTATAACCAATATGAGTTATCAAGCCAACGTTAGGCCTGATCAATCAGTACACGACCATAATAATCGTAATGTATCCGATATTAGAGCGAGTTTTTTAAGATCAGGACCTAATAGGAAGGGCTCTAATTGTTATGGACCCAAGATTTTCAATAATTACCGCTGCTTGTTAATATTTAAAAAAAATATATTAAAAAATTCTGACTGGCAACATATGTTTGTTGTGAACACTAATAAATTGTCTCTGTCTATTTAATTCATTGTGGTTTTCACAAGTTACTATGTTTCTAATTAGAACAAAATTAGTCAACGTTACATTCCAAGTAAGCATTTTTTATCATTTATCATTCCATTAAAGATAATAAAATAAAATTAAAACTATATCGTAAGTTATGTTGTGTAATTATGGCAAAATGGATAAAACGTAGAACAAAGGTGAATGTGGGAGTGTACTTAATATTAAACTGCGGAGAGCAGCACCTTTTACAACAACCACTTTACTTGGGTGACTTCCTAGGAAAGGGATTACGGGTAAACGAATAGAAGGAGTACGTAGCACGGACGGCGGGGATGTAAAACTTTGTTGTAATTCAAGCAATTCTTAATAAACAAATCTTAGAAAGGGCATAATAATAATTAATATAAATAGCTATATACAGGGTGGATCATTAATAATAGGCCATAGTTCAGGGGTAGATTCTTTGGGCCAAAATATGAGGATATAACCAAATATGCTTTAGTAAAAGATACAGGGTGTCAAATTTCTAATTATTTTTTTGTTTTTTTGCAATAACAACAGCCTCTTGACTGAAATTACTAGAGGAACTTTTTTTTATTCTAAGAAACAATAACTTATGTATTACATCGCGTTAGATCTTAGAAGGCGCCGCAGGACCTGTATCTGATGAGGAATTTTTTTTCATATTTTTATGACGAAACGTTGTGGTATTTTTGACCAGAAAATCTGATTAGGGCGTCATTTCCACGTATAAAAGGTACTTTGAACTTCTTGATAACTCCAACCGTTTTCGAGGAAAGTGCCGTAGAGCATTTCAATAATTTTTTGAAAGAGAAATTCAAATTTATTAAAACAAAGTGTATTTATTGAAAAAAGTACAAAACGTAAGGGAAAACAAAATCATAACAGCATAAACTCTTTCTCACTTTCCTATAAACTAATGGATTATTTTCATGGTATTGAGATAAATACATCAATCAAAAGATTGTCTAAAATAAGGATCTAATCTTATTAGAAGACCAAAAAATAACGTAAAAGTTGACTTAATCACATTATAAACTTTCCCTCCATGCAAAAACCTCATTGCTCCAACTTAGAGTAAATGTTCTATATTGTCTCCACTTACTTCTATGCCTTTTCTGATTCTATTCATAAAAGTTTTCTTACATTGAAACGTACATTTCCCTGTCCTCTAATAAAATTCGCTACGTGTTGTATTTTGTCCCACAGTTCTTCTCTTGAGTTGATAGCACTTGCATAGACTAAGAACTTCATATGTCCCCACACATAATAATCCAAAGGATTATAATCAGCACTCCTTAGTGGCCAAGCAAACTCACTTCCTCGACCGATCCATCTGCGTGGGAAAGTCTCATCAAGATAATTTCTGACTTCAATGGAGAAATGAGGGGGAGCTCCATCTTGCATGAAAAACATTCTGTTCTGTATATCAGCAAGAGTATTTTGAAGAAAAAATAGGTAACACTGTTCATTTAAATTTGGAGGAAGGATAAATGGTCCCAATAATTGATCGCCGATGATCCACACCAAACGTTAATCTTAAATTCTTGCTGAAAATGCCTTTCTTCCACAGCATGAGGCTTTTCTACTTCCCAGTAATGGATATTTCTCCAGTTAAAAACGCCTCGGCGAGTAAAAATTGCTTCTTCTTTAAGTAAAGTGATCTTAACAACATTTCGATCCCCGCTGTGTTTATTTAGAACAAATCGACAAAATTGTAGCCCTAGTGGAAGATCCCTTCGAAGTAACTTTTGTACAGGACATATTGTTTACTCACCCCTGTTGCCGCTGCTGAACGACTTGAGCTGACTTGAGGATCTTCATCCTCACGAACTAAAATTTCTAGTTCTTTATCTGGAGTAATTCGTTTCGGTCTTCCTATATCGTTTTTATGGCGAGATGAACCCGTTTCTCCCCAACGACGAAACAGATCTTTGAAAATCTTATGGCCTGTCTGTATTCTATTTGGATATTCCAATGAGTATCTCCTCGCTGCAGCACGTCCGCTAAAATTATTTTGTGCGTAAACACATATCATATCCCTCATTTCCCTATTTGAAAAATTATTATGTCTCGACATTGTAAATAAAGAAGTTAATGAAATTAGCTCGAGAAACACAAGAACAAAATAAAATGATTAAATGACGTAAATGACGAGAACAAAAACGTAACCAAAGCACACTTTTCAATAAATACACTTTGTTTCATTAAATTTGAATTTGTCCTTCAAAAAATTATTGAAATGTTTAACTGCACTTCCCTCGAAAACGGTTGGAGTTATCAAGTTATACCAAGTGTACCTTTTATACGTGGAAATGACGCCATCATCAGATTTTCTGGTCAGAAGTACCACAACGTTTGGTCAGAAAATAGTATGAAAAAAATTAATCATCAGATACAAGTCCTGCTTCGCGCCCTCTATGATCTAACGTGACGTAATACATAAATTATTGTTTCTTAGGATAAAAAAAGTTCCTCTAGCAAATTTGGCGAAGATCAGTCAAGAGGCTGTTGAGTTATTGCAAAAAAACGAAAAAACAATTTGAAATTTGACACCCGTATCTTTTTCCGCAGCAACATTTTACTAAAGAATATTTGGTTATATCCTCATATTTTGGCCCAAAGGATCTATTCCTGAACTATGGCCTATTATTAATAGTCCACCCTGTATTTTGAAATGAACTATAAAACTTTTTCTTTAAACCCTCTTAGTACTACCATTTGAGGTAACTAGTTTTATTTGAAATTAGATATATTTTACACATAATATAATAAGTATGAAGTGCCTGTATATTATTTAAACATTTTTTCTTTTTCTCTTCTTAAATGACATAAAAGATATATAGTTACCTGCTTGGCTAATTCCGCCTTCCTTGCCAATTCTGCTTGTCTTTCACGTTCAGCAGCTTTTTCAGCTGCTGCCTGAGCTGCAAGTTCTTCTTGCCTAGCTAGTTCCGCTTTCCTAGCGGCCTCCTCTTTCTTTGCTTGTGCTTCTTTTCTTGCCTGTTCCTCCGCCAAAGCTCTAAAAGTATAAAAGTAAAACATATATGGCTGATTTATTTAAATTTAAACTTAATATTTTAAATGTTCTAGTTATAGTCTAGTCTAGTTATAAAATTTCATACAATTGACATCTTAACCATAAAATAGGAAATATGAAAACAATTTTGTGGTGACTCTGCGTTTTTTTCTTCAAACTACAGTATCTGGAGCACTTATAAACACCTAAAAAGTTCAAGCAAATATCTTTGAAACTTTACTCCCAAATTCAATGGTCTTTCACAGTTTTCTTGAAAGCCGTTAGCATCTGTGAAAATTATGAAAAATAACTGCTTTTAAAACTTTTGAAGCCCGATATTCTGACCTCACACGTTAAATCTGGTTAAGAACTAAGTTAGATATAATCTCATAATCTGTGTTTATACTACGCGTATAATTATTTTATTTTAATAAATGTGTGTTGCAAAAAATAGTTCGAGTTTTAGTGGGAGTGGGAAAGAAAACTCGGACAATTGTATATTTAACCGGTAGTGCTTCAATAAGTAAACTTTGTCTCATGCAAATGAGTTAATGAGAGATAACACTTTACTTCTTGATGAAACTACTTTGTTTCTAAATATTATGTTTCCATAAACTATAGAATACCGCGGTCCCAATTCTTTATTGTTCCTGAATTCAGAGAAAATCAGTGTTTTGGAGTAAGATCTCTTTTTTGTAACTAGAAAAGTTTCGTTTCATTTCTTTTCTTAGATTTTCCTATAATTCTAAGCGAACTTACAGCTAGTTGATATTGCCTAAAATCAAAATTGAAAATTGACCCTCTACGTATAAACTATTTAAAGTGCGACCTTAGGCGTATTTTTGAAGCTAACATTTGTTGAGAAGTAAGAATACATTTGTTACCCCCACACCTCCTCTTCCTCCTCTTGCGTCTCATGTCGTCATGGAAAGATGTTGTGTAGTGTAGTGGCGTTAGACTCGCTCACAACTTTTGTTACCTACGTTAATAATAATCAAGACGATTGATCTAATGTGATAATTAAGTACATAAATAATACCAAACTAATATGGTAATTTGTCACCCAATTAAGTCAGTTGCAATAGCTAGTCTGCTCACACATATACCGCGCTGTCGGTTCATTTGAAATGCTAATTACCTACTAATTAGCTGTACTGTACTACTGTAGATAGTCCAATTATATAAAGACGTGATGAATAATTAATTATTGGAACCCCTACAATAAAGAAATATATCTTTTCTACTGAATATTTATGGAGTACTTATGAAACTAAGACAATACATGATTAAATTCATTTTATAGATATCTATACCCCTACATGAGATAATCAAAATATGCAGTAAATATAATTTTAAAATGAAAGCATTAATAAATATGTGCTTTCACAGATATCTGTTTATTTGCATTCGGAGTAACGTACTGGGTATCAACAAGATCGCTTTCCTTTAATTTGAAACGTGTTACATGATACTAAAACCATATTTTCTAATTCCCTTATCAAGTTGCTACGACGCCGACGTCCGATTTCACCTGAAGTGATCCCAACTTTTGATTTGTATATAGCACACCCTGTATATTTTTACATTTTTGAAATCTAGAGGTTGTTCTGCATATGACTACACTAGATTCATCTCTGTTCGCCATTTTGAAAATTTTACAGAAAGTTTTATTTTCACTTTTTCCGAAAATCGCTTTTTTCGAAACTACTTAAAATTTTTAAATCTTTTGTACTACAGTTAAGTATAATTTTTCAATACAAATCTAACGATAGTTCAAATGTGCTTTTAGAGGGCGGAATATTAAACATAATATTTTTAGTCGCAAACTCCTCTATACTGCAACCAAAGTTACAAATCTGGCGCGTTAAGTGTAATAATTGCATATTACCATCAAAACGCTAATGCTTCGATTGCAACAAACACCAGCCGAAAGAGTAATCCTACTTAAAGGAGCTCCCTTGCCAGTCGTCACACACCACTTGCAGACTGCAGTTTCGAGCTGTTGGCTCTCGTCAGTGCAAGGTAGGTATGCGACGACCGACATGAGAATCCTTTGACTATAGTACATCCCGGTATTTTCACAATAGCGACATGTAAAACAGCCAGCAGGCGCCATCTATATAGTCAAAGGATTCTCATGTCGGTCGTCGCATACCTACCTTGCACTGGCGAGAGCCAACAGCTCGAAACTGCAGTCTGCAAGTGGTGTGTGACGACTGGCAAGGGAGCTCCTTTAAGTAGGATCACTCTTTCGGCTGGTGTTTGTTGCAATCGAAGCATTAGCGTTTTGATGGTAATATGCAATTATTACACTTAACGCACCAGATTTGTAACTTTGGTTGCAGTCTGGTTACTTTCCTTATAGTAAAATAAGGATTTATAGAGGAGTTTGCGACTAAAAATATTATGTTTAAATCTAACGATGTATCATAAAATAATTATTCATCCACGTTTTCGTTTGCGATTGTTGTCAAATTGAAAATCTGCCAATTCATCAGGTATACCTTGGCAGAATAAATTGAAACATATGAATAATAACTAATGTTCACGAGTTTACGTGGACAACGAGATTTACCAACAGTGGTATGTTTAATAGACAAAACACAAGGTACTCGTATGTAAATGAGCATAGAATAAAACAATTAAAGTTTCAAGAAAGATTTAGCGTAAATATTTGGGCAGATATACTCAACACTCGAAATGTAAAGCCAATTTATTTTCAGGGGAATTTAATGAGCGAGCGATATATAGAATTTCTAGAGAATACAGCTGAGATATTGTCAAGCAGTAATTAATCGTTATTTATTTTATTATTCATGCGAAACACCCAGTATGTTACTTTATTCTTGAGTAGAAATTAATATCTATAAATCATATTATAATATTCCAAAGTGTTCAAGTAGAATGCCGCATCAGCTCTGGTGCGTTTAACTATGCCATCCAGTAACTAGGCCACTGGATGGAATTGCTGACTCGCAAAAATCAGCTAGCAAGAGTAAAGTAACAGCTGAGAGAACTTGGACAAATAATTTAGTTGGGTCTTCGAAATGTAATCGGGAAGTTGGGTTTTTAAAATATAAAGAAGAAGATCTTTTTTGGTGCATGGAGCGTGGCCCAACTGCCCTCTGGTAGGGGTGGCTCCCGGAAGGTTATATTGTAAGTACCATTTGTTTTATTTTCAATTATGTAGTTGAATAAACCTGTAGCCTGTTGTTTTTTACCACCTTGTTTTATTTACCAGGTATTCACTTAGCCCTCAACGTAACAATATTTTTGGAAAATATGCCCCTGGCAGAAAATAGACGTTTTTACTTTCAACAGGTTAGTGTCTCGCCCCACAAAGCACATGTAGTAACAAATTATTTATAGCGACGATTTGGACAGCGGTTTTTTGCGATTAATTCGATAGCCTACTCATTCCTCGGACCTTACCCCATTTGATTTTTTTGTGGGACTATACAAAAACTTGGTGTACATAGCGTTTCCGACAACACCCGAAAATAAGAAGCATTTGCCAATATGAGCCCTAAACTGTACGTAGTGTTGTCGGAGAAAACGTTTTGCGAGGAAGGAAGCGTAGATCTTCATGAGGTAGACATTTCGAAATTTTGATTGGTGTCCAAAAATATTTAATTTTTTTATTGATCGTTGTTAACAAATGTTTTACTTGTTGATCTGATTAATTAAAAAGTATGCTTTTTGTAAGTTTTAATTTTTAAAATCATAATAAGTTTGAATGAGCAGTTAGTATCGTGATAGGTCATTATATTCGTATTAAAAAATTACATTTAACTGAATTATGAAAGTGATACTGTCATTTGAAAATTTTGAAAAAAGTGATTTTTTCAACTTTGGACCTTTCTGTAATGCAGATAAACATCAAAAGAATCCAATACATATTTTTGTTCAATAATTTATGAACATTGAGTATACATTATATTATATTATTACCATAATATCATTCACAAAAAGTTAATAGCAAAGGTGAGAAACTAGTTCGACCTATAAATAATTTTTGTATAAACTCTTTCTTTTTGTGTTATTGACATTTGAATGCAGGAGTTGATAAAATGGCCAAATTGCAGATTTTCTGGATTACTTTTTAACCAAACTTAACGAGTAAGGTATTAAAATGTCGGTCCTCAAAAGTACTATACCTGACATTACACCTGACTTTGGTGATGAATTTGGGGATGAGCCTCAAAAAACTTTGTGATGTTCATTAATACCGGATGATAGAAAGCAAAATATCTTTTCTCAAGCACAAAATAACCTTATTTAATTTGGGTATTACAAAATTCATCCAGTAATTTGACACTAAGTGATAGGTGAAGGGAACTTACTCATAAAATATGTGTATAAAATATTTTATAAAAAAAATTTCTGTTAATAGGTAAAAAACTGCGAGAAGTTTAATAAATTGCAAGAACCAGACTTTTTAATAACTAGAACTTAAAATTATAGTAGATACTTATTAAACAAATGAAAATCTCTCACATTTTTTATGTATAATATAAAATCAAAATATAAACCTTTTTGTTAACAATCGGCATTTAAAATTTGAAATTTTTAATTTTTCATTAATATTTGATAGTGATAAATGTTATAAAACACTTAGCAACACAATTTTTAGAATCCATTTTTTTACAGGTTTGGCAAGTAGGATATTCTTTTATATGGACTAAAAATGACTTCCATATGCAGCTATTTTTTTTTCTTGAAACGTCAGAAAATTATGACACTTCTTACTCAGTTCATGACATTAAAGTTTGAAATTTCAGGCGGCAGCGCGTTGCCATTAGCAACAGCAGTAGAAGTACTGTTGCTTCCGCTCGAGCCTACTTTTACTTCCTTGCTAATGGCAACGCACAGCTAAATTTTTATCTTTATTTTTTTATAGCTAATCGACGTTTGAAGAAAAAATAACATGTCTTATTCGGAGTAAAAGCCACTTTCACTCCTTAAAACAATATACTATTTTTTCTCCAAATACTTTTAGTGTCGCTCGTTGAGTTACTGCCGCTCAGCTGAAGAGAAATGATAGTTTAACTTGTCATAAAAGTCAGGTTTTTGAATGTTTGAAGAAAATAGTATATTGTTTTACATAAAGCATGCTACTATTTCTTTAGACGTCGAATATGAATTAAATAAATACTGTTACTTTTTCTTCAAGTAATTTGCCGCTCGTGAGCGACAGTACAAGTCTTTATTGCCGCTTAGCGGAAGTGACAGGTTTCTACTTGCGCTCAGATTAAGTGTCAGAAAAATGACGGTGTAAGTTTACAAAATTTGTCATTAAAGTCATGATCTTTCGACGTTTGAAGAAAAAATAATTCATTATATTCTTAAAACAACAAAATAAAACGTGTGCGAATTTAGAAATAAAACGGTTGCCAATTGTTGCACTCACTTTTCTTCTGCTAACCTCTCTTCCTCCTTCTTTTTCTTTGCTTTAACTGCATCCTCAACATCTGTAGAGCTCCTGTCCTTTTTCTCTTCCTCGTAGATATGTGCCAAACGGGCGGCTCTTGCTTCCCGTAGCTGCTTCATCTCCTTTTGTTGCTGTTCATCGACAACTGTCTTCGCCGAGAACTTTCGAGATGGACGGGAAGCTGATAGAGGTACTGCAAATTGTGAAGCTGTTAGCAATTACAATATTATTAATATGTGAATGATACAACAATAATTACAACGATTTGATATGATACTGCAAAGCTGTGTGTGGTTTTGTGATTATTGTGGATGTGTATGAAAGGTAACCTATACAGGCTTTTGAAGGCTAAAAAAAATTATTAACACGCAAGAACCAGCCGGGAAATTTAGTTAAGGTTATAATTAAGAGAGAATTAAAAACGAGATAAAGTGAAATTGTAAAATGGGGGTGCTCTTTAGGGGTCGAAAGTGGTTTTTTGCAATTTTCGGCGAAAGGTAACCTCCTAGCGGAAAATGTCTTTCACAAAAGTTTTAGACAATAAAAAAATCTAAAACTTTCATTTAAGGTATTTTTCAGCATAACCTCACATTTTTCGAGAAAATTGCGGAAAATAGATTTTTCGGTTATTTTTTCTCTCGTAAAAATAATTCAATTTACATGAAATTATGTGAAAGTATACCTTTTTGCATTGAATAAGCATGATTTTTTTGGAATCTGAGAAACAAATAGTTTCCGAGGTATTTACATTTTTCAAAAAAAAAAAAACGAAAATCTTCCACAGAAAACCTTATTGGTCTTTTTTTATATTTAAATATTCCATCCGGGCTCATTTTAACCGTTGAAATGTTTACATTAAAATTGTCTATATATATATATATATATATGAAAAATACTAGGTTCTCGGGTTGAACCGCGTCTGAGATTGTTAATGTCTCGACGTTTCGGCTCCCGTTTTGGAGCCATTTTCAAGAGAAAAAGTTTGTCAAGTACAAATTGTCAAAGAAAATAATGCTAGGAGTTCGTGGAACTGGTTCGATTCCGGGGTCTCAATTTGCCTACTCCCCAGATCTCACCACGATCCGTCTCTAAGGCCTCAGCCTGCCTACTCCTTAGAGCGAACTCACTGGCAGTATCGGACGAAGTGTTATTTATACGAAAGCTGTCTGTGGGTGGGAGAGTGGTGGGGGGTTGAGGGTCTGTTGATGGAGGCATCAGAGCAGAACGGCTGCTATCAGGATTATGAGGTGTGGATGAATATTGTGGGGCTAGCCTGGAGATCTATGATTTCCAAGCGACTGGAAGACGATGACCGTCATCCCTTTTGTTTAGACAATTGGGACGTTTTTCAATCTCAATTGCTTCGCGGATGATTCGCGGTTTCTGGAAAAATGATGGTGCTATGGTTTTGGTATTATCGAAGTCTATATTATGGCCTGTTAGAAGGCGGTGTTGGGCAAGTGATGATGTGGGATCGGATTTTCTAACTGCAAGACGATGTTCATATATTCTATTGTTAATCCGTCTGTATATATATATATATATATATATATATATATATATATATATGTATATATGTTTATAGTTTATTTTTCATGAAACCGCTTAAAATTGAGAAAAACCAAAAAAATTACTTCGAATCACGAATTTTTGAATATCTTTTATTATTTTCAATTTTTTAAAAGCTATTTATGCAGCTGATGGATTAAATTTCAGTGACAGAATTCACTTCAAAGTAATATTACTAATGTTGAATGAATTTAATTGAAGAAAGCGGCGGAAAGCATCCTGAAATTTTTAAATAAATAACAGATTAATAAAAAATCTTTTAAGTTATGCATTTTGAGCAACAAAAATGTATCAAGCCTAGCTAGTATTCTTAAAAAATAATGCAGATCAAATAACCATTGCAAAAATGGATCTCAACTTGAGCTGGTATTTACAAAATAAAAAAAATGGATGTCGTTAAATCAACTAAAATTTGAGCATTTCCAACTGGCAACTAACAAATCTATTTTTAAATTGGAAAAACTTTCCTCAACTGAAGGAGAAGCTGCACAAAACTCCTACAGGGTTTATTACCAATTGCAAACTTGGTGTGGTTATTTGGGCAACGAGCCCGATAACAAAACAGCTAAGCAATGGGACTGGAACGAACATCTAGGTAGACTCGTGCCCAAATTTATCTCAGACAGTTCAGGCTTAATTTCCGAAGAATTATTAAATAGTATTCGCTGCAGCTGTGAAAGTGGTTGTAATAAACAAAGATGTGGCTGCCGAAAACACGGCTTAAAACGTACCAATTTATCAAGTAATTGTCATGAAAACTGCTCAAATACCGATAAAGAAATAATATTTGAAGACTTAAGTGATTTGGAAGACACTATCTATGAAGAGCCAGCAAAGAGTCTCGATATTGAAATTGAAGAGTTCGAAGACGTTGATAATCTCGAAGATCCTTCAGAATTTGAAAGTTTTATTGGTGAAAAAGAACAACCAAAATGCAAAAGATCTAAAATTCGTTAGAATTTTATATTTTTTCATATATTTTTTGTTTTTATAGAAAGATGACGAAATAATATTTTTCTGAAGACGAAGCGAGTTAAAATATGCAAAAAAATTAATAAAACGGTTGTTTTACTTAATAATTATTTATTTAAATTATTTTATTCAAATGTATCTAAAACAGATTACTCATCATTTTACCATTTATTTAGTGAACAAATAGTAAAATATATATTAATAAAAATACTGGGCCAGTGAGCCTTAACTCTAGCTTACGACTTTCAGTACGGTACGGTACATTACCATTAAAAACTTAAGTTTCAGAATGATTTACCCCACTTTCTTCATTTAAATTCATTCATTCATCTTTAGTAATATTACGTTAAAGTAAATTCTGTGATTGAAATGTAACACATTATTTGCATAAATAATAAAACAAATTGAAAATAATAAAACATATTGAAAAATTCGTGATTCGAAAAGGCATTTTTTGGTTTTTCTCAATTTTAAGCGGTTTCATGAAAAATAAACCATCAACAAATTAGACAATTTTAAGGTAGACATTTAAAATGAGCCCGGATAGAATATTTAAATAAATAAAAAAAACACTAATAAAGCTTTCCGTTGAAGATTTTGGTTTCTTTTTCGAAAAATGTAAATATCTCGGAAACTATATGTTTCCCAGATTAAAAAAAACATGCTTATTCAATGCAAAAAGGTATACTTTCACGTAATTTCAATTAATTGAATTATTTTTACTGGAGAAACAAATAAAAAACTTAAAAATCAGTTTTCCATCGTTTTCTCAGAGGTTTGAGGTTATGTTGAAAAAAGCCTGACTTGAGAGTTTTAGATTTTTGTATTATTTACAACTTTCGTAAAGGACATTTTTCGCTAGGGGTCACGTTTTGCCGAATATCGCAAAAAAACACTTTCAACCCCTAAACAGCACCCCCATTTCACAATTACACTTTATCTCGTGTTTAAATTTGTTTTATCTCTTAGTTATAACCTTAACTAAAATTTCCAGCTGGTCCTTGCCTATAGTAGAATGCAGGTTTTCACGGCCGTTGTCTAATGAAGTAGATTCTTCCGGGTCTTGCCGTGGTCGTCGAACTTGACTTGACGTTTCGCTGATCATCCTGTCAGCTTCTTCAGACAGGAAGCTGACAGGATGATCAGCGAAACGTCAAGTCAAGTTCGACGACCACGGCAAGACCCGGAAGAATCTACTTCATTGGTCCTTGCCTGTCAATATTTTTTTTTTTTTTTAAAAGGTATGACACCAACCTAATAATTTAATAACGTTACTTTATTTTTTATAATTTAAAATTTGATGAATATTCCTTTCTTCTTCTTTGGTTTTCTACCACTTGTGGTATCCTAAGATAAGAGTGGCCATTATATGCAGAAAATATCTTGAGCAGGAAAAAAATGTGTAGGCTAATATTGCGAAGAATGAAACACTGTGGGATAAATATGTGTAGGATAATTAAAGCCATGTGCAGAAAAAAATGCAATGTTTAATGATAAAATACAGAATCTTTCGTGTGCAGGAAAAGATCAAAGTGTATAGGATAATTTGTGTAGAATGTGGCGTATATAGGAAAATAGTGTAATTTAACATACGCCGCAAACAAGAGGTCTTTTAAAAACATTGATTAGAATTAGTTCCCGAAACGCCAGCATAATACGTTATTCTTGTGTTTATTCTAATTTATATTGGGTGGCAAAAAAATACTTTCCGACATGAACGTCACAGGCATAGAGGTTATTTTTCAATTGGATAATAATTACGTTGTTTTTTCACTATTTTAAAAGAGAACACATATAAAAAATCTTAAAATGAATACGTTTTTTATGTAGTTCGAAATTGTATAAGAATATTTTATACTTGGTCTTACTTTGGAGTAAATTACTGATTTGGCCTACTGCTTGGACCCAGTAGCCTGAGTAAAAACAATTTAAGCTCATACTTTATCTCTCTTTTATTCGTGTTCAAGGCATATATGACTGGCTTTTACTCTCAAGTATTTTATATTATTTACTTATGTTGATCCTTGACACTCTCTTATTGTTCTGTAAACTCAAAACACCCAAACTTTTATAATCGATGCGTATATTTGCCCAAGACAGAGTTCTTTATCTGTTTTGCATCCATGATCTAATGTAGCAAACACATGCACGTACAACTCTTTCCAGTATATAAAAGATTAAATGAGCCAGCTTTTCAGTATCACATAATTTCCTGCATTGTCATCTCGATGAGAGCCACCGAGAATTTGTTCAGTCGACTTCATTCCAGCAATTCTTCATCCCTAGAAGTATGTAGCTTAATGTCAACTATACAATAAAATAACGGATGCCATGACGTTGGATCTATTGTTGTTGAGTACAATAATCTGTGGCAATCTGGTTTATCAAATAAATACTTTAATTAATTAATTGATGATTATTTTTAATTCTAAAATTAGACATAGATGGTATGACTAATTCCTTCTCAAAAATCCGCCCCTATGGGGGGGAAGAATTAAGCAGTTTATGAATAGGGAAGTAATTAAAACTATAATAGTATGTATAGAAATGAAATTAGGTCTCTTTCAAAACAATCATTGAAGTCGATTGAGAAATGAGGGAGGTTTAACTCTATAAAGATAGGATGTAGGGAACACAGTTATATGGGAAATTTAATCCAAGTTGACCGTTTATTTCCTCTATAGACAGTTATTACCATTCAATAAAGAACACAATACGCTTAAGATCTGAAAGCGGCAGTTTCAGCAGATATCGAATAATATACAACAATTAATCACTTTCAAGATTTTAACATTGATGATAACCAAAAACGAAATCAAATGCCTTGTTTGAAATGAGATACAGATTTATTATGTAAAACAGGCAACATCGATGTTGATATTCTTTTATTAATAAAGTTGAAAAGAAATTTGATAGATAATCAAACTTCCACATTATTCGTTGATCCCAAGAATGTATCTGATTCTGTTCCACTCGATAGAATCTCTAAACAGTTCTTCATATGTTATCGAAAAAGCGGTACTCATAAAATATATTATACTAGTAATAGTCCAGCCGAAATATGTTTTTTTCCGAGAAATATATGGAGGCAGCACTTTTTTACATAAATTTGTAGGTTTCTACGAGCTGAACATGGTGTTAAATGGCGGCAAAATTTCAGGCTGGAGAAGTTGATGAAATTAACAGAGTGTTACTTAACGGCGTGCTAAAATTTCAGGATTTCGGTTATTGAAACAGCTAACCTATTTTTTGTGAGCTATATTTCTGTAAAAAGAAATTTGAAATCCATAGCCTCCTTTGTGAGATATATTACAAAAACCTGAAAAATAGAAAAACCACAAACGGTTATAGCTTCCTTATTTGAGGAGATGAAAAAAGTTAAAGGGATGAAAGTTGACGGCAAAGACAATAAGAAAAATGAAAAGAACAAATCTTAAAGTAGGCCATAACACCAGAAACTCCGTTTATTTTTCTCTTTCCAACGGTATAAAACATGTCACAAAAATTTTAACTGATATTGTCAATATTTAATGATTTACGAAAACCACTATTCATATCATTGAATCGTAAAAATCAGCTATGCTATGATTAGTGAAAAACAATGTATACAGTTATTAACAAATCTAACAGATTCGAGTTCTAAGACAAGTTTCATATCAGTAATTATGGTGTATGCCAATAATAGCAAATTCGATATGATTAGCATTTATTGTCAGTACAATTTTGACGCTTAGGTGGCAGTCATGGTTTACGGAGATAGATTGGCTTATTTTCAAAAACAGGAATAAGGAGGGGGCATGTTGTGGATAATGTAATAAAAGTGAATAGAGTATTGAATTATGTTAATCAAAATGAAGAAACCTTTGAGACAAATTCAGAGAAACTGTCGCATAAAAAAGACAGTGCAAGAAAATATTAAAAAACGGATTTCGATGCTACAAAATGAGGAAAGTTCAACATTTAAATGGGGCAGATAAGCCGAGGAGAGTAAGACTTTCTAGATGGTTGTTAAATAAAATAAGGAATGACCCGCTGATATTTAGCAAAATTCTGTGCTCGGACGAATCAAATTCTTTTAATAATGGATTTTTCAATAAAAATATGCATTCAAAGTGAACACGAGAAAATACACATTGGTGCAGAGACACTGCTTTCTACGAATGTTTTGGTGGGTCTTTTAGATACTAAACGTAATTGTACCTTATTTTTATTATGGTAAATTAACCGGTCGTAGATACCTTAATTTCCTGCAAAACGAATTTCAAGATTTTCTTTATGAACTAACGGTAAAATATTCAATATTGACACTATGAATTAAAATTTTTGTGACATGTTTTATATTAAAACATAATATTTTTAGTCGCAAACTCCTCTATAAAATCCTTATTTTTCTATAAGGAACGTAACCAGACTGCAACTAATAGCTACTCTCCGGGCTATGTGCCCCGCCGAGCGCTGAATTACAAGTTACAAATCTGGCGCGTTAAGTGTAATAATTGCATATTACCATCAAAACGCTAATGCTTCGATTGCAACAAACACCAGCCGAAAGACTGATCCTACTTAAAAGAGCTCTCTTGCCAGCCGTCACACACCACTTGCAGACTGCAGTTTCGAGCTGTTGGCTCTCGTCAGTGCAAAGTAGGCATGTGACGACAGGCACGAGGATCCTTTGACTATTTGGTACATCCTGGTATTATTACAATAGCGACATGTAAAATAGTCAGCGGGCGCCATCTAGCGGTCCAGTGTCTGTTGCAATCGAAAAATAAATAGCCTGACTGGGCTTTGCATAGTTCAAATGTGCTTTTAGAGGGCAGAATATTAAAACATAATATTTTTAGTCGCAAACTCCTCTATAAAATCCTTATTTCTCTATAAGGAACGTAACCAGACTGCAACCAACAGTTACTCTCCTGCAGTCTGCAAGTGGTGTGTGACGGCTGGCAAGAGAGCTCCTTTAAGTAGGATCAGTCTTTCGGCTGGTGTTTGTTGCAATCGAAGCATTAGCGTTTTGATGGCAATATGCAATTATTACACTTAACGCGCCAGGCTTGTAACTTGTAATTCAGCGCTCGGCGGGGCACATAGCCCGGAGAGTAGCTGTTGGTTGCAGTCTGGTTACGTTCCTTATAGAAAAATAAGGATTTTATAGAGGAGTTTGCGACTAAAAATATTACGTTTTAATATTTCGCCCTCTAAAAGCACATTTGAACTATGTTTTATATTGTTGGAAGGGGAAAAATATACGGAATTAATGGTGCCATGGCCTATTTTGAGATTTGTTCTTTTCATTTTTGCACAAGAGCGTATGTCAAAACCAACTGAGTTTTTCGAATTTTTACACGCTTTATATTAGCTTCATTTGTATGTTTGTTTGTATTATGATGTATGTAAACTTTTTGAATCTTTGAACGAGATTCTCAACCATTTCAAAACGTCAGATTAAACTGAAACTTTGCACATTTATCAAGCACCGACGACAATATAATAATTTGGCAACTTTGTCTTAATATCCTTACCAGGATTATCAGGATAAAATAAAAATATTAAAAAAAAAACTACTAATGCATTAGACGTTCTGCCGGAGGCGCCGGGGTTATGAATATCCTGCCTCTGAGAGGGTTGACTGTTTAATTGTCTATTACTCGCGGGAACAACAATGAAATTAAACTACAACACAAAATAAAGCGATGGCGAAAAAGAAATATAGTTTAAAAAAACTAAAAAACAGGCTTTATTAGCAAACCGAACTAGTAAAAATAAAGTTTAAATATTGTATTGCAAAAATCGTGGGGTGCAGTAAAAATATAGTAAAAAGCACCCCTGGCCCTCGTAAAATAGACAGACAGTATATATTATATTATTTATTTAACGAAATTCCCCGCCTAAATTTTTTCCGTCGTTTAACAGCTTGTTCAGCACGTCCTACAATTTAGTGTAAAAAATGCTTCCTCCAGATTTTTCTGAAAAACCACGTTATTTTTCCTGTTTTGGCAGGCTATATACACAATATTCAAAAAACATTATAAAAGTATGCTGTCAAATGAAGAAATAATACTCTGTCTCTCGAAAACTAAAGGCTTGAATGTGGTCGAATGCAAAAGTCATCTATCCTGGGATCTCACCATGCAAGGCATAATTCTGGTACATACAATTATTAATTCAACCGGATGTGGGGAGGATTGTATTTAATTTATTGACTCCTCGAGCGGTAATTGAGATCACGGGAAACCGGAAAATACAATATTTAAAAATGAATAACAAATACAAAATTACAGAAGATGGTTATCCCGATTTATTTAAATGAAAATATCATGATGTAAATAAACGAAATACCTTGTGCTGTTGATTCTAATTTCTGAGTTCTTGTTTATTTTTTGCCAAATCTATGCTATGAAATTAAAATATAAGCAAATTTTATTCTCTTCAATATCAATTTCTCTCTAACATAATAATTAGACTTAGATTATTTTTCTCATTGAAAAGCAAACCTTCATGTTTATATCAAAATCACATCTAATTGATTTTTCAATGTCTCAATGGAAAAATAACTTGTTTTGAAGAATCCAAGATAACAAGTTAAGATTTTAATGCTTATATTGTACTTTTATTTCCAATTTTATTCTAACTGTCTAGTTACATAAAGATTCTTAAACAAAAATCTTGATATAAAATGGTATATTATAAATATATAATATAATTTATTTCTGTTCTCTTGCTGCTATAATTTTTTCAAATTATTCTTTAACACGGTTATTAATATCCAATTATTCTTTTAACTGTATCCTAGGATATGTACCTATGTTGTTCTTTAAAAGGATTACTATTACGGTTTTTCAATAAAATTGCATTTCCAACCTGCTGATTTGACATGTTTATCCAGGTAGATTGAAAAGAACTTTCGATGCTCATCTACTGACCGAATTCCTAAAATAAACAGAAGACACATGAGGATTGCAAATGTGGTTTAATTGACAATGCAAATCAATTAGTATACATATTTTACCTACGAGAGCAGTGGGAAAGATATGTAAGATGTGTATGGGTGTATGTATGAATGTATGTACCTATGTGAATTCCCAAATTATCTTTAGTAGTGATTTAAACTTCCTTATTATAGTTAGCATATTCATAACATTATTAATTATGAGTTGAATAATGAATGCATTTACTTATTTGATTTATTTAAAAATCTGGACGTGAACGTAAAGACATCAAACCCATGTATATTACATACTGCGTGTAACAGGATCACGGTACACTTTTTCCTTTAGTTTTAGAGAAAAACAATTGAAATTGGGAGCATCCTATATACTTATTCCTTATTAATATTAGGTACTAATAAATCCAAAACCACGAACGCACGAACTTCATTCTTCTAACTTACACAGGTCAATCAGAAGAAATCGGGACATCATACACTTAAATTATGGTATAAACTGTAACATCTTAATGTAGTTCACCTCATTTACATAATCACTACCAACGTATCTGTTTTGACACTTCAAGTGAAAGAAAAATTTCTGTTGAACGATTGTTACTCTCTGGAGTGCCTCATGGTTCAATCTTGGAGCCTTTATTATTTACTCTTTATACTACAGACTTACCACAAGTCACAAAATACTGTTCTATATATAATATGTACGCTGATGATGTTCAGACTTATTTTACATTTGATGTATTGATATCAAACGAGGCCCAAACTAAGATTAATTATGACAAATGAAATAAGAAACTATACTTTACAAAATTCATTTGTCTTATATTCAAATAAATGTAAAATTATCATCGTAGGTACTTCAAATAAATTAAGAATTATTTCTAATTTTCTACTGTCAATTGAAAATGTAATCATTGAACAGGTAGAGGTTAAAAATTTAGGTTTGGCTTTTGATAACTATTTAAAATCTATTCCACATGTATGAAAAGTTTGTATGAAGTTCTTTTACTCATTTAAACAGATTTCAAGTCTACGAAACATTCTTGATAGTGATACTAAACTGCTCCTATGTGAGTATCTAGTTTTGTCACATGCCAACAAATATTTATGGACCCTGCTTGAATCTATCAGAGAAAAATAAACTACAAAAAATCCAAAATATCTGTATTAGGTTTGTTAAAAGAAGTTCAATTACGAACATATTACACCGTACATGTTTATAATAATCTACCTTTACATTTACACGACAAATCAACCCAAACAATAAAAAATCGACTAAAAGTTCTGATTTTGAATAACGATCTAAATATTAATTTGAATTTGTTTTTAAATATGTCTTTTTTATGTTAAGTTTTATTTAGTAAGTACTTACTTCAGGTTAGTAATTTTTTTTTATATCAGTGTTTACTATTCGTACTGCTAACCTTTTGTGTTCACTAGAAATATTATACAGGGTGTTTCATGAGGTACTGTACGTACTTCCAGGGGCGGTTGAAGACCACTTGGGTATTCAGAACGGCCATTGAAATTTTCCTATCGCTCTTAATTCCTGAGATACAGGGTGATAAACAGATTTTGGTCTAAATTTATTTTGGCCAGAACGCCCTTACTATTGATCTGATTTTGTCTACATTTTAGAAACTTTATACACTTATCACAGTTGATAGATTGCTGTTATATATTTTTTTTAATTTCAGAGCAGGACTCTTTTTAATCTGCTTTTTGCGATTCCTGTAAAAGTATGTATACAATTAATAAAGGTATTGTTATTAAATAGAAAATTAAAAATTAAATTAAAATGAATATTGACGCTTGAAATGTCACTTTTGTGATATTGGATGAAAAAAATATATATATTTATGTGTCACAAAAAGTGTCGTTTATTAAGTGTACAGGATGCCTCGAATTTCCGTCGTTTACCTTTAAAACTAAAGGAATAAAGGCGGATGTGCCCTGATCCTGTTACACGTGTTATGTCTAATTAATTTATAATATTTGCTTATACTAGAATTCTAGTCTACTATGCATTCACTTTCGTTACGTTCTAATACCTAAGTAAAAGTCGAGGCAAAAATTCAAGCGATGCACGTCACGAGTGATCTCGTTAAAGAAATTTTAATACTAACATAATTTTTAATCATTAATTACGTTAAAAAGAGTAATTCTTGACACCCAATTATTAAGCTTTTTTCAGAAGTAGATACTGTTTAATGGGGCTTCATGATTGTTAGCAGTATTATCTTATTTATAGAATTGATCTGTGACGTGCATCACTTGAATTCTTGCCTCTACATATCATCATCATCAGATTCATATTGAAGGTTCAAGTGAAACCATTATGATTGATGATTTCACCTAGTATCACTTAGATAAATACCACATTTATATAAATGTGTTAACAAATTGTCCCACTCCAATTTATATCTGTAGTTTGTCACTACTAAAGATAACCAATGGTACAAAATAAGCAAAGCACATAATGTTAAAATAATGCACCAAATGTTAAAGTAATATTTAATTCATATAATTTTTTAAAGCATGGTTTTTAAAGTTTTTTTTTAACTTACATATGAAGAACATTTGACAGTCGACATCCTTCGGCTGGGCAGGATTTTTAAGGATTTTTATTTAAATTTTGTTTCGTTTAGGTGCTGTTTTATGTTAGAAAAAATCACATTGTAGGAAAAAATACAAAAATAACCTCTATACGTAAAAAAGTCATGCTGGATGTAGAAAGGTTTAGACTATGTCGGGTATAGTTTATCGACTAGGATTTATGCATGTGGAAAGAGGAAAAAAGTAAACAATGGGAAGTGGGATGTTGAAATTTTAAAATTTCTTGACATTCTTATACTTACATATGCACTTATTATAATTAAAAACTTGTTCACAAATTCACATGTTCTAATAACAAGATATGGTTGGTTGCTGTAAATTCGATTAATAGCACCCAAAACATATGCATATATAGTTACTATAACTACAACAGATATAACAAAACTTAGATATCGTGTTTTTATAATCAAACAATTAACAACTAAAATTAATTTAAATAAATTTGCAAATTACATATTTTGATCAACTGTTTTTGTAGAGATACATATTGAAAATGTGATGTGGGTGTTGTGACCGGTGGATGACGGTATACTTCTCTCCAACTAAACCATCAACGTTATTGTGCGGTATGAATGGGTGTTATTGTCCTATTAAAAACCTCCCCTCTAATCGTATAAATTCAGAGAATGATTCTCATTGGAAAACTTAACCCTAAAGAGTAGAAAATAATGCTAATTTTTTCATTTCCTTATGTGAAATACTATAAACTGTGTACAAAACACTTTTTGTTCTCATCATCTACGTACACTTGTCTTGTCTGGTCGATAGCCGAGGGGGTTAAGGCGCAAGGTGGCAATCGCGATTAATCACACGGACATCGCACTATCGGGTTCGAATCCTGGCTACTGGCACTGTCGGAGGAAATGGTTGTATGTTCGCGTCTTTTCAATGTGTAACCCCCTTCCGCACAAGCCCTGGCTTCTGGAATTGGGGGTTGTCTAATTTCTATGGTGTTTATTTATTTATTATTATTTATTTACACAGAATAGCACACGGCCGGCGTAACCAAGATCCAGTGCCGGCGTGTAATAGCAAAATAGGTTTACCTCTTATAACAATAATAACAACAGCTCTATCCACGCAATCAAAATTCCTCCCATGTGCTTAGTAGTGAATGATAGGGGTTTCTGGACCTTCATCTCCACTCCTAATATTGAGGGACCTCCACCCCCCACTCCTAACCTTGAATGATCTCCACCCCCCCACTCCTAACATTGAGTGGTAGCCTTAACCTTCATTATACCCCGACTTTGAAAGAACCTTGACCCTGATCTCGACCTTGAGAGATTGTGATATGTATAAAGAGAACTGAAAATTGTCAGTACATCAGTTGAGTTTGTTGATAAATTAAAATTATAATGACTATATATAATATTACAAAGATATACAAAAGTAAATATTAATTGACAAACTTTATGTTGGGCAGTGTATTGTTAAATAAATAAATACCATTTGAGTGTGTGAACAAATCAAAAATTGTTATGGAAAGGATAGACGAAGTTAGTCAAAGTAGTGACTCAGAAACTGGGTCGGAAATTGATAGTGGTATAGAAGAAGATTAACGTTTAGATATGAATGATGAGGTGATGGAAGATTATCGTGGTGTGCGTATGAATTCCAAAGCATTCGCCAATGAACTAAATCAGTTAGTGTTTTGCATTAATGCTTCATATGTGTTGGGACTTATTGGAAATCAAGCGTTTAGGGTGTGCTATACCTGTTTTGTTGGTGGTGAAGAAGGGTATAAGGTACAGGTAAATTATCACTATCAGACGATTAGAGAAAATTGTTATAATTTAAATATAAAGTGTCTAGTTTGTGGACAGAAGCTGTACGTTATCTGCATAACTACTGCGTGTGTAAAATGTAACAAGAACGATAGTAATGAAAGAGTCTTAAATTAATGTGGGTGTTTGTTAAGCAATATTTACTTTTGTATATATTTGTTGTATTATATATAGTCTGAATTGAAAATAATGTCATAAATTCAACTAATTGGTTTATATTTTATTCATATTTTTTAATTTATAAATAAACTGAATTAAACATTTGGTGTTGTGAAATTTAAGCAAGTCTCGAAATACCAGGAGGTGCCTTAAAAATCATAACGAAAAACCATGCAAACTTTGCAAGTAGGTGACGAAGAAAGAATATTTGAGTATTGCTTGTAGGCTCGAGGAGAGTATTTGAATGACCCAGATTTTTTTTTAAAATCATCTATAGCGATGAGGCTATATTCTCCATAAACGGTGTGGTTTCCTCACAGAATTGTAGATTTTGGGCAGAGGAAAATCCCAAGAGGGTAATCAATTGCAGATGTCAATATTCACAAAAAGGAAATGTCTGGTGTGATATTTTGAACGAGCGCTTAATTTGTCCCTATTTTTTAAATGAAAATTTAAACAGTTGAAATTTTCTTCACTTTTGGAACGAGATTCAAAACCTGCGACAAGAGTTATATTTCCAACTAGATGGATGTACCCCACATCATGCAATAATTGTCAGGACGTGGCTCAACCAAAATTTTTCCGGTAGGTGGATACTACGTAGTAGTCCATTGATAACCTGGCCGCCAACATCGCCGGATTTAACACCTCTTGATTTTTATTTGTGGGGGTACTCTTAAAATCAAAGTTTATGAATCTCGACCACAAAATAGGCAGGAAGTATGTGATAGAATTACACTAGCTTGTGGCTTAATAGAGAGAACCTGCTTTTAATTATTCTATTTATTTATTTTGTAATACTGCTAGGTAAAATTTTTTGTGTCACTTCTTTTTAATTATTTGTTTGTTAGTCATTATAGTGTGAAAGGATAAAAATTGTTTGATAGTTAAAAATTTCTAAATTAAACATTACCGTTTTTTTAACAATGAGTTTTTCAATTGACAGTTATTTCAGTCAAGGCACTCTTTTCATAAATACACAATCCCATGCAACAGTTAAATTTCTTCGGCAATTTCTGATTTTTTATTTCTCCCAGCAAAAATCCAAAAATATGACTTTTTCAATGAAATTTGGTATAAACACGTTTGGGGGGTTGCTGAACTAGTGGCGCACTCAGATTTGAAATAAAAAAATCACTAATAATATTTCACCATTTTCCGACCCGAAAAAGAAAATCATAGTAGATCATGCTATTATGTTTTGTAAAATTTAATGTAACACAAGATGCGCTTTTCAAAGATCTATAGTAAAAAAATAATAATCTAAATCGGACATTAAATAAACTTTTTATAGGGGTGGTTCCAAGCAAAATGGAACACGATGTATAATGAAAAACAATAATACTCATAAATTAAATACGTCATACAAAAGATGTATTGTAAAGAAACTGTTATAATATTCAGACAAAAATTACTGAAAATCAGATTTAAATATTTCATTAGCTTTAGCGCCTTGGAAATAAAAAGTTCAGGAACTAAGCTGGGAACAAGAAAATTAAATCGTGAAAGTAGCTAGGATGAGCTGATTCTATTATGTAGTAATTTATAAAGTGAACTTAAACTAAAAGCAACAGTTCGAGATTGAATAAACCTAAAATTTAATTCAGGTAACAAAGGCACATGATTAGATCTTTTCTGGCAAGTAATATTTATTATATATGGGTTATAAAAGAGGATCGAGTATTATTTGAATTAAGAATACAGTCAATACAGATAAATATAAAGAAATATTGTTTGTTTTAAGGATGCTTTCATTTTGAAATTAGCCCTTCTGAATATCTCTCAATCTAAAAAATATATATTTTAAGTAGAAACGTCAGTGAAGTTATTGAACAGGAAATTGAAATGCACTACTTCGATAATACGAAATAGATTTTGGTTTATAACGTTATAAAGCTCGGGTATTACACGGTTGAAGGTAGAACTCATATTTTCGTTTGTCAGATAAGAATTACGCCTCGCAGAATAAGGTTTCAAATCAGAAAACTTAACTTATATTATCTGATTGCAGTGGCAGCTCGTGGTTAATTTTATAGGGGAGCACACATTTGACATTGTGAAATAGTATATTAAAATTTACTTACCAGAGAACCATTCACCATATTCTTTGTTCTCAAAATCGTATACTGCATAAAAAATAAGCCAAACATTGCAAAGGTGTCCTCCCACTTTAATATTTAGTACATACATATACACACACAAACAAAAACATTTTATTTATACATAAAATCCATTCTACGTTCCTTATTAGCTGCGAAAATGTCTATTACTTTATTGTCAAAGTCAGAAATTAACTGAATTATATTTTTTTCAATTGATAACATCGAGTGCATTAAGCCGTTTTTGGTCCATAGTATTCCTTGGAAAACATTTTATTCTTTTTAACTTAGAAAAACCGTTGTCAAAGGTGTAGTACGTATAATTCTTAAAATTATGTACGTTTCAGATAAGCCTTCCTCCAAACTATTTTTATTAATAAAGTCAGAAGAGGTAAATCACGATTGCAGCACATATCATCCCTGCCATAAATAATTTTCAATTCAGTTCTTAATTTCTCTTTGTCTATTAAAGCATTATAAGCAACAAAACAGAACAGCTATATCCTCATAGCTCAGCAGTCTGTTACTTAAAATATAAGACACTGAATTCATTTTAAATGTCTTATGTGTGCCTAAATGTCTGAATATAAAGCAGCAACTCGTCTAAGAATCCTGCTTTGAAGAATTAAGGCTTTTCAATACGGAAATTAAAGTTGAGTATCAGACGAAAAATGTATCCCATGTGATCTATTTAATTTATTTATTCCTCTACTATCGACAATCGAAAGCGAAAATCGGTTTAAAAGTATAGTCTCAGGAAAACCAATTGATACCATCTATCTTATGCTATGAAATTTTTAAGAAGTGCTTTGTATGTGTATGTTACAGTGAGAAGACTGATATAATAGTTTTTTAGTCGCGGATTAACTCCTGTCAATTAGTTAACATTTGGGTCAAAAAAATTTCCAACGGTGCATCCTTGGTATTGCAGTATCTAAAATCTACTTAAAAAAATATCTAAGGTTTACAGATAATTTATTCAAAATTGATGTAATTATTTTGATATGATGATAATGAAGAGAACTTCATTAAAATCAGTGCATCTTTATTGTTGTTGCATTAGCTTATGAGAAGACTGTCAAACAAACAAACAAGATTACATCCGAAACTCACTGCACTGCGTTACGTAGGGGGGTAGAAAGGATTCAAATAACATTAAAGAAGACGAATTTCAACTGAGTCTCATACGAATATATTCATTACTTTACTAAATTATTGTGATATATTTAACACTACAAAGGAGGTAAGTAGGTTTTCCCACGACCATATAAGAAAGTGACAGTTTCCGTACAAACGTGTTTGTTATAGATTTAAAATTTTCACTTCACTATTTAGTAGGCTCGTTTGATTTTGGACAGTTCTAAAATATTGACAATTCGTTAGCTTTCGTGGCGTTTTTCAAGCGAAGCTGCTTTAAAATCCAATTATTTGCACAAATAATGAATGAAGATAGTGAAGTGAAAATTTTAAATCTATAACAAACAAGTTTGTTATAATAACAAAACAAATCTCCAAATAAATCATTGTGAAATCTGATGAGTGATGAAACAGTTCCACATCCAAACATATTTCATACTTGTGAAGTAGATTCTTCCGGGTCTTGCCGTGGTCGTCGAACTTGACTTGACGTTTCGCTGATCATCCTGTCAGCTTCTTCAGAAGGATTCTAAAGACTGAATCTGTTTTGTTACACTCCTCGTTATATACCTAGGCGCCACTTCGCTTCGCTGGTCATTGGTGGCGCTTGGTTCGCTTCGCTGCTCATTCGTCGTGTTTGGTTGACCGTGACTTACTACGGTGCTAATACTTGGCAATACCAGTCTCCACGTGTTACTAAGTCGATACCCATCCTTCTGTTAAAGTTGTTCACGTTTTTCATAATTTCCAGTGATTGACGTCCTCGTAGCCGATTTTATGGTTCTCGTTATTATGGGCATGTTCTGCTATCGCCGACCTATCCGTGTATCCAAATCTGGTATTTCTCTGGTGTTCTTTGATTCTGCACTGGATACTCCATCCTGTTTGTCCGATATAGCTCTTACCAGTTGTGCACTTCAACTGGTAAACACCTTTTGATAACAGTTTGGGGACAGGGTCTTTGACTGAGGGAAGCATCTGCTGTATTTTCTTCACTGTTCGAAACCGTACACCTACTTTCTTTTTGTATAAAATCTTCTTCAGCCTGTCTGTGACTCCCGCGACGTAGGGCAGGCATGCATACGTTGTTGGTTGTTGCTGTTCTTCTTCTGTAGTTTTTCTCTGGTTATTTACTACTCGTTGTATATTGCTTTGACTGTATCCGTTCTTCTCTAAAGCTTGTTATACATTCTGTAGTTCCTCGGGTTTGTTATCGTCGTCGCATATTTTGTTGGCTCTGTGGACCAAGGTTCTAATTAACGCTCTCTTCTGTTGTGGATGGTGGGGAGATGTCGCATGTAGGTAACGATCGGTGTGCGTTTTTCTTTCTGTAGACACCATGGGCCAGCTTGCCATTGTGTGACCTTTTCACTAATACATCTAAGAAAGGCAAAGCCCCATCTTGCTCTGTCTCCATTGTAAATTTGATACTTGGATGCTGTGTATTCAAATGGTCGAAGAAAACAGATAAAGATGATTCTCCATGTGGCCATATGATGAACGTATCGTCTACGTAGCGTAGCCAGCACTTTGGTTTATTCTCACTGCAGCGTATGGCTTCCTCTTCAAAAGCTTCCATGAATAGGTTGGCTATCACAGGTGAAAGTGGTGATCCCATGGCTGCTCCTTGCTTCTGCTCGTAGAAGTCTCTATTCCATAGAAAGTATGTTGTAGACAGGCACAATCGGGCCAGATCAGGTATGTCTTCTCTTAATCCTTTGGGTACAAGTTGTTGACGAATCAGGTTAACTGTTTCCCCAATTGGTACATTGAGGACAATTGAGGAGTATCCAGTGCAGAATCAAAGAACACCAGAGAAATACCAGATTTGGATACACGGATAGGTCGGCGATAGCAGAACATGTCCATAATAGCGAGAACCATAAAATCGACTACGAGGACGTCAATATATTAGACAGGAATACGCGCTATTATCCGCGAATCATTAGGGAATCACTGGAAATTATGAAAAACGTGAACAACTTTAACAAAGAGGATGGGTATCGACTTAGTAACACGTGAAGACTGGTATTGCCAAGTACCAGCAGCGTAGTAAGTCACGGTCAACCAAACACGACGAATGAGCAGCGAAGCGAACCAAGCGCGACCAATGACCTAGGTATATAACGAGGAGTGTAACAAAACAGATTCAGTCTTTAGAATCCTTCTGAAGAAGCTAACAGGATGATTAGCGAAACGTCAAGTCAAGTTCGACGACCACGGCAAGACCCGGAAGAACCTACTTCATTAAACAACGGCCGTGAAAACCTGCATTCTACTATATTTTATACTTGTCAAGATAACACCATTACTATAAATGTTGTAAATTACAAAAAATCAATTAATAAAAATTGTTTGAGTTAGTAATGACATTTTTATGGTCGTGGAAAAAATAGTGTACAAAACTGGTAGGAAGTGTCTAACGCACTCGCGGGATTGCCTGTACTCGGCCAACGCCTCGTGCGCAACTTTCCCGCTTGTGTGTTATTTACCACTTTCCGTGCTCGTTAAGTAATATACTATTTACCAGTCGAGGACGATTTTGTACCCGAGCATAGCGAGAGCTGGCAACAGAGTACGAGACTGGTCAAAACTTACCTTCTGTGTGGTGTATAACGTTTTATCTGCTCCCCTACTGTTCATGATATCAAAAATCAGATTTTACACTTTTTTATCAATTTAATTTGACAGTGATATTAATTTTTTGACATTATCCAAATTTTGTGAATAATGTTATTAATTGTAATAATTGTGCTATTACTATAAATATTAATTTATAATTAATAAAATTTCATGCAGCATATTTTGATTTGGATGATTCGAAATAACTTATTTTCCCAAGGGAGGTAAGTAACTCACTTACCTCCCGTCGTCAATTGCAACTAGCACTTTACCGGTAAAATCAACTTACCTGCTTGAAAACAAGTGACAATAGTCTACTTACCATAGTGGTAGTTATTATCTTGCATGAAAGAAAAAATATGTCTTTTTCTTTTGACAATTTAAGTTGAACACAAATAATACAAATTTTCTAAAAATGCACATTAATTTACATACATAGAGCCGTTGTGAAATTGTAACAATCAAATAGATTTAACCAATATTTCTCGCAGCGCTTATCACAAAATTGAATGAAATTTTCTTGAATTACGGTTATGTTCTAGAAACAGACAAGGCCGTCAAATTCAGATAACAGTTCGCAGCATGAAATTTATGCGAGTGTCATTTGCTTCACTCACTACGCTGAATACTGATTATTTTCTAGCGAAAATGTATATGGTTTAGACATATAAAAATACAGTATTTCTATTTTTATACCTCTTCAACTAAATAATATATCCATCCAAGTGATAATACGGAGAGACATATTTTCAAGGTATAAAATAATGTATTTAGAATATGTTCATTTAAAAATTATCAAATTTTAGTGTTGAAAGAAATTGTGAATCGACCACTTTACTTTGACTTTATTTAATCATGACATAGATTCAAAAAGGGGTTGGACCCATTGATAATGCTCAGTTTTAATTTTTTCTAGACAATGATGATGGAGTATATTATAATGGTTTATTAAGCGCGGATTTCTTTGAGACCAATAATGCATATTATGCCGATTTCCAGTACCATCACTCTTAAATGAAGCATCATCTGACCAGAAAATACGTGAAAGTAATCCAGGATTTTCCTCGATCATTTGCAACGGCCAATTACAATAATTCAATCTTTGATCGAAATAGCGAGCATTTACACTTTGATGGACGAACGGTGATTCGACATATACCCAAGTCCGTAGCTATTACTCTAGTACTTAAATGAGGATCAAATTGCACATATGCTAATACATTTTTATATTATTTTTCGCGATGCTACCTTCACGGTGTCTCTGGCACAGAGGAAGTTGCACAGTTCTTGTGGTATTTAAACGAATACGCCAGTCGAATAAAAACTCTTTCACCGTGATGACGTCTTTCAGGGTACTGCACCGCATAGAATCTGGCAACAAGAGTTGCATGTCTCACGCATTCGAAGTAAATTGCTAACATGTCACATGCTTCTTCATTTCAAGGAATCATTATAATTTAAAAAATTAATTCCAAAACGAAAGCAAATTCAATTAGACAAGTAAATACTACACAGAATAGCAATAATGACAAGCTGATGTTTTTTGACCTATGTTGTTTCTTCATTGTGCCATTTTCACAGCTTAGAAAAAGCACGATATTTGTTGATATGTCAAATAACGCCATCTAGCGGCGACGATAATAGTGAAATGAAAACAGCGTAAAGCGCAGTTGATATACTAAGAAAAGCCCTTCATAACGTGACCAAGTTTCTTAAATTTTTTTAAGGCTAATCGCAGTAATCAATATATATAAAAAAAATTGGCATCTCCCCACCACTTTACGTTACGCTTCCTAGTGGCCATTTTAGAAACTCGAAAATATTTTACATCAATTTTTTAGGGTCACTTTACTTTATATCGATCATTATTCAAATTAAAATTTACGCCATGTTGCGTTGGTCACATTTAATAATTTTTTGCTGCGTAAAACTACAATTTGTAGAAAAATGCTGTGCTTTATACCTGACGCTTTTATTATCAAATAATAATTAAGATTTCAATGATAATCACCCACACTATTCGAGTTATTTATTGTCGGATATTTACATAACATGGTAGTCGTGTAATAATGACGCTAATTAAGCATTAGGACACATTTTTCTTTAATGAAAATATCAAATAACTAAACTCTAATTTTTTCGCCACTACTCACTAGTCCTCCATCAATTCTGATACACGTTTCAATTATCTTCTTAATATTTTAAAATTACGTTTTGATGTCATACCAACTTTGCACTATTTTAAAATATTTTCAATAATTTCAATTTCGAGGTAAGGTGAGACTGTTGGAAAAGGGTACTGTAATTTTAAATATTAATGAATGTAAAGCGTAAATATAATATTATTCTTATTTTATGCAGTCATTCTTATGGTTTGAACAATTTGATAGATTGGTAAACTGACGCAATGACCATCTTTTCACATTAGATTTTTGAAAGATTTACATTTTGTAGATGGATTTATTGTAAACAAATTACTGTATTATCCGAATATATTCACTATTTGAATACCCAAATATTTATTTAAAGCAGAAAATTATTTTGAAATGGGCGGGAAATGGCGCCATTTAATAGAGTATCTTCCTCCCTTTCCAACGATATATCACATGCCATATTTATTCATGGTACTACGTTAGTAATTATAAAAACATTTTTTTAAAACCAATAATTTTTTTTTAACAAGTATTATACTTGCCGTGGAGAAGTATGATTAAATAAAACGATAAAATAATTCAACAAGTTGTTCAAATCTTTGGTATAATCAAACATTAACATAATTAAAAAGAATAAAGTAAATTCAGGTAACAAAAATAAATTAATAATTAAAAGAATATAGCACACAGAATATTAATATTTATCTAATCCTCAAAATAATTTTTAAGATATCACATCAAGTGTTCAAAGTGTCCACCGCGATTTCTTATGCACAACCGAGCGCGGCGATGCACTGCATTTAAAACATTACTCAGCATTTCGGGGGTAACTGTAATACATGCCTGTTGAATTCGAGCTTTTACGTCCTCTACATTTTGCGGTGTCGTCAAAAACACCTTATCTGTAATATACCCCCATAGAAAAAAATCCATTGGGGTTACATCGAATAAATCCATTGGTACCTATCCAATGTTGAGGCAAAATTTCGTCTAAATAATCTAGGCAATTCTGGGAATTGTGGGGAGGAGCTCCATCTTGTTGAACATATTGAAAGTTGTGTCGATTCCCTAAAGGTAGGTCATCTAAGAATTCATTAAATTCATTTCTCAAAAAGTTTAGGTACCTTTGACCACTGAGGTGACCATCATAAAAATAAGGACGTATTAAATTGGTGCCTAAAATACCTATCCACACATTTATTGAAAAACGATTTTGAAACTCATTCGGTCTATGCTAGTGTGTGTTTTCAGAAGTCCATTTGTAACGAATATTGCGATTAAAAAATCCATTATTGGACAAATTTGCCTCGTCGGACCAAAGTATTTTACTACATATTAATGGACCGGCACGCTTCTTTTCCAACGGCCACCTACAAAAATTCGTGCTTCTTGGTTTATCCCCCGCTTGTAAATTGTGAACTTTTTGGGCTTTACAACACCGGTAACCATTTTTCTTTAAAATTTTTCTAGCACTTGTTTCATTTATATGACAAGCAATTTGATTTTCTCTTAATGACGTTTCCAAATTTTCTGTATTTTTATTTCTTACATAATTAATAACTCGGTTTACCTCATTTGCATTATCAGTAACACTGTTCAACCTTGTCTTCTTTAAAAACAAACCATTATTTTTCAGTTTCGTAGATAATTTTCTGAACAGCGTTTTATTCGGCTGTAGTGCTTATGGAAATCTATTTCTATATTCTACTTGAGCTAATCCAGAGTTAAAATTGCATTGGCAATATATAACGAACATATTATAACGATTAATGTGAGTGAAAATCATTTTTGAAATATTCTAAATTTTTAAACGAGTGTGATTGAGTGAGAGTTTAAGTATTTACTGAGATGATCTGTCAAAAAATTTAATTGTCAAGTTTGTTCATAGCCAACTATTTTAAAATAATTGAAATAAGAGTCAAATCATGAAATACAAACAAATGGATATTATACTTAAATTAGTTGGTAAAGACATTTTAACTTTCTGAGCAAGGAGTGACGCTTTTATGGAGGACCTCTATATATTGGCATAACTGCGAATACTCTTTCCTTAATTGCTCCATGTTGCTTTCTTGATTATTATTTTGTTTTTGTTACCTGAATTTACTTTATTCTTCTTAATTGTGTTAATGTTTTATTATAGCAAAGATTTGAACAACTTATGGAATTATTTTATCGTTTTATTTAATCATACTTCTCCACGGCAAGTATAATGCTTGTTCAAAAAAAATATTGGTTTAAAAAAATGTTTTTATAATTACTAACGTAGTACCAATGAATAAATATGGCATGTGATATATCACTGAAAAGGCAGGAAAATACTCTATTTAATGGTACCATTTCCCGCCCGTTTCAAAATAATTTTTTTAACAGCCTGAAGAGTAAATCTCAAAATACAGCGGTTTTGAAAAAAATTAGATAAAACCTCGTTGAAACACTGTTCTAAAAAATTTTCGCCTTAGAATTTTTCTCGATATTTTCCGCCATAACTTCAAATGTCTTTAAACCATTTTGTAGGTTATATAAATCGGCACAATTTTCGTAAAAATATTTTTTTTTGTACGACCGATATTAAGTGAGATATTCTCGAGTGCCCTGATATATACTTGTCCTAATTTTGTTTTCTGTTTTATTTAGAATTGTTAACCATAGGATCACAGTAATATACTTAATTATTATTGATCTTCTGCGTTTTACTGTTATGTTTGTGAAAATCTAATCTCCCTTATTGACCCACTGGAACTTTATTCACTGAGCTGCTCAGTCTCGCTTATCGACTTGTGGGTAGTGTTGTTCAATCACTTTGGACTTGAACTGGCGCCCGAGTAACAAGTAAGAAAGCTCGAGTGTCAAAGTGACAGCCTCATTTCTCGCACTGAACGAGAAAATAGCGCCACAAAACAAAACATAAAAATTCTGATTATGCTATGTTTATGGTTGTGGTTATTTCAATTGTGCAAGACACCTTGCACAATCGACGTAAATGTAAAATTAACCACAACCTCAAGAATAAAGTATACGAAAATAATCTTCTACAATCAATTCAAATAACATTTGCATTTAAAAATGACCTTCAACCTTAAATAAGGCACTTAACCGTAAAGGCAAAAGTAAAATTATTTTATTTTTCTATTTAAAATTAGGTTTTGCTGTCATATCAACTGTGTACTATTCTCAAACATTATATTTTGTATGTATAGGTATCTTCGCAACGAAATTAACAAAAAATTATTTGCTTTTGATTTAATTTGTGTGCGTTTCTCTCTTCAAATTTCGAATATTGTGCCGTTTATAATGGAAATAAGTTGCAGTGATGGTATAGAGAAAATTTCTAAAGATGTTGTGGATATGTCGAAAAATACTATGTATTTTCTGTAAATATTTTGTTTTCCTTTTTGCTAACAATATTCTTAAGAATATTCATAAACAAGCACATCATTATTTTTGATTAGCTTTTTTAAAATGTTTAATTTTGACAAAATGTTATATTTTGACGTACTGACAGGTTTCGTTTTACTGCACACGTGCGGTAAAGTTATAATTACCGCACGCAAACTACTTCGGTGCCTGGCTAGTTACCGTACGTTTCTAGAAAATATATATTAATAGCTCATACATCTTAAAAGTTTGAAGGGAAATAAATACTGTGATGTAAAAATTTTAAATTTCAATATTAAATTATTCTTAAATTTACAAGATATTAAGAAAAATGAGATGGTTCACCTACTTTGTGCCAATGTCCAATAATTTTCTTAGTTTTGTATTTGTCCCGTATATGTTTATAATGCTAATTTAGAGGCTTACGACTTTAAGGATATTTAATAAAACATATCTTACCTTATTTCTTTTGCATGTGTGTCCACTGTCTGTCTGACCATTATATTATAGCCGATATGCTCTCGCCAAAAACGAATGGAGTGTGTTGTTCCACATTGTGGTCTATTCCGTCTCTCTGTTAAAGAATACATCCCTCTATCTTTAATTTTATGCGCAACACTCTTCTTCTTGCTCATCAAACCTACCAATTATGTAAATGTATTACTTTACTTGTAGGAACTCACTTATTGATATCCATAAAATAATTCAAATTTAATAACAATAATTGTACTAAATCGCTTCCATTTTATTTCATTTGAGCCTTTTTCACTATCTGGAGTAATTTTTCTACATACCTACGTACAATTCACTAAATTGGGTGCTCTAGAAATTTACCACTTCCATCCACAACACATGAGATCTGATGCACATTCTGAGTTTCAACAATATGTAACTTCCTTCCTTAAGATACACAGAAATTGTTGGTAAATGCAAATTATATCATAACAAAGACTAAAATTCACTTACCTTTTTTTACCATCGTTTCACAGGTACACACATCAAATGTAGATGGGCAGACTGTCCTATATTTACTTATGAATTAATATACTACAGTCATTATTTATTAAAGAAGAAAAAACAATATATTAAAATAAACCATTTTTTTTTTCATTTACAACATTCCCATAATCACTTATTCTATAATGATTATAGAAATGGTCATAAAACTTGTTCCTTTGGTAATTTACATACGGAGGAAACCCCTATTGAAGCTAAAGATATCTCAGATATACACAGAATACCTTCGAATTAACTGGATATAGGAACTACTCATGAATGGACAGCAGGATCAGTGACGTAACGCAAAGGCTGGTTGCGATACTCGATGACATCGCTGGAGTTTTGGGGCTTTTTGACCTATACGACATCAAATCAACTTTTTTGAGTCTTCATCTATATGACGTATTCTGGTTCCACGTTCATTTCTTGTTTGAACTGTCGTTCGATGCCTATTTCGTGTATGTTCGTGGTTTCAACCTTATAAATCGTTCATTTACGACTGAGGTTAAGTAACTTCTGCCTTGACCTTCAACGTGCGATATTACGATATCGAAATATATCGGTATAACATCACTGTAATATCGACCATTTTCGATCGTTGCATCAATCGGTACTAAATAATCCTTTATGGATTGTTTCACCATCAAGGTGACGATAGTAAACAAAAACAAACCAAATTCATACAATTCCCTATAAAAACACAATGAACTTTAATGTAGAGAAAATACGTGTTTCAAATGTAACTCAACAATTAACGGATCGAATTTGACATTGACTAAGTTGATACAAATGTACAAAATAAACAAAAATTGTAGCAAAAAATTCATGGTAGTTTATTTACCTGCATCATATCAATTATCCAATATGCCGCATATTAACAAATTACAGAAATGGACAATGCCAATAAAAAAATTAAAACCCAAACGTACTTCTGGATATGACGGTATACCAGCTTATATCTTAAAAGGCTGCGTTGAATACATTAAAAGACCACTCCTACATATTTACAACCTGGTCCTAAAAAATAATACATCTCCTACCCTATGGAAAATATCACTAATAAGTCCGATTCATAACTCAGGTGATATATGAATTGTACAAAATTACAGGCCCATAGCTGTACTTCCAGCACCCGCTAAAGTACTCGAGCAAATACTATATAATTTTTATGGAATCATTTCAGTAAATTTGTCAGGGAAAACCAGCATGGTTTTGTTCCCAAACGATAGACTTCTACTAACCTAATTATCTATAGTCATCGTATCCTCCAGACTTTTGAATTTGGGGTCCAGGTGGATACAGTATATACGGACTTTCGAAAGGTTTTTGATAAAGTCGATCATGATGTATTGTTTAACAAATTATGTATATATTCTGTAGCTGACTCTGTACTTAAGTTAATCGCCTCATATTTAGAAGACCGGAAGTATATTGTTAAATATAACGGCATGTTTTCTAATATATACAGTGCTCACTCAGGGGCACCCCAAGGTTCGAACCTGGGACCTTTGCTATTTCTGTATTTTATTGACGACTTGCTGGACTGATCTCTAATCTAGATGCCTATTGTTTGCGGATTATTTAAAACTGTATAAAGAAATCGAATCCCAAGACGATTGTGAGTTATTACAACTTGATATAGAAGCCGCGTATGAGTGGGGTAAGTTAAATAAGCTTGGCTTTAATATAGAAAAGTGTCACATTACATTCACTCGCAATAAACAACCAATAATGTACTCCTATAGAATGAATTATATATTTCTGGATAGAGTCGAAATCTTTAAAGATCTAAGTGTAACAAATTATTCCAAATTCTTATTTATATTAGACTTTGAAAATATAATCTCAGCGGCATATAAGTCTCTGGTTTTTGTAATTAGGGAATCTAAAAATTTCAGTAACTTAAATGCAATTACCACACTATATTACACACTGATAAGGTCAAAACTTAAACATTGTTCTATATTGTGGGTATTCACAACCGTATATGTAAGTTGAAAATGTGGAAAAGGTCCAAAGAAAGTTTTTGATATTTTTGTGTTTTAATGTGCAGAATTCGAAATAAATACTTTATATTATCGGCACAGTATTTCAATCTTGTTTGGTTACAAAATATTAAATTATCTTATTAATGACTCAAAATTATTGTCACTACTTCACTTTAATATTCCTCCCACAAATACCCGATTACAACAGCTATTATTTGTTCTTACACGCAGAACGACATATCATGCTCCACACTTACTGTTATATTTCGATTAATCAATCAAATTGTGTCTAATAATTATATCGATTTTTTGTGGCCAATCAAGTTGTTTATTAAAATGATTAAAAATATTTTTGATCCTGTTACTTACTCAAACCCGAATAGGTTAGTTTTATATCTATACATGTATATATAATATATTTAAACATTAAGTTGCTTGGCATGTTAAATTCCATTTATATGTTATTGTTTTTTAAATGTACACTGTATTTCCCTGAAATTAGGCACTTTTGGCTGTTTGGAAATAAATAAATAAATAAATAATTTTAAAATATAGTGTTACGTGTTTACAATCTCCAGTAAACACCCTCTACATAGACTCAAATAATTGCAACAAGACTACTTTATTTAATACTTAATTACAATAATTAATTGTTATTATAACACACTAAGTACAACAACTATAGACATTAATAAAATTCACAACGAATTACTGTTCTTATATTGTCTGATCACTTGTTCGTCCAATATAAAACTGTCTTCCGTGCACGGCATCCACCCCTTATATACTGAGGCACTCCATTCTCGAACGTTCCAGTCTATCCTTCGCGGCGTTTTTGACCCTTCTCGTATATTCTATGAGGTAGTAGCGTAGGCGTACACACAGCCAAAGTGAATTGTGCAGTGTTTAACGAGAATACTATATTTTTATTTTCGATATCATTTGATTAAAAATTAATTTAGAATTTGTTTATAAGATCACTTCTTTAAAGCAATAATTTTTAAGTATTTCATGAGTCTCGAAGATCGAGTCGAACATTGCACGTCATATCCCACCCTCCTGACCGGAGTTTGCACAACGCTTCGTAGGATATAGTTAGTACACTCGGGATGGTTTAATTATTACTGCTCAGATTTTTATAATGAAAAAAATGTAAAACAGAATCGCAACACTCACACTTATAATGATGTTTGTTTGATCAGAATCGAGTTTTTGAGTCATTCGTGGCCATAAAAAAACATCTGAATTTACTATCTACATTGTGACTTTCATGGACTTTGAATTATAATGATCGATGTTAAGAAACACCATCCTTTCCAAATTTTCTACATTTACCACTCCTTTAAAAAACCATCCACACAGTGAAGAAAATGATCCCTTTCTATGAACTCAAATCCCTCAAGACACCTTTGATATGTTGGTAGGAAGCATTGAATAAGTTTGCCAAGCCATCAGACAGTCATAGCATCAGGAGCCTATAAGATATGTGTATATAAAAAAATATAATGACATTTAAGTTTGTAATACCAAAGTATTGAACAGTAAATCGCATATTAGAAATGGTCGTATGATACTCCTTTAAGTTCAGTATTCTTAACTTTTAAGAATCAGATTTGGTTTCATAATTAATTTCCTATTTTTTGGTAACCCCTATTTCTCTACTCACCTAGTATACCTGCTAAGGATCACCATTTGCATAATACTGAAATATAAAATATTACCTCTAATATTACACGTTGAATATTATTTTTAATCTTGTCTAACAACTTTCGTCCTGCCACTATGCTGTTATTGTTGTTGTTTTTCAACGAAAATAAACATTTCAGTTTTAAACTTAGTTTGTTATCAAACAAGTTTCTTGCCATCAATTTCCAATCCGTTTACTTAATAAGGTCGTATTTTCCATTCGTTGCACGTTCTGCAGAACGTAGCACACGTGATCTTATTGAAATATTTATTTTAAACCCCTTATCAGGCACTGACATATTTTTATTTTTTCTTTATGACCTAACCAATTTGCAAGCGGGTTCAAAAGATCTGAATGACTTCAGCACTTATTCTTATCGTCTTTGACCCTATTCTACTTTATCCCACCATCTCCGGATTTTACTCCTTATCTGATCTCTTAGTCCTTAAAGTACTTACCTTATAATACTTAGCAATACATGAGTTTTAAATTCTCTGCCGTCAAAAGGTAAGATTACTAAAGGATTATTAATTCAAATTTTGCAGATACTTACAGATCACTCAGAATTTGACTAATCATAAATAATCATTATACACGGTTATTCAGAACTCATACAAAAAAATTAAGAAAATGCTAATCTTAAAACTGGTATTATTGATACTTACCTATATAAGTTCCCTATCTGTAGAAAGGATGTCCTAGTTAAGTCAATTCCAATACTTTCATGCTATTTTTGTGGAAAATATGTAGAGTTCGTTCCTAAAGTTTTCAGGAAAGCCTTCGATACCATTAATTAATCTCGATTATAGTATTTTGTTCTAAATTCTGAAATGATATGGAATATGTATCGAGAGTGCAGAGCTGCTAAAATCACATAAAAAAAGACACATACTCAATGTACTAGGTTAAAAGGGGAATTTCAGGATCTAGCAATATAGTACTTGGTGTTCCTCAGGGATCCATCTTAGGACCTAAGCTTATCTAACAACAAAACGAAGACTATTGTGTCCATTGGTTTAAAGTAAGATACAAGAAGAATTATTGTGAAACGCTCTTGAGAAATTTTTACATTCCCCGACCATGGTAAATTTTTCGGATGAATTCTGAACTAACCTGTATAGTTAAATACGTTAGAAATACAACAATATTTAGTAAATCATCTGGAAACAAACTCGACACTTAATACTTATTGATTTAGTTATAGTTCAATGAGAGAATTGCTATACCTAAAGTATTCAAATTTTAGTATAAGGATATTGTCTGAAAGTTATTTGTGGCATTCTACGAATATTCTTTCCTATTATTTGGGTTTTCTACCACATGTATTATTATCCTCTTCAAAAACAAATCACCGAATCTACAAAATAATAGAATTATTGGAAGAATAAAGGCAGGTGGTGTTATTTTTCACCCTACCCTCCCGTAACTACCCCCAATGAATAAAAATACCGTCTTTTCTATAAATTATATGTATAGTCATATATATAGAGTAGGGTAAAAAATATCACCACCGTCGTGATTCCCGCCCTGGAAAACCCGTGAGTGATTTCGATGTTGCGAGCAGGGTAATTTCAACCCCCGGGGATTGCTTATGTCAACTGTAGTTGAGTAATGGTTAATTTCCCTGATATTCTCATAAAAAGCCCCGACCCAACGAATCCCCGCATACCCAGGATTGACACCATATAAGATGGAGTGGTTTTTATACGTAGGGTATAGTTTCGAGAGGGTAGAGTGAAAAAAAATACCACCATCCTAATTACCGCCCTCGAAAACACGTGACAAGCCCATTTTCCCGTTTTTCGAGGGATTTCGGTGTTGTGAGGAGGGTAGTTTCAACCCCCGGAAGTTACTTAGGTCCACTGTGGTTTAATAATGGTTAGTTTTCCTGATATTTCCATAAAATGCGCAATCGCTATGCCTAGGACCGGCAACGTAGAAGAGGGGCTGATTTTTATACATTGGGGGCAGTTGTGGGAGAATAGGGTTAAAAATACCATCATGATCTCTGCCCACGAAAACTCATAAAATACCTTGCCGAGTTCGTATTTTTCTAATTTTTGGGGATACTATTGGGCGGGGGTAGTTTCAACCCCCGGGGGTCGGTCCAGGATACTCTGATGTAAATTAACTGAATTTATTATTATTCCCCAATATCCGATCCGATGCGACGATTCCTCGCAAGCCCAAGACCGAGAAGCTGGATATTGGGGTGGTTTTTCCTTGAGTACGCAAGGGTTTCGGAACTCGAAATCATCACCATCGTTTTTTCACCCTTGAAAACAGGGGGAGAAATGTATTGCAAAAGAAACTACAAACTTTTGATGTTCCGGACCTCGTTAAATGGACTAAAGTGTCGGACAATCAGCAAGCTGTAGTTTCCAACCTTTTGCAATAGTTAATTTGTTTAACTAGGCAGCAAAATGGTAGATTGACTGCCCCCGGGGATTGCTGAGGACTGCTGAGTTCCTAGCCTCAGCCAAGGCAGTCAATCTATTTTGCTGCTGAGTTGAACATATAATTTTGTCGCCAATTGTCTAAATATATTCTAAAATAATTAAATTATTACAACTCTCAATCTCTTTATTTTTGTTGTAATAAATTCAATAAAAATTCATTAAAAATCGCAGTTGTTACTAGTTGTTACCATGGAAACTAAGTGTCACTTTCCCTGCCTAGGCAGGAAAATGCTTACTTTCCTGCCTAGGCATTGAAAGTGACACTTTGCTGATTGACATTAGTCAGCAAAGTTAGTACTTTGCTGTCAATCGGCAAAAAAAATGATTTTCTCGCATTTAGATTTAAATGTTGTACTAAATTAGATAAATATTTTGTCCTCCCATATAGAGAAAGATTCCAATAACTATCAATTTTTCTTTCTTGCAAATGCTAATATACGTTCTAAATTAAATACCTAAATAGATTTTAAAGTTTCTCACATTTGGGCATTTTTTGACCCATTCTTAGCTTTTTAATTGTTGTTTTAATTTAAATATATTTTTATTTAAAAAGGACCTAAATTTGGAGAAAAAGTGCAGGTGGAATACCTTGTTTTGTCTCTCTAATTGGTGACCTACTGACTAAGAAATATTAATACTAAAATCTTCAAAAATCTCATAAATCGGTAGGCAATTATGTATCTTTTCCCGACGTATTTGATATTTTCTTCTAAAAAAATTTATCTCGGGTAGATGGTCCTCGATAGTACCATCTCGGAGGAAACCTCCGTCATTCGCCAATATAGCCAGCTGGAGTTAGGACCACACTCAATACATGGTATACAGTATGACCAAAAGTCTTCAACGCACAAATCGTACTTATGGAACCGATTCCAGTCAGTATCTGTCAATAATGCTGTGTCCTCTGCTCAATAAATTTTATCAGGTGTTCCACAAGGGTCCATTCTCGAACCACCGATGTTTATTATCTATACAGCCTTACATTAACCAAATTAATCATTCTCATTTGTTACCATGCATTTCACTAGCGTATGTTATTAAATGAGGACATAAATTCTATTTGCATGTTAAGGAACATAATTTAAAAATTAATCCCAATAAGTCGGTAGCACTAAAATGTTTAGTTTAAGAAATCGTAGGGAGTTTCTATAAACACTACTTTCTCCAATTGTGGATGGTGATAGATTTGTTTTCAGATCGCGCAGGAAACTCTGATGCTTTTTTATTTGATTTATGTTTTGAAGAACATAAAGTAGGTTAAAATTTATATCCTTAAAAAAATTAAAAATTTAAAGAAATTTAAATAATTTAGTATAAAAATTTATTCTTTACACTTTTTTGGCATTATGAGAACATTAAAATTTTTCTTTCTTCGATATTCTGACATTTTTTCCATAGAAGTTTTTTTCATTATGTTTGCTTTAATATAACAACTAATAACTTTTTAATTAAGTAATTAATATCATTCGCAGTTATTTTTTTTTAATTAAAAATACTATATTTTAATTTATCTCGTTGATAAAAGCAATCGATAAAATCGCTGCTTCGAGCTTAACATTGTAATAGACCATGTGAATTTGTGAAACATTTGAATGACATATAAAAATAAAACAATTCTTTATCAAAATAAAATTTTATTGAACACAGTGCTATATGCAATACCATGTATTACAGGATGTGTTTAACACAGGATACACAATAAAATTTTACATTTTATCATCTTTTCCACATCTTTTTTTCAACATTTTCTTATATAAATATATTAACAAACGTGATTACTGTGTAAGGACATTATGTATGTATTATTAAATTAATTAAACATGGTATAATATAGCTTATTTAGAGATGAGTAAATATATCAAAAAATACAATAAATATGTGCACATAATAAATCAAAATAAAAATTAAGTATTTTTGTGTAGAGAATTAGGGTAAAGAATGTAATAAGGAGATGAAAAGGATTATTCAGTAATTTCGGTAATTTCGGGCTTCTCTTCTACATTTTCAGCTGCAAGGAAAAGAAAACCAACAACATCAATACACACTTGTTAGGCACAAATAAGTGAATGTCAGTGATTTAGCTGTGGACTCTACATGAATGCAAGTGCAGGTGAAAATTTGTTATATCAGCGGATGGAAAGTTGTGTTAGAGCAAGATGTGTAGTAAAATAAGGTTTAATTGGTTGTTTTATATGTCAAAATAATATAACAATTATGTATGTAAAAGTTCTCTATTTAACTCTTTATGAAATCCTTATAATTAGTACAGTAGACCAGAAATTTGCATTGAAAAAAAAATAGATCAATATAATTTTAAATCTGCATCAATTTTTATTAATTATTTGTTCAAAAACTGCTAAGTCTATCACGGGGTCGATAGCAATTTTTTTTAATGAAAGAAAGAGTGGGGAAAAGAGTTTTTACAAACATAAAAATATAATGGGTTTCGCAAAAATGTCAACAAATCTCCCATAAAGCGTGCAAAGTTTTTGATAATTTGTTAGTTATCGCGCCCAATTTCGATGAAAATTGACGGAGGTATTGCGATATTGTAGCGTTCTTCTGCTCATTAGAGGAAATCTATTTTACGCCCTATTTTTCCAACGTATTCAATAACTAAAAAAATGGGTGTTTATAAAAAAAATATGATGTTATTAGCAAGTTCTTTATTATGCATCTAATCAAGAAAATACATTCTTTATTGCTTTTTCTGAGGAATTTTGCAGTATGCGCAATTTTCAAATCAATAATTTTGGACGAAAAAAAAAACATAATTATATGAAATAAGTGCTTTTGCATAAAGTAGATGAAGCAGAAGAGTATGAATAACTTACTCAAAATACGTACAAGTAAAAATTTATCTGAAATTTTTTTATAGTACTGTCTTATTACATAAAAAATTCCCAGATAATTTTTTACTTGTACATATTTTGAGTCAGTTAAAAGACAGACCTTTGCTCGTCACCCAAAAAAGTATTGAAGAACCAAAAATTTACAGTTTTTTTTATTGAAGTACCCGCTCTGAACTGACCTAGGAAATGTACTGTAACTCTCTTATCTCGAAGGTACACTTCGATTTTCTTTCTTTTTCTGAGAGAAAATTCGATGAGAGAAAGCTAAATGATAGTTTTTCGTAATAACTTTTTCTGTTTTAAGATGACTTTTACTTGAAAATGATCAAAAAATGTCCAACAATATTTTTTAAGATATTCAAAATATGCATTTTTTAAATAAATACACAAAGCAAAGATCAAGAAAATAAAAAATAACTAAAAAAGTTTATCCATCATCTAATTCTTGATTTCCTTCTGTGATAGCTCATTTCAAAAGTAAACGGATAGTTAATGTTTTGAACAGATATTAACCTGAACTGGGTAGTACCATAACAGAGTTTGAAGCGAAAGTTACAATGACAGCAATAGAATGATTTATATATAAATAATAACACCACAGGTAATTACGACCCCCTTTATCCCGGAAAGCTCTCAAAAAACCTTGTGTGGGAGGGGGCTACACATTTAGAGACAAAGGACACACATCCAATATCCATGTATAGTGAAAAAATCCCTCTCACAGTATTTTCCACTGCCACTACCGGGGATCGAACCCGGAACTTTTGGGTGAGAGGCAAGTGCGCTCACCTCTCGACCATCAGTCCATACAAAGGGAGTTATATATCAATAATCAATTTAAAATTCCAAAAAATTTAAAACAATCGAGCAATTTTTATTAAATTTTAAGCTTAATAATTTTAATCCTGGTTTTAAAAAATATATTTTACAAGTTTTTATTCCTGACTTTTTCGCAAAATTTACAATTTTGTTAATAATTTAGAATATGGCTTGAATGTCCCACCCAATACTAACCACCATTTTATCGACAGCCCCTCATCCAGTTAATTATTTCTTTAAGTTTATATTTCTTACTTCGGTTTAAATATCAAGAACTACAATTGTAAATTTACGGAAATATTTGCTTCCCGTGACATTATTTTAGCTCAGAGAACAATTTAATAATTGTCATAAATTTCTAGCGACTTATTTGATTAAGGAAATGAAACAAGTTCGCTCATATTTTTCAAATAAGCCAACATAATATGAAGGAGGTAAATTTTACGAGCTTTACGAAGCACTGAAGTATAAAAGACCGATGAAGATTAAATTGAACAGTAAAACAGAACAAAGGCTTTTAAGTTTATGAGGGTTAATCAAGTATATCCTCTAATCAAATCGTCCTTGTTTGTAGCCAATATATTATATTTAAAACTATATAAGTTATAAACAATAATAAATAGTTTCGAGTAAAAACAGAAAGTTAGGAAAGCTCTAGACAAACGACCAAACTTATGAACTTTGTTCTTTAACTAGTAAAAGATCTCTTTATGTGGATATTGCGCGATGGAACTTTCTGAGATTAAAGTTTTTATTGTCTTGGGGTTTTGTAAAGCGATTATTCATTCATTATTCCCAGACAATTATAGAAGAATGTAATTTGGCCCTAAACCAGAAGAATATTTAAACAATTTTTAAATCGTTAATGAAAAAGTATAAGGATTAAATTCACAATAAAATCCGAAGAGAATAATAAATTACCTAGGTGCTTTATTTAAAAAGTGGTTAACATGTGCCGATATAAATTTTCGAGATTGTCCCCGTCTTTTTCTGTCATCTCTATTTCTTGTGTTGAATTTGTAGTTAAAAATTCTAGTCAAATAAATTGCCTTACCTTAGAAGCTACTAAGAGGTAGTGCAGTGTAAATAAATAAAGTTGACTATACTAGAAGTATTGATGGCTCAATTTTAAAGTTACTCTTATCTCGTGTCACAATACAATATCGGGTGATACTGACATATGATTCGCACCCTTTTATTCGCCTGTTTTCCGTATTCAAATCCGGTTGTACCAGAAAGAATAGGATGCCAGATTTTAATAGGCTACCATACACGGAAAGGAATTTTAAACGATTTGTCCCACAACGCCGTCCAGATCTGCCAGATCGCATCTGCCGACTCTCAGGGTACAGATATATATTTTGGTCTCCACACACGTAAAGATCGCATCGTTTATTTTCGTCAAATGTCAAGTCGTTGAAGGGACGGGCAGTTCAGTTTTCAGTTAATGGTAAATCCTCTTTAAATTCCTAGACCTCCGAGGGAACTGAACGAGCGTTCAGATATTTTAGGCGTACTTAAATTCCAGAAAGGATTTGTGATTTGAAGATGAGCAGAGTTCAAAAAAGAAGAAAAATTGCACTTATGGGACTTAGTTCATTGAAGGAGTCGGACGAACTACCGAATATTTGCACCTCAGACTAGACCATGTCCTTTCCTCGTTTTTGAGGGTGCTGAATCGATTACCGGGGTCAAAATAATTTTTCCACCTCGACATCCCCCTCAAATTGGCCAAAATCACCCCCCAAAGTCCCCTTTCCGTGAACCCGCTTATTTTCTCCAGTTTTTCGACTAATTGTTGTTCCTCGAGTAGAACGTAAGCTCCCTCGAGGGATTTGACCTCAGCCATCCCTACCTTAGGCTTCCAACCTTTGTAGGGGGTGGAAAAGTGATACTTGTTTTTGTGAAAATAAAACTAATATTTTGTAGGAGGCGTTTCTTTGAACAAGGTGGTAGGTGACCAGGGTTGTGTAACCACCCTGAGAGTTGTTTTCAAACTTCAAGAGGGTGGAATTTTTTTCATCTATAGAAAAATAGTTTAAAAAATATGCGTTTTTATAAATTGGTTTTCCACCCCCTTGAAGGGTGAAAGCAACCCCCAGGGTTACACAACCCTGGTCACCTGCCACCTTCCTCAAAGAAACGCCTCCTACAAAATATTAATTGTTTCTCCCCCAAAAAAATCAATTTTCCACCACTTGAAGGGTGAAAACAACCCCCGGGGGTGGTTACACAACCCTGGTTACCTACCACCTTCCTCAAAGAAACGCCTCCTATAAAATATGATTTTTTTCTCACAAAAACAAATATCAACTTTCCACCCCCTACAAAGGTTGGAAGCCTGAGGTACGGGTGGCTGAGGTCAAATCCCTCGAGGGACCTTCCGTTCTACTCGAGGGAACAACGACTGGGGAAAATAAGCGGGTTCACGGAAAAGGGGATTTTGGGGGTGGTTTTGGCCAATTTGATGTAATGATTATAGTCTAAGATGCTACTTTTTTCAGATAAAACATGAAATAATAAACCCTTATTTTTACATCAAATAATGTCTTTCTATTGGTGCATTGACAAAAATAGTCGTTTTTCCTAGTTAACAGAAAAACAAATAAAAGAGGGTGGGCCGTACCTCAGTGTATAACAAACTCCTCATCGTTTATTTATGAATTACGTGGTCTGCTGTAACATTGTTTTAATTTCAATTATTTCCACATGCCTTAATTCATCATATTAAAGAATATTGTTACAAGTGTGTAGTGTTAAAATATTTGTAAATGAGAAAATGAAGAACTAATATAGAAAGCAAATATGTTATATAGCAGAATGATTGTGAATCGGCTTGAAGCATGAACGCATACTTCTGGTAAAACTAAAATCTTGAAATTGGTAAATATTTAACAAGCAACCATATATTGCTTATTAATCATTTATCAGAACAGAACAATAAAAATTTAAACATGGAAAATCGCTACTAAGGGATCATAATTAAAATATTTTGTTGAATAAGATAATTGAAACTATAGATGACACTGTTATTGACAGTTGTATTGTATTAATGTGTATAATGTCTTTCTAAAAGACGAATATTTACAGTGGCATATAGCCAGGAAATTATATTTTTAGAGGGATATGTGTTTGTACTTAACTGTGAAAGGTTTACGGGAATCGGAAAATGTAAATTAAAAAAGTCCGGTTATGGAATTTTCAAAAAAATATAATAGCAATCTATCAACTGTGATAAGTGTGTAAAATGTCTAAAATTTAAACAAAATCCGATCAATAGTAAGGACGTTCTGGCCAAAATAAATTTAGACCAAAATCAGTTTCGACAGAGAGCGACAGGAAGATTTCAATGGCCGTTCCTGAACACCCAAGTGGTCCTCCACCGCCCCTGAAAGTATGTACAATTCTTCATGAAACTCCCTGTATAAATTTCATAAAATATAATAATTCAATGTATGCTTTCAAAATAGTCTAAACTGTACAATTGCTTCTGATCAGAGGTTTGGTGTCATTGTATTGTATCAATTACTAAGCTGGAAGCCTTTTTCTGATATATTGAAGAAAATTTTAGTAACAGAAATTCAGTACAATCAGAAACAATTAAATTAAAACTCTCGTTAACATTAGTTTTAGGTTCATCTTTTGTAGGGATCCATACAAACTTCTATACAAATGTAAAATCTAAAAATATCTGTGGTGAAGTCTGTAAATATAAATATATTTCAAGATTTTAGCCATTACATGTTACAAGCGCTGGAGCACATCTAAATATAAGAAATTATACCTTTTGTGGGAGTAGACTCGGCGGCAGCAATTGCTTTATCTTGTTTGAACTTGTTGATGTAGTAGCTCAGTAATTGAATGTCACTCCTTAAGGGGTCCTCGTACAAGTAAATGTGTGGACGGCGGCTGTAGGCCCTATCTCCTGCATATGAGACACATGCTAGACGACCTTGGCCTAGAGTTGTCAAGTTCACTCCAAATCAATAAAATGTGAAAAAACGGCCATGCATGCGGAGGCGAAGCTCGGTTCTACTTGATGCAACCGACAGAATGTTTCGTTGTTCGCAAAGCGAGCGCAAAAGCTTGGAAGCTGGTAGGTACTTCATACCTATGTTTATTTCAGTGAAAGAACTCTGTAGTAGAGTATAATTTAAAAAAATTAATTATTTTCTTGAAGAACTGGCGAAATTTTATTTATATTTGCTTCTTTGTGCTGTATTTTTTTACGTTACGATTTTTAAAATCCTTGTCTTGCATAATATTAAAATGTCTATTATACAGAGTGAGTCCGAAGCGAGTAAATAGAACAGGGTATAGGTATCACAAGATCCATCATTCATCTTGTGAAAGTAATCTGGTAAATTTAATTGAACATTGAATAATATGGAACATATTTGGACTTGTAAAGAGATGGTTAATTTTGTTGAAATATTTATGATCGCTTTCAAAATCGAATATAGATTTTTAAGTAAGGCTTATTTCTTTGTCTACAGGCTTGTTAACGAAAACCTCATATTTTCTGAATTTGTCATTGCCCTTCATATTTATTTTAAAATATTATACCTTATCAAAAATTTTGAGGAACACATTTAGAGATTATTTTGGTAGCTTTTCTGTTTTCGGTGACATCGTCTGTTACAGAAGAATTATATTATTTGTTCATATACAAGCTTTTTAATTTTAATGCAGCTGTCATTTATAGATTTTTCTTCCTATTTTAACCCTGCCGAGTGCACTTTTCGAAAATAATATGAGCAAACCTTATGGGGCAATTATGGAATGTGCCAATAAAAGAATTAACTAAAACCTTTGGAAATGAACAACAGTACTATCAAAATCTGAGGAAATTTTTTTACTGATTGAAATGACCTTTAAATTTTCTCTTCGCTTAGGTCTCTAAAACTTGAAGGTGAACGAAGGCAACTGTCGGGGGAGGGGAGGAAACAGGTCTTGGTGTAATAACTATACATTCAATATTTTCATGAAACTAATAGTTGAACAGAAATAATAACTCTGCGGAAACAATGTTTATGTTAATGTGGTCATTTGTAACATAAGGTTTAAGACTAAGTATCATGCACTAGATCGTGTTCCAGCTCTATTTAGACAAGCATTATCTCGGAAACGGTTAGACATAGAAAGAAATGTTTAATAGAAAAGTTATTCTGTTTAAAAAGATGCATTTAACAATTTTATTTTCAAATGTACGAGACGCCTCAAAAAGACGGCAGGTTAACTTTACTTTTTCAAATGGAACACTCTGTATATTTTTGTATTTTTGCATTCTCCTTTTATTTCCCAACAAATTTCTATCATTGACGGTTTACGATATATCAATAGTGGATTCTGTGAGTCGGAAAAATAGGAAAATATTTTCTAACGCAACGAAACTAGTTACCCCCCCCCCCCGTTTTCGAGGATGCTGAACACGATGGCGGTGGTTTAAACTCTTTTTGAGTTGACCGTCACCCCCAAACGGCCAAAAACAACCCGCAAAAGGGGTGAAACGCGAAAACACCGTCTTATATTGAGAAAAACTGCGTCACCCCCCGTTTTCGAGGATGCTGAGCACGATGGTGGTGGTATAGTCTCTTTCTGAATTGACCGTCACCCCCAAACGGCCAAAAACAACCCCCAAAAGGGGTGAAACGCGAAAACACAGTCTTATATCGCGAAAAACTGCGTCACCTCCCGTTTTCGAGCATGCTGAACACGATGGTGGTGGTATAGACTCTTTCTGAATTGACCGTCACCCTCAAACGGCCAATAACCACCCCCAAAAGGGGTGAAACGCGAACACACCGGCTCATACCGAGAAAAACTGCGTCACCTCCCGTTTTCGAGGATGCTGAACACGATGGCGGTGGTTTAAGCTCTTTTTGAGTTGACCGCCACCCCCACCGGCCAAAAACAACCCCTAAAATGGGTGAAACGCGAACACACCGCCTTATACCGAGAAAAACTGCGTCACCTCCCGTTTTCGAGTATGCTGAATATGATGGGGATTCTGGATCTTCTCCCCGAAGCAAAGCAACCTCTGAACCGGACAAAAACTACCCCGTGAGACCCTGCCTTATGAAGTGGATAAGAAAATTCCGATATGACAAAATGAATAACAAATCATTGAATACAAACCGGATGATGATTCCTCGTTTGTTGACTGATCTCTTACCCTAAAAAATAGGCGCATATATAGGGTCTGGTTAGGTTATTTGGTGATTTTCAGGCGGGGAAATCTGCTGTATGGAATCAGTGGTAAATTTCATATATTTTATTATATTAACTTATGAACATGTGTATTTGAAGCATACAATTACTTACTTTTTATATATATAATAATAAAACAGATTCCTTGACGCATACAACTACATATCCACTATATATCCATACCATACATTTTTATTGACACAGGGATGGGGTTGACTCGGAGAAATTCAAAAGCACCGCCGTCTTGTTCAGCATACTTGAAAACGGGAGGTGACGCAGTTTTTCGCGATATAAGACGGAGTTTTCGCGTTTCACCCCTTTTAGGGGTTGTTTTTGGCCGGTGGGGGTGACGGTCAACTCAAAAAGAGTTTAAACCACCGCCATCGTGTTCAGCATCCTCGAAAACGGGGAGGGGTAACTAGTTTCGTTGCGTTAGAAAATATTTTCTTTTTTCGAGGTTTTTTCCGACTCACAGAAGCCACTACAACGGTTTAATTTTGATTCAGTCATGTTCCATATTCTTAAACTATTAAGGCAAGCCTTGAGGACATACAAAAACAAAAATTATTGACTGTCATTCTGTGGCAGTTTCACTGATAGTTGCTCATTTTAAGACTCTATTTCACTTTCAAATCGATAATATGCCGTCACTGTTTACATCTAATGAATATATTGATATTGAGTTCAGCATGCCTGTCCAGGAAGACAGGAACAAAATATCATTAATGTTCTTGCGCTTATAGTAATCAATCCACATGCCTATGTGGAAGATATTGGTATAAGTAAATCTTCGGTGCACAGACTTCTAGTAGATAAGGGACACCATCCTTACAAAATCTGCTTAGTTCAAGATATGAGACCTAATAATTACAATAGACGTATGGAATTAGATTGCCAACTTCATGGTATAGTTACATGATGATCCTCTGCTTGTCAATAAAATTATGTGGACTGATGAATCACGATTTTACTGTAATGGTACGGTTAATCGACATTATAGTCATTATTGGTCAGAGGAAAATCCTCGCTGGGTAAGAGAAACCCATTTTGAAACTATTTGGTGAAGTAACGTTTGGTGCGGTTTATTTAATGGGCGATTAATTGGACCATACTTTTAAGAAGGTATTCTGAATGGTGAAAGATATTTGAGGTTTTTAAGAAATATTATTCCTGGTCTTGTGGAAGAAATTCCAATAAATGAACGCCTCACTATGTGGTGGCAGCAAGACGGAGCACAACTGCATAATTCTAACCTTGTAACACGCTTCCTAACTGAGAAATTTGGAGGGAACTGGAATGGTAACCAGGGACTTATTAAATGGCCTGCATGGTCACCTGATATGAGCCCCCAAAATTTTGTCTTATAGGATCACTTAAAACAAGATGTATACTCTGAGAAATCAAATAATCTTAATGATTTAAAAAACAGGATAACGCATGCTTGCCGCCAAATAACCCCAGATGTCATAAGAAGTTCTTTTACACGATAACTTTTAAGGAGGTATGAGTTGTGTCAAATAGAATATGGGCGACAATTTGGGCATCTTTTCTATATTTGCTGTGTTTTTGTATTGTAATATTCCTTATAATTACGTTAATAAAAAAATTTTGTCCCAAAAATTGAACTGCGAATATCTCAACAATGGTTAATGGTAGGTATAGGGCATGGTTAATAAAATTTGTTCGGAAATAAAAGAATAATCCAAAAATGCAAAAATATACAGGGTGTTCCCTTTGAAAAAGTAAAGTTGCATAACCTGCCGTCTTTTTTAGGCGCCTTGTACATTTGAAAATGAAATGGTTAAATGTATCTTTTTAAAGAGAATAATTTTTTATTAAACATTTCTTTCTATGTCTAACCGTTTCCGAGATAATGCTTGTCTAAATAGATCTGGGACACCCTATGTATCACGCTGATCAAATCATCTACGCATCTTTAGTCTGAAGTGAGCAAGGTACAAAGATTGGATTGTTTATAGATAGCCAACGGTAGTAATGGAAGTCCTCCTCAACCTCCCATCTATTAAAAAATTTACAATCTTTTTTGGGAACGATAAAATTTAATAAGGATATAAGGATCTGACTAAGCACCGTGTAGATCAAAGATAACCATAATTTAAAAGACTATTTCTAAATACACTTTTTAATGCTACAAAAATTTGATTAAAGCCACACATGTTTCGAGTTATTAGACCCGGGTTAAGAATACAGAAAATACTTGTAATACTTTTAACAAGAAGAAATAAGTCTTAATAATAAAGTTTGAGACACTTTTCTACATATCTAAAACATTGGCAGAATCAATTCAATGTATGGGCATTATATAAATTCATACATAAAGTTAGTTTATTTTTTATGAGAAAATTATATGATTTAATATTCCTCTACTTAACGTATGGACAAATCTAGAGGTGTTTTCTTACATTTATCCCTTATTTGGGTCAGTCTAAAGGGATATATCTAGTGTGTATCAAGGCAAACTGCCCTTGTCCTATTTTCTTGTTTTCTTCCAACATATCCTTGATAGACACTTGTAGATAATTAATGTGACCTAAGGGTCAACAGAAAAAATGTTACTTTGCACAAAACAAAAAGGTATTTTGACATTGTTATTCGTGATAATTTAATTTTAGAATTGGTAAACGGAAAGCAACTTTATAATTTTGTCTATGTAGTTTATTAGTATCATTATTTGTTAATATTAAAATCCCGGTACTTCAAAGTGTAGTATTACTGAAAATACAAATTTGGGAAATATGGTCAAAACTGATAACTATAATAATTTAAATATATGATATTTAAATCCATTCCAATAAAAGGAAATATAGGTAAGGCATCCGTATAGATTTAAATTTATAATTTTTACATAAATTAGGACTAAAAGCGCCGACTAGAAGTGTTCTTATAATAAAATCAATAAGCTACATATAAATTGAACTTTGGAGTAATATATTCATTTTTATGAGGTCAAACAATGTGAAATGGCTATGAATAGTTGAACAGTAACAATTTAAATCAATGCATGTAGCGTATATTTTTAGAGATAATCTAGTATTAAGATAATACTGTTGGTAAATATTTGGCAATATGGGTTTTGAGAATTTTATATGCCAAGTCTATAGAGATAAAAAAGTAAACATTTTAAAAAGCTGGGCACAATGACGCGGCCAGAAAAAACAATAAGCTCCAAAATACCCTTAATTTCTTATAACTTCCTTACTTAACTTTCTTTAATTATAAGTTATTATTTCTTTTTTAGAGAGGGTTCAAAGGGGGAGGTTATGCGAAAATTACGTGAATTTTGAAGTGTTTTCTCTGTCATAGGACCTAGGTTTTATACCAAAAAAAATCGGACGAGGACATTAGAATTTCTTATAATTATACTGTTATAGGAACAAGATATGTGTGAAAAATTTCAAATTAATTAGATACATTGTGAAAGTGGGTCAAAATTGGATTTTATAATTTGACCCTAACAAACTAAGCAGTAAAACTAAATAACTGCTTGTAAGAAGTTTCACCAATCATTATTTTATAAACAAATAAATCATTAGAAGGTATACTAACACATCACAAATTTCAGTTATTTTAATTATGACGTACAAGAAGATATTCTTATTTTGCTTAATAAAAGCTACACTTCGAAAAGTTTATTTTAATTGGATTTATTAAACAACTTGCTAACTTTTAATTTTATTATTGTCGTATTAGTTTTGAAATTTTATATTTTTCCGCGCTAGTGAGACAATCAAATTAAATTTTTACAATCGTGTAAAAGGATATAATAACTATCATGTTTTAACTGTTATAATCATATTGCTGAATTTTGCATCGTATGGAGAGACGGGTTCGTTAACTCGAATGGTACAAGTCTGCCAGAGCAAAGCTGGCAAAATTTGCGGCTGGGATCTGAATTTGACCGAATTAGCATACGTGGTAGGTATGGTTACTAATGTGAACGCCGCGCCGTCAGTTTGCCGTGGCGCAACTGCTACATTCTTTTAAATGACTGTTTCAAAGTTGTTTTAATTGGGTTAACAATTTTACTGATAGGTTGTGAAAAAGTCTATCGTGCCGCTGAAGGTGCTTGCTATAAAACTGACCGCATCAGACTATGCTTTATGTTAAAAAGTACTGAGTTTTATCATAATTTCTATAAAAGCTTATATAAGAACTTATGATTTGTTGATTTTACTACATACAGAAATGAAGTTAATAAGAAACTAGAAGTATAGATGACAGTATATGGATGTTTTCAATATTGCTCAAAGATACAATAATCTATGACAGATACAGGAAAAATATAGAAAGAGTATTGTCATAGTTATTTATTAAGTTTTTCTTAGCACGTATAAAGGATATATTAACGATCATTTCAAGCAATTAAAGAGAAGTCGTATTACAATGCGTTAAAATAAAGAAAACATATTTCTAGTGTAGCCCAAATCTTAAATCATTATGTTAAAAATATAAAACTCCATGCTTACGTCTAAATTTTAATACGTTCTGCATTTTCCCAAATAAAATGTATCTTGTATGCGTATTTCAGAATTTATCTTTAACAAATTATACAAGTAAATTAGTTCATTTGTTGCAAAAATTCATCCAAAATTACAAATTTAGATTGTACAGTTGCCAATTGTAAACAACATTTGTAAAATAAATATAGATCAGAATTGTATTTATATTAAATCCACATACATATGGTAATTCGAACAAACATATTCCGTACATGTACCGAACTGACACAAAATAAATGGAAATAGAGAATCCCAGTGTTATTCTGGATACTCAGTGGTACGATATAAATGTTATCATATAATTTTCCCTAGAGGACTTTCCATACTAAATATTTCTGTAGCTATAAATCTCAGCCGTTGATATGCTACTTCTTCAGATCTAATATTTGTGAATCATTCCAGCTTTCTGTTGAAGCGTCATTTATTAAAAATGATTTATAATAATTTTTTTATTACGCGAATATTAAATATAATAGCAAAATTATGTTTTAAGTAGATTCTCGAATCTTTTCACGTTTATACGGGGTGAACAAACAATAGTATGTATACGCAGTTTATATCTGACCGTTGCCAATGGTGAACGGTGGTGCGGTGTGCGATTTCACTATAGTCCAGTAATTAGATAATCTACTAATACACTGTCGATGTACTGCCGGCGAACATTCATATAATAAATCTAAATAGCACACACTGCCCGTATTATCACCATCATAGTTTTATCTGTATATCTGAAACGCTTACAAGTTTTATGCTGTATTAACCGATCGAAATGGTTTCTACTAGTATTGGTACCGTTGCCATATTCACTACTCGATCAAAATTTACTAAGATTTTGTTTGTGATGTCAGAGTGTTTTACCACATCGAGACCGATGAAAGTTTACAATATATATTATCTCCAACAATACTCTTTTACTAGTCACCCATATAATCTCCTTTCACCTTTCAGCAATCAATGGAATGAGAAAATATTCTGCGGTGAAGCTTTAAGTAAAAATGATTCTCTTCACGAAACTATGCGGATTTGAATGACTCCAAAGCAACTCCGTGCAGCTGTCCATCAGGTTAAGCAATAGCTGTGAAATGAGCTGCCACCTAGGGACTGAAGTTGACAGCAGTGTGTGATTGTGTGAATGTAACAAAGGATGTCGTGCCACATGTGGATGTTGCAGACATACAGTGTTCACCTATTTGCAAAGAGTTTCGAAGATATTATATATAGGCTTTCGGCACGTTAAATGGGGACCGAATTGGAGAGAAATTTGTTGTCAATAATAACCATTCTATTTTTCCTTATGCATTCTCTTTATGCCCGGTCTCTTCTCTTAGTCGCAATAACGTATGTGATAATAACGTTGCTAACAGAAAAAATGACGAGACATTTAACGCCCATATCCCACACTTACCTAATAAATTCAAACGGTATTGCTGTAATTGAAACGAGTTTGCAACATTACTACACTGATAATGTCTTAACTCATACAATAGCATAAGAGTTTCGTTAAAAAAGGACACTTTTATATTAAGCGATGCCGGCGTGGGATATGTAAGGAATTTTCAGGATTAGAAGAGGGTTGTTTTGAAATACCTTCCTTCTGATGTTGTCATGGATGATTGCAGTAACTACTGGTTCAATAAGAGTCTGAAGACCATCGACCAGAGGAGGGAAAAGGTCGGAAATGAATTAAGCGAACCGTCTAAAAACACACGCTGAATAAAATGTTTCAGACAAAGGTCTGGAGAGACTAAAAATGGCCAGTGTCCAACATTGGATGTGAATAGTATACATAGGCTGATAGAAAACAGAAGATGGTAAGGTGACTGATATTGTGTAATAAGTTCCCTCTGGGTATATCGTTTTGTTTTATATTAAAATGATAGTTATTCAATGCATATTTTAAATGAAATATATGACAAAATTTCTAACGTAAACTTATCAAAACCCATTTTCATAATGTTGATTAAAGCGAACAGAAGTTTACAATTAGTTTTTTAGCAATATTTTGTATTAAACTCACTCAATTATTTATTTTTATTTATATTCAAATATATTTACGATTACAAAGTATTTGTCCAAATGGTTGATTGTGTGCCTTTCATATTACATGCTATTATAAAAATTGATAACAGCTTTTATTCATTGTATAATGGCTTTCAATATCCTCGAAGGAAATGCCAGCGCAAATAAGCATTTCAAATCCCATTAAAAGATTTTTCACACGTTTAAATATTGCTTTCCCAACACTTGTTGATATATTACTTTGATTTCCTTATAGCGATATCTGCCTTTTTGAAAACCCGATACAATGTTTTCTTCTGTCCAAAATAAATAAATACTTGAAACATCGAATTGATTCTAAGGGTGGCTTCTTGCAAAACATTATTAACTGTTTTAGATATGTAGAAAAATATGTTTTTGAGGTCTCAGAAAGATTATACGCATGTTTGGACTTAATGGGCCCTTGTCGAGAGCGCACACAGTACTACTTTATAAATTTGTATACATTACTTAGCAATATTACAATTGGTATAATATAACGGCTATCAAGTTATAACTTATGGTAAACTTTTCAGTTTTATTATAGTGATTGCACAATCATTAACACTTTGTAAATTCAAGTAACATTGAAGTATTCTACTTAAAGAGAAATTTTAAAAAACGTAATAAAAAATAGAAAACGCCTTCAGGATCTCATTTTTAGAAATATCGCAAATTGTTAACTCCGAGGGACTATATTTCTGTGTTCGCATTTCAAAATGAAAACCAAGATTTTCAGACTACTGATTTCGATCTAAACTGTAGAAATGTTTCATATAGACATTTGCTTAGAACTTTTGGCTTGCTGTATGTTGTGATTTCATACAATCGATAGTTTTTGACTACTATCGTAAATGTAGTTTATTGTCATAGCGCCGTCGTATCGCGAGTGCAACACTCTTATAACTTTTCTTTTTTTTTCCAATTCGGACCAAGTTTTACTCAAGTATAGAAGAAAGTAGGATATGACTTATGACTCAAAAAAACATTCGTTCCTTACAAACACAAAGCCACCAATTCAATTCAAAATAACGGCAAGTAGACAGAAAAGATAAAACTTAACATCTTTCGCTTAGATGGCAAATTAAAAAGTTGATACAATTTTAAAAAATCTAGAAAAGGCAAGACTGAAATAATTAAGACTAATAAAAGTAAGCGCACACTAATTCAATTTGACGTCAAATTTAATGTAGATTTTGATTTCAATGGAGTAAGGTTGGTGAAAGGGGATTTTAGAAAACAAAAATAGACAAGCAAACACGAAGAAGGAGAGATGAAAGAGTTTTTCTTAAGAAGAGAGGGTATGACAAGATGAAGGTATAATAAGTAGAAGGTTGGTTAAAGAGTTTGGCTGAAAATGGGCAACACCTGATACGGTAAGGTGTGTTTTATTCTAAAAGGAGTCTAATTTGTGAAATGTTGCAATTTAGAGGGCTATCACACAATTTGAATGATAAAATTTTTGAGAAAAATACCTAATATGATCTTTTATTTTCACCGTATATTTTGGTATTGCAGGTGGCTTTGCATTTGTAGGAGGCGAATGTTTTGGCCATAACTACATCCTACTTTGTTTTATATTTATGTAAAATTTGGTTCAGATCGAAAAAATGAAAAAGTTATAAGGAAGTTACACACTTCATTGCGATGCACTGTATATGGTTAACACCAGGCACGGATCTAATTTAGCGTTAATGATAATACCATATTGTCTGTATGTCATTCATATACTAGAGAATCATCTAGCTTGCTGTTAATCGTCTACTGAATGAAAAATATTGCGTAATGGTCTGTGTGAGTGGCCATTTAGAAATTTCATCTCCATCTTTGATTTCATGATCTAGAAAAGTAATGCTTATTGACACATTAAAGATGCTAGAAAACATTTTGTAACAAAAATTTAAATAACATAGGAAAGTAAAACCACATTATGTAAAAGAGTTATTGATGACGACTTTGCATGCATTGATAAATTTTTATCTACCACCTTTCCAGGTTTCTTTCCATAAGGCTTATTGTGGTCATGAATGGTTGTAGCTCTTTACTAATTTCGGCTGAATGGTAGACAGCATTTTGGTGACAATATGAAGCCACCGTTAACAAGAGGAACAATTAAAATCAAATTTGAATCCTTAAAACTTTATTGAGAGATTTTCCGTCGGTGTTAGGATAATAAAAATTCGATATGAGAATGAAAAAAATATAAACTCAAGTAGATTATTGAATTATTATTCTTGACATCCTTGGAAACAAAAATTAGGCATAATGCAATCTTTAAAAATGAAAATTATTAAATTAAATCACCCATATTTTATTTCACAATTTACTAAAGTTTAAAAATAAATTAACTAACGATGATTATTTACCAGAATTTTGCAATATAATTATAAATAACAACAATAAAATATTTCATACTTAAAAGTTCTTTTAGGAATATTGAAATTGGGCTTGTCAAGTGACGACAACAACATATTTTTTATCACTGAAAAATGGTGGGTAACGTTTATACTTCTATGAAAGATAAATTAGACTTAAAATACAATTCGAAAGTAGTGAACAAAAATCCTTCAATAAGAAGAATAATTGCAGTTAATTCTGAACCATATACAAATAAAGGGTTGAAGTTGAGTCAGCTTGAACTGAAAATGATATATGCGAAGATACCAGGCTCCCGCGAGTCACCAGCATTCAACAACCTTCCTTCAATTTTTAAACGATTGACAACAAGCTCTAGATGGCCACTAAATGAACACTAAGGTATATGCTATAAACTAAAGTGAGAACTGAAGCCTAAACAAGCAATATGTTGTTGTTTCACATTTTTTACTACTTTTGGTGAGGTAACTTGCTTGGACTAATTTTTTCGTTGATAATTTACTTAGCTTTAAATTTCTACACCATCATTTAGAGCGTAGAGTAATCCAAAAATTAAATATTAAGCAAGATTAGGCGCCTATCCTAATTATCCTGTGCTAAAGCACACTGTTCAAAATCTTTGACTTATTTGCAAGTTAAAGCACTATACTATACGAGCAGTTATTAACTCTTATATTATACATTTTTAATATGTTCATTCTGATTTCTAAATAAAACTATCTACCACCTGGACTAAGAAATTTCAGAACAATTCATTTCTTGTCTTTATAGTAAAAAATCACATATCGATCCATACAATATAACAACATTATTCTTTCTTAAATAAAACGTTTGTTTTTTAGACAAACTGAAAGAAATAACGTGAGGTCTCTTAAGGATTTCCGACTAATGTACAAAGAAAAATCATTTCAACACAATTCTTATGACAAAAACAATGAAAATCTGAACTGGAAGTTCGTCCCTATAATTTATTTTTGACATAGACTCGCTTGTTTTCATTCCATTCCAGAATTGCTCTGGGAAACATATTTTCCACATATATTTATGTGTATATTCTTTGATAAATGTGAATCAATCATTTTGTTATAACATAAAATCGATACCAAATAATCTCCTGTTGTGTGTTAAATAAAACATTATAAAGCACAATAATCCTTTATTGACACGGAGGGCACAAATAAATACAAAAATAATGAATCTTTCTTAACACTTCTCTAGTCTTCAATAAAATGAAGTTCGCCTTACCTACTATATTCACTATTTTAAGCGTAAGCATTTTAGCTGAAGCAAGCTTTTTCTTAGTTCATCTCATGCACCTTCGAAAGAAGTTCAGATGAATTTAGTAGTTTAATTTCGCACTTCCTAGGTAGAGAACGTTTAAACTTACCAATGTACTTTCTGACTGGGTCGGTGTAATATGTAGTGTATTCGACTTTAGGGTTTCTTGGAGATGTAATCAACAACCTGTGGATGTAGTTGTCATTGCTCAGTCTTGCTGGCAAGCTATCGTCGTAGTACCTGAAAAGATTTATTTGCTTTATAAGACAGTCACTATACAGGATGTGGCATAGTTTCTTAAACTATCTGTATTTACAACGTACAAGAGTGCAACTCGGACATTTGTTATATAAATAAGTGATCACTTATTTCTGGATTATAGCAACAAAACGACGGGACTCTTCGTCTTGAAAGTTCAGTCAGATAGAGCAAGAGCTTACCACATCAGTAGAGCATAAAATTCTTTAAAATTATTGTTGTAAGAAAAATAAAGTATTTTTAAATTATTGTATACCGGGTAGCATGTTTATTTACAAAGATATTATTTGGTACACTTATATAATGCGTGATTGTCCTTTTTTCAGTACAAAAACGTTTTCCCACCACTTCCGGTTTCACCGGAAGTGTCATCTACTCCGTTATTTTAAATGGCACCCTGTATATTTTTTTACCTATCTGATTCTTCCCTAGATTCTCTTTTCAACCATATATCGGAACATCGCATTTGTTTTTAAAATGACAGTTAATATCAATTTTAGTGTGTTAAGTCTAGGTGGCCCTGATATGAACCTTGGCAGATATTGATGCGTAGTGTGCCGTGATATCGAAAGACCTCTGGTATGCAACTTTTCCCTCATATTTTTTTGGGAATAACCAGTAGCTGAACAGACTAATAAGATCTAACTTATTTAAAAAAAATATCTTTAAACAACCCACGATATCATAAAAACCAAGATAGGACCCCATTTTTTTATTTCACCTAGTTAAAAAAATACTTATTTATCCTTTATTTTTGTCCAATACAATTGCTGTGTCTATCCTATTTTACTTTCTTCATTAAAGTTAGTATCGAATGTTATTGCATAGTAATGAATATAGTACTGTAACAAAAATAGTAAGCAGGCGCTAGAAACAAAAGAAGGTAAAACGAGGCGTTATTTTGATTTAACAATTAAGAATTGTTTACTTGGCAGCAATTTAAGTATTTTTCATTAAATTATACCTAAGTTATCACGTTTTTAACTCGGTTTTGCCATGTATTCACGAAATCAAAAAGTCGATATGCTACTAATCTATGGCGAATGTAAGAAAAATAGCAGGCGGGCTGCTGATTTATATCAAGAAAGATTTCTCGAAAGAATTCATCCACCAAACAACTATTTTGTAAGAGTTAAACAGCAATTCAGAAGTGAACCAGATGTACCGGAAAATAATTTCATTATCGATGAAGAGTCGGAAATCAATGTACTTGCAATTGTCGAGGCAGATCCCACGATTTCGATAAGACAGATTAAGGACCAAACCGGTGTAAATCGGGAATCAGCTCGACGCATTTTGAAAAAACACAAATTTAAATCATACAAGTACCAAATACACCAGCATTTATACGAAAATGATTTTCAAAGAAGATTGAACTATTGCAACTGGTTTCTGAACAGACACAATTTGGACAATAATTTTCATGTACACATTTTATTTTCCGACGAGTCCAGGTTCACTAATTTGGGATTATTTAATCGTAACAACACCCGTCATTGGGCACAAGAAAATCCCAGAAATATGAGAGAAAGTGCATATCAGGAGCGATTTAGTTTTAATGTATGGTTAGGAGTAATTGGCAGAAGCATTATTGGGCCAATAATTTTTGATGGTCCATTAAATGGAGAAAGATATTTGGGATTTTTGCAAAACCAGATACAAGATTTTTTGGAAGAACTGCCACCTAATGTTAACCCAATAATTTTTCAACAGGATGGGGCTCCACCACATAACAGCAGAGTTGTGGTGAATTATTTAAATGAAAGGTTTGGAGAAAACTGGATGGGAACAAATGGGCCCGTTCGATGGCCTGCAAGGTCATCAGACCTTACGCCGCTTGATTTTTTTGTATGAGGCCACCTCAAGGAAAACGTTTATAGAACTCCACCAACAAACAGGGCAGACATGGAAATGAGAGTCAGAAGATGCTCTGGCATAACATATGCCACGAAACTATAAATAAAAGGAATAAGCAGCCAATGCCAATGGTTAAGATAATTTTCCTGCAGAAATTAATTGTTTCAGTTCAAATAATGAGTATTTTTAGTTAAAATATCTATTCGAAAGATTCTCGTGTTTATTAAATAAGAGTCCATGAAAAAGTTGGAAAAATTAAAAATTTCAAACGGCCTGCCCAAAAAAAAAACGATCAGCATGCCTACGCCGATGGAAAAAACGCTAAATAGTGGTGGTTTTTCGAGTTTAGGGGTAGTTGCTGAGGGGTGAAAACCTTAAAAATATCACCATCGTGTTCAGCGCCCTCAAAAACCGGGGGGGGGAGGTGTGCCTATATTTCATCCGGGCCACAGAACTTTTGGGGTTTTGGCAACTTTTTCCTGAACTATAAACGTGTTACTTTTAAATGCAACTACTTCTAATTTGATGTTCAACGTGACGATGTTGTTTAATTTGTAATATAAAAAATAGTTTTCAGAAATTATTTATTTACTGAATGTAAACGCTAAAATGTAGAATCAAAAACAAAATGAACCATTTTAAAATTCTTTAAATTAATTAAGGAATATTAATCCATATCCACCCCCCTCCTCAGTCACGGCTCCTGGATGTGTATTACCACTTTTCTGATTCCATACTGTATACGAAATAAAATAACATTAATCATAATATTTTGTCGGAAACTTGCACTCAGGATGTAGTTACAAACCCAACTATTATGGATTTCTTATGTTCAACATGCCTTATTTTTCCTCAATCGCGCGAAATACACAATTGTTAAGTAAACGTGAGGTAAAAAAGAACTGCAAAGTCAGTATTGGGTAAATATCTCATAGGAATCAAATTTAAATAAGTGTTTTTTGTGGTCCTGTTGTAGGTATATAAGATCCACATGTTAACGATTCCGTGATTTCTAGTGTTACATATTAGCCTCCATTGGCAGATAACTCATGTTAAACAGATATGGTAGAATATATTACGACACTCCACGTTCAATCATAACAAGATAATAACATTGTTTATAACCGGATTAAACATATTAAATCCTCTAAAATATAATGTAATATTTGTTTTCACGACGAATGCTTCAGGGAGTAAAACGACCTCAGTCAAAGGAGGGCCAGGAAACTTGAAAGTATCTTCTTCTGTCAAAGTATAAAACTAATTATTTAGGGTGCAATCTTGCAAAAATCTCATAAGAAATTGATACAAATCTTTAATTCACAATCAATTTGAATAGTCGAGAAGTTCCGGATGGTTTGCTTAAATTCAAGTTTCTTAATTATTTTATTAACTAAACACATTCATCTACATTGTATTTGGCTGTATCTTTAAACCTTCGTTAACTCAGTACATTCAGACGGAACTTACGAGGCGATGAATCAAGAAGTGACTTACAAAATTTAGGATGGGATAACAGAATTGGTTGAATTAAATCATAACATTCGTTTATTAGTTAGTGTAGGGCACATTGTTATAAAGAATGACACTTTTACATCCCTTTTCAAGTCAACGTTTCACTGTATGTATATAGCATAAATAATATAAAATTGAGATCTAAACTCAAATTAGAGATTTGTTATTATCTGGGTTGGATATGATCTAGTAGAAGGCATCGAATTGCATTATGCATTTATGTATAATTCGTTAAACTGTACAAAGTTACTAACCAATTAAGAAAACCATCTATACATTTTCTAATGTTGAAAGAAAATCTGAAACTCTGATAAAGTTCGCTACAAATAATGATGATGAATTGGGAAACACGATTGGTACAGAGAACTAACTTTGTGGTAACGAATTCATAATAAAACAAAAAATTGAAGTTTGGAAAAATTGTGCTGAAGAACTTTTATATTAAAGTTGGCGCTGACGTTGCATACATTTTAAGCTAGAATATGCAAGTACAAAAAATAGTCAGAAATAACATAGCTGTACCGTAAAGGAAATATATCAATACAAAATTAACAAAATATCTGATTTTTTAAGTAAAACTAACATTTCAAGGCAAAAACAGTTAAATCTTACAGGATTTGTCGCGAAAATTGTGCATGTCCAAAAATGTAATTATTTTTTTGCATTGTATAAAATTAATGCTTTCCGGAGTATTTCAACAGGGACGTAACTACCTCTGTATCACCTGTATCAATGATACAGGGTCCACCTGTTGAAGGCGTCAGTCTGTCTGACAATATTTGATTCAGGACTCCGCCTAGTATTAGTTGCATCACTGCTTTTTTGTAATATGTTGTATATTGATGTCAACATTATGGCAATATACGGTTGCTATAATAATATAATCATTTTTATTAACCACAACCGACTTGTTCTGGTCAGATAAATATGTGATAATAATATGTGATATTTTAACTTTTAAATTCATGGCAATAATTAAACAGTAAGAATCAGCGTCAATATACAGAGTAGGACAATAGCGTGTTCGAATTCGATAGTTGGAGTTCCACGATAGTTAAAAATAAAAAATACAGGCAAACTACATAAGAAAGTCTGTAATTGGAAATTATTTTCAAATATACAGAGTAAACGAAGACGATCGTCTTGGTTCACATGGTCTAACGGCGATAATATGAGGTCGTAAAGTTTTGTTGCCTTTTTTGAGTGCACTGTAAACTAGGGCGAAATCAGTAATAATAGTAACATTCAAGTATAGTCGAGTTCAATATTACCGTGCAAATAAAAAACTCAACCAAAATTTTACAATATCATTATTAATGCCGTCAGTATGGTGCCATCAAACAGGCCGACGTGCATTAAAACCTATAAAGGTAGTAATTCAATTTTCATTAGAGATATCACAGAGAGTAATGGTATTTTAATGGGATCGTAAAGTATTTGTTGCATTTTTTATTTGCACAGTAAGATTGTACTCGATTATAATAATTAAACAGTAAAAACTTGCGTCAGTATATAAAAAAATATAAACACTCACCTTGTTGTTGTTGCCAAGGGCCAGCTGAACCTCTGTACACGGGGAACGGGGTTATGAATCCGTTTTAAAAGAGACGCCGTTTGCGCGCGAATAAGCCTTGTCTCGTCATCGAATATCTGAAAATTTCAATTTATTTTTAATCAAATTCAAAATGCTGTTGGAAAGGTAGAAGCAAAATGATTTTGTGCTTAAATATGATTTAGGACCATGAAGAGCAATGATTTAGTTAGTGCAAAAAGATGAGGGGGGGGGGGGGTTAAATTATATGTTTAAATTCATCATAATCATCCTCAGATGATGCAAATGTAGTTGACGAAATACACGTCAAGTAGAGTATTCGAATGTTGTGATTAAGTGTTTTTTGCTTATAAGAACTACTGCATTAAAAAATGTCGTGTTTGTACCAGCAAGAATGATTGGTAAAAACACAATTATTAATTTTTGTAGTCAGACCATTTCATAACATTTTCAAGAGCCAATTTTAGCTGCAAATTAATATAAATTAATAATATATTTTTTTAAATAAAATGTTGAAAGTTAAGTTTTTCTTTTTAGTTTTCATTTTTAAATTTACATTAATATACATATTCTACAGAACAACTTTTTCTAGACAGTAATGTCTTCAATTTAAATGGATTATATATCCTTAATGTAGCAAAATTTATCTACAGAAATAGGGAACTAAGAGTACCAACAAATCACATACACAATACAAGGCAAAATGAACGCAATGCGCTTTTTACACCTAGACCAAATTCTAATTTGTACAAAAAATCTCTTGGCGTCATTGGTCCAAAGATATATAATATTATTCCCGAATGCATAAAAGCAATAAATAATTACAAACTATTCTGTAAAAAGCTGTCAATATTTATCATGCATAATTTACATTTATTTTAACAAATATTCTCATAACTTTTAATTCAATTATTGCACTTAATCTCCATAATTTTATAATAATTATTAATAATTCATTATTAGTCTTTTATTTGTTAGTTTTAGTTTTTAGTTGTTAGTTAGTAACGAATACGATATGTACATTGATATTGTTAATAATAATATCTTAGTGAAATATTAAGACACAAAACGATTTCCTTGTGAAATCAGGTGCATTTATACAATAAAGAATAACTGTAATAATAATATTGTAAAATTGGATTAAAAATAAAGTTATTATTATTATTATGTATCCTAAACAATAATTTTTTAATTTCTATTATTATTATTATTATGAAGTTTGAGTGTCTATTACCATTAACTTGTTATAATAGAAAATTTAAATTGTTAGAAAGTGAATATATTAATTATTATAACAAATTATGTAATGTAAAATTATGTAATTATGTAACATTAGCAATAAAAAGGAAGATTAATATGTTTGACGATGAAGAATGGTTGGCAAAGTGCAAAATTATCATCATTCATGTAGTTAAATATAATATAATTTTTATTTTTTTTTACTAATTTATATAAGACATTACTATAGCAGTTTGTCTTAAATATTTCGGATTTCCAACATAAAAGGTTAGCGAAACTTTCGTGGAAAAATGCTATTTCCTTTATCAATTTAAATTCTTGAAAAATATAGAAATAAATTCTCTAAAAATTAATATCATTATTAATATACTATTACATTAGTAACATGTATTAGAACAGAATTCGTCTAAATACGTAGGAAATCATAAAAATATACAACTTTATTATTTCCACCTGTTTATGTATTCTGAAATAAAAACAATTTTGCTATATAGTGTTGATATTAGATCATCAGTAATTCGATAAATCAGATTTTTTATAGTTTCTTCTACAAAACTATTCTAAACCAAATAGCTTATTGTCGTTAGTTCATATAAAGAACAGGTAATTTCAAGCAAATCATAATAATGCCACCCGTCATAACTACTTAAATACTAATTACCTCTAAAAAAATAATGAAAATAGTAGACAATAATACACCAATACTACACAGAACTGAACTAAAAACAATATTTACATATTTACAAGCGGTAGTTACAAGTTTCAATTCCCTTGAGAGCTTTCAGACTCTCGTCTTCACAGTAAAATTAATGTAATATGCAATATATTTGGTGTCGATGAACTATGAGCCAGCAGCATTAAAATAGACGTGTCCTATCCTTTATCTATATATTTACAAATAAAATTTTGTTAAATTTATTATTCATTTTCAATTAAAACGTAACCACACATTTTTTGTAGCCCAAAATATACTCATTAAAAAAAAATCAAATATAATAATGCATTTGTTGCAACATAAAAAAATATTTGCTTAAAAGCGAGAGGGATTCTGTCATGTTTATTTCTGTACGTGGTTTCATTGTCTTGGGCGCATAGGATATCAATTAGATGTATTATGCTAATTTACTAAATAATTACTAATTAATTACACAGATCTACAAAAGAATATATTTTCCCGACTATTTGAACCTCGATTTGAACAATACGTAATATTCTTGTGTATTTTAACTTGCTGGAAATGGTTTTGGTATGCAAATGCTTCCATTATCCTCAGTTCTTTTCAGAAAGCGAAAAGTGGAGAAACTTTATAGTAGAATACTTTCTTAAAATTACAAGTTTCAGAAAAATATTCTGTAGTAACCAAACTATTCTGTAGAAAATAGTTATGTTTTTATCTGGTTTATATAAAAAATGATAAAACTCAACTTTATAGTATATTGTCTTTCGTGCAAACTGTGACGATATATGTGATCGAACGAGAGCAATAGGTACAGGTTTAGCTCCATCAGCATTTTCCCTTGTCTTTTGATTTGGCAAACACGGCCGATCGACTGGCATCACTGTAAGCGCTAATATACGGCAAGTTTCTCGACAAGAAAAGACAAATTTGCATCCGATTACTCTTATCTCCGTTTGTATCAGCCCCACATCGTGACCGACATTTTGTAACTTATTACATAAAGTTAGAAAATTTGATAGAATATGGCTAAAATGTTAAGAAATATATGCATGTGATCTTCTCGGTTTTCGTTTCCATATAAACCAGGAATAGATAGAATTATACAGTGTTCCACTTTTGTTTGTCGGCCATCAAGCTCATTGCTTCAAATGGAGCACTGTGTATTTGTATATACTTTTTAATCACCCAGATAATAATCATGACTTCATTAGGGTGCAATTTAATACATAAAAGACACCACATATAATAGACAATTCCCAAATTCAGAGCCAAAGGCTGTCCAGAAGGGGGTTATACATTTGAAAAAACACAGGCAACATTCATTACCCACAGACATTGCCAGTGCCAGTACCAAGGATCGAACCCAAAATACAGCAGAGTTAGACTAAATGCGTTCGCTACTTAACGCGATTTTGGAAGAATAGTAGAGTCTACGGAGAAAGTTTCGAGCACCTCAGATCTCATACTCAAGAGATAACCTGAATATACTGTTGCATTTGGACATATTAATGTCTACCAGGGCCAGATAGCGTAATTTACATGTTATACAAAAATCTGAAAGAGCGCTAAATTACCTTTCCATTGATGTATGTATTTATCTGTAAATTACCCTTTTTGGGGGTTGGTTTTTGGCCGTCTGGGGGGTGAGAGAGATTTACCCAGCGCCATCTTGTTCAGCATGCTCGAAAACGAAGGGGAGACATAGTCTCGTTAGGTTATAAAATATTCATATACCTGTCCGACTTAAAGAATGCACTATTTTGCAAAATGAAATAGAAAATGAACTGGATGAACTTTCCTTGGAAGATTTCAGAAATATGTACTTCCAACAAGATGGAGCACCGCCGCATGATGGTGGTTTTGTAGGAAATTACCTTAGTGCGAAGTTTGACAACCGGGTAATATTTACTAAGGGAACTATTAGGTGGCCTTGTTACGGACCTCTAGCGTATGCGACCCACCATACGCTTTAGCGTTTTGTGGGCCGCATTATAACAACTGCTACACGTCCGAAACACATTTCGCTATTCTCCACGGGAGGGCGACACGTGATCAGCAAAGGAAACGGAAGCAACCATTGTTTTGGTGTAATTGTTTTTGGCATGGTTGGTGTTAATTAGTTGGTAATTCTTCCAACCTCGGTTTTATCCAAGGCATCCTCGTGGATTTTAGAATAATTAACTCAAGAAAATTTTCTCAATCTGTTGTTGTTCCGTTTAGCGGAATATTTTGTGTTTGTGAGTAAATTTTATCTGCGGAAGCAGGATATTAAATTACACAAGGTAAGCTAACCTCTTCACGCCATCTTGCCCGTTCTCTACCCACGTGTTTCGCAAATTTGCAGGCTCTCCTTTGGGAAATACAGTGTCAACTTAAAAGGCGGACTCGACCCCATTTATCCGACTGTGGCTTCCAGGAGTTTTGGTGGATTGTTCCCTCATCAGTGAGGTAAATTATGTTTCATTTGTAGGTTATGTCGGAATTTCTCACATTAAGCACGCTTCACGTGCATTTCTGACTGTGAATTAAATCGTGATATCTTTAGGGTTCTACGGACGAGGCTTCTACACCCGTCAGTGAGAGTTCCACGGACGGGGCATCCACACACAGTGGAAGGTTCCAGGGCTGGTGAGGCTACGATCAACCCCATCCTTGGGTCCATTTCGTGTGTCCCGAAGACATCTCTGTAGGGCTACAGTTCTTCCACGTCCGGACTCGGTATCGTACCACTCTAAACAAGTGTGTTGTGTTGTTTATTTTTTTTTACCTACCGGAGACCACCTTCAGTGGTTCGGCTGGATGTCAATTCATAATTTGCATTTTTAACTTGTACATATTTACAGATTTTATGCATTTACATATATTTAAGGAGGTTCTTTAAATGAGACCTTTGTGGCAGTATTTATGAGCAATTCATGATCATATTGTAAACCGATGTGTAGCTACACGAGGCATTTTATGAATGTTATAACTTATTAATCGTGAAATATTGGCCACAACTGTGAACATCGCCAGGTTACATGCTGGAGAACCAATATCTGTAAATTGCTTAATATAGTGCATTTCATTTTTAAAGAAAGTGTCTTTATTTCGTCTGCGACCACTACATATGGAAAAACTCAGTGATTTGTTAAGTAAGTAAACTAATAATTTATCATAGTTTATGTAAGCTTGGGCTTAACGCCCTGAGATAGTCTGAGCTAGAGAAATTTTATCGTAGGCACGTACATCACTTTCCGGATAAGTCAGTGCCTACGGTATCTGCTACGCTACAGTAGCCCAAGTGATTTCGTTACGTACTATCTGATAATCATTAAGATCCAACGTATCTATTTGTTTATGTACGTGTAACTCGTAGCAGCCTGATAGGTCACCAGACCTGACTCCTCTTGATTTTTTCTTTGGGGTTATCTGAAGGGCAAAGTATACTCAACGTCGTCTGCAAAATTAGAAGAACTCCAAAATAATATTTTAAATGCCTTTGAATCCATAACTTCAGTCATGTTACAAAGTGTTATGAGGGAAACTACCTTTCTGAAAATTGCGAAATTTGCCAATTTTTACCACATTATTGCATTTAAAAAAATTAATAAACAGTAATGGGGAAATTTGCATATAACATTTGTTTATCCCTCTGTGGTAATCTTTGCCTAGAAAAGTGTAAGGAAACACTTGGGATGTGAAAAATGATAGCTTAAATAAATAATTTTGCAAGTAAAGCAACATAGGCTTGTATATGATGGAACGGATTTTGAACTCCTCAAGAGAGATTGTGCAATTAGTATTTTATATATGTTTTATTCCAAAATTAGACTCCGACAATTAAGTATAAGGTAAACAAAAAACCCACCATCTTATCTTATTCCCAAGATGAATAAATGAACAGAATATAGCCTGCCCTGGGCATCTTTTATTATCCGCTGATTGTAAGTTATACGGTTTTTCTTTGTTTTATATTAGCTCGGAACAAAAATTTTAATCATTATTTAAATAGATAATAAGAAAGAGGAATGTTCTCTTCAAAGAGAACACCAGTGCAAAGAATGATATCCCGAAATCTAATTTAATTAAATATTCCAGACTACTGCTATTTTCAGATTTTAAATTGCAAGCTAATTTATTATAGAACTATATTAAAAGGTGAATTGTTTCTTCGGCGTGAGTTTAATTAAAACATAAAACCATAGAGTTTTATCTGATAAATCCACTTTACGAGTGTAGTTTACGCAGTTGAATGACATTTTTAACAAAATTCAAAGGCGTTACTAAGGAATACATGCCAAATAAAACAACTGTTAGGTTGTATTAATGGAGTTGTGAGTAAGGAATTTAAATTGAGTAGTCCGCCAGCTCCAGATGTCTCCTGTATTGTAAGTAGGCTTGTAAGTGCATATGTCCCGTCAATTATAATGGACACGAGGATAAACTCAAGCGGCAGTTGTCAGAATATACATTATATTAACAGTATGTCTCTTTTTAGAAAGATATGCAGTATGGAACTAACCAACCTCTAACAATTGAATCGGTGCAGATTACACATTTTCAATACGTCTCATAGTCGAGTTCATGTATTATCAGCACTCAAAAAACGCATCAAAAACTTTACGATATAATTATTATTATCGCCGTACACCAAGCGGCTTAGTTTCGTCAAACAAGCCGACGCACATTAAAAAACTATAAACTTAGGCGAGCGAATTTGCGGTCGAGGCAGCACAAAGAGTGATGGTATTTTAATGAGGTCGTAAAATTTTTGTTGCGGTTTTTGAATGCTGATAATACTTGAACTGAACTATACTTGATGATCCTTGGAGTGAAACATATTCGGAAGATGTTTCAACAAACATTTAATACACAAGTGACCGTCAGTTTTACATCCCCTCCAAATGATGGTATATCCACTACGCAATCCTCGCCTAAGATTGCAGCTTCTGTGTATACAATACAGCGATCAAATGTTTGAATGTTTATGGGTTCTACTTGGAAGGTAGTACTCCGTGACATTTCTTATGAACATCAAACTATGGAACAGCCGTAATGAAAATCAATTAATTGTTGATATAGACGATGAGTCAAGAAATAAAAAATAAAAGAATAATTTCATACCTTGAAAATGACCCTGATCGTTTGTTGTGAAGACATGAATAGTCTCTACAAGTTTTAACATTAGGTCTATAAAAACTTTTAAATATTTAAGAGTTTGAAGCAAGTAGAAATAGGAATCAAACAACATCAAAAAAAAGGAATGAAATCTATAATCAAGTGATTATTACTGTAGCGATGACTGGTGAATGAGCTGACTCCAATCAATCTGTAGAATTTTAGCTCCCGAAAAAACATTAAATATAGGAGAATTCTTTTTAGTATTTTAGGGGGTCATTAAGAGTGAAAGTTTTCGACGGGGTAAAATCAGATTTTTCGATATACCCCTTTTTCCTTTTATCCTACAAAACATTAGGAAATTTATAAGAAATAATATTCACGACAAAGTTTGTGTACAATTTTTTTCTACAATTAATGGTTTGAATGAATACCCAGAGAAGTAAGGCTGACAAAGAACACAGGATGGACTTAGTCCAATCAAATATACAAAATGCTCAACTTCTCCTATTTTACCAAAGTTAATTTACTGCAAAGCAAGACAGAATGTGGCATGTGTATTAAAAAGAAATATTCAAACAACTTATAATAAATTTTCGAATCGCTTTCCTCCAGACCTGATGCAGGCTCAGCACCTTTTTATAAAAGAACATTTTAACTTGCGCAAATATCCGGATCGACTGATTTCTTCAGCGGCTACTCCGATACGCTCATGCAATTCATTTAAGGGTTGAACAGGTCGGAAATACGCATTTTCCTTTATGCATCACCAGTAAAAAAAATCTAAAGGATTTAGGTCTGGTGACCTGGGTGGCTACAGAATTGGGGCCAAGCCACCGATCCATCTTCCCGGATATTTAAAATTTTGGTATGGTCTCACCTCTCTTCCATAATGTTCAGGGCATCCGTCGTTCTGTAGCCACATTATCCGCATGAGTGATAAAGGAAAGTCTTCTAGTAAGACCGGTAGGTCGTTTTGAAGGAATTCCAAGTAATTATCGGACGTTTGAATGGGCCTACCACTTGACCACTTAAGATGTCTGTCCACAAATTTACTTTAAATTGGTATTGTGACTGATCTTCCCTCATCAAGTAGGGATTTTCCAACTGTCAGCTGTACAGACTATGTAAATTTACAAAGCCATCTCTTCTGTATGACGATTCGTCAGACAACAAAAATATAAAAAAATCTGGATCCCCTCTTGAAGACAAATTTAAGAAAAACATTTTTTTGAGAACACCGTCGGCGTTATCCAAAAACACCTATACACGTTTGATAGCACAACTGTTCTAGAATACTCACAAAAAACAGAATTAAAAAATTCTTACTTTGTGACAGTGGTATGCAATATACTGTCCTGAAATAGAAATTGTCAAAATTTCAACAAATGCCCATATCTCGAAAACAGTAGGGTTTTCAATAAGGTCAAGTTGTGATATTCTGATAGGTTTTGGCCTGATTTATTACCATTTTCAGGATTATCCATTATTTACGGGACACCCTGTATACATATGGTAATTTTTTTTATTCTCCTTTAAATTACAAAAATTTTGACGTCAGAATGAATCCGATAGCTTAAAGAGTTACCCAGTTGCAGAGTTTTGAATATTTCGCGCTTCAAAGGGGTACAGAGGGTGAACCATGCGTTGTTAGAATCGCCCGGAAGTGACTTAGTGTTGTATATTGGACCCCCCCATCAGATGAAATATGTTGCTTGCTTCCATATCCAAGCCCACGACCCTCGTATTTTGAACATAAGCGTTACGAATGCTAATACTAAAATTGTAAGTCTGATAAATGAAAAGCATCTTGATACTTACTTTCTGCAAGCGTAGTCCACGTTCACTGGGCAATTCATCATTAAAAGAGCTAACAGATCTGTATAATGGCCAGTAAGATGAATTCCAGTAAAGGGACCTAATTGGATAATAATAATCGGTATATAAACTTAAAGGTTTATAAACTTTATGACGAAGATATGGTGCAGTGGGGTATACTCTGTACTCCAAATATCCGCTAATTGGATCTCTTACAAAAAGCATCCTCTGTAAATAAAAGCAACTTAACAAACATTGAAATTTAATAATACATTTCTCCGCTTAATATACACATAATCGCAGAAATTAGGTTTATTGTTGATAAATTAACTCCCATATAAAAAGTCTATTTGACAGTCATATTTTTATCACTTTGACAGCGATAAAAAAGGTGCATCGTTTTTCATCACCGATAAAAATGCCTGTTCCTCAGAGCAGAGTGCATCTAGTAGTCGCACGTCAGTCATGTCAATTTATCTCATAAAATCACTGATTGGCAAAATTATTTCGTTACAAAGAGGAATTTATCCGATAAAAAAACTCTTGTGATTTAACTGTTGAAGAGAAAATGGGCAAACTCTGCATTCAAAGTGCTTATTGAGAGGAAATAATTCTGTGGAATTAGCCAAAATACGGTGACGCATGAAGGATTAATAAATACAAAATTCGTCTTAGGCTGTAACTAGTTTTGACAAGATATATACGGAAGATGTGGCAGGCATTGATAGGTCCAAAATTCAATTTTAGCTCAGAAATTCTAGATAGGATTACACTAAAATTAAGAAATAATTCCCTGAAAGCTAACATCTGTTTTGTTAGATAGAGGAAAGCTGCCTCTAAAATATATTAAATCTCCCAAAAAAATCCCATTAGTGTCAGCGATTTTCAAAATTTTGTTTATCTTTAATTGATTTGCTTCTGATGCATTTTGCTACAAAAATACTAGAGAAGAAATTTATGAAGGAAATTATAATATAAAATAATTCGGTTTGAATGCCTTTGATTGTATTGAATTAAATAATTATATATAATAATTATAACTGTGCTATTCTTGAAGACACATAAAAAGCAGGTAGATCAAGAAAGATGTATTCTTCTACTCCCTAAAAAATAACTCTTAATTTTTCTTTGATAAAATGAATCCTAGACAAGTTAATTAAAGAAAAACAATAATTTCGAAATGGTGGACATTTTCTTGCACATTCCCCTAATGGAACTTGTTGGGAGTTGTATTATATTTTTAGGACCACCGTACAAAATAAATCAGCTGGTCTTAATCCATATCATATCAAAGATAAGCGAATCCAATCTAAGTTGTTGTAGGGGAAAATTACATGCTAATGCTTGATAATGACTGTATACGAGTCAACTATTTTGTTAACATCTTCAAGAAATTGGTACTCCCTAAATGAGTCGGCCAGCTAAATCGCCAGATTTAAAGCCTATGGAATATTGGTAGGATTTAGAACTGGCTCAAGCTCTGTAAATACCCACGATACTGAAACAACTTAAGTTATTTTAACCGTTTTATTAATTTTTTTAATGTTCTTCAACTCTGAATCTTTTATTATGATATTTTTAGTAAATCACACAGGAAATCTCTCAATAAACATGTATATCAGCTACGTTTAAAAATGTTTATGATTATTCTGATAATCTTGAATGTGAAATTTGAATGCTTGGTGTGTCATTGATGTCGAAATAATTTTCACCAATACCAATTATGCCAATATGATTAGTAAACTGCCCATCCACTATAGTACGAATGTTTTGGCGTTCATTGAAACTGTGAATGTATTCAATAATAATTTAAATTTCTGCAATTATACGTTGGTTTTGCGGTGAATGTACAAACCAAAACATATGCACCAGAAATTATTACTATAATAACTGAACATAAAATTAAATTACATATGTCTAAAAATAATTTGTAGCAAACTTCATATGGTTGCATATAATTGTATTAATCAGTCTAACTCAATTACTCACGAAATTTGTTTAAAATGGTTTTCTTTCTACTGTACTTATAACAAATTAAATATTAAAAGGTTTAAATTGAATTATGAATTACATACATAACAAGAAATAAACTTTCTAGTAAAACACTGTTATAATAAATCCATAATCCTCAACATATTTGAAAATATTTTTTACAATAAATAACCATTATTGACATAAGTCCAGATAGTGCTTTCAAGGTGTCAACATTAAGGAAAGTAGTAAAATAATTATCCAACAATTTCTCAATTGCAACTTTACTTACGCCATCATCTCGCGATATTTTCATCGATTGACATTAAGTAAGTCTGGAAGCAGCACCTCTTGTTCAAGACACAATCGCCTTAAACCAGATAATATACTACTATACACATGCATATCGTAATTTGTTAATTTTTTCGCATTTTTGTTTGTAGAAATTTAGGTATCTATTTCCATATTCTTGTTCATCATTTATTGTACCATCTATTGGTCGCAGAATCCAAATGTCAATCACAATTCCTACATTGTACTCCAGTCATCTTCCTCAAACAGCCTAAACATCTCGTTCTTTTTCCGATATATTTTTTTATTCTAAGCTTCTTCCTTGTTTAGCTTGATGTAAAATGAGAAAACGAATATACCGTATTCCTTTTTTTGGGCGACCATCTGGTAGTATAGCCTCACTTGACTTAATTCATGGAAATTTTTAAAATTATAAATTCTCCAAACTGCGAAATAGTTAAGTAGCTATGGATGATTTTCAAACCTCTCGATATATTTACTCAAGGCGGGCAATTTCATATCCATTCATGTTTCGATCCGAAACACTACAAAGTGTAGTGCCGATTCTGTGGGTCTACTTGGGATGTAAGTTGTTAATTTGAATACACTTTAAAATAACTATTTAAATCTCATATTCTGTACAGATGGATATAATATTGATTGTCAGGAACAAATAATGCATGAGACGGTCGTGTGAGTAGGCACATAATAAAAAGTATTTACTGGAGTATTTTGAAAACACTATCTGAATGGCATTAATCTTAAAACTGGTTAATATAAAATTAAAATAAACTGGTAAGCATTAAAACATTTAAGCAAAATTCTGGTGCATAGAAATTGGTCCCTTATTACAAAAATAAATGAAAGTTTGCCACAGTTATAAGATGGCAGCAGGAGGTGCTTAAATTAAAAAAAACCTTTAAGTCTATATCGATTATTACATACAATAGCTGATAAATACTTCTTCAAAGTATAAATAACACAAAACAAGTACACAAAAAAAGTAGTTTTGACATTATATTTGTGTAGGTTCAAGTTCTTTACTAAATTTTTATTGTAAGTATAAAGGAAATAAAAATGATTTGGATTAATTTATACATAAAATAAAATGTCCATTATTGAACCAAAGTCCGTTAAAGTAAACTTAAGGTTTGTACTTTGTAATTTCTTATTTATTATATGATTTGGATTAATATTTTAAAAGTCGGTGATCACTAATCGTTTAACGAGGCTTAAAAAGCCGACAGGAAGAAGTATATAAGAAATTTGAAAATTGGTGTCAAAAGAAATGAGTTAAAAAATGTTTGCGGAAAGGTTCTTTTAGCGTACTTCAAAACGATGAAAAACTATAAAATAATTAATTACAATACGGACTACCTACTCAATGTTAAAAAAGTAGAATTAAATGTCAGAAGAAACATTGACCCCAAAAAATATACCATATTTATAGCATTTTTGATGAGAGAATCTACAAATTATCACGATAAAAAATCTATCGTTTTGAGAAGAACTTTGAAAATTTTATTAGAAGTTATGATCACGGGAAGTTCTGATTTGTAGAGGCTTGATTTACTATCACTGTATTTGAAACTTTATAGTTTTTAATTTATTGATTATTTGTTTGTAGAAAAGCTGAACTGTATGACGTGCGTATCAGAGATGTTGTGGATGAAGGATTTTTTGAAAAGTACTATTCCAAACACAAAAACAAGTGTGAAACGAGAATTTGTGGCCATACAAGGCAATATTTCTGGATACAAAGACAATTTAGTAGATATTGTCAAAAAATAAGTCAACCTGCGACTACAGAATACAAAGCCTGACCGTTTTTTTGTTTGACGGATATTCCGTTAAGTTCAGGAATAAGTTTTACTAACTATCTTTGTAGTAATTTTGGTGTTAATGCATATGCAAACCAATCAAAAGAATAATTATGTTTTCCTTTAAACGTCAAAAAGTATGACTTTTATGATAAGTTTCGTGAACTCAAACTGTCATTTCTCTGACAATTCATCTGAGCAGCAGATCATACCTGATGTCACCATCGGTGAGGACAGCTATTTAGTCACTCAACCAAGATATATGTACACATTGCACATCACCTGCTGCAACTGAGACTCGAACTCAGGAGAAGATAATGACTAGCGGTGTTGCCTCTCATACAGCCGCGGAAATAACTAATTTAAATTGTATTTTTAACATTATCAGAGTATTTACCATACATTATTTAATATCCATTGAAAATTTGATTCTAGTAGGACGAGTTTTTATAATATGAATCTAATTTTGAAAAATGCGTAAGTGATGCATAACGGAGAAAGTAAGTTTTGTACTCTATAAATTGATGCGCGGTATTGTTCTTCGATATAAAATAATTAATATGTTTTGCAAGTATAATTGTAAGTATTATAAAAATTTCTTTAAAAAAAATTAAATTTAAACATACTAGAATATTACTTGTATAACTTAGAAAATATTTCTAGACATATAACAAGTACCTTGATGCTACATCCCTCTCTACAATATTTTAATGCTTCGGATTCCTTTATAGTATTTTTCGACTAAAACACGTTTTAATTCATCAAGGTAATTAGGACACACTATTAAATCTAAGATTTGACCTTTGTAGCATTTTTGGTTTTCGATCACGAGTTATATTTTAAAAATATTAATTTTTTTGTATCACCGAAATGGGTTGGAAAAGTAATATGTAATACGTATGGCAAGGACGAATCACTTTGCACCCTTCAGAAGTGGATTTAGCAGAATATTTTGAATATAATAGACCTAGTTTTACAAGTATGTCCAAAAGTTGCGTGGGACTGAGAGGTGTCAGTCTATAGATCCTAACTATAGTCTAGTATACTTTAACTTGGCGTGTGTATGTATGAGTTAATATTTCCGTACGATTTCATTTTCTCCCATATTGTATACAAAGTTAAAGCAATAGTTCAGAAACATTGGCTACGTGGACAATATTTCTGGATCTTTGTGTACAAGAGAAAATGAAATCGTACAGAAATATTAACTCGTACATACACACGCCAAGTTAAAGTATACTTGACTATATATTTATATGCAACGATAACTAATTTATACTTTCTCAAAAATATTATACGTAAGTTTAAATTGTTCTTAATTTTTCAAAAACCGCTCATGTAATAAAAATGTACAAGCCTAATAATTAGTAACATGAAATGTATGATCGGAGAATGAGTGTGATAGAAGCAAAATGAATATGCAAGGGTAAGAAAAATGTGATGAACATTTGTATGTAAAAAATAACAGTAATAAATCCCAAATTTTGCTGCAGTTGTAGCCTTTTGAAATTTATTTGATTTTTTACTGGTTGTAATTTTGTGTATTATCAATCTGTTTATTTCTTCGTTTTGTAGTTCACTAAAATCCACTTATGCTTACCAAAATGGCATTGCATTTCTTATTCCTACTGTTGGAGTAATTAAGTGAAATTGAATAATGCTGTATTAGTAAAAATGCACGTATATCACGAATATCACGTACCATGAGCTGTAAATGATATTTTTCAGATCGAGATTTGGAAAATCGAAGCCTATAGGGCCAAGATTTCCTAAGAATTCAAGTTTTGAAACATCACTGTTCGTGGTTAGTAAATTGTTTCTTGTAGTACTGTGCAAATTGAAGAATAGTAATAAATAATTAATTAACATTGAATTATTGTCACACTGGACACTGGAATTTATATTTTAATGAATTAAGTCCAACCTACAATTTAAAAAAAGCGAGATCAATAAGCTGAGTTTTATTTATAGTATTCTTAACAAAAAATACGGATATCGATGAAACTGCAAGAGTTTCTTGCACGTAGCACTTTTAACTGGAATATTTGAGATATGAAATTACTTATGATAGATTTAAAGAGTGCTAAGGCGTTTAGAAAGTAGATATTATAAGGCTGAGTTCGTTTTACTCGCATATTTTTTAGAATTATTTAAAAAATATGCAGCTCCAGCGAGCGATATTTACTTTCAGCACATGGGCAGCAACTAAATATTACAGTACTTTAGTAGCTGAATTGTAAGGTCGACTCTAATAAAAATTTGTTAATAATCTCCAACTTACTTAATTATTTCTATCCATCTTTTATTCATCGATATAAAAAGACAATCAACCATTTTCGAAGTACAAATTTTTCAAACCCAACAATTAAGTCTTCATTATCTTTTTAATTTTCATTACACGTAGTCCATACACAGACTATTCCGGAGTTCTACAGCCTCGTAAAGCAATTATTGGACTTGCAATTTGAATGTAATGGTCTAAACTAGTTTACCAATTGACATAAAATAATACTTTATATTAAAACATTAGATTTAGAAACCAGTAAACTATATTTATACTATATTTTAAGGAGATTAAAAAGTGATGATTGTGACGAGAAAATAAGTAATGTATGAACATAAGTTATTGTTAAAATGTAGTCGGTTACTGCAGCATTACTATGCAACTTAAACATAAATTGTATACTTACTCCTTTCAGATGATAATATCTGTCGGAGGGCAGAGTATATTTATAATACAAATATCTGTAATAAGGATAGTAAGGCCAGTCGGTATAACGATTGAGGCTACTGAGTGGCCAGTAGTAATCGTAATATAAAGTGAGTGGTCTATAATATCTGTATGTAGAAGGATAGTACGGATAATCAACTGCCTTGATAGGGTAATCCAAGTAAATCGATCTCTGAAAACAGTTTTAGTTATATTTTATAAGATGTTATATACAATAGCGCATGTACATGTTACATCATTTAAATGTGACTATTATGAAACTCAATATGGACATCTCGTGGATAAGTTTCAAAAAGTTAGCTTGAAAGTATATTTTTTAAAGTTAAGGGCAATTTTTTCCATAAATGGAGAATGTGTAACATTATCTTACACCCTGAATTTTAAAAAATACCCCTTCATGGTACCCTGATTCCATATATGGTGAACATATGTCTGTGTGTCTTGTCTGTACGGATATGTGCACGGTATTGACATTTGTTTGCAAGTAGGACATTTTACATTCAAATTAAGTGTAGATGTAACCTACCATTCTATTCCTTTTGAAATGGAGCCGTATTAGTTGTACAGGGTGGTCGTTAGATTACACAAAACATTTCGTAAATTGTGCTTTAAAATTACCTTTTTTAGGTTAGGAAAGACAATATTATATCGCTGAATTCCTTAGTAAAAGGGGTGTCAATTTTTTGAAGAAAATATAGGATATCTCATTTAACGAATTATTATAGATAACGTCACATACAGGGTGTCCCGTAATAACGCGCAAGAAATTTAACTGTAGATTTCCTGTCGAAAATTAAGATGGGTTCTTCGTATGCAATTTTTCAAAATTACGCTTTCCTACCCAGCTACAACCCCTTAAAGGGATGTGCCAAAAAACGGTTTTTAATTTCTGTCTCAAAATAACGTAATCAGAAAAGTAGGAAATTTGGCACATCTCGGTTACTCTTCAAAAGGCATCTAACAAAATTATTTCATCCACCTAGTGTGTACACGAAGAGGTGGAATTAACTATCCTTCTTGAAATTTTGTAAATATCTTTTTGCCCACTATTTTTTTTCAATTAAAAAAATAACTAAACATTATGATTCATTTAGAAACTTTTCTCTTGAAAAAATTTCGTAAAATCGACTATTTTTGAGAAAAAAACTAAATTACATCTGCCTAAGTGGCCAATCAAAAGCGATGAGCACAATTATATTAGTGTAAAATACTAAAGTAGGCTGGTATCAAATTGTAATTTGACAATATTACGTTGTTTCGTGCCTTTGAAATCATTCCTTACCACTTAATACTAGTTGTTTTATAACCAAATTTTAAAATGCATAGTTTTAGTAGTGAGGAATATGCACACATACATTTAATTTACGGTGAATGTAAAGGAAATGCTTCAGCGGTAAAAGAACGATATCGTTGTAAGTTCCCTACTCGTACTGTGCCAAATGTTCGTACTTTTTCTAACATTCACTTGAGATTAAGAGAAAAGGGGGTGTTTTAAAAAAGAAGTCATGATTGTGGCCGTCGGAGACAAATAGGAGATGCAATGGAGGCACAAATATTACATTATTTTGGTGAACAACCTGAATGTAGTATTAGACAGGCTGCTCTTCAATTCTACATAATAAGATCATCAGTATAGAGGATTTTGAAAAGGCAAGGCTTTACCCCTATCATTTACAGAAAATACAAGAGATGTTCCCTCGTGACTTTCCAATAAGACTTGCTTTTTGTAGAATTATACTTAGGAAGCTGTTAAATTTTACAAGACAAATACTCTTCATAGATGAGTGCTGCTTTACTCGACATGGAGTTTAAATGTTTCGTAACCAGCAGTTATGGAGCGACGATAATCCTCATGCTGTTGTAAATGGAAGATATTAATACAACATATACATATTTGGGTCGGAATTATAGAACCTCTTGCATTACGTCAAACACTGGTTTATGCAGGATGGTGCGCCACCTCATTATTCTTTAGAGGTTCAAGAATGGCTGCACTCAACATTTAGAAATCGATGGATTGGAAGGGGGTGAGAAGCCACAATTAAATGCCCCCCTCGGTCACCAGATATGAACCCATTGAACTTTTTCTTTTGGGGTCACTTGAAAAATGTTGTTTACTCGACACCTGTCCCTAACGTTGAAGTTTTAAGAGAGAGAATTTTTAATGCTGCCAATGAATTTCGAAACTCTCCACACGTTTTAAATAGCTTGTATGGCAATTGGAGTTCGTCATTTTGAACAAATGCTTTAATATCTAAAAACAACAATCGTTGTATTCACGTTTAGATTTTTTTACTGTTTAAATTCAACTTTTGTGTATATTGTATTAGTTTTTTTTTAGTTTACTAATAAATTTGCTTTTCAATACTTTCGTCTTTAATTTGTATATCTCGTGCAATTTATAAGCACCGAATGATCATATCAGTATGTGATATTGTCAAATTGTAATTTGACACCAGCCTACTTTTAGTATTTTACAGTAATATAATGGGGAACATTCTCTTTTATTTTATCCGCCAGAGTGCACCAGCTGTACTCTGTTGTTTGCCCGTCAATACGAAAAAATATGTCTTTGAATAAACAAAGTTACCAATTACCGCAATCATTTTTATCAATTTGGCTCATTTCAGTCATTTCTACGAATAAGATATTGGGAAACTCTTGAGAATCGGGAAATTTAAACTATTTAAAGGTTATATATGATACAATTTGAGAATGACATTAAACCGAGTACGCATGGTGTCATCTATTGGATGTATTAGGAACTGGCTTGAATTGTTCCTAATTCTTTTTAACAATTTGGCTCATTTCTATAAATAAGAGATTGGGAAACTCTCAGAAATCGGGAAATTTAAACAATTTAAAAGTTAGAATATAACTTTAAAACAGTTATTTAATGTCATTTTCAATTTATATCATATATTATATGATACAAATTGAGGATGACATTAAACCGAGTACGCATGGCGTCTACTATTGGATATATTAGGAACTGACTTGGATTGTTCTCCATTGTGCTCATTGCTTTTGATTGATCACTTAGGCAGATTTATTTTAAATTTTTTTCTCAAAAATGGTCGATTTTACGAAAGGACCACGCACTTTTCATATGGAAAAAGTGGTTTCCGTTAAATTATCTGAATTTTTTATATGTTATGTTTTTCTGAATCCTGAACAAGTTTCTCCATGAACACGATGTCCAAAACATCAAGGGTCTCGAGCTAGCAGCCGTTCAATATTAAATATATATTACACATATATGATATATATACTTTCGCCTTATCAGTGACACGGACTTTTTTACTTCAACTACAATATAGTCTTTTCCCGACTTATTTTGAAAACTCTTTTCAGCCTCTTTTCAAAACGTTTTTCAAAACTCTATTCAAGATTCTGCTGGGGACTGTCTTCAAGACGTCTGTCAAAACTCCCATTTATTTTAACCTCTGTCTCTCTATCGAAGTGTAATATATTGAGCAAATACTGTAAACATAACAACTGATAATACTGAAAAGAACGGCCGCTATCTCGAGACCCTTGATGTGTTTCGGACATCGCGCCCATGGAGACATTTGTTCAGGATTCAGAAATACATAACATATAAAAAATTCAGACAATTTAATGGAAACTACTTTTTTCCCCATGAAAAGTGCGTGGTCTTTTGTTGAAGAGATAAAAAGTTTCTAAATGAATCATAATCTTTAGTTATTTTTTTTTATTGAAAACAAAATAGCAGGCAGAAAGATATTTACAAAATTTCAAGAAGGGTAGTTAATTTCACCCCTTTGTGTACATGCTAGGTGGAAATTAAAAACCGTTTTTTGTCACACCCCCTTTAAGGGGCATTATTACGGGACACCCTGTATATGTGAAAAATGTGAATTATTTTTTTACAATGTAAAGCAATTTAATATCACTAATTGGCGTATTTTTGTCGTTTTGCGAACGCTAAACAAAAGAATGGTTATAAATTAAATGAGTTTTTTTAGAATGTGCTGTATAACATGTGTTCAATAAATATGTCTTGAGTGCAATTTTATGACAGAGTATTGGGGAATTGTGTCGATTTGTTTCTGATCAAGAGATATAATATCGGAAAAGTAATAAATTAAAAAATCATCGTTAATACAATGAACAACATGTAAGTCACAGTCCTTACATTAACCCCCTCTGAAATGTCCATGAATTTTTTTCCAAGATATTGACTCAAAGTTGATGTCACATTCAGCTTTACTCAACAATATCCATACTGAATTGTTCCTCAGTCATCTCACTCTACCTTTTGATATTCAGGGTTTTAATAGATTATTGCCTTCTTACCAGTTATAAGATAGTTTCCTAAGAATGGTGTAGTGTACAGATATGCTTTGTATAACAAATTGTTTTCCCTAAACATTTTTATTAAATATGCTGTGTTCCTATACAAGCACTATTATATTTACATTAATTACCAGCAACCTTCCAGATCATGAAATATTCAATGATATTTAAAGTTTCATACTCTTTTGCATTTATGCGGTGGGACTGATGTTGAAACTTACCACAGTATGTATCATTTTAAACTTTGTTTCCTCTTTTCGTTTGTTATCACAGATGTTTCGAAATTTGACCTTGAACGAAAAAATATTAGATATTTTTATGTAGATAACTTCCTGTTCCCAGCTTTTGTGACCATTTACATGACTTATATAGCAATGATTTAACTGGTCTACATCAGATGAACTAATGATTTGAAAAATCCAAGATATGTGGGTAAGCACTCGCAACAGATTTGTAATGTTGAAATCTTAATTTTACTTAAAGAATAAAATAATTGCTTGGTATAAATTGATGTTTTATATTTAAAAAATGCGGTAAAAATAAGAAATTAAACAGAAATTGTAGATACGAATTTTATATCAGAAATATTTAAAATCGTCTTGCAATGTCAAAGTTTGCTCTAACCGGCGCATCCACCATTACTTCAAATTTGTAGAGCAATGCATCGGCAGAAACCGGAAAGTCGGTATGTATAATATAACATGCTATGTTTAAGAGATGCGTACTTTGCTCCGGTAGTGCTTCAATAAGTAGACTTTGTTTCGTGTAAATGAGTACAGTACTAAAAGAGACAACATTTTATTTCCTTATGATTTTTATGTTAGTATAAGATCTATGAAGTAAACTATTGCAATTTAAAATATGAATTTATTTATTCATGAACAATTAAAAAATTTAAAAGTTCCATATTTTCGTTCCATATTAACATTTTTGTAACTTTTTTTAAATCGTACATTTAAGCTATGTTTTGCGTTTCGTTATAATCGAAAAGCCCAAAAGTAATGATAACTTGTTTGCAGCTAGAAATCTGAAATTGAAGAAAAATAGCGTTTTTTATTTTTCATCATTATCGAAAAATATACACAAAATCTGGAATTTAAGACCAAAAAGTGTCTCTAATGTCAAATCCACCTTTAGGATTCAGTGGAATTTTAAAATTTATAATTTATTATAAGGCTTTTTAGCAAATATTTTAACTTCAAATTTTGCACGATATTTTAATTCTTTTTGAACAACTGATGATATAATAAATTTGAAAAATCGTCAATTTTTTAGATTTTTTTTTCCATTATTTTGCTAGCATTTCTTTTGGTCTTTACCATTTCTTCGCTATCCAGGTCGTTATAACTATTGGCTTTCATGAAAAATTAGTTATATCTATCGATACCCCCCCTAAAAGAGAGAACTCACTCCTAGAGAAAAGCAAACCGCTGCACAGACTACTAAATTTTACTAACATCCACTTGCTACTAATAAGTTGAACCCCAATGTACAGCATTACGTCTCACTTTTACTAAAATAATAAGTACCACCTTCTATTATGAGACACGTATTTATTATATAAATATTAAAAAAGACATTTTAAAGAATAATAATAAAGTTATATCGTTATCTTATTCGTACAGGCTGAGTCGCTGTATTTTTTTAGGATTTTTCTTTAGAAATGCTTTCTTGTTTTGCTTTAGCGTCCATCATCAACATTGACCAGGGCAATCCATACCCCTCGCTTAGAAGTATAAATTGTTTCTCAACTAGAATAAATGTAATAATTAAAATCCACCATTCTACTTGTTATTATTACTTACACGTTGTTCTCTGAGGGATCGTCCAGATGGTCTGTAATCCATGTAGTGATTGAATAGCCTGCGAGTTGACCAGTAATATGGAAACCAGACGCGAGATCTATATGACCAGTTATCCCACCAACTAATTGGTGGAGAAAATTTGTAATTCTTGAAGTATTTTGAATCAGGCCAATATGAATAGTTGTAACCTTCTATGGGGTCATATCTCGTTTCAAGATATACCATTTTCTAAAAGATTACACGTTATATACTTTTGTTTTTGACACTGTATACAACGTTATAAAAGGTCTGAGAATGTTTTATACATAGTACTAAAAGTTGTATATTTTCTAACGGAATAGTGTTGAATGTAAATAAATTTTGTTCTAGTTAAGTAAACATAAAACTCTAATTTTTCAGAAAAACATCGGCCAATTGCTTTTGAACTAATAATTATGAATATCTTGACAAAAACTCCCTTTAAATTGCTGTATATAAATTGTACTATTAGAACTAGTTAAATATGTTTTGATATAAATATAACATATAAATATAAACATATGGAAACAAAATATGTATAATTTGAGAGTTTATTTTTGTATCCACGTTAGTTTATGCAATTTGCCATATTATTAACAAAAATAAGCCTTCGCCTACCCTCTGTTACCATTACGAAATATTTCTGAACTAAATTTTCAACATTTGAATCATTTCTAAATTTTCTCACACCTTCTACATAGTTGTAAAATTATATAAGCACTACTTTGTTAGGTTCGATTACTTACGGCGATTGTTTATGAAAACGTCACTAGATCTCGCACTGGTTCCGGCCAATTTCGTCAAACTAATGATTGCAATCGAAAAGTACCTCAGATTATAGTGTTTAATTTTTGGATCCATGCCATCACACTCCAACGCCCCACCTTTCTTGCATCAAAAATCTGAGTAACCGTATGTTTATAGAAAATTTATTATTTTTATAAAAATACCTGAAGTCTATCCAGGTGTGATTCATCTCACGGTTTCTAAATGACTAAGGCTTTGTTTATTTTGGAAACAAACTTTATAAATAGCGCTGTCATTTATATTTAGTTTAACTTTGGTTAATTATACAAAAAAATGCCCACGTCAAACAATATTTTAAATTTAGAATTAAGTTAATATTTGCTGTACTGATTTTTGTTATTGGTAGCCATATGCACATATTATTTATGGCATTTCCATAAATATAATTGCTTTTCAATTTCTGTTTTAAATATCAGATTTTATCTCACAATTAAATTAAAATTTGTTTAAAAGATATTATGTTTATTAATAATTACATAGACACATGTATAAATTTAATTATATGCTTATACAAGAATTAATTTTACAGTCCGGTCGATCGCATTTTCCCTTAAAACCATCACCAGTAGGTATGGGGGTAATTGTACTGCCTTAGCTAAAATTGAAACCCAACTTTAATATACGCAAACAGCCTAATTCTTGAGTCTTACCCTCAAATCCCTTAACAATAAATTGTTTAAATAACGTCTGAACTCTGGAATTGGTGTGTAAAGTGGATACCACTGGGGCCATTTGTCATAGTAATCTAGTGGCCTATCAATTCTATAATTTGGAATATCTACAGAGACATATTTCGAATAAGGCCAGTATTCTGAGTCGATTATGCCATAGTGAGGCTTGTATTGAATTTCAAGCATTTTCTACAAAAGATATATTGTTACGAAATAATTTTGTTGAGAATTATGCACTTACTTGAGATAGAATTCAAGACGCAACGAAGCACTAGGTAACAGAAACAATGTCGAATGTTTAATGTTTGAATGTAGACTATAGCGAGAATTTCGTGTAGAATAACTCTGGAGAACTGCCAAATACCTGGTGAGAACAATATCACAACCTTGTTGGAAATATTTTATAGAAGATTTATCGATTTATAAAATCTAATTGCAGAACTCAGCATACCTCCATGTTTTATAATTGGTCAAAAAATAATAATAAACCTCTTAACAGGCGCATTGAAGAAATATTGTATGTATTACTTATAGTAAAACACATTATTGAACTGGAACAGATATTTTGTCCACATAATAATTATTAACACAAAATGTAGCAAACTTCAATTATAATAATAATGTAACGATGCCTAGAGTCTACGGTAGTACAGAAAATAAGAGTAACATAAATACAGTGACATCAATATACAGGCAGTTGCATATCACCGACTATGCCAAACGTATATTTTTCATTAGACATCAATAAAAAAGATCTTTTTTATTGTGACAAATTTAAAATAATATGAATCATGTTATGTATCACTGACCTACTCCAACTTCTCACGGTATCTTTTTGAGCTATGTGATACAGACCTAAAGAATTTCTTTGTGGACAATATTTGGTGTTTACTTACAACTGCCAAACATTATTCAAAACATTGGATCTAAGCGAGATGAAGAGACATAAATTTGTTTTTTGATATATGAAATTGAAATATAAAATAAAATATAATCTTTCCCCTTTTAAATAATCATATAAGTGCTCAAGTATCCCAGTTTTCTTTTCTACATGTGTACACAAAAATTGAAAGTGACAAAATTTTGTTTCTTTACAGTTTTGTATCAGCAAAAGATCAATAAATTCACCCAATTTTATTCTGTAGCTTTTTCTTTTTAAATTGTACTGGTAAGCTATGTTCTTGCTTTTCATTTTAGTTGAAAAGCCAACGAGAGATGTTAATTTGTTTATAACGAAAAAAAAAATAAAAAATAAAATAGAAAAAACAGTATTTTAAAAAAATATTTTCCCTGAGCCGCCAAAAAAAACATGACTTCGATGACAAATTTGTTTATTTGTTAACAGAAATTGTTATAGTTCAACTGAAAAGGTTCACGCTACTAATGTAAGCCACAAAATATATTTATATTTACCATTCTGCAAGTATACAGTGTTCAAATCATATTGGCATTAAAGTTTTTATTCATTGCCAACTAAGATAAAGCAGGTTAATCGTCTACATCTTTTTAAATTAGAGCTTAGAGAATTTATTGTAAATAAATATTTGTATTCGATCATTGGATATCTAGAAAGTTAGATTTAAGTAACTGTGATGATTCCTGTACGATTTGTATTGTCTTAAAAGGAATTAATTGTCGTATTATTATTGTTATTATCAAGTGTTCAAAAGATGGAGTTTTTTATTTCGGGCATGAATTGTACGGGTAATAATAATATAATAATAATAATAAAACACCACAGAAATCAAACAACCCCCAATTCCAGAAACCAGGGGCTTGTGCGGAAGGAGGTTACACATTGACAAGACGCGGACATACAACCAATTTTTTGTTTGTTTTTTCACTTTTTTGCCTATAACTTTTTTTTGAGCAGAGATAGGTATAAGCATTGCAAAAAATGGCGGTTTCAAAAAGTTTTTTCGATGAAAATTGACTGAGATATAGCCGCTGAAACTTAGCCATTTTTTCCCATTTTTATCGCGTTTACCTTGATATTGTTTTAAATCTTATTTTTTTATAACAAAATTGATTTTTACTCAATAAAACAATATATTTCAAGTTAATTTGTTAATAATGAATAATTATTTTCACAAATGTATAAAACTGTGATGTTTTTTTAAACAATGTGACAATTAATTATACTAAAATATTGATTTTTTTATCTATCTCATATATAGAGATTTTCCTTTTTTTCCAATAAAAATATTATAATTTTAGTAAATTTGAGGATTTTATTCAATAAAGCTTATTGAGGTAAGAATATTTTATTAAACTATTTGCAGATTATAAACATTTAATGCCATCTCTTCAATAACATTTTCAAATTGAATATCAATATCTTTATCCACATCTTCAAGAGCATCCTCTTCTGCAATCTTGCTTCTTGTATGTTGTCACAATTGACACCCATACGTTCTTTGCAAAACATAGAACAAGTTAGTCCTCGTTTGCTACAACCACAGCTTCCGTGACAACCTGTGGTACATCCGCAAGCCATTTTTGTTAGCAAAATCTTTGGTGAAAGATGTTCATTCATGAAATTAGCTATCAGTCCATATTTTGATTTTTTCCAACCCCATTGAAGAAGATTTAAATGCTTACCATTCCACTGTTGTATTTGAAAATATATCCTTAAGCCGTGCTGTTTAGCGGCATCACGCGTTGGCTGTAATTGGCCCAGAGAAAATTTTGCAGTTTTTGATAATTTGCAAAAAGTTGGAAGCGACAACTACTAAGGGTCTTTTACAACTTTGCCCCATACAAAGAAGCCGCAATAAATTCTGATGCAGAACCTATGTCTATGTTTTAATTATACAATATTTTTATTTATAAATTTTACAATTTTTATAAATTAACTTGAGTAAAAATCAATTTTGTTACAAAAACTAAGATTTAAAACAATATCAAGATAAACGCGAAAATCGAAAAAATGGCTAAGTTTGGGCGAGTATATTTCAGTCAATTTTCATCGAAAATTTTTTTTGAAATCGCCATTTTAAAGGAAATTTCATGAACTTCTTCTTCTACACTGCAATGCCTATACCTCTCTGCTCACAGTAGGCAAAAATGTAAGAAAGACAAAAAATTGGATTTTCTGCTTTTTTTAATTGTTTTTTTTATAATTTTCGCACAAAAAATTGTTTTCTATTTTTTTGAATATGTCAATTCAATGGAAAATTTGATTCTCTACAAAATCTTTCCTATTAGCTATACCTAAATTTTGCTTCGTTTTCGAGTTATATTTAAAAAACTGAAAGGGTTACAGTTTTACCCCTATCCCCAATTTGGTTCCTCTAATTTAATAGCACTCCGCGGTTTTCACATCTTAAATGACCAATTGAACGATTTATGCAATAAAAACTCTTGAACATCTTAGTTCCTTATTTCTCTGTTTTTTATGACATAATCTATAGCTTATAACATAAGATCTGTAAACTATTGCAATTTTAGGTCAAAATATTGATCTGTTTATTTATAAACAACTAAAATATAAAAAGTTCTTTATTTCCATTCCATTTTTAAAATACTACTAATCTATGTTTTTCCTCATCATTTTAGTTAGAAAAGCCAATAAGTAATATTGATGTATTTATATCGAAAATATTTTCTAAAAAAGCACTTTTGTTAAAAAAAATTCACTACTACCGAAAATGTACGTGAAAATCTAGGAGCTAAGACAAAATGAGTCTCTCTACTGGCAAACCCACGGCCAAGTACATAACTAAGAAATGAGTTTGCAAATTAATAATTTGTTAAAAATCTATCAAGGAAACATTTTAACTTAGAATTTGGCGTGATTTTTGGTTTAATAAGAGGTATATTTTTACTAAATATAATGAGTACTAACTTGCAACAATTGAAGATATAATATAAATATAATAATATAAATAAATAAATAATAAATTGGAAAAATCTGCAATTTTTGGTTTCGGTTATTTTAGCAACTTAACAAATTAACGAAAAGAATTACAGTGCCTCGGTTTCATGAGAATTTCAATTGTGAAGAAGCCGTATTTTCATTTTATCAATGTGAAAAACACTACCGGAGATAATCAACAAAAAGCGAGGAAAACGTGACTTAAAAATAAATTATTTAAGAAAAATATGTTGTTCAGGGTCAGCATAATACTTCTACCTATTCATACTATTAATGTCACTAATAAAATTCACTTTTCTAGACAATTCCATTGAGAATTTAGATTGGATCTGCGATAATCGGCCAATTTACGAATAGTAATGCAAATGTATTTTTTTAATTGGAAGTTTACATATAGGCGCTGCTGGTAACATTTAACTGAGGCATTATTATATTTAATTAAACTAACGCGAATATAATACAAATTTTATTTTTCTCGTTTATTTCCCGGTCGAATAATTTTCCAAACCTTAATTAGAAATCAGTTTGTTTGCCTTAGATGATACCATTTAAAAATACATAAAATGTTCCTTGTATGTAACCTCAAAAATATTAATGCCTTGAATGCCACCCTCAGTCCGATTTAAAAATGTTGTAGTTGCCTCATTAACTAAATTCCTTATTTAATTATTTCATTCCAAATTTTTCATTGATATTATTTACAAAATCTCAAGAGATGTTTGATAGATACATGTTAACTACAATCAAAGATTTAGATACTCTGCAACATTTATTTAAAATACTTTTTCTGACAATACGTTATCTGTATTATTAAGTTAATACATATTTTTTAAACTATATATCTACTTATCACCAATAAGTATGGACGTATCTGTGACGGCGTATCTAAAATAAAAACAATTAAAAATATATTTTATTTCAATTCTTTCAAATGACTTACGCCCAGGTCTCTCATAAGCAAATTATTTAAGTAATGTCTGAATTCTGGATTTGGCACATATGCTTTATACCAAGACGGCCATTTGTCATATCGATCTAGAGGCCTATATGTGTTATAATTTGGGATGTCCACTGACACATACTTCGTGTAAGGAACATGCTCATAATCTATTACACCGCGATAGGGGATGTAAGGCGTTTGAAGGTCATACTGTAATGTGCTCATCTAAAAAGAGTTTCAAACATCGTACATGGTTTATTGTATGTAAGAATAGGTAAATGAAGAAACGAGCTGAAACAAGTAGAAAGAATTCGGAGAATGCCTTAATTTAGTAACTATTCGTATACTGAAAGTGTATTTTTGTATATTTAGTTCTAAATGTATTACTTAAGACAGAAAATGCTTCTCAACTGAAAAGTGATTATGATAAATTAATTAAATTTCATACATAGAATTTCCGCCAATATCTTCGATATTGTATAAATTTAGTAAATGTTGGCCTTTTACAGGTACTTTTTATACTATCTTCATAATCTCTCACAATACTTACATCAGGAATACTCTTAAATTTCTTCAGTGATAATGTTAGAACTCACAGCAAAATGTCTAGCAGATCCTGGCATTTGCTGTGAGTCATATCTCCTACTTGGTCTCGCTCAAAATAGAAGAATGTTTATTTACTTCAAATTACACTATAAAACAAATTAATTCGAACTGTTTCGATACAAGTTATTCAATAACTGAATGCATGTGATGTCATTAGTTACGAATGACACGTAATAATTCAGTACATTGTCATATTTTTAAGTGAGTATCTCTTATTCTATTTTGTTGCTTTAAATTTTATTTAATACAATTTCGTTTTCTCTGAAAGAGCTACGAATTTTGAAGATGGTGAACACTCACCCAAAACTTGAGTATAATAGGATTAATATTGGTCCGATTCCCAGCAGTGACACTGGCAATGTCGGCGGTTAATGGATGTTTAGGCTATTGATTATGTCATAAAAAACAGGGAAATAAGGAACTAAGACATTCAAGGGTTTTTATCACATAAATCGTTCAATTGGTCATTTAAGATGAGAAAACCGTGGAATGCTATTAGAGGGTGCAGATTGAAGATAGGGGTGAAAATGCAATCCTTTCAGTTTTTTAAATATAACTCGAAAACGAACCAAATTCAGGTATATAGGAAACTTTTTGTAGACAATCAAATTTCCCATCGAAATGGATTATTTAAAAAAAATAAAGAACAATTTTTTGTGCGAGAAGTAGCTGTCCGTAGCTGCATTGTTGTTTCTCTTGAGGTATAAGGCAATAACTTGTTTCTTTATTTTATTAATTATATCGCAAAATACAGTCACAAAATTTCTAGGAAATTAAATAATTTGGGTATTTCTACAATATATGTGAATAAAACGAATTTAAGAAAAGTATTGGTCAATAATAAAGAAAAATTAACTAATCAGGTGTATATGAATTCCAATGCAATGATTGTAATGCCGTCTGTATTGGTCAGGTGGTAGAAGCATTCATAACAGGGTAAAAGAATATAAGAAATAAATTTTAAATAACAATAAAAATACGAGAATGTCAACACACTGTATTGAAAATAACCATTTTATAGACACAGTTAACATAAATTTGCTTCATACAGAAGGAAAAGATAAACGTCTAAATTTTCTTGAACAATTAGAAATTGAAAAAAAATCCCTTAAAAGTAATCCTTTTACCATGAATGATCTGCAAAATTTCTAAAATACCTCTATACTAGATAAAATGTTAACAATTATTTGTTGATTTACATTACTACCTTAGGTCTACCCGAAAAATTCCCATAACTAAAGTTTAAGCGTAAATGTTTTTAGGTACCTATATTTTTAGAATAACCACTTCTGCTACTTTAGTATAAAAAGGCCTAAAAAGCCGAAACATTTGTAGAGAATTCTAAACATAGTATTTTGATACGTCTAAAAGCAGTGTTTACTTAAAAATAATTATCTTATATATTATGTAATTCATTATAATGTTTATTCAGTTTCTATTCAAATTTTTTGACGAACACGCACTCTATAGGTATTGTTCTATATATATATATATATATATATATATATATATATATATATATATATATATATATATCGAAAAATACTCTGTTATGTCCATCTATGGAATTATGTAACCAATACTCAGTTTTCTATAAAATGGCGGCGGCGCTGGTCTAAAAATACTTTAATTTTAACTTTAAATACATTCTAATCACGTTTTCAATTACTTGTCACTGTATCGAATCTTCATTTACCTTTAAATATAAATTGTGTTGAATGATATATTTTCTACTTACGATTGTTACACAAACCACTAAGATATGTGCCAGATACAAAGTTTAAGTTTTTATGTTTAACGTATACAATTGGCGAGCAGATATACAAAATTTGTTGGAAATTAGCCAAAGCAGACCTGTTGCGATATTTGATACATTCCTGTGCTAGCTGTTCATGCTATTCTGGATTTTTCAATATAAAATGATGCATTATAAATGAGAGTTTGAAAGAGTTACGACGCTTTACATTATTACGTCGTGGGTAGCAAATTCAAAACGTTTAAAAATGCCAAAGGTTAAAGCTGCAAAGTTCTATTATTACTGATAAATTTTCCAATATAATAAATCTGCAAAAGATGCATTTTAATACGATTTGTGTGTAAAATATGGCCTTTCGTAAATATTTCCTACAGAAATTTAATAAAAAATATCTAATAAGGAGCTTGACAAAAAACACCGAAATAGGTATTAATACATTTATTTAAAAAATACTAACAAATAGCATTAGTGCTAATCAAAAAAATGTATAACATCAGTATAATTTAAAAATAAAAAAATATCTTCACGTTTATCACCGGTTAGTAGTCTACGATACTCGAACGACTCTCAGATCATATAGATTAGTTCTCTTAGCTACAAAAGAAGAAATTTGTTTTAATAAGACAAACAGTCGATAATCAAATACTTACTTACGCGAAGCTCCTTATTCAAAAAACGTCTAAATGGACGGTTAGGAAACCAAACGCGGTACCTCCATGGCCAATCGAAATAAAAATCGTAGGGTCGGTGAATTCTGTAGTCGGGAATATAAGGTCTGTCGGCATTGTATGAGTAATCATAGCCGTGAACGGGGTCGTATCTTAATTTAAGCATCTTCTGCAAACATTTCAATTTTGTAAGAATTTGCCTACGCTACAAAGTGGGTATAAAATGCTAATGCAAGTGGTTATTTTTAACAACGTTTTTTTACTACACGCTTAAAACAATAAAAATACAAAGTATTGTTTTCATTTGAATTTGACTATTTTTATTTAAAAGCAGTTCTAGACTGTACTAAGTCAGATTAAAGTATTAGATCTACTTGTAAAAGCAATTTTAGACCCTTTTTGTGATTTGCATGTACAGAATATTATTTACAAGTACAAAAATTACTTACAGATGAGTCTCGTTGCTTGGAATGAAAAGTCACACTGTGTGTTACCAACCTGGTAACTCGAACAGTCACTAAGATAGTGCTAAGAAGAAAACAATTGCCGCGAATTTAGAGGGAAGAGTATTGGGTTTTAGCCAACTTTATCCAGGTATTAAAATAGCAAGAACATTCAGATATGCGTCCCGCATACTGCGAAAATATTTTAATGATTTCACCACTTTAGTCATATGTTTAATCCTGGAAACGTTTCATTTATTATTAAACTTACGCAGATGCATTTTCGCTGTTTTAATAAAAACTGATTTATTTTGACGCGATACACCGACCCACATTCCATTTAAAGAGGAATCCAAATAAATAAATAGATTCTTATTTTGTTTAGTCTCTTTTGGGTACGCCTACGTTTGTTTAGATAAGCTTATATGTCAAGGATAGTGATATTTAAGGTCGCTTCATGCGCTCAAAAAAATATATCAAATCGTTTTTCGATAGATGCCAAGTTAAACAATAAGATTTTGTATGTAATAGATAGATATATGAAACATTTATTCTGTAAAATCTCCATATACGGCATAGGACATGTCAAAACAAAGTACTTAAATTACAAAAAATCTAAAAACAAAAAATGATACATGAGTAATTTAGGACCAATTTTAAAATTCTCAATAATACATACATGGTGATATATAAAAACAACCATAGAGTAAATACTCAAAATACAGAATTTGAAAAATATTCATCTAACTTATAATATAATAAAATTTTTTGCACAAAATACATTTCAAATCCTTTTTAAGCTTATTTAGTATCATATTTTTTAATCTATCAGGTAGATGATTAAATATTATAATAACAGAAATAGTTATACCTTTTATATGGTACGGTACAACAAGAACGTGTTTAGTATTTATGTGTTTGTTCATATTGCTGAGAAACAATATTTTTTCTATAGAAAATTTAGGAGTTAATTATGGATGTGTGTTTTTCACGTAAATCTAGAGTTAATGTATATAATACCAAGAAGCTTTGTAGTTCATTCATATCGTTGAATCGTAAAAATCAGCTATGCCATAATAGTAAAAATTCACTTTATAATAATTATAATTCAGTAATTATTTATTAAAAAACGAAACCAGAAAACATACATATGGCCCTAGAACCGACCCCTGATGAGCATCCCTCTGTACACGCCACCATTCAGAGGTTATATATTTTCCAGGTCCATTAGTTATACCAGTTACTAAATTTTCAGGAACCTCTCTTATTCCGAGTTGCTTTAATTTAATTAATAATCTGCCACTATCGATTGCGTCGAATATTTTAGATAGGTTTAAAAATGTACCCCCTTCGTTTTATTTTTGTCATTTATAGATTTTAGTATTTCATCAATTGCTTGACGAAACTGTCAATTGATTCTTTGTTGTTCTAAGTTAATGTGGACGATTTGGTAGCCTGCTTCACAGGTACGCAGATACAACTAAATACATATTTAAATTACATAAATAGCAATCATCTTAATATTAAATTTACAGTTGAGATAGCAAAAGATAAAAAATCAGCTTTCTGGATTTAACCCTAAACCACAAAAATAATAAAATTCACTTCAATATATATAGAAAACCAGGATTCACAGACACTTCAAATCATTAACTCAGATCAGATAAACTAACAGCATATAACTCTATGATGTATAGAGCTTTATCACTACCCCTTTCAAAGGAACCTTTAAAAATTGAATTAGACACCATAAGAACAATGGCATTGAATAATGGTTTTAAAGAAAAGACAATAGAAGCTCAAATTAACCGATAACATTTTATCATCAATAATCTGAAAGTTAGATTTAAGTCACCGTCTAAACTGGCAAATATATTATATAATGCCAAAGATGAAACCAACCAACTTAAAAAATCAGGAGTTTATAAACTAGTATGTCTGGATTGTAATGCGTTCTATATAGGTCAAACTGGTCGTTCATTTAAAGCAGGTACAAAAACATTTACTCTCTTTTAAACTTCAAAAAAAAGATTCAACTTTTGCAAATCATATTCTAGAGACAAGTCATAATTTTCCGAATATAAACAATCTAAATATATTACACGTTGAAAGAAAAATGTATTAAATTGCATTTATTAGAGGCAATAGAAATTGTCAAAATTAATAAAAATGTTGCCATAATTTTCTAAAACACCAGATAGACCTATACCAATCTATCCTTTTTCCAATGTATTTTATATCTAAAACAAATTTGCATAACTATAATATTAATGGTTACGTTTACTCAGAATTTAGTTCAATACCTTGCATTCTTTTGTAAATTTATACATTTTGAGTTATTCTTGTGATAATGGTACGTTAAGGTATCGAAACCGTAGTAACGTTCAAGTTACAATAGATTAAGGATAGAGACAAAGTAATAATATTGACTGTTTTGCATATTTGCCTTCATTCTCTTTAATGCGCTTTTATAATCATCTATATAATTGAGAACAGCAATTACTCATCAGTCTAATTGCTCCTATTTGCAAAGAGAAAATAGAATTGGGAGATGATGCACGATCCCAGACCAGATTTGCATAAGAAATTGTAGAATGTATCAATCCATGATAAGCAGTTTGATATACTCCATAGTAGATCTACACTTTTCCTTTTCATTTCTAAATGCGGAGTTATCTAAGCCAGACTGATTATTATCTTTTTAGTTTCAGCCTGTTTTAAGCAAAATCGTTGGATTAGAAACCACTTATCAGGTTTTGACTGTTCCACTTTGGTTTATATAATAACTCCTCAACAGTAGGAGAAGGAATTAAGATAGTGCTGTCGTCAGCAAATAGCGTAAATTCGCTGACAATCGTTCAACTTGGCAAATCATTAATATGTATTAAAAACAATTTGAGTGTGACTATAGATCCCTGATGTACGCCATATTTTGTAGGTAGCAAAGTTGAATTTGTACGTTTGTTGGTAATGGATCGGTAACGATTGCTGAGGTAGGAGGCGATTAAATTTCTACTGTTTTCGTCAAATCCGTAGAACTTTAGCTTGTCTAAAAGAATATCGTGAGACATACAGTCGAAAGCTTTAGTTAAATTAATTGAAGTAAAGATTGTCTTAGAACCATAATAAAACCAATTAATGACAGAGTAGCTAATGTAGTGGATATATTGTTCCTAAAATCGAATTGATGTTGACTAAAAAGGTTATTGTGCTCAAAATATTTCGTAATTTCGTTTAGGATCATCACAAAGACTTTCGCTAGGAAAGGAATTATTGAATTTGGACGATAAGCTACGACTTTGGCCTAGTTTCCTATATATTATTAATTTATTTTCAATGAAAGCATTATAAGTGTGATGGAATATTATTGAATGGTTTTATTTAAAACAAACGCAGAACAAAATGGGTACGAAATATTTTAATTCTCGAAGGATATTTAAAAACACATACTGAATGTTTAACATCCTACATACATAATATAAAACAAAGTTTATAAAACAGGGAATATTTATATTAATAAACTGGAAAATATTATTCCATAGGCTTTAGATGTCGCTCCCTAGGCTCTCAACTTTTGGTAATAACAGACCCTCCTGATCTAAAAACACATGCAAGAGTAAGAACATTAAATATATATTGCTTGTATATAACACTCACGCGTTGCTCCCTGAAGGGTACCCTTGACGGCATATAATCAAAGTATAGCCTTAAATTTTTGTAAGGATACCAGATGCGTGTTCCAAATGGATAGTCATAATAGGAACTCAGAGGTCTTTGTATCTTTTCATCGCAATAAAATCTATAATCCGGCATAAATTGATAATTGTATCCCTCTCCGGGGTAGTATTTTATTTGAAGCATCGTCTAAAAACACATTTAAATTGGTTTTCCATACGTTTGCGTGAAAAATATTTTACACACGATCTGTGATGTGTAAAGTAAATTATATTTTAGATTGTACATGTATTTTTGGTAATCGTTTCTATAGCAGAAACTACATTGTATAAAATGTGCATTTCTTTATTCATTGGATTGGAGCAAAATTTCCATTCGTGAAAAGCGCTCTAAAGATTTGTTGCGTATTTACGCAATAAATAGTTATTAGTCTATTTATAAACGAATGTATCAGAGAGGTATCAACATCCACCTAAACCAAACTGTTGCTATAGTGGTGACCTGTCCTGAAACAGAGGTCAAATGCTACGCGCATAATATGTTTGCTCACTATTAATATAAGTTAATGTGTAACAAAAAAATCCCTACGTAAAGCAGCGTTGTCTCTATAAAACTGTAATTAAAATGGCGCTCCACGGAAAAAGGAAACAGTTTGTTAAAGCAAGTAATTTTTTTTTAATTCTTGTGATATATAATTTTTCTATTACGTCCATCGCTATTACAACTTGAACTTTAAATATCTGCACGATAAAAATATCTCCATCTATTATTAAAAAGCAAAGAGAAATAGGGAAAGGTCAAAGAAAAGATAAATCAAGATATAAGTTCTTAAAACAAAACAAAGATTGGTGTGAGAACAAGGTATCAAATTTAAAATGACAAAAAGGTAAGTACGTACCTGTTGTTACAAAGTGTGCAGTTTTCTAAGTAGCAAATAGCAAATAAGATCATGGAATCAAAAAATTTGACTGTTGAAAAGTCCAATTTAAGCAACTCTGTTTCGTCTTCTTTCAATCAGAAAAAAACGAATAAACTGTGACTCAGTCAAAGTACAGTCTTCTACATAATTATTAGAATGGATCAAGTCAAACCTAAATTATTCCCAAAATAATGACTACTAATGTATCACTATAAAATTGAATTTTTCTGGGTCTTCAGAAGAAACATGCCTGATTTAATATTTTCCATAAAAATAACGCTTTTTCAGGATTAACAAACACAATGGATCTATTATAGAACTTAAGAACGAAGATGGGCCAACTAGTGGTGCAAACAATCGATGTGATGGGTTATATGGAGTATTAAATCATCGGCTAGGTGGAGAAGCATAACCGCCTAAAGAAATTGTATACGAAATAATAAACAGTCAAGCAGTACCAGACCAATTTCCCTACTATGGTACAAATACCTCCAGATTACGGCGAGGGGCGAGAATGACTGACTGGAGAACTAGACAGAACATCAATATATTTTTTTAAAGTTGCGATAAGAAAAACGTTAACAAAGGAGTCGCCTATGACCCCAACAAAATAAGAAATAAATATGAATAGCTAGCACAGGTGAAGAAAAACGGACGTTAAATGCGAATGAAAAGATTAAAAGAAGTACCGAAAGAAAAATATAAATTATGCCTCGCAAACATAGAACTCATTTTAGCGGAAAACAAGTTAGTTCTTATCTTGTAGCTCATAAAGGGATATGACATTCTGCACATGCCGGGAGAGTGCACAAAAACAACCATGGACTGATTGGTGGCTATTAGCCCTAGCCTTTATCAACACGAAACAATGACTGTACATCAACTTCCTTAAGTTAGCTGGGAGTAGAAACGAGTTATTAACTAATAAATAACTAAATAACTAACCTAGCCTACTGAATGACTGTACATCAACTTCCTTAAGTTAGCTGGGAGTAGAAACGAGTTATTAACTAATAAATAACTAAATAACTAACCTAGCCTACTGAAAGCTTATTGCAATCAAAGGTTGATCAAAAACATGGACTGGGCTAATATTTTCTGCACACAAAACATATTTTATGAAGGAATATACTAATTCTTGGAATACGAACTTTTCTAAATATATACGTTGTTTGAAAATTAAATTTAAAATCAAATTGTTGAGATAAAAAGTAAACACACTGACAACCTATTTCAAAACAAGTTAATATCATATGAAAGTACGTTGACAAAAATATAAACATAGGTATTTGAAAATCCAAAATGAAAAAAGTACTACTGACTTGAAAATTTCAGTTTGACTACTTGCAAGTTGTAGAATTCATGAAAGACTAAATAGAAAAATTAGCCATTTAAATCAAACATGTACCGAATGGGTACGAATCTAACAATATTAAAAGGAGTAGTTATTGCGAAATATAAGCCAAGGAAAATATGATTATGTTGTTACAAGTGTTCATAATATTTCTGCAATTAACATACACCTCTATCTCCACAAATCCACGTATGCTGTTAGCTGCCATATCGGGAAAAAGAATAATCTAATAATATCACATTTAAGTAGTAAACAGGAAGCCTACACCTTACAAATGAAGTTCTTTATAAAGAGTATTGTTGTTTTGTCAAAATTACGTGAAGCAGTTACACCAAAATTTACGACTTTTTATATTATAAGCTTTCCAAGTAGCTTTTGGATTTTTTCCAAAAGGTCGAAGGTCTGTTCTTAAATACAATGTATTTCGTCATAACCAGCTGAACTGCATAACACAATGTTTTAATAGAAAATTTTCTGTGCGTGTTTTGTTAACTTTTCAAACATTTCGAATAGGCGTGTGTGAGCTTAAATTCAAGGTATTATGTTACTTGCTTTTTTTATAAGACTGTAATGAGTTAAAAGCCGACTTGCTTGTTATGGCAGCTGTAATTTGCACTTAATACACTAGCCCATAAGACCATATCAGGAAAATAAGATTCTATTTCTCTTTTGTTAATAGATTTAGACATATTTGTGAAAATGAAATATTAACAAGTTATTATTCATTTCTGTTAATTGGAATTTTGTAAATGATATTTTATACGGCCCAAAATTTGTAAAAATATTTATAACATTCCTAACTACAAAGGCAATAACCGCTTGAAGTCTCCTGTAAATTCAATGGTTTATTCTACTAACCATTTAGTTGAAACCTTAGTTAAAATTTTACATCAAAGAATACTTAACAAGGAATTTGTAAACGTACAAGTCATAATTTAGTGTTGGCATTTCTCACCATCCAATGATACGATTTAAATTCCGTTTTTATATTCTCAAATACTGTTTTTATTAATATACCGAGTGACCTACAAAGTACCTGCCGCCCACTATTTTCTACAGTTTTAAAAATAAAATTGAATTTCATGAAATGAAAAAATGGGAAAAATATTTCTAAATCCAAGCAACTGAACAAAATAAGCCAATTTTACATTTAACTTCCAAAGCCAACTAAAAATAGCAGATAAATGCAATTTTCAGCCATACCGGATGTGATTTTTTTACCACCGAGTGGTCAAAATCTGACCATTTGATCCATATTTGATTTCCCAAATTTCAGAATTTTATTTTTTGAACTGTAGAAAAAAGTGGGAGGGTAAGTACTTTCTTATTGTCCGATTGGAACACTTACTTTAGAAAAAATGCACCTCACTTTCTAATGCGATTTTGAATTAATCAATTTCAACTTCAGTTTTATAATCAATGGCCAAAAGAACATAAAAATATCATGTTTCAAAAATAAATCATCGATACTTTTCGAGTTGGTAAATTTCTCGGTTTAAGAGTGGTTTCCATCATTTAGAAGTAAAGACAATAGTCGAGAACGTATAGAAACTAAGACTTTTACTGGGAGAATTATTCTATAAAAGAAAATTATAATTGTATATGAAATAATTTTTTATGTTTTACATCCCTTTCGCCTATGGTGCATAATTGAGATTATAAAAATAAGCTACACTACTTTTAATTATGTTAATTATACTGGAGTGCCCAAGTATCAATCCAAGTATACATGAAATAATAAATTACCAAAATCTCATAACAGTCTTATAAATAGCACGGATATTTAAACGTTTGGAACGTGGAATAGATTTATTCCAGCATTAGAATTTATAAGAAGAATTATTTTTAAATACCAAGGGCACCCTGTTACAAAGGGTTGGCCACAAATGTCAATATGCACTCGAAAACAAATTTACTTAACACGCATTTTTAAAACAAGTCGTATCTTAAAAGGCAATTTGAAAAATAAGCCGAATTAAAAATATCTGAACTAGAATTAAAACATGCAATCCAAAAATAGCTTTAAAAGGGTCAATGAAGATGGAGGTTGATGCTCTTTTTGCTACATACCAAAAATACATATTCATTCACTGTTTACTCTACTCGTTGACTACTTACGTCAAATATCTAAGACACAGTGCAGTTATTAGCAAAAACTTTTTATCAACACACTGGCTGGTTGTTATGTCAGACAATAGTTTACGACACCCAAGCTGAAATCAACTGGGCCGTGGCCAAGTAAGAGTGAGTCCACCATTACAGATTTAGATTATGAAATGAACACTAGAGCTCCAATATTCAATCCTATGCCGCTGGCCTCGAAAATTTGTGTAATTTCCAAAATACTTACAATTATCAACGACTTTATAGTCACCTTCTGCACGTGGGTGCAGGATATTCTATTTTTTGACTTGCGTGAGTTTGCACACCATTATTTTGCATGCGCATAAATTATTTGAAGGAAATTTACAGTACGCTGCGACTTTTCATGGGTACCTTTAATAAGCAAATAATATTTTGTGACATATGGAATATATTATATTGCGTTGACGAAAATAAAATAAAATTTAACAACTACATTCTCATAAAAAATCGTGAACAAGTATATCTAGGTAGCGTTGTCTGTCTGTCTTTTTGCCTATTTATTTCTTTTTTCTTTTTCTCAACTTAAAATGTCATTCAAGTAAATGTTTTTGAACCATGAGATTTATTCAGTTTTTACTAATGTTTTAAATTGATTGGAATTAGATGGATGTACCAATTTTCCTCAATTACGAAAATGTTAAAAATAAGATTTATACTGAGTGATCCAGAAAGTATCTACCCCCCAATTTTTTAACAGTTTTAAAAATAAAATTCTGAAATTTGGGAAATCAAATATAAGTACCGATAACCACATTTTGACCATTCGGTAATAAAAAAGTCACTTCCGTTATGGCCGGAACTTGCCACAATTTTCTTATTTTAAATAGCACTGTATATTTAAGGCATTTTTCTCATAAAGCTGTAATTTCTCTCCAACGCTTTTTTCATATTTAAAATCGGATGAGAAATAACTTAACTAAATGCCCTTAATTTGCTATTTCTAATTGGCTTTGGAATTTAAAATTTAAAAAAGTTCCAAGTGGACTTTGAATTTGAATAAAAGGGTATTTCTCAACAAATTAACTATAAAATTGTCCTATATTGTTCATTTGCTTGAATTCAGAAATGTTTTTCACAATTTTCCATTTCATGGAAATTCAGTTTGTCATAACTCCAATTTTTCAAATAGTACAGGGTAAAGTTTGACAACCGGGTAATCCCTACTAATGAAAATATTAGGTGACCTGCTAGGTCACCAGACCTAACTCCACTTGATTTTTTCTGAAGGACAACGTATACTCAACGCCGTCTGCAACATTAGAAAGACTACAATATAAAATTTTAAATACCTTTGAATCCATAACTCCAATCATGTGTTATGAGAGAAACTATTCGAAGAGTGAATAAATATTCTGTAATGGATAGGCGTCATTTTGAGCACTTGTTATAGGTTTGGTATTTAGTTGTGTTGTATTGTTCTAATTATAATTATAAATATAGTAAGTTACCGTCCAGATAGGTATCATAACTTATAACAAATTGGTTTTGACTGCGTGAAATTTCGTTTTTTGCTAATGATTTATCAACATTTTTGATATATTTATCAACATCTAATTACAAATAACTCATCTGTTTTTTATAGCTTACTGCAAGATATGGACACATAATTCGAAACATTTCTACAAAAAGCTTCATATCTATTTTAATTTATATTCAATTTTTAATCGAGAAAAACCAGTCTAAAGCAAATTTACCACTCTATCTGATAAAACATAAAACATACGGGGTACTATTTGAAAAATTGGAGTTATGACAAATTAAATTTCCATGAAATGGAAAAATGGGAAAAATATTTCTAAATCCAAGCAAATGAACAAAATAGGTCAATTTTACATTTAATTGGTTGAGAAATATCCTATTATTCAAATTCAAAGTCTACTTCAAATTTTTTTAAATTTGTTCCTGCATTCCATAGCCAACTAAAAAAACCGCTGCCCAAGGAATCACTACTTACACATCCAGATTTTGTATCCAAGTCTTATGCACTCTAAATCCCAATGTAATATTTTATTCCCTTTAATAATAGAGTGGAGGCGATAGAGGAGGTGGCTAATGTAAAAAGATTTTAGAAGCCCTTGGTTCTCGCATACACTAAATCCCAATTTTATTTTTTGTTCCCTTAAACAATAGGGTGGGGATGGCAATGGGGGTGGTAGAGGGGGTAACTAATGCCAAAATGAATTTCAGATTCCCTTGGTTCTCGTACACACACCAAATCCCAATTTAATTTTTTACTTCCTTTAATAATTATTAGCCGTTACTCGAGTCCGAGTATAAAAATGTTACAGTCGATAAGTTGTGTACAATAAAAACAAGTAAAAGGTGTAGTCCATTGTAATTCCCATTCATCTACGGTGCACACGACTATGGCTATAGAGGCCAATTCGGGAGAGCACATGTCGACCGCAGTCAGGACAAACATAGACCTGGTTAGGTCTTGGATTCGGCCTTCTTGCAGTAACATTTCCTTGATAGCTGGCCACAACCCCTCGCCATTCGGTTCTGTCCGCTGCAAGTTGTTCCCATTGCTCGTCTGCAATACCGCAGGATTTTAGATTTTCATGGAGAGCGTCTTTGAACCTCTTTCGTTGACCGCCACGCCTTCTTCTACCGCTTAGCAATTCACCATAAAGTGTACATTTAGGAAGGCGGTTATCATGCATACGATGAACGTGACCTGCCCATCTTAGGCGTGCTCTTGAAATAAGCACCTCAATTGGAAGGCTGTTTGCTCTCCTGAGTACTTCCACGTTTGATATGTGATGGAACCAACGGATTTTCATCATACTTCTGAGGTGTCTTTGCTGAAAACGTTCTAATTCTTTCACATGACGACGGTAAGTGACCCAGCCTTCACATCCATATAGCAGTGTTGGAATGACAACTGCTCTGTAGACAGCCATTTTCGTTGACAAAGCAAGGTCGTGGTTGTCAAATACTCTCTCTCTAAGTCCCCAGAGTGCTCTAGATGCAGCGTTAATTCTATTGCGAATCTCGCTGTCCATGTTTGCTTTGTCATTAACAACGTTGCCTAAGTAATTGAACTGATCCACCACTTCAAGAGAATTTCCGTTAAGTGTAATGTCTATTTGGTTCACTTGATGAGGAGTTGACATAATCTTAGTCTTTCCAATGTTGATTTTAAGTCCTAAGGAATCATAGCTCTGGGCATACACATCTAAAAGTTCTTGAAGCTCTTCCGGCGTAGAGGCTAAAAGTGCACAGTCATCCGCATACTGGAGATCACAAATGAATCGTGTGCGTGTCTTCGTGAAAGCTCTAAAGCGCCCTATGTTAAAAAGACCGCCATCAAAACGGTATCTGAGACCTATTCCTCTGACTGTCAGTTTGTTGTCAACAATAATTGTTAGAGCAGTGGTAAACAAATTAAAGAGTAGGGGTGCCAGGACACATCCCTGCCTAACTCCAGTGAGGGTTTGGAAAGGTTCGGTTGCCTCATTATTATACATAACCTGGGCGTTGTTGTTTGTATGTAGACTGCGACATACTTCCACAAATTTTCTAGGGATACCTAAGCGGAACATAATTTTCCAGAGCACTTCCCTGTCCACCGAGTCAAACGCCTTGGTTAAATCAATGAAGGCCATGTGAATTTCTCCTTGATGTTCGAGTGCTTTTTCTTGAAGCTGTTTAAGTGTGAAGATTAAATCCGATGTGCCTCGGTTTGGTCTAAAGCCACTCTGTGTTTCAGGAAGTAACTTTTCCATAACAGGTGTTAGCCTATTTGCCATCGCTTTAGTGAGTATCTTCCCTCCAACAGCCAGGAGAGCTATACCCCTGTAATTTCCACAGTCCGCAGCGCTCCCTTTGTTTTTGAAGAGGTTGATTAAAAGTGTATCCCGAAACTCCTGCGGAGCTTGACCACTTTCCCACACGACATCAAACAATTTTTTGAGGTAGGGTATGAGCTCTGACGACACAGCTTTAAAGATCTCAGCTGGGAGTGAGTCGGCGCCGGGAGATTTGTTATTTTTTAGCTGCCCAATGGCGGTTAAGATCTCTTCCGTTGTTAGTGGTTTATCTAAGTCTTCGAAGGTGTCATATTGAGGGATAAGATTTATAATATCGTGATCGGCTTGACTTTGCTGGTTAAGAATGTTAGAGTAGTGTTCTTTCCATCGGGCTCTTATTTCCTGGTCTTCTTTGAGGAGATTTCCATTTAAATCTTTAATAGGGCGCATATTTTTCCGACCGGGGCCGTACACTGCTTTTACTCCTTGAAAGAAATTCCTGTAGTCGTGTGAATCGGCGTACCTTTGAATTTCTCTGGCCTTGCTTGCCCACCACTCGTTCTTTATTCTTCTGATTTCGCGTTGCGTTTCATACTTAGATTGGGTAAAAGCTTCTGCTTTTGATGAGTCATTGGGGTAGTTGATAGCGTTTTGGAAGGCAATATGTTTGCGGTCAAGAAGTTCTTGTATAAAAGCTTCATTATCATTGAACCAGTCCTCCTGTTTTTTACTTGCTGCAGTGCCAAGAATTTCCTCACTCGCACTTTTTAAACTGTCTTTAATTTGTGTCCAGGTAGCAGCGACATCTATAGAACTGGTTTCTGCTAGTGCACTCAAATTCTCTTGAACTTTTTGCTTTAGCTGTTCGACGGTTTGTTGGTCACGCAATTTACTAATACAGAGACGGAGTCTACGTTTTACTTGAGTTCTTCGGTGTTTGGGTCTCATAACAATTTTCATTTTAGAGACAACAGGACGATGATCGGTCCAACATTCGCTATCAATGCGCGCCTTTGTAATTTGGACGTCCTTGAGATGCTTCCTACGTACGATAACATAGTCCAGTAGATGCCAGTGACCTGATCTGGGGTGACGCCAGGTGCCTTTAAATTTATCCTTTTGTCGGAAAATGGTGTTTGTTATAACTAGATCATGTTCGGCGCATATAGTTAGGAGTAGTTGACCGTTAGCGTTCATGTTGCCCAAACCGTTCTTGCCTATGATGCCTGGCCAGGTGTCTGCATCTCTCCCTACTCTAGCGTTAAAATCGCCAAGAATAACGAGTCGTTCCGTTTTAGGTATTCTACAGAGGGTTTCTTCCAGCTGTTGATAGAAGCTTTCCTTGGTTTCGTGACTTGCATCCAGAGTGGGAGCGTAGGCGCTTATTAGATTTACTGCGTTGCCATCTGATAGCTCATAGCGTAGCAGCATTAGACGCTCGGATAGGCCTTGTGGTACTTGTGTTAAGTTGGATACAAGTTGATTCCGAACGGCAAATCCTACTCCATGTTGTCTTCTTGAATTGGTGGGAAGACCTTTCCAATAGAAGGTGTAGTACTTTTCTGTGAGAGAGCCTTCCTCCAAAAATCGAGTTTCGCTGAGAGCTGCAACGTCAACATTGAGTCGGTGAAGTTCTCTATCTATTAGAGCAGTTCTTCTTTCAGGCCGATCGGTGCGAGTGCTGTCGTTCAAAGTACGAACATTCCAAGCACCGTAGATGAAAGAATTAGTTTTCTTGGATTTAACTTGTCGGTGTTTTTTCGACATTCGATGAGGTGTCCCTGTGGGCACCCTCCCCCGGAGATCCGATCGGGAGGGTATTTTACCTCCGGATGATTTTGTCCCACTTGAACGCTCCATCATTTTTTTAAAGCCTTAATCGACTGAAAACGAAGCTGCATTTGAAGTTTTAGCTGGAGCAGGTATGCAACTGACCAGCTCGGTTGCGGAAGGCGAGTGGTGTTGTCCCATGGCACAGAAGGAGACTGCGACGATGGGGTAACCAAACGATTCCAAAAGCAACCTTTGTGTGCGGTGGGTTATTTTTACCGCACTCTTCGTGAGAAGGTGGATGTGCTCACGGCAAAAGGTAAGGGTTATTCCGCCCTTACTCGGTCGTTAGAGCCTCGTTAGTGAAAACAGGGTGCACCAAGTTCAAATTGAACTCATCGCGAAGGTGAGGTTAACAATTGAGTAGGAGAGGCTATAACTTGCGCTTCACTACCCCATTACACCCCAATAGAGTGGGGGTGGCAATGTGGGTGGTAGAGGGGGTAGCTAACGCCAAAATGAATTTCAGATTCCCTTGGTTCTCGTACACACACTAAATCCCAATTTAATTTTTTACTTCCTTTAATAATAGAGTGGGGGTGGCAATGTGGGTGGTAGAGGGGGTAGCTAACGCCAAAATAATTTTTCTAGACGTTTCGTTCTTGTATACCCACTGAATCACATTTGTTTTTACTCCCTTTCATAATAAGGTGGGGGTGATAGTGGGGGGATGCCAAAAAATTTTTTGAGACCTTGACTTTTCGCACATGCCCTAAATTGCAATTTTATGGACTCTTATCTACTTGCATTGCCTAGTTACCCTTATTTACCCCATTTACCCCCGAACCCTTGAACGGAATTAGATCAAAATATAATCTAGTTCCAGATCTCGTTATAATACATAAGTGTATAAAATTTCAAGTCAATATCATAAACCAGAGTAAACGTGTGCATAAAAAAGTTGCAGACAGACCGACAGGCAGACAGGAATTTTTTTACGCTCAAATTTAAAATCTGACGTTTCATGACATTTTAATCACATTTCAACAAAAAAATTTTTTTTTTTTTTACGTTACTATACTTCCTCTAGACCTGGAAGTAATAGCAAAGAAATGGCCATTTCCAAGGTTATTTTTCATCCGATTTTAACTCGGAAAAAAAGCGTTGGAGAGAGAAATTACAGCTTTATGAGAAAAGTTGCTTAAATATACAGGGTGCTATTTAAAATTAGAAAGTTGTGACAATTTCCGGCCATACCGGAAGTGATTCGTTTACCTCCGAATGGTCTAAATGTGATCATTGCTACCTGTACTTGATTTCAAAAATTTGAGAATTTTATTTTTAAAATTGTAGAAAAAAGTGGGAGATAGGTAATTTCTGAGTCGCCCGGTAGACAAATAAAAAAAAAACTTGACCGAGAAACCAGGAATTTCACCTGTAAGAAACCAAATTGGATTAACGATAATATAAAATTTTCCATATTCAATGACTGCAGTTTGAGCCATATTAACTTTTATACTAACATTAATCTTATTTAATTCTTTTCACTTCGAATTTTCTTTTCAAATGGTAGGGTTTCTTGTTTTTTAACTTAGTCACGTTGTCCAGTTACATCTTATGTAATGTTATCTGGAATATACCGCAATAAATCACCTAAGCAAGGTCTCCTAATCCGTTTATTTCTGAATTTATCCGATTTATTATAAGGGAAAAACTTATTGTATACAAATAGAGTATCTAAAATTCAAATCACTTATCGATAGCATTCGCATTCTGAATATTATTAACGATTTTCTTTAAATGACACATTATATGGATATTTTCTGGTCGATAGCCGAGTGGGTTAAGGCGCGAGGTGGCAACCGCGATTAATCACACGGACATCGAATCCTGGCTCCGGTACTGGCACTGCCGGAGGAAATGGTTGTATGTCCGCGTTTTTTCAATGTGTAACCCCCTTCCGCACAAGCCCTGGCTTCTGGAATTGGGGGTTGTCTAATTTCTGTGGTGTTATTATTTATTATTTCTCCTATATTTTGAAAGTATTCAAATTACTTTCCAACTCCTCTTAAAAATAAAAATCGTCTTATAAATAGGTAACTATGCAATCGTTTCTTTGGTGCAAGTTGGCTATGAAATGTACATTTAAATTAGAATATCTTGGCAGTCAGGCATTGGAAACAATTAAGTATGTGTCATAGTCCATCTTAATTAAGAATGCAGGGTAAAGGCTCACAAAGATGAGCAATTGTTTACAGTTCATAAAATATAATAGATAAAAATGTTTACTTAAGTTGTTCAAAAACTAAGTAGGTTCTATTTTACGATTTTTTTTAGGTAGGTATTGTTGTAAATTTTGTGTTTAGTAATTGAAACAGAATAAATATGAGTAATTCAATGCAATTCAAAAGGTTAATTTTTTTCAGCAAACAAAAACTACTTATGAAATAATGGAGGCAGTGTAATTTTTTATTTATTTCTGGATAGGAGAATTTCATTAATGTCATAATAGTTCAGGCAGATAGAAATTATGAAAAATATTTTGTAGAATGCTGACCCTACGGAACATATTCTTTTAATCAATTTATCAATTTGTTAAATGGCAAAAAATAGAAGCTAACAAAATATCTGCTCTAGACGAAATTGGCGAATTAAGAATTTTACAAAATTATTTTTTTCTCACTAACTACTTCACGATTCACTTAAAAAAATGCATTTTAGGTACAATTCCAGATGAAATAAAAATACAAAAGTAATATTGATGAAAGAAATAACTCAAATTTAGAGAGATTCTTCAACAAAAGCCGGTACCGATTTTAATTGGTGGTAATATAATTATGTCAAATAGATAAACGATACTTGAATGATTTAAAGTAAATTTTAACGTCCTTTCTCATAAATAGCTTTATGCATCATTTTAGAAAGAATGGGGTATTTTAGATACAATTAAAGTTCATTAAAGAAAAATTTGAGACTGAAGAAATATTTTTAACGTTTCGATTTTCTCTTCAAAGCTATAAACTTTGAACACCCTCCATTCAATAATATCTTTGGGTAGTAAGCTACAATATATTTTTTTGTGGATCGATTAAATACGCAGATAATGGTTTAAAAAATTAAAGCACATTTTTTCTCGTAAATGATTTTAAGAATCTTTTTAAAGAAAAAGAACTAAAGTCATTTCACCCAAGATATACAGTTTAAAGAATGGGAATTCTATCTAATTATTAATATACTAAAGAATGTTTCATTGTTTTATATTCATAATACTTGAAATATATTTCTTTAACATATTCCAGGACATTAAAAAAATTAAACTATTTTGAAACTTTTTTTTTCTTTCCAATAACTATACTGTGAATAATACTTCATATAATTATCCTAATGTGCTCCGGCCAATTATAATTAGTTGGTCATTTCAATACTGTTAAAGCTAGAGAACCATTCTGTAAAAAAGTCTATTTAAATGGAAAAACGATCAACATTTGGCCAAAATGCACCACGATCAACATACATACACCGACGCTTAGATTATTTTAAGCTGAAGAGAAACTAATCTTCATCGGTATCTATGTTGATGATGCTTGGGATGCCGTTTGCTTGAAATAATCAACACAAAGTTTCTGCTGGTTTTGGAATTTTCAATAAATATCGCCCATACGACAAATGGTAAATAATTACTTTACAAAAAATGTATTCTATAAATTGCAACCTAAAAATACTGCCAAATAAAGGCGATACTAGTCCCTGGTGCTTTTCGTGTTGATATAAAATTGTTTTGTACAATTTAAATCTTAATTTTTTTACTTAATGTGCTGGAATTGGTAGATACAATTCCAACAAAAAATATTTAGAGAATTTTAATTTTTTCCAATTTCTCGCACTTTAATTTTGACGCGTAATAATTTAGAAAAAGAGAGCCTTTTATTAAACCAAGGTATCGAGGGAAATTTTAAATAAAAATAGTGATTTCAGAGCCTCATAACAAATGATAAATTGTAAAAGTCTGCTCTGAATGCCACTAGTTGAAAGATTTTTTGGTCGTATCTTCGAAGTTTCCACACATATTTTATATAATAATAAAAAAGGTTTAATTAAGCGATTATTTTTCCAATTCAAAATTATTTAAACATAATATTTTTAGGCGCAAACTCCTCTATAAATCCTTATTTTACTATAAGGAAAGTAACCAGACTGCAACCAAAGTTACAAATCTGACGCGTTAAGTGTAATAATTGCATATTACCATCAAAACGCTAATGCTTCGATTGCAACAAACACCAGCCGAAAGACTGATCCTACTTAAAGGAGCTCCCTTGCCAGTCGTCACACACCACTTGCAGACTGCAGTTTCGAGCTGTTGGCTCTCGTCAGTGCAAGGTAGGTATGCGACGACCGACATGAGAATCCTTTGACTATAGTACATCCCGGTAAAGGGAGCTCCTTTAAGTAGGATCAGTCTTTCGGCTGGTGTTTGTTGCAATCGAAGCATTAGCGTTTTGATGGTAATATGCAATTATTACACTTAACGCGCCAGATTTGTAACTTTGGTTGCAGTCTGGTTACTTTCCTTATAGTAAAATAAGGGTTTATAGAGAAGTTTGCGACTAAAAATATTATGTTTAATATTCCGCCCTCTAAAAGCACATTCAAAATTATTTGTTTCGCTTTTTGCCTAACATGCTTAATACATGTAACTTATAGATACAGCCCCAAAAATGTGTCATACTAGCTTTTTTGCTGGCTATTTGTCAATAGGCGCAGGGGTGGGGGAGTGTAGGGGTCATAGCCTGAGACGATCGTAGGAGAAGATTCCATTGTATGTAAATACGGATTTAACGTAACTCTTTAAGTTTTAGTTATTAATAAATAAACAAATTGATATATTGACCTAAAATTGTACCAATTTACTTTATATACGACTAACAAATAATATGGACATTAGATGGGTGATTTTTGGTATATAGTGCCATCAATTAATCCCACAGGGAATTATGGTCATTATACCCCCTCGTGTACCAATCAGAAAATTATGCATGAATCAGTCCGTGTACATTAAAAATACCATACAAACCGGTAACTATGGAAGAAAAAACTATTTCAAAGCAAGTGAACAATGCTAAGGCTTCTATTTCTACAGCTGCTAGAGTGGTTAATGCTGGTAGTATTACTACCGTTTAAAGTAATGCTTAATATACTATAACACAAAATATGCCCTCATCAGTTCAGTTTATTAACTGTAGTAACATTAACTTGCATTTTGTTGAAAAGAAATTTAAAAAATTAACATTTTTTATATACAGGTTAATATAAAGTATAGTATACAACACACTATAATGGCTATTATTACCCCGGATATTTACAACACTCGCTCACTGCGCTTGCACGAGTTGTAATCTCATTCCTCAATAATCATAGCCTTCATTATAGCATCGTTGTATAATATACTGTTATAGATCATGTACTAATATGAAATTTTAAAAGAGAATTGCCTCTTTAAATTCTCGTTTACTCATCCCGAGGAAAAAACTTGTTTGTTAATGTAAAAGGACATTGAAGTAAACTGGTATGATTTTAGGTCCAAATAACGATATTTATTTATAAATAATTAAATTGTAAAGAGTTGCACATTTCCGTTTTAAATTAACATTATTAATTTTATTTCACTGACTATTAAGCTATGTTTTTAATTTTCACTTTAGTCAAGGAAGCGAAAAATAATGAAAATGGAAATATATTAAAAACAATTGTGTTTCTGTTTAAGAGACATCATTTTTATTATTATCAAAAAATATTTTAACGTCAAATTTGACCAGAGACACTTATTTTTAATATAACAAAGTAGCATAAGAAAATTTTGCAGCGCATATCTTATTCAAAATTTGATTGCGAAAAGCCACTACTTTTATTTCTTCCATAAGGTAAACACAACCGAATATTTTCCACAAAAAAGCGAGAAAAATGTTTAATGAAATATTGCAAGGATGGAAAGCTCAATATATAATAAATAAAATAGTTTGGTTCGCGTTAATAAATAGGTTTTTCGTAGAAATCACCTGTTGCACATATTTAATTAAATCGTTGCCCGCATTGCATACGTAAAATTTAAATATTTTTACCTATATAGAACTATCTTTGACGAAGATTGATTAATTCTATAGATTTAAACATATAAAATTGTTACCAAAGGAAAGTCAAGAGACTTTTCTATTCTGTTGAAATATTTCTGTTCCCTGACGATGTGAACAAATATTGTTAGTTAATTAAAACGGAGACAATTAAAAAAATGTATGAGAAAATTCTCTTAGTTTCCTTTTGATATAAATTGCCATTCGTATGGGAAAATTCCATATATTTAAATTGCGAAATTTATTCAAACAACCACCAAAGAGCCCCACATTGATATAAATGCATAATCTTTAAATATGCAACGTTAGCAAAGATCAAATTAAATAACTGCTCCACTTAAGCTAAAAAATAGCAAAATAAAACTCCAGGAAATAAGAAAACAACGTGTTATTTATTTAACTAATTTATCACAAGCATACCCTTTTTAGAAGTAACAGAAATAAATAGTGTTATACTCATTATACGCAAAACGTCATTACTGATTCAGATTGTTTCAGCTCAATTCTGTTTTTGCCTCGAGAAAATATCTTGTTCTTACTTAATATATACTATACAAGTTATTTCTTACCTAAAACAGAAAGATTGTCATAAGCAACACTTATATTTCACAAATTTTGCTTTACTTACTCGTAGTCGCCTAAGTGAATATTTTGTGGGAACATAATCCAATAAATGGGAAGGCCAATAATACGGGTACCAATAGCGGTATCTTGAGGGTTCATAAATGTTAAGAGGATCAAACGAATTGTAATCCCAGTAAAATTTAGAAGAAGGTACTGGTAAATATTGGTACCTGCTTCCATACGCAGGATCGTAGCGTAGTTTCAACATTCTCTAAAAATAATGAAGTTAGAATCTGTTTAATATTTGTACGTGTGAACTTACAGCTTTTGGAATAATAATCCTTGGGAAGTCACTAAAATTTTGAACAGAAAAAGAATTGTGTCGTGAATATAAAGATCATTTTCTGGAAGTCGGCCAAAGTTTTGTCCAATCAACAGATGGAAAATGAGTAATGCCATAATTAATGTTGTAATGTTTACAGAAATCGTTGTTGAAATTATTATAGGCATCAAACGCATACGTAAACCCAACCTATTTCAATCAAATTTTTTTGTCAGTTTATTAATAATCTCGGTTTAAAAAAACGATTTTTATAAATAATTTTTTTCTGTAGCGATGCTTAATCTTAAAGAAAATTTAATATTTTGTTAGTTTTAATAGTAAATAAGTATTTTTAACATGATATTATTTTTAGGATATCGAAGTTTAACTATCGCGAATTAATTTATAAACGTAGAAAATAGTCTCCGTTTTCACCCCCGCAAATACTTGTTCTGCTTGGCACGCAGTCCATCCAATGTTTATTTTTTTTAATTGTTTTTGACTGCAAAATTCTGACAAGTTAGTTACGTAACAATGACAGATTAATTTTCGTCATAGTTATTTATGCAGATTGGGTATTTTATCTATTGTTGTTGAGTATCCACGTCTATATGTCTGTATCATGCAGCAGAGATTTTTTTTTTTTGTTCTTAGATTTTAGGATTTGAGGCATATTTTTTGATAACAATAAATATATAAATAACACCACAGGTAATTACGACACCCTTTATCCCGGAAGGCTCTAGAAGAGACTTGTGTGGGAGGAGGCTACACATTTAGAGACAAGGGACACACATCCAATATCCGTGTATAGTGGAAAAATCCCGCTTACCGTTTTGTCCACTGCCACGACCGGGAATCGAACCCGGAACTTCTGGGTGAGAGACAAGTGCGCTCACCTCTCGACCATCAGTCATAAAACATATGTCATTTAATCAGCAGCTCCACGTTCTTTGTTTTATTTTTTTTTTTTTTTCATTATGAACAATTAACATTACTCTTTGGATTATCGTATAAAATGGAAAGCAAAAACATAGCTTAATAGGACATTGAGAGACCTATAATTTGAAATAGATTATTGCGAAATGCTAAATTTTAATGAAAATATGGAACTTCTTAGATTGTAATTGCTTATAAATAAACAAATTGATATTTTAACTTAAAATTACACTAACAATTTCACTTTTTAGACCTTGTGTTAATATGAAAGTTATAAAGAAATCAAATGTTTCCTCTCTCGATTCTTATTTACATGAGATAAAGTTTATTTCTTGAAACACTACCGGCACAATCACACACGGAGGAAAAGTTTCATCACTCGAACAATTGAAAATCTCTGGTTGTATTTGTCATGTAAAGCAAATAAAAATACGAGTTTCTTCTCAATTAAATTTCTGTTAAAATTTGAGTAGTAAAAGTTGTTTCAATTAATCTGTAAAGTTGCAAGCATTTTTAAAAAATAGTTCAGTTTTTAAATTTGTTATGTCTTAAATTGCCACAGGGATTAAGGTATTTCAGTTAACATTTCCACAGCCGATATCTCTCAAGGTAAAAAATATATTTTTATTCTATAAACACTAGTAGACTTCTATGGTTAATGCCTTCTTCGGGAAGTAAATTTTTTACTATTATAACATTATCATCAGAGATGGCGCTGCAGTTTAAAAATATTTTTCGATAAAGGAAGGTTTGAAACATATGCCATTCGATTAAGAATTTAAATATTTTTTTACCTGCAGCGCCATCTCTGGTGATAATGTTATAATAGTAAATTGTACTTCCTGAAGAAGGCATTAACCACAGAAATATATTACCGTTTACAGAATAAAGATATATTTTTTATTTTCCGAAATATTGGCTTTGGGAAAGTTAACTGATACACCCTGTATATAAACAACATGCAATGGGGAACATTTACTTTTATTTTATCCGCCAGAGTGCACCAGCTGTACTCGGTTGTTTGTCCGTCAATATCAATACGAAAAAATATGTCTTTGTCACTCTTTAGGATGAAAAATGAAAACTTGTTGCTGTGTACCAAAGTGCTGTAACACAGTAGGACATTTATTTCCTAAAAATTACCGTTTCCGACAAACTATTTAAAGATTATATATGATATAAGTTGAGAATGACAATAATGACATTAAACCGAGTACGCATAGCGCCATCTATTGGATATATTAGGAACTGGCTTGGACTGTTCCTCATCCTTTTTATGAATTAAGCTCATTTCTACGAATAAGAGTTTCAGAAACTCTCAAAAATCGGGAAATTTAAACAATTTAAATGTTATAATATAACTTATAAATTGTTGTTTAATGTCATTTTCAATTTGTATCATATTTATATTATATGATACAAATTGAGGATGACATTAAACCGAGTACACATGGCGTCATCTATTGGATATATTAGGAACTGGCTTGGATTGTTCCCCATTGTTGCAATCATGATACATAGCACAAAAGTAGAATTTTAAGAACAAACAATAATTATATATAACGTATGAATACTAACAAATATATAGTTATGTTACTTACATAAAGTAGTGAAGTCTGTGCCAAAAAACTCGTTTATTGAAAAGAAAGCGTTCTTAATTAAAAATGATTATAGAACAGTTTGAAAACGTTTATAATCCAGTTTCTTGACGTTAAGGGGTAATGTATTATTCTATTATACTATTAAAAATTTTGTTAGTCATAGGGCTATCAAGACGCAAGTTCCCATTAGTTCGGGTGGAATATAAATGTAGCTGGTCACGTGACAAATATTTTGATTCATGAGCTTTGATTTATAGGAGGCATTGCAAAATATAAATGCTATATAGTGTTGGAATATTCAAGTATTTAAAGGATTCCTTGCACCATTCTCTATAACTCAGATTCGCCATAACCCTTACTGCTTTTCTTTGTACCCTAAAAGCAGTTAAAGCATGTGGAGAGTGAAATTACATAGATAAGCATAGTGATAAGTGAATTGAGCCAAAATTTGCTGTTATAAAATTTTCTCTGATACACAACTAAGAAGATTACGTAATAAATATACAGGGTTACTGGTAATTCGATACATTCCTTTGGAGATGTGATGGGGCATGAGCTGAGGAGTAAATTTAGCCCTAACATACATTATGCAAAACTCAATAGTTTTTGAGATATTTCAATTTTTTTGTTTTTCTCAAGAAAGTAGATCTTAATGTCTTAAAAGTTAATTTCCGAAAAATCTACTTGACATTTTTTAATTTTTTTTTACTGGATTACTTGTCCAATATTATAGATATCCGTTTGGAATGAAAAATATTCGGAAACATTTCGATCATGTGAACGTTTAAAATAAAAACTCGTACATTTTTTTTTTTTAAATCAGTTATGAAATTTACCTATTAGGTTTTTTCAAAAAAAATATTAATGTAGCACGCGTACAAATTATTATAAAAACTTCCTTATTTCAATAGCTATTTAACTAGGTAGAAATGTTTAATGTACCCTTGATAGTTCTAATAAAAAATTAGTAAAGATAATGCTGGTGGCGGAATTTATTAAACGACTAATCGTTCATTTTCATTTAAGTCAGTCGGTCCTTGACTTTGACGTTTGTGCATATATGTCATTAACTGACATTCTTATCTCCGTGTCCCTTAAGTTTGCTGGTCTTGTTAAATTAGTTATCGAAGATTTTGATTTTGCTCGTAGTTGTTGTTATTAGTTGTTGTTATTGTATTTTCTGTGCCATGGCCGCGTACGCCAACGCAGAATACGCTGATATCTTGTTTGTCTATGGATACTGTGGCGGCAACGCTGCTGAAGCTCGCCGAGAATATGGTCTTTGGTACCCTAACCGCCGCTTATCAAATGCACGTGTATTCAGTACGGCATATCGAAATATCGCTGAAACTGGCTCCGTGAAATGTAGAAGAAGTGACGCTGCTGCTCCTCCCGTTTATGAACCAGATGATGAGGAAGAAATATTGAGGTATTTTGAGGAAGACCCAACTATTTCAACTAATAAAGTTGCAAGACTAACCGGAGAGTCACAATGGAAAGTTTGGTCTACGATACGTAGAGTTGGATGTCATCCTTACCACTATACCCCTGTCCAAGGTTTGGAGGAAGGTGATCCTGGAAGGAGAGTGGAATTCTGCCGCTTTATGTTAAATTCAGATGCAGAAAGTGCAAATTTTTTAACAAGTATTTTATGGACGGACGAGTCGAAATTTAATCGCGAGGGTATAACAAATTTCCACAACCTACATTATTGGGCAGAGGAAAATCCCAAGTTAACACTTGAAACTAGTTTCCAAATGAAGTTTTCTATTAATGTGTGGATGGGAGTCATTGGCCACTATTTAATAGGGCCACACTTTCTTCCTCAAAATTTAAACGGGGAAATCTATGAAATTTTTTTAAGAAATGATCTGGCGGTGATTTTAGAAGATGTTCCTCTCGCCGTCAGACAGCGAATGATGTTTCAGAACGACGGTTGTCCAGCACATTATCGGCTGACAGTACGACAGTTACTTGATCAACGTTTCCCTAACCGTTGGATTGGAAGAGCGGGCCCAATACCTTGGCCAGCGCGAAGCCCTGACTTAACACCCCTTGATTATTACGTATGGGGTCATATGAAGGAGATGGTCTATGCCACACCAGTCAATACTATAGAAAACCTTAGACAAAGGATAGTCGATGCTGCCCAACACATAAGGCATAATCTGACAACCAGAGTAACAAGGAAGGAAATAAGAAGACGCTGCCGTGTCTGTATACGGAATAGGGGCTCCCATTTTGAGCAAGACATATAAAAAATAAAGTACAACTTTGAAATTAATGAAGAATTAAACTCAACTTTTAAAACGTTTTTTACTGTTTATCTAAAAATAAAATTCGTACTACTTATGTTATTTTTACTAGTATTTTCTTAGAACTATTAAGGGTACATTGAACATTTGTACCTTGTTAGATAGCTATTGAAATAAGGCAGTTTTTATAATAATTTATACGCGTGTTACGTTAATATTTTTTTGAAAAAACCTAATAGGTAAATTTCATAGCTGATTTAAAAAAAATTTTTTTTTAAAGTTTTTATTTCAGATGTTCACATGATCGAAATGTTTCCAGATATTTTTCATTCCAAACGGATATCTATAATATTGGACAAGTTATCCAGTAAAAAAAAAAATTGAAAATGTCAAATAGATTTTTCGAAAATTAACTTTTAGGGCATTAAGATTACTTTTTGAGAAAAACAAAAAAAATTAAATATCTCAAAAACTATTGAGTTTTGCATAATATATGTTAGGGCTAAATTTACTTCTTAGATCATGCCCCATCACATCTCCAGAGGAATGTATCGAATTACCAGTAACCCTGTATATTTCTGGACATCTTTGAACAAATAATATCTAGATGTTTTTCCCAAGTTAATTTATTATCTAGGTGTACACCCAGAGGTTTTACACAGTGGTTATCATTTCATCTAATGTGTGATATTTCAAGTTATAGATCATGGATTCAGTTTTGTTTTCGTAACAAGGTTTTCACATGAATCTAACTGATTCTCTAAATGATTTCTGATGCAAGTATAAGGTCAAATATGTTACTGTATCATTTTCCTTAAAATTAATATTACTATTGATGCTAGCGTTACATTTTTCTTAAGTCTTGCTAAGCATATAGAATAGAAAACTCATAAATTTGTTTAAAAAAATAACTTGTTGATTTTCCACTCGGTAGTAACAGACACAACATTCAAGATAACTAAAAAATTCTTTGTAACTCTGGACGCACTGACGGAGTAAATATAGTTGAAGTAGTTTGAAAATATGTTTCACTACGCCAAAGTCATTCCGATAATTGTCGGATATGGATATGACAAACGTATAAAACAGTCTGTTTTAATACGGTTAGTAGCATGCCAAAAAATATCATCGCTTAATTTCTTAAACTGTCAACTTCTAAACAACACAAGGGACATTGCTTCAGGCGATTATCTATATTATTTTCCGTGGATTTAGGAGTGGACTTTTTAACAGTAAAATACTATAGTGGTTGGAGTTCGAATGCACGACACTCAAATGTAGTGTAAAAATAAATAAAATAGCTCCAAAAATTGAAGGGGTAGAAGATATGGAAGTGGATGCTTCGAAAATTGATAAGAATAGAAAATTATATATATTATTAGGACAAGTTCATCCGAATTGACCTCATTTGGCATCAATTTCATTAAATCCAAATTAATTACAATTCATTTACAAAAATTTTTTCCCATCTTAGCTTTTTCAAAGACTTTCCTCGGTTCTGTTATAATGTACTTCACAATCCTATATAATATTAAAATTCAGTTAAACCGTGTAGGTACTGGACTGTAAAATTTATTTAGTTCGACATTGCTGAAGATTAGATTATCAGCTAATTAAATGAAATGAACAGATATTCCAATATAGATTAAGTTCCTTGATTTCGATTTTAAATATTAATATAGTTCGTGTGTTTCTTTCGATGTCTGGCGTGGAATAATATGTTATTATATAAATGACTATTCACATCTGTTAAAAAATCCAACAGCTATGCTTCAGTGAAAATGACCAATTTATATTTAAATATAGCTCAGCTTTAACATCCAAATATGTTCGGAAACGGATGAAAAGCAATTTGAATTCTCATTACAATTCATGATAAATTTACACGTAATTCACAGAATAATCAAAAGACTGTACGTAGCTGAAGATTTATCAGAATAATAACAAGTTTCTAACAATACTCCAATTTATTAGTATACACCTAAAATAACAATGTAAGATTTTACATTTTAATTATTTATTTATTAAAATAAATAGTATAATACACCACATATTTCAACTCTTCATTGGATTGATGTATTTCTACTTGTATAGATCATACAAGTTGTTACGTACCTGTGGAAAAAGAAAAAAAAATGTCGAATAAGCCAAATTTCTACACCCAATTCTGGACAGAATTAGAAAATATCCTTGTTCAAAAAAAATAAAAAGAATTATCTCTATAATAGCCGAAGTTTCTTCAATAGTATAACTTTTAATTTTAATTATAATTTCAATGTTTGTGGTTCATTTAGATATCTTATCAGAGCTTGAATTAGGTAGATTCTAAACTTTTTCTATAGCCAATAGTGAACTATATCCAGTTTTATTTTGTATTAAAATCAGTATATATCAAAATAAGTTTACTGTTTATCTAAATAACTTGTTACTTGTTCTTGATTGTTAACAAATAAATTAATGATCCCATCTAGAATCACTACCTACTCAAAGTGAAACATTAGATTTAATTATACCTAACTCTGATCTAGATGTTAGGAATGTAGATGTCTTCTATGTGTGTTTTTATGAAATAAATATGATTGTAAAGTCATAATAAAGGAATTCAGTAGATTTAGAAACTTTAATACTGAGTCATTTAATTTGAATGCTTACTATGTATATTAATTGGAATGGTATATAATTCTTTAGAAGAAATAGCTGATTTTCTTAGCAGAAATCTGTTAATTTTTTTAATCACCACGCTCTTTTAAAAAGTTATTTTTAAACCTAACAAACGTCAGGAACCATGGATCCTCTATTGCATTCAAATGTACTACAATGTATTATATTGTACTTTACATTGATGTATATTTTTTTCAATGTACCCAAGAATTCAGAAGGTTCTAAATTAAAAGTTTCATACAGCTTACGTGCAAAGTCATTTCATATATTCAACTAGAATTTTTCCAACGATGTCCAGAATTGTTCTAATGAGTATTATTGGAAGTTCCTCTTATGGTGTAGTAACCGCGCAGATGTCTCATTAACGTAATACAACGCAATGCCAAAACGGTAAGCTTAACATTATTTTCATGAGGCTTCAACAGTCTAAGTATATATGGCGTTAATCGTGAGAAAACTAATATGTTCTTGAAAAAAAAAATTTGTCAGTGTAAAAACATTTGGTTCTCGAGTTGAACCACGCCTGAAATTACTGATGCCTCGACGTTTCGGAAAGAGATAAGAATATGAAATTGAAAGTCAGAGGAAAAACTATCAAGATAAGTCTGAATTCTTAGGACTGCTTCGATTCCGCGGGCCCTCAATTAATCTACCTACATTTCCATCTCTATGGTTTTAGTCTGCTGCACCTTAGGGAGAACTCTTTGGTAGTGTGTGATAAAGTGTTATTTATACTAGTGGTGTATATGGGTGGGAAAGTGATGGGAGTGTCGAAATTCGGTTGATAGAGGCAGCAGAGCGAAAGGATTTTCAATAGGTGAGCCGTTGCTGGGTTTTGATGAAGGTTGTGTGGTTAATTGAAGAGTCGAAGACTGCCGTCCCTTCTGTTTAGACAATTGTGAATTTGCTCAACCTCGATTACGTCACGGATTATTCGCGCTTTCTGAAAATATGCGGGTTCTATTGTTTTTGTGTTGTGGGAGCCTATATTATGACGTATTAGAAACGGTGCTGAGCTAGTGATGATGTTAGGATCAGCTTTTCTGACTGCAAGACAATGCAAGTATAAGCTGTTGTCAATGCGTCTGTTGGTTTGTTCAATGTTATTTTAGCAACAGTCTGAGCAAGGTCAAAGACACCGAGGTGGTGGTTAGAGGCATGGTCTATTCAGATTATAATTAAATTGGAAATCGTTTATTACGTTGCGAATATTGTTTTCATGCTATTGGTGTTCAGGCTTTTCAAAGTTTTACCTATGACACTATCGATTTAGGTAACAAAGGGATTTATTGATCAGGAATGTCTACATGTTGAAAATTTAAGGCTATTTTTTACTGTAGCTACTTACTAATGGTGGAACTTTCTAATAATTCTCATATTAAATTAATTATCGGCTGTTAACAGGTTCTCAAAAATGGTTGAAGGTCACGTAGTACTTATCACTACTGTTATAAAAAAAATGCTTTTTGTTGGGGACTAATGATTTTAGTAAAATAGTTTTTGAGTACATACAAAGTGAAAGTGGTGAGTATCTACCGCTGTGAGTATTAATTGTCGACCGATAAAACTTGGTCGACTGAGAAAGTAACCAACCTTTTTGACAACCTGGTATATTGTGTAACGCTACGTTTCAACTCTTCTCAGACTATTTCGCTCTACTACGCATGCCATTCATTAGTTATAAGAGGCCTCTCTCGATTGAGCCATATTACGGCATATGGGTTCCTAACATACACGTGTGTTAGGAAAACGTCAACTATCAAAGCTGTCACAATAAAACTCACTTCATATTTTAAATAATTGAATTATCAAATAAAATGTAGTTGTTTGTTTTTGTCGTGGGAAAAATATTGTATGCAATTCACTGATAAGTGAATAGTAAGTAATTTCCTCATTCGGCCTGCGGCCTTGACCACCAGCATTTCCACTCACTTTCCGTGCTCGTTTTGTAACATACTATAACATCTCGCTTGAAAGTGCCAAATATCTTGTTTTATTAAAGTTTTAATAAACCAAGAAATTTGGCACTTTCAAGCGATGTTTATTAAAATTTTAATAAACCAGAAAATTTAGAATTTTCAAGTGAGTTCAAGTTTTAAAGCTACATAATTAATAGACTAGTTTAAATTGTTTATTTTTATTTAAACTACGAACACGTCATCGTAGAATTATGCCATTTGCTATGATATTTTTAAATTACATGTTTTCGAAAGGACTATTCGAGCATATTTAAGGGACAGCAAGAACAACAAGTAACATTTTAAACATAATATTTTTAGTCGCAAACTCCTCTATAAATCCTTATTTTACTATAAGGAAAGTAACCAGACTGCAACCAAAGTTACAAATCTGGCGCGTTAAGTGTAATAATTGCATATTACCATCAAAACGCTAATGCTTCGATTGCAACAAATACCAGCCGAAAGACTGATCCTACTTAAACTTGCTAGATGGCGCCTGCTGGCTGTTTTACATGTCGCTATTGTAAAAATACCGGGATGTACTATAGTCAAAGGATTCTCATGTCGGTCGTCGCATACCTACCTTGCACTGACGAGAGCCAACAGCTCGAAACTGTAGTCTGCAAGTAGTGTGTGACGACTGGCAAGGGAGCTCCTTTAAGTAGGATCAGTCTTTCGGCTGGTGTTTGTTGCAATCGAAGCATTAGCGTTTTGATGGTAATATGCAATTATTACACTTAACGCGCCAGATTTGTAACTTTGGTTGCAGTCTGGTTACTTTCCTTATAGTAAAATAAGGATTTATAGAGGAGTTTGCGACTAAAAATATTATGTTTAATATTCCGCCCTCTAAAAGCACATTTGAAGTAGCATTTTGTTGTTATTTTTTTAAATGTATTCTTTTGTTATTAATTGTTATGTACCAATTAAATGTAACATGAGTGGGAATAACAATCTTTGACTTAATGGAAACCGATACAGAGCTGTCATAACAACCAAAAATATACCAGATAAATATTTGATTAAACTACCAGCGCTTGCGTAGTAGAAGCGGATGGCCTGAGAAGCGTTTGATCGTAGACACTAGTTTAAAATTCAGCTTACTCTTATCTTTCTAAGGTGATGTTCTGTGGGCCACAAATCAAGTAAATGCAGCGGCCAATAATAAGGGTAAATTCGACTAGGTCTCAGAGGCCAGTAAACTCCTAGTGGCCCAAAAGTGTCGTCATAGTAGTACCTGTGTTCCGGATAGTACCTTACTTGGCTACCATATATATAATCATACTTCAATTTGAGCATGTTCTACAAATAACTTCGGTTAAATTTTGCGACTAAATAACTCTTGCGAAGTGACGTGAAATTTGGCAACAATGGTTTCAGCAATTCAATCGTAAATTTTATTATGGTATAGTTATATTTGATCATATCCTGTGATCTTGTCTGAAAGAAGTGGTATGTGATCGCAATATTTAAAGCTATGCATATTTCAATTATCAATAGTATTTATAAAATTCTGGTGGAAATGGGAACAGATTAAATAAATCATCTTGAGCGCAACTGGGATGCTCGTTGAATTTTAATGAGGATGCAATGAAATTTATTTACAGAAGTTCAATAAATGTCAGGATTATATATTTCGGGATTTCAAGCTTCTAAAATTACCTTTGCCAATTTTCATCTCACCCACTTATGAGCTTTTTTAGCAACTAAGTAATAAAAATACATTCTATTGTTACTTACATTGAATTGATATGGACACGACTAACAATGCACTGAACGTGATCGTACACAATTATTATTTGAGCAGATTTATTCCGTTTAGTTATTGCAAACTTTGCCAGAAATGTTATTTTTATTGCCAAAAACTATAATAAATTGTGGTTTAAATTTAGTTTTATCAGCGGCTGATTTGTTTTCTACAACTGGTCCAGATGTATCGATATTATCATTAATCAAATACTTATTTTTTTCAAATATTTTTTCTGGTAGCCAAACGGTTACGTAATTTTAAAACGTTTTCTCTGTTATCATCACGGCCTTACGTTCCCACATCTACACAGCTGTATTTTATAGTGCATTCTGTAAGTCGGAAAAAACCCTCGAGAAATATTCATTTTTCAGAGCCTAACGAGACTTTGCCCTCCCCCCCCTCCCCGTTTTCAAGGATGCTTAACACGATGGCGGTGGTTAAAACTCTCTCCGAGCTCATCTCACTCCCCAAGCGGCCAAGAACCACCCCCGAAAGAGGTAAACCGCTCATCTCATCTCTTACCGGCTAAACCCGTGTTACCCCTCGTTTTCGAGGATGCTGAGCACGATGGTGATGTCGAGACCTCTTCCTGATCTCCGCAAATACCAGTTTGACAGGGAGAAGATGGCCTATCCGCATTGCACCCCTTTTGGGGGCGGTTTTGGTCGTTTGGGGGGTTGGCGGGACTCGAGGAGAGGTTTTGACATCACCATCGTGCTCAACATCCTCGAAAACGGGAGGTAACACAGGTTTGACCGGTAGGAGACGGCGAATACGCGGTTTACCCCTTTCTGAGGCGGTTCTTGGCCCTTTGGGGAATGGGGTGGGCTCGAAAAGAGTTTCAACCACCGCTATCGTATTCAGCATTCTTTTAAACCGTGGGGGGGGGGCAGTCTCGTTAGGCTCTGAAAAATGAACATTTCGAAGTTCGAGTTTCATTCTCTCGAGATTATTAGAAGATACATACTTTATTGGTAGGTTTGTTGTAGGTAGAACATAGAAATTACGAATATGCCTATGTTTAGTTTATGATTGTGTTTCTTTAAATTGTGCAAGCTTTATAATTGAAGTTTGGTGTTGTTTCAAATTTAATTCAAAATTACCACTACAGAATGTACCTTTTATATAGTTATAGTAATATTAAGTCCATTATTTCAAATATTTAAATCCATTTAAATACCTTCTTGTTTTACACATTTTCGACTGTCATCTCTGTATATTTACTGACCAAATTTTCAACGCGAAGTAGAGAAAATATTTACATTTTCAAACCTTTATCAAGTAACCCTATTATGAGAAATAACAAGCTCCGTTATAATTAATTATCCCAGACAATATTTGTCGAATATTGTGATTCCCAGTTTGCAGTGTTTAACAAAATATTCCTTTTTTTTTTTGTAAAACTTGGTTTTCGTGAAAAAATGAATGTTTTATGTCATATTGCAGACATGTTTATTCATAAGACTTTCTAATAATGTTCACTTTATCTACGATACTGCCTTAAAACGTTACATAATACGGCTATATTACTGAGACATTAATCACTTTCCTTTATTCTTTATTCCTTCCTTCCTTTATTTTTTATTTTATAAAAATTTTGGTGTGGATGATGTGAGAAAATAAAGTAATTAGTTGAAATAGGAGTTATTCATTAAGCCAAGACAAAATAAACTTTATTCTATAACGAAAGTTTCCTTTACGATGTGTAAAGTTCTCGGGGGTCTCAGAATCAGAGCTCAACTTCTAAACGCCTTAAATAATGAGTGACAGAAATAAATAAGTAGAAATAGGATCTATTTGCATTGTACAAGTATGTGACAAATGTGTCGAGAAGCACAATTTCAATATATTCTTTGGAAATTTTTTTATAAAATCCTCCAGATATCACAGAAAAGTTAACCGGACCGGTCAACATCGAAAAGACACCTTCGAGTATTTTCTCTTCTCTTAAATTTGATTTTGCAAGATAAATTTTTGGCACAGGATGTAAAAGCGCCCTCTCTGGGATGAATTCCTAGGAAGTGCAGCGAGAGCTGACTTAGAATATTAAGTTTTGGTTGTGAGGATTCGAAAGGCGTATTTGGAAAAATGTATAGGAACCGTAGTAAAATTCAGTATTGAAAACTAGATATTCCGAAGAGCATTTTACGTACGAGTTTTTTATGCCTAGGGATGTTTCTACATGTGATACATCATTGAATAGTACTCATCTAACCCTATAACTTTTGTCTAAATCATTTTTTGCTAAAAAAAATTAAAAAACGGAGGCGTGGCGGTCAAAGTCTTGAAAAAATTCTCAAAATTTTATTTCCAAACAAATATGTACATGCGATATATCGTTGAATAGTACTCATCTAGACTTACAACTTTTGTCTAAAACATTTTTTACGTACTAATAATTCATAAATCGATGACAATAAACTGAAGTTGGACAGTTCTAATAAAGATATACTTAATTACTTACTTAATCATTTATTTACTAAAATAATAGAGAGCTAAAGCAGTCCAAAACAATATAGGACAAGTTCAAATGTGCTTTTATAGTTCGTAATATTAAAACATAATATTATTACTCGTAAACTCCTCTATAAAATCCTTATTTTTCTATAAGGAACGTAACCAGACTGCAACCAACAGTTACTCTCCGGGATTTGTGCCCCGCCGAGCGCTGAATTACAAGTTACAAGCCTGGCGCGTTAAGTGTAATAATTGCATATTACCATCAAAACGCTAATGCTTCGATTGCAACAAACACCAGCCGAAAGACTGATCCTACTTAAAGGAGCTCTCGTGGACCGATAGATGGCGCCTGCTGACTATTTTACATGTCGCTATCCCAAAGATACCGAAATGTACTAATTAGTCAAGTGATCCTCGTGTCGGTCGTCATATGCCTACCTTGCACTGAAGAGAGCCAACAGCTCGAAACTGCAGTCTGCAAGTGGTGTGTGACGACTGGCACAAGAGCTCCTTTAAGTAGGATCAGTCTTTCGGCTGGTATTTGTTGCAATCGACGCATTAACATTTTGATGGTAATATGCAATTATTACACTTTACACGCCAGACTTGTAACTTGTAATTCAGCGCTCGGCGGGGCACATAGCCCGGAGAGTAGCTGTTAGTTGCAGTCTGGTTACGTTCTTTATAGTAAAATAAGGATTTTATAGAGGAGTTTGCGACTAAAAATATTATGTTTTAATATAGGACGAGATCTACCTTTCCGACTGGCCCCTGGCATCGGGGTTTTTTATCTATAAGGTGATTAGCCAGATCCTGATATTATTGTTAAAAATCATCGTTAGGTATAAAAATACACACCACATATAGCAGACAACCCCAAATCCAAAGACTTGCCGGAAGAAGGTTACATATTTCAAAAAAGAAAAATGATTAAATATACTATCCAAAATATATACTATATATTCCGACAAAATGTACAATACAAAAGGTTTGGTTTGTTCCGGTGACATAATGGAATACCTCAGAACCCAGCTCCAATGAATGAATTTATGTAAATTGGTTCTATACGTTATAAATATTTTAAATTATTTTCTTATTTTACTTTATTTAAAATATGTACTTATTTTCATTATTAAAAAATTGTTTTTGTTTTAATCATTTTATTTGGATTGCCGTCTTGGCAGAGTTTAGCATTTAGTTTTAGAGAATATATACACAACGACCATTCCTTGCAATATTGTCGTCTGCCATTACTGAGATTCGAACTCAGGAGTGGTACGGCGACTAGTCCTTTTACCTCTCACACAACTCTGTTTAGTTGACCGCTACCAATTCACTAGCACATCAGAAATGTTAGCATATCCCAGCTAGGATTCAAACCCGTGACTCCTTTTACCGTCTTTCTGTGTAAATAGGTAGGTTTTGATGTAGTGGATCTCAAGTCTAACATGTAGGCATTTAGTCATTGAGCTGGTCTAGGACACTGCCAGGTGGAGAATTTGACTGGGGCGGTACATCTATTAAACAATAACTCAGGTGCCCTATGAGCAGTTCAGCAAGAAAAGAAACCTCGCTTAGAGCAAAGTTTAAAAGCAGGTTTGTTTCCTGTTTAGCACCTACAGGGACTGCGATACCACGGCCTTCCTTTAGACTTCGAGAGTTTAAAAGAGATAACGGGCTTGTGGCGGCCAAGCGTTCATAGCGGCGGCGTCTTCTAATCTTTCGATGTCGGTTCTTTCGTTTAATAATACATTATCAATAATAAAAAAGAATGTTAACAACTGAGTGGTTAAGTCAAGAAATTTGGTACAAATATTCATAATTTAGGTTTTTCAAATTTTCCACAAAAACTATTAATTTCCTGAAATAGTAGTCTGGGGTCCGACGCCCCTTTTTTAAAGTGATTACTAACAGGCTGAATTTTCATGACTGGCTTTGTTTTGACAAGTCTTCTAACTTTTCACTCTGCGAAAATTCTCGGTAGAGGTAGTCATCAAAACGAAGCCACTCACGAAAATTCAGCCTATTAGTAATCACTTTAAAAAGGGGAGTTGGACCTCAGACCATAAGTATAAGAATTGTAGAAATACTAAAGTTAAAAAAAAAACAAAATCGGATGAAAAGCATAGGAAATACGGGGGATTAAAATATATATTATATAGGATATTGGATTTATATGGCGATAAATGATTATGATCTAGATCACGCGACATGAGAATCCTTTGACTATAGTACATCCCGGTATTTTTACAATAGCGACATGTAAAACAGCCAGCAGGCGCCATCCAGCGGTCCAGTGTCTGTTGCAATCGAAAAATAAATAGCCTGACTTGGCTTAGCATAGATCAAATGTGCTTTTAGAGGGCGGAATATTAAACATAATATTTTTAGTCGCAAACTCCTCTATAAATCCTTATTTTACTATAAGGAACGTAACCAGACTGCAACCAACAGCTACTCTCCGGGCTATGTGCCCCGCCGAGCGCTGAATTACAAGTCACAAGTCTGGCGCGTTAAGTGTAATAATTGCATATTACCATCAAAACGCTAATGCGTCGGTCGGTCGTCGCATACCTACCTTGCACTGACGAGAGCCAACAGCTCGAAACTGCAGTCTGCAAGTGGTGTGTGACGACTGGCAAGGGAGCTCCTTTAAGTAGGATCAGTCTTTCGGCTGGTGTTTGTTGCAATCGAAGCATTAGCGTTTTGATGGTAATATGCAATTATTACACTTAACGCGCCAGACTTGTGACTTGTAATTCAGCGCTCGGCGGGGCACATAGCCCGGAGAGTAGCTGTTGGTTGCAGTCTGGTTACGTTCCTTATAGTAAAATAAGGATTTATAGAGGAGTTTGCGACTAAAAATATTATGTTTACTGTAAATAATTACCAAATAAATTTACTTGTTAATTTGATCTAGCCATCGAATATTTGTTACTTGGAAGCTTTCCAATTAGTTGCCAAGCTTTTATCAAATATTCCAAATGTTCCATATAATATAGAGTCGTTTAAAATATGTATAATAGAGATAAAGCTAGTACTTTAGATATGATGCACGCTTTATTGTTGTGATAAAAATGTACTGTAAAATATGTTGGAAAAATGAAAGAAATTGTATCGGCATTAGATAATTATTGTCCATATTGCAAATTTTTATTTTATATAACCACTTGTGTCTAAATTATTGTTTTTATTGTTTATTTGAATAGTTATATATTTTATACTATAAAACTTTTGGGACCTTGATAAACTTCAAAGCAAGTTTGCAGGCATAAACTACCACTGATAAATGTGAATTAATATACATGTACAGGCAACGGACCAAGATTTGAATATTTCTATTAATAATTTAGGTATTTGGGTATGATTATATCACTCATATCTATATTAATGACAGATCGCATGAATTTCACAGTAATGGAATTATAATCATTTATCAGTTGTGGAGAATCCACTTAATTATTAACTATTGTGACAAATTATTTGCACTTATTTTAAGTTATAAATTAGTTTAAAATTCGCACTTTCCAATAATGAATTTTTCGAGAGATGAAATGGTCGATATGGTTTATGTTCTGGGTGCGAGTGATAAAAATTGTTGCTATCAACTCGAATTTATAAGGAGCGATATCCGGAAAGAAGACAGTCCTCTAAAGAATCATTTGGGAGGTTGATGGAACGATTTGACAACACGGGAAAAGTGGAATGTAAGAAATAGGAACGAAGAGAAAATGTAATAAATGAAGAAAACTAAACAGTCATGCTTTTGAGCGTGATTGAAGATCCTCAACGCAGTATAAGAGAATTGGCAAGGGAAAACGATATAAGCCGACCTTCAGTCCATCGAATCCTACAAAAAACAAATTTCATCCCTACCACGTTCAACTAATGCAGGAGCTGATTGATAGGGATTATGAAAACCGAATACAAATTTGTCAATGGGCAAAACAAAAAATAGGACAAATAAATTTTTTGACGTTGTTTTGTTTGCCGATGAAGCAACCTTTCATAAAAATTGTATGTTAATCGTCATAATTTTCATTATTACGACACAACTAGTCCTTACATCTGACAAACAAATAGCCAAATAAGATGGTCGTTGAATGTTTGGGGAGGAATTGTTGGGGATTATGTGATAGGACCACATTTTTTAATGGACATGTGAATGGTCAAAAAAACTATTTGGAATTTTTGCAAGACAGCTTGGAAGAATTACTGCAGGATGTCCTCAGGGATATTAGGGAGAGACTGGAGATAATGGAGCACCTGTGCACCACACTGCAGCTATTCGCGAACATTTAAACGACGTTTTTCCAAATGGTTCGATAGGAAGAGGAGGACCCCATAGTTGGCCTGCCAGAAGCCCTGATTTGACCAGAGTGGACTTCTTTTTGTGTACAGAACTCCTATAACTACAAAAGATATATGAAATAAAGAATAATTGAGGTTTTTCAGTAAATTGCTGTAGATATTTTAAGAAATGTCGGTAGATCATTCAAAAATTGTTTACAGAGATGCACGTACTGGGAGCCCACTTTGAACAGTTCCTATAAATACCAGGCATTATTTATTTCATTAAATTTTAAAATTAGCCAATTTTTGTATTACATAATACCGTATTTTCTGTTCCTAATATTTATGTCAACTTTTTTGTAATATTAAACGATTATTTATAAATTTTTAAGATGGACTCAAATGTGATTTAATTAAACTTTGAGAAAATACTGCTGAGGTCGCCAAGGCAAACAAAAAAAAAATGTAATATTACTTTCAATTATTCTCACTTTATGTCAAAATCATTACTACTATCAGTTCGAAATGAATAGTATTATAATTTAACGATTTTTAATGAAAAGGTAAAAATATCTCTGGAAATTCGATTTTTAGTTATAAAAATATTATTCACCAAAATCGTAGAGAATTAACTTGCCAATTCAAAAATACAACAATATACAGAGTGTGATATTAATTAACTTTAGTGATCCAAAATTTTTAACTATTTGACGAGTTTGGTGGGTGTTGGGATTAACGTTTTGTCAAAAAACACGATTTTTAATTTGTCGACGTTTCGTTTAACATTATAAACATCCTCAGGACATTCGAAATATAAAGAATTCTGTGGAATTATTCAAAACAGAATTAAAATTAGTTGCATAACACGTTAAAATTTCAGCTAAAACTTTTTTTAAGAAAAGCGAATAGATACATACAAAAAAAGTAACATAAACAACAATTTACACCGTAACACAAAATTCAATAAGTTGGAAATAGACTTACATTTAAATTGTATTTTGACGTCGTATAAAATAAATAATTTCTGGGACATCACTAGATAACAGTTCTTAAAACTTTCAATATTGTAAAGAAATGAAAAATATAACAATAAAATAATAAAAAATAATAAATAACACCACAGGTAATTACGACCCCCTTTATCCCTTAAGGCTCTAGAGGGAGGGGGCTACACATTTACAGACAAGGGACACACATTCAATATCCGTGTATAGTGGAAAAATCCCTCTCACAGTATCTTCTCGACCACCAGTCATACAAATAGTCCTATATATACAATTTTAACTTGAATACTGGGTACCCCATGATACGTTATCAGATGCTCAGATTTTTTGTTTATCTAGGAGAAATTTCAATAGAATATTAATATACCTAGTGTTATTATATTATTGATTATTATTTTAACGTAAACTTTTAATTATGTTTTGAATAATTCCATAGAATTCTTTAAATTTCTAGTGTCCTGAGGATGTTATAATATTAAACGAAACGTTGACATATTAAAAATTGTGTTTTTTTGACAAAACGTTGATCCCAACACCCACCAAACTCATCAAACAATATACAGAGTGTTCCATTTGATAAAATTGAGAAAATTCACTTTGAAGTGTCCTGAATTAGCGCTAATATAAAATACACCCTGTATAATTATAATCAATGTTTGGTGGTTGTGTCGTTGTAGTACATCCCTTGTCTACATCATTGCAAAATAAATCTTCTTAATTAATAGTAATACACATACAGTGAATTAATTTGTTAAACCTTGTTCCGACCAAATTTTTATATTTTTTTCGAATAACTCGGCAACGCGACGTCAAAAACCAAAAATGTTTGTCTCTAAATGAATTGACTATAGATCGTTAGATTATGTTCAATTAATGATATGTTATCATGCATACTCCAATATTTCATTGGAAAAATACTTAAATATTTATTAGGGATATTGAAATAGTATTAAAATCAAATTTAATGGAAGGTTACATCAAATATCAGATAGCAACAGCATAAACTCATATTTTCATTGAAGCAACCATGTTCTATAGTGATGTTGAAATTACTATTTTCATTGTTGAACTTGTGAATGCAGAACTAGTTAGCAACTTGAATTGCCATATTTTAATTTAATTTTGATTTAAAACAATACCCAATACGTTACATGCAATCTAGCTTTTAAATAAATTGAACGTAATAAATCAAACACTAGTTAATGAGCTCATAAATATTATACATATTTTGAGACATTTTCAAATTATATCCGTAATATTCGGAAATAATGTAAAACGGAGCACTATATCTATTACATTTGCTTTTGAGGTAGTTAGTTACGCTAAATATTACAAAATATACGGAACTATACGTTTATTAACATTAATATAGAAAAATATAACAATTAACAATATTTCGAATGTACTTATTTACACATAATTTCGTTCCCCCACTTTCTTCAGTTCTTTATCACATGCGACGACTATGCAACTATTGAATCAGACCAGTATAAATTATTTTTCACCTAAAATAGAAGGACGTTTAACACCACAATAACTCTTGCCACTTGAATTACTTACGCGTAACTGTCTGAAGGATTCCCCTGTTGGAACGTCCCTTAAATAATGCCAGTACGAGTTGTAGCTGGGCCAGTACTCTGGGTACCATTCTCTAGATGTTATTGGCCAGTCTACGTGGAAACTTAAGGGTCGGTAAATTTTGTAATGGTAAAAAAATTTCGCGTCGGGCCAGAAAGAATATTCATAGCCACTGATGGGGTTTCTTAGATACGTAAGCATCTCCTACAAAAGAGCCTTTATGTTAAATCAAATATAGCACCACTAACAATTTTTACTCACGGTAATCGTTTGAGAAAAATCACAGTTTTCTTAATGAGGTGTTTCGGTCGATGTCAACAATTTTATGACTACGAGGCACGGGTGGCAAGTATTTCAACAAGGTTTATTGGGCACGATCCAAATTTTGTTAATAAATGCCCCACCTATATGCACCACTATGACTAATCTTCCTATTATAAAACTTCTGTATTTGTTTTGGAATATCACCTGGCGGAGTATGCGCTCAAGCTAACATAGCCTTTCGTCATTATTGTTTTTAGAATTATTATCTCGGTTATTTTTATATATAAATTGGTGACGCTCAAATAAAATATGCAGTGTCGCATATGTTTTAGGTGAGACGGAACTATAATTACTCCGCGAATTTAAATTCTTATTTATTTGGGTGTTGTTTACGCTGTTGTCGGCATTTCGTCATTGGTATATTGTTAATCACTGTACTGTATTCCCCCGTGTTATTTTTGGTAGTGGAAAGTATTGAAAGTATTCAGATTTATATCTGAGATTTAATTTAAGTGACAATAAAAGGGGAAAGTGTAATAATTGCATATTACCAATAGAAGGCTAATATTTCGATTGCAATAAACACCAGCCGAAAGACTGATCCAACTTAAAGCCTTAACTTAAAGCTCTCCTGCCAGTCGTCTCAATCAAAGCATTAGCCTTCTGTTGGTAATATGCCATTATTACACTTAACGCGCCAGGCTTGTAATTCAGCGCTCGGCGGGGTACATAGCCCGGAGAGTAGCTGTTGGTTGCAGTCTGGTCGCGTTCCTAGGATACAATACATTTATTTAACGTCGGGCTATTTCCGCTACTGAGGCCTATCACCGACGCCTGTAGACGAGCTACCCCCAACCAGGAATTTTGCCGAACCTCGTCCCTTAAGAAGAGTAGGGAACTTTTACGTGCCTAACATTTAATAGACCAACGCCTTTACATCCCCTCCGAAGGATCGTTATTACCTACACAACCCTCGCATAGCAGGTTGCATAGCTTCCGCGCATACACTGATATACAAGCCGCTGGAAGATATGTGAGGCGAGGACACGGTCTTCTTTGAAACGGTTGCCCATCCAAGTACTAACCGCGCCTAATGTTGCTTTACATCGCATATCGAAGTATATACATAGTAAAGACGTATCTACGCTCGCCCCTGTTCAGAATTAAAATTAAGAAACCTTTCAGAGAATGTAGGTTTGTGGTACCAATCCATAATGAACAATATTAACAAACAGAACAAATCTACTAATAATCAAGAAAATAACAAACAATATTACAAAATTCTTTAGGTCCGAAACCTTTCAGAGAAACTTAATCGAACTTTTACAGAAAGTGGTTCAACCATTGAACATGCAAGTGAAAATACTATTGGTAAAAAAAATTTACTAAAAGATAAAACACCTAAAGACCTAGAGTCTAATGTCGTATACGAAATTCCGTGTTCAGAAGGTAATGGTGTATACATAGGCACCACAGGCAGATATTTTAAATAACGAATATCTGAACATGTAACTGATTGCAAAAATGTCCGTATCAAAAAAAATCCAACAGAACTGGTTGAGCGCTTTATAGAAAAGGGTCACACTTTTGCATTTAATGATGCCAAAGTAATAGCTAAAGATAATAATTACAAGAAGAGAATGTTGAATGAAATGATTTGTATTACAAGAATCCCAACAGTATAAACAAACGAACGATATAGAAAATCTAAATAGCTCTTATTTTAATATTATCAACTATCTAAGTGATTGGAAGGAAGTAACTCGAAGGAAAAGAAATAGACATGTTATAGTAGGTAATAATAAAGAATCAAACAACGTTAAAGGTGTTCCAAAATTAGCCGTATTGCATGTCTACAGGGTAGACAAAGATACATCAGCTGAGCAACTCGCAGCACTTTTAAAAGATAATTTTCCGGAAGTAAAATGTGAGTCAATAAATCCAAAACATCCTGAGCTTTATTCTTCATTCAGGGTAACAATCCTTGAGGACAATTTCAAGAAAGCAATGAACCCTAAATTGTGGCCGTATGGGGCGTGTATTAGCCGTTTTTTAGAATTTCGAAAGAAAATGGCAGAGCCAGTGAACTAATTTTTAACCCTTGTATGCTTCTCTTAAATGTGCAGTGTTTAAATATTGGGAAACTAAATAATTTGTACATGGATAGCTGTAGTTATGATTTAAATTTTATATGCTTGACAGAAACTTGGGCTAATCCAGTTTCAATAAACACTTTTAATTTGACTGGTTTTGTAGTAGGAAGCAGTTACTGCAGAAATATATTTAAGGGCGGAGGCGTCGCCATATTAGTAAAACACGATTTAGAATTTAAGGAAATCGATTTAAAAAGTTATTGTCTAGACAAACATATAGAAATATGTGCTATATCTTGTAAAATAAATAAGATAGGTAAGAAGGTTGTAATTTTGACTTGTTACAGGTCTCCCTTTGGAGACATCAATATATTTTTTGATGGACTTATGAATGTCTTGAATTTTATTTATAAACCAAATATTAATATTTTACTTTGTGGTGATTTTAATCTCGATTCTTACAATAGCTCGAATGATTTTTAAAAAATGTGTAATTTGTTGCAGTGTTTTAATCTAGCTAGTATGGTAGGGTGGCCTACTCGAGTAACGGATACCAGTCTATCCGGAATTGACCATATATTTAGTAATTTTACCGGTAATGGTATATCTTGTGTTGTGGATAATAATATTTCTGATCATAGAACTGTTTTGTTTGACTTATGTCTAGATAAAGCTAGTGAAAATTCTAATATGTGTTATGTAAAACGATCTTTTAATGATAAAAGTATATGCAACTTTCAGTCTGATATTCGAAAAGAAAAGTGGTATGAAATCTATCACATTAATGATGTAAATTTAGCATTTGAATATTTTCTGAATACATTTCTGTTTCATTTCAATAAACATTTTCCCAAACGTAAGTATTACGTGAATAAAAGCAAAAATAAAAAATGGGTTAATAATGAAGTTCAGATATCGAGTCTTAAACTAAAGGACTTATATGTTTTAAAAAATGTATACCCCGAATTGAATTCTTCTTACAACAGAGAAAAGAAAAAACACAATATTTTAGTTAAAAATAGAAAAAAGAATTATTATCAAAATAAAATTGATAACTCTGACAACCCTACAAGATCGGCGTGGAATATTGTTTCAGAATTATCTAATAAAGAAAAACAAAACAAGAACATCATAATACAAGAAAATAATGAAAAAATCGATGATCAGACTGATATTGCTAATGCATTTAACATTTTTTTTTAAAAATGCTCCACTAGATATTATTAACAAAATATCCCATACCTCAGTTGGCGATAACATTTGCTTTACTAATAACATAATTAATCATCATAACACAATATTTTTAGAACCGTATTCAGAACCAGAAATGTGTAATATTATAAGAAATAAATTAAAGAATAAACACTCATCAGGACATGACGATGTACCTGCGTTTCTTATTAAAAGGATAATGATGGAAATAATAAAACCCTTAGTTTACATTGTAAATTTATCATTTTCTGTTGGAGAATTTCCAGAAATTTTAAAAATTGGGAAAGTTATTCCTGTTCATAAAAAAAAACAACACACAGGACTTAAAAAACTACAGACCAGTTACCATACCTTCAGGATTTTACAAAATAATTGAATATTGCTATTTAAACCGATTAATGCCATTTTTGAATAAAAACAATATATTTTCACATAACCAGCATGGATTCTTAAATAATAAATCCACTCTTAGTGCAATACAGTCATTTTATGAAAAGATAATATCATATATTGAAGCAGGTGAATGCCCTGTTGGTATCTTTTGTGATTTAAGCAGGGCATTTGACTGCGTCGACCATAAAAAATTGATCTCGAAACTTTATAAGTATGGGGTAAGGGGTCTACCTTTAGACTGGGTTGAAAGCTATTTGTTAAGTCGTAAACAGTATGTATCAGTTACTAACACTACGTGCAATACAATCAATTCTGTTAATTCAGCTTCTGTTGAAATTAATATGGGCGTACCGCAAGGATCGGTATTAGGTCCCATATTATTTTTATTATATATCAATGATCTTGATAGTTTGAATACATTAGCAGACTTTACTTTTTATGCCGATGACACCTCGATTGTGTTGTCTGATAAAAGTGTTGATACTTTGGAGACCCAATGTGATATTTTATTAAAGACTCTCAGTAACTGGTTCTGTGAAAATTCTCTTTACTTTAATGTTGAGAAAACGCAGGCATTAATATTTCACAATAGGCAAAAGAAATGTGATTATCCAAATATACAACTTGATAATACATCAATATCAACAAGAATGTCCAATGTAAAATTCTTGGGTATAAATATAGACAGTAGCTTAAACTGGAAAGTTCATTGTGAATCACTGATAACTAAATTACATTCGGTAGTTTACCACTTCAAAAATATAAAGAATGTACTAAATATGACTCAGCTTAGGAATTTATATTATGCTGAGGTTGATTCTCGGTTAAGATATGGTGTTTGTTTTTGGGGGGCTTCCACCCTATCAAATAATGTATTCTTAGCTCAAAAGCGTGTAATGAGATGTATGGTAGGCTTAACGACAAGAGACACTTGTAAAAATGCATTCAAGGAATATAATATACTAACATTTCCGTCACTTCTCATTTTTGAACTGGGTTTATATGTCTTCAAAAATAAGAGTAAATTTGTCTGTAATAAGGATTTACATAAAATAAATACCAGGCAAAAATATGACCTCCATGTACCCTTCAATAAATTCAATGTATCTGTAAAATCACCCAGTTGCCTAGGACCAAGAGTTTTTAATCACCTTCCTATAGATATAAAAAATTGTAACGAATTACCGCTATTTAGAAAACAACTTAAATTATTTTTAGTAAGTAAAACCTTCTATAACTTAAACGAATATTTTAATATGTAAAATGTGTGTTTTGTACCTTATTTCTTTTAGATGTTAAGTATGACTATTCCTATACAATATTTATATCATATTGTCACAAAAGGAAAATAAAGTTTATTATTATTATTATTGTTATCTAAGAAATACCTAATCTACAATATAAAAAATAGAAAAAAAGAAACGCTGAGACTTTGGGAATATCAAAGATTTATACATTATTGCTCTTCAATTCTCCAGAACAAGATGTACCAACGTAGTTATACATTTATGTTGTACTGTACAAGAAACAGTACCTATTTCAAAAGCTACGTACCTAATATATCCCGTGATTTTAAAAAGTTAATGACAAAAAAAAATTAATTTAACCGTAAGTGTTTATATATATTTCTTTATAATTTATTATACGATTCTTTATGTTTTACACCTAATTTTTAATAATCTTTAATAAATTTTAAAAGTGCCTTTTTGAATTTTTGTATTTTTAAAATTTTAATGTGTTAACAATATAATATGGTTATAATTTTTTGTTTTTAATTGTCCTTAAGTATAAACAACAATTGTTAAATTTTATTTATACATTTTCTTATAGTGTCCTGGAGAAGTTAATAAATTTAACGAAACATCGACAAGTTAAAAAAAGGAAATTTTGTTCATCTTTATGATCCCAAAAACCACCTAAAAATACATTATTATTATACTATTCATATTGGATCACAAAAACATTCAAGTAATTGTCTTTAATGTCCAATCGTCCATATTTATGAAAAATTCTAAACCGATCTATCATCTTTAGATAATAATTATTAAAGAAGTAAAGGAACCTCTAGCCTTAGAAAAACAGCCTTCGTCATAAATTGAAACAGTTACAAATTTTAGCGTCATCTAGTCCTACCTTCTTCAAATGGATAGGTATAATAAACCCAGGAATTTTTGAATGGGAGAACGTTCTTCAATTTCTATAGCCCGTAGTCGTGTTTAAGAATCGTTATTGCTGCTAGGAATTCAACATTGTTTGAATTACCAGTTCGCTTTTCATATTATAGTAAATTTACTATGCTATGGAGTATAAATTATTTTCCATATTTGAAGTAAGGAATTCCTTATTTGGTCGACCATAGTCCACAGAAATCCCAATCGATCTACTGTGATCCATATTTTGAAACTATACACTGAGGCAACATCTATTAAAACACCTGTTTCAAATATAAACAAAACTTATCGACAACAGACACTTCACAGCAACCTCTCTCACGTTTAATACTTACTTTGAGGTTATCAATCTTATTTTCTAACTCGCTGAATTCGTAGTCCACGGAGCGGTAGTATGGCAAATAACTCGACCAGTAATAAGAGCTAGGCCAGCTTCTGGTTAAATAATAATTCCTAAGGTAACTGGTTAAATAGGATCTATAGTAGGGCCAGTAGGAGTAATATTCTCTAGGCCAGCTGTAGTACCACCTATAGACCTTAGGTAAGTACGAGCTGCTGGGTAGACTTAATGAATTGTAGTTGCTGTAGCCAGTAATGGGGTAACTAATATAGTAAGTGCGCTGTAAAGAAAATATCATTGTAAGTTTATATCAATATGAATGAATACCAAGGCAAGATTTTTTATAGTAACTCTAATTTTTAAAATGGCAATTACATGTTATTAATGACGATTTTCAAAAATAACAGTTTACGGGGTAGTTTCTATGAGTTTCTAGTAATTTTTTGAGAATGTCAACGCAAGTGAGGTACGTCTACTGCTCAACGCCCGGTATGCTTGAATACCATATTAGTGTTAGGACCGTATCAGAAACATAAGGGAATAAAAACTTTCCAATAATTCCAGACGAAAATGAAAAAAGTGAAAGTTTTCCTAAATTGCATTCAGTGTTTCAAAAAATAAGGCAAAATGTATGTTACAAATGCATTTATAAAAGGATAATTTTTATAATAAATAAATTTGAAATAAATAAGAGCAACAAATCATTCTAAATAATTTTACAAAGTACAAACTGTGGAAAGAAATCAGTATTATGAAAAAAATATATTTGATTTGTAACATAAAGTGTTTCCTTTTGTTTCCATAATCTGAAATTATTTAATTGGAATTCATTTGCTTAACTTGTTATGTGCACGTTTATTTAGGTATTTGCTGGTTTAATCAATTGTACTGTAAATACATATCTTGCCCTAGTAATCATTCTGCAAAATTGATATTTTACACCACTTTCATTGTGACACTTACAATACTATATGTCAAATTAGTCATTTTTCAATGTTGTTTATTGATGTTTAATTATTTATCTTTCAACTATTAAATCCTAATTTTCAGGACATTTTTTCAGGAAAATTTAAAATACTTAAGCCTCAATAAGACAAAAATCTAAAATTTCTTTGAAATTTGAAACATTCAAATTTTGCACACTTTGGGAACAAACAAATGGTTTTAGAACTAAGAAATTTCTAATGTGTTTGAATACATATCACGTAATTGTCATATAGCCCAGTAAAATGGGACGAAATTTGTCGATTTGGATGAAATAATTCAGAATGGGCTGAAATTTTGGGAAGAGGTTTATTTTGTGATACTTTTTAACATCAAAAATCCCCACCCGTAGACGCCGGCGTAGAGGAAGGGGGATAAAATAGGTAAAAAAATCGGTTTTTCGATAAAACCTCGGAAAATATCAATTTTACTATAAAATATGTACACATGAAAATTATAGGTAGTAAAAATCCGCACAGTTTCGTTTTCTTTTTAACTTCGTACGACCTATTGTAGCCGAGATAGGTTTTTTGAAATTTTGACAATTTTGCGACGCAACATAAACGCGCGCGATCTTAGCTAATATCTCAAAGATGATCGTTCGGATCGTAAAATGTTTCAAATAAAAGTTGTAGACGATTCGATTACGAACAATTTCATTTTATTTTTCATTTCCATTCGATTAACATAGGCAGAGATATGAATGGAAATAAAAGGGAAAACATGAAAAATTGTAATTTTCAGGTGCATTTAGACAAATAGCTATTTTTTGATTGGCTTTAGGCAATAATGACACTAAAGGTTTTTTGAAAAGAAGTAAATTATCTGTAAAGTGAGCTTCAAATGACCTTCATACACAATAAGTTAAAAAAAACGAAATTGTGCTGATTTTTATTACCTATAATTTTCATGTGTACATATTTTGCAGTAAAACTGATACTTTTCGAGTTTTTTGCAAAAAACCGATTTATTTTACCTATTTTCTCTCCCTCTCCTGTCCGCCGGCGTTTACGGATGGAAACTTTCAATATGTTGAAAAGTACCATAAAATAAGCGCGTTTTCAAAATTTCAGCCCGCTCTGAATCATTTCATTCAAATTTTCCCATTTCATTTGGTTAATATAAACATACAAGTTTCTCTTTTAAGTAAATTTAAAAAATAGAGGACTTAACTGTGACATTGACATATAGCATAGACAAATAAAATGATACCTGCATCCCGTAATGCATATCCTGTTTAATAATGTTTACTGATAATAACTCTTAAACACGTGAATGTTTAAGAAGATGAAGAAGTGAATATTAGAGGAATGTGGTTATATATTATTCTATTCTATCTTATTATTGTCTCCTACTTTTGCAATCTATCTGCTTTAAAAATATTACTAATGTTATCAAGCTACAAGGCGAATTATACTGTTTAATAGTTCTTGAGTTTTTTCACAAACTTTTTATAAACAATTTAGGTATGTATTTTTATCCAAAGTGATATGGATTTATTAACATAATATGTTTTTGCAGACGATTAAGCAATATGAAAACACTACACAATATTTGTCCAAAAGAATAATTTATATTTCTCACTATTTCCAAAAATGTTGGTATATTTAAATAATGTTGAAAAAATGTAAAAAAAATATAAAAAATACGCGAATGTTTTTATTGAATAGATAAGAGCATCATCACCAGGCAAAAAAGGATCAGCCCAACAGCTTGCAGTATTCCAATGAGTAATTTTTCTGGGGTTGAAACTGAAACGATTTATGTTGAGGAGACTTGTAATAACACCAGACGACTTGGTCGGTGTCTTGAATGAATATTATGCTATATCATTTTACATCTTTAAGCATTTAGCAGATGTTCGTGTTTCTTTCCAACAGCTCAGTTGAACTTTTAATTAGATGCGATATGACCTTTTTTCATAATACTTTATCGATGGTTATGGTTGAAGTTGGACATGAAATTATAATTGAGAAATAATCTGCTTGCACTCTGTTTAAATTACAGCGACATGTAAGATAGATTAGGTATACAAGAACCCTGGTGGGAAATGTAACTGAATTCACAGTAAAACCATTAGTTACGAATCAGACTTGGTCATACTTTAGGAAAGAATATATGCACACACTCAGGAATAATAAACGAAAGATGATCCACTATATACAGTTATTGAACCGAGCTCCATCTAACGGGTCTTTTAAATAGAATAATTTTATGGAGGTGCACAATAAAGTAAGAAACGACAAGTTCTGAACAATATTGCCCGAGGTAAACTGAGCAACAGGAAGTCCATATTTAAATTCTATACAAAATAAATGAATTAAAGATTGGAGTATTTAACCTTGATAAACTTATTTACGAATTTACAGAGGTGAGGGATTAAATTGGCCAAGAAAAGTTTAAAAGTCTTTTTTTACCAAGGGGGGTCGACATCAAGCTTTTATTAATGTCTGAGCAATACACCACATGAAACCATTGAAACTATTTTTTCAATTGTTTAATTTTGCACATCCCTGTATTGCCTTACTGTTTGATAAGAACATAGTGTACATTATACTAATACCAATGTATCACGCTTTCAAATTATGACAATCATATTTAATTTAGAGTTACATTTTTACAGTAATCCTAAAATTAATGCAGAAAAATTTGTGTTTGAGACTTAAATATCATATTTAATTGTATTTAATAAACATTATTAATACTAACATTTTTCACCACATAAAGAGTCACCAACAGAAATATCTCGTTATCAATTATTATCAGTAAACATTTCTGAAGGATACTCAAAGAATTAAGTGATCGTAAGTGGTTAAAAATATCAATTTAGATCTATTCAAAATACTAAAAATGAAGATTAAGCAGAATTATGTTGTTAAACATGATCTCGAGGAAAATGAAATCATAAGAAATACATCTAAAGAACAATATCAGTTTATATGAACTAATATAAATTATGTGAAATAACATATTAATTAGAACAGGTTTCAGAATATTAGATTATGAAACACAAAAAATATATAATTACTGTAACATTAATTCATTAGCATCTTGTTAAATTTTAATTACTTCAGGCTTCAATTTTCTTAAAGACGAGTTAATGTGATGAAAAATGTTAGTTTTTAACGTTTAACGCAGCTAATTTGGAAGCAAAATGCTGAGCGCAATTGTCACTGGGTAATTTTGCTTCTAAAATTAATTTAAAAATCGTTAAGGGGTTTTTATTTGGTAGCATTTGTTCAAATCTGTACTGCCGCAATATGTACATGGATATTAATTATTTTTCAATTAATTGAATATAATGAATTCTATTTACGTATTATTAAATAATATATAAATATATTAGAAGCCTAATATATTAAATTAATTGTTTTAAGATTTAAAATTCATATGATTTAGAGAATAGAGAATTAAATCATTTGAAAATTTTAACATACAGTGTATCCAGCTGTGATCTTACACGATCCTTATCTCGAAAATTTTTATGAAATTACGTATGTATAGTAAATAGTATACTAATCTATTCAACCAAAATATTTTGATAGTTCTGGCACTTCTACTTATACAGGAAGTACACGTTAGCTTTGTTATGTTAAATGTAATACCCATATTTTTATTTACGGAATTGATAATTTTTAACGAAAAATTGTCAGTTGCAGACCCCTAATGAAATTCTTCATGTGAATAACCCACTGCAGAAATTAATAGTATATTATTCAACGAGCGGTAATGTAGGTAATAACTCACGCAGATAAAGTTTGCAGAACGAGCCGCAGGCGAGTGCTGTAATTCATCAAGCACAGGCGTAAGTTATAATTAAAAACATTTATATATTATACAGGGTGAGTACAAAAGTGGTCACAACTTTAAATTCAGAAACATCAAATATCTTCAAATTTTTAAATGGAAACCCTCATTTTTGATTTGATCAAATTCTACGGCTAAAAATATGGACAGTTAATTTGCTTCCCTATATACCTAACTGCAACAGTTTTTAAGATATTTACGAAAGTTCAGAGAATCCTATTATTTTGTAAGGAAGTAAAATGAAAAAAATTTTTTGTTAAATTACGAAGAAGTTATCCTGCAATTTTTACGTACTACACGTTATTTATTAATTATATTAATAAATATGAAAACATATCCAAAATGCGAAATACAGGCTGTCCATTTTATCAGGGCCCTCGAGAATTTCCCACTTAATATCGGTCGTACAAAGAAAAATATTTTTACAAAAATTGTGTCGATTTATATAACCTACAAAATGGTTTAAAGATATTTGAAATCCATGGCCTACTTTAAGAGTTATGGCGGAAAATATCGAAAATGCGGAAAATATCTCCGTTATTTGAAGAGATACGAGAAAAATTCTGAGGCGAAAATTTTTTGCAAAACAGAGTGTTTCAACGAGGTTTTATCTAATTTTTTTCAAAATCGCTGTATTTTGAGATTTACTCTTCAGGTTATTAAAAAAATTATTTTCCTCCCTTTCCAACGATATATCACATGCCGTATTTATTCATTGGTACTACGTTAGTAATTATAAAAACATTTTTTTTAAACCAATAAATTTTTTTTTAATAAGCATTATACTTGCAGTGGAGAAGTATGATTAAATAATAAATAAAACTATTTTATTTTATTTTGAGGATTAGATAAATATTAATGTTCTCTATGCTATTATTCTTTTTATTGTTAATTTGTTTTTGTTACCTGAATTTACTTTATTCTTCTTAATTGTGTTAATGTTTTATTATAGCAAAAATTTGAACAACTTATTGACCAGGAATGTACGACAATACAACCACCAAATATTGGTTATAATTATACAGGGTGTATTTTATACTAGCGCTAATTCAGGACATTTCAAAGTGAATTTTCTCAATTTGTTCAAATGGAACACTCTGTATATGTATTGTATTTTTGAATTGGCATGTTAATTCTCTACGATTTTTGTGAACAATATCATATACCTAAAATCGATATTTCCAGATATATTTTTACTTTTTCATTAAAAACCGTTAAATTATAATACTTTTCATTTTGAACTGATCCAGTAGCCATGATTATGACATAAAGTGGGAACCCCTAATTATAATCAATGTTTGGTGGTTGTGTCGTTGTAGTGCATTTCTTGTCTATATAATTGCAAAATAAATCTTTTTAATTAATAGTAATACACACACAGCGAATTGATTTGTTAAACCTTGTTTCGAACAAAATTTTCATATTTTTCGAACAACTCGGCAACGCCATGTCCAAAACAGAAAATCTGGAGATAATTGGAAAGGTAATTTTACGCTCAATTCATAAATGTAAAAATATATAGGGTGTCCCATTAAAAAGATGACCTCCAAGATGCTTCGCTGTAGCGAGTCACTCTGTACATTTCAAAATATTTTTAAAATGTGCGCCTTTCTCACCACTTCCATAAAAAAAATAATTTTCCACAGTCTTCTAATATGGGACATTGACGCATAATTGGGACACCCTGTATATGTGTTAATAAAACAAGGGAGAATCAAAACAAATTAATAATCTTGGGGTTGTTTGTAAGATTATTAATTGATATTGTCTGAAAGTTATTTGTGGCATTCTACGAATATTCTTTCCTATTACTTGGGTTTTCTACCACATGTATTATTATCCTCTTGAAAAACAAATCACCGAATCTACAAAATAATGGAAGAACGCAGAGGCTTTTTTCCAATAATTCCATTATTTTGTAGATTCGGTGATTTGTTATTGAAGAGGATACTAATACATGTGGTAGAAAACCCAAATAATAGGAAAGAATATTATAAATTAATATTTATTAAAAACGTTAGCGTTTACAGAATTATTTTGTTCAAATAATTTTTTTATAAGTAAATTCTAAAAAAATATCCATTTTTATATTTAAAAAAAGTTAGTTTAAGTAAAATAACAAATTTCGATAAAGTAAATCAACGACCGAATTATTTAAAATATAATATTTTTAGTCGCAAACTCCTCTATATAATCGTTATTTTACTATAAGGAACGTAACCAGACTGCAACCAACAGCTACTCTCCGGGCTATGTGCCCCGCCGAGCGCTGAATTACAAGTTACAAGTCTGGCGCGTTAAGTGTAATAGTTGCATATTACCATCAAAACGCTAACGCTATGTGCCCCGCCGAGCGCTGAATTACAAGTTACAAGTCTGGCGCGTTAAGTGTAATAGTTGCATATTACCATCAAAACGCTAATGCTTCGATTGCAACATAGCCCGGCGAGTAGCTGTTGGTTGCAGTCTGGTTACGTTCCTTATAGTAAAATAACGATTTTATAGAGGAGTTTGCGACTAAAAATATTGTATTTTAATATTCCGCCCTCTAAAAGCACAGTTGAACGACCGAATAATTTGTTGGAGAAGAAACAAGAAAATTTCTATAAATTTTTCTATTAAACTTTATTGCTAGTCTTAAAAAGAAATAAACAGTTTGAGGGTGACGATATATTATTCCGTTTCATTAATAGATAATTTTGGTCGTACGGGGATAAATAATAAACAAATTGTAGGTAATTCTTTTTTCAAAAGGATATTTCTAGTGGAAAAAAATATGCTTGAAGTTGCTTGCTAAAAAATAGACAAATATGTTCTTCTTATTTATAAGTGCATGACCCAACACTTCTCTCACGAACATGCACAATAACACACAGATCCACATTTCAACAGACGTAATGTAATTGGATTGACAAATACCTATAAAAAAAACAATCAGTTACTTCTTTTCGGTGAGTAAGTAGTCGTCTAATTATTGGCTTACATTTTTTTTGTGGATAAATATTGATAACCTTTCTATTGGTTACCTTTATATTGGTATACAATATAGATACGACATTTTTCAACAAAGTAGTTTCTTGCAAGATGTGTTTTATTTCCAATAAATAAATGGGTTACATAATGTATATATTGAGGTCGTAAACAAATTCTTGTGTTATAAATTTTGTATATAAATAGCGCCGCAGTTTCAATCTCCTTTATTCTTCCCCAGCCAATAAATAAGAACTTTTACTTCCATACTGAGAGACAAGCATATCTTATATATTATTATTTTCTTATTGATATTGTGATAGGAGCGACATCAACTTCGATTTATTAAACTTTATAACAAAGGCAAGGAATGCTATAGCATCGAGATATCAGATAAGCTTATTTCTAAACGTGTATTCTAAAACTAATTATAAGAAATTTCATTGTCAACGACCAATGCCAATTCACTTGATAGGAATTTAATCAATATCTAATTTTAGATTGATTTATATATAAACTTAAATGAATGTATGATAATATAAATAGACTCATGATGCACCGTAGAGAAATGCATGTGCCCTGTTCTTGTTTTAATTAAGAGTTAAAGATTTAATATAAGTCACCCATTAAAAGCTAGTATTATTATAAAGGAGAAAAACGTTGTAACCTTCGACAATTTGTTACATTAAATTATTATCTAATCGAAGCGTATACTGAAAATAGAAAGGAAGAACTGGTAACTGTTGCTGCCGGATGTTACATATTCGTTAACTAGAAAAGTATTAATTTCGTTTATGTAATTATATAGCGTGCACTGCTCAACAGGTATTAAGCATTTACAGAGCAGGGCAAGAATAAAGGAAGAAATAAAGTAGTAGCAGTATCTATCAGAAAATATTTTTAAAATACGTGTATAAGATAAACATAATATGAAAGCTAAATAAAATCAGGACCTAAAGAAAAACTAAGTGTCATTGGCAACGAAATTAACAGTGTAATTGAAAATCTAGAGCCCTTGGTAACACCACAACCATCTTCCAGGCAGAAATTGACGCTATAGATCTGTGTGTCTAGGAATGCCTAAGCAAAACATTTGAAGGGTAAAGATCTAGATACTTTCAGATAGCCAGACAATATTAAGAGCTCTAAGGTCCTATACCTTCCAGTCTTAAATTACCTGGGAATGTAAACAATCTTTGAAGTAACTGGCAAATAACAACAGGGTTAACTTGTTTTCTATTATTTATATTTGGATTACCCCAAGATCTTTCTGCAGTTAAATATAGCGGATATTAGTTTTATTTGGTTGGACGTAACGTTAGACTTGACAGTTTAATTTATTTTGAATACACCAATTAAATATATTGAAGAGGCTCACTTAAACAAATCCTACGGTATCATTTATAAAGAGATTGACAAGCAAAATTGATCCTTGCGGAGCGCCAAATATTGCCGGGCTACGATGGGCTAAATAGGCTAAAATTCTCATTTTGTTTTCGGCTTGTAAAATATAATTGACAAAATATCAACAACGAATGAGAGGAATAGCAAGACATGCCCAATGGCCTGAGAGATTGAATGAGTTGAGCATATTAAATTAGAGGTAGTGAGTTGGAGCGACAAAATTGCGCTGAAAAATTGACAGCTAATTTTTAATACTGGAGTAATATGGTGTCGTGCAATAGAATTCAAACCCCTCGTAAAAAGTGGATATGACACAGATCTCCAATGAATGAATGAATTTATTGAAAATCGAATATTTAAAGATTATAAATCATTGGGGTCTGACAAGTTAAGAAATTTAATACCGTACCATTTTTTTACAAAATCAAATTTTCGACATAGTACCCACCAATTATGATATTAATTCTAAATAGGACTCGGATATTTTATTTTTGTCTTTTATTTGATATCTGTACACCACCATATATGTATGTTGAGTAATTATTTTGTAATATAATATTTGTTTATACACTTAAAGGTTTCATGTTCTTATTTTATCATCATCACATTGGCAACTTGGAATTATATTTAGTGGTTTATTGTCCAAGTTGTACGAATATTAGTTAGGGAGGGTAAAATTAACATTTAAACCACTTGGTACCCCTGAGCATTTATTTTTCATTTTTTTGGTGTTATTAAAAACAATTACCGATCCACGACCCTTAATACGAGCAAGAACATTACTTGCCGCCGAAGTTAACCCTCAATATATATATATATATATATATATATATATAATACAGTAACGCTAACACCTGGAAGTTAACAAGCAAACAGGGGAATTAGGTAATATGTAATGCCCAGAAAGTCTTAAGAATCCTCGATAGAGAATGAATGAGAGAAAAATAAGCCTGGCCTGATTTCTAAACAAACACCAGCATACAAAAAAGATAACAGAAGGTCCTATTTGTCGAACGGGCCAAGTGGAGGATGATACCTAATACTTATATCTTTGCAACTGCGCTCCACTAAGAGTGTCAAAATATAGGTATTCAAAATGGCGATTTCTAATGCAGGGGAACCATCTAAGTAGGCTTATTTCTATTAGTAAGTCAAACATTACCAATAAATATAATCAGTTCCCTTGTTGTGTAACCCTTGATATCCCATTCTGTCAATTTTACAGAACACCGCTTTGCCATCAGAAAAGGGATCTTTAATGCGCTCACATCAAGTCCGACAGCTTTACTTATCCCGTATAATAATATAGTGCATGTAAACCTTCCTTATCAGTAGTATAGTTATATTATTATCCCATATCAATCTAATCTCGTAGGGATTTAAATATGGGGAGTTTGTGCGGCACTTTACAGTGTTTACATAGTTGTGGTATAAAATTAACTGGGTAGTAGCTCGTAACAAAAACAGTCGATTGACTAAAACACAGATACATCGTTGGACTGAATTTTTACGCCTACTTTCAATTTTGTAAATGTCTTACACGGTTTCGTCTAATTTCTTCATATCTAACCGATAGCCGCGTTGGTTAAGCCGCGTTTACCCCGGGATTTATTTATTCATTGTAAAATGAAGTAAGAATGAGATAATGAAATACAAACAATGACATGTATATATCAATTAATAAAAACTTTTTAAATGGTAAATGTAAAAATGGTGGCGCTGTCAGAGAATATGGTTGTACGTCCGCGTTTGTCAATGTGTAATCACCTTCTGCACAAGCCTCTGGCTTCTGGAACTGGGGGTTGTTTAATTTCTGTGGTGTTTATTTATTTAACATATTTATTACTTCCCGTGATTTCTTCCACATTAATTACATTTTTTAACTAATTAATTATCTATTTGATTATTGGTCTACGTTCTAAACCAACGAGTTTCCAGGTTTATTAACATTTAAATTAGTCTATATTGCAATAATATATTTTTATTCTGTTATGCCTGCTGTATGATGAGTTCGCTTGATCAGACTGTCTAGCGCTTTTTGGATTCGATCCATATCATCGACACTGGCATTGTCGGTGGGTAATGGTATTGTCTGAGTTTGTTCAAACGTGCAGCTCTCTACCGGACTAGTAGAGTCCTCGCTATGTTTTAAGTTGTCAGTTCTACATTCATTTGTATTTCACCCAAAGAGTGGAAGCATGTATAACATAATAGTATAAATATTTAGATTTAAACTGCTTTTTATTATTTGCTTCTTTTACATCCGAGGGTTTTTTTTGTATGCTTAGCTGGTGACTATTCAGGAAAATATTAATGTTTTTGTAGGTGGTTATTCCTTGAGGTTTAAACAACATTCATATTATTTTATCATAGTTGATAATGAGCCTGTTCTTATAGCACCATGAATTGAACTCAACGAGGGCCGTATTAACTAGATCTTCCAGTTACTCAAGACTCCTGGACGAAATAATTATTAAAGGGTTATCTGCATACATGAAAATTTTCCTGTATTTAATAAATTCATGCAACTCGTTAATAAATAACAAGAATAATTAAGGCAGTTTTTAATTTTAAAAGACTTAGTAATTATTAGCACAAGGTACATAGTGAATTCATCGACGCATTCCTTAATTAATCTAACCAGAACTTTGTCTATACCAGTAGATTTCTTATTAGCAAGTTCTAATATTTCATCTTTTACTTCCTGTACAGTGACTAAATAAAAAAATATTAAGTATGTTTATATCGTCACATTTTGTAGAAGTGCAGTTATTACCTAAATTAGTAAAATGGGTTTCAAGTATAGTTTTATATTATTTGAAAAACGATTTACAAAAATAATTGCAAATTTTTTGTTGTCTCTAACAACTTGTCATCATAGTTAAGTATGATTTTTTCCGGTTCTGTTTATTTCTATTTGAGTTATAATTTACTATATGTCATAGGTTCTTTGTTTTGTTTGCTTTGTTTGTTTTCATAGGGGATACTTTTGCACGCAGTTAAACTGACCTCCAGCATACCACTTAATTTATAAAGTAAACTTGTACACTATTTCTAGAAATACCGAAATACTAAATTTTGTTTCGTTAGCCAAGTTAATATCATCAAGATATGATTAATAATAATCTTCTGATGATACGAACCTTGTCAGTGAAATGATCACCGAGTATAGCATTCAATGTTTTAGTATTAATTCAGAATCGGTCACCCTATTTGCTGGAGAGCGTAAAAAGTGAAAATATATATGCCAACTGAAATTTAGGTTTATATTTTCAGCCTGCTTATAAGAAAAACCAAACCTTCGAGATGAAAGTAAATTTATACTGTTGAGAGAAATATATCTAAAGATGCCACGAGTATCTTTCTTATATTACCAGATATGGACACGGATATCATAAACATCTGCGATACTGATTCACAAAGTGGCGGATTTGGAGCTCTGCCAATCTAAATTTAGCGCAGTCTCTTTAGCTAAATGTAACTAATTATTTCAATTATTTAAATTTATTTGCCGACGATTTAAGCATCATACATCAAGTTAATTAAAATATCATTAATTTTATTGCAGAAAATATTTCTATGATAAAGCTAAGATTGACTTGTAAGCAAATAAACATTGAACAACACGTCACATAAATATTTTTAACAGGAGTAATTGGCAATTTGACAACGTAAATACGTCCAAAGTAATTGTTGAAGTGAATATTTTTTTGTCTTTCTAAATAATTATTTACTGACATAACACTTTTTATTTCTAGGATTAAAGTATGGAGTTATTATTAAGGAAATGTCTTTACTATTTTTTTTTATCAGGAGATTAAAACTGAAAACAATTTATTTGTTTTCTGACGATGTTGACATGGTTAGCGAATAGCAGGTTGGGTAGTGCATCATTCGAGTGTAATTTCTTTAAAAAGTTATATACTTAACAAAATTTGATGATTGGGGGTTTTTTGAGGCGAGGGATTCAAATCTGTTCATAGTTTTTCTGTTGTTTGTAGGGGGCGCCACCTACGGTAGTTTGCGTGTCGTTTATACCTCATAATTTTAGAGATTAAAAAAAAAATTAAAATAAAAAATTCCTGTTTTCCTGTCATTTTTACGTAAAAAGGGCATGCATTCTAAATGTCGCTACGAGTAATCGTTTTAGAGATATTTGGTTTTAAAGTATTCAATGCAATCAAGTAAATTATGATTTAGGGACGTACGATTTTTCAAAGTAGGCTTTGATTAAAACAAAAACAATATGTTAAATCGCTTTTGCCAGTGGCGTACAACATAAATAATAAGCCCCTTCACCCCTCCGAAATTACGCCACTGAGCGAATATCAATTTCAACTAATTAATTCATATTCAATCAATGTCTTATACGTAACATATGCTCTCTCTTTAAGAACCCATAAAGTGAATAACCATTAAAGAGGTACAATACTTGATTAATTAGAATAATCAGTCATTACAGCAACAAAATAAATTTTATTACATAATAAATTACATAATTACTTTAATAAATTGTCAAAATGCGCTCCACCAACATCGATACATTTCCTTAATCTTTTTGTTAAAAATTGTCTAACTTTAAAAAATATGGCCGGTTGATTTCTAATAAACTATGCGGCTATGTATCTGTTGCCATAATTCCTGTCGATTATTAATTGTTTGGGAATAAACCAATGTCTTCATATCCCCAAAGGTAAAAATCCATAGGATTGAAATCAGGACTGCGAGCTGACCATCGAAATTCACTTCCCCTTCCAATCCACCTATGAGGAAGCTGCAAATTTAAATAATGGTGGACTTCAAGGGAATAGTGAGGTGGAGGTCCATCCTGCATAAACCATAAATTCTATCATATGTTTCTGGGCCATCTATTAATTTCATCAAAAACTTCTGTTTGCAAGAAGTTCAGATATGAAGCACCATTTAAGTTTGGTGGTCATTCATATGGCTCCAATAACTGATCTCCCCTAATTCCACGCCAAACATTAATTCTGAATTCTTTTTGAAAATGTGATTCCCTAGGTGTATGTTGATTTTCCACATCCCAGTAATGGAAGTTCCTCCGGTTAAATACTCCTCTTCGGGTGAAAGTTGTATCATTGGTAAATAAAACATTTTCTATAAAATTACGATTTCTTGTTTGTTTATTTTGAAGAAATTGTGAAAATTCCACAAGTACGGGAAGATCCCTAGGTAACAAATTCTGTACCGGAATAAAATGAAATGGTCTCAAATTTTCTTTGTGAAGTATTCTAAATATGGAAGATTTACTTACTCCAGTAATTGCAGACAATCGCCGTGTGGAAAGTTCAGGATCTTGAGCAATTTGAACTAAAATTTCATCCTCCTGATCGGCGGTAATTCTTTTTGGGCGCCCTATGCGGCTCTTAGGATGAAACTCGCGACTATCTCCTAATCTGTCATAGATGTTTTTAAATGTTTCATGGTTTGGTAGGGCACTGTTGGAATATGATCGTAGATATGTACGGCGGGCATGTCTACCACAGCAATTTTCTTGTGCGTAGACGCGTACCATATCTCGCATTTCACTGTTTGAAAAGTTGTTGTGACGAGGCTGATTAATCCAAACAAATTTTAAAATTCAGTGATTATCTAAATCCAGCCAACACAATACAATAATACCTAATTGACACATGTCGCCAAGATTTATGTACAACAATCTTTAAATTGCATTCATTAGCACAACCAAATTTTTAGGTATGACATTTAAAGAGTAATTGACACAAGCCGCCTAGATTTGGGTACAACAATCGTACATCCCTAAATCATAATTTAAATTGGTTGCATTAAATATTCGAAAACGGTTACTCGTAGCGACATTTAGAAGGTATGCCTTTTTTACGCAAAAATGACAGAAAAAATTTTATTTTAATTTTTTTTAAAATCGCCAAGAAAAATATGACATATAAACGACACGCAAACTACCGTAGATGGCGCCCTCTACAAACAACATCAAAACTATGAAAGATTTGAATCCCTAGCCTCAAAGAAACTCCAATCATTAAATTTTGTTAAAATATTTAACTTTTTAAAGAAATTATTTTAAAAATACAAAAAAAAATTAACTGTCACACCCTGTATGTATCTCTGTTATCAACTTTTGGAAGGAATCTGCCATTGCTATGTGTACAATTACTTATGGGACACCCTGTATTTTATTTTATACAAATAATTCGGTATTAAAAATACTACTGTATGCAATGCGTACGTAAAATATCTCTTTTCTCTCATGGAATTCTCATTCATGCAAAAAATGTCGCTTTACTCATTTGTTTTGTAACCATTCCTAAATTTTATGTAATTGGGTATATTTCTTTACATAGAAGTGGATTTATAATGTATAGGGTATAAACGACAACTCTGGTCAGTTCATACATTTTAGTCTAAAAGTGCCTACGGGATCAAGAATTAAGCAGGAGCACTCTACTAGATATGGTTATACAAAATTAAATATTCTTTTCAATTACTTATTTAATGAATAATTTATAGGAATTATACCAAAGCAAAGTGGAATTAAGGTGACATTTAATCTGAAGTTCTTGTACCGCGAAATATTATTAATACCTTATCCCAATATTTCTGTAAGAAACGGATCCTATATACACAATTTAAATTTTGATTAACTGAAATGTTTCTAATTAGAAATCTGTAAAGGATGTTTTATACTTTTTACAATCAGATCCGATATAAATTTATTCACTTAAACCAAATTAAATAGTTTACAATATTAATTAACATACAGCGAGGTCCATAAATAACGGATATATCCATTATAATAATAATAATAATAAATCGATTTTATTGTGCAAAGAAAAAATATACAAAGATATGAAATAGAAATTACTTTTTCATAACAAAGAAAGAAAACTAATAGAAAATAACTACATAATTAACAATTTGTGAATAAAATCCTAAAACACCTCAATTTTAAATATTAAAATGACATTTTGAGCATAATTTTATACTTATGAAACAAATAATGTATGCAGCAACCAAAAATCATTTTCTGCAACTCAATGAAAATCCATACGCTTTCTTTTGTTATATTTATATATTCAGTTCCGTCTTATTTGTACATGCTTATGTGCCACTACCTTCATTCTTTTAAATCTATATTCACAGTCAATTGTTCCTTTACAGGTTGATTCTTAAGTAGTTACTTTTTCATCTATAAAGTCTTGACGTTTTGAAGAAATCCAAATTCCAGATTATGATAAAATTAAAGATTTTAAAGCCAAAAGTCATCAGAATCGGCATGTCGTCTGTGTGTTCGTATATTTGTGTGTCTATTTTTCCGTCAGTCTGTCAACCTGTCGATCTGAATTTGGACATGCTTTCCTGGAACGCAGTTCAACGTAGAATTTAGACATAAGATCTGGGATGTTGAGGTAGTAGCAACGTAATGAATATTAGTGGAATCGACGTACTAGAGACGGCTCCAGAGAATACCAAAAACAATTTTTCGCCAAGACAGAAATATGTTTCAAATAAAAATTGTTATCGAAAAGGTCTCTTGCAAATTTTTTATCGATGAAGGAGGGAAAGCCCCAGAAAGGCCTGAAAACACTTTTTTATCAAACCAAAAAATGTTTCAAATATAAATTATAAAATCTTAATTTCTTCTTCAAAGCATCAGGGGCGGTTCAAGGAAGGGCCCAAAATAATTTTTCATCGAATCGATAGAATATTTCAACAAAATATTACGCAATATGAAGAATTGTACGAAAAGGTTTTGGTCCTATTAGTTAAATAAACTACAACTTTTGTTTTAATGAATCAAATTTAACTTTTACATTCTCGCTATCATCATTCAAATGCGCTTCTAGAGGGCAGAATACTAAAACATAATTTTCCAGTCGCAAACTCCTCTATAAAATCCTTATTTTACTATAAGGAGCGTAAGCAGACTGCAACCAACAGCTATTCTCCGGGCTATGTGCCCCGCCGAGCGCTGGATTACAAGTTACAAGCCTGGCGCGTTAAGTGTAATAATTCTATATTACCAACAGAACGCTAATGCGTCAATTGCAACAGACACCAGCCGAAAGGCTGATCCTACTTAAAGGAGCTCTCGTTCCAGTCGTCCCACACCACTTGCAGACTACAGTTTCGAGCTGTTGGCTCTCGCCAGTACAAGGCATGTGACAACCGACACGAGGATCCTTTGACTATTTGGTACATAGGATAGCGACCTGCGATAGGATCCTCGTGTCGGTCGTCACATGCCTATCTTGCACTGATGAGAACCAACAGCTTATAAATACTATTAGATTAATTACAGATACATTCATTTTTCTAAATCCGCTACCTGAAGATCGGTTAAGTTGCCCTCCCACATTTTTGTAAAAATGTTTTTTGGCTCAAAAGATTACATCCGTTGTGCGCCACTTTGCGCTCTAAGGTAATTAGCTAGCGCGTTAACTGCCTCCGAGTTATTAATTATTGAGGGGGGGAGCACAAATTGATTTTCTATTAGACTTAGAGGTTTGTTTTTAATTTCTTTTTTTTTACAAAATTGAATGTGTAATAAAATATGTTCCACTATTTCCCATAAAGGGAAATAAATATAAATTCATTGCCAATCATCAAGGTGGACGATTGAAACTAATGTCCTATAACCAATCCAATCCAACATGCGACACACTAACGCAAAATAAAATCCTAAAGAAAGGACTATAGGTCAGGGCTATTGTGTATCGACATCCACAGACTAGTTTCGAGCTTGTTATCTCTCATCAGCACGATATATGCGAATACACAATAACCCTGCACTGTTCTTCTAGTCTATCAATTTACAGAGGAAAGGAGTGCGAAACTTGTCGAATAGCTCTATCCATTTTTTTTGTTCACCCCTAGAAGGAGTGGGAAACACCCCCTAAATATAAAGCGGCAATTTCTAAGTTATTTGAAATGTCTAGAACAGATTACGTAAGATTTTGCATACATTCATTCGCTTGAGCTGGGTTCCGAGGTATAAACCTAAATCTAACGGCATTCCACTGATTGATGTGATTTTAAAATCCTTTATACTGAATGTTAAATACGGAAATTTTATTAATTTTAATTAAAGTTAAGTTTAAGTAAAGAGGAATTTACTGTGTGTAACTGGCGCATCCGCCATAATGGATAATATATTTTTTAAAATTTAATGCACAATATATGGAAATTCCAATTTGTAGGATCCTATTTCTGCAGTAGAGTATAATGTAATAATCATTTTTGGTTCGTTTCCCTACAAAACCACCACCACAAGAATTGTAAAAATTAACAAAATCGCCAGATAGATAAAATAGTTCGAACCTAAAATAATAATAATAACAAAAGCTTTTATTGCCCAACAGTAACCCATTTACAGGGCAAAAATACAAAAAGAAAAGTAGAAAGTAGAGAATATAAAAACAGAAAAATTCGAACGAATATTGAGACATGCATTTATTAGTAATAGTTTTAATACATTATGCTTACAAATTACACCTTATATAAGCAATTGATTATCCAAGTAATGCACTGCTATCTGTAAAAGTTCCTTTAAACTACAAAAATATATCACATAAGTGCCTCAATGTTAATAAACCTTTTACAGTTTCTGACAATGAAACCTTACATTTTATTTGCTGCATCAGTTTTTAGAGCAATATGTTGCGTAAAACTAAGTTTGTAATCAAGAAGAATACCACGACCTTTAGAAGTGTCAGAACGAACAAGAACTGAATTACCAATTTTATAATCATAGCGATACATTGATTGTTTCCTGTTAAAAGAGATTATCTTGCATTTAGACGTATTTAAATGCAATTGATTTGCAGTACACCAAACTTCTAAACGATCAAGATCAGATTCCAAAGCAACGCAATTCTCAGTACAAATGTCTGTAAACAGTTCTAAGTCATCAGCAAGGAAGAGTTTATGGCACATAATAATTTCGCTTAAATCATTAATAAAAAGGAGAAATAGTAACTGTCCAAGATTAGATCCTTGCGGTACTCCAGATGTTCATATGTATGTGAAAGAGTTATATCCATTATATGAGACATATTGCTTCCTTTGACTTAAATAAGAAATAAGAAATGTTTGCGCTGAAATAGTGGAACCAAAGCTCCCTAGTTTATTTAAATAAACACAATGGTCAATCTTGTCAAATGCTTTTGCAAAGTCAGTGCATATTACATCCACCTGCCCCTGAGTATCTAGAATTTCATATATAAATTGATTGAATGTTGTTAAATTGATCATAGCTGATCTACTATTTAAAAAACCGTGCTCAAATGGTGACATTTGATAAAGTACTCTAAACTTTCATTATAATATATACAGACGCATGGAAAATAAATATAAGGAAACTGTTTCCCAAAAAAAGACCGTTTCTATAAAAGCGTCCTTTGCTAACAATATTGTTACATTCGTTTATAAGATTTTTATAAAATCTATAACCTGTACCGCTCTGATGTTCAGAATATTTTTTTTTTAAATCTATTGTAACTTAGTATTTACTAAGTATAGCCTAAATTTAAATATTTGATTCTATTCTATTGAAAAAGTTTGAGAAACAAAAATTTCAATAATGCTCAGATTTTATCTCAAAAAATTTCGCATTTCAAAAATGTGGAACTTGATAAAAAGTTAAACACTCAATTCTTAATTTATACAAACATATTTTCAAAATCTTATTAGTCCATTAATAATTTAAATTAAAAAGGAAAGTAGTTTAGTATCGCTCGTTGAGATAATTAAAGCAATTATCAATTCATTTTCAACTAATTTATTTCCTTCATTCTGCCGTTAACTACTCAACTCACTGTCTTTAATATTCTCTAAATTATAAATAAAGTTGTTTAACATCACTCGCATGCAATATGCGATGATAACGAGAATCGTCATTAATTTTCAATTAAAGCATTTTGTATTTTAATTAGGTCAGTATTCACCTGGTAGTAGTCAATTTGAAATTGGGGTGATAGACCCTAACCGAGAGTCCATTCCCTAATATATTGTAACATTATGCAAACAATGCAGATTTCCTTAGATAAGGCGACCAAAATAGTCGCTATCCGCAATAGCGTAAGCGGTTATTATAATTTAGAATTACGTATATTCTCTGATAAAAGCTAGAAATAAAATTGAAACTTTTTGACAATTTCATGCAAATTGTTAAAACATCAATACAAAATAATTTCCCTATTTGCACAAATTTTGCTTTAATTATTTCATTTTATCATACAAAGTTTAAGTAAACATTTTAGTTTAAGGGTCTCATACTTTACTATTTGGAGCGCCGTCTTATTTTAATAATATAGATGCAAATTATTTGATTATTATTTAAAAGACAATAAATACTAAACGCATCTAGATTAAACGTATGGCGATTTACCTCATAACGCTCTGAAAATTGTTTATTATAAGTAGAAGTAAACCAATGTAATTATTATTACCCGCCATAGTTATTGTATCTCTGTAACGTATTAACTCCAACCGTATCGCCAGTAAAACGGAAAACTTCCCCTGCATGAGGAATCTTAAATAAGTTGTTGAAATATAATGTAGATAATACTAATCCCAATGTGGTGTTTGCGGGACACAAGATATTGATTCAATATGGCTTATTGTATTGTATATTGTTGTGTGTTCCATCAGTTCTGCCTGAATATTGTCAACACTAGTATAGGTGTTTTTTTTTTAATTTTCACCTTTGGTCTGTTGCCACGTATTCTAATTTTTCCCTTTTAGGCTTTACTCCAGCAAGCTATCATTTTTAATTTTATCTAGCCGTTTAGTCAACAGTGCATTCTTTAAACCTTATACAGGGTGATTCACATAGGCTGTTCGTTAGAAGTGTTTCAACTTGCAGTTGGATTGCAAACGTGAAAATTGGTATGGAGCCATAATCGATGATGCTCGTTCTACCTAAAATATTTTCAGTCCTCCAACTACACAGGGTGTGGCAAAAGTCGGCACCAGCTTTCGTATTTTAAATGAAAACCTACATTTACTTTACATGGTTCGATTGTCCTTTGAATTAGGCGTTTAGACAACCTAAGTTATGTTAACTGATCTGTTACAGGTTTTGATACATTTATACATACTTTTTTTTTTTAAATTGCCACTGTTATAGTTTACGAACAAATTTGTATATCACAAACCGTTCAGAATTACGAAACCAAATTGATGAAGCAGTTAGCTGGAAGTCCAGGCTAACACCCGATGCTCCATCGGTGGTTTCATCTCGTACCGTATGGGCGCAGGTGATATTCAAATGTCTCAATGAAATGTCGTCAAAAAGTCGATTTTTTCAAATGGCACCTACTATTGCTTTTGACAATATTCGAAAAAAAATTGAATTTTAGCGTAATTAACTTAAGCATTACCTATACCTAACTTCACTCTCGATCGATTTTTCAAGTATGTCATGGAAACAAATGACAATAATTTACTTAAAAATATGTGTGCATATCTTGAGTTATTGGCATTTTTTGTAGTAGGGTTTGGAAAAATGCTAAATGTCAAACCTAGCCACTATTGTGTCATATCTTATTGTTCCAATTAATTCGTGCAATTTTCATCATGGAACATTATCCGAATGATATTGACTTTGATTTGTTTGTAATTTATGGTGAAAATAACAGAATAGTTGACAGAACATGCCGTGCGTTCAATTTCAAGTATCCACAATCCACATCTACCGTGAATGACAACAGGTAAATTTCTTACGCTTAAAAATATTTTTTTTGATCAATGGAAGGTAATTAAGCCTCTTGTGAGAACTAAACCTACAACAGGAAATGAAGATATTAAAATTAACGCCCTGGGATATTTTCAAGCATATCCACGTGCCAGAACAAAATTTCTTATACCTCGTTGCAAAAAACGCTTTGTCGTCATAAGTTAGTTATAAATTTATAAGGTTATAAAAACTACATCCCGGGGACGACGTACGCAGGATCAATTTTTGATAAGGATTCATGATCGTAAGGAAAATGATCTTGACAGACGAAGCAAAATTCTGTCAACGACGGATTTAATAGAAAAAAATTTTTGGGCTCACGAAAATCTTCGTATTGTAATGGAGGTGGAAAATCAAATTCAATTTCATATTAATGTTTTCTGTTTGTTAATGGACAGTGAGGTGCGATATTTCATGCACGATGAAAACTTGAATGGCGAGGGTTATTTGACAATCTTAAGAGAAGTTGTGGAAACCCACCTGGATGGTATGCCGCTCAAGGTATGCCGCTCAATCGACTTATCATACGTTGGTATCAAATAGACTGAGCTCCAGCACATTCGACTAGAGCCGTAGATGCCAAATTAATGAAACTCTTTGAAGATCGTTGGTGGGGAAACAGAGGCCCATCACTTTGGCCCGCCCGATCTCTGGATCTTACTCTTTTAGATTTTTATTTATGGGGTTGGGTCAAAGAATTAGTCTACATAGTCTACAAGCCTACTACCTTCGAGGAACGGAAAAATATTTCTTAAAAAAATGCCAATCTCAAGATATGCATACATATTTTTACGTAAATTGTTAGAATTGTCATTTGTTTCCATGGCATACTTGAAAAACCACGCAATATCTCGGCAAGATAAGATATTCCTTGATTTTTATTGAATAACTCGATTGAGGGCGAATTTAGGGAATGCTTAAGTAACTCAAACTAAAATTCAATTTTCTTTCGGATAATGTCAAAAAAAATGTAGGTTTCCATTTAAAATAAGAAAGTTGGTGCCGACTTTTGGCAATCCCTGTATAGCTGGAGGACTGAACATATTTTAGGTAGAAGCATGACCGAGCTGCATACCAAGTTTCAAGTTTGTAATCCAAAGTTGAAAAATTCCTAACGACAGGTCTACGTGAATCACCCTGAACATGAACAATCTCTATAATTAATTTCCACATACTTGGATGAATGAGAGAATTCTCTAATTAAAGTGTATTTATAGATATTGGAATTAAAATAATCGGCGTTCCATAGTAAATCGTACAAAATACCCAGAGCAAAATATCTTTCATCAACTTTATTAATTAAAAAAAAAAATCGAAATCGTCTTTTATGACGTATTTACTTCTTGCTCTGGAAATCCGTGTATATATTTCATTTTATAAAAATGTTTAATTTATTTGATTTTATTTATTTTACTTTTTATTTTACTCAGTTTAGATCTAAACATTTCGAAGCTCGATGGTTAAGCAGTCAAAAATAACGTAAAAATAGAACAGCTGAAGCATTGATGAGAGGGATATAAGCATGAAGATGATAAAAAAATACAAAAATATGTTGAGCGGAGTTAAAAAAGCGTTTAGCATGATACACACTTATTTGCCCTACTCAAATAGAATCACGTATCTTTAAAATATTTTTATATATATTTTTTAAACACCTTCGTCGTTAAAATTTCAAATACTTTTAAGATATGTAATTCTACCGAAGATTGGCTTGTTTTCTCTTACCACAGCAGAATCAGAGTTGAGGTAGCGGTTAGTCGCGGAGTACGCGTTCCAAGGCCGTAGTTTGTTTTCAATTCTATCGTATTCTCTTTGTAGAACGGACGGGCGCGTAGAGAATACTTTTGGCGGCGATGTTACCACTGTCAGCCTCTTGTGCCCCACGTATGGCACAACACGGTCGTATGTATACGAAACATGCACCTGGTAAATAATCAAATCAATTAATATATTGACATTAAGAAAACATACAAGCGGAAGCATATAAAGCCTGTAAGCAAGCATCTGTCAAGTATTAAAAGTATATTTCAGGATATAGAATCCTGCTCATAATAATGGAAATAACATCCATGTTTTACCAGTTTAGGATAAATAATATTAAAGTTTTTATATTATTGATGAAAGGGATATTAGTCGCAATTTCTGAAACAATTAGTTTGTAAGAATAATTCCTCAATTTCTAATTTCTATTTCATCTCCTGATGATGTCAGCTTCGTAGGCGAAACACGCATTATTGCATTATTTGAACTTTTTCTTCCTCACTGTAAACAATTTTGAACTAAGTTGAACTAAGATATTCGACGTTTAATAACTCAAAAACGGTATATGGTAGGTGTAACATATGGTATATTTTTGAAATCAGGAAAAAAGGATCATTCCAAAAAATTTATAATATACAGGGTATCCACTTTTAAAGAATATGTTATTTTGTCCCCTGAAATCTGCACACTACTGCTCTTTTGAGTATTTTAACAACATTCAGTCGATAGATGAACAGATGGACATTTTGAAAGTTGTTCAGAATTCGATGACAAAAAAAAAATTAACTACTTCTTATTCTGCATAAGTGCTTTTTTTTTAATATAAGATGTTTATTCCAAATGCCTGAATCCAAAGGTATTTGTGTGCCCCATCCTGTCAGAGGCGCGTCTTGATCGAGATTTCAAACAAGCTGCTGAGATTTTGCTATTGCAATTACAGTCCAAGTCAGCACTTCCCGGCACTCAAAAAACGCAACAAAAACTTTACGACATAATTATTATCGCCGCGGGCCATGCGACATGCCTGTCATCAAACAACCCGACGCACATTAAAAACCTATAAAGGTAAGCGAGTCAATTTTCGATCGAGGCAGCACAAAGAGTGATGGTATTTTAATGAAGTCGTGAAGTTTTTGTTGCGTTTTTTATGTATCGGGAACTACTAATCTCAACTATATAGTCGGACGATGCCGACTGCGAATACTTATGTCAACAATAAAAATAAAGAAGATATTGGATGTATATTTAATCTCAGTGGTAGCACGTAGTAAAAGTGTATTGTGCCATAATCGAGCAAACTGATAATCAAATAGATATTCTACTACTTTATGTTATATTATTGTATACGTATCTATTCATTGAATCATGATTCTAGGACTGCTGATATTATTAACCAGTTTTCTTTCAGAGAAAGTTGCAGAAAAAGGCCTAAAACACAAAAGTTCCGTGACAGGGATGAAACATGGGTACCCCCCGTTCTCGAGGTCGCTGAACACGATGGTAATATTTTTAATGTTAGAAACTACACGTAAACTCGAAAAACCACCCCTATTTCGAGTTTTCTTCCATCGGAGGCATTCAGATCGGTTTTTTGGGCAGGATTCGGGTAGGCGGTATGAAATTTAACCATACAACATCTTATCCATCCCCAAGGTCGAAATTACCCCCTCCCCTAATACTAAAATATCCCAAAAAAAATAATTTGTTTACCCCCATTTTCGAGGGTGTTGAACACGATGGTAATAATCATTTCTCCGTCATCCTTCACCAAACACCTCTAAAACCACCCCTTTTCATATTTCTATTTCTTGATACTGGGCATGTGGGGATCGGGGTTTTTAAGGGAATTTCGACATTGCAAACATTGAAAGCCTCGATCCAATGAGTCCCCACATGCCCAGTATCAAGAAATATGAAAAAGGGGTGGTTTTAGGGGTACTTGGTGGAGAGTAGGGGAAAAAATGAATATTATCATCGTGTTGAGCACCCTCGAAAACGGAGATAAACAAATTTTCATGCATTTTGATTTTTTGAGAATATTTTAATATTAGGGGACCCCCTCCCCTACTTTCAACTCCGGGGGTGGATAAGTTGTTATGTGGTTAAATTTCATACGGTCTACCCGAATCCTGCCCAAAAAAGCAATGCGCTTGCCTACGATGGAAAAAACAACGCGAAATAGGGGTGGTTCTTCGAGTTTAGGGGTAGTTGATGAGGGGTTGGAACCTTAAAAATATCATCATCGTGTTCAGCGTCCTCGATTACGGGGGTTTCCATGTTTCATCCCTGTCACAGAACTTTTGGGGCTTTTTCAACTGTTTGATGAACTACTGTGCTACCGGTATGAATCAGCTAGTAAGTCTAGACTTAGTCTCTTGACATTTGCGCTATTATTCGCCCGCGAGAATATTTGTTGTACTTTTCTTTATCTACATTTGCGCAAATATAAATAAATGTTATCAAATGCATATGTTGTTTTTTTCTTAAACAGTAATAGTCATGAAATGCTGACATAATACACCTATATATAATGTAAAATTAAATACAAAGCATCTTTAAACACCCACAAATAAGAATTGAACTATAATAAAAAGTTAATGATATTTTGAAATAACTGGGATTGTTATCAAATTCTAATTGCTATATCTACTATGTAAATTAGACCGTAAATGCAAACTGGTTCTTTTTATCTTTCAATAGATGATAAATGTAACCAGATCATCAAAATTAATGCACTTGATGATTTGCGCGACAGTATGTTGAAGAACTGAGAACAAAATTTAATAAAACCCCTTTTTAACCCTTCCTTAATACATTGGGACTAGAATAAACAAGCAGAGCGGTACGTAAAACAGTCGATGAAACACTTACTCACCTACTAAATTATCTACTGAGAACGAATATTCCAGACACGAAAACGCTGGTTGGATTAAAAATAAAACCTCATAATTCACTCTATAATTTCACTTCGCAGTTAATTAAAGTACATACTAAAACTAAAATTAAATTTTACATCAAATTGTGTTTAAAATTTCTACTTTATAATTAAATCTTTATTGAAGTAAAAAATATTCCCAAGCTCAAATTTTTCTTTCTAGACGATTAAATAATTTGATTTTCATATGTTTTTGATAGTAGTAGTGTTTAATTTAATTCTCACTTTTTATTGTATTCAAAAGTCTAAAAGTAGTCAATTTCTAGAAAAATATGTTTTTAAGAGATTCATAGTTTGACAGTTTTCAGAAACCTACTAGGTGACAATATCAAGTTTGCAGTAGGTGAACATTTCAAGACCATTTGAAAATCAAATAGTCCTTTTTTATGAAATATTATTTTAAACTTTAGTTCAATATATCCTTCTAGAGGACAAAATATTAACTAAATATAATATTTTTCTTCACAAGCTCCTCTATAAAGCCTTATTTTACATAAGGAATAACCAGACTGCAATTAGCAGCAATTCTCCGGATTATGTGCCCACGTCGAGCGCTGAATTATAAAATGCAACTTTGGCGCATTAAGTGTGATACACGTCACCATTAAAACGTATAAATTTCCACTGCAGCACACCAGCCGAAAGACTTACTCCTAATTAAAGGAACTCTCGTACCAGCTGTTCCACGCCACGTGTGGACTGCGTTTTCAAGCTGTTGGCTTTCATCAGTGCAAAGTAGGCACGGTACATCATGAAGTCCTTAAGATTTCGATATATGACACAACCGACAGGAGCCATCTAGTGGTCAGTGCCTGTTACAATAGAAAAGAAGTCTTATTGGACTTAGCATGAGTTCAAATATATGCTTCTAGCCAGGCTATTATTTCGATTCTAACAGACACTAATAGCTAGATGGCGTATTATATTGATAGTGTTATATTTCGATATCTTGGGAATTTCATGATGTTCGGGGGGAGGGAGAGACCAATCGCTATAAGTCTACCTTGCACTGATGAGCGCCAATAGCCCGAAACTGCAGTTTGTACGTGATACAATGGCTGGCACGGTTTTGTGGGCAATATGTAATTTTTATACTTAACGCACCAGGCTTGCAGTACGTAATTCAGTGCTCGGCGTGGGTACATAGTTCGGAGATGAGTTGTTGGTTGAAGTCTGGCAGACTAAAATATTACGTTTAATTATCTTAAACTTATTTGTTGCTATGAAAATTGTCTGCAGTTGTGAACAATCACTTTTTATTATTATTTATAATTATCAAATATTATACATTTCCGTAACATGCATGTGACACTTTATGAAGGAATTATAGTTATGAGGGTCTAAAAAAAACTAATTTGTTTAAAACTTAAAAATGGGGTAGATAGATTTCGATAATATAAATACTGGCTCATCATTATTTTAAATTTATTATGACATGGTGTAATTGAGTTTAAATACACTAGAACGAGGCTATTATTGTGAATTTAGCTAGCCTAATTATAATTCAGCGGTTTCTGTTCATAATTTATTAAAGTCATAGTTATGAGTCAAAGTCACTCAAATGTTAAAGCCGTCTTAAATCAATCGCGTGTCTGTCTGATTTGCTACCAGTTCTTCATACATAGATCTTGCAGAAGGATTTAAGAATTTAATGCTATCTCTTCACAGCATCAATAGGGTCTGTTATTTACTATAGCACCTTTAGGTTTAATACGTCCAAAGACCTCGTAGAACAAGCCTTTTGGCCATTGGTTACTATAAATTTCTTGAGCTTTTTCTAGCACATTTCTTGAAATCCCAATTTAGTTTCACTTTGTTGCTTGCCATACCTACATCAGTATTGTAGACTAGCTTTGTTCCCGGTTGTAACTTAAAATTGCTTTACTCCTACCACTTTCAGCTCTCCACAGTTTATTAGTGGATAACCTAAAGTTTTCAAATAAACCTATGTTATTTGAAACTCGGGAGTTTGCTTTCTAATACACAAACTTACTGGGCATTCTTCACTGTAGCACTTAAACCCTTACAGTCTTCTGATAGGAGTGTGAAGTAGTGTTCCACCATTGTGAAATATTAACTGATCCCTGAGGATAATACCGGCTTTAACGTCGTGCCAAGCTCCGCGACAGGAATCCCGAGAAAAGCTCGTCACTACACATCCAATATTTTTCTAATTGTAACTTTCACTCACTTCATAATAATCTTATTTAAATATCCCTTAGTAAAATTGTTTCATGATCATAGAACTTGCTAAATTATACCCTGACCACGAGATGTTTAAATATATTACAGCTAATGATTTATTTCTCAATAAAATGCCGTATTAGTTAATATAGTAGTGAAATTATTTATTGGTTTACAGTATTTGATTTAGTTCAAATGTGCTTTTAGAGGGCAGAATATTAAACATAATATTTTTAATCGCAAACCTCTATAAATCCTTATTTTACTATAAGGAAAGTAACCAGACTGCAACCAAAGTTACAAGTCTGGCGCGTTAAGTGTAATAATTGCATATTACCATCAAAACGCTAATGCCTCAATTGCAACAAACACCAGCCGAAAGACTGATCCTACTTAAAGGAGCTCTCTTACCAGTCGTCACACACCACTTGCAGACTGCAGTTTCGAGCTGTTGGCTCTCGTCAGTGCAAGGTAGGCATGCGACGACCGACACGAGAATCCTTTGACTATTTGGTACATCCCGGTATTTCTACAATAGCGACATGTAAAATAACCGCTAGATGGCGCTAGATGCCGCTAGATGGCGCTTTAGAGCTTTCACGAAGACACGCACATGATTTATTTGTGATCTCCAGTATGCGGATGACTGTGCACTTTTAGCCTCTACGCCGGAAGAGCTTCAAGAACTTTTAGATGTGTATGCCCAGAGCTATGATTCCTTGGGACTTAAAATCAACATTGGAAAGACTAAGATTATGTCAACTCCTCATCAAGTGAACCAAATAGACATTACACTTAACGGAAATTCTCTTGAAGTGGTGGATCAGTTCAATTACTTAGGCAACGTTGTTAATGACAAAGCAAACATGGACAGCGAAATTCGCAATAGAATTAACGCTGCATCTAGAGCACTCTGGGGACTTAGAGAGAGAGTATTTGACAACCACGACCTTGCTTTGTCAACGAAAATGGCTGTCTACAGAGCAGTTGTCATTCCAACACTGCTATATGGATGTGAAAGCTGGGTCACTTACCGTCGTCATGTGAAAGAATTAGAACGTTTTCAGCAAAGACACCTCAGAAGTATGATGAAAATCCGTTGGTTCCATCACATATCAAACGTGGAAGTACTCAGGAGAGCAAACAGCCTTCCAATTGAGGTGCTTATTTCAAGAGCACGCCTAAGATGGGCAGGTCACGTTCATCGTATGCATGATAACCGCCTTCCTAAATGTACACTTTATGGTGAATTGCTAAGCGGTAGAAGAAGGCGTGGCGGTCAACGAAAGAGGTTCAAAGACGCCCTCCATGAAAATCTAAAATCCTGCGGTATTGCAGACGAGCAATGGGAACAACTTGCAGCGGACAGAACCGAATGGCGAGGGGTTGTGACCAGCTATCAAGGAAATGTTGCTGCAAGAAGGCCGAATCCAAGAGCTAACCAGGTCTATGTTTGTCCTGACTGCGGTCGACATGTGCTCTCCCGAATTGGCCCCTATAGCCATAGTCGTGTGCACCGTAAATGAATGGGAATTACAATAGACTACACCTTTTACTTGTTTTTTATTGTACACAATTTATCGACTGTAACATTTTTATACTCGGACTCGAGTAACGGCTAATAATAATTTTGCTTTAAAATTATAAGAAAATGTAGTTTAGATAATTGGTTTTTCCCTGTATGACGAATATGTCTCAATTTTAAAGAGTATTCTATCATGGTGTTTTACATATGTATCAAATTTGAAATAAAATTTCAGTGTTCTCTAGCGGTGTGTCTTTAGCGATATATAAAATTCATTTTAAATTTTTATTGACGTATTTTTAATAAGTCAATTACGAAATGAGTGACAGTTATAGTCCAAGTCAGCACTTCCCGGCACTCAAAAAACGCAACAAAAACTTTACGACATAATTATTATCGCCGCGGGCCATGCGGCATGCCTGTCATCAAACAACCCGACGAACATTAAAAACCTATAAAGGTAAGCGAGTCAATTTGCGATCGAGACAGCACAAAGACTGATGGTATTTTAATGAAGTCGTAAAGTTTTTGTTGCGTTTTTTATGTGCCGGGAACTGCTAATCTCATCTATACAGTCGGACGATGCCGACTGCGAATATCTATATCAACAATAAAAATAAAGAAGATATTGGATGTATATTTAATCTCAGTGGTAGCACGTAGTAAAAGTGTATTGTGCCGTAATCGAGCAAACTGATAATCAAATAGATATTCTACTAGTTTATGTTATATTATTGTATATGTATCTATTCATTGAATTATGATTCCAGGACTGCTAATATTATTAACCAATTTTCTTTCACAGAGTGAAAGCAGATACTATTTGCAGAAAAAGGCTTAAAACACAAAAGTTCTATAGCAGGGATGCAACATGGGTACTCCCTCATTTTCGAGGGTGCTGAATACGATGGTGATATTTTTAAGGTTCTCACCCCTCAGCAACTACTCGTAAACTCGAAAAAGCATCCCTATTTCGTGTTTTTTCCATTTCATTGTAGGCATGCGGATCGGTTTTTTTTGCAGGATTCGGGTAGGCCGTATGAAATTTAACCATACATCTTATCCACTCCCGAGATTGAAACTACACCCTCCCCTAATACTGAGATATTCCAAAAAATCAAAATGCATGAAAATTTGTTTATCCCCGTTTTCGAGGGTGCTTAATAGGATGGTAATATTTATTTCTTTTCCACCCTCCACCAACCACCCCCTCGTCATAATTATTGATACTGGGCATGTGGGGACTCGTTGGATCGGGGTTTTTAAGATTATTTCGACTTTATAAATATTAAAAATCGCGATCCAACGAATCCCAACATGCCCAGTATTAGAAATATGAAAATGGGATTGGTTTTAGGGGTGATTGGTGGATGGTTGGGGAGAAATAAATGTTACCATCGTATTAAGCACTCTCGAAAACAGGGATAAACAAATGTTCATGCATTTTGATTTTTTTGGATTATCTTAGTATTAGGGGAGCCGAAAAAGCCGATCCGCATACTTACGATGGAAAAAACGCGAAATAGGGGTGCTTTTTCGTGTTTAGAGGTAGCTGAGTGGTGTGGCTACTTTATAAATATAATCGTTGTCTTCAGCGCCCTCGAAAACGAGGGGGTTCCCATGTTTCATCCCTGTCACAGAACTTTTAGGGTTTTTTCAACTTTTTCGTCGATTATATCGGATTTGTCGACTTGGTCATTTTATTGTTCGGTACATTGGGAGATTTTCAAATTTGTATGTCTTCCATTTTCCCTGTTGACAGTTTTAGAAAGTCTCAAAGTAATGTGCCAGTACTTTTGGAACGGATGCTAGACCCATGGCTGGCCTTTGGTTCTCTTCTTTCAATCAAATTAGAGACGCACTAATTTTTCAACCGTTAGTGTGATGCGCTGGTATGGAAATATGATTGTAGTATTCAAAGAACTACTGTTTTGAGGTAAACGTTTCACAGTTCCGTCGACTTACACTGTAGCAACGAGCTCCAGCGATGAAAAAATTAAAAAGTAACCTCAAATATTGAGAAATGTTTTTTACTGATTTTTTTATATATTTATCTCGTAATGCAAAAGTTTTGTGCATTAGCTTGATGCAAAGCATGAAAAAAGAAATCGAGAATAAAATTTATTAGGTTTAAAACGTTTTCCAAATAATGCTGTAGAAACGTCAGAACCACTATATAGATATTTTTTCTTTCGTAGCTGGCTAATAGACCTTGTTTCTAAGGCCAAAAGCAGATAATTAAAAAAAATTCTTTCGTAAATAGAGAGAAAAATGCCAAATCTTATTTTCTCGAAATAAAACAATACAAATTCGTCGCTGCAAACTTTGACGAGTGGTGCAATATACTGCTCTTTAAAAGTTAGGGATAAACACAAAAAACCCATAAAATAGAACGGAAACCTTAGCCTTGAAATTATTACTCATGGAGTCCTGGAGATAGTTGAAACCTTTGAGGTTGTTTTTAACGTAGTATTCAAAAAAAAACAAGACCCTTGAAAACTCGAATAATCTGCTCTGCAAGCATTTAACAATTAAAAATTCATTTTAAAACTAAATTTAATCAAATCCTGATGATGCCAGCATGATTGGCGAAACGCGTGTCATGTAGAGTATTCAAGTGTTTTGATGTTTGTGAAAACTAGGTCAGGTGTATAAAATATACTGTATAAATTTGACAATCCTTAATCCAAAGCTATGCTTATCAGAATGAAAAACAATACACAACATAACCATCTCTTTTTAGATAGCCAACTTTCACGCTGGGATTCGAACCCTGTAGTTAAATAGAAAAGTAGAGCTTTAATGTGTTTCATTATGTGGTGAGTAACACGGAGTGTCCTATTTGAACACTGTTCAGCCTGGGTCCAAGGATACTGTTGGTAGCGCAGAAATTTCGAGCGAAAACGATGAAATAATTTAAATTACAATAAAAGTTCTTAAATTTGTTTATTTTTTAGTTTGTTTGATTTAATTTTTAATCATTATTCTTTTGTAACTACATACAGTCCGCGCAAATTAGATATTTTAGAAATACCATTTGAGATATGTCTACTCTCGATAGGGTTAGAAATAGATATCCGAATAGTTCCCACCCCATTCAGAAACGCAAAATCCTTTTTTCTGCAAAAAACCACCCCTAATGGGGACTTAATGCTGGTTTTTCACTTTTATCTTGTAAACCATTCTTTGGAGGATAAAAAAGTATAGGAAATAAAAAAAATTGTAGTTAAATTCTGTATTAAAAATTTCCTGTTGACCTTTTAGCTTATCCTCACATATTTCGCAGTTACAACGTCCAAACTGAGGGGTAGTTTGGGGCGCACAGGTAAAAATCTATCTTACACGAAGTTTCACAGCGAATATCTCAAAACCGGTTACTTTAACGAGAAAAATGCTCATGAATGAATTTATAAAGCGGAATTTTCTCTATAAAATGCATGTCTAGCGGGTGCTGACGCAAGTGATTTTTATTTATTTTTTATATTTAAGATGCGATTTTTTTATTTGTATTCGTTTCCAAACCACCCTTGAAGTAGAGATCTTAGTGCGTTTTTTTCTTCCAACCCCATTCCGTTGGTCCAAAATTTTCTCCTCGTCAAGATGGAATTTATATAGTCGTAATATTTTGAAGCTGTTTATATTTGTCGTCCTATCCAGCTTTGCTAATAGATATTAAATTCACCTAGCCTCTTTCGACACGCACAGTTTCACCTTCTTGAATCGTATTTTCGCAAATGAAACAATCACCTATTGTGTCCATATCTACAGATATACTTTCACGAACATTTAAGTCTATGTAGTAATAACGTATCTGCATATATGTTTATATTGTTCAGTCTAATTTTATTGTATTTCATAACGTTTTCTATAGTACTATTACATGCACGTTTATTCCACAACTGAAGGTTCGAGGGACAAGGCACTCTCAGGCTTAACAAAGAGTCTATCAGACCTTCGCCTTTTCCTTCTCGTACACATCACAATGTTTCGAACTTCTGCTCCGAAGGTCGTCTAGAATCAAGGGTTTACATAAATTAGTGAGGTACATATTTTACGTATATATACGTAATATATAAAACGCATCGTTGTGGAAAAAAGGAAAATGTTTCTGTAGATATGGAGTAGGTGATTGTTTCATTTGTGAAAAAACGCTTCAAGAAGGTGAAACTGATGTGCGTGTTGAAAGAGGCTAGGTGAATTTAATAGCTCTTAGCAAAGCTCAATAGGACAATAAATATAAATAACTTCAAAATATTACGGCTATACATATCAAATTCAATCTTGTCGAGGAGAAAACTTGGAAGGGGTTGGAAGAAAGTGGGGAATATCTAACCACCCGTTTATACCACCGAATTATCAGTATTAATTTCCACCCTTCAGCTAGTATCCTGCAGCTGCAAAAAGATTACGGAAAACGACACAGATGTGTTAATTTGGATTGCGCTGCTCTAATTAACATGGGCAAGGATGTTTAAATTCTGAATTTGAAAAAAAGTTCGTCGATGAAGAACCCCCTAATGAGTAAAATTGGACAGAATGTTAGTGGAGTAAGCCCACAGGGGAAAACCACTTTAAAAAACGCACCAAGAGCTCTATCTCAAGGGTGGTTTGGAAACGGGCACAAATAAAAAAATGCATGTTTGTGAAAAAAAGGAGAAAATTAATAAAAATCACTTGCGCCAAAATCCGCTAGACATGCATCTTTAAAATTCCGCTCTATAAATTCATTCTTGGGCATTTTTCTCGCTAAAGTAACTAGTTTTGAGATATTCGCTATGAAACTTCGTGTAAGATCGATTTTTACCTGTGCGCTCCTAACTTCCCCTCAGTTTGGATCATGTTACTGCGAAATAGGTGGGGATGAGCTACAAGGTTAATAGGACATTTTTTTATACAGAATTTAATGACAAATGTTATATTTCCTATACTTTTTTACTTCCAGCAAACGGTTTAAAAGATAAAGGTAAAAAAACATCGTTAAGTCCCCGTTAGGGGTGGTTATTTGCAAAAAAAGGGACTTTCCATTCCTGAATGGGGTGGGAATCTATTCCTAACCCTATCGAGAGGGTGCATCTCTAAAATTATTGCTTCTATTCACAGTTTTTAAATCTAATTTGCATGTACTAATATAAGAACTATTTGTTTTAAGTTAGAAATAAAGCTGACGTCGAATAATATATTTAACTCAATTGATTTTGAAATATACCACCTTATCTTAGCAACCCATTAGTGCTTTTTTCAATTTGTTTATCATAACTTAGTCAATTTTCGTCGTGCAATTAAAGGTAAAAAACAAGATAAAGGTAATTAATGCTGCTAATTTCGTATGAAATTTGTTTCTTATATAACCATTCCCTTTTAACTTATTAGCATATGAAAGCAGGTGTCAAATAAAATGCCAAATTTAAAATTTTTACATTTTGCTTATCTTTTCACTAAATTAAACAAGTGAGGATTCAAAATGACGGGCTTCGAAAGTACTAAAAATTGTTATACTTGACAATTTTTACATTTACATTTTTACATAAATTTAGGAGTTTCGAGAAAAAATGCGAAAAACAAGCATTGTTCTTATTTAGGCGGTGAATGTAAGGGTCAACCCTCGTATGTTTTTTTGTTGTTCATTAGTAAACCAAATAATACGACTGAATACACTAAAACCAAAGTTTCCAAAAATCTTTTTTTAAGGCCAAAAAGACGTTTATTTAACTGTTGTAGTATGTATAATGTTGAAATGTTAATTTTATAATTTATTTGCAGTATCCCTAAATCTCGAGTAGCAGTTTATGTGTAGATTTAATAAACATTTGGGAGCGACGTTTTGACGTTTATAAATTTTATTCTCGATTACATGTTGCTTAATAATGTAGATACTCACCTTTCCTAAACCCGGTAGGACTCTAACTTGACGGGACGGCACGCCCTGCAGAGGACACCATAGGGAAAACAGAAAGGAAAATATTAGAACAATGGAAAAGTTAGTGCTTTGTAAAAAAAATATCTGAGTCTTCGTATTCCAACACAAAAATTTAGAATACTAAAATTCAGTAAACAAACATTTAAAAAAATAACACATTATTCCATACAATAATTTGTGTTTGCACATAATATAATTGAAAAAAATCTAAACACACACGTTGTTAGTAGACAGGAAAAGGGTATACGGGCATTGGATATAGGACAATATGTCTAAAAAGCCTCTAATCTAAATTAAACTACCAATATTTTCAAAAAAATTATATTACAATAATGATCACAAATGTGTATAGTTTTCGTTTACAAAATATAAAATAAATAGTCAATACAAAATATATTTTTTACTATTTCTATATTACAGTCTAATCATAATTCTTTGTTTATTTCCTACTCAATTAATAATTTAGTACCATGAAACTGCTATTGAAATATAAAATAAAATCCTAGAAAACAAACAAAAAAAAACATTAATTTATACTAAAGTATCGCTAAAATTAGCTTCTATTTAAAATCCAGTCCTATTTATAATAATACTACCTACCAAAGATAAAGATTAATAAATCATCTCGGAGTATAAAAATATCTAATCAATATTTGATAAATAAAAATTTCAGCGATACTGAATACAAAAAAACAGTAGTCCACACTCGGAAGCATATCGATTACAGTAAGTTGCGCATAATAGAACCACAGAGCAAGAGCATGCAATTAAATCTAGACGCGGTAAGAGTAATGGCGGTAAGTAGTGCCTCCGGGTAGTCTACCAGAAGTGGTGGAGCTGTAACTAGAGCTGTAACCACCTGGTCCATCTCCCCTAGTACGAGTGGAACGCTCTGAAGTGTAATTATAGCCACCTGGACCGCCGCTTGAGGAGCGGGTGACCGACTCGCTAGAAGTATATGAGCGGTTTACAGGAGCAGAATAGGGATCGCCATAACGATTAGAAGAAGAGTCGACTGTGTTGTTATAGGAGTAAGAATAGACTTGTTCAGCTGATCGGTGGCTACGGTCCGGTGAATCTCGAACCACATAATGCCTTGGACTCTGAGGACAATAGAGCGAGATGTAACGAGCAGTTAATTAATGTTTACATTTTGATTGGCACCAAACAATGTCCTTGTATTGTTGGTTTGCTTGCTGCATTTTAAATTGTTTACCATTGTAGTGGACTAGTAACTAAGTACATAGATTTGAAAGTTTCTCTGATATTAAGTAGTTCGAGGAATATACTGCGTGACCCAGAACGTATCTACCCCCCCCCCCCATTTTTTTATACAGCTTTAAAAATAAAATTCTGAAATTTTGGAAATCAAATATAGGTATCAATGGCCACATTTTGACCATTCGGTAGTAAAGAAATCACTTCCGGCATGGCCGTGAATTGCTACAACTTTCTTATTTTAAATTGCACCCTGTATATTTAAATCACTTTCTCATAAAGCTGTAATTTCTCTTTGAAACGCTTTTTTCAGATTTAGAATCGGATAAAAAATAACAGTGGAAATGGCATTTATTTGCTATTTCTAGTTGGCTTTGGAATTCAGGAACAAACTTAAAAAATGTCGAAGTAGACCTTGAATTTGAATAGAAGGGTATTTTTCAACAAATTAAATGTATAATTGGCCTGTTTTGTTTATTTGCTTGGATTTAGAAATGTTTTTCCCATTTTTCCATTCCATGAAAATTCAATTTCTCATAACTCCAATTTTTCAAATAGTACCCTGTATGTTTTATTTTTTTTTATCAGACACAGTGGTAAATTTAGACTGGTTTTTCCCGATTAAAAATTGATTGAATATAAATTAAAATAAATATTAAGCTTTTTGTAGAAGCGTTTAGAATTGTGTCCATATCTTACAGTAAGCCATGAAAAACAGATGAGAAATTGCACACAGCATGTGGGAAATTACCTTAGTGCAAATTTTGACAACCGGGTAATATCTACCAATGGAACTATTAGGTGGCCTGCGAGGTCACCAAACCTTAATCCGATTGATTTTTCTTCGGGGTTGTCTAAAGGACAAAGTATACTCAACGCCGTCTGCAACATTAGAAGAACTCCAAAATCAAATTTTAAATGCCTTTTAATTCATAACTCCAGTCATGTTACAAAGTGTTATGAGAGAAACTATTCGAAGAGCGAACAAATGTTCTGAAATGGGTGGGCGTCATTTTGAACACTTGTTGTAGGTTTGGTGTTTAGTAAGTTTCTGTCCAGATAGGTATCATAACTTATAAATTGGTTTTGATTGTGTAAATTGTTGGTCTTTTGCTAATGATTCATCAAAATTTTTGTTATACTTATCAAAATAAGTTTTCTTTAATAATTACAAATAACTCATCTGTTTTTCATAGCTTACTACAAGATATGGACACATAATTCGAATCGCTTCTACAAAAAGCTTAATATTTATTATAATTTATATTCAATTTTTAATCGGGAAAAACCAGTCTAAAGCAAATTCACCACTCTACTATTTGAAAAATTGGAGTTAATACCCTTTTATTCAAATTCAAAGTCTACTTCGATATTTTTCTTTGTTCCTGAATTCCAAAGCCAAGTAGAAATAGCAAATTAATGCCATTTCCAAGGTTATTTTACATCCGATTTTAAATTTTAAAAAAGCATTGGAAAGAGAATTTACAGTTTTATGAGAAAAGTAACTCAAATATACAGGGTGCTATTTAAAATAAGAAATTTGTGACAATTTTCGGCCATACCGGAAGTGATTTTTTACCACCGAACGGTGGCCATTGATACCTATATTTGATTGGTATTCCTATGTGTATATAACTATGGATTTAGCATACCGCCGAATGAAAACTATCCACACTAAATAAATTTGGATAAGATTAATTTTTGGAAAAACAACAAAAATTATAGGCGGACATTTTTTTTATGAATAGACTAGGTCCACTCCCCCATCCACAGAGCTACAATTTATTTAAATGGAACACCCTATATTGTTTATGTCATTAGTTTCCTTTCCTTATTACAAAAATATATAAATGTAGGATCTAAAATGAATAGTGTAGATGAATAGAGTATTGTATAATACGAAACTTTTTCTGAAAATCTTGCATTTCATTAAAGACAGAGAACCTCTGACTGTCTGTCAGTTCCTTGTCGTGGAATAGGTAGAAGAGGTCTGATATTGAAGTGGCCACTTTCTCCACCAGATTTAACTCGTTTAGACTATACTAACTCTACTCAACTCTATTAGGAGACACTTAATTGCACCAGTTTTTCGTAATGTTAAACAAGTATGTGGAGGTCAATTGAAGTCAGTTTACACACCTAATAAAGTAATATTTGTTTTTTAATTGTTTATGACTTTGAACTTTTTTTTAAATTTAAAATAATGCGTAACTTCCAAGAAATTATCTTTAGACCCAATTAATAACCCTTTCGAGGGGACACTAACGACCTAAAAAAATGTAGGGTATTCCATTTAAAAGAATGCAGAGGAGGCTCTGGGGGTCACGGGGTGGAGCTACCCACTTATAACAAAGTGTTTCCCCCTATGATTTCTTTTTGAAGTTTTGTTGCGTTTTTTGCGTAAATTAATATATCTAAATTAATTTAAGGTGGATAGTTTTCATTCAATTACACTGTATATAATATAAATATTATAAATAAATGTTTTAGCCGCATTCCAGATCATGTGAATTTGTGTGAGTGAAGGAGACGGGGATATATCATCATAGTTCATCATAATTAATTATAATTCTCAAGTTTCAATTTTTTTAGCCTGTGAGTGGCCGAAGAGGATAACGGTTGAGTGGAGGGGATTGAATGTAGTAGAAATACTTGAAACGTAAATTCAGACTTCTATCATTACTAAGATTAACAAATAGCTTTATCTAAACGGTGTTGTCATCTGTAGAAGTGATGATACTGTACCAAACAAATTACAATATCATGGAATTGATTTATCTTCCGTTCCAAATGAAACTAATAGTTACCATATGAAATGTTATACAATTTTTTCGGCTTTGATAATAGTATATTACATACCGAGGTGGAAAGTATTTCATTACTGTTGGGAAGATTAGGTGGTAGTTTGCTGAGACGCGAAATGTCGAGGTTAACTTTATTTTGATACAGTAATGAAACTTTCCACCGACATTTGTATACTATTTTATTTGCAATCCGAATTTTAAAAAAATCTTACAGAAATGTCAAAAATATCAGACAAATTCACAACTTGGCATATTTTTGAAGTTGAGGGTCGCTAGGGAGAAAATAAAGCTTGTTTATAATAAATAAACGCCAGATTGTTTGTTCTCGAGAGAGTAAAATCATGGAAATCGTTAGAAGATGCTGTCGGATGAGTCGATTGACTAATGTAGTGGCACAGGTCTTGGAGCATGAGAAAAGTTAGGTTCGGTACATAAAAACCATTACGGCCTATGGGTTAGTGGTGTGAGGCGAAAAAAATAAAGAATTTGAGATCGGAAAAAGTTCTAATGGCTTTTTTTGGAGAACAAGAACAATACTAGAAATGGGGGTGAACAAAAAAATATTGCAATGGTAATCAAACCATCGCCTTCACACACGTTACACAGTTCTTTGACTAAGAAAAATCTTCCCATAATTATCAACCGAGTTCCATCTTTAGCTACCCTCGGAAGTATAATTAATTTGAAAGAAAAACAACTAGATTGATATATGGCATGGAACGTTGAAACACTGTCACTGAAAGTACTTCATCTTATATAACATCATACCGTATTGTAATGTAAAATATAAATAACATTCCATACATCTTCTGTATGTTCTAAAACATTTATATATAATTTAGTTTCTGCTCTTTAGTCATTATCTCAATTCCTACTTAAAATAGATTTTTAAATAATTTCCATTCAATGAGTTCTTCAAAAAGTAATATAAGCTCAAGATTAGGTTGTCATTTTACGATATAATGCTTATTTCAGTTATTCCTTTGAAACGATATATAACCAAGCTTTGCTTAAGCTCGAGATGTCAATAATTATTTACTAAATAAAGATAGATAATTTTTTATATTGTAAATTTCTTCCTTTTCATCATTCGCAGGATGACCTATAGCATTTAAATGCAAGAGGAGTGTGGTGTCAAGCCCATGGTTTTCTAAAGAAAAGCCATACATAATTCCCAACAAGATTTCTTATTAAAATGAAATTATAATGATTGATTCTATTTTTCTTTTAATCTGTGCGATATACCTATTATGGTCGAAATCAAATGTCCAACTTCCTCATTACTGACACTAGTTGCCTATAGACATTGTAGCTAAACTTTGAAAGGATACTTCTTATCGGAAAATGAGGTGAAATATAAACTTTTTCCCAAATGAATTGAGTCTCTAATGAGGATAATATATAGTTGATAAATTAGAAACTTTGTAAACTACAAATGTTGAAGAGTGGTAATTTATTTTATTTCTATATACACATTTTGCCACAAGGTTTAGTTTCACTGCTTTAATTGCAACTTATAATTCGTTTTTGTAGGTCCGATGTTTCTTTTATTTTCAAGTTTATTGAAAATATAAATATATTGGTAAATTTTTCGTTATTAATTGCATGATACAATGACTTTATATATTTCTCATCGTAGAACCTATCTGATCACTTCCCGTAATTTAGTTATACAGTTTACGATAAACCGTTTGAATATCTAGTCGATTTCTTGCAGGAAATATATCATATAATTACAAAAAGGGAGGGATAGATAAATATTTGGAAGATATATACATTTAGTAAACTTAAATTTCAGAATTTTTCAATTCGTAATACGAGTCGGTCTATCAATTATATTTCACAATACTTATAGTCTGTTTTTAAACCAGGAATACTTTTTTGAATTTGCCGCGCTAAATCATACACATGTGATTGGTTGCGCGTTGGCCAGTTTTACACTAGGCCAAATCGTAAATTTTGACATGTCAGTTGAATATTTCAACCAAATTTCGAAATGTCTTCATTAATTATTTTGTAGAAATTTGAAAGCAAAAGGAAACAGTTCTTTACAAAACTAATTATATGTTATTTATATTTATTATATATACAAATTCTGGAATTTTTCCAATATGGATGTTGTGACAAATTCAAGTTTAGTGGATGTTGCACCAGTAATGAAACGCAAATAATTAGATTTGGGTGCTTTAGCATTATCTGAGAAGCAATGTGTAATAAATATGTATAAACAGATGTTCAGTGGAAAAACAAAGGTCAAAAGGTGTGAAATCGCATCTACAATAATTATGAATGCAGTGGGTAAGATATTGAACAATAAGATTTGTAAGATTTTACTGTTAGGAATTGCAAGATCAACTGTATTCCGTACGATAAGGGAATATAGAAAGACTGGAAATATACGCAGGCCAAAAAAACTTGGAGGAAGACCAGGAATTATTACCAGATTTGATGAAACAGTGAAAAACTCTATTCGACAAATAATACATAGGTAGTTTCTTCTACAAAAATGAAATGCCTACTCTAAACAAAATTCTACATGAAATAAATAGTCGCCCAAATTTGCAGAAGTTTTCTCGATCCTCAATAAATTCATGAAGGAAATTAATTTCAAGTAAGTTACATTTACATTTGGAAAATTTGTGTTGAGCATATCATCAAAGAGGAAGAAAAAATGTACAAATTGGATGGAATCATGGACTCTATAATTGAGCCGTTAATTATTTCTATTGGTGCTGAAAGCGACACTTCATCTGAAAGTTCGGATACAGACACAGAATTAGATCTTCAGTGACTTCCGTGATTAAGTGATAAGTGCAAAAGTATTTAAGGACTTATTCTAGAAGTGTTTAAGATGACTGATATATAATTAATTGTTGTTGTTACTTTAACTATGTATTCTGTAAGTTCATAAATGTAATGTTTATTACCTCTTAAAATATATATATCATTAAAATTATATATATCATTGACACATCCATTGAAAATAATTATATATTTTTTAAAAATATTGTTTAATAAGTTTCGTATACCAAATCAAATTTCAAATATCTCAAACAATATTCTTTTTTGGAAATATATTATTAAGAATGTGAGGAATCCCTAGACCCCTTTTTTAGTAAGTATATTAGACTGCATACTGTACTCGTGTAAGGTTGGTTGCTTAGAACCCCCAAAATATTCTAGTGTAATTTTCTGATAACTTTTATAGTGTAAATTGGGATTCTACATTTAGTCCTCCTGGTTTAAAAACAGACTATAGGCGAAGGAAACAAGGTATGACATTTATTATGTACATAAATGTTTTTACCTATTTTGAACACTGCAATCTTAAATTGAAATATTACATGAAACCACGGAAATTGAAATTTGATTAATACCGCTGTGAATCAAATATCCCGTAAAAGATAGGCAAACATATGCGTCAAGCATAGCATGAAATTTCAAATGAAATATGAACGTGAATCCTGCTCCTTCGATAAGTGAATTATCACAGCCTTGAGTTGCGTTTTACTTGCGTTAACAAAATTAAAAAAATAATGAGAAATAGGGCAGTCTCAATCTCTCCCTGTATTAGCCAAAAGTAAAATTATAACAAAGAGTTGTATAATTCACGCCTCACATTTTATCTAGAGTATCTGCTAAATATACTGTTTGTTATTATCTAATTTTAAAATAAGATGGAATATGACCCACTCTAAGAATTAGGCCATAATATTCTTTAGTAAAGAAAGCTACTTACAGGATATTTTTATCAGCCTATTAATGAAAGAAATATACGGCTGATATCAAGTTTTAAAAAAATATTTATTATTCGTTCTATATTTATCGGTGAGACGGATACATCCCACACACAAGTCAAAATACTGAAATTAACCGACTAACGCTACTCTATTGATAGTACCTAATTAAATATAATCAAAAGAAAAGTATGCAACTGTTGAAAATATTAGGGCAAATAATTTGATCAACGATAATAATCCCTGCGCACTGTTATGTTTGTTACAATAATGCGAACACAACTTTTTCATATTAAAAATAAGTCGTTCTGGGTATTTTGCCAAATATTTTCATAAATGTAGGCCGACACGTTAAGATTTATTTATAATTCCTCGTTTATCGTAGTATTTTTCTATGTATACTCCTCTTTGTCTGGTTAAATAATATTTATATAACAAAAAAAACTGGGAAATATTTGATTATTTTCACTGTCAATTAATTATGTGTACGCCATTGAAAATCCACTACCATGGTAAACAGTACAAGCGCTGTAAATAAAAAGTTAATGCTGATTTACCACCAATGTACAGAAAGCTGCTGCTTGTGGCAACCATTCTACTTTATAAGTCGTGCACATTATAAGCAAACATGTTACACTAAAACTACAATTTCAAAAACCAAAGTAAACGATTTTGCACGAGATGCCATAATTATATAGCTATGTTGAAGACGCCCTAGAGTGTGCCGGTTAGTCCAGTATCGTTATTGCTTGGAATGATGAAGTATTTCCTTAAACTAGTATTTAGCACGTAAAGACCATGACTTTTGGATGAAATGTCATTTTTAATTAAATAAGGAATAAGTAATTAATTGTTCATTTAATTCAATGTTTATAAAAGTATCTCTTTTGGTCCTTTCCTGCGTTTATGCCATGATTCCTATTAATTTTTTTATGCTTGAAAATCGAAAAATTAGGAAGTCAATATACTGATATGATTTTTACTTGTACTGAAGCTGAAGAACACATTCGGGTCAACTTGAGTTGTGTATTGTGAATAAAATGCATTTTCTTTTATTCTGAGTAGTGTTCCATGCATGTTTCCTGTTTTCTTTTATTTATTCTGTTCAATGTATTTTACAGAAGACAGATATGTTCTATAAATACATGCAATTTTTATATTTCAGTCATTAAAGACAGATAGAAATGCTTCTAACATAATTTAATGGTAATTAGGTTCAATTATTTTATTTAAATATACTCAATTATTGTTATACCAGTTATTATAATATTTAAAACATTTAGAACTGTTTACGCATTTAATATGTTCAAGTAGATGTAAGATTTTTAATTAATTTGTGCGGGGAATTAATAAAACTGAAAAAAAGGCTCAAAATCACGTGATGAGAACCAATATGAAAGATTCAAGTTGGTATATGCGATTTTATATTTTGGTGAAAGTGTAAAGGAGATTGTCGCTACTACCTGGACACAAATTAAAGACAGTTTAAAAAGTGCGAGTGAGGAAATTCTTGGCACTGCAGCAAGTAAAAAACAGGAGGACTGGTTCAACGATAATGAAGCTTTTATACAAGAACTTCTTGACCGCAAACATACTGCCTTCCAAAACGCTATCAACCACCCCAACGACTCATCAAAAGCAGAAGCTTTTACCCAATCTAAGTATGAAACGCAACGCGAAATCAGAAGAATAAAGAACGAGTGGTGGGCAAGCAATGCCAGAGAAATTCAAAGGTACGCCGATTCACACGACTACAGGAATTTCTTTCAAGGAGTAAAAGCAGTGTGCGGCCCCAGTCGGAAAAATATGTGCCCTATCAAAGATTTAAATGGAAATCTCCTCAAAAAAGACCAGGAAATAAGAGCCCGATGGAAAGAACACTACTCTAACATTCTTAACCAGCAAAGTCAAGCCGATCACGATATTATAAATCTTATCCCTCAATATGACACCTTCGAAGACTTAGATAAACCACTAACAACGGAAGAGATCTTAACAGCCATTGGGCAGCTAAAAAATAACAAATCTCCCGGCGCCGACTCACTCCCAGCTGAGATTTTTAAAGCTGTGTCGTCAGAGCTCATACCCTACCTCAAAAAACTGCTTGATGTCGTGTGGGAAAGTGGTCAAGCTCCGCAGGAGTTTCGTGATACACTTTTAATCAACCTCTTCAAAAACAAAGGGAGCGCTGCGGACTGTGGAAATTACAGGGGTATAGCTCTCCTGGCTGTTGGAGGGAAGATACTCACTAAAGCTATGGCAAATAGGCTAACACCTGTTATGGAAAAGTTACTTCCTGCAACACAGAGTGGCTTTAGACCAAACCGAGGCACATCGGATTTAATCTTCACACTTAAACAGCTTCAAGAAAAAGCACTCGAACATCAAGGAGAAATTCACATGGCCTTCATTGATTTAACCAAGGCGTTTGACTCGGTGGACAGGGAAGTGCTCTGGAAAATTATGCTCCGCTTAGGTATCCCTAGAAAATTTGTGGAAGTATGTCGCAGTCTACATACAAACAACAACGCCCGGGTTATGTATAATAATGAGGCAACCGAACCTTTCCAAACCCTCACTGGAGTTAGGCAGGGTTGTGTCCTGGCACCCCTACTTTTTAATTTGTTTACCACTGCTCTAACTATTATTGTTGACAACAAACTGACAGTCAGAGGAATAGGTCTCAGATACCGTCCTGATGGGGTCTCTTTAACATAGGGCGCTTTAGAGCTTTCACGAAGACACGCACACGAATCATTTGTGATCTCCAGTATGCGGATGACTGTGCACTTTTAGCCTCTACGCCCGAAGAGCTTCAAGAACTTTTAGATGTGTATGCCCAGAGCTATGATTCCTTGGGACTTAAAATCAACATTGGAAAGACTAAGATTATGTCAACTCCTCATCAAGTGAACCAAATAGACATTACACTTAACGGAAATTCTCTTGAAGTGGTGGATCAGTTCAACTACTTAGGCAACGTTGTTAATGACAAAGCAAACATGGACAGCGAGATTCGCAATAGAATTAACGCTGCATCTAGAGCACTCTGGGGACTTAGAGAGAGAGAGTATTTGACAACCACGACCTTGCTTTGTCAACGAAAATGGCTGTCTACAGAGCAGTTGTCATTCCAACACTGCTATATGGATGTGAAAGCTGGGTCACTTACCGTCGTCATGTGAAAGAATTAGAACGTTTTCAGCAAAGACACCTCAGAAGTATGATGAAAATCCGTTGGTTCCATCACATATCAAACGTGGAAGTACTCAGGAGAGCAAATAGCCTTCCAATTGAGGTGCTTATTTCAAGAGCACGCCTAAGATGGGCAGGTCACGTTCATCGCATGCATGATAACCGCCTTCCTAAATGTACACTTTATGGTGAATTGCTAAGCGGTAGAAGAAGGCGTGGCGGTCAACGAAAGAGGTTCAAAGACGCTCTCCATGAAAATCTAAAATCTTGCGGTATTCCAGACGAGCAATGGGAACAACTTGCAGTGGACAGAACCGAATGGCGAGGGGTTGTGGCCAGCTATCAAGGAAATGTTGTTGCAAGAAGGCCGAATCCAAGACCTAACCAGGTCTATGTTTGTCCTGACTGCGGTCGACATGTACTCTCCCGAATTGGCCTCTACAGCCATAGTCGTGTGCACCGTAGATGAATGGGAATTACAATAGACTATACCTTTTACTTGTTTTTTATGACACACAATCTATCGACTATAACATTTTTTATACTCGGACTCGAGTAAAGGCTAATAAAAAAGGAGATTGTGGAAAAATTAAAAATTGGAGGTTGCTGGGGGTACTAAAAAAACAAGAAAACTGTAAAAATCGAAGGTGTGAACAATTTTAGAGAAAGGAGGAGATTTGAGTAAAATAGAGAAAATAGACTGTTGTAGGTTTAACTAAAAATAAGTAAGTAAGATAAGAACTTGGAAGAAAGAAATAATGAATCGAGTTTTTCAAGATTTGGGCAAGTAGGAGAAAGAAGCATAATCATAATTTGTTTTAAAGTCCAGAAAACGGTTCTTGGTGGAAACGATATACCATTTGAATGGTGAAGGAGTTTGGAGATAGCAGCTTAACATCGCAAATAAGTGATAATGTGCAGCTGGAAGTTATATTGAGCTACACGGACTAAACGGCTGTAATAAATTTTATATAAATTTCATGTTCACCATTTCATATTTCGGAAATAATTGAGAATATTTTAAATTACAAATTTTGACAATTTATTTCATTTTTATTAGCACATTTTAGTTTAAGCTTAATCATCTCCAAATTATTTGATTTTAATGTCATATTTGTTTTATTTAGCTAGATAGGTAATTTTATCTTTTATTTGTATCGAATATTGTTCTCGCAGTACACTGTTCAGTTTGATTTGAATTTGTTTTATTGTTTATTTATGTTCCTTTTGATGACTGCAAACTTTAACAAAGTTAAGAAAATTATTTTCTGTGATATTTTTAACATCTTTCACGCGGATTCATATCAATACATTTGAGGGTATACATGTTCAGCCTTAACATTAAGAATCATTGAATTCCTAATTCCAAAGGTTGCAAGAGGGTGCTGTTTGGCTGTAAATTTCAAAAATTAAATATATTCTCCAGGAATTTTCTAGTGACTGTCTTAATTTCATCTATAGCTCGCATCCTTATTTAGCAACTGCCGAATCCTGCAAATACGAGGCAAATTCACATTATTAAGGGCTTTTTGCGGCTTGTAATCAACTGGTCTGATCTCGATGCGGTATTATTTTCGTTTATTATTTTCCTAGAATGCCATGTTTTTTTTCAAATGGAACCATAATGATAGAGTACTACCATTAAATACCGGATCTTCTAAGGAACCTGAGGATGTGCCCAAAAGCAGTTTTTTCTGGCCATGGCATTCTAGATGCACCAACAAATTTTGAGTGAATTTGTTTTCATAGAGTCGAAATGTTACTTATGGAATATCACCGTACTCAGAGTTTTTCAAGGATTCCATAAATATAATAATGTACAGGGTGTTCTATTTAAAAATCAAAAGCTTGGGACATTTCCGGTGAAACCGAAAGGGGGTCTCCCAAGATCCATTGATAAACGGTATATAAAAGTTTACTTATTTCCATATTTCAACATTAGTATTATATGTCTCCTACGTGAACTAAATGAAAAACTTCATTTTAGATTTACCTTTAAAAACTATCAGTAGATCGAGATGTGTGAGTACTGAAATATGTTTCTTTCCATTATTTAATGAATAATTAATTGATTAAAATGGTTTCTTCGTAAAATATTTCCGCCATAGCAAGATTGATACTAATTGCTGAAAACCCTTAAAAGCGATTAGAAAACTGTAACAGTCTCTTTCAGAAATGTTTGACAGGAGTTAACTGTGTTGAACAAGAGTTAAAATTTGACGTGCACGTCCCCTATTACGTGAGGTATCTACTTCAAATTGGGGTGTTTTTAAATGCCAATATTTGACCCAAGAAAACTAAATATAGCTATAGGAAAGCTATCCCTATCCTACGATGGCTCTGAAGGGCCATGATCAAAACATTTTTCCAAATGCCTTATTAAAATGTCGCAGTGCAATATTTTAAGTCGCAGTGCCTGTTAAAAAGTTACACTGTGAATTACAAAGTCGCACTGCGAATTTTAAAAATGCACTGCGAATTTGAAAAACGCACTGCGAGATTTAAAGTTGCACTGCAAGTTTGCATAAGGGACAAACATATTTATCAACGAATCTATCCAGTTCGTAGCGTACGCAGACGACATTAACATCATGGCTCGTAAAATTGCATCCGCCAAAGAATCATACATAGATTTGGAAAATAATGCCAAAGAAATAGTTACTTTCCTGGCTTTGGTTTCGGCGAAATGTTGGATATTTCTGTCGATATCTATACTTCGGGCCGCTTCATTTTCAATGGAAACTATGGCTAAATTTGTCAAATTTTCTCGTAATAAAAAGTTCCTTAAGTAGTTTTTAATTAATTTCAATTTCGAAAATGACCTCTCGGCTAAAGCTACTAATACAGGGATCGTTAAATATAAAATCAAAGCAGTGTAAACTTCTGTATACGAAGTTGATGAAATCGGGTCCAGAATTGCTAACTTGGCCAAATCAAGCATTCTAATATATTTAAGGTTTCCTAATTTCCGCCGGTGGGCAAAGACACTTATCAACAAATCCATCCAGCTCGTAGCGTACGCAGATGACAATGGATCCTTGTGCATACGCGATTGTTTGAGTTTCGCCATGCAACTTTAAATCTCACAGTGCGTTTTTAAAATTCGCAGTGCGACTTTATAACTCGCAGTGCGACTTTATATCTCGCAGTGCGTTTTTAAAATTCGCAGTGCGACTTTATAACTCGCAGTGCGACTTTGTAACGCGCAGTGCAACTTTTTAACAGGCACTGCGACTTAAAATATTGCACTGTGACATTTTAATAAGACATTTGGAAAAATATTTTGATCATGGCCCTTCAGAGCCATCGTACTATCCCAATCATAAGAAAAATGTCAAAATACGATCTGCGCTCCCTCTATTATTTAATTTAGTGCTTTCAAGGCAAATTTGGTTAATTTTCAATACTTGTCCAACAAATTGTAGATATGCACAATGCTAATTGTAAAAGCAATTATGACATTTACAGCATCATATATATGTTATACTGATCAGTATATTTGTATTAATCCGAAGTAATACAATTCGAATAAATCTTTCTATGTCTGCAGCAAGCTCAAATATGAACTAATCTGGTATCAAAAGCAAAGAAAACTGTTGGATATGTTTGAACCGTTTGTATTGATTTGTATATTTCTTTCCAGGAGACATAGACTACTGGGACGTATATTTTCTTAAAATTGTTTTAAATCGTTTATTTAAAACATTATTTTAGTTTAGCATTTATTACATCGTGTCAAAACCTTTTACTTTGATTTTTAACTTCACAATAATTATTATAAATGTGTGTTTAAGATGTGAATTATTAATATTATCAATCTTACCTTTTCTTCATAAGTATGTTTAACATCTTCATTACCACCTAAACCTATTCTAACTTATTTCTATGAAAAGGACGTAGGGCAATGAGGTAAAGGTTAATTCATGTATAAGTTTGTATGTGTATATATTTTCATGCAAATTGATATGTAACAAACACAAATTTTATATTGAAAGAAAACTGAAATGACCTTTTCTAAAAATTTATTGTGAAGTAATATGATGTATGTATAAATTAACAAAAATATGCACTATATGTTCTATCAGTAAAAATAAATAAGCATCACAAAAGCGGTATATATCACAATCAAAAATGCAAGAAGCTATCAAATAGTGGCCATTTTTAAAATAGAAAATATTCCTGTTAATTCTATTAAAAAATAAAATGCTCTGGACTACCTCATTACAAGTTTGCTATCATCTATGAATATATTGTAAATACTGTCACCATTATTTATAAAATAAGCGCTTGTCCTAATCTATGATGTGATATATAAATTGTCAAAAAAATCTATGCGGCTCGGCTATTAATTGGAAAAAATTGAGAACGGAAATAATTTTCGTGACACGGTAAAAGTTCAAATCATTTTAAGGGAAAATTTGGCAAAGTCAATACATGACATAAATATGCGCTAATGCTTCCTACAGGGACATGTCACCTTTAAACATAGATATTTGTACACTTTCTCTTGTAACTAGCAACTGGTTAATATTTTCAACTGTCATTTATTTTTGTAACTTTTTATCCATGAATGAGTATTTATGAACAAAATATATTGAGTTTTTAACTTAAAAGCAACTAGAATCAATGAATAACACTTTAAAAAGCCAATGCCCCTAAAAGACCTGCACCATATCGGATAAATTTTAATATTATATTTAATCAATGAACCTCTTCCCGCCACGAAAACAATATCCAATATCCGTAGCTCTACCATACAGGTGGCAGGTCAGACGCCAAAACCATTCTACGTTTATAAGGCAAATCTGGGCATTCAGCTACTCTGTGGAGTCTAGGCAAAACATAATCCATGGACTCCGCGTTCGGTTGATTATGACTCCTGTTAATATTACTGAACACTCTCTCCCTAGTAGCTTCTCTAGCGGACACATATGGTTTAACAGGTTCAAGATAAGCTTTGGGCTTAATTTTCGCCCTCTCCTCGGGTGATAAAATCGACTTCCTCTCCTGCTTAACAGGTTGCTCTGGCTTTCTCTTTCCAAATGCAGTTACAGGGTCGGGGACGAGACTTGGCCTTGGCACGAACGGCACTTTCTCCCATGGGATCTCACGTTTCTGGAAGAATTGGAGAAATCAGTACCGTTCGTCCCACTCCAAGCCTGCCGGGGAAAGGAACTAAAAATAACAGAAGCAGGGAATTGGGACAAACAAGCACTGTTAGTCGGAATAATAAATGTATTCTTATAAATAGAGACAATGGAGATAGCCGCGCTTAAACTTTTTAGGACGGGCATAATTTCAAACAACTCTGTTCAGATGGACCTTGTAAAGGGCTTTTATGAAAAGACGGTCCTCGTCTAGGGGGACAAGTGTGTCACTAGGTTCCTGCCTTTAGTGCCGAGACGGTTATTCGAATCTCAAAAATATCATGACATGTTTATAATGATAGGTCCAATGTTAAAATGCATATAATAGAAATTGAAGATCTTAAACTTCAGTTCGCAAAACCGCTTTGATTTAAAGTAGGTATAATATTTTATAAAATAAGTACTCTAAAAATCCCAAGAAATGAGCATATTAGTGATCTGCATAATATCAAAACTTCAACATCAACTTTCTGCGGCCAATGGCAGAAGGAAAAGTTTATATTTTTCTTTAAGAAAATTTCAAAATACTTATTATTTTGCTGATAATTTCGTTATTTTTAAAACTATAGGATCAAAGATAAAATTATTTTTAAAGGAATTTTAATTCCTTTAATCTCAATCAAATGCATTTATAACGGTCGGCTTGTTGCGTTTAAGATATTTGAGATTTAAGCATTATATCTCGACTCGTAAACTTTCGAACGCCATTTTTAAACTGCTATATCTTTAGAGCTATTCATTGCACATAAGGAAAAATAACGCCAAATATTTATCATTTTACAGGTTTCTTTTTTGTGCTACACTATTTTTCCAGTAAATGTTATATTTTTCAGTTATCTACGAAAGATTGTCTTGAAGTGTCAGTTTTTCAATTACCTCAATATTAAAAATGTCCTAAATGGAAGGGGTTATTAAAGCAATAACGTGTAAGTATAATCAACGCCACGCGTTTATATGAAATTAACAGGAAGTAAACAACTTCAATAAGTAATTTAGTACACGCTATAAGACATGAAAATAACATTGGCAATGCGACTTTGTCGTTCGCAGTATTTATAGATTGATGTAACTAAAACTTGGCAGTGTCAATATGCAATAAAAACAAACCACCGTCCATGAAAAAATATTGCTCTAACAATCTGTAGTTCGCCATTGAAGGTTTCGCACACGGCGGCGATCTTATACATAATCTTACGTTTCGAGAATCCAAATTTAGCTCGAACCGAGGTTCGGCAACAAAATTTAAATTTATATTTGCTTGCATCATAGTTTGTTTTTAAATGTTTTACGAATGATTCTGGCTGGACCTCTGTTTCATTTCTGTGTAGATTATGTTTAGTTTCGCTTCGAAGTTAATTATTTTTGGATTGTATTAAACAAACTAAGCAGAACCTGACAGAAAATTCCATAAAACGATATAAATAAAAGTAACTGAATCTATCGCATATTTATTTTGGCCGCTAATAAATTATTGTAATTTGGAGTTTATAGTAAAGATATAACGGAGATATAGTAAACGATTTTTTCAGCAAGATTTGTAGTTATATAAAGTTCTTCTGTTAAACTGACATATTTTATTTAACATCATTTATCTATGCATCACTAGTAAAAGCTACACAATAACATTGTTTCATGTACTAATAAAACTTCTAAATTATTTTGAGGGCATTTATCGACAACAATGTAAACTGAAAGTGTATAATTGATAGCAAACTTTAACAATTTTTAATTTAAATTATTAAATTCACATGCACATGTCGGTATATTTTCTATTTCAAAATTAATAAATACTTTGCACACCTATGAATCAGCTATAAAATAGATTGGTTGCACATTTTTATTACAGTAACAAAACTAAGCGAGGAAAGTCTAAGTTGCACACAAAAAGAGAAAAACTTACCGAAACTGTATAAGACGTGAGAGAGGGCGAAGTGCGATACGCCCTTCTGGTCGTGTAAAAATCGGATTCGTAAACCATTTTATCGGTGTAAGGGGCAAAAAGGCGACGTGGATTTGGTTAGATCGGCGTCTCGAGATGTTATGAACTGGACTGAAGTATAATCTAGCAGCCTGGGATTTTAACAGTCATATTAACGACGCCTTCAACCACGTCCAAATCTATTTATAAATTGTGAATACGAATTCTGATTTTGACTTTTATTTTTAATTCTTAATACTATAGTAAGCTATTTACTTCTAGATTAGTTTGATAATTTAGCAACTGAGTAGTAGTAGGTTTGTTATTCATAAAATGCTTGGAGAAAAATATAGAAGGAAAATATTCAGTCATGAATTCCTCCCACAGAATTAAAGATGCCAGAGTTAGTGACCAACGTATTTGTTTTGGTTTGTAATGTCGATCAATAATTTTAAAACATATTTTTTTAAAGCAACTTTCTTATATTTTTATAATTGTTGTTCTTGAGAATGTTTTTTCCGGTAAATAGGGGATAATTAAGTTATTTATGAAAGTTTTACTTACTCTTTGTGGAACTGAAAAATCTACTTCAGAATGTCTTTATAAAATGGAGGGGGAGCTGAAATTTTTTACCCATTTTATCGATTTAAAAAAATTATGTATTGTGAGACAGTATTTAAGGATTTTTCTAAAAAAATATAATAAGTAGAGCAAGAAAAGTCGAAAAATAAATATATACGTTATTTTTTTCGATGTTCTCATAATCAAGTATCTTAGAGGAGTTAGTTGGAACGTAAAACCAATAAACTCTCCTAAAAAATCGGGTAAAAAATGGTATACCGCATTTTTTACCTAAAATTTGATTTTCTATCAGGTTAAGTGATTAGTTTTTTAATTTTTTTGTCCACCCCCTAGGAGGGGTGTGAACAACACACCTAAGTAAAAAAAACAGCTATTTTTAATCGGTAAACTTTATTATATACCTGGTGACCCCTTTTTTCTATAGTTTAAAAAATAAAATTCTGAAATTTGGGAAATCAAGTATAGGTATCGGGGCGAGCGTAGGTGCGTCTTTACTATGTACATACTTCGGTATGCGATGTAAAGCAACGACAGGCGCAGTTAGTACTTGGATGGGTGACCATTCCAACGGAAACCGCGTCCTCGCCTCACACATCTTCCAGCGGCTTGTATATCAGTGTATGCGCGGAAGCTATACTACCTTAGGCGAGGGTTGTATAGGAGATATACCATCCTTCGGAGGGGATGTAAAGCCGTCGGTCCCTTGTCTATTAAATGTTAGGCAAATAAAAGATTCCTACTCTTCTTAAGGGAAGAGGTTCGGCAAAATTCCTGGAGGTGCTCAAAATGACGCCCACCCGTTTCAGAACACTTGTTCACTCTTCGAATAGTTTTTCTCATAACACTTGATCGGAGTTATATGGATTCAAACGTATTTAAAATTTTATTTTGTAGTTTTTCTAATGTTGCAGACGGCGTTGAGTATACTTTGTCCTTCAGATAACCCCAAAGATAAAATAAAGTGAAGGTAGGTTAGGTCTGGTGACCTAGCAGTCCAGCTAATAATTCCATTAGTAGATATTACCCGGTTGTCAAACTTTACACTAAGGTAGTTTCCCACAAAACCAGCAGTATACTGCGGTGCTCCATCTTGTTGGAAGTGCATATTTTTGAAATCTTCCAAGAAAAGTTCATCCAGTTCCTTTTCTATTTCATATTCCAAAAAGCTTAAGTAACGCGCGCCGGTTAGTGGTTCTTGAAATAGCATGGAACCAATAATTTTTGTACCGAATATTCCAGCACACACATTCACTCCAAATCTATCCTGATGGCTACCTTCAAACATTTCGTGACTATAAATCTGTTCTCTGCCACCTCAATATTTTCAGCGTTTCGTAATGACTCTTCTAGAATTTTAAAATACTGTCGGTATGGCTGACGACGGTCGGAATATCTTTCATAATATAGACGTGCGGCCGCATGGGCATTTTTCTGACATTCACCTTAAATTAAAAGTAAATCTATCTTTTCATTTTGTGTATATTGAATCGTAAATTGTATCTTATTTTGAATAAAGCACCTAATTATAAATTTACAAATAATAAATACGGCTCTACTTCACTCAACAATAACGTTTTGACAGATGATGTGTGCAATTTTTCATCTGTTTTTCATGGCTTACTGCAAGATATGGACATACAATTCGAAACGCTTTTACAAAAAGCTTAATATTTATTTTAATTTATATTCAATTTTTAATCGGGAAAAACCAGTCTAAAGCAAAGCCACTCTATCTGATAAAAAAATAAAACATACAGAGTACTCTTTGAAAAATTAGTGTTATGACAAATTGAATTTCCGTGAAATGGAAAAATGTGAAAAACATTTCTAAATCCAAGCAAATGAACAAAATAGGAAAATTTCACATTTAATTTGTTGAGAAATACCCTTTTATTCAAATTCAAAGTCTACTTCGACATTTTTCTGCACTGTAAAAAGCTTTGGTAAGTAACAGTTTTTTAGCAGTAGAAACATTTTTTTTTAAATTATAATTTTTAATATTTAAATCTAATTTATTATACAGAACCATACTAACATAGTAAAGATTAGATTTATAAAGTTCTAATATGTGAAGTGAGTGTTGCAAATTTTCTCTGTGGTGTAATATTCATGTGGTGTAATCTGAAAGATAAATAATTTTTTTTTTTTTTTGCAAAAATTTATATTTTAATTATATACACGCAGCGCAAAGTTAATGTGCATATTGTTTCGATGTTACCCGTCAATAATAGGTGGTCAAATATTTTTTTTATTAATTTATCAAAAATATTATCTTGTGGTTTTGTTTAGATAATTTTTCAAAGAATTTTGATTTTTGTTCAGTTGGAATAGGACAAAGTTAAAGGCAAGGCCCTTTTGGCGTACCGATGTAAAATTTTACACGTGTACATATAAAATTTTACACCGTTTGGACATGCTTGAATTACTGACATTTTCATGAAACTGATTCAGTTCGTCTATTCAGTAGGCATCATCAGGTTCATATTCCAAGTTTCATTGGAACCAATGCCACGAACTCGGAGCAAGTATATCAAATGTGGTACATGCGCATGGATCTTCTGTTCATTTCAGTGTAATTGTTCGCCATCATTTACATGTGATTTATTCTAATCGTTGGATAGGTCGCAGAAGAGTTCAGCAATAGCCAGCAAGATTATTTTTGTGGGGTGATCTTAAAACCCTGATGTATAAAACTCCCTAGATCATCATGCCTAAAATGGGATCTGCCTTCATATCTGCGTACAACTTCTGATGTTCTGTTCCGTGTTGCTGGCTAATCGGCGTTTCGCCTCACATTAGCCTGTTAAACAGTGACCGAGCTCCGCCTTGTATGAATATCTGTAGTGATGGATAGGCAATCCTATGTATGCCATTTAACAGTCTTATTGCTTAATAAAAATTCGGTTTCGCTTCCTTTAATTCATTAGATTAACTATATATGTAAAACTAAACGATACAGAAACGATGTTTTTTACAGCTAGTTTGGAAATAGAATAAATTTTGGTGGGCACATTACACCATACTCGAGCAAAATGTTAATCAAACAACTCGTTATAATTGCTGAAAGTCTCATAAAACAAACTTATAACGAAACTTAAAGAAAATTGCTAGTTCTTGGAATAAAGAAAAGCCAGACTCAATTAAAATTGTACATCTGTTGTTTAGTTTCATTTGCAGAAGCTTATATCATCTTTTGCGGTATACATTTCCATTTAACTTTTCATTTAAAGCAACCAATTAATCTAACTTCACAATCGTGGAAAAATTGTATTTGAATTTCGAAATTATGTTTATGGGTCAGGGGCTGTATAATATTATTCTGTGCTGGATTGCAGTTGTTTACATTAAATTTAATTTGGCTGAGTATGTTGAAGACGTTGTATTTATAGTTATTTATTAACTTGATACGAACCCATTCGATGTATTTCGTATTTGAATGTCAAATTTTTAGTCATTACAATCTTACCTCGTATGAGTCGTATGTCTTAGGAATCAGTTGGATATAGGCCAAGTTTTATAAATATCTACCTATTGTTGTCATAAAAGATGGTAAATCAATAAAAGAATGATTTGCAAATAGTACTTCATTTCCATTATGGCATGGGTTGTAAGTTTATAAAGTATTTATTTTGATCGTCTTCGGGTCGCAATTTAAGTATTTAATAATATTTTATTTATTTATTTAGATAGAACAGGTAATCAGTTACAGGATTGGGAAATAGTTCTAATAATACATGAAAATTACAAATATGTATAACAAATGTACAGCATATTATTATATGTGAAAACAAAAAGACAAAATGCAGATTCATAAAAAAATACTGTTATTATATTATTACTAAGCTATGGATACTCTTATATTCCTTTTACACGAATAATACATTTTTAATTGAGGCAAAACTACAATTAAATACAAGCTGCCATTAGTTTCAGTAAAAAAAAAACTGGTAATAGGGAACGACCAGACAAACAAAAAAAGTCTTATATAACGTAGGGTTTAAAGTCCATAGTTTTGCAGAAAAAAATTTCAAAAAATTAATTAATTGTTAATAAAATTGGTTAGGAACTTCTTGAACATTGAGGTAGGCAAAGTATTCCAGAATAGAAATGAAAGTTCAACCAAGTTCAAGTTTAACTCTATTGTATGCTTTGCCGGTTGTACATCTCCCTAATTGGCATAAAACTTTAAAGGCCTGCCGCCCTTGTGGAATGTTGAGGTATGATTCAGACATTTACGTATGCTGCGATATTCGGGAATAACTGCTTGCAGTGTTGCCAGTCGTACAATTTTAAAAGTATTTATACAATTATTTTCTGTTGTATACCTGCACTTTTTTAAGTAATAAATTATACTATTATTTAGAATTACCATTTTACACCATTTCTATTAAATTAATAGTAAAAGGAACTCGGTCCCTTCACTCCCTTCTATTAAATGAGCAAAACTAGATGAAATTTTGTAGTACTTTACAAACCGGTGCGCCGCGTAACTCTGTTCTGTCTGTATTCTGAATAGTATGGAGCCATTATAAGTCACAAAATAATTTTTTCACTTAAAAAGTTTAGGTTAGGTTTTAAAATATTTTTCCTAACTATATTTAATGAATAAAGTTTAATTTCCGTTAAATACTTAATTAATGAAAAGGAATTATTGCCCTTTCGAGTTTATCCAATACACACAATAACATATAAGTACCAAAACTATCATGATTTGTTCAAAAATACAATGAAATATCGCCACTGTACCATGTGAAAATCTCATACATCTGACAGCACTGGTCAATCAGTGAGGATTAAATTACCCCTACCATTATCAACGTGTCCAAGCCCTAGAATCTCCGGATTATGCAGGCCGAATCGAATTTTGTAGGTAGATTTTGAGAAAACACCCAAGAAATGAGGATTTTTTTAAGCGACCTGTGTTTCTCTAATGAGTCATGTTTTACCAGGAACGGGGTGTTTAACTTCAAAAATATGCATTATTGGTCAGATGAAAACCCGCATGTAAGAAGGCAGGAATTTGTGGTAATGAAATAATTGGACCAACAGAACTATCCAATAGATTAAATGGTGAGATCTATTTAAATTTCTTGCAATGAACATTGCCATAATTGTTGAAAGATGTATACCTTTGGCGACGTGCAGACGTATGTGTTATATGCACGATGGTTCACCAGTGCATTTTTGTCTGGCGGTTCGAAATACATAATTTCCTCAACGATGGATTCGACGTGGTGGACCGGTTGGATGGCCTGCTAGGTCACTCGACTTAAATCCAATGGAGTTTTATTTTTGGGGACATCTTATATCGCTTGTTTACAGTGATCCAATTACAGCTACACGTTTTACTGTACATACAGACCATAAAAAATGATCTTAATTTCCCCAAGACATTTCGAACAATTTATGTGAACAAACAACACTGGTAATAAGTTATCATTTGTTGTCTGTCACTGTGCAATTTTTTTTTCATAGAAAATTATTTTATTTCGCTCATTTTTTTAAGAACCAAGAAGTCGGTACCATTTGTCTCCTTTGTTATCCAAGCCGCGGATGCTGACACCGGCGCCCGGCTCAAGAACAAAAGCTTTTTTCCATTTTTATAATTTTTTTAAAACTCACTACTTTTTCCATTTTTATAATTTTTTTAAAACTAAGTGATGAACATCGTTGATTCCCCATAAGGCAGAGGTTCTCAAACCTTTTTTAGAAATTATTGACCTAGGTCAGTTTTTCCAAAGTGCTTCTAGAGGAAAAAGTTACATAGATTTTTGCTTGTCTGGTCGTTCCCCATTACCAGTTTTTTTAATGACATGAAACTAATGCCCTGTATATCAAACTCATTTTGTGGCCTCCGTATCAATATGAACAAAAGAAATATTAGAGTCAAATTGGGATTTTAACGTGAATTGTCTAGTTAGGATAGTTTTTTATTTGCTCAGTTGTTGCAAGGCCACATTATGACCCTTCAATAACTCTTTTAAACCAGTGTGCATAAAAGACGATTGAGCCTAAGTTGCTTAACGAGGAAAAGAATTTTTTATATAATATTGATCAGATAGCTATTTTAGTACCAAAATTTAAGAAAAAGCGAATGAAATATTTTGGATTAGAAAGCCCTGGTTGAATCTGATTTTGGTTAATACCATAATAACCGTTAATGATATTAAATAGCGCCACTGTAAATATGTGATATTTACAGTGAAGGATTTGCGCAAAATTGTTTCCCTAACGCACCGCAAAGCAAGAGCACGACTAGTTATCATGACTATTAAATTGTAAGAAATGGCGTATGCGCCAGTGAGACATAAAATTCTATTTAACTAAGGCAACATTTCCCTATCTAATCGACTCTTCATGTTCAACAGTCTACAAGATTCACCCCGTATACTATATTGCTTAGAAATTTTCACACATGGAGGAAGACATATCACAACTAAGGAGCTAACTATTCGAATTAAAGTGTAATATTGACTACGGAATTCTCACGTATCCAGCAGTCTGCATAATTTCTTACAATTTGGAAAAAAACATAAAAATTATAAATACAATCTCAGTTACGTCATAGTTACCATGAGAAACCGCAAGTAATTAAAATTTGATCCTTGTTATTAGACGCTAAAATACAAGTTATTTTTAAACATGGCTTATTCAGAAATAATTGAATAGAGAGCTGACAGATTTTATTCAATATAAATTTATAAATGATTGTTAATATTTTTTATAATTCCTCGACTCTTCAGCCTTTAGGCTATAATCAATAATTTGCATAAATGCAAATGAAAGCTCTGAACTTAATACTGTAATTTGAAAGTGTATTCAGCAAACGAAAGGTTCATTTATAACTATGTTCAATAATTATTAATCATATAGATTTAAATTACTAAATCTTGTATTTTCATACAGGGTGTAAAGAGAAAAACTGAAGTTCACAATGATAGATTTGTTCTACTTTTGTTTAAAAATTGAACAAATCATCAAATATAAACATATTTTATAATATTTTCCCAAAACACTTCACAGAAGAATATGTGTGTTATACAAGAATATGACATGCTGTAATATACAATGAGGGTGACAGTAATATCAGCGAGAGAGTAATTATTTACATGAGAAGTCAATATACTTACAAATTAAATACAAGCAATAGTATATTGTTTTATATGAGGTAAAAGTGACATTTTTTGTGTCGAGGACGCATTGATAGACGAGCGAAGCAAGAACAGCCGAAACACAAAAAATAGCATTACTCCACATATAACAACATCCAATTTTTTCTTCAAAGATCAAATATGAATTAATTAAATACTGTAATTTTATCTTCAAACACATTTAATAAATGAGATTTATTGCCGCTCAGATGTATCAGAGAAATGACAGTTTTAGTTCGCGAAATTTTTCATAACAGTCGTGTTTTTTTTTGATATTTGAAGAAAAAAATAAATGAGCTCGATATGTTACAATAATAATAACACAATATATATAAGTGCAATGGACAGATCACATTCATTTTGTCTCTTTTCATTTAATATTACCTAATAGAATTGGCTTCGTGTTTGCAAAAAATCAAATGATATTGCCTAATACAGTAGCGGACTGTGATATTTTTTTTCACATTGCTACTTGTATTTACGGGACTCCCAGGGCATACAATATAAGACACTATACAAAATTATTGTTCTAAAAGAATCACAAGGGGCGAGCGTAGGTGCGTCTTTACTATGTACATACTTCGGTATGCGACGTAAAGCAACGACAGGCGCAGTTAGTACTTGTATGGTGACCATTCCAACGGAAACCGCGTTCTCGCCTCACACATCTTCCAGCGGCTTGTATGTCAGTGTATGCGCGGAAACTATACAACCTTAGGCAAGGGTTGTATAGGAGATATACCATCCTTCGGAGGGGATGTAAAGCCGTCGGTCCCTTGTCTATTAAATGTTAGGCAAGTAAAAGATCCCTACTCTTCTCAAGGGAAGAGGTTCGTCAAAATTCCTGGTTGGGGGTAGCTCGTCTACAGGCGTCGGTGTTAGGCCTCAGTAGCGGAAATAGGCCGACGTTAAATAAATGTATATCACAACTCCTTTTTCAGGCGCCTCCTTATTATTATTTTTTTCGCCCCAGAAAAATAAAACAACATTCTTTTATCTATTTAATCTTTAAAAAACAATCAAAAACAAAAAAATTACAGTGGGCAACAGGTAACCATAAAAAAGACAAATAATACTCCTAAAACTCAAGTTTCAAAAACACAACTAAAAGCAAAAATAACAGGTAACAGAAAATAAACAAGAAGGATGAGCTTAATATTAAATCTAAGTTCAAGTTAAAAGGCTAAGCAGGTAGATAACCAAAGTTGGTTTACTTTATTTATTTATCAATGGTTAATTACGAGATTTGGGCTGTATATGTAAGGTTTAATTGATCATTTAACAAATTATAACCATTGTTATTACTTTACTTGCATATTTCTCAGGATTCTAGGATAATTAATTTAGAGTCATAATGTACAAATTATGTGTTATTTAATTCAGAGAAATTCTGATTATTTTCTAAGCAGAGATTTACGAACTATGATTCTGTTTTTTGTAACCTATAAATAAGTTTTCTTGGTGTCGCTTTCTAAAAGCAAATAGTTCCAAAGTCCATAATCCATGACACCGAGGTCCCCCCTTAAATGCAGGGCTCTAGGTTGTATCTATAAAAAATAAAATACCACTTTCAAATTTTCTTGTAATAGTATACGAAAACCTCACCACTCCAGGATAACACACCGCTGGGCAACCTACGTCTATGCTGGGGGGGTTGTGAAATGCGTTGTCGCATAGCGTCGATACATGAAGTGCTTTTGCCTCCCTTTTATGTTTTATTTCTAGAATTGTTCTTTTGAATTAACTGGAATAGACACAAATAAATCACCGTATGCAATTACAAAAATAATATAGATTATAGATAGAATTGAAGTGAACCAAATAAAATAAATAAACAAAATGAAGACTGTGAAAAGAAGAAAAAAAAAAGGAAACTAAATTTGTCGTGACAAGATTTTGATCTCGACGTTAGATTTTTGTTATCTGAGAATATGTGGAAAAGTATAAATATAATATATAATATAAATATATATATTTTTATGTCAAATTTCCTTCTTTTTCGGTTGGTACAGTTCCTTTACCAAAAACACAAAAACAGAGTTATATTCACTGAAACACAATTTTCTACTTAATTTGTTAGAAATCCACAAGGTTAATCACTTTAAACTTTTAGATTTCCATTCTCAAGAATTCGATTAGACAGATAAAAAACTAAATTTCATTCATAGTTAAAGAAATTTGGGCGTGCTGACGTAGTAAAATTGACGTAATAACAGTTCGTAAAACAATTTAGAAAAGGCGTGTAAACGCAGTAATATTGTGGGTTGTTGTTTATTTTCGTTGAATATGCATTGAAACATTTAAGTAAAATTAAAGCACGTGTTGGCGTAAGACACACCATAAATGATTTATGTTTGTAATTTTAGCTACAAAATTTAAACAACTTAAGGACGAACATAAAACCAATTTTCCTAAAAAATTTATCTTTTTGTCTCTACATTCGCGTATCATATTGTGATGACAAAGTCAATATAATTTCGTTATTTTTATGTTTGGGAATAGTAAGATTCATGTATAAGTCATCAATTTCCTCCAACTCGCCGATTTCCTCTGATGGTTGTTTTTCAACATTAGAACAGTTTTCGAACTCGTGACAATTGAAGCATAAAATGGAGCATTTTATTCCATGTTTGCGACAGCCGCATCTTTTATTATCACAACCAGTTCCACAGCTGAAGCAGATAGGGTTCAGCAAACAAAACAGAAATTAATTCTTTTTAGGCATTATTTCGGTTAGATGGTGTTTCCAGCGTTGTTCAGCTGCTCCTGCCGTTGGTGGTTCTCAAAGAAGAACTGCGCGCGCGCTCGAGACCGCGTACCATAAGATCTGGCCCCCCATAATTCAATTTTTTAAATTTCAATAATTTAAAATATTTATTTCACTGACATTATTTTCAAATATATTTCTAATAATTATTTTGTTCATGAAGCATAAAAAAAAATTTTTCTTGAACGAAAGCTGTAATTTTTAGAAATTTTTTTATGTAAAACAAGCAACAACAATTTTTCAAATTAATTGAATAATGAAGCATAAAAAAATGTTTCTTGCACAAAAACGCTAATTTTTAGCAATTTATTTATGTAAAATTATTGTTTAAACAATTTGTTTTTCAACAGCCCGAACCTTAGACGGTTAATCAAAGTTCCCTTATTTGATATTGCATTGAAATTACCATTTTTCATCGCTCTCAACACTTCATTTCGATAAACAATAAAGAATTCGTGACATTTACGGAAAAATCGATCTTCAAGAAATCTTTGTTTTGGTTTTTCCCATTTTTGACAATGTTTTTCCGCACTAACATATCATTTTTCTACGCCATCTTAAAGTAGAGGTTTCAACGAAAAAAAATCCGTCCTGAAATGTTCAAAAATCAAAACTTTGTTAATCAACTTTTTTTTTATTGAAAATTAGACCTTTTTTCCAAATTAAATTCGCATAAAAACAAAAAATAAGTATTTCGCTTCAAAGAAATTACAACTTACTTGAAACATAAAGATGTACATTTTCGCCAAATTTCATTAAAATCGAACCATTTTTGTGCGAGATGAAGACAAATAATAAAAAAATTGGTTTTTGGCGTTTTTCTCGATACTTTTGAGGTTACGTTGAAAAATTATTTAAATAAAAGTTGTAGATCTTTTAATTATCTACAACTTTTGCGTTTAACTTTTTTCGATTAGGAGCTCAAGTTTTTCTGTAAATCGTAAAAAGTCACGTTTCACCCCTAATAACATACCCTGTTCCACCCCCACCCTACTTCTGGTAATTTGTTGGGGTCCAATCGATTTTTCCCCATTTATATAGCATTAATGTTAAATTTTCTGACCATCCGTATTCTGCTAAGATTTTTTTTTTTAAATATTGCCAGTGGACTAATATTTATTCAGCATAGTGAAAATCAGTTTATGTGAAATGCACATTCGATTTATTCTCATCTAACTACCCTGCAAATCGTACTCATAACATATTGTAAGGCGTGTTGTAGATACGCAGAATTATTCTAAAACTGTTCCAGAATCAGTTTTAGAATAATTCTGTTTCTACTTGAACAATAAATCAGCTTATACTTGTAGATAGGGGCGTAGCACATTTTAAATTGATATTAAAACTTGCAATTCATTATTATTTGTACGATCGTTAACTGGCGGGCATGTAACGAAACCTGGTTCTATTAAAAACTGAAAATATTCTGTATGTTTGGCATTACTTATTTGTTAACGCCAAACTATACAACTGGGCGTTTTATGATTTTATTACTATTATCTTTATTTCATCTTAGAACAGTGAATCACATATAAATCAATTTATCCGAGATACTAAATGGTAAACTTTCAACCGCCTCTATTCAGATGATTCGCTAAGGTAGAGACACTGGTAAAATAACAACTTGCCTAGCTATAATTCAATGAATGCTATTCTTGCGCGACATATTTAATTGTGTTGGATATCTGCCACTTAATAATGACAATAATAACTGCTGAACACATAGGAAACATTTTAACAAATAAAATGTGCGTTAAAATGTGTGGATCGCGGATCTCAAAATAATGTGTATTTAATATAGCAACTACGAGCAAGGCTCTTCTGAAACCTCTTATTCCATTTATCAAGCCTTGTTAATGAAATGTAAACTCCGTTCGAACTTGCATAATTTTGATGGAATGTAAATGGAAGCCTTATTTTGAGATTTTGTTTATTTTGCAATAATATTTGTAAAACTGCTTTGCTATAACAAGGTCGAGCAACATTGATACCACGAGGCACATTAAGCAGTGATAATATAATCCTCCGCATATCTGATTCCTTCGATAGAGATTGAATAAAGATTAACCAAAGTTAAACAATGGTTTAATTTAAAAACAAATGTTTGTAATTTGACCGTATTTTATTATACATATACAGTGTGTTCCATCTTGTTTAGATCCACCCCTATAAAAAGTTTATTTAATGTCCAATTTAGATAATTTTTTTTTAAATATAGATCTTTGCATAGCGCATCTTTGTGTTATATTAAATTTTACAAAACATAATAGCGTGGCCTCCTATGGTTCTTTTTCGGGTCAGAAAATGGTGAAATCTTATTAGTGGTTATTTTATTAAGATTAAGATCTGCATTTTGAATCCAACATCAGTCGTGAATTGCGATTATTGTCACACAACACAAAATCGCAACACCTAGTAGAGAATTTCATCAAAAATCCCAAAAGCTGGATCGCACAAAATTGCAATTTAAAATAAAAAATTACACGGAGTAGCAGTGTTGGCGAAAACTAGTACGAGTAGAGGAAGTTAGCCGTAGGTCGGTCTCCCCCCACCACTTCACCTTGGCCTTGACCGCACACCTGTGGTCGTTGTGTTCACGGTTACGGCGTCCCCTTAGCCCGGCATAGCAGTTGCCGTGACCTTGACTTTGACCGTGCCAGTTGGGTTTCGGCTTCAAGGTCGGAGTGTTTCTCTTACCCAGAACGATCACTTGCGGTGACCTTGGGCTTGGCTTGAATAGGTTTCAAGGACGAAGCTTCCTCCTTGCCAAGCAACTTGACCTCTAAAACTATATTTGTTCAATACGTATGCAATAAAATGTGGTGGCGTTTGATATTATGTGACGTAGCATACCTTTTCTATAAAATAGTGAAAGGAGTTAATGTGTGGTCATTCTTAACGTCAATTTCCTTGAGTAAAGAAGCAAAGATGTATTCTAACTACAACTAACCAAATGAAGTCTCATAAAAGAACACTGCAACATAGAACAAATTCATGTGTACGGTTGGCGGATGGTATAGAAATTGTCCGAAGTGCTTTCAAATATAGAATTATAACTTACCGAGTGCACAGTGATAATGAGAAACTTGACTATATTATATTTTTCAACGAAATTAGACATAAAATATTGAATGTACTAGAATAAATACTGTTACTTCATAAAACAATGAAAGTAAACATGACAACGTTTACCAGCTACATATTACAAGCACAAGAAATAGCTGAAATTAAATCGTTTAATACTTCTAAGAAAATTTTAGATCAAGGTGTGGATTTAGACAACGCCCTCAATACTTTTATAGACGTGATGGTTACGCAAACTACGGAGTTTCAAGAACGTTATTTTATTTGGTCTATTTTTGTCATGGTTTTCCTTTAGAACAGTGCTGAATGTGTTTCTGGTTTTATGTTAACACCTGGGGGGGTATTTGTAAAGAGCTTAACCAATTCTATATTGCTTTCTTTAAGGTCTGTTACCTCTTGTTTTAGCTGTCCCATTACATTTTTAATGAGGTCTTTTACTATGTTGATGAAATTTATTCTAATTTCATCCTGCAGATCTTTATTTGTCTCTTCCAACTGAACTATTTTTCCACTTAGCTCAGTATAATTATCTTTACTTAAGTACTTTATTGTAGAATTTAGTTTTGATAGTTCTTAATTTTGGTTTTGCAGCTTCTGGTTTTCTAGTATCAGTTTTTTATTTAATTTCAGACACTTTTCATATTCAAGTTCACATTCTGAACAGAAAAATTTCAGTTTTTTTTGGTCAGATTCATACATCGGTCTTCGGTAGATGATAATGATGAACATTCACTACATAGTCCTTTTTGGCACAAGTCACATGCATGTAGGGATTTTGAGTTAGGGGTACTGTAGCAGGAATATACGGTAACATCGCCAATTACACAACTAGCAATTCCATTTGCGTAGCCAGGGTTGCTAGCGCATTTATTATACACCCTGATGCCCGCATCTTGTGAGGGATCAGTAATCCAGGCACTGTTTGTCGTGACGTGCCTCTTGTTCGGCTCGCTGACGAGTAGCACGTCAGCGTTATACTCCACCCTATGTTGATACAGGAGGTCCTGGGCTACCCGGCTCCTGTTAAGGTTAATTTGAAGATATAATAATAATAATAAATCAGTTTATTCTGTAAAATTAGAATAGGCCAGGTGACAATTTGTTGAATTGGTGTAAAACCTGACCTTTGTACGATCATACATCTTTACAAAATACTTAATATATCATCACAAATTAAAAACATATAATGTCTATACAGAAGGGTCGGATAAGTTAAAAAATACATATAATGCATATATAGAAAAAATATATATAAATAAATAAGAACAGAACAAAGTACAGCGGCTAATAATTAATGGTAAGTTGTTCCGATTTTAAGAGTTGAATTATTTTTGCTTTAAAGTTGTTTGGACTCAGTATTTTTAGATCGGATGGTAGTTGGGTAGTTGGTTATATATCTTGGTTGCTTGGTATGTGAAATTCTTCTTGAAATTCTCAGTGTGATGTGCTGGCACTGTTAGTGTAATGTCTCGATTTCTAGTTGCTACTGAGTGCACATCTTCGCGTTTCTCGATTTTGTTTAATAAGTATTCTGGTTTTTTTTTGAGACAATCACATTATGCACCATACAGCATAGATGTAACCACTGTCTTTGTTTCATGTTCAGCCATCCCACTTGCTTGATATATAGACAGACAGATCTGTTCTCTGTAGGGAACATCTTGCGCATACCATATACAGGCGTTTTGAACATTCTGTATCCTGTGTGTGTTTCCTACTTTGAGGGAGGGACCATACACGGAGTCGCAATATTTTAATTTTGACAGTACTAGTGAATCGCTTAGTTTGATTTTGGCATCCTTTGGTAAGTTGACTTTCAAGTGGTACAGACCTCTTAAACTTAAATATGCTGAGCGACACATACTTGACACTTGTTTAGTGAAATTTAATTTGTCATCCATAATAAGGCCGAGATTCCTAACATAATCGCTGAACTTTATCTCATTGTTATTCATCATCAGTTTGAGACCATTGTTGCGTAACTCGTTTCTGTTTTTTTTCACTACCAAAAAGAATTGCATCTGTCTTATTGATATTTAACTGCAATCCATTTTCAAGTGTCCACTGCAAAGTGCTGTTTAGATCATCACTAATTTTTTGGAAAGCTTCATGGCATTTACTCACGTTAAAACTTAACATGAGTTGTAAATCATCTGCATAATAATGAATACAGCAAGATTCAATTTTCTGCTCAAGATCTATAATGAAGACGTTGAGAAGTAAGGGTTCAAGTATAGATACTTGTGGTACCCCCGATTTAATAGTACACTGTTTTGAAAATATATGTGTGTCTTTCTCGCTAAGCTGAACAGTTTGCTTACGCTCTGTTAGGTAGCTTCTGAACCATTCCCACATTATTCCTCTAACTCCATAGTAGTATAGCTTAGACAGTAATAGCTCATGACTTACACTGTCAAATGCTTTTGACATGTTTAATAGTACGAGCACTGTGATCATGTTATTGTCAGTTGCTGTTATGATATCATCATGTATTTTCAGTAGTGCCGTTGTTGTGCTGTGGTGTTTACGGAAACCTGAATGGGCTTTGAGAAATATATTGTGTGTTTCTAAATAGTCTGTCAATTGTTCATGAACTACTCTTTCCAGAACTTTTGATCCAGGTGGAAGGATACTAATTGGTCTTAAGTCTTTAAATTCTGTAGAATCTTCTTTTTTTAATGGTGGAATAACTTTTTTTTCCAGGGAGTAATTTATAATGTGACTAAGTTCATTGTTGCAGTATTGTAAGCACATCTTTATCATATGTATTGTGATACCATTCATTCCTGGAGCATTGGACTTTATGCTGTGCACTATTTTTCCTATTTGTTGGCGATCGACAGGTTTAATGGTAAAGTCTTGGCGTTCTGCTATGTAATTGTCATAGTAATAGTTATATAGCATTTCTTCACAAGAGATGTGTCTGGTGCAGTTTATGAAATGATCATTTATTACATTAGCATTGAAATTTTCACTGGTTGCTATGCCGTTACTTTTATTGTTGCTAACGAAACCCCATTGTCTCATTTTATTCCAAAATGCTTTAGAATTTCATGTTCCGTTTAATCGTATGTTCATAATACTTTTTTCTTTTCGACGTTGACGGTTCTGTTAGTGTAGTTTCTGATTTGGCAGTAATATTGCCTATCTACTTCTGTCATTGTTCTTTTATACTTTCGATGGGCATTGTCTCGGTCTCTTAGTATCCATTTTAGGTTGTACGTCATCCAGGGTGCCTTCGTTTTTTTTTTTTGCTTTTTGGTATTAGAGGTGCATGAAAGTCAATTAGGGATAAGATACAGGAGTTTAGCCAATTTACTTTGTCATCAGTATTTTCTAGTTGGTATACACGTCCCCAATTCATATTTTTGGCATCTTCAGCGAATTTATCCATTTCGATATTCTTATAATTTCTGCAGAATTTTTGTTCAGTTATCTCCTCTTGGTCAAATTCCAGAAAAGCATATTATATGTCATGGTCAGATAAGTGTGTGATGCATCTTTGGTTCCAGATTCGATTACATTCCACTTTTTTATTTACACATAATATATCAATGAATGACTCGGTATCTGCTGTTATTCGAGTAGGGTGTGTTATGATTTGTTTCAAGTCAAATATGTCTAGCATTGAGATTAGTTGTTCTGTGTTCGTGTTTGTTTGCAGCTTGTTATTATTTAGATCCCCCATGCATATTATGTAATCAAATGCTGTCGATATCTCTGCAAGACTATTTTCTACCTTCTCCAACGATGTTTGCATGCTTGGTCTATATATCACCCCAGTTGCCATTGCTCTTCCTTTGTGTATACAATGAATCCACAGCTGCCCGATTCCTACTTCAATTCCAGTTATTTCATTTAAGATTTTGCCTTTTAGTGTTGACTTAGAGTATATGAGTAGCCCACCTCCTCTGCTATGTGTTCTGTCAATTCTAGCTAAGCTGTAGCCTCCTATCTTCAGTGTGTTGTTCAAATCTTCATTGGTGAGCCATGTCTCACTAACAGCTAGTATATCGTAGTTTTCTTTTTCAATTAATTTTTTTGACCCGACATACTTTATTTCTGATGGATCTAATATTTATGTGCGCAACTTTGAGCTTATGTACACCCTCTTTATTTTGCAGCTTTTGTTTTTTCATAATTGCTGTAGTGTTGGTGTCTGATAGTCGATATTTTTTTATTTATTATTTAACATTCTCTTATAACATGGACAGTTTTTATCCACAGCTGTGTGGCCTACATCGATACCCAGGTTGAATTTGCTATTTGCTTTTGTACAATTTATGCATTTTAGAGTTCTAGAATCACAGTCTTTGTAAGTATGGCTTCCTGAGCAATTTGAGCAGCTTAATTCTGATCTACAGTCTTTGGCGAAATGGTTATAACCTTGACATTTATAGCAACGTAGAAGACTTATGTGATCAAACACCCTGCCTCTTGACCAGCCTATGCATAATCGTTCACTTGTTATTAAATTTTTGTGGATTAGAGAATCAGTTTCTATAATGAGAGTAACTTTTTTAAATTTATTTTCAATTTTTTTCATTATTTTCATATGAAATTCTTCACCTTCGTTTACACTGTTGTGCTTTACTATTTTTTTTATTGTGTCTTCGTCATTTTCCTCTATATCCTCCGCACTAATATTCACCACTTTTATTTTCGGTTTTTTAATCCAGGGGCTTCTATAGTGTAATTGTTACCCATTTCCTGTCTTAACTTATTTTGTAAAAAGCCTCTCTCAGTTATGTTTTCACAGCCTATAACTACTGCTCCGTTCGACACTTGTCTGAACTTTGATATGTTAATTCCAATTTCCGCTGGGTTTACTTTTTGTTTGATTTCACTTTTGGTTTGTTCCCTTGCTTGGTCTTTGTGTGGTTTAACCACGAGAACTCGTTCTGGTTTGTGCTTTACTGCATTTGGATAACCATTCATTTCTGGTAGATTATTTTTCGATTCTGCTTCTTTTAATTTAGCTATCAATTCACTTTTTTCTTCTTCTAGTTTTTTATTTGCCTGTAAATATATCCCATTTTTGTCTTATATCTGCTGTATAATTTCGCTCAGTAAGTAATTTTCCATTTCTAGGGAAGTGAGGTTAGTCACATGTTTTGAGTTATAGGTTATGGTCTTTAAACAACAAATAACTCTAGTTTCATCAACTCTTGTGTAACTTTTTCTTGTGGAGCAGCTATTTTGAAACATTGCTCCACATTTTACACAGACACTGATTTGATTAGCCTTCTTGTTTTTACAACATTTAAAGAAATTTTCGGGAGGATCGCCCGCGCCATCCTCACCTGCCGCCATTTTCTACACTTTTTCTCTGACCGCCATCAAAATGATTGCAGCTACCCTCCACATGGTCCTTGTCACCACACTTAGGACACCCAGGTTTAGCCTTGCGGGCCTTAGTCAGAGCTCTCCTAAAATTGTCACATTTGCCACTTCCAGCTTTATGGCCGGCCTTGTTACAGACCGGGCAGGATTCCTCATTTGTGCAATCTTTTGCGTTATGTCCCTCACCGCCGCATTTGAAGCAGGACTTTGATCTATCCGGACCATCGCACTCAGCTGCTACATGTTCCGATGACCAGCATTTAAAGCACCTCTTGATTCTAAGACGTTTTTCGATCGTACAGTTAACCAGTCCTACCCGAAATTCCTTATCCTGCAGGAGTATATTGGCATCAGCTTTGTCAATCTCCTGGGTGGCCCTGGCGTTTTCGCGTGGCTCGCTGTGTCTAACGGTCTTCCCATCCAAGGTTTCCCAATTTAGATTGGATTGCCTCCATGACCTCTGCCTCGACGGTGTCGGCGTCCAATCCTCGGATATGCAAAGTCTCCAGATTCTCCTCCGCCCCTACTACCCTAGTTTTGATTTCGTTGCCTTCGGTCAAGATCTTATTCATTCCTTCCAAGGCTACTTTATCTTTCTCAGTCGTAATAAGCAGCTTGCCATCCTTGGTACAGCTAAGCCCTCGTATGGCCTTAGTGTACTCACTATCCTTGAGTAGACCCTTTGCTTTACCCAAAAGGGTCTTGTACGTTGTACCGCTCTGCTCGGCAATCAGCGCAAAGGTATTGTACTCCCTTTTCTTCCCCTGCTTAGTGAGGGCTTTGCGGGGTTGCTGGTTTGTATATATCACCACCCGGGTGTCTGTGGCGTGGAATACAGCCTCTGCCATCTTTTTAAGGCGTTCAGTACTGACAAAACTCAGATGGTGGATGGCCACCCATTTGTACTCGCCGGTTTCGGCCTTGACTTTGTGAAGGTTATCCCAAATATCCTCCTCCTTACCGTCCAGCGCGATTCTTATAATTCTCGTGCTCCCGGCTTCTCCTTGTGCAAGCCTCGACCACAGCCTGGTGGTTAGTTCAATCACCTTTAGCGCCTCAGTAATAGTACCGAGTTCGGAGCATCTGTCCTTATACATTTTCTGTATACTTCTCTCCATGTTGCGGTCACCAGGTTCCACCAGCACCACTTTGGTGACGAACTCATTAGTATCGATGAGGTTTCCGACCGTTATCTCGGTGTTCTGGAACAAAGAATTGTCCCATGATTGCTGTGCCGCGCTGACCCATTCTTCATAACTGGTGATTCCCGTTAAGGTGTTAAGTTGTCCTGCTGCACTTCACGCCATGGTTTGTATGCCGACTTCTCGTGTTTCTTTAGGTGTCCCGCTAGTTTGGGTATCAGTATCATGCTTGGGCACCATATTGGACACAAATCGATGGCTGGTGAACCACTCCTTTACGGATGTGCCATCTAGGACGTTGGCCTACTTGCGCAGTCTTAGCGCTATCTCCTTTATCTCACTCTTCGTATTACTATCGATTTTCCACTCTAGGTCATTAATATGCTTCAAAAGCATTTATATTGATTCAGTGATGCTGAAGGCAACAGGGCACTCAATTTTCTTGACCGCCCCGCTGTCTCCCGCCTCAAAGGATACCTCCATTAACTTTCTCTTGTTTAAGCCTTCACTGAGAGAACTACATCTTTCAAGCCTGCTCACGAGATTGAGCCGGCTATGCTGATCACGCTTGCTGCTAATCGTCTTATTAAGAACGTCATCCCATATGAGATCGATTTCTTTTACATTGCCTCCTGCACTTGTTTCAAATCTGCCATTAGGTGTAACCGACACCCTAGCCTGGTAAACCACTGGAGGTATCTGGCAGTCATTGGATGACGACCCGCAGCACCCTCGCCCCGTGCCGGTACTGAGGTATCCAACGTCTGCACCGTAAACAATTTATCAATTTCCTTGTCCGTCATAGTTATATCAGTTCGCGACTATTTATATAAGAGGTTTTCCCCTCTGTGCTATCCTGTTGGTCCGCGGGAGGTATTTTATTTCCCTCCTACCCACCGGCAGAGCCGGTGAGGGCATTCCCCTATCCGCCACCCGGGGGACGCGGAGGAGGTTACAAGACATATTACTTAAAATGAGATCTAATAGTCTGGTTATTAGCGTTGAGTACATTATTTTGTTGTTTTAGATTAAAAAAGTTCATAAAATGCAGCAGGGAATTATATTTTAGTCTGGGAGTTTTTGAGAAATATTCAGTGATGTTAAAGTCGCCGATAATGAGAATGTCGGATCCATACAGGTCATATAGTGATTCAATATTATCAAATAAACACTCATAATCATCACAGGTAGCGTCAGTGGGAATATATAAAACAAAAATAAGAAAATAGTGATTACATATTTTTAATTCTTACGCCCAGTATATCGATGCCCTTGAGATTATTAAAACCTGGACATAGGGAACGAACGTCAAGTAAATAAGTGTTGTATTTAATTTTAAGCGCCAGTAATACTTCACCTCCTCGCGTTTTATTACAAGCTTGAAAATCCCTATCAGCGCGAAATACATCATATACATTTATATCCAACAGTTCGAAATTTGACAATCCCGCATGAGCCCATGTCTCGGGGAGAGCAATACAGTCATACTGGTCAAAGGGTGAATTAGTAAATAACTCATTCTTTTTTGTCCTAGTCCACGAACATTCTGATAATAGAACGACATAAAATAAGAGTTCTTAGCCATTGCTTTATCAATGTTTATAAATGTTTTTGTGGACAGCGCATGGTCGGAACTTAAAGGAGCTGATTGCTACCGAATACCTAAAATATTATTCCTGAACTTTGTAAGATTTTGTTGAAGGACGAAGCAATTTTTATTCCATGCTGCATGATTAGTATTAATTACTGAGTCTTTATTGGCCTTATTGAAGGTTAGGCAGTTGATACAACAAAGATCTTGTGATTTACACTCTGAGATGTTATGTTTTTGGGAGTCAGTAATATCACAAGAAACAACTCACAAAAATTCAAAGAATTAGCTGCTGAAAGACTCTCTGATAAGTATATTGTTGAGGAGTTGGCGACTCTACACCCGCGTGTGCATGAAGTCACGGATGAATTATTAGATGCTGAAACTGTCCATAATTTTCTAATGTCACAGAATAAAAATGTTATTGTGTCTAATAGTGAGTGTAAGGTTATATCTGTGTCACATTTAAAAAAAAACAACAATAAATTTCAGGCTATCCTTCAAGTAGATAAGACTACATATGGTAATATATTAGAGCAGGGTAAATTATTCGTTGGCTATGACTATTGTAATATTTTTGATGCTATTGAAATGAGACGCTGTTTTAAATGTTATGGTTTTTACCATCTGTCAAATAAATGTGTCCTCCAGCATGTGATCTGTCCGCGTTGTTCCCAAAAACATAACATCTCAGAGTGTAAATCACAAGATCTTTGTTGTATCAACTGCCTAACCTTCAATAAGGCCAATAAAGACTCAGTAATTAATACTAATCATGCAGCATGGAATAAAAATTGCTTCGTCCTTCAACAAAATCTTACAAAGTTCAGGAATAATATTTTAGGTATTCGGTAGCAATCAGCTCCTTTAAGTTCCGACCATGCGCTGTCCACAAAAACATTTATAAACATTGATAAAGCAATGGCTAAGAACTCTTATTTTATGTCGTTCTATTATCAGAATGTTCGTGGACTAGGACAAAAAAGAATGAGTTATTTACTAATTCACCCTTTGACCAGTATGACTGTATTGCTCTCCCCGAGACATGGGCTCATGCGGGATTGTCAAATTTCGAACTGTTGGATATAAATGTATATGATGTATTTCGCGCTGATAGGGATTTTCAAGCTTGTAATAAAACGCGAGGAGGTGAAGTATTACTGGCGCTTAAAATTAAATACAACACTTATTTACTTGACGTTCGTTCCCTATGTCCAGGTTTTAATAATCTCAAGGGCATCGATATACTGGGCGTAAGAATTAAAAATATGTAATCACTATTTTCTTATTTTTGTTTTATATATTCCCACTGACGCTACCTGTGATGATTATGAGTGTTTATTTGACAATATTGAATCACTATATGACCTGTATGGATCCGACATTCTCATTATCGGCGACTTTAACATCACTGAATATTTCTCAAAAACTCCCAGACTAAAATATAATTCCCTGCTGCATTTTATGAACTTTTTTAATCTAAAACAACAAAATAATGTACTCAACGCTAATAACCAGACTATTAGATCTCATTTTAAGTAATATGTCTTGTAACCTCCTCCGCGTCCCCCGGGTGGCGGATAGGGGAATGCCCTCACCGGCTCTGCCGGTGGGTAGGAGGGAAATAAAATACCTCCCGCGGACCAACAGGATAGCACAGAGGGGAAAACCTCTTATATAAATAGTCGCAAACTGATATAACTATGACGGACAAGGAAATTGATAAATTGTTTACGGTGCAGACGTTGGATACCTCAGTACCGGCACGGGGCGAGGGTGCTGCGGGTCGTCATCCAATGACTGCCAGATACCTCCAGTGGTTTACCAGGCTAGGGTGTCGGTTACACCTAATGGCAGATTTGAAACAAGTGCAGGAGGCAATGTAAAAGAAATCGATCTCATATGGGATGACGTTCTTAATAAGACGATTAGCAGCAAGCGTGATCAGCATAGCCGGCTCAATCTCGTGAGCAGGCTTGAAAGATGTAGTTCTCTCAGTGAAGGCTTAAACAAGAGAAAGTTAATGGAGGTATCCTTTGAGGCGGGAGACAGCGGGGCGGTCAAGAAAATTGAGTGCCCTGTTGCCTTCAGCATCACTGAATCAATATAAATGCTTTTGAAGCATATTAATGACCTAGAGTGGAAAATCGATAGTAATACGAAGAGTGAGATAAAGGAGATAGCGCTAAGACTGCGCAAGTAGGCCAACGTCCTAGATGGCACATCCGTAAAGGAGTGGTTCACCAGCCATCGATTTGTGTCCAATATGGTGCCCAAGCATGATACTGATACCCAAACTAGCGGGACACCTAAAGAAACACGAGAAGTCGGCATACAAACCATGGCGTGAAGTGCAGCAGGACAACTTAACACCTTAACGGGAATCACCAGTTATGAAGAATGGGTCAGCGCGGCACAGCAATCATGGGACAATTCTTTGTTCCAGAACACCGAGATAACGGTCGGAAACCTCATCGATACTAATGAGTTCGTCACCAAAGTGGTGCTGGTGGAACCTGGTGACCGCAACATGGAGAGAAGTATACAGAAAATGTATAAGGACAGATGCTCCGAACTCGGTACTATTACTGAGGCGCTAAAGGTGATTGAACTAACCACCAGGCTGTGGTCGAGGCTTGCACAAGGAGAAGCCGGGAGCACGAGAATTATAAGAATCGCGCTGGACGGTAAGGAGGAGGATATTTGGGATAACCTTCACAAAGTCAAGGCCGAAACCGGCGAGTACAAATGGGTGGCCATCCACCATCTGAGTTTTGTCAGTACTGAACGCCTTAAAAAGATGGCAGAGGCTGTATTCCACGCCACAGACACCCGGGTGGTGATATATACAAACCAGCAACCCCGCAAAGCCCTCACTAAGCAGGGGAAGAAAAGGGAGTACAATACCTTTGCGCTGATTGCCGAGCAGAGCGGTACAACGTACAAGACCCTTTTGGGTAAAGCAAAGGGTCTACTCAAGGATAGTGAGTACACTAAGGCCATACGAGGGCTTAGCTGTACCAAGGATGGCAAGCTGCTTATTACGACTGAGAAAGATAAAGTAGCCTTGGAAGGAATGAATAAGATCTTGACCGAAGGCAACGAAATCAAAACTAGGGTAGTAGGGGCGGAGGAGAATCTGGAGACTTTGCATATCCGAGGATTGGACGCCGACACCGTCGAGGCAGAGGTCATGGAGGCAATCCAATCTAAATTGGGAAACCTTGGATGGGAAGACCGTTAGACACAGCGAGCCACGCGAAAACGCCAGGGCCACCCAGGAGATTGACAAAGCTGATGCCAATATACTCCTGCAGGATAAGGAATTTCGGGTAGGACTGGTTAACTGTACGATCGAAAAACGTCTTAGAATCAAGAGGTGCTTTAAATGCTGGTCATCGGAACATGTAGCAGCTGAGTGCGATGGTCCGGATAGATCAAAGTCCTGCTTCAAATGCGGCGGTGAGGGACATAACGCAAAAGATTGCACAAATGAGGAATCCTGCCCGGTCTGTAACAAGGCCGGCCATAAAGCTGGAAGTGGCAAATGTGACAATTTTAGGAGAGCTCTGACTAAGGCCCGCAAGGCTAAACCTGGGTGTCCTAAGTGTGGTGACAAGGACCATGTGGAGGGTAGCTGCAATCATTTTGATGGCGGTCAGAGAAAAAGTGTAGAAAATGGCGGCAGGTGAGGATGGCGCGGGCGATCCTCCCGAAAATTTCTTTAAATGTTGTAAAAACAAGAAGGCTAATCAAATCAGTGTCTGTGTAAAATGTGGAGCAATGTTTCAAAATAGCTGCTCCACAAGAAAAAGTTACACAAGAGTTGATGAAACTAGAGTTATTTGTTGTTTAAAGACCATAACCTATAACTCAAAACATGTGACTAACCTCACTTCCCTAGAAATGGAAAATTACTTACTGAGCGAAATTATACAGCAGATATAAGACAAAAATGGGATATATTTACAGGCAAATAAAAAACTAGAAGAAGAAAAAAGTGAATTGATAGCTAAATTAAAAGAAGCAGAATCGAAAAATAATCTACCAGAAATGAATGGTTATCCAAATGCAGTAAAGCACAAACCAGAACGAGTTCTCGTGGTTAAACCACACAAAGACCAAGCAAGGGAACAAACCAAAAGTGAAATCAAACAAAAAGTAAACCCAGCGGAAATTGGAATTAACATATCAAAGTTCAGACAAGTGTCGAACGGAGCAGTAGTTATAGGCTGTGAAAACATAACTGAGAGAGGCTTGTTACAAAATAAGTTAAGACAGGAAATGGGTAACAATTACACTATAGAAGCCCCTGGATTAAAAAACCGAAAATAAAAGTGGTGAATATTAGTGCGGAGGATATAGAGGAAAATGACGAAGACACAATAAAAAAAATAGTAAAGCACAACAGTGTAAACGAAGGTGAAGAATTTCATATGAAAATAATGAAAAAAATTGAAAATAAATTTAAAAAAGTTACTCTCATTATAGAAACTGATTCTCTAATCCACAAAAATTTAATAACAAGTGAACGATTATGCATAGGCTGGTCAAGAGGCAGGGTGTTTGATCACATAAGTCTTCTACGTTGCTATAAATGTCAAGGTTATAACCATTTCGCCAAAGACTGTAGATCAGAATTAAGCTGCTCAAATTGCTCAGGAAGCCATACTTACAAAGACTGTGATTCTAGAACTCTAAAATGCATAAATTGTACAAAAGCAAATAGCAAATTCAACCTGGGTATCGATGTAGGCCACACAGCTGTGGATAAAAACTGTCCATGTTATAAGAGAATGTTAAATAATAAATAAAAAAATATCGACTATCAGACACCAACACTACAGCAATTATGAAAAAACAAAAGCTGCAAAATAAAGAGGGTGTACATAAGCTCAAAGTTGCGCACATAAATATTAGATCCATCAGAAATAAAGTATGTCGGGTCAAAAAAATTAATTGAAAAAGAAAACTACGATATACTAGCTGTTAGTGAGACATGGCTCACCAATGAAGATTTGAACAACACACTGAAGATAGGAGGCTACAGCTTAGCTAGAATTGACAGAACACATAGCAGAGGAGGTGGGCTACTCATATACTCTAAGTCAACACTAAAAGGCAAAATCTTAAATGAAATAACTGGAATTGAAGTAGGAATCGGGCAGCTGTGGATTCATTGTATACACAAAGGAAGAGCAATGGCAACTGGGGTGATATATAGACCAAGCATGCAAACATCGTTGGAGAAGGTAGAAAATAGTCTTGCAGAGATATCGACAGCATTTGATTACATAATATGCATGGGGGATCTAAATAATAACAAGCTGCAAACAAACACGAACACAGAACAACTAATCTCAATGCTAGACATATTTGACTTGAAACAAATCATAACACACCCTACTCGAATAACAGCAGATACCGAGTCATTCATTGATATATTATGTGTAAATAAAAAAGTGGAATGTAATCGAATCTGGAACCAAAGATGCATCACACACTTATCTGACCATGACATATAATATGCTTTTCTGGAATTTGACCAAGAGGAGATAACTGAACAAAAATTCTGCAGAAATTATAAGAATATCGAAATGGATAAATTCGCTGAAGATGCCAAAAATATGAATTGGGGACGTGTATACCAACTAGAAAATACTGATGACAAAGTAAATTGGCTAAACTCCTGTATCTTATCCCTAATTGACTTTCATGCACCTCTAATACCAAAAAGCAAAAAAAAAAACGAAGGCACCCTGGATGACGTACAACCTAAAATGGATACTAAGAGACCGAGACAATGCCCATCGAAAGTATAAAAGAACAATGACAGAAGTAGATAGGCAATATTACTGCCAAATCAGAAACTACACTAACAGAGCCGTCAACGTCGAAAAGAAAAAGTATTATGAACATACGATTAAACGGAACATGAAATTCTAAAGCATTTTGGAATAAAATGAGACAATGGGGTTTCGTTAGCAACAATAAAAGTAACGGCATAGCAACCAGTGAAAATTTCAATGCTAATGTAATAAATGATCATTTCATAAACTGCACCAGACACATCTCTTGTGAAGAAATGCTATATAACTATTACTATGACAATTACATAGCAGAACGCCAAGACTTTACCATTAAACCTGTCGATCGCCAACAAATAGGAAAAATAGTGCACAGCATAAAGTCCAATGCTCCAGGAATGAATGGTATCACAATACATATGATAAAGATGTGCTTACAATACTGCAACAATGAACTTAGTCACATTATAAATTACTCCCTGGAAAAAAAAGTTATTCCACCATTAAAAAAAGAAGATTCTACAGAATTTAAAGACTTAAGACCAATTAGTATCCTTCCACCTGGATCAAAAGTTCTGGAAAGAGTAGTTCATGAACAATTGACAGACTATTTAGAAACACACAATATATTTCTCAAAGCCCATTCAGGTTTCCGTAAACACCACAGCACAACAACGGCACTACTGAAAATACATGATGATATCATAACAGCAACTGACAATAACATGATCACAGTGCTCGTACTATTAAACATGTCAAAAGCATTTGACAGTGTAAGTCATGAGCTATTACTGTCTAAGCTATACTACTATGGAGTTAGAGGAATAATGTGGGAATGGTTCAGAAGCTACCTAACAGAGCGTAAGCAAACTGTTCAGCTTAGCGAGAAAGACACACATATATTTTCAAAACAGTGTACTATTAAATCGGGGGTACCACAAGTATCTATACTTGAACCCTTACTTCTCAACGTCTTCATTATAGATCTTGAGCAGAAAATTGAATCTTGCTGTATTCATTATTATGCAGATGATTTACAACTCATGTTAAGTTTTAACGTGAGTAAATGCCATGAAGCTTTCCAAAAAATTAGTGATGATCTAAACAGCACTTTGCAGTGGACACTTGAAAATGGATTGCAGTTAAATATCAATAAGACAGATGCAATTCTTTTTGGTAGTGAAAAAAAACAGAAACGAGTTACGCAACAATGGTCTCAAACTGATGATGAATAACAATGAGATAAAGTTCAGCGATTATGTTAGGAATCTCGGCCTTATTATGGATGACAAATTAAATTTCACTAAACAAGTGTCAAGTATGTGTCGCTCAGCATATTTAAGTTTAAGAGGTCTGTACCACTTGAAAGTCAACTTACCAAAGGATGCCAAAATCAAACTAAGCGATTCACTAGTACTGTCAAAATTAAAATATTGCGACTCCGTGTATGGTCCCTCCCTCAAAGTAGGAAACACACACAGGATACAGAATGTTCAAAACGCCTGTATATGGTATGCGCAAGATGTTCCCTACAGAGAACAGATCTGTCTGTCTATATATCAAGCAAGTGGGATGGCTGAACATGAAACAAAGACAGTGGTTACATCTATGCTGTATGGTGCATAATGTGATTGTCTCAAAAAAAAACCAGAATACTTATTAAACAAAATCGAGAAACGCGAAGATGTGCACTCAGTAGCAACTAGAAATCGAGACATTACACTAACAGTGCCAGCACATCACACTGAGAATTTCAAGAAGAATTTCACATACCAAGCAACCAAGATATATAACCAACTACCCAACTACCATCCGATCTAAAAATACTGAGTCCAAACAACTTTAAAGCAAAAATAATTCAACTCTTAAAATCGGAACAACTTACCATTAATTATTAGCCGCTGTACTTTGTTCTGTTCTTATTTATTTATATATATTTTTTCTATATATGCATTATATGTATTTTTTAACTTATCCGACCCTTCTGTATAGACATTATATGTTTTTAATTTGTGATGATATATTAAGTATTTTGTAAAGATGTATGATCGTACAAAGGTCAGGTTTTACACCAATTCAACAAATTGTCACCTGGCCTATTCTAATTTTACAGAATAAACTGATTTATTATTATTATTATATCTTCAAATTAACCTTAACAGGAGCCGGGTAGCCCAGGACCTCCTGTATCAACATAGGGTGGAGTATAACGCTGACGTGCTACTCGTCAGCGAGCCGAACAAGAGGCACGTCACGACAAACAGTGCCTGGATTACTGATCCCTCACAAGATGCGGGCATCAGGGTGTATAATAAATGCGCTAGCAACCCTGGCTACGCAAATGGAATTGCTAGTTGTGTAATTGGCGATGTTACCGTATATTCCTGCTACAGTACCCCTAACTCAAAATCCCTACATGCATGTGACTTGTGCCAAAAAGGACTATGTAGTGAATGTTCATCATTATCATCTACCGAAGACCGATGTATGAATCTGACCAAAAAAAACTGAAATTTTTCTGTTCAGAATGTGAACTTGAATATGAAAAGTGTCTGAAATTAAATAAAAAACTGATACTAGAAAACCAGAAGCTGCAAAACCAAAATTAAGAACTATCAAAACTAAATTCTACAATAAAGTACTTAAGTAAAGATAATTATACTGAGCTAAGTGGAAAAATAGTTCAGTTGGAAGAGACAAATAAAGATCTGCAGGATGAAATTAGAATAAATTTCATCAACATAGTAAAAGACCTCATTAAAAATGTAATGGGACAGCTAAAACAAGAGGTAACAGACCTTAAAGAAAGCAATATAGAATTGGTTAAGCTCTTTACAAATACCCCCCCAGGTGTTAACATAAAACCAGAAACACATTCAGCACTGTTCTAAAGGAAAACCATGACAAAAATAGACCAAATAAAATAACGTTCTTGAAACTCCGTAGTTTGCGTAACCATCACGTCTATAAAAGTATTGAGGGCGTTGTCTAAATCCACACCTTGATCTAAAATTTTCTTAGAAGTATTAAACGATTTAATTTCAGCTATTTCTTGTGCTTGTAATATGTAGCTGGTAAACGTTGTCATGTTTACTTTCATTGTTTTATGAAGTAACAGTATTTATTCTAGTACATTCAATATTTTATGTCTAATTTCGTTGAAAAATATAATATAGTCAAGTTTCTCATTATCACTGTGCACTCGGTAAGTTATAATTCTATATTTGAAAGCACTTCGGACAATTTCTATACCATCCGCCAACCGTACACATGAATTTGTTCTATGTTGCAGTGTTCTTTTATGAGACTTCATTTGGTTAGTTGTAGTTAGAATACATCTTTGCTTCTTTACTCAAGGAAATTGACGTTAAGAATGACCACACATTAACTCCTTTCACTATTTTATAGAAAAGGTATGCTACGTCACATAATATCAAACGCCACCACATTTTATTGCATACGTATTGAACAAATATAGTTTTAGAGGTCAAGTTGCTTGGCAAGGAGGAAGCTTCGTCCTTGAAACCTATTCAAGCCAAGCCCAAGGTCACCGCAAGTGATCGTTCTGGGTAAGAGAAACACTCCGACCTTGAAGCCGAAACCCAACTGGCACGGTCAAAGTCAAGGTCACGGCAACTGCTATGCCGGGCTAAGGGGACGCCGTAACCGTGAACACAACGACCACAGGTGTGCGGTCAAGGCCAAGGTGAAGTGGTGGGGGGAGACCGACCTACGGCTAACTTCCTCTACTAGTACGTTACTGATATAATTAAATTTGAAGTAATCCTAGCGGGAAAATATTGTGCGGATTGAAATAAAGATATGTTACAGAAAAGTTATAGAAGCAATAAGAATATTTAAGAAAGTCGCTGAATCTAATAAAAGTAAGTAAAATTATTTCCAGTAATAGTTATTAACTTAAAGGTTTAAATTTTTACATCGTGCGTCCTCAGTAACAGCACCGAGTACCTAGTGCATTTACCTTCGACCTTTGAATACTAGATTAGATGGCAGCACCAAACTTGTTTAAATGCATTCCATTTACTAAGAGTACTGATCTGACCGGAGTTACCTACCTGATTGAGATTCCCCCCTCACCCCTAATTTTCTCAACAAAAAATCGGTTACTAGGTAATCAGAAGTTATAAAAAATTCATTTTCATATTTTGTTTCAAACGAAAGGCTGAATTTGATTTTTTTAATCAGTTAAAGAAAATTAAACAAAGTTAACGTCTTCCAACTCGTCACATTCGCAGGTTTCGTCACTTATTTCTAGAGTTTAAATATTATCATCCTCATTGATGTTTTCGTCTTCATAATGTTCCAAAAATATTGGAAGAAACTATTTTTACTCCGGCGGATCATCACTCCAGTTTTTGCCAGAATGCTATCAATAAATTTTTGAGGCTGTCCAACTTTTTTTTTAAATTTTGTGACCTAAGGGTAGCTCAGGTATATGCACTTGAGCAATTCATTTTCGGGATTTTAGCAGTGACTCGAACTTCTTTGATACATCATCAGTGCGATGATTATTTCATACCTAACTTGTTTTTTTCATTCTCGTGATGTGGGATTTATTTTTCTTTTTCGGCTCACCTTCTAGAACCTCCATTATTATACTATTATTTACCATAAGTTAAGTTCTCATAAAGCAGTGTAAACTATGAAATGCGCATTAAACTGTAATATATTTGCCGATGTACTAAATTCAGTATGCTTGTCTTTCGGACAAAAGGCGGTTTGGTAGTCTAATATCAGTGGACAAACTGCGCTTTGCATGTCTAAGCACGTTTCGTGATGTGAATTACATATGACTTCATTCACTTTGAATGTCCAGAATGGCATGAATATAGGCAAATGTTATTTAGGAAGCTAGCGACACCTATAGTTGAATTATGGAAAAATTGGACAAACAGCGTCTGCTTCTCAAATATTGATTGAAATCTGATTTTACCAATAGAGAAATATTAAAACTGTAAAGAATATTGAAAGTCAATAAATATTGGTATGCCTATATTGTTTTCCCCATTCAACGGTTCGATCATGCGGTTATGCTCCGGAATAATCTGCTGGAGTCAGAACAGTAACATTGTTATATGCTGCCCTCTAATGAAGAGAGATGTAATTAGTCTCTGGTCAGAGTGAAGGCAGACCTGTTTTAGTTGCCGGCGGGTAGGGTGACGCAATCTCTGGGCCAACTGATGAACCACCATTTAGCACCTAGAAAACTACAAAAATTTCTAGTATATTCGATGGGTTCTGGAAGGAGATTCGAGTACGTTCGAACTGCGTATATAAAAAGGTGATAGTTCAGTTCAGTATACAGTACAGTTCTGTTAGGAGAGTTTTATATTAGACGAACAAGTGATCAGATGAAATAAAGAACAGTAACATGTTGTGATTTAAAGTAGTGAATTTATGTTAGATTAAAGTTATTATTAGTTGTGTTATTTTTAAGGATTAATTATTGTAATTTAAGTGATTAATAAAGTAGTGGTTAGTGAAGATTCTTGTTGTGATTTATTGAACCTACGTACAGAGTGTTTATTGGAGAGTGTAAATACATAACAAGATTTTGAATCAAATAACTGTTCCGCGGAACAGTTAGCAAGTACCTGTTATAATATAACTTTTAAATTGTTGTTTAATGTCATTCTCAATGAGGAACATTCTCTTTAATTCTATCCGCCAGAGTGCACCAGCTGTACTCGGTTGTTTGTCTGTCAATGTTAATACGAAAAAATATATATAATTTGTATCAGGGAGTTGGAATAGAATAGAGTAATAAAGTGGGCGTGACACTGGCCCCGAAATAAATTTATTTACCCACTTGAAACAACCGTATCGATAGTATGCGACAAGAAGTGGGAAAATAGTTCCGCTGTCGTCCTCAGCTCCATATATTCAATTGAATGTAGTATACCTAACAATTCAAGTAGCGGCGTATACGGATTATATATCTAGTCTATTCCAACTCTCTGATTTGTATCGATACAAATGTGGAACAATCCAAGCCAGTTCCTAATACACCCAATAGATGACGCCATGCGTATTCGTTTTAACGACATTCTCAATTTGTATCCATATAATATATGATACAAATTGAGAATGACATTAAACTACTGTTTAAAAGTTATGTTATAAATTTTTGAATTGTTTAAATTTCCCGATTTCTGAGAGTTTCCTAATCTCTTATTGGTAAAAATTAGCCAAATTGATATAAAGAATGAGGAAGAATCCAACCCAGTTCCTAATATATCCAATAGATTACACCATGCGTACTCGGTTTAAAGTCATTCTCAACGTGTATCATATATATAACCTTTAAATAGTTTAAATTTCTCGATTTCCTAGAGTTTCCCAATCTCTTATTCGTAGAAATCAGCCAAACTGATCAAATGGATTACGGTAGTTGGTAACTTTGTTTACACAAAGACATATTTTTTCGTATTGGCATTGACGGACAATAGTTAACCATCCTTGCGGACAAACAACCGAGTTCGGCTAGTGTACTCTGACGGATAAAGTCAAAGAGAATGTTCCCCATTGTGAATGACATTAAACCGGGTATGCATGGCGTCCTCTATTGGATATATTAGGAACTGGCTTGGATTCTTCCCCATTGGTTGCGTTCATCGCGGTGAGCGATCAGGTTACCACGTGATGAACGCGGCCATTATCAACCAAGGATTGTAAACAATCCTTGATTATCAACTAGATTTTATCCGTTCAGAAACTTCACTAGGTAAAAAATTCTCTTTGGTAAAAAATGTCACTGTTCAGTAAGTCGGTGTGTTTTGTTGGCACATTATTCTGTCATTTTTTAGAGGTGCTAATGTGAATAAAGGCTTCAATTTCCTCGTCGTCAGACGCTGATGAATCAGAACAGATTTCACAATAGGCAACAATTTCAATAGATTACTTTAAACAACTCAACAAGCCTTGACTATTAATTTGTGGAAGTAATGACAGTGACAGAGCACACGAGTTCAACAATCACACCCGTTCAGTAACTGCCAGAGCCTTATGAAATGAAATAACACCATCTAGTCGTCGGGCGTACTTCCTGAACGTCCTCCAAGATAAAAAGAATTTACACGCTGGGCGGAACTAACCTCAAAAACTTCCGAAAATTGAGCCCAGTTGAAAACTTTTTACTTTTTTTATAGAAATGGAATTGTTCGTAATGAATCGGTAAGCAAATAGAAGGGTAAATATTGATAATAGATATTGTATTATTATATTTTTAGGCATGGTGATGAACAGCACGAAATAACCCAAGAAGAGGAAAAGCGCAAACTAGACAAGGTTCTTCAAAAAATCGAAAGAAATAAGAAGTTAAGGAATAATCAAAAGGAACGGGAAAATAAAATAAAACTAGCAAAACAGAGAACTTTAGAGTCGAGAAAAATCAAGCGAGAAATTAAAGCTAAAATAATACCTATTCCACAAAATGCAGATGATGAATTTATTGACCAATCAATTGAAGATGAAATTATAGGCTCTGAAGAGAATACAAACGGCAAAAATGTTTTTACAGCAACTAAAAAACAGAAACTCAATATTGGCGACTTAGAAGGGTTTACGGTATTAGGATCAGAAAGTTTTGCAAAGAAGAATAAAGTATGTAAACAAATATTTTACATTTTCCTCTAGTAATAACATTGTTCTCTTTCAGGTGAAAAGAGTTTTACCCAAATGGCTTTCAAATCCTACGGTCATATCAGTAAATTTACAAGATCTTCATACAAAAGTATCACAAGTAAAACTACTTGATAAAGAAATTCGCAAACTATTAAAGGCTAATGGTATAAATTACTTCTTTCCTGTGCAAGCTGAGGTAATTCCATGGCTATTGGAAACACATAAACATGCAGATATAATGTTTCCTCGTGACATCTGTGTTTCAGCTCCTACAGGAAGTGGTAAAACACTAGCGTTTGTTTTGCCTGTTATTCAGGCTTTAAAAAGGCACTCTGTAAGAAAAATAAGAGCACTCGTCATACTACCTACCCAAGATCTAGCTAGTCAAGTTTTCAAAGCATTTAAACTTTATTCGCAAGATACAAATATTAATGTGTGTTTAATAACAGGACAAAACCCATTTACCACTGAGCAAAGCCAGCTTTTATGTGACAGTAAGTTTGTTTTCAATTTTTTTTTCATAAACCATATCCAGAAGCGCTTTAGAACCTAAATTAATATACTTAACCTCTTCGCCATCATGAATGTTAATCAGAATTTAGTTGGTCCAAAAGTAGAACAGTTGGAAAGTTCCGTGTTCAATATCTAGCTGTACCAAATCAAAAATCTAGCCGTACAAGAGCTGGGTCGAACCCTCTGCAAATGGATTCAAATCTGAATCATCGAAAAAAATTCGAATCACGGATACTAGGTTCGGATCCTTTTTGTAGAAAAAAATGATTCGAATCTTCTTTTCGGATCACGGATCTGAATCCTCAAGTTAACCTCAAAATTATTGTTACGGTTACACTTATTATTTTCTATTTTAATATTATCGTGAACAGATTAGTACTTTGCTTGATTATGTAATATATGTATGTGATTGATTAAATAAAAACAAATTAATAAATTGCACTTTATTTTAACGTTAAGCTTAAGCTATTGAATTGGTTGGGGCGTGGTAAAAAGATCGATAAAATCGATCCCAAGTGAGAATCTTGTGGTATGCCTGGCGTGACTTGAATTTCTTTTTATCTCAGATTGTTTGCGCAAGCGATCAAGTCCGGTCGAGTAGGTAGCTTTCGAACCATTTCAAAAAAGAACTATTAATGCCTACCAAATTCAACTTGTCCAGTAAAAATCGGTGGTTAACTCTATCGAAGATCTTTGCAAAGTCTGTATAGATGGCATGAACCTGGTATGCATTCTCAAGAGCGAGTGACAGGAAGTCGATGTAAGTGAGTAAGCTTAATTCTGTGGATCTTCCTCAACGAAAGCCAAATTTATTGTCAATGATGGTAATGTCAATTTGTGGTGTCAAAAAATCAGTAACAAGTCTTTCGAATAGATAGATAGATAGATAGACATTTATTCACCAATAATAGATACATTTTGTACATTTGGCATGTCAATATAAACAACAAACAAGGGAGCAATGTATATACATATAAAAAAGCAAACACACACGTATAAACGTATAAATAAATAATACCATAAGTACATAAAAAAGAAGAACAGCAACAATATTATATTTATGAAATGTCCATTATAGAAGCAATGTCAGAAGTAATTAGAAAATTAACATAGTCAGTGAAATAAATATATCAAATACAATGTGTATGAAATGAGTCCTAATCATTTATACATATCCTTAAATAAGGAAGAGGGGAAATCAGAAAAACCACTTAATAAAAACAAGTCTAGCGATTGTTTTGCTTGTCTAAGAATTCTTTCATTGGATAGAAACCATTTCTTAGTAAGATTGCCCTTATTTCCTTCTTAAATGTGTTTGGTGGGAGGTCCCGTATGCTATGTGGTAGACTGTTGATTAATATTACGCAGTTGTAATAAGGGGAATCTTTAAACGTTGTCGTTTTATGGCTACGGATCAGCAGTGTGTTACATTGTCTTGTACTATATAAGTGTCCACTATTTAGACTAGTGAAATTTTGGGGATTATTTCTAACAAATAACAATCATTTATATATATAAATACAAGGGGTGGTGAGAATCTTCTTTTCAATGAAAATATTTCGACAGCTCTCTCTATAGTTCATGTTAAATAATAACCGCAGTATTCTTTTTTGTATAATAAAAACTCTACTACAATGCTTCCCCCATGCTTGTATATTAAAAGAGATATGCGAGAAAGCCATAGCATAATATATATCTAACAGACCAGATTCATTGAGGGTACCTTTTATTTGTAACAGTGCATAATAACATTTATTTAAGAGTTTACAATTTTACATACATGTTCAACCTGGAATACCCAAGTTAATTTGTTGTCAACGTAGGTCCCTAGAAATTTAGCGATCTCTGAAAGTGGGTTACTTTTTAAGGCTATAGGTCTTCTCATATTAAAGTTTATAAACACTGTCTTGGTATCATTTAACATGAGTTTATTTCGATCACACCATGCCTTCATACTATCAATCACAGAGTCTACTTTTCTTTCCAGTTCATTCATTGACATAGCAGATACAGTTATTGTTGTATCGTCGGCATACATTATAGTGAAACTGTCTCTTAAGTGTACTGGCAAGTCATTAATATAAAGTGTGAATAACAAGTGGACCTAATATTGAGCCTTGGGGGACTCCTAAATTTACATCGTAAGTTTCTGACAGTGTATTGTTACATTTAACTACAAGTTTCCGCCCCTCCATATATGAATTTATCCATTTCAATAGGTTTCCCCTTATACCAATATTGGATAGTTTGATTGAGAGTGTATCTTTGTCAACAGTATCGAAGGCCTTTGTTAGGTCAAAAAATATAGACACAACATATTTGCCTTCATCTAACTTCTGGTAAACATAATTTAAAAATTGACAAGATGCCGTTTCAATAGATTTTCCTGTCCTGAAACCATGCTGATATGTTGACAGTATATTTGTCTTCTCAACAAAAGACACTATTCTAACCGATACAATTTTTTCAATTAATTTAGATATTGAACTTAGGAGAGAAATCTGTCTATAATTGTCAATATCATTTAAACTGCCTTTTTTATGAATCGGTATGACACAAGCCTTTTTTAATATATTAGGGAACACACCTTGTTCCAACGATAAATTAATTGGGTATAATAAGGGATCAGCTACTACATCAATAATATTTTTAAGGACATGGGTAGTTAGCTCATCAAAACCGGATAATTTTTTGGTTTTTAGGTTAGTAACATTATCTAATAACTCATTTACAGTGACTGGAGGAATAAATATTGACTCCTCTGTATAGTCAGCATTTGTACAAGGCAGGGACATATTATAACCAAAGTATTCATTTATTTTCTCACTGGCAACAGACGCAAAATGCTCCGCAAAGTAGTTAGCAACATTACTTCCAGATATTATATTATTATTAATATTCAGAGTTACTTCCTTATTTTGATTATTTTTATTTCTACCTAAATTATTATTGTATAATCTTCCAGGTCTCTTTAGATTTGCTTTCGGCAGAACTAATTTTGTTACTGTAATAATTTTTCTTCCCAATTTTAATGTTACTTTTATATTCTTTTTTTCTGTTTGTGTATATTTTAACCGAATCAGGAGCATTTGAATGTATTTGAATAGTTTTAGAATAGCACTAAAAATGCAGATGGGTCTGTAATTAGTTACGTCTCCTTTATCTCCAGATTTGTGAATAGCTGTAATGAAGCTGACTCCAGAATTCTGAAAATAAAATAAAAGTCTAGCTAGGATAAAACTACAGTACTTATGGATGATCAGCAGTATGTTGTCAGGTCCAGGGCCTTTATTAATATCCAAGTTGCTCAATTTCTGATAAATGTCAGATATACTAATAAAGCAATTTGAAATATTCAAGGTGTTAGTTGAGAGTAGGGACGTAAGGGTCTCATTAGGCTTTTTAGAGTAAATAGAGGAGAGATATTCGGCAAACATATTTGCTTTATCAATCCTGGAACTACTTACTACTTGTTAAGTTATTATAAAATAACTTAGTAGGAAAAACACTAGTTTTGCATTGTGAATTGACAAAGTTCCAAAAACTCTTCATATTACTATGTAAAGAAGATTCCGTTAAACGAACATAGTCATTGTAACAATTTACAGTCAATCTTTTACAAGTTGATTACAGATTAGCAAAAACATTGTAGTCTTCAATGGAACAAGTTATTTTATGTCGCTTGTGCGCGTTTTTCTTAGCTAGAATGCGGCTTTTAGGCTCAGTACTCTACCAACGAGGAAACTTTTTTGATGATATCCTCTTAAGTGGAACAAATAAATCAAATACAATGTACATTATTTCATGGAATGTATCAACCATTTCATGAAGGGATCTATTGCAAAATAACTTGTCGGAAAAACTGACTTAAATAATTATTAATTGTATTGAAATCGGCTGATTTAAAGTCACTATAAAAATTATCAGAGCGAGGGTATCATTCTCATCAAAATGATTTAGGTGCTTGAGGACAACGTATAGTGGAGGATGATAGACATCTGGAGGTATTAAGACTTCATCAGATAGATGAACTGTTGTTGATTCATCTTGAGAGATCAGACTAAATCAAGGGTAACAATTCTGTATGTATGTATAGGTACATGTATGTATAGGTACAATTACACAGTAAACACAACAGTTAAGTTATTGAGTCAAAAACTCATATATACTATAAAAAACCATTTCTATTAAATAATTTTTTGTAGCTACCTTGAAATTGTTGTAGCTTGTTATAGTTTTTAGATTAACTGGAAGTTTATTAAATAATTGATGGCATTGTAATTTGGTGAGTGTTTATAAAGAGTAGTAGAGTGACGTGGGATTGTTAATACATTATTGTTTCGAGTATTATAAGAGTGTGTATCTCCCAGTCTATTAAGATTAGCAATGTTTTTATATGTATAGCACACACATTTTAAAATAAAAATACATGCAACTGTTAAAATTTTATTTTTCTTGAAAACATCCCTGCAGCTTTCTAATGGTTTTAAATTAAAAATAAGTCTAATAATTCTCTTTTGTGAAATTAACACTCTGTTTATATTTCTGCCTACGCCCCATGTAATTATGTTCAACGACAAATGGCTGTAGGCTAAGGCATAGTAAATATTTAGCAAGCCATCTGTATCAAGTACAGTTTTCATTTGTAATATTGCAAAATACGCAGAGCTTAGTTTATTGCAAACAAAGTCTATGTGATCATTCCAAGAAAGTTTATTATCGAGCCAAGTTCCTAAAAATTTTACCTTTTGTACCACATTAATATTATTATCAATTAGAAAAATCGGAGTAAGTCCTTTTCTAGAATGGAAATTTATATAGACAGTTTTTTTATCATTTAATATTAATTGATTACACTGACACCAGGTATCAAGTTCGTTGAAGGCAAGAGTAACTTTTTCAGCTAGCTCCTCAGGGGTCTGTGCTGAAACTGTAATGGTAGTGTCATCAGCGTACATTGTAACTCTACCGTTGCTGATATACTTTGGCAAATCGTTCACGTATAATGCAAATAGCAAAGGTCCTAACACAGAACCCTGAGGAACTCCCATGTGTACATCCCTCGTATCTGACATAGTGTTGTTATACTTAACCAACATCAGTTTTCTGTTGGACATAAAGGATTTTATCCACTCTAATAAGGTTCCTCGTATTCCAATGCTATATAATTTGGTAACTAAAAACTCAATATTAACGGTATCAAACGCGCACGATAGGTCAAACATTAGTGACATTACATACATTCTGCTATCAAGGTCTTTATAAACAGGATCTAATAGATAATAGGAAGCAGTTTCGATAGACTTTGTGGATATAAAACCATATGTGTCATCTAATTGTTTACTTTGTCATCAAAAATACTGACTGAGCATCTAATTTTAAAACTAAGCACCGCAATCTTTCCTGTTTAATTATCTTAATCATCATTATTTCATTTTTACCAAGAATTTTGTTGTAAAGACCTCACTTAAATCTGTAGACAAGGCTTATAAACTAGTCGAACACTACATAAACAAGAGTTATGAAATATTATGTAAATTAATAAAAATGAAATATGTAACACTTGATTTAGTACCTACTTTTTTTAGATAAGCCATTTGGTCCGTTGAGCAAAATCGACATCTTGGTATGTACTGCAGGCAGGCTTGTTGACCACATGAAGCTAACGAAAGGCTTTAGCTTGCATCATTTAGAATTTCTGATAATCGATGAAGCCGACAGAGTACTGGAAAGTGTTCAAAATGATTGGTTATACCATTTGGAGAAACACATACACCAAGAAGGTAATACTGCTGGTACTAATAGAATCATTGTTCCCAAGTTCCTACCATCAACTATTCTTCATGTTATATTGTTAATCTCTAGTTTTTTTTAGAACTGAATTCACAAACTGGAAAAATTTTAAACCTATACTCATTACAAAAAAGAAGACCGCCACAAAAATTATTGTTTTCTGCTACATTGTCTCAAGATCCCGAAAAACTACAAAAGTTATCCTTATTCCAACCTAAGCTATTCACTTCAGTTATTGAGGATTCGAAAGCAAAAATAGGAGAAGAGGATTTGAATACAGATACATTTATTGGAAAATATACCACACCAAAGGAATTAACTGAAAAGTATATAGTGACTTCGTTGGACTTAAAACCTTTAGTTTTGTTTAAATTAATAAAACTGAAGCAGTTGACTAAAACCATCGTATTCACTCACTCTCTGGAAAGTGCTCATAGATTAACAGTTTTATTGAGGTCACTTTTTAAAAATCAACTTAAGGTAGAGGAGACCTCATCAAATTTACAAGGAAAAAATAGAAATCAACTAATCGAAAAGTTTACAAATGGAAAAATTGACTTGTAAGTTGTTTTATTGATTTAATTTTAGAATTTCTTTAGATTTTTCCTTCGAAATGAAAATAATGTGATAGCTTGCCTTTGTAAACAGACGTAATTATTTTTGAGAGTCACATTGTCACATTCTCTGCACTACACGATGACACATAGCATGAAAGTGTACCAATATTGGGATTAGATGGTGAATTTAATGTAGTTTATACAGGGTGTTACATAATGAGAGGGACATAAATACCTACCATAAAAATGACTCATTGGGCATGTGTTTTATAATTTTTAGTTAAAATTACTTTTTGTCAGAAGTTTCACAGGGAATGGATTCATATTTGATAGAAACTATCCTTCAGAAGTACATGTAAGACTTGAAAAAATTCAGGTAAAATCACTAAAATTTATATTTCTTCCTTATCTCTAAAAAACAACACCCTGTATACTATATTTTGAAATTTCTATACAGTATTCGAAAAGAAGACAAAAAGTAAGCAAAGCCTATTTCGCTTTTATTAATACACCTTTGTGTTTATTTAAGTTTGGTGTTAAATGTACAAGATTATGGATTCCAGAATGATATTGAATGAAAGTCATACGAGATAAATAATTTTGTAACTGAAATTTGCGGAAATTCTATTGAAGCTATCTGGGTGAATTCTTCTCCAACATGTTTTACAGATTAATTTTGGTAAAAAATGTAGCCCTAATAAGTAACCAGGTATAAATAAATAAAATATTTATTAATGAATCAAAGTAGACTTATTCAAAGTGGCATGATAAAAAGAAGTCTCCTAAATAGTTGAATAATAATAATAATAATAATAATTTATTAATTCTGTAGATTGTGGTTACACACTATAGAATAAGTCAGTACAGTACAAAAATAAATGTATAAATGTATAAAACAATACAATAATAAAAACAATATATGAACAGTACATAAATAAATTTTAAAAACTACAATAATGTAGCTAGTCAAACATAATCAATAAATAGAAAACATGAACTATTTTAAAAAGAAGCGACAATAATTAACTAGTTGCAATTTAATGTGTCAATAGCCCATTTAGTTTGTGAAATACATTAAATTTAAAAAATTTGTGTAAAATATTTAAACTATGCCACAAAAAATTTACAAACATGCCATATGCTAACATGATATTTACCTATGGTTTCCATAACGGAAAGGTAGGTCAACAGCAAGATAATATCGGCTGCATTTTCCTGGTCATCGGCACCCTAATCACAATATATTTGAGCAGTATTCCATCTGGTATTTTTTTGTTGATTGTCTAACAATCACCCTGTCATTTACACCACCTTATTTACAGATTAGGCACAATTTGCGAAGGGTGAGTAGACAAACCAAGAAATAATCTTGAATGGGCACAGAAAACCCCAGGATATGCCAACATAAGTTTTCTGTAAACGTTTGGGTCGGTCTTGTGGATAAACATTTGATAGGGCAACATTTTTTTGAGGATAGTAAGGACGTTCCCAACAAAAAACGTTTTCGTACAATTATCTAGAAAATGTATACATATATTTTTATTAATGTTCTATATACGTGGAAAAAATTTGAGTAGCTGTTGCGGTACTAAATTAGTAAATGTTAGCACCTAAAATTCCCATTTTAACATACTAATCATAAGTCCCATGTTCACTTACATTTACAATGATAATTTCCTTATGATTTTGTTCAAAATCTGAGAGTTATTAAGCTATTAGAAGGAGAGTGAAATATTTTTCTCCAAAAAAAAATTACTGCAAGCAGTATTCGTTTTTTTGTAAAATATGTTGAAAATTCATGACTTTCGTTCGCTCTCGGCTTGCCTCAGATAAGTCGGTGAGCACCTGTTCATGACTTAGCAACGTTGCAATTACGCGGTAATATTTAAAATGCTGTCAACGCACAGTTTGTCAATAAATGAGAGTACTTTACAGATATTAAGAAAATATTGATTATCGTAAGAATAAAAGTTGATATTTATGGCTCTACCATTTTTTGTTCTTGAACACATTTATTATACAACAACTCATGTTCCGATGAGTATAAAAACAAGACATTGTCAGAGTGAGTCAAGCGATGCAGTAAATTTATTTCTGTGTTTATGCGCAGAGGGAGTGAAGCGAAAAAGTGCGGTGCTTGTCAACAAGTTTTTATTGTAAGCATGATAATTTACATAGGGGAGATCCTTTTATAGGTTGAGAAAGACTACCTTTTGGGAACGTCCTTAGAAAGAAGTGTAATTATTTTTTTCTGGTTTATAAAAACTCTACTCCAACCCACAAATTTTCCCCAGGATACTATATTATATGAAGTGACTCTAAGCAAAAGCATAATACAAACTTTGTTTATTTAAATATGATTTAATTTGCGTTATAACATAATATGCTTTATTCAACGATGCACATACGCTGCTAATATGTGTAGTATGTGAGTCTATTAAGAATAAGGAGATTTCTTTGACACCAACTATACATTCCATCAAATGTAAACTACATAATCTTATTTGAATGATAACTCAAAACAATATGATGCGAAAATTAAACTTTTATCCTCAGATCTTTTGTTGTAGATTAGTGTGTACAGATGCATTGGCCAGAGGTATAGATCTTCCTAATGTACAATGTGTTGTTTCTTATTCAGCCCCGAAGTACCTCAAAACCTACATTCATAGAGCCGGTCGAACAGCCCGTGCAGGAGAAGAAGGTTTAGCCGTCACACTTCTGCACAAATCACAACTTTCTAAATTTCAAGATTTGCTACAACAGGCCGATAAAACTAATGTCGAAGAGGTATGTTCATTCTTCGAAATAACAATCTTCTGAGAAATATATAACAATTTTAAAGTTCTTGTTTTTTTATTTTAGTTGACTATACCTGAAGAAGATTTGGAACCACTAGGCGAACAGTATAAGCAATCGTTGCTGGAACTAAAGAAAATTGTTGCGAAGGAAGAAAAATTAAGCTTAAAAAAGAATATTTCTGCAAAACGATCCAAGAATTTAAAAAGGAAAAGGAAAGATTCTGTTGGCAGTATTGTTAGTAACGGTAGCATATAAGTATTAGTTTATACCAATATAATAGTGATAAAACATATGGTAGAAGGACAAATGGAGTCAGTTTGTTAATAAGCACGCCATTCAGACAGAAGATTTTAGTTTGAAGCAGAACTTTATTGGTTTCTCATTTATATTTCAAATATTTATTATTGTATATACAATTAATTAGTAACATTTTAATATATTGACAGTAAAGCAGTAGTGCCAGTAGTGTATTAATGTTTTATATATTACTAACTAAAGTAAATAACTCAGCGATGTACATCTTTTTCAACCCTTGAATTTCATCTCCTGGTTAAAATATTAAGGGTTTCGGATTTATGATTTTATTTTGAAAGTATTACCGATGTGCGACCCAAATTTAGCTTTACCCATGAAAGAAGCCAGAGCTGTGCCAAATTCTGGCAAAAGTGGTTGCGATAAAATTACTTTTATTTTCCAAGTTCTGGTAACAGTAAAGTGCACTCCATATGTCTGCGATGTCGATAATTTTTTAAATGGAACAGAAATTTTGAGCCAGTCGAATAACATTGGAATTTAAACCTTATTATAATAATTTATTGGTGCTAATATACAACAAGTATTTACACAAGTCAAATGTATAGGTATAAATGATCATAAGTAAATAAGCGGTGTACCTAAAGTATTATAAGTTAAAATAACACGTATCATAATATTGTAAATGTACAAAAAACGAACAATCATCAAATTAATAAAACGCTTTTCCGAGAAGAAAACGTTTCACAGTTTCTTTAAACTTTTTACCGTTCAATTGTTTAATTTGGGAGGGTAATACATTATAAAATTTTATCCCATAATAGTTAAGCTATTCCTGGATTTTGTTAGTAGGAGAAAGTCTGATAAAATTGAATTACCCTTCCTTGTGACATAATTATGTAATTGGCTGTGAGTTGCATATTTGCTCTCATTTTCTTTAATGTGCATTAGGCAATGGAGAATATAAATACAAGGCAGTGTGAGGATTTTGAGTTGTACAAATGTGTTTTTGCAGTCATCTCTATACTTGAGACCAGAAACCATCCTAATTGCTCTTCTTTGTAGCGAGAAAACAGAACTGGCTGATGGCGCATGACCCCAGGCCAGAATTGCGTAAGTGATAGTGGTATGTATTAATCCATGATAAGCTGTTAAGAGGGTTCTTTGTGAGACATTGTATGACAGGTTTCGTAGTAGATATACATTTTTTGAAATTTTGTTACAAACATAATTAGTTTACGGTTCCCACGACAACTTTGTATCTAAGAAAACACCTAAGAATTTAGTTTCATTTCTGAATGTGGAGATCTCGTCACTTACGCTTCTTAGGCTAAATATTATCTTTTCAGTTTTAGACTGATTTAAACATAACTGATTTGCCAGGAACCATTTCTCAGCATTTGACTGCGGCGAAATTGCGTTATCTAATCATTCCATCCTACTAGGAAAACCATTTGAGATAGTGGTGTCGTCAGCAAATAGTGTAAAATGACTATCAATCATTGAACTGGGCAAGTCATTAATATATATTAAAAATAATATGGGGCCAATTATAGGTCCTTGAGAAACGCCATATTTTATAGGTAACAAAGCTGATTTTTCACTTTTGTTGGTAACGATTGCTTAGGTAGGAATTAATTAGATTTCTACTATTTTCATCAAATCCGTAAAACTTTAGTTTGTCTATAAGAATATCATGAGACACACAGTCAAAGGCCTTAGTGAGGTCCAAAAATTGCGAGTAAATGTATAATCCTTTTTCAAAACCGTTGGTAATGAAATCAATTAGGGAGAGGATAGCTAAAGTGGTGGATTTATTGTTCCTGAAACCAAATTGGTGTTGATTGAAAAGATTGTTGAGCTCAAAATATTCCGTAATTTGTTTTTTTAGAACCATCTCAAAAATCTTTGCTAGAAAAGGAATTATTGATATCGGGTGGTAATTCGAAGGATCATCCTTGGAGTCTTTTTTATGTATGGGTATGGTGGTATTACCTTGTTCGTAAGGACTATAAAATATAATGCTAAAACATTGCTATACATTTGATTGAATTTCTCGGTTGAAAGAAATATTTAAGAACTTCCAGTATCAATCTCACATACACAAGATATGTTAAAATATATTGATTCCCAAGCAGCACTGTATGTCAGGATTACGTAATGCTGACCTCATTTAGGTCTCATTTGCCCATTTAACCTAACCTAATTAACTTGAAATTCACGTGAAATATAGGTAAGTGGGGAATGAGACGACGTCGGTAAACGTCTTAAATAAGTTATAGAACGTATTTTCCTGAACGGATTATTTAAACATAAATATTACTGTGGTTGTTAATAGGTAATATCTACCTAACGAGTTATCCTCTTTCAATTGCAGTATATCTTTCTCATAAATAACTAATAAGTTCCACTAATAGTTTTATCTACAACAACTATTTACTTATAAGTCATAAGCACCATAACTAAAAACTAAGCATCTATTATACTGGAGGAGTAGAAGTACATTATATAATAGAAATAATGTATCCACCCGTCCCCTTTGCGTGATTTTTTACTGCCAGTCAATTTTCGTTATAAATATACCTATTCTGCCTTGGAAAATTTAGAAATGCCTCAAGAATTTTACATTTTTAAAGAAAAAATAACATTTTTAGCTTCAATATATTTTTAAAATATTTATAAATGACCTATAAAATTGCCACGTATGACTTTTCTGGAACATAAAATACAATAGTATTGTATTTAGTAGCTGTTAAATAACTATATATTATATAAGATTTTTCACAAAAAATTTCATTTTAAAAATGGTCTCTTGGAATCAGTTGAAAAATATGGAACCGCATGACTTCAAAGTATTCTTTCCCAATATTTTGACTTCATTAGCGTTTCTCCTTCAGTCTAAGTTATTAAAACTCATGTTATTGACTTTAAAGTTAAATGGAACCTATTTAGGTAAAAATAAATTTGTACCTCCCACACGCCCGAATCGAGGAAAATATCTTCACTATGAGCACGCTTTATAAATACTCATTAATCGTAGGAGACTTTAATGTAAACAATAGAGTAAAAAAGTGACAACTGAACAACTTCATCCAAAATACCGGTTTTTGCAAGTACGTCACTCCACCCACATTCTTAATGCAACATAATAATGACTCAACTCCAGATATCCTACCTCTAACATAAGTAATAACTTGAAAGTTGAACTTACTCCTGATTTATGCTCAGACCATCTCAGCCTACATATTTCACTTGATAAGCAAAGGCCAATAACCAATAACCGATTGTGGAGATACAACTTTGCAAAAACCGACATTAACAAAATTAATACATCCATGGTACAGTTTATAACCTCGAGACAGGACCAGGAACTAAATGAAGAAGTAATAACTCAATTTAACACAAAACTCTCTGAGTCATTCATTGAAAATACGCCTTTAAAAGAGCTAAAGTACTACACTTATGAGCTGCCACCCTTTATAATACAATTAATTAAAAGAAAAAGAAAAATGCACAGAGAATACAGAAGCACCAACAATCCCGACGCAAAGATGGAAATGAATAAACTTAACAAAAACATACAAACTTTAATTCAACAATTTAGATCACATAAATGGATTAACACATGCAACGAAATAAACAGGAAAAAAGGCAAAAACTACTGGTCAGAAATAAAAAAACTATCAAAATATAAAAATAAAGGGACATCAAGCTCTAGTATTAAAGTAAACGACATAATATATGAAAGACCAGAAGAAAAGGCAAAAGTATTTGCAAATCATTTTGAAAAAGCCTATGCAGAAACAGGACTTGAATTTTAATAATAACCATTACCAAAGTGTCCAAGAATGGTACGATACATTTATTAACGAACCTGTGCCAATGGAAGATTATTCAATTGATGAAGCCGACTATTTTGCTATAGTAAATCAAGGTAAAAATACAGCTCCAGGTCACAATTATGTCACAAAAAAATTTGTTAAAAAACTAGACTTAAACATTCACTTGTATATAATTAAAATTTACGAATACTGTTTCAAACATCGATATTTCCCAAAAGAATGGAAAACTGGGACGATCATTACCATACCCAAACACGGCACAGATCACTCCAAAGTAGTTAACTATAGACCTATTACGCTACTGCCAGTACTGGGAAAGAACTTCGAAAAATTAATTAACAACAAAATTCATGAAAGCATTGGTCGCCAGATACCGAATTATCAATTTGGATTTAAAACTAACAGCTCTACAACTCAGCCTTTAGCAATACTAACAAACAATGTCAAAACATCTAAGCTAAATGGAAACAAATCGGTAGCATTGTTCATGGACATCAACAAAGCTTTTGACAGTGTTTGGCATAAGGGTTTACTATACAAACTATACACACGAGGATGTTCTAGACATCTTCTACTTTTGGTTAACTGCTTTCTGTTCAACCGGAAATTAAGAGTGAAGGTCCAGAACGCCATATCTTATGAATTTACCCCTGAGCAAGGCCTTTCACAAGGATCACCGCTTTCACCACTCCTCTACAATATCTACTGTTCAGATATCTACCACGATAATCCACAACATTTTTCACATCAAGCATATATACTTCAATTTGCAGATGATACCACCTTGATAGCACACGACAAATCTATAAATGCAGCAATGGAAAATCTACAAAATCTCGCAGATGCTATGGTTTAACAAATGGAGGCTTAAACCCAACCCATCTAAGTTCCACTTAATTATATTCCAGCATACACCTTCTAGAAATTCTCCCTCATTAAACATATACAATCAGACAATTCATGCAGAAGTATCTGCAAAATATCTAGGGATTACCATTGACAATAAAATTAATTTTAACAACCATACAACTAATGTGAAAAAAAAATAATTTCAAGAGCCAAACATTTTAGAGGATTACCTCATAAAAGAGATGGAATTAATATAACCACTATGGGTAAAATCTATAAATTAATTTGCAGACCGATCATAGAGTATGGACACATAATTTTCTCTAATTTAAAAAATCCTGCTATCAAAAATCTCAAGGTAGCCGAAACGAGTGCCATCCGAACAATAACAAGAATTCGGCATCCCAACAATCCTCTACATAACCCGCCAAACCACCTCTTATATACTGAAACTCACATCCAGCCCATTCAAGAAAGACTTTCCACTCTTACACGAAGATTTTGCCAAAAGCAACATAACAAAAATTCAATCGATGAATTTTGTATAAGGAGGATCAACGGAATAAGGAGATGCACACACCCTGCTAATTCCCTTTGGGAGATAATTGTATCTCTAGAATAATACAGGACATTCATACTATATTGCACACATATTTATAAAAAAAAAAAATTTTTTTGTATACCTATTAAAACTGGATTTTTTTTTTTTATAAAATATGTACTACATAAATCACACATTACCTGCACATTGCTATGAAAAAAATTATATTAAGGTTTATAAACTAAATGGGCTGAAAGACCGCGGTCAATTGCATGCCCTTTGGAATGAAATGTAATTCTCATTTCAATAAAATTCTTTTATTATTATTATTATTATTAATAAATTTGTAGTCTCAAGAATTGTAAAGTCTATTCTGATTTTAAAGTTAATTTAGAACTAAATTAGTCGTATTTCACTGATCAGGTTTGACAGCTTCAAGGAGAATAGAACAATCTATTTGGGAGAAATATCTGGCTGTTTCTTTTAATCTGTACTCAAGATTACAAAGATACAACGCCTCTATAGGACAAGGACAGTAATCCTAGTTACGATCGTATGTGCTTTCCTTTCGGGTACTTATTGCCTTGGTGTTTTCAAAATCAAAATTGTTATTGGTGCATAACTGACAGTGTTCTTTTGAATACGTTTTATTTCTCGATGGTAGTCTGAGTTGTATGTCGATAATGTTTAATTAATTAGTTGTTTTTCCTTTTGTACTCTCTAAAACTATCACACTAGCATTAAATTAAATGAATAACTAGATACTGGAATAGAACGGCAACAACGTATAAAACAGACATTACACCTTTGAAGCAATTTAGACAATAAAACGTAATTTTTATTTCCAGGGACAAGACCTAATTCTATTTTTAAGTAAATGTAACTTGCAGGACGTTCTATGAATTAATATTTCTCTTTTAGTCATAGACATATGCTTGGAATGTAGGACAGTATTATTAACGTAAATTATACCTAAAATTGACTAGTTATGACTATAAGGTTAAAGTTTTACCTTAAATCTGACAAAGGCAAGACAAAAATTTAGCTTATATTTACGTTAAAGATTGGTTAAATTTCCTCGTTTTTATGAGAACAAAAGGTAGCAACTACAAAGTTAATAATTTAGTCTAAAATTACGTAGTATTTTCTTACAGATAGATTTCAAAATGCTCTTTAACTTTATGGTTGAATTATAAGAAATAATGACGTAAATATTTCTTCTAAATTACACTGTAGCCAATATGGCTTATCAGGCATTTTTTAAGAAAATACTTTATATATTAATTGTTAATTGTCAAAGACCTGCACTAAACAATCTAACAGTTGCCGAAACCTCTTCACTTAGAATTATAACCAAGATTCGTCACCCCGCTAACCAACTTCACAACACACCTAATAACTTACTGTACGAGAGAACCGGTGTAACTCCAATAATTAGCAGACTTCAAATGTTGACAAACAAATTTGCAAATCAACCACACAATATGCAATTATTAAAGTCGCTTTGCCGATCAAGAGACCCCAATAGAATATCAAGATTTAAACTTCCCGAGTTGACATTGATGGAAAAAATATCAACAAAAATTCCAAACTAACTATGATTTGTCTATATCCACATATCTGTTTATCACAATAGCGACAAAATGCAAATATAAACTATTAATATTTAGGTTTTTTTTTTTCCAGAAACTGTGACCATTATTATTATTATACAAAAAAAATGTTATTACAGAAACTTAATTGCAACAGGCTGAATGACTCCGGTCAATAGCCGTTTGGGTACTTATTTATCCATTATTGTATATTTTTTTATCCAATAAAGAACGTTTATTACTATTATTACCTAATCGTGACTTAATAAATTACTGATAAGTCCATATGCATTCAAAGTTAAGTATAATGGTTACAATTACATTATGTTGACTATCCTCAGGTTATTGTCGCTTTAAATTGGTAAATCTAACGAATTGTGCTGCTTGGGCTTATTATACATAGACTGCGCCTTGTGTATGATTTCATCAGGAATACTTCCTGGCTTTCATACAAGCAGATTGTTGTCAAAATAGTTGGGCAAGAGTAGGCAACTCACATTATGCATTAAGTGCAAGAAAACTCCATATTCCTATTAGAAACTATAGTGGTGCTGTTAGAGAATTCTACAAATACAATTTTTAACTGATTTTTAAAATTGCAAACATGATCAGTTTTAATTATTTATTGCAGATATATAAAGAATACCACAATGTTAGCTGAAAAAAATATTTACTTTTAATAGATTACATTTTATAAATAACAAAAATGTAAATTTAAAAATGAAAGAAGATAGGTACCTGTAATTCCAAATTCTAGATTTAAAAGGATCGGGGCTGATTAAAGAACCATTTTTGGTGTGTGATAAAGTCGAACAATTTTTTTTCTAGGTGGACTGTCTTGGCCTGTGCTTTCGGAAAGTTCAGGATATATATGTGCACTTTCTAGTTTCAAACATATTTTCCTTAACATTATAGGTATTATAGTCTCATGAACTTAGGATATTTTTGATGTTTCTGTTTTTGTTAATAATGATAATATGCACATTGTACCACTCCAGCTTTTACATATATAATAATATTAATAATAAAGGTATGGGCTCCGAGTGTTATACCCAGCCTACTCAGCCAAGATGTTTGTCCTGATGATTGGTGTACTCGGTGGGATGAGGCCTACGCTGCTCAGAACTAAAGATCATACCGGCCTGTCAAAAATCAGCTGAATGGTTGGCAGGCCAAATGCAGAAGGCAGTCATCTCAGGGTCCCTTCATCTGCTTAGGGCACACGATTCCAGAATCTATAACCACTAACCCTGCGGGATGTGAGGAGTGGTTGTAGATAACTCGTTGGCGCTTCTTCCATCAGAGTATGGGAGACACGGAAAAAAATTCATCGCTTCATGTAAGGGTGTGTCTGATGAAGTTTATACGCTTTCTCTTTTATTCACTGTTGCGAATATCCACTTCATATAATAATGCTCTCCTTCTTTTCACTTATAAATATATTAGGATATTATGATGAGTGATAGTTGGTAATGCGTGTAAAAACAATGATGTGAGTTGTTGGCGTTAAGCATGAATTACGTTGTATAAAATGGGTGTATAACATGAATTTATTTAGATGTAAAACTGTGTAAGTAATAAAGTAAGATGTATAAATAAAACTGTATATAGTAAATAGTGTCCTGACTCTATTTTCACCTTAAAATAGTAAAGTAAATAACATTCACCAATTAAATAAATAAACAATAATGAAAATTTGGAAATGCATCATTATAACTGTATAAATAAATAAAAACTCTATAAACAAATAAAAGTGGCGTATAAAATGGACAATACTGAAATATTTTTGGGTTTTTATACCTGCTTATTTTAGAATTATTAAATTAAGAAAAAAAATATTATTATACAATATATGAGCATTAAACAATAATACATTATTGCCCTCAGGGTGGGTCAAAATTACGCTTTTATTTGCAGCATTTCGCGTTAAGTCTGGGGCCATGTCTGCCTTTTTAATGACCAGTTCTGATTACCCTCGATTTTTCATTTTTTGTCTTTTTTTAAATAACAGTGCAGGCTTTGAGTAAATGGGTACAGCGAATAAAATAAACATCGCAAGAACTTTGTAATCTCCACACTGTATTCATTTGTATACAACTCTGGCGCGCTTTTGCCCTTAATGTGTATTGTTGGTTGCCCAGGATGTGTTGACAACACTGACGTGAGTGTGTGTCTCAAGGATTGTAAACAACAATGCTTGTGTCGAGTTCAGTGCATGTACATCTGCGGTTGCCTAAGCATTAGACGGATTTTCTTTGATGCATGTAGTGTTGCATATATACACAACTAAACCAAGGATTGTTACAATCCTTGCGCCGTGGTCCAGTGGGATGTTCCGTTAATCACCTTGGTCGGTTTGGTTACATTTTTTCCATCCCGTAAATGTCTAATTCCTGAAATTAAGCATTGAGTAAGTGCTCAGACTGGAGTGTGCTAACGAGATCAACAAAGATTTGTGGACATAAAAAGATTTAAGTGTTTAAATTTAGGTGATGCTGTTCTTTTAACTATACTGCGAATACGTCACACCGACCATTTGTTTGTTCTTTTGCGTTCCGTTAAAAAACCAGTACCGGGCTTACCAAAAGAGAACCACTGTCAAGTTGCCGGTTCGGTTATTGAAGTTTGAAACGGAACATATCCTTAATAAGTCAATGTCAAAAATCGACAATATTTTAGTGAGTTTTTGCCAATTTATTTAATACCAGAAACCTTCTATAAGAAGATTTACGTATAAACGAATGTGTTGGGTGGATTGAAATTAAAATACTTGGTCTCACAACCTTGGACCATTCAATGCGCTGTTATGGACTGCTATTTTGCATACCTTCCTTCCAATGTGCTGAAAATATTCCACCATATAGACGAAGCACATGATCATTTTATAACCCCCTTTAAATTACCTTATTACCTACTGGAAGTTCTATCGATGAGTCGTACCAATCGGTATAACGGTCTGGTAATAATACAATGATGAATCGAAATACCTCTGGTGCGATTGAGGTTAGGTAAATAAATTTGAGGATGAAGTTTCTGATTTAAAGTTACTATTAAATAAAACAATAAAATGTGTGTTTACAACATCATAACATCCCTGAACAGGTTAGTACTAATAAGCTACACTCTACAATTCGTATTTGTTTTACAATAACAGTATGCATTTAGATTATCACTTCAGTCTACTTTGAGGAATGGGATTATAACCAGAAATGTGGCCACTAGTAATTTACTACAGTTTAGAGCTACACCAGTGTTATTGTAAGTATCTGAATAGCGGTATAGTTCTACCAGGAAAGGTGTACTTAAGTAATTCATTCTCAAGTTTCCCTTAAAGTTATTAATTAATTTACTTTATTAATGGTGCTCTAGTATACCATTTCTTCGCACCTGATATACTGCCTCTAAAGGTGAATTTATAAACTAGCCGCAGCGGTTACAGTTGCAGTTGCCGCACCTGTAATGTTTATGAAGAATACGAAACGAATGTTTCCATTTATAAAGTTCGCTGCCGCTGCGGTTGCAGTTCATATTCCGCAGGTAGATAACCAACTTTTATCTTGAACGGCAACCGCTGCGGAATTACCAGCGATAGCCAATGAAATTGTAGTTTTCAACCCGTTCGACGTTAACAGCAGCAAGAGTTTATAAATGACGAATTTTCGTGAACTGCAACTGATACTGCTGCGGCAACTCCAACTGCAACCGCAACTGCAGCGGAATAGTTTATAAATCGAACTTTATTGTTGCGAATGGTAACTATCTAGAGCGCTCTTTTTCCTGGTTTTGGATTACCTACATTTATTTTATAAAAAAAGTTGTTGGTAAAGTATTAATTTTTTCAATGATTGCAACTTTAAAGAGCTGAACCACTAAAGAAGAAAAAGAAGTTGGATCCTGCCGTTATTCGAGCTAGAGAGGAAAGGAAAAAAAAGAAAATTGAGAAGCAAATTAGAAGGCTTGAAAAAAATGCTAAACAACTTAAACCTATCGAAGAATGTGAAGTTCCATTATCAATTTTAGATGAAAGACAGTAAGGGTATATGTATAGGGAGAAACGGTCTTGGTCAATAAAAACAACTTTTTTAGTAAAAGAGAGAGAGGAGTATCAAATTTAACGCCAGAATTATTAGAGAAAAGAGCATTATTAGAAAAGAAATGGGCACGGTGTAAAAAAGATCAACATTTGGCTGATTTACAATTGTTAGATCGTGTTATATTTGCCCAACAAAAAGCTTTGGACGAATTACGCAAAGAATCGGAACAACTATATCAAGAAGCTATTCAGGTAAGTATAATGTTCATTGTTTCTTTAGTAAAACTATTAAAAGCAAAGGCAGAGATTTATCGTCGACAAGTACCTATGTATTTTGTATTTAATTAGCGCATTCATGGTTTGCCATTTGCTAAAACCGTACAACGAATATACTTCATTCTTAGTAGAAAAATGTAGCCTTGGATGCACCATGTGTTAGAAATCTAAGAATTGCTTTTTTAGTGAACCTTGTCTCATCTTTGTTAATTGTTTTTAATTTAATATAAATTGCTACAAATGGGCAAAGTAAATGACACAGTGTTTGTTTTTTTAGGCATAATTTTGTGTCCCTTCCTATTGCTAATAATTGTGTTCTATGGATGAGCAAATTTTCCTAACCATCTATGATTATAGACCAAGAGCTACTGAATTTTTCAATGAGCATATAAGACCCTCGTTTAACGTTTATGTTGTGTAGTTCTGTTTAAAGAGACAATCCTAATTCATGTGGAATCTAAATATGCAAAAATATATGTAGGTTATTTAAAAATCAAAAGTTGCTGCTACTTCTGGTTGAAGCGGAAGTGATATTTTTCACTTAATAAGTTCAAAATATGGCCTTTTATGCCACAAATGATATGCCAAAATTTCAAAATTATACTCGTAAAATTAACCTAGAAATTGGAACGGGACTAATCTCGTTATCACCTGGTATAATCAAATATAGATCAAATGTCGCTGCTGATATCAATACTTCAGTAATACGAAACTGTTGAAGTATTTCCCTTTTGACATACCAGAATTCAATATCTTCTATAGTAATGTGGCAAGCCAAATGTAACTAAATCAAGCATTTTTTAAATTTTATTCTCACCAGAAAAAAAATATCGGTGTAGATTAAAATGAGGAAAAAAAAAACATCGTTTTTGTGGCCGTAGTTTAAGGTGAGCTATCACATTTCATTAAAATTGTAATTGATTAGTCGAGCTACTATTTATGGAGAAGTAATGTTTATGTCCCCAGCCTCTCACATACTGCAACCCGAAACCAGCCTACTTTGTGCAATAATTTATGTCTGTTGCCAATAATATTTACAATTCTAGATGCTTAACTATATTGGCTTGATTATTGGTCAATTTATTGGCGTTATGTAAACAATTTTTTTATATTGAAACAAAATAACTCGTAAATTTTATCATTTAACAAGACACATTAGTCGATAAAAGATTTTTTTTATAAAGCTGAATTTATCTTCCATCTTTTCATGATAAAAAAGGATGAATAACACATTTTGCGTTTCAAATCTTTTAAAAGATTAATGATCAATAAATTATTTATTTGGATTTATATATATTTTTATTTTTTAGTTTGATTTTTTCTTGGCGCCATTTAACAGCGAAGGTCCTGTAGAAACACCTCCAATTGAAAATTATGAGACACCAGATGGCGAGTACCTGGATGTTTCCAAGAAATGGTGAACTAAATAAATGTATATAATTATTAAGTGGAAATAAATAAGTTACAACAGTTTTATCAATGTTTATTCAATGGTTATTCACACAGGCTCCGATTTTGATGATCTTTTTTTATATGTTTGTTTTTATACATTATTTGAAACCAGAAACATTTCAATGTGCGCAATTAAATATTTATATTGTTTAAACAATATAAACACAATTTATGCAGAAATTAATTTTGTTCACAGTAGTCCGTCCAAACAACATTGTTCAAAAATATCACATAGCAATGATTTCTTCTTTCTTACCCCCAACAGAAGATGCAGCGAAACAGCACATCAAGAGAGTTTATCTTCAAGTTCAGCAATGGGAAAATAATTCTAAATATCTCCCGAACATTGGGGTTGGCAGAAAAAAAATTATTTAACACCAACCAGGTGCACAAATAACATCTTAAAAATTATATTACTCTTGCAAAACTGGATGCGGTGCAGTGTGTGGATGCAGAGTGGTCTGCATTGCTGACCTGCATCCATTCATTGCAGTGGAACGGATTGCGATAACGCACCACGATCTGAAGAGGATGAAGCCCCCAACGCTCCCATACATGGGAATGAAAATTAAATACTATCTTTTTTTGACAATTTTCATATAATTTAAAGCTTTTAATAATTATAAAATGAAAAAGAAGCAAACATTTTTAACCCTTTACTATTTAAGAGTTAATAGAGTGAAAAAAATTAATTGATTCTGAAATGTTTTTGATTTCAAATAATATTTAAAAAAAAATCAACATCGGACCTGTCCCCGAGGATTAAGAGTTCGAAAGATTTTAACGCTTCATTGACTCCATTATTTTTGGGGATGAAAGATACATAAAACGGTGTGTTAAACTGTTATTGGAATTCTAGTAAACAAAACATGAGAACACACAGTAGAATATACTACTGAAAACTTCCCTTCATGGCGCATATGGCATGGATAGAAACATCAATGTGAAGCAGTGTTGAATTGGAGAAGTTGGTATTGTGGCACAGAAAATTATTAACTTTAAATCAATAATGTAATGTTATCCTTTTCCATTCTCCTATATCCAGAGGTTTGCAAAGAGAATAATATACTACATTTTATTACCTCATTATTAGGCAACCCTCAAATCAAAAGTTAAAAGTAAGGAGAATATTTTGAAAAGACATATTGTAACAGCCATTATCAATATTGCCATCCACTTGATGGATTTAAACCTAGGAGTGATGAGATATGAGATTTTTTAGTAGAAAAATTTTAAATAGACACTAAAATATTTGTGCTGAAAACTGAATGGAATAAGAAAGTATTTTGAAAACCTTCTATTTCAAAGATTTAAAATATGACTTTACTAAGTTAAAAATGCCAACGGAAAAACTTGGTAAGGTCTGATATAACTTCATTGAGCATGCCTCTACAAAGTAGCAGATACACGAAAATTTCATAGAATTAGGTCCATCTGAGCTGCTTTATGTATTATATGCATTGAGAGTATACGCCGCCTACTATGTATAAATGTCTGCATCTTGAAAATCCGATAACTATGATTATTGCATAAGGCCTCATAAATCATTGGTTTCAGAATCTAAAATTTTAAATATGCCGCCAACGTACTTGAATAATCTAAATTCTAGGGATTTTATGTCAAAGTTCAGCAAATTGGTATGCGTTACAAAAATACATTGCATACTTCTCGCGTTTCAGTTGTTTCATTGATTGCTTGCCAAAAAGTGAATCCGATTTTTTTCCTCAATAATGAATAACTCCAAGGTACCGCCAATTTCTTTAAATAAATATAAAATACATATACAAATTATAATATTAGCAAAGTGGTATTGTTTTTAATCGATACCATACTTTTTGTAAAAGATTTCATTATCTAATTTACGTAATCGTCTGATCACATAAGAATTTTATTTTTCAGCAATTACTAGGTATTGCGAGAACTTGTCACAGGCATTTCAGCAAATCTGCTAGTAGTGCTAGTGCCAAAAGTGTCAGTGAGGCACCTACCAAAAAAATAGAAGCCCTTAGAGAAACTCAGAGAAATTTTCAGGTCAGTATAAAGATTCGATCAAGGTGTGCCGTGAAAAATAATGATCTGTTTTTCGTTTAATTCACCCAGATTGAGAAACAGTTGAACAGCAGAACTGCATATAACGATATAACTAACCTTGTGGAGAATTAAGTATCTGTTATCTAACTTAGGACGTGTGTCCTAAGTTTAAATAAATGTGTACATTAGAAATTCAAACTAGCTTTCGTAAATATTTGGTTAACTTTTATATAAGTATACCAAATAATTATACAAATTTTTCATACCATATTTCTTTTGGCATATAATTTAGAATATGTAATCATCTGGTATAAATAAAGTTATATTGAACTTATACCATAAAATATAAAATAGGGAAACTAAAAACAATCGCTCAAATGCTTCAGGGTTTATTTAGAAAACCATACAATATATCCCAAATTGAGGCTGCATCTGTATTGATATCTCGGTTATTATTAGGGTAGAAATATGGTTAAATGGAGGAGTTTTAAAGGGTTTAAAGTGTGAAAAATGTTGGAACCTGTAGCTCCACTGATCAGGTGGAGCTAGATATACGACAAAGTTTATTACTTAAAAATAACAGCTTTTTATTTGGGGGTGACTACAAAACTAACCATGGGATCTGAAGGGAATCAATTTTTAAGGCAAAGGTGCTATACAATTTTTTATGAAACTAATATTTTTCATGTTATAACAATTTGAGTATAAGGATTTTAGCATCGAAAAGTTAGTACATTATAGTTATATTAGAACTTTTAAATTGTTTAAATTTCCCGATTTCTGAGAGCTTCCCAATTTTTTATTCGTAGAAATGAGCCAAATTTATAGAAAGGATTACGGTAGTAACACAGCAATGAGTTTTCATTTTACATCCTAATTAACTCTGTTAATTCAAAGACATATTTTTTCGTATCAACATTGATGGACAAACAACCGAGTACAGCTGGTGCACTCTGGCAGATAAAATAAAAGAGAATGTTCTCCATTGTGGAACGTAGCTCACTTTGTAGCCTTTCTACATTCCAAAAAACAAATGATCTTTTACGGGAATAAATTTGTACAGGTTAGGGCAAACCGTTTACACCAACAATTTTTTATTTTTTATATCTGAGACGGCGGATTTAGGCATAAGGTAAGCAGGTTTTCAACTTAGAATTTCAGGTTCCTTTCAAAAACCCTGAAATATATAGTGTTCCATTTAAAATAAGCAAATTGGTATCAACTTCCGGTATAAGCGGAAGTATCAAATGCCTTCAGTGTTGCCAATGCATATTGGCTAAATTACACCTGGAACTCATTAAAATTACACCATATATTACACCACTATTGAAAAAAATGTTTTTACGCCTATTTCAAAAAAGATCCTAGGAAATGGCCATGCGACGCTTGCCAAAAAAGTTGTCAAATTTTGACTAATTGATATTCTGAAATAAAACATTAGTACAGCATCAAAGTTTTTAGTCGATGATTCCAAATTTTATCCCAATTACTTCCAAATTAAATTGCATATGTATGACTGATGGTCGAAAGGTAAGCGCACTTACCTCTCACCCAAAAGTTCCGGGTTCGATCTCCGGCCGTGGCAGTGGAAAATACTGTGGGAGGGATTTTTCCACTATACACGGATATTGGGTGTGTCCCTTGTCTCCCACACAAGACTCTTCTAGAGCCTTCCCGGATAAAGAGGGTCGTCATTACCTGTGGTGTATTTATTATTATTATTATAAAACAATAATATTTATTAACCATTTCTGATACCAAAAATGTATATATGGTGTCACAGAATATTCCTGATGAATATTTACAAATGCTAAAACTTCATAAATAACTGTCAAAAATAAAAAAAGAAAAAATACAAATATTTACATTCATATACACTGTTATAGATTAAAAATACAATTTTAGGTTGCCATTTAGAAATTTACCAATGTATAATAACACATCAATGTTTTCATTCTTTGTTTAAAATAACCCACCAGTATTCATCTCTATTACAACTAGCCATGTTTACAGAGTTTTGAGTATAGAGCCTTGATATACATGTATACTTATGCTGTTTACAAACAAAATAAAAAAAATAAGTGCAAAGAAATATTTTTTCGGCAAAATTTTTATACTCATTTGACAGTTTGTTGTAAACTTTAATAGCACATTATCCAGGACTTTTTTCAAATATAGATAAGTTATGCTGGGGAACTTTCAATACTAAGTTTTTTTCTTGTATTATAATTGTAATTTTCATTTAAAAGATGAAGAATTACACGCAAATTATTTTCTTTGGATTGGCCATACTGACATTAGTAACTCTCTAGATTTTAAAGATTTTCTGGTGCGTATATATATTTCCCTATAAATACCGATCTAAGCAATTACGAATTTACACTTAAGAGACAGGATGTAACTCACATTCACATTTCAATTTCTTCAGATTCTTTGATCATCTTTGTCATGAAGAAGATTAAATAAAAACCAAAACGTCGACTTGCAAGAATTTTAGGTTTCTGTTTTACGTATCCAAATACTCAAGGAAAAGAAATAAAATATTATGTGAATATAAAACATAAATAAAAATAATGTGTGATCTGTTTTCTTTTTTATACAGTTGAAACTTTTTTATAGATTGATGATGGAATTCCAGTCTACGTAAAAGGCGGCCGTGGAGACAGGTTACTTTACCAATTCACCTTGGGAGTGACTGCTGTTGGACTTGGTATGGTACTGGACACACTCTACAGAATAACTTTTAAATAAAAATAATTTAAAATTTTGTAGTCATTCTCTGTATGCAAATGTCTTCGTGGTAAGATATATTATACCTCATTGTTGATGCTTTTATTTTAATAAATAGTTGAGTAGTTCAATATGCGTTACTTCTTTTTACTCCGTAAATGCTATATTTACATTTCAGTATTAGTGATAGATATTCCATAAGTTAATGCATCTTGTGGGCTTGGAAATTTGTAATGATAATACTGAATATACAGTATGTCTCGCTTAAGAGTGTAACAGTGTAATAATTCTTTTGTTTTTCTGTCCAATTCAAATCAAACTGATCTGAAAAGATAGAGGTCACCAAGGCCTATTTAAGACAACAAAATCACTTTCCATCTTTAAGTGCAAGGCCATCTACGATGCTAAATTATATGAAAAAAATGATAATATAGTAGGAATTTTTTAATCAAAAAATTTTATTAACAGAACTTGTTCGAAATCATTCAAAAACCCTGAATCCGAAGTTTAGTTGATTTCCAAAAAAATGAGGTTTTGGTGAAAAAAATAATTTTAGGCATTTTAATAAAAATTATTTCTAAATTAATTTTTTCGAAACACTATAAACAATAGATTTACTTGACAACTAATCTGACATTTACAAAATTGTCTCAGTAGGAACAAAGGAGTCAGAGCATGCTTATCAAAACGAAAAATTTGGGACGAATTTTTTTTTTTAACGATTTTGAATAAGTTCTGTTAATAAAATTTTTTAATTGAAAAATGCCTTCTATGATTTATTGATTTTTTCTCATTCTAATATAATTTAGCATCGTAAGCGTAGCATTTAAAGATGGTAAGTGGTAACCTCTATCTTTTGAGATCAGTTTGATGTAAATCAGATAAAAAAACAAAAGAATTATTACGCTGTTACACTCTTAAGCGAGACATACTAATTACCACAAACACCACGAGTGTTGGCAAGAGTAGGGGATTCAACAGATTCCACTATCTACACACATGTAGATAGTGGTATAGACACAGCATACGCATCGCCATCATGATTGATGTAGTCAGTGATAAATTATTATAGCACATGTTCGTGCTGTTATCCAATAGGTCAACTATGTTCCCCTACAGTCCCCTTCGCTCGACAACACTCGTGATGTTTACTGTAAGTACGATGGTAATCTTCAGGGACTAGTATTCTACTTGCAAATATATGAAAAAGGTTTTTATGAACTTGGGTCAATAAGTATTTTCTAATGATGCTATGGTCTTTTAAAGACAACCCTCAAAAACTGATATACATTCGTCAAATTTTCATACGATTGAGAAATGGACATTCTGTCTGAGTTTCATTCTATATTTTTTTCTATTATAAATGCTGAAATAGTTTGCAAATTTTATTTTCTTTATTAACTTTATTAAACAAAATTATTACCACAATTTTTCTTAAACGCCACTCAAGTGACCGAAGAAACCTCCCGGAAGGTCTCAAGGATCTTGTGCTAGATAAAGAGAGCCGAGGCCCTACAGTTTATTGTAGAGTCCAAACTACTCTTGGGACAATTTTTTATAATGAAAAATTGTTTCACCTTGCAGGCCTCGAACCTACTGCTTGCTCTAGGCATACTCAGTTTGCTAGTCAGACGCTTTAGCACACTGAGCTACCGTCCCCATTATTAAATATATTTAGAGAATTTGTAAACTGCTTTTCGATGGTTATATTATGTGTTTTCAAAATTTTCCATCTTTTTAGTTGGAATATTTGCCAATTTTTTAAATAACCCCCACAATGTTGTATTTTTTTGACGTAAAATATAGCTATTTGTTTGTGTTGCTTTGCAACTTTATATCTTGCATTTGTTCAATCCGTGTACAATAGGCTCGTTGCACGCTAGTTGTTTTGACAACTAATGAGAAATTAAAAGCCGGGTACAATTTTATAGATCTACTGACTAATGAAAGTTTCATAATTGTGTTTTGTTATAGTTGCAGAAAAAAATTATTTGATATCAGTGCCCACTTTTTTGGGGTAACTTCTAAACTGTAAGAGATAAGTTCGGTTAAATTAGAGAAAAATTGAGCGCTTTAAAGCTCCTTAAGATGTAGTTTTCACATTTGAAAAATGTTCAGTAGTTTCAGTGACGTCCTGAAAATAGTTAAATTTATTATATTTTCATTTTGCTAATAAATTGCGAATGATAGGATTTAGAAGAAAAAAACTTTTAATAAAAGTTGAATGGTGTACGGTTTCCTATTTAAAATTGTCAAAATTATATTTTTATCAGATATACGCTAAGCGTCAAGGCACACAACTTTTGTTTTTCTTATGGACGCCTGTAATGTTTTTAAGGAAATTAAATTGGCATTATCTTAGTCATACCAAACCGTGAAAATTCATTTTATAGGACATTGGTGCCACCATTAGGTGGTTCGACGCACGGCACTTGCCATGTTAATCGACAGCTTCATAAGTGCTTGGCTTATATTTAATTCAGTAGATGGCACCCGGAATATACCCCTGCAATTACCTTGGCATATATAGACAGACATCCTTTGATGCATGTAGTGTTGCATATATACATAATCGGCAAAACTAAGACAAAAAGAACGAACTAAATGGCTCTTTAAATATAATTAAAACAAATCTATAGAGCATTAACTATTGTATGTATGTAAACTATATTTCTATAGGTAAGTAACGACGAGACTTTATTTGTCGTGCCATCTATTGCATTACACACAACTAAACACTTATGAAGCCATTCGTACGGATCTTGTCGCATCACCTAATATACTACACCGTGATTGGTGCTGAACCTCGCGCAGCCAAAATTTTGAAATTTGACCACGTCAATTCATATCTAGTAATCTATGTTCATATTGCTGCAGAGTGAAGCTCAATCTGCTCAATAAAATAAATAGTGTATTTTTATTATGATAATGGAGGTGAATACTTATCGAAAATTTGTTTTAAAAAAGATTATTTAAAAAAATACTGTGTCGGAGCAATTGAATCACAATAAATGAAGTAAGACACACATGATGGTTAAAACTTCAGGATTGGATAAATCTTTTTGGAGTGAGGCTATGTTAAAAGCTACAACCATTGATCTGCAAGTGAATAAATCACCATATGAACAATAACAATAAAAAGCCCAGGGTAGAACATTTTAAAACAATGACTTCGAAGTCATTGTTTTAAAATATTTGGATCTACCGTTTATGTGAATAATAAAACTAGAACATAAAAGTAATGCTGAAATAAATTCGGAGCCTGCAGCTAAGAAAACCAAATCAAATTCGGACAAATTAGTTATTTTTGAACATATTTTTCAAAGTATTAACTGGTATAACAAATTCGCCTAACTGTTAGGGACAATTTTAATTTATTTAGAGATGCTTTGTTAAAATTTTTAGAGAGCAGAGTTTTTTATTCTATGGACGAGTATCTACACTTTTATTACTAGTTTTATTTTGGATTTTATTATGGTGTAATATACTGAATACAATCAATGTTGTATTATAACTATTTTTATATTTGTATGAGACTGATTCACTCATTGCAGCGAGTTACTTTACTTATTTCTTGGTATACAAAAAGACAAACATGTGTAGCAGACTGAATACACTTTTTGAATGTGTAAGAGCTATATGTTTAAAGAATTTGTTATTGGGCATACATTTAAATATATCAAATCCCACAAATCATAAGAGAACCAAACACATTGATGAAAAGTATCATTTTACACGAAATCAAATAAGTATTACAGAATAATATAACAGTAAAATATATTCAAACAGGTATTCAACTAGCTGATAATTCCACAAAACGGCTGCCAGGACCTAAATTTTTAAATATAAGAGCAGAGAGTGGTATGCATTAAATTTACATGACTTGTTTTGTGTTTAAGTAAATCAAAATTTATATATATTTGCTACTGATATTTTAAAATTGTCTAATTTTAGGTTCTTTTTATTAAGTAGGAGTGTTACATCTGTCAAATAATTTATAGTCCATACAAAAACAAAATTCAGTTCAAGGAATTGTAACACCATAAAATCTAATTTAAGACTCATCACTCCACTTAAAAGAAATATATATCAAGTTATGTATAATTTTATTTAGTCTTATAATACTCTCTTGTGCCTGTTACATTACCGTCTTAAAGTAGACATTTAAAATAATTATGGTTTTTATTCAAATTGTCCCTAAACCTGGATTCATAAAAGTCCTCATGATTGTGTCGCAGTTCAAGATTTCCCGAACATTACATTTCCAGGTTGTTTATTGAATGAACGGGGAACCATCTACGGCCAGTTAGATCTTCTGCTCTGACTCCAAATGACTACATTTTATGGGGACACATAAAATTAAATTTATGGCCTCCAAGAAAACATAATTAGTAATTTCAAGGAGTTGCGATTGAAGTTCGTAAACGGCTTCGATCAAATTACCAAATATAGTTCAAATGTGCTTTTAAAGGGTGGAATATTAAAATATTATATTTTAAAATTACCAAATATGTCGTTAAATGCCAGAAGTTTTTATGATCAATTTTTAGCTGAAGATGTCACACTTATTGTAGTTCATTATTTTTTCAGGTGAAACTTATTTTATTTTAAATATGTATTTCATGTTAAAAACGTTCTTTTATAACAATTCTTAGGGCCGAGTCACTCGGTCCTTAAACTTTATGTGAATAGCTATAATTTTTAGATGCTCTGATACATCTTCAAGGCTTGTAAAAATTAGTGAAATTCAATTAGTCTTTGTGTTTTTTTTTTAAATGTGTTAAATTGATTAAGGTCGAACTGTTATACCGCGGAAAACTTGCCCCTCGGACAGGTAAGTAAAATAAAACGAAGAAATGGAAAATAGGTTAATATCTTCTGGTTACGCATCATCCTTGAAAATCATAAAAACTGATCAAATTTAACATTTTGTGGTAAATAAGAAAAAAGTTTTTCTTTGTTAGTCAAACAGTACAACTTCAGATTAATTAAAAAGAACAGATAAAAATATGATAAATAAATTAAAAAATCATAAATATTCCAACATTTATTGGTCTCACATTGTGTCTGAAAAATACATTCATACATTATTCATTCTTTTTGATACTTACTATTTAAACTCCGATTTGTGCGAAAAACTTGTCATTATAGATTGTGAAAGAAGCGTCGCTCTGATAAACCCATCCTTAGACTTGGCTCCAATGACTTTTTGTGATGCTTCTGTCACTAACTTCACACACCACTCTACTGATTGCTCATTCCAGGTTGTACTGTTTGACTATCACAGAAAAGCTTTTTTCTTAATTACGACATGTTAAATTTGACTAATTTTTATGATTTTCGGGGATGATGCGTGACTGGAAGGTATTAACCAATTCGTCATTTCTTTATTTCATTTTACTTATCTGTCCGAGGGGCAAATTTTCCCGGTATAGCGAATGAAAAAAAAAATAAAAAAATTTTCGGCCCACTCTACTCCACACCTTACAGTAACAACGTAGTACTGACTACTAAATAGCGTTGACATATCTACAGCACAGCAAATCCCTTATAGTGCGGGAAACCTATAATTGAGAAGGGGATGCGAGGCGAGACGTTAAGAAGGCAGACCCTGCAAGCACATGGTTTACCTTCTTTCTCATTTTAATGCATGCAACATAAAAGACGTAAAGCTTTCATGGAGAAGGGAAGTGCCAGATGAGGCGCTAAGAAGGCACACCTCCCAAACCTTCTCTCTCGTTTTAATGCACGCGACATAAAAGACGTAAGACGTGATGATGCATCGCCACTACCCACCACTATTCCCACTACATCTGTGATTGTATTCATTTATCGTTTTCCTCTACAATACCTGTGTAAGCTGCATGTCAATTGCCTATTTATTTCCCATGTAAATCCGGCCCAATGTATCTACTTCATACTTCGTATTTCGCAAATGCGAATTTAGAAGTTTGCAATTCTTGGTTACCTTCAGAAATCCCTGGTTGGTGGACACCCTATAGAATGTCCTTAAAGTTGAATATTTACGATTTCAATTTTAAAACTGATTTGCAAATTATACTCTACTATTAAACATTCCTTTGTAGTAGTAAGATAAAACATATGTAAAAGACGATTAAAAACAATAAAACATATATTTCAAAATATTAAATATTAACAAGTACTGCACACAAAATATTATCTATAAATTTCTTCATCTTCTTCATCAGTAATTTCAATAGTGTCAACAATTTCATCAATGATTGTCAAAATATTATCTAGTTTCTCATTGGCCTTTTTGAATCTCTTTATAAAAGCTAACTTTTCTTCATCTATCTGATGTTCACCTTCTTGCCTGCTTGCCCTTTCGCTTTCAGGCTCTTCCGATTTACTGGAGGTAAATGTGGGACTTTCATTTACATTTATGGCACTACCTTCTTCTCCTGGTTCATAATCTTCATCGCTTTTACTGTAGTCTTCTATATTTATTTTAGAAATGACTGATCCTTTGGACAACTCACCTACGAAAGCTGAAGCTTTTCCTTCCATTTCTTTTAAGAGCGTAGGTCTCTTAATCTCAAATGATTTCTTTGAGATGCTTATAGCTTCTGCGGATTTCTTGGACATTTTTTTTATACCCTCAGGATGTTTCCGTTCTTTGAAATCTTCTTCACTGATATGGATATTTTTACCGTCTTCGTCTACCTTCTTAATTTTTCCTTCACTTTCATGTATCTTATGATCAATCGCATTAATTAATTCATTAATAATCGTTTCTTGTAGTTTCGATTTAATTAATTCTTTATTTATTATATTTGGGTTGCTCTCGATTATATCCATGATTTGTTGTTGAATTTTGTTTATTTCATCTCGTTCTTGTTTTGAACGTTCGCTTTCAATAATTTTTTTAATTGTGTCTTTAGCATGAACTTCCTCTTTACTTTGAGGTTGTGGAGTAAATGCGGCATCCAACTGCTCCCTTTTGTAGCTTTGTATAATTTTTCGTATGTTTTGTTTGACATTCTGTTTATCTGTCAAGCTCTTTTCTATTCTAATGTTATTTGTGGTTTTAAGTTGTTTTGATAGCGATTTAACAGGCGCAAGTTCAATTCCCGTCTCCGTTTGTTCCACGCTTAATTTTTTCGGTATTTTTGGCATCGGTTTCCAATCTAACTTTGATTCCTTATCAGATTCCTCCATTTTTGCAGCTAATTTTGGCGCTTTCTTCTTTTCATCTTTTGTATCAAACTTCTGCTTTTTGCTTAAATCTTCCTCTACTTCGTCCGAGCTTTTCAACTTCTTAGGCAGCTTTGGCACTAACTTTTTCTCATCAGATTTCGTTTCCATTTTTTGCCTCCTAATTAATTTAATTTTCTCAGATGCCTCCTTCATTAAATTATTTTTGTCAATGGACGGCATATCAGTTGTAATGTCATCATCAGTCTTTTGTTCAGAAACTTCGCTTATTTCATTACTTTCATCACTTGTGGTTTGTGCGGATTCTTCTAGGGGCTTAAAATTTATTTTGGTATCACTAATATGCGTTGGAGTTTCCAAGACTTCAGCGCTGATATGTTTGTTAATTTTATGGGTGCTAACATTGATTTGGTCTTCCGATTCTTCACTGACTTCAGGGCTTTCTTCATTTTCATCACTTAAATAATCATCACTTTCAATGCTCTCCACGGTCTTAAGATGACTCTCTTCCATATAATCTTCTTCTACACTTTCTTGTGATATTTGAAGCAATTCTCTGTAATTTTCTCTACGTTTTAATATGAATAAAACTGGTTTAGTCTTTATTTTGACTGGGGGAATAGTGAAGTAGTTAAAAGCAATTTGGTGGAAGGCTTCTACTGTATCTATGACGTCATGTGTTGCGGCATATGGCTTCAAATTTGTAGAGAATTTGCTTTTGGCTTCTGCTATAAGGTGTGTGTAATGGTACATTTCATAGGCTCCAGGTCTCATGTTTTCTGTTTTGCTGTAACTGAAGATTTTATTAGATTGATACCATAAACAAACAGCAGATGTCTTACGTCCAATTGCTGTTTATTTCAGTAAAACGAGTAACGCCGGTTTGGGCTGCTAAATTTGAAATGTGAACTTTTACGATTGGCTCGTCTTTGGCAAGGCGATGTAAATGGGAAATCGCCGCACCCCCAGGGTAATTCGTTCCAGATATGCTTAGGAGGAATAATGTAAACAAGACATTGACTGCCAAATGTCCTGCTACACCCAGCGACAGAAAATGATATATCGGTGCCTTGTTTCTATTTTCCCATCTAAAAATAAACACGATTATTTAACAATACAACAAATTAAATTTCTTCACTTACATTCTGTGGCAGGCAGTAGCAGCGGCAGCATTTAAGAAAGGGAAAACGTATATAATAAATCTTAGTTCCTTATGTGGTAGGAAGGAATAAATAAAAACAAATAAGAGAGCAGGTGTTGCCAACTTACGTACTCTTTCATCAAGGAAAATACCTATGGGCAAAAACAATACTGAGGCTGCCATTCCACGTGGTATTGCAGAATAAAAGTACCATAAAAATGGAGAAGTCTAAATGGGATTATTAAGGAAAACACAGATACATTGGTATAAATAATAGTGCAATTAGTACTAACTGTGGGGTGACATAATTCCGACACCCTTAGTGGCTAAAAATTAAATTGACAAAACAAGTAATCGTGGTATGAGTATTGGAAACTTGATATATAATTTAGTTTAAATATGATACAAAAAATCCAAACAAAGAGCATTCAGTAGTTTCCATGGTCTATCAGTCTATTTGATATTTTAGATAATAGTGGGGTTTTGTACAAACAATAAAATAAAGTTTGCATGGGTTGGTATAGGGATACACTTTATAGGGTAAAATAAATAGGTGTTACTAAAATTTTTGTAGCACTTCTATTTGCATAAAACTCTCAATTGTGTATGAGAATGAAGCAAGTAATTTTAAAGTCTTATGAGTAGTGATGTGAAAAAATTTCACAATTTCTATAAAATTTATTATACAGAAAACAAATGAAACATTTTAAGAAGAAAGACTGCAGCCAACAGCTTTCAGTTGTATATATTGCTTTATGGTTTAGCTCTGTTTATAATACTGGAATTAATTCCTAGCATACTTGGTTTTCTTCCACCTGATCCTTAAATCTGGTTCTGGGCCTACCTCTCTTCCTATGTTCAGTCGGTACTTATTGGAAGATTTTCTTTGAGGATTCCATGCCATCCATCCTTTCTAGGTGTCCAAGCCACCTTAGCCTATTTACGTTGATCGACCGGACAGTGTCAGGTTCCTCGTAAAAGTGATAGAGCTCGAAATTATAACGCCTGCACTACGTCCCATTCTCCAGTACACCTCTATATATGAAGTAAAATCTCTCAAAGCAACCTAATAGCTCTTCATCACTTTTTGTCATGGTCCATACTTCCGACATGTACAAGAATACTGGTTTGATAAGAGTTTTATATATCAATATGGGTTTTTTTGGTTGCTATGCTTGATGTTAGAAGCTTACTCTATTAGCAGTTGATTTCTGCTTGATTTGAGATCCAAGATATATAAACTCTCTTACCCCTTCAAAGATATATGTATCTATCACTAGGTTTTTGGGTGGTGCTAATTGAGTGTTGTTAGCAACTTTCATATACTTTGTTTTTGCTATATTAACTTGTAACGCTACTTTCTTTGCGGCTGCTTCTAATGCTTTGACGGCTTGTATTTGTAAGCTTCTATTTATAATGTTGCCCTTGTCACTATACCTGATTGGCTTTTTCTAGTGCAATGTTGAATAACAAATATGATAGCTATCTCCCTGGCGTATTCCTGCATATGTATGAAACAATCTTTGCATCCTTACTTTACATTCGACTTTCAAGAGAGTTGCCTTTAAAGTTTTATTAAGTATATTGGGATATTAAATTCTATCATGGCGCTATAGAGTGAGTTTCTGACTATGATATCGTGGGCACATTTGAAATCTATAAATAAGTGGTGGATATCAATCCCATATTCGTACGTCTTTTCTAAGGCCTGCTTAAGAAGAAATATTTGATCGGTTGTTGACTTTTTCTTCCGGAACCCACTTTGATATTTGCCTACTATTCCTTCACTGTATGGCAGCTAGGCGGTCATACAGTATGTAGGCCAATACTTTGTATGCTACATTTAGTAGTATCCTCGGTAGTTGTCACACTTCATTTGGTATATTTTTTGTGTATAGGTATAATTATACCTATGTTCCAGTTATCTGGGAGTTTTACGTGTCTCCAGATTAGTTTGGTTACCCCATTTTTCAGCAGCTCAGAGAGTATACCATCCATACCGAGGGATTTATGATTATTCAGTTTTTTATTGTCTTAACTACTTCCTTTGTTGGGATGTTATCTTTTTCTCTTTCATCCTCTCTATGTCTTCTAGCTGTATTTCTGCTTTGCCTACCTCTCCCTGGTTTACCAATGTTTAATCTTTCTTCAAAGTTTTCAGCCCATCTCTCTAAATCTTATTTTACTCACTAATAATCTCTCCTTCCGCGCTCCTAACCATTGATATTATGGGCTTAAATTCCTTTCTATTTTGGTTGACATTCTTGTAAAATTTTCGTGATTCATTTAAGCTTTTCTAATTCTTGCATTTGACTTTCTAAGTGCTCTTTTTTCTTTCATTTTATTATTCTTTTTTCATCTCGTTTCAGTTGCTTGTACTCTTCTTCCACTTATCTTGTTGTTGGGTCTTGAAGTTTTCTATATGTCTAATTTTTTCTCTGCGTTGCTTGCCTGCACTCTTTATCATACCACTCTGTTTCTTTTCACTTTTGTTTTCCAGTACTTTCCTACATTTTCCCCAGTATTCATCAATATCTTCACAAGTGATATCCATTTGATCTTCTATCATTCTTTCAAGCTCTTGGTCAAATCTTCTAGCTGTCTCAGAGTTTTTGAGCGCATCTAGGTTAAAGAGAGAGAGAGAGAGAGAGAGAGAGAGAGAGAGAGAGAGAGAGAGAGAGAGAGAGAGAGAGAGAGAGAGAGACAGTTACATAACAGTTTATCAGTGAATTTAATAGGTTACAAAAAAGAGCTTAATAATTATGTATATGATTGGTCTATTATTATTCGTTATTGTCTTTTGTAATTGCCTCCAACAGTGTCTTTACAGGGTTTCATCTTCTTCGGATAGGATCTTCTCGTAGTTGAATTATAAAGGGTTGAATAAGGGTAAGGAGGTTTTCGGATTGTGAATATCTTTTGGTCAGCTCTTTGAAGCAAGTCAGTATAGGTTGGATACCAGTTTTTTCATATAGTGAATTATTGGATATATTATGGAGAGGATTATTTGTGACGAAATTTCGTTATTTTACGTAGACCGTTTCTCTCTGCCATTTCTATATTATTCAGGGCTGGTCTTCTGCAGGTGTTGAACAGAATGAATCCATATTCAATGATGGGTCGACATATCATTGTGTAAATTTTACTTGCTGTTCTAGGTTAAATTTCTCTTTTTTGCATTAGATTCTTGCCCTTACTCTGGATTGAACTAAGTAATGATCTTAGTCAATATTTGCTCCGCATCTAGTATATACGTCCATGACGTCGCTGAAACGTCTTGCATCGATGACTACATGATCAATTTGGTTAACCGTGTTCCTATCTGGGATAACCTATGTCCCTTTGTGTACTTCTTTGTGTTCAAAATATGTACTTGCTATCACCATATTCATTGAGACAGCAAGGAGTATTAAGCGAGTGCCATTGTTGTTCGACTCCTCATGTAAGCTATATTTTCCAATGGTTGATGAGAATTCATTTTTTTCCCCTATCTTTGCATTAAAATCTCCCAATATCAATTTTATATCGTTTCTTGGGCAGTTCTCTATGAGTCTTTCAAGCTCTTCATAGAATTCTTCTTTTTCTTCATCTGGTTTGTCCATGGACGTTAATTATTGCGTACTTCTCCTCTATCTCTAATTTTGCACAATATTTCGTTAATGGCTTGGAAATCTATTACTAGGTATTTTACTTTATCACTAACTATAAACCCAGTTCCAAATTTATGTTCTGTTGGGCGGCAGCTATAGTATATCATATTATTTCTTTTGAATTGTTTTTTTTTTCCAGACACCTAATTTTTTGGAGTGCTATTATGTCTGTTTTGTATCTATCTAGAATCTCAACAAGTGCTTTCAGGGCTCCAGGTCTATACAAAGATCTCACATTCCACGTATATAATCCGAAACTTTACAAATGTTAAACAAAACAATAGATATTTATTGTTTCATTTGACATTTATCCTGTAGATATGTGTTAACCCTGAATTGAGAAACTGGACCTTAATGTATTTATTCGTTTACCAGATGATTTAAAACAATTAAAAAATCTTAACATCAGTTAAAACAAATTTAAAAATATTTTTAATACACCAGTGGTGTTACACTATTGTAAGTTAGTTATTATGCATCTTAGACGATTTCCATACACAATGTACTATATCTCAAAGGAAAATAATAACCAATACCTTCAAAGATGAATTTTTTACTTATCTGTTTAAGATTTTTTGCCAGCAGCAAACCTATAGGACGATAGGTGAATCAGGTTTAATAAAATTTTTATTAAATAAACAACTTGTTTATCTAATTTATATGTTTTATCCTTTAACCTTTTGTTATGCCTGTATTTGAATCGATTTGTACTGACTGCGCACATAACTAAAAATGCTAATAACAGTGCTAAAGCCTTGGACTGTACAGAAACCAATAAAAAATTGACAGGAACCAGTACTCACGAAATTTTTTAGAATATTTGTTGTGCAGAAAGCTTATAAAATACTTATTATTATATTGAAATGCATAACATTCACAAAATTTAAAAAATGATAAATTTACAGACAACATATTTTAAAAAAAGGATACTCCCCAATCAGAACTTTTGTTCAAAATGGTATTATACCAAAGCACCTCCCCCTCTGGCCACAAAGGTCTGTTCCAGAATATAGAGTCTATAACAACAGATAGCACCAAAAAGGCTATACCTCCTGGCACGGCGATTTGGAATAATCTGCAAAAAATTCAAAATAAATTTACAATAACACCAAACTTAATATAATTACTAACCTACCGTTTCATGCTTATCCTTTTGTAATACAAATCATAAAGTAACAATAAACCAAGGAATAGGGCTAATTCAAATCTAAAAATGATTATCGCTGCCCCCGAAAATAATATAAAATGTTTATTGTCATTCCTCAACCATCCATCTAATGCTAAAAGAACTAAAAACCACAAGATTTACATACTAAAGATAATTATTGCAGAATTAATACTTACCTAAAGGTAAGGCAAAAATATTTGGAAGTGGGCGGCTCAAATAAAACATGAAGTGGCTCTGAGTGACAGTAATCGCTATGAACCACTGCAGCCATCTTGTACCAAACTGTTTTTCCAAGGTCTTACTTAATATGTGGAAACTACCAACGACACATGAGGCTAAAATGGTTCGAACTGGAAAAGAAAAGTGAGTAGACGTGTAATCAATTTATTTAATATACCTATAAACTGCATAAAAATCTTAATACATCAAATTATACAGGGTGAGTCATAAGTAATGGTACAATACTTAACTATTAAGATTTAGCCAATAATGCCTTAATGAAATATTAAAAAAATACAGAGTGTTGAGTTAAAATTAAATTTTTTATATTCCTTTGTAATTTAATGATTTTTTAATATTTTATCATGAAAATTGGTGGGTGGGGGCTGTTTGTGGTGCGAAATCATAACACACCTTCAACATTCGCCTAGCTCATAGAGAGTGCTACGTATGCTATGTTTAATATGTTAAAAGGACCGTAACTTTTTCACCCGCATCTTTATCGCAGATTTCACATACAGTTTGTATTCCTCTATCATTTCTTAATAAAAAAGATATACTTGTTTCAAGTCTCTAAGTACAACAAGTTTTGAGAAAAGTGCAAATCAAGAGTTGCGTGTAAATTTTTTAAAAACCTTTTCAAATAATAATTTTTAAAAGTAGGTGTTGTCACAGCACTATCACAGTAAATAAAGAAGCATATTTTTCAAGTAGGTATAAAGACAAAAGTACCTGTCAAACAATCAAAACAAAATTAGTCAAACTGTATTGAAACAGAAGGCAGCCTGATCATAGGTTATTAAAAAATCTTTCTGATCATTTGGGAGAAACAGGTGCATTCCGCCCAAAATGTGATATTGCTGGTCATCCAAAAAGAATATCTGTAGATCAAGAAGATGTTTTAGGTGTGGCAGAAAATCCTCAAGTAAGTATGCGGCGGCTATTAGCAGCAGCTTGATTAAACCATTCACCAATTCATAGATTATTAAAGAAAGATAAACTTAAACCACATCACTTTACCCCAGTGCAAAATTTGTTACCTGGTAATCTTCCACAAAGGTCGTAGTTTTAATTATTTTTGCATAACAAACAAGAGAATGACCCTATGTTGGTGAAACGAATATTGCTTAAGGATGTGGCACTTTTACCTGGCGTGGAGTATTTAATTGGAGAAATAGTCATTCATGGGAACTTAAGAATCCCCATTTATCCAAGGAAAAACACTTCCAGCATAAATTTAAAATAAGTGTGTGGCGTGCTATCATTGGAGACTGCATATTAGGGCCGACTGAGTTACCACCAAATTTAAATGGTGTATCCTATCTGGACTTTTTAAAAAACATTCTCCCTGAAATCTTAAATGTATATGATGTCCCAGCATATTTTTCGGTAGAAGTACATAATCATCACATCAATTTTATTTACTTTGTTTACTAAAGACTTGGCAACCTGTACTAATTAACTAGGTACATAGTTTTTAGGATTTTACCTAGTCTTAGATGTTCTCGATAAATGAGCTATGTAGATTAAAGTTTCAAATAATACCTATTCTATATAATAATAAATACACTTTAAGATTTATGTTACATAATACGGAAAATGTATTAATGCATGTACGGGTAACATTTTATAAATGTAAACTTGAAATATAATTTTAACTCGACACATACTGGGCAGAAGTAACAAGTAATAACATAAACAAACACATTACACAATAAAAATGGAAGAATGATATTTTAGACAAAAGCATAACTCACCTAAATACTGACTCCAAAATTTATTAATATCTAAAATCTGCAAAACAGCCACAAAAGGTGAAGCTAACAAAGAAATAAAAAGGGGGCCGATAAAGGTTCGAGGCACAACCCCTGGAAATTCGTGGTGATCGTACTAGAAACAGAAGTATTATTTACAAATAAAATAAATATAGTTTCATAATTCGGCATTACCTGCGTAAGGTTTAACCTATGATATAGAATATCATGAATAGCTTGCAAGTTAAAGCTCTCCTCGACTTTGGTAAAAGGACAGTAGACAAGATGTGCGGCCGCTATTATAAACATTATTTGCGACATTTTAATTCAAAAATTGTAGCTACCTTTTTATATTCATGATTATTAAAAATAGTCTAATTTGTACTAAAATAGATTTAACCTAACCTAAAATTAAATAAATGACATTTATAGAACCAGATTGAAGGCCTGTTCCGAAATTCTCTCAGTGCACAACCGATGACATAACTAACCAGTGGCGGTCCCAATACTGCCAATTGCAGTGGCGGTGCCAATTACATTTAGCCAAAGGCAAATTTTACGGTAATGTTATTGCCTTTTTAACGCGAATATTTAGAGTTCTAGAACTATGCCAAAAGCAATATTGAACAATATCTGTGTTGACATAGGCAAGACAATGAAATTAACGAATTAGCTTTTAAAAAGAAAAATATGCGGATCCCTCCAATCTGCTCATATACGCACTTTTGTTAAGTACTTACCTACTTACATTGTTGTTTCTCTTGAGGTATAAGGCAATAACTTCTTTCTTTATTTAATTATTTAGCCTCATAAACCCCCATCATATTTTACTAGTGTTTGCCAGGTGGAAATAGAGCAGTACACATAGAGCTCGTCGTACTGATTGCTCTCATTTGAGGCCCTAAATGTGGCACATGAAGTATGAAAGTACAAGTCGAGTACTGTGCACTGTACTTTCCGACCTTTGTTCGTTTTGCTCGATTTAAGATATATTCGTTAAGCTACGCTGCGCTGATGAGGAGCAATAACTCAGAAACACGTGTCCGTAGCTGCATTGTTGTTTCTCTTGAGGTATAAGGCAATAACTTCTTTCTTTATTTAAATATATTGATTAAGAAATAAACGAGAACAGCGGCTGGTTCTAATAAATGAGACGAATTTTTCTAGCTCAGACGCAGAATTTTTGTTACCAATTTGCGGCTCAGATTAGGTAGGTGAAAAGTCTTCTTTCATCATTATCCTTCTTCATCGCTTCAGTGTATGAAGTACATTTCCAGAAGTGGTAAACTGCATTTCATAAAATTTACATATTTGTGAAAGCGCGCTTACTTTTTGGCGCTCTTTTATAAAAGTTTATAGTAAAGGTTGCCTGGGTAAACAAATTTTAAGCCTGCGTATGTGTAAAAATTCATAAAATAAAATATTTATATAATAAACACAATTTCTTTGTGAAAGCCTGGACAGAGGATTTCTCCGAGGCTTTTGACAAGCTAGATCATAGAGTACTATGATTGTCTTTCTTATTCGCTATTACAAGTTACTGAATCATGCGTTATGTTTATTAACGATATTTTGGAGGCGGGTTTCGATAATATCACCCATTTTCTCCTGTACGCATATGATCTAAAAATATATTGAATGATTGATGCAATTGATGATTGTGTTAATCTTCAAGACTGCTTAATTACTACTAATTTAATACTTGAAATGATAACCATTTACCTTTCAATGCCAGCAAATGTAATGTAATATCATTTGTTTGTTAGTGTTTGAGTTAAAACGTTTCAGCAATCGAAGAGCTGCTAATTCTCTAATTTTCCTCTTTAAAATTGCAAATAATCTGGACTGTATTAAGCTATCAAATCAAATTAATTATATATAGTACCTAGAATTAGTGCTCGACGTAATCATGTACTTGCAGGGCGTACAGCACGAACAAATATCATTTTATCATCACCATAGTATCGAATGTATGCCAATTATTTTAAAATTGAACATATTAGTCGTTTATATTGTTATAACATTTTATTCTCATTCATATATTCTAAACGAATAGAGATATTTTAATTCTGTAAAAGCCAGTTTGTAGAGCATAAAGAGAGCTTCATTTTTAAATATAATTGTTTTTTGAATATATCAGTATATAGATGGCGCTGTGCTCTAAAGAAATATTTCGATGGGAGAAACTTTGAAATGGGGTTTATGTGAAAGAAAATGCATTTCTAAGCAGATTATGTTAAAAAAAATTACCATGAAACTAACCGTTTTCAAGATATTTGAGTCCAAATGTTGGCATTTGCCAATATTGAATAATTGTAATCTCTTCAACATTCCAGTCCTTCAGTAATTTACAAATTTTAGAAAAAAATATTTAAAGAATTTATCGTACCTTATGAATTAAATACATTTGAAGTAACCCTTGAAAAAAAAACTAAAAATATTATTTATCATATAATTCAAACATTTAAACAATAAAAAAAACAATTGCAAACATAAAACAATTTTTACAAACTAATGAAATTAAAGTAACTATTTTAATAGGTGTTCAAAATTATTTGCCATTTTCGTTAACCTATTAATTAGTTCAGATCTACAAACTTTTAATAATGTATGCCGATTAATGGCTGCAGCACTAGCACAAATTTTATTATAAAGATCTGCCATGTCTTCTATTGGTTCATTGTACACTTCAATTTTTAAAAATCCCCATAAATAAAAGTCTAATGGAGTAATGTCAGGAGATCGAGCGGGCCACCTAAGTACTCCATTGGTACCAATCCATCGTCCTGGGTATGTTTGATTTAAATAATTAACAACGTTGTGATGATTATGTGGGCCTGTTCCATCTTGATGAAACCACATATTATCCAACTGAGCGGGCAAATTCCTTAATAGTACTTGTAAATCATTTTGCACCTCTTAAATTCTCATAGTAGAGGAATGGGCCAACAATGTAGCCATTAACGATACCACACCAAACATTTACTCTTTCTGGGATCTGGTATGTCTCATCCACCTAGGATTTTCTTGAGACCAGTAACGACAATTATGTCTTGTGATTATTCCATTGTTATGGAATCGACTTTCATCGCTCCACATAATTGTATCTAAAAAATTTGGATTTTCTTCTAAGAGAATTGAAAATTACGCCAAAAAATCTAATCTCCACTCATTGTCCCCTGGAATTAAATGATGAACTAAATGAACTTTATATGGAAAACATTTGTTTGTTTTAAGAATTCTGTGGCAGGTGGAACGTGCAATATTTGTTTCTTCCGTCAACTTGCGTACTGAAATGTTTGGGTTATTTTCTACTTGACGTAATACCACTGCAATATTTTCATCAGTTGCAGTTCTTTTTCTTCTTGTTGTTTTTGGTTTTTTAAAACCTCCATAATTTTTCAAATTATAACACAAACTTACAAAAGTTTTCCGATCTGGTGAAGGTCTACCAGGAAAACGTGTTCCATATAAACTTACAGCTCTTGAAGCATTTTTACGACATTCCCCATAAATTATAATCATGTTTAATTTATCTTGATTTGTATGAGAACCCATATTTAATAATAAATATTCACATAGAAAACAATAATTAGGTAAAATAATACAGTTCTATTGACACACCAATAAACAAAATGTGATTTCAAAATTTGTAAATTAAATACAGATTGTCGAACTTAAGGGACTGAAATGTTGAAGAGATTACAATTATTTAATATTGCATGGAAAATGCCAACATTGGTTAGTTTTATGGTATTTTTTTTAGAACATAATCTGCTTAGAAATGCATTTTCTTTCATATGAACCCCATTTCAAAGTTTCTCCCATCGAAATATTTCTTTAGAGCACAGTGCCATCTATATACTGATATATTCAAAAAACAATTATATTCAAAAGTTATGCTCTCTTTATGCTCTACAATCTGGCTTTTACAGAATCAAAATATCTCTATTCGTTTAGAATATATCTGGCCTGGGAGTTTTTATTGGGACACCCTGTATATATTGTCATAATATATATCATGTGCATTTATATCTATGTCAGTTCCTTAATATTTAATTGTATATTTGTCTTTTTACTCCATCTCTTCATCTTTTTTTACTTAGATTTGTAGATATTATATTTTTTGTATCTGTAACTGGGCCTTGCCTGTTCGATTTTATAATTAAAGAAATAATATATTTTAAATACACACTGTTATCTTGTTTCATTTTTTTTTAGCAAGTATTTGGCAAAGTATGATTTTGTCGTTGATTTGAAATAGTTCAATAAAAAGATGTAATTAAAAAAAATCGGCAAGCTGAAATTTTCAAGGTTTTCACTGTTCAGGAACTATCTCTCGAGTATCCAACAAAAAAATCACATTCGAACCCCTCCCTGTAATGAACGGCGTAATAGAGGCGATTTCTTATTTTTTTTCTGCACACAAATGACCATATAAAAGTTGTAAATAATAAAATAAGCGATAACTTTGGTTTATAATATTTTTTGTAACTTTGGTATTTTACCATTTACAGTTTATTGTATGAAAAAATAATAGCAAGGCCATATTTTACAAACCAGTCAAGAAAAATTTAATGCGAACGAAAAAAATAAATGCGTAAATACGAAATAAAAATTCTAATTCAAATCTTTATTTTTATCTGTGTAGGTACTGAGGTCTGTCTTGGCACACTCTGTTATCTATAAACCTTTGTTTTAGCTTAAATCGATTTATATTTTTAACCAACGGATTGTGAATTTGCTCATTGGTTAACCCACGTTATTTATAATAAGTTTCATGCTTTATTCAGCCTATTTCTTTGCGATATCGCTGTTATGCCGCTTAAAAAGATTAAGTATCATTGAAAGTGCCGAATGGTATAAAAATAAGTATATTAAACATTCTACAATTATTATTCTAGAACAGTTCTTAAAAACTTACTGACTTGTACAGGCAAAATGTTAATTATATATAAAATAAAATTCGTGTCTTTTATATTATTTTTTATAACAAACATTCTCAAAAATACTTCTTCATTATTAGGTATAGTAGGTAATTACAAATATTTCTTCTCCCTCTCAGCTAATACGGTGACCTAAAAATATTTTCCACTAGTATAATTGTTCCAAGGATATTAACATTATCTATCTAATATTGTAAAAATCGCACAGTTGAAAATAGATATAAAAATAACACTCTCACAATTTACGTCATATATTTTTATACATACGTACAATTGATTCAAGTATACTTATTATCGTGCTACTGGCCAGAAATATATTAAATAAACGAATATATTTTTGCCAGTTTACCATATGCCGCAGCCTTGGCTTACTATGCAGTAATGACGCTGATTTTTTATGCATCTAGGTATTTTGATTTATTTTTGGAATTATTGTTGACGTAATTGTTGGAAAAAATGTAAAGGCAAGGTATTAGGTAGATAAAAACATATAATTTTACGATTTCAGCATAAGACATTCACAATAAAGGTTGAATTGTATTTCTATACCGGGTGGCCACCAGACCACGCTCAGGCTTAACTTATTCTGTGTTTATGAACCAATTATTTTGAAATTTGGAACATCCTTCATACATAATAAACGTAATTTTTTGACATAAATGATTTTTTCACTTCCAACATATGATTTTCAAAGGGGGCACTCTGTGTATCTTGCAGTTTTATCGGATACATGTGGCTCAGTTGTGCGCTTAGATTTTAACCATCGGGTTGGACAGGTACGTCGTGAGAAAAAATGGGACAGTCAAAATCGGTATATTGTAGTGTTACTGTAATAAATGTAAACATAGACGCTTTGATACGATGTATGGTCTTATTTTCGTACCTCGCTTTTTGGTAAACGTGTGTTGTAGGCATATCTTTAGTCACACCGTCTACCCTAAACTGGGTTTACAGCTACAGCTCCCAATACGTGCGGCTGTTCCGAAATACATGGTGATATAAATAATTGGTCAAGAATAATAAAACACCCATATCTCAAAGACCATTCACTTTCAAGAGTAAGTGTGGAGGTTTTCAACTTGGCCAAGTATGCTCTATTTCTCATTTCACTATGTCCGTTTATAATTAGGACACTCTGTATACATATTACGTCGAATGCCATGTGGCACATGGGAGTGATCCCAATATCTGTACGCAAATATATGTATAATTTCAATGTCTTGTTATATTTTTCTTTACTTGCTTTCCTTTAACTCACAATGTTGTTTTCAGATCTCGTCCAGATTTTGCATCCTTTATTTATCACACTTACTGACATAATCAATTGATGAAATTTTGCACAGTTGCTAAGATCGAATGACAATACAATATTCCAGCGTTATTTTTGCAAATATCCGCACGTAGGGGGCGCGGGGATGAAAATTATTAAATATACTATCTAACCGGCACCTCCGGCAAAACGTATAATACAAAAGGTTTTTCGTCTGATTAGAGACTTCTATGGGGGGGTGTCACAATATCCATATATTATAATAATTTAATTAAAGTATTACTAAAAAGTAGAAAATAAAAAAATAAAAAACTTGCTTTTCTTACCGAGTCGTACTAAAAAGTAAAAATAAATTTTTCTTGTACGACTGCAAGAGAAGCAAGGCGTGCGCACTTTATATGATTGTATGAAGGGGGGAATACAAAGTGCGCACGTCTTGCTGTTCTTGCAGTCATACATGAAAAATTATTGTTTACTTTTTAAATATGACTTTGTAAGAAAAGCAGGTTTTTAAAAGTTTTTCTTTATCTTTTTATTATTAACAATACTTATCGAGAACTTACCATCCATTTCCAGAAAATTATTTCTTTTCTAGTCCACTCTTGATAACATTGGAGTAATTCCAGAATATATGAACTTTTCTCTAGGAATTCTTTACAATGCTTCTTATTGCTCAACGCCACAACTGCATTTAAACTTAGCTTATTAACTGTGTTTATATTAAGTGATTTATTTAACTAAAAAAAAATGTACTTCATTGGTAAAACCAATCACAAAAGAGATACGTGTTAATTTATTAATTGCATTTAATACTATTTTGTACAGAAGAGTATTGAGGTAGAGGAATATTTTTCTTCCAGTATACAGTGGTCGAAACTCTCAATCTATGAATGAGACACAAGTTTAGTTCTTTGAGGATTGCCTATAAATACAGAGTAAGAAAAAATTCCAAAAGTATCGAAAGAACGGCAATGAAAATTAATAACTGGATTTAAATAGGTACTTTAGATTTATCATCTACTATCAATTTGTAGTGTTTAAAAATGTGTAATTTCAAAAATACGTTTGGATGTGTCATACAGGGTGATTCGTGCCATAGCCTAATGGCAGGTAGTACACTTTAATGTAAGTCTAGATCAACAAGGAACAACATTTTTTGACCATCAGTAGTTAAGAAGACACAGGGTGTTTTATGCATTATACAAAGATCTATCTCAACAACGTTTCGTGAAATTTACCAGTAACATTCTTCAGCTGGGACTTATCAGAACAGCCTACTTGGTTTTGAAAAATCCAGAGTCAGACTCGGAAAAAATCTGTCCTGGTATTTGACTATCTGCCACAAGGCTATAGCACATTGCTCGCGCACCTCTATTAGATATATTTACACCGCGCTATGGGGGCCTTTTGAGTTTTCCGGTAATTAAATAGTTGCTATAGCTTACCTTTTCATATATTTTTGTGGTATGTACTTCATATTCCTCCCTCATTTTCTGATTTTGTTGTATTCTACCTTTAATCCATTTTAAAAAATTGTTAACGTCCTCTTCATTAGATATGTTAGGAATTTCGGGTTTACGTACAAGCGGAATATTATTCTCATCAACGAAACTACTAGAGTCACCGAATGGAGAATTATTAATTTCTTCTATTATTAATTTTTTTAGATTTCTGGCGACGATAAAACAGATTGCAAGAAGTAGTTCCCTACTACCAATTGAAAGATCTTCTGGCAGTGAATAAAAGTATAGACTCGAATAATTTATTGAACTCATATAATCTTTCACAATAGCTATATCTGCATTTTCCTCTTTTGTTGTTAACAAACTAAGAGTGTTCCACAGTTTACCTACCTATATAAAAAATAATAATTTTACTAGCTAACCATTACTAACTAAAGACCTGATGATTTTTTTAAGAGACAATTGTCAGTCGCTAGTTCAGAGGGTGGCATATTTATTATGATAAATTTTTCGGGAGTGGTCGCTTGCATCACTTTCTAACCCCGAATAGGTATGTCGAATTTCAGAAGGTCGAGTGACAAACTGATATTAGGTTAAGCCTACATTTTCGGTACGTATGCGTTCTTTAACCACCTTATGATGTCATAGTATGTTCCATAAATAGGAGACAGACAAAAATTGCAAGTCTCAAAATTTGCCAAAAAATCAACTCTCAGCCACGCATAATCAAACTATAATAAAAAAGTCCTTAAGATATTTAATTTCATGAAAAACTACGATTCTTTATGAAGAAATCTAAAAAAATTGACATACCAAATTAAATACAAATAATAATATTAAAGAACTGAAACAATTTAAAAATTTATTATGGCTTGCCCATTCCACCCCTTGGTGAAACACTCAAGGGAATGAAAAAAAACCACAAGATGCCTTTCAATAATTGTAGTAGATATGCCAAATATTTTTATTTTTGGAATTTTAATAAATTTTTAAATTGTTTCACTTATTCAATATTATGAATTATATTATTCCATTAATAAATATAATATTTGTCAATTTGATTTAAAAAAATGTGTGCGTTTATTATTGCGTAGAAGTTGTTAATAAATATTTAGATTATTCGATTGTAGCAGCGTACTAAAACTTTAAAAAGATTATCTGTATCAGTAACGATTGAAATGCATGAACGTACTTTTATTTTTTTTATCACGAAAACGGTTGGAAAGAGATTTAAAGAGAAGAAAAAGTTTTAGAATTAACAAGGGAATCAAAAATGTTTTATTCTGAAATGTAAAAGGAACGGATTTAAAAAATATTTAAAAAAATATATTAGGGGTTGCCCATTCCACCCCTTGGAGAAGCACTCAAGGGGATGAAAAAAATCCATAAGATGCCTTTCAATAAGTGTAGTAGATATGATAATTATTTTGTTTTTTGGAATTTTATTTTTTTGAGTAAAAATTTAGGCTAAGGAATCTACAGTTATTTTTCTTCTGTTTCCGGACATCTTCTATACCGAGCTCCACCAATTATACAATTATGAAATGAAATTTGATCGATTGTTTTCGGTCAAAGACGAGTCAATTTAATAGACTGAGGCTGAATCCAACATTATTTCAAAAAGAACGCGTAATAAAAAACCGCTGCCCAAGGAATCACCACTACTTCCACAATTCCACATCCAGAGTTTGTATCCGAGTCTTATACACACTAAATCCCAATGTAATATTTTATTCTCTTTCCAAAAAAATTTTTTGAGACGTTTCGTTCTTGTATACGCACTAAATCACGTTTTAATTTTTTTACTCCCTTTCATAATAGTGTGGGGGTGGTGTTGGGAGTGATAGTGAGGGGGGTGGCTGATGAACAAAAAAATTTGGAGTCCCTTAGTTCTCGTATACACACTAAATCCCAATTTAATTTTTTACTCCCTTTAATAATAGTGTGGGGATGGTAGAGGGGGTAGCTAACGCCAAAAATTTTTTTTGAGACGTTTCGTTCTTGTACACACGCTAAATCGCATTTTAATTTTTTTACTGCCTTTCAAAACAGTGTAGGGGTGGTATTGGGGGTGACAGTGAAATTTTGAGACTGACTTTTTGTGCATGCCCTAAATTGCAATTTTATGGACTCTTACCTGCTTGCTTTGCCTATTTACCCTTATTTACTCCATTTACCCCCGAACCCTTCAACGGAAAATATAATCTAGTTCCAGATCTCGTTACAATACATAAGTGTACCAAATTTCAAGCCACTGTCATAAGCGGTTCCAGAGTAAACGTGCGCACAAAAAAGATACAGACAGACAGACCGACAGACAGGAAATTTTTTTTCGCTCAAATTTAAAATCTCGACGTTCCATGATATTTTAAACCTATTTCAACAAAAAAAATGATTTTTTTTGCGTTACTATACTTCCAATGGACGTGGAAATAAAAATAATGTGATAACACCAGTGCGTTGCGCTCCCCAGTATTTAAAAAAATAGAAAATTGCCTCCAGAAACGCAAATAAAGGTTACTCAGTTTTTTTATTAAAATCCTAATGTAGTAAAAATTGTACTTGTTATATTCGCACTTACCACATTTTCTTCATTCAAATCAAACTTTGCTAGCCTGAGATACTCGGGTTTAATATTTGTATTTAGCAATAAATTCAACTGCTTACAAAGAAGGCCAATAACATATTTAATTTCAGTTGAGGGCATTCTAAAAAAAAATAAATATATATATATATATATATATAAATAAGCAGTAAAGTAAAAAGCAAAAATGTGACATTACAGAGCAGCCCCCTCCCATATTTCTTGATTGGGAAAGAAACGATTTTTGATCCACTAAAGATGCCTCTACCTCTTACCGTTTTCGAAAAAAGAAATAATTATACAATTCTAAATCTTTTTATTTGGACTTAGGTATTCTACTGTTTAAAAGTGTTTGCTTTTACTCTGAAGGAAAAGTATCCGGGCTATTTTTAGGGTTAGGCTCTTAATTATTAATAACGTAAAGTCTAGAAAATTCAAATTTCAGAAAAGTGGTGGCAGACTATATAGAATTTTTTAGAAACATTGAAAACCAGTTCACTTCTTGAAAGTTTGATAGCAGTAAAATATTCTCAACTGATACTGGTAGACCAGGCCCTGTATGTTCAGAAAGTTTAGGACCCTCACTTTCCGGTAAGTAATATTGTGAATATTATGAAGTAGGATTTGCTCAAGTCAAGTTTGCGGCGTTTTCGAATTATTGTTAATTAAAGCTGCAAAATCTATGCTTTCCGTTGTATAAGTTGGAACGCTGCTAAAACGAAGCTAGATAAAGAAAAATTGCTTAGGGTTTTTTGTACAAAAAAGTGCATGATCACATCAGTTAATGTTCACTTGCATTAATCAGCTATCACCCGATGTGCATTGTCATTGTCGAGAAGAGGTTCGGCAAAATACCTGGTTGGGGGTAGCTCGTCTACAGGCATCGGTGTTAGGCCTCAGTTGTGGAAATAGGCCGCCATTAAATAAATGTAAAATAATAATAATAATAATGGAAGCGAATTCTAGTTTATGCCGGGTGACAACGAGATTAATCCCGCTCCAATTTCTAGGTTGATTTTAGGGATAAAGTTTTGGCATAGTATTTGTGACACAAAAAGCCACATTTTGCCCTTATTAAGTGAAAAATATCACTTCCGGTACAATCGGACGTAGTAACAACTTTTGATTGTTAAATAGCTATATATATATATATATATATTTGCATATTTAGATACCACATGAAATTCTCGTTACAACGATGTATTACAAGTAGGTAATTATTTTTAAAATAACATCACACATTCAAAAAAGTGAAAGGGCTAAATTGGCAACTATGTTCTCAAAAAATTTACCCAGTAGGTCTAGAATCTGATGTATCGCCTTAATTTTTATTGTTGCATTTCAATAAATGTTTATTTCGTGCCAAAATCACTATTTTGAATTCAAAAACAAATTTTCGAAAAAACATAAAAGCAAATTTATTTTTATTCAATGTTTTTAAATGGTAACCTATTTTTTTACTTGCACCAACAAAGCCCAAAACATTAACCTTTCATTTGATGTATAATACGTCTAGTTTCGGTGCTAATTTACTTTGAAATTATTGGATTTCTGCAGATGCTACATTTACCAATTGGTATTGTTAAAAAAATACAGAGAAATTAAATAAAATTTACAGAATTTATTAATAATTATTTATAAGAGAGGGGAAAATAAAATCATTGCAATTGTTCAAAACGCATTCCTTTAATTTTCTTGAGCCCTACTGATTGTTGCAAAAGCTTGGCGAATTTTGGTTTCCAACCCTTGGAGGTTTCTTGAAGATGATGAATAAACTCGGTTTTTGGGGATTTCCTTCTCTAAATTCATGTAAATTTTCCTGAGATCAGTAACGCAAATTATTTCGGTTAAACATGCCATTGTTAGTGAACTGACTGTCATCTGTGAACAGAATTCTGGCAACAATGTTTATATTTTCTAGTAACCAATTGTAATAATGAACTCTCTCCTACCTGCATCAGCTTCATATAAATGTTGATGAAGTTGATATTTATTTGATTTACATCCATGTTTTCTCAATATTCTTCTAACAGATTCTCGGCTAATATTAAGAGCACTTCCAATCTCACGCGTACTTGCATTTTTATTAATTTTCACGGATGCTAAAACATTAATCTCTGTGGCCTCGTCAACAATAAACGTATTTTGTTCATTTTCATTTGGCTAGGCCCTACATTTTTCTTTTAAAATCTTAAAATATTTATTGCAAGGGTGATGCTTTCCAGGATACCGCTCTGCAATCTGCATATAACCTTTCAGCTTGATATGCATTTCTTTTATATTTCCCATAAATAAGTAATATGTCCGACTTTTCATTTTGGGTAAATACCACCACTTTGTATATTTCTTTAAATTTAAATAGTTATATTAGCAAATAAATGACAGCAAATTAAAAAAGCACTACATAAAGTTTATCAAATAACAACGTAGCCAATGTTTGAAAAGAAATGTCATTTTGTCATGGCACCCTTGTAAAATTCAATACATATATTAGTATATACGTTTCATTAAATAACTGAAGAATAGCATCTACAGAAATCCAATAATTTCAATGTAAATTAGTACCCCAACTAGATCACTATATATCAAACTGTTGGTGCAAGTAAAAAAAACATGATTACCATTTTAAAAAAATTAATAAACTTCATTTGCTTTTTATATTTTTCAATTCAAAATAGTGGTTCTTGCATGAAATAAACTTTTATTGAAATGCAACAATACAAGTGAAGGCGAAACATCAGATTCAAGGCTTACTGGGTGTATTTTTTGAAAACACAGTCTGGCAGTTGCCAACCTAACTTTTCACTTTTTCGAATGTATGACGCCATTGTGAAAAAATTGCCTAGTTGTGATACATCGTTGTAACGAGAATTTTATGTGGAATCTAAATATGTAAACATATATACAGGTTGCTGTTTAAAAATCAAAAGTTGTTGCTACTTCCGCTTGGACCGGAAGTGAAGTTTTTCACTTAATAAGTGCAAAATAATATGCCAAAATTTCAAAATATTATTCCTAAAACAACCGAGAAATTTGAACGGGACTAATTTCGCTGTCACCCAGTTTATGTTTCTTGTGCAACTCACAACTGACATTTTTGTTCGTTTCCATTCATCTCGTAGAACTTATGTCTCGATGGAAAACACGCTATGAAAAATTTAATTGTTTAAATAAACAATACGCCGAACACGCCGAAACTGGCAAAACTGAACTGCGAGTCCAACATGGCCCCTTGAACAAGTTAAAATAGTTAAAAAAACAGCCCTACCCAGCCAGCTCACATTTCGTATTCCTAATGTGGCCCCACTATGACAACCCAAAAAAATATTTTTTGACAATGTTGACTGTCGTGACGTGACGTTGACTGCAACTGCTTCATGAACGCATTTGTTTGCGGGAGCATTGATGATCTTGAAAAATACGTAATTATAAGTAGAGATGTTTCTTGTCACCAAACAATTTATTCAGGAAAGGTATGTGTAAATAAATAAGACTATATAACATCCAAATATACGCCATTTTATTATAGCTCTAACAAAAATCCAAAAGTATAATACAAAATGCTATTTACTACTTACAATATTTTTATACACAACAAATATATTTAACAACTAATTTAAATGATGCGTAATCTATTTACTGTATTGCTATTTTAATTACTTACATGTGTTACTGTAAGGATTTTTGACAGGCAAAGTGAAAGAATGTATGGTTACATTTTGTTATTAGTTTCCACAGATTGATTCACGATTAAGATCAACATCTCTACTCTATATGAGATATACGATGCCTTGAAAAAATCAGAACTTGATAGCTCGGATGTATAATTTTTGTATACATATATATTCGCTTTTCATTTATTGCGGAAAAGCAGTTGGAAAAACCAAAATTCTTCCCAGACAGATTTGTAGAAAATTTTATTTTGAACATTTTCATTATTTTAATTTTTTTGGTAGAGTGCAGGGATTTCGAGATATTCCTGGTTTTCGGCTAAAGTGATCGAAAATACATATATTTATGTATATTTAACCAACTTCCCTCGCCTAGAATTTTGCCGCCGCCCATGTTCAACACGTCGATATTCAAGTCACTCACAAAATTAGAGCTTTTACTGAAAATCCCGTATCAAATACAAAATAAGTCCAATTTATGGGCTACCTTAAATATTTTAGTTACACATTAAACAAAAGAATATATTAGAGAAACTATGAAAAAGGCGTATGATTCCCAGGCAGCGATTTAAATTTTGTGAAAAGCTTGAGGATTTCATACTTTCGAAAAATACTTTAGTTTATCTGATCTACATATTTTTTGCGTTTGGTAAGCAGATCGATAGTTAATGAGAAAATAATTACAAGAAACACTTGTCCTCTTGAAACAAACTTTGTTTATTTAAAATAGTCACTCCATAAAGTTAATTTCTTTCTCAAATACAGAAAACATTCTAATTTACAATTTCTTTTGATAAAAATGACCTTAGTCGTGAACCACCCTGTATGTATTTTTGAAAATAAAACAGGCACGGATGAAACAAAAATATATAATCTACGTTTTTATTTTAATTTTTTTTTATCACAGATCGATAGGTAACGATAACTATATGATAAAACTAGTACTACGAGTGTACTATTTATCTAAAGAATTATTTATTACAGTTTTATACAATAGTTGTTCATGTTAAAAAGAAAATATAGTTATGTTTTCTATCAATCTCAATTTTAAGTTTATTTTGAATTTTAATTTTCGTTGAAAACAGTATAGTGGAAAGCATTTTTTGACCTAGTAATGAGAGATAAAAGGTAAAATGTCCGTACGTTGACTGAAAAGCCGCATAATATGTTAGGTATTTTGGCGCTTAAAATTGTGTTTTTCGTAAAATTAAACACGAAAACTTGTTTTAAAATGGAAATATTTGTAATGTAAAAAGAAATCACGTAGAAATAGTGGTTATTATTCATAACATTAAATTAGGAAAATGTGTATAACTGGTTGCCTATGACGCTGTAACGGCTTCATCTGTTAGTAGCATGTTGAGAATTGTATTAATAGTCCAGTAACTTTAGACATAAGAACGGCTAATCTAATGGAAAAGAATTGAGGTGGATTTTTGAATACAGCTATTTATATCGACATTTCAGATATTCGCGTAAAACCGATTTTCCTGACTTTTGACCTTAAATAACTTGCGACGCCAGAACTTCTTACGTGTTCTTTAAAATGTCAAAAATAAAGCGGTATACAAAAGTCCAGCTTGATTTTTTTATAGACAGATTAATTCTAAAGTTACTGAGTTATAGGAATGCATTTAATGTGTGATTATTGTACTTTCAAATTTACATTCAGTGATACCAACGTCATGTTAAAGGTAGGATTTGAGTTGTTGACCTAGCTTCAGTAAAATGTAAAACAAAGGCACATAGAATTTATCATTGCTATTCTTATTCAAAAACCACCTCCTCGCTTTTCTTATCTGGGCTTGGGCGTGCGAGGACTTGTCGGATCGGTTTTTTTGCTTAATTCCAGAAAATTAAACAGCTTTCGACCACAAGCCACCTCGCCCGACCCCAGGGGATGAAACCACCCTACCCCCAAAACTGCAATACCATCATGAAGCTCGAATTTGAACAGAAATGGGTATATTCCCGTTTTCGTGGGCTAACATTTTCTAGAAGATTCCTAGTATTGCCGATAGCAAAAATTACAGCAACTTTTATTACACTTTTTCACCGTAGCCAAAATAATGATTGCTTCCTGCATATTCTGAAACTAGAAAAAAATTCATACCACCACCGGTCAAGGCATTTATAGTCCGGACTGTAACCTGCACGAATGGATCCCACCTTGTATTTAATGCTCAAGCATTGAAATTTGGTGCACTTGTTCGCTAGGCCCTACCCTTTGATATAAGAAAAAGAAATGCTGCCACAGTCAGAGCCCAGTTATAGCATGGTTGCCTACCTTTAGAGGGAAATCACCATTTTCGCTTGTTATAGAGTAGAAAATTGTTATAGAGGGTTGAAATTTGGTACTTGGGCTGGATTTAGGATATTTAAGACCATAAGCAAGAGTCCAGGAGCCCACGGCCCTTTTTTCAAAATGGCGGCGGGGGAAATGCATAAAATAACGTTATTTTCCGAAAAGTTTACTCTCCCACATTTTTTCGAATGAGGTCTCGTTTCATATGTTTTCGGAATCACTGATTTCGAAAAATCGTGTTTTGAGTACGTACGATTCGGATTTTAGCGCACGTGAATCTTCCTTCCGTGGGCCTGAGACCGCCCTCCGCGCGGCGCGGCACTCCGGCTGAGTTCGAGCGCAACAATGGATATCGTGGCGCGACTTTTGTATCCCTTCCTAGCAGGCGCTGATTCGCTTGACGCATCCCTCGTAGAAGCAGGTTACAACCAGTTGGGACAAGTTAATTCAGTGAAATCGCTTCAAGCGAATATCGTGCTAAGTGTTGTGTAGCTTGTGTTTGAAGTGAAGTGTAATGACGTGTGGTGCAGTTTGCATCAACTTTTCGGTTAATCTTTTTTGGGTAATATCCCAGGAAAAACAATTTTTGTCAATTTGGAAGAGAATGTCATTAAAAGCCTGCACGATGCTGATTGTTCTTCTCACGATGTAGACGGATACTCGCTTATTTGTTCATCTGGTAGACGCTGTGACTAATGGCTGTGAGAAAATTATGACAAAGACATGCGATACGGATGTACTGGTGCTTACCGTTTTTTGCTTGCCTAAATTCAAGGAGCTCTGGGTGCACTTTGGCATGGGAAAGCACGCCAAATTTTTAGCTGCCCATGATCTTACAAAGGTGCTTGGTAAGTCACCACATATAGTCTACATTTTACTCATTTTAAAACACGGTTGGTAAGATGTATTAATTCTGTTCCCAGGTCCTCAAAAATCTCATTCCATAATAGGATTTCACGCAGTTACCGGATGCGATACTGTACCTTTTTCACATGGAATTGGAAAGTTCACGGTTATTAATGTCTGGCGCATAAAGCCTGTATCCTTAATTAAATTTAGCTATAAAAAGGACCGCGTTACAAATCGCTGAAAATGTCTCAAAAACAATATGAAATGCTGTGATCTATATAAATGTAGTTGTGGCACATCTGAAAGCATATAGTAGTTCTACATGTGCCACTCTGATTAATGTCCAATGCACAGGTACTATTTATTACTCGAAAAAATGCGATGGAGTAAACTTTTTCGGAAAATAACGTTATTTTGTGCAGTTCCCAGCAGTCATTTTGGAAAAGAGGGCCGTGGGCCATGGGACACTTGCTTGTGATCTTAAGCATCCAAAATTCCGCATGTATACCAAATTTCAGCCCTCCACGACACTTTTTAGCTCCAAAACAAGCGAAAATGCGGATTTGCCCTCCCTGAAGGTAGGCAACCACTCTATAACAGGGCCCTCGCGGGGGCCCCGACCGCAGAAACATTTCTCATATCAAAGGGTAGGATCTGACGAACAAGTGTACCAAATTTAAACGTTTGAGCAGAAAATGCAATTTGGATTCTCTTAACCTCCGGACTATTAGGAATAAGTAACGAAATAGGGTACGTCCAAATTAAGTATTTTTCCTGATTTGGTTATTATATCGCTTTCTTTGAATATAATAGGTTTTGCACTTAATTAAAGTAGAAATCACTCGACCAATATACGTCAAAATAACGTAACATCAACGTGGCGTCACAACAATACTTGTTTTAACATCAATTTGACGTAACAGAAACGCTAAATTGTTACTTGTGGTACATGTGGAAAAATATGTTAGTCACAAAATCACAATAAAATATAAGGCATGTATGTGCCATTTAAGAAAATGTTAACAAATATCTTGTTATTATTACGTGACATACAACTGACAGGGACGTGAGTGTGCAGTTTATGCTTACTGGGAAAGTACACTACTTTCATTTTCATTTATTTACTGTACTTATTTCATATTTATGTTCAATATCGTAATTGTATTTAAATTTTGAAGGAATAATAAAAAACTATGTACGGGCTTTAGCCTATAATAATTATACTTATCTGTAAACGCTTCTTGCTTCAGTCCATTATTTATAGAAGATGAGAAGGGGGTACGTACCCCAAACTTATAATGGTCAACTGGTGATGCCAACTTGGTAGATAAAATGCGCCGTTAAAAGAGGAAATATATATATATAAAAATTAAAACGTGAAATTATAGTAATTGTAGTTACACAATAGAATACAATGTCTTGAAATATGTTTAACACATAGGTACATAAGTACCTTTTACCGCCTATCACAACTTGATTATATCTTGAATTTGGTATAATTTAACAGATATTATTATAAATTTACTTTAGTTAAACATGCTTTTCTTTCAATACAGGAATCGTGTTAATATACTAAAGCAATATTATCGGAATCTAGAGAATTTTAATAGGTACTGCCTACACAATAATTATAGAATATAACAGCACTTTGGGTGAGGATTCTACTCTATCTAAAGAAAAAACTATGGCCCTACGATTACCTTAGCTCATAAATCTAACTTTATTTGATATGATAAGATATTATATGTTGCAAAAAGCAGTCTCGTTTTCAATTCCAGACACTCGATTGATTGTTTGACAGTCTCTGCTTGAACAACAACAAACCTGAACCTAACCTCTATCTCTACTTTCATAATTGATACCATAGTTAGAAAATGTTTGTAAATATGAAGTAGATAAGAACAAATTTCATAAAATAAAATATTTGTGTATAACAGACTCACCTTTTTATTAGTCTTGATTGGGTTTTATAAATGATAATATTTGTCAAAGTAACAACACCTCTCAAACGTTGAACACAAATTATTGTGCATTATCAGCAGTACTAAACATTTAATTTTATCCGTGCCTGATTTTTAGTGAAATGAAATAACCAAAATAACGTTGAGAACAATATAATATTTTCTAATTACATCAAAAAGACAATAAAAAAATAAATGTAGTAAAGTAAGTAAATGTAACTAGAAGACTGGATTATTAAGTGTATTTAATGAGTAAAGAATTTAGACTTTGAAAGTAAAATGATGTATTTATTGTCATAATTATTTATGTGCATATACTTACTTAACGTTCATTGCACATAAGCATTTGAAGCATGCAAGATACATCATTTTATATATCAAAATCTTAACGCCATGGACGTCCGAGATGTTTTTAGTATGGGGTCGAAAATTCTAATATTCTTTTTATTTACGATTTTCAATCAGATATGAAGTTACCAGGTAATAATAATAATAATAAACTTTATTAAATATCTCAGTATTAGACACCAGAATAGAGTTTCACTGGGAATAAATTAACGAAAATATGGTAGTAGCAGAGGTAGGTTTAAAAATCAAAGCATACTGCAAGCGATAATAGCACCCACACTTTGCACTCGTTAGAAACCATATCAGAGCGGTTGTCGTTTTAAAAACTTGTGCAGAGATGTCAGTCAGCCATTTTTTCAAAATGGCGTCTTCCTTTTAAATAAAAGGGCGTCGGAGAAAAGACCCATATTTGGAATGTGGCTGATACTATTATAAAAGAATAAAATCTGAAGAGATGTGAAGTCTTAAGAAAACAAAATATAATGGGTGGATCACAACGAAAAAAAATATTGACAACAGAATGTCGAATGAATCTAATATCTGGTATGTAGTTGAAATTACTACCCAAGAACGAAATCTGATGAATTTTGTGGAAAAATATAGAGGATGACCATACTAAAAAGATGATGTAAGACCTAATAAAATACGGCGGTCAATAAAAATGTATTTATGAACAAATGTATGAATTCGCACGCAGTGGGCCCAACACAGCTATTACTATCTGCCCTGGGTATATCTTTAATACTTTCTACATGGACTATCGGTATAGAATGGTTTGTATTGATTTCACAAAATAGTCCATCGTTATTTGCAGCTTTTTTGACCTAGCGCTGTTACTATCAATCTAGTTTTGTAGTAAAGTTGTCTATATAATAAGCACTCTATAAATGTATCATGTGTATCAAAACAGTTTCAAAATGGCGTTTCTGTAAATATTTTGGTTCATTATGAAAATTGATTTAAAGTAGTTGTTTCAGGGCCACAAAATAACCCCGCAAAACTGTTTTAGATCAGTTTTTAAAAGAAACGGTTGGTCCTATGTTATTTAACAAAGAGGATCCTTTTTGTACAATTTTGATCAGAGAATAATATTTCAGTACCAAAAACATGGAAAAAGAATATTTTGGATTAAAAAGCAATGCACCCCCTCTTTTTCTACTGGTCTACGCCACTGGTTAAATTTCATTTTAGTTATTACCATCAGATACTCTTATTGATATTAATGCATCAAATCACATTGCTGTAGCACAAAAGGTTTCTGAAATATTAGAAAAATTGATTACATATTTTTAAAATTCGGTTATTGGTGAGGCCTATTTATTTTTTAGGGCTGTGTTATATAAGTTCCAAGTAAAACTGTCGGCTTCAATATATTTTAAGTCTGTACATAGCGTTCACGGAATATTATGTGGAGTATATAAAAATGCTAGGTGAGTAGTTGAAGTATCATCAATATTTTCAAAATTAGTGATATATAGGTCATTTTGAAACTGTCTCGACCCTCGAATCAATTAATAACATATTTAACATAACTTTTATATAGACCATCTAATCCTAGATTGTAAAATTGTGGATCTTTAGTTATACCTACCTAACTTTTATAAAGAAATATGTGATGCATATTTACCAAAGAGTGGTCAGTGTTTCTTCAATTAGAAGGTAATTAGAACTCAACTGCCCTCACTTGTTCCGCCTGCAGACGCCCATGGTGTATTCTAAAGAGGTCCAGTAAAGGAAATACAAATTGAAAGAAGTTATTGATTTCCCAAAAATATTTTTTTCTATAAAATGAATCAATTTTACGTGCAAAATTATTTTTGAGAAACTGTGCATAATTGTTACGTTGTAAGTCAGTAATTTGAAAAACATGTGTTAAATTTGCTCCTTAGCCACAGCCAGGAAATAATATTTTTCCACCAGTCACATAGTAAATTTGCGCAAGCAATGAAGGGGTTGCAAAATAATTGTTCTAGCACCCAGCCACTGATTTTATTTTAAATTTTGCCATAATGTTTTCTATTTTTAATGAAGTTTTAACAGAGAGCACATCAGGTATTTTATGTTTAAGATAGAATAATTTTTCGGAGTATAAAATATCGAACCGTTTAGATCTGAAATTTCTTTCTTTCTTTCCATTATCAAGTCATTAAAAGGTATATTTTTTCTCTGCCATTAATAAGTATATCAGACGGCTGGTTTTTATAGAGTAATTATTGAGGAGGAAAAATTCAGTTAAATTTTCTGAGAAACAAGTTTCTTGTTAGATTCTACAATTTTGCTAATTTAGCCTTTAAACACACTTAAGACCCACTTTACGATATCGATGTTAGTTTTTGTTAATGTACAGTTCTGCCTGGATACGCCACTGACTCTAAAAGATGTATTATTGATTACATAATATTTAGGTTTAATAAATCGCATAGGTACTTGAAAGCTGTCAATAGTAAGAGTTAGTAGATTTAAAGCAAGGATGATTGAAAGTTGTAGAACAAGTAGCAATAGAAGTGTTTGCAATGAAACTCTTTCTTCAATATTAAACCTGAAATTCGACTAGATTATTTGCTTCTTACTGTCAAAAACAATAGTTCTCTTAGTATGTGGAGCTGGATTGAACTTTTGCCAATATATTATCTCGCACAACATATAGTCGCGTTTCAAAAATAAAATTGAGGGGGCGAGCGTAGGTGCGTCTTTACTATGTACATACTTCGGTATGCGATGTAAAGCAACAACAGGCGCGGTTAGTACTTGGATTGGTGACCATTCCAACGGAAACCGCGTTCTCGCCTCACACATCTTCCAGCGGCTTGTATATCAGTGTATGCGCGGAAGCTATACAACCTTAGGCGAGGGGTGTATAGGAGATATACCATCCTTCGGAGGGGATGTAAAGCCGTCGGTCCCTTGTCTATTAAATGTTAGGCAAGTAAAAGATCCCTACTCTTCTTAAGGGAAGAGGTTCGGCAAAATTTCTGGTTGGGGGTAGCTCGTCTACAAGCGTCGGTGTTAGGCCTCAGTAGCGGAAATAGGCCGACGTTAAATAAATGTATAAAAAAAAAAAAAAAAAAATTGTTAGTACCTTTTACATGTAACCTTGCAACTAAGTTTAAACCTGATCACTTCAACTACGAGAGATGGAAAATTATACTTATAATATTTTTATTCAGCAAATAAATTCAGTAATTACCCAAGTTACGTTGTGTAAAATATAATCTCAGTTTAAAACAATTAGTTTTCAGTGTTACCGACGGATGGGCTGACGAATATATGATTAAATTATTTGCAAAGGTTAATTTGCCTTTTGTTAGATAAATTAGAGCTGATTTATATTGCTGTTAAATTTTGTATTTAAAATTAATTAATTACGATGTGATTCTTTTGGAGTGGCTCACTTAATATAAAGGCAGCGTTTCTAGTGAATAATTTTCCTGAAAATAATCCAGTTTCAAATAAAATAAAACGAAAGCAATTTACAAATAAAAATTGAGCTAGGTCTCGATTGGAGTGACCCACTTAAAGGCAGCGTCCCTAATGACCAACGTTTAAGGAAAATAACCCTAGTTTAAAATATAGATAAAAAAAAAACACAACATAAAAATAAAAATTTCGATTCGATTCTATTGGGGTAGTAGTTCACTAGAAATCGGAAAATATTCCGGTTTCTAGTAAGAATAAAAAGAGAATAGTTTAAGAAAAATGGCGGTTCATTTCTATTGGAATGGCCCACTAAAAGGCATGTCCCCAATGAATAGTTTACCCAAAACGCAACTCGAATTCGAATAAAAATTGCGGTACAACTCAATCAGAGGGACCCACTTAAAAACAGTGTCATCAATGAGTAATTTTCCCGAGAAATGTATTGTTGCGGATTTATGAATTATTAATATATAGCAAACATATGAAAACTAGAATTAATATCTTGAAAAAAGTTGATGGTGTTTAAAGATGAAATTTCACAAATTTTGTTGGTCATTAACAAAAAAAAAAAAAATTGGAAAATTTAAGGGGGTTTTCTAACATCATAAACAGTTCCTTCAATAATTACTTTATCAAAATAAAATAAAAGAAACAACATAAAGACGCATTAATAACGGAGAAAAAAAATACTTTTTAAAGATTTAAATCCCTGATTCAAACGACCCTACCTTTTGTCAGTGATTCAGAAAAAAGTTGTAAAACGAGATTCTAGTACCTTTAATGTTCCTCAGTAAGATCTCATAACTTTAGACTCTGCTTATACTCCAGAAATATTTTCTTGCATTTTAAAAATGATATATAGTCGAGAATTTTACTTCTTAGTCCTCAGGGACAGGTCCGGTTTTGATAATATTTTTTAAAAATGTTTATATATTATTTGAAATAAGAAACCTTTCAATGTGCCCAATTATTTATATTGTTTAAAAAATATGAACACAATTTATGCAGAAATTAAATTTTTTCACAGTATTTATTAACTTTTAAATAGTAAGGAGTTAAAAATTTTGGTTTCTTTTTTATTTTATGATTATTAAAAGCTTTAAATTATATGAAAGTTGTAAAAAAATTATAAATAACTATACATGATTTTTTATTTCTTTTATATTTAGATATCATATAAATTTATACATTTAAGAAAATTCGAAATATCTGAAATATATATGAATAATTTGATAATTCATACAAAAAAAATAGTTGAAATGTGCTTTTAGAGGGCGGAATATTAAAACATAATATTTTTAGTCGCAAACTCTAAAATTCTTATTTTACTATAAGGAACGTAACCAGATTGCAACCAACAGCTACTCTCCGGACTATGAGCCCCACCGAGCGCTGAATTACAAGTTACAAGCCTGGCGCGTTAAGTGTAATAATTGCATATTACCATAAAAACGCTAACGCTTCGATTGCAACAAACACCAGCCAAGTAGGATCAGTCTTTCGGCTGGTGTTTGTTGCAATCGGAGCATTAGCGCTTTGATGGTACTATGCAATTATTACACTTAACGCGCCAGGCTTGTAACTTGTAATTCAGCGCTGGGCGGGGCACATAGCCCGGAGAGTAGCTGTTGGTTGCAGTCTAGTTACGTTCCTTATAGTAAAATAAGGATTTTATAGAGGAGTGTGCGACTAAAGATATTACGGTTTAAGAAAAAATAGTGTTTAATTTTCATTCCCATATGGAGCGTTGGGGACTTCATCCTCTTCAAGTTGTGGCGCGTTATTACCGCAACCTGTTCCATTGCAATTAATGCATGTAGTTGAGCAATGCAGACCACTTTTTACCGCATCAAGTTTTGCAAGAGCAAAATATAATTTTTAAGATGTTATTTGGTGCAGCTGCTTGTGTCATTTTTATTGGCGTTAAATAGTTTTCTTCTTGTCAACCCCAATGTTAGGGAGCTATTTTAGAATTATTTTTCCACTGCTGAACTTCAAGACAAACGCTGTTTCGCTGCATCTTCTGTTGGAGATAATAAGCTAAGTTGTACACTTTTATCTTTCTACACTAGTGTTATAAAACATTTATATCTTAATTCATTTAAACTTTTCGTCGTTTTAGCACCATACACTGTCAGAATATAGTGAAAGCGTTATCAAGCTCTTCTTCACTTATATTTTCAGTCATAAAAGTTTCAGCTACTGCACGCACTTAATTTTTTATCAGAATTGAAAATTTTAAAAAAAATCCTTTATTATAAAAAACTGATGTAGTATCACAACCTGCGAAGGCATGCAGAAAAAGAATAAGTTCTTTTTTAGCATTTGCCAGAACTTTTCCTTAGTAATATTTAAAGGAATGTCTTCATTAAATAAATAATTAATGGGAGTATTACCTATGATACGATTTCTTTCAGAACCTTTAGTTCCATCATTACTGTACCCATCAAATACACCTTTAACATTAGTGTCATAGTTATTACGTAGATAATTTGATATACTGTTTACAAATGTAGGAAAACTTTTGATTTTGTCCCCATTTTAATTTGTGAAGCAAAACATATCACCATCAATGATGTAGTAAAGCTTACTAACATCATTAACATCTTCTTCACATTGTTCAAGAATATCATATAGCGATGAGCGAGTTTATCTTCAAGTTCAGCAATGTAAAAATAATTCTAAAATATCTCCCGAACATTGGGGTTGGCAGAAAAAAATATTTAATACCAATAAAAATGACACAACCAGCAGCACCAAATAACATCTTAAAAATTATATTTTGCCCTTGCAAAACTGGATGCGTGCAGCGTGTGGATACAGAAAAAGTGATATGTATTGCTCACCTGCATGTATTAATGGCAGTGGAACGGCTTGCGATTAGGCGCCACAATCTGAAGAGAACGAAGTCCCCAAATGCTCCCTATATGGGAATGAAAATTAAATACTATTTTTTTGTATGAATTATTAAACTATTCATATATATTTTAAAAATTTCGAATTTTCTTAAACATATAAATTATATATTATTTTTAAATGTAAAATAAATAATAAATCGTTTATAATTGCTTATATATTATTTTTGACAATTTTCATGTAATTTAAACCTTCTAATAATTATAAAACAAAAAAAAAAACAAACATTTTAAACCCTTTACTATTTAAAAGTTAACAAATACCGTGAAAAAAAATTAATTTCTGCATAAATTGTGTTTATATTGTTTAAACAATATAAATATCTAATTGCGCACATTGAAATGTTTCTGATTTCAAATATATAAAAACAAACATTAAAAAAACATCAAACTCGAACCTGTCCCTGAGGATTAAGAAGTTTTAAGGATTTTGACGCTTCATTGACTCAGCTAATAAGATTTGTTTCTTTTTTTTATCCAAGCACCAACGAAATACCTACCTAACATTTTCTTGCACATTTTAAGAGTTTGCCCACTGCACTATATCTTTTGAAAATGTTTTAAAACTAAAATATGATAAATTGGTAATTTAATTTAACTGTTTAAAAATGGAGAGCTATTTTATTGTCAGAATTATTTATTATACGTAGGTATTCGTTTTTATTAATTTCAATAACCCTCCATTTTTAACTGCCAGCACAAAGTTCACATGTTTAACAAACTACTCGAAATACAATAACGTTCCCCTCGACTTCCCCCGAAGGAGTTAATAATTATTGTAAAAAACATTCTACATGGTTAAATAGAAGGAAAGGAAAAACTTTGTACATAAATAAAACGTATGCAACAATGAGCATATTAATTTCTGATTATTACTTACATTAATTAATTTTTTCATTTTAAATTCAACACTGGTAAAAGGTTACCTTGGATTTTTTCCAAATAGAATGAAGATATCACTTTCTTGTTAACAGTTAATTAATCTATTATTATGCGACCGACATTCGTCCAATAAAATTACGTCACGATAATGGCTCGGAGTCACATTCCAACAACAAATTCACTTACACATACCACTCTTTTATATCTTTGCTGTCGCGCTTTTTAGACTTTTGCATTTGGCTTTTGTCGCCGTTTCGCAGCGCACCGTTCAGCTGGTATTGTGTTTGTCCATTGGTGCTCGATGTGTTACCTAAAAGGGCAGCGTTAGGGCCCTGTTGATATCCTTTGCTGTCGTCGACTTTAAAGGACCGGTCGCTCCTTGATTTGAACTTAAGGATAACTAGGATAATGAGAATGACGGCTATCAAAGCTCCGGCAATGATTCCAATAATTAAAGCTACGATTTCTGAAGTTTCAGAACTGACACGCTCGGGTGGCCTCGGTCTTGGATTGGGCATGTACCCGCCCCCGTTAGGAGGTAAAGCGTCTGGAGGGTGTTGTCTCGGAATAATTGGAGGAAGGATTGTGTATCGCTCTGTTGTGGTTGTTGTGGTATCAGCCGTCGAAATAAAGGGAGTCGGGGTGTCAGGCCTCGTCGTAGTATGCACCGCAGTTGTTGTATCATCGTCGCTTTCATTGGAAGTTGTTGAAATAACTGATATATTGGAACTTATAGTTGTATGGCTAGCCATTGTTGAACCCTCTTCAGATGGCCTCACGCTAGTATTATCTGATGATATTAGAACGCTATCGGTTACGTCTGCAATAAACAGAATGTATTATTTCAATGCCTTTGTTACAGCTCACAATACAAATGAATTTTACTAAATAATGTATTACAGTATCTCTAGAATAACTATAAATAAGACTATAAATTATGCTGAGATGGTATTTTTAAATTTCGACAAATGACACAGTACTTCAATGAAAATATAGTCGATCATATCAAAAACTATATCGAAATTTTGATTGCGAATGTAAATTAAAATATTAGCTACTTTTTTATGGCATGGCTTTGGATGACCCATCCGCCAGAATGAACTAATTATTGTTTAATGTAGAATGTGTAGATTAATAATTGTTTCTACAATTTCATATACAAGTAAGATAAGCAAAAATTAATCTGTCCCGGGTATCAACGGAATCTTTAAATAATCCAAAGTTTCTAGAGTTTACAAGGTATGGGACTCAAACTTAGCAGGAATAATATACAGGGTTACTGGTAATTCGATACATTCCTTTGGAGATGTGATGGGGCATGATCTAAGAAGTAAATTTAGCCCTAACATATATTATGCAAAACTCAATAGTTTTTGAGATATTTAATTTTTTTTGTTTTTCTCAAAAAAGTAGATCTTAATGTCTTAAAAGTTAATTTTCGAAAAATCTATTTGACATTTTTACATTTTTTTTTGCTGGATTACTTGTCCAATATTATAGATATCCGTTTGGAATGAAAAATATCTGGAAACATTTCGATCATGTGAACATCTGAAATAAAAACTTAAAAATTTTTTTTTTTTAAATCAGCTATGAAATTTACCTTTTAGGTTTTTTCAAATAAATATTAACGTAACACGCGTATAAATTATTATAAAAACTGCCTTATTTCAATAGCTATCTAACAAGGTACAAATGTTCAATGTACCCTTAATAGTTCTAAGAAAATACTAGTAAAAATAACACAAGTAGTACGAATTTTATTTTTAGATAAACAGTAAAAAACATTTTAAAAGTAGGGTTTCATTCTTCATTAATTTCAAAGTGGTACTTTATTTTTTATATGTCTTGCTCAAAATGGGAGCCCCTATTCCGTATACAGACACGGCAGCGTCTTCTTATTTCCGTCCTTGTTACTCTGGTTGTCAGATTATGCCTTATGTGTTGGGCAGCATCGACTATCCTTTGTCTAAGGTTTTCTATAGTATTGACTGGTGTGGCATAAACCATCTCCTTCATATGACTCCATACGTAATAATCAAAGTGTGTTAAGTCAGAGCATCGCGCTGGCCAAGGCATTGAGCCCGCTCTTCCAATCCAACGGTTAGGGAAACGATGATCAAGTAACTGTCGTACTGTCAGCCGATAATGTGCTGGACAACCGTCGTTCTGAAACATCATTCGCTGTCTGACGGCGAGAGGAACATCTTCTAAAATCACCGCCCGATCATTTCTTAAAAAATGTTCATAGATTTCCCCGTTTAAATTTTGAGGAAGAAAGTGTGGCCCTATTAAATAGTGGCCAATGACTCCCATCCACACATTAATAGAAAACTTCATTTGGAAACTAGTTTCACGTGTTAACTTGGGATTTTCCTCTGCCCAATAATGTAGGTTGTGGAAATGTGTTATACCCTCGCGATAAAATTTCGACTCGTCCGTCCATAAAATACTTGTTAAAAAATTTGCACTTTCTGCATCTGAATTTAACATAAAGCGGCAGAATTCCACTCTCCTTCCAGGATCACCTTCCTCCAAGCCTTGGACAGGGGTATAGTGGTAAGGATGACATCCAACTCTACGTATCGTAGACCAAACTTTCCATTGTGACGCTCCGGTTAGTCTTGCGACTTTATTAGTTGAAATAGTTGGGTCTTCCTCAAAATACCTCAAAATTTCTTCCTCATCATCTGGTTCATAAACGGGAGGAGTACCAGCGTCACTTCTTCTACATTTCACGGAGCCAGTTTCAGCGATATTTCGATATGCCGTACTGAATACGCGTGCATTTGGTAAGCGGCGGTTAGGGTACCAAAGACCATATTCTCGGCGAGCTTCAGCAGCGTTGCCGCCACAGTATCCATAGACAAACAAGATATCAGCGTATTCTGCGTTGGCATACGCGGCCATAGTACAGAAAATACAATAACAACAACTAATAACAACAACTACGAGCAAAATCAAAATCTTCGATAACTAATTTAACAAGACCAACAAACTTAAGGGACACGGAGATAAGAATGTCAGTTAATGACATATATGCACAAACGTCAAAGTCAAGGACTGACTGACTTAAATGAAAATGAACGATTAGTCGTTTAATAAATTCCGCCACCAGCATAATCTTTACTAATTTTTTATTAGAACTATCAAGGGTATATTAAACATGTCTACCTAGTTAGATAGCTATTGAAATAAGGAAGTTTTTATAATAATTTGTACGCGTGCTACATTAATATTTTTTTGAAAAAACCTAATAGGTAAATTTCATAACTGATTTTAAAAAAAATTTTTACAAGTTTTTATTTTAAATGTTCACATGATCGAAATGTTTCCGGATATTTTTCATTCCAAACGGATATCTATAATATTGGACAAGTAAACCAGTAAAAAAAAATTTAAAAATGTCAAGTAGATTTTTCGGAAATTAACTTTTAAGACATTAAGATCTACTTTTTTGAGAATAACAAAAAAATTGAAATATCTCAAAAACTATTGAGTTTTGCATAACGTATGTTAGGGCTAGATTTACTCCTTAGCTCATGCCCCATCACATCTCCAAAGGAATGTATCGAATTACCAGTAACCCTGTATACAGGGTGATTCATAAGTAATGGTACAACATTTAACTGTAGATAGTAGGAGTCGAAATATTAATGTTTAGCCAATAATGCCTTAATGAAAAGTTTATAAGTAAAAAGATACAGGGTGTTAGAGTTAACATAAATTTTTATATTTTTCTTTATAATTTAAAGTTTATTTTAACATTTCGTCATGAAAATTGGTGGGTGAGGGTTATTTGTGGTGGGAAATCATAACACACTCTAGCTTCTAGAGGGCGCTACGTACGCTATGCTTAATGTGTTAAAAGGGTCGTACTTTTTCACCCGCACCTTTATCGCAGATTTCGCATACAGTTTGTATTCTTCTATAATTTCTTAATAAAAAAAGATATATTTGTTTCAAGTCTCTTAAGTTCAACAGGTTTTGAGAAAACTTCAAAACTTCAGACATTAAAACAAAACAAATAATGATACTAGTAAGCATATATAATTTAATTCAAAATGGTAAACAATTTATCACAAATAATAAGAACTAGAACAATAATAAGAACAACTTTAAAATGTATAATACCTACTACAATAAATGTTCAACATGACCACCGTTAACCTCAATACATTTTTTAAAATGTTTATTTAGAGAATGTCTAACTTTAAATAACGATTTTCTCTTATCCCAAATAGTTTCCACAGCTTCACAAATTTTTTCCCATAATTCTTCCCGGGTATTTATCATTGTAAACTAAATACTTACAGTAGTGCCAGAAGTAAAAATCCAAAGGATTGAGGTCAGCACTACGAGGTGGTCAAAGAAATTCACTTTCTGGACCGATCCAGTGATGTGGATAGTGCATATTTAAATGATTACGTACTTTTACCGAATACCATGCTGGGGCCACGTCCTGCATGTACCACATATTGTTTCTTGAATTTATCGGAACATCATATAAGATTTCAGGAATCATGTTTTCTAAAAACTTCCCCTGTATGCAGTCTCAATGATAGCATACCACACATTTATTTTAAATTCGTGCTGGAAGTGTTTTTCCTTGGATAAGTAGGAATTCTCGATTCTCAAGTTCCCACCATGACTAGTTCTCCAATGAAATACACGACGCTTGACGCCTGGTAAAAGTGAACTCATCCATAAACAATATTCGTTTTATAAATATATGGTCATTCTGTTGTTTGTTACGCAAAAATTATGAAAACTGCGACCTATGTGGAAAATCACGAGGTAACAAATTTTGCACTGGAGTAAAGTGATATGGTTTAAGTTTGTCATTCTTTAATAACCTATGAATCGATGACTGACTTAAATCAGTTACTGCCGATAACCGCCGTGTACTTACTTGCGGCTTTTCTGCCACAAGAACTAAAACATCTTCTTGATCTACATATATTCTTATTTGGAGGACCAGCAATATTATGTTTTGAGCGGAATGCACCTGTTTCTCCCAAACGATCAGAAAGGTTTTTAAAAAACCTATGATCAGGCTGCCTTCTGTTTCGATACAGTTCTAAGTGCCTTCGAGCTGCAGTACGACCACAAAAATTTACTTGCGAGTATACACACACTATGTCTCTCATTTTAGAAGTCGAAAAATATATATGGCGAGGTATTTTTTATAAAACGATATTAAAAATAAATAAAAAACACAACACTTAATTAAATAAAACTCTCCGCAACAACTAATTATTGTTTGAAAAATTAATTAATTGTTTGACAAGTACTTTTTGTCTTTATGCTTACTTGATAAATATGCTTCTTTATTTATTGTGATAATGAAAAGGGTTTTAAAAAATTTACATGCAACTCTTGATTTGCACTTTTCTCAAAACTTGTACTTAGAGATTTGAAACAAGTATATCTTTTTTATTAAGAAATGATAGAGGAATACAAACTGTATGTGAAATCTGTGATAAAGATGCGGGTGAAAAAGTTACGGCCCTTTTAACACATTGAACATAGCGTACATAGCTCCCTCTAGGAGCTAGACGAAAGTTGAAGGTGTGTTATGATTTCCCACCACAAATAGTCCCCACTCATAAATTTTCATGATAAAATGTTAAAAAGTCATTAAATTAGAAAGGAAAATCAAAAATTTAATTTTAACTCCGATACCCTGTATTTTTTTACCTATAGGCATTATTGGCTAAATCTTAATATTTTGACTCCTACTATCTACAGTTAATTGTTGTACCATTACTTATGAATCATCATGTATACCAAAAGTTATCAATTTCTTATTATTTGAGTTTTCCCAGGAAATGACCCCAATTTTGAAATCTTAAACGGAATACCCTGTATATTCTGAGGTTTTTTGATTTCGGAGACGATTTTAAGTACAATTGCATAGTTTAAAAAATGGGACTACTTGATTTTTTAAGGCATTTTTTATTTTTACATCTAGAGAACAGTACATGCATTGAAATCAATCAAATGGACTATAACGATAAGAGAAAACGTAAACGTGAGATTTTTCGAATTGGTTTAGTAGCTACGACCAACAAAAATTTCCAAAATCTCTAATTTGTAAAACCTTTTATATTATTTTCCTACAGACGATATATCCTACATAAAATATGCTACACAAATTTCCTACACAGTTTTATCCTCCAATTAATACACGCCCTATCTTATACCAATGGTAACTATTACTTTAGGATCCTATACAGTGTGAGGAGATTACAAAAACTTGACAATGCCTGACTGAAAATACTGAGCAAAGGAAAATAGAATTAATTTATATGCATACTTATTTAAAATCTTATAAACAAATTATAAAGTTGAAAATGGGACTCTCAATTTTATAAGTGGATGGATTTGATAGTAGAAATATCTAGTCTCAAATACTTGATTCTTGTACATATTTTTCGGTTATAAATTTATAGAATTTATGTCAAAAGGCGAAAATATGTCTAAAAACTTCTTTATTGGTATTATTCTTTTAAAAAATATGTATTATATCGTTGCCTATAATATTATTATTCACTTAAATTCAATATATTCTACCTGTAATCCTTGTAGTAGTAGGCTCCTCGGTAACTTCTCCAGATCCCGAACCATGGAAGCAATCCTCATCGTCGCAAGGTTTCTCTTCATCTTTACCATTCTTCTTGGGCGTCTTAGTTGGAGGAGGTCTAGTAGGAGGTACATATACTGGAGTAATCAGATCGTCATCTCCTGAGCCAGTTTCAGGAAGCGGAGGGCATTCATCCTCGTCGTCTCCGTTGCATCCAGAACCGGCACCGCTGAAAACTAAATCATCTTCGACGCCGGGGAACCCAGAAGCCGGGGTCTAAAACAGAAATGTTTGAATATCTTTTGTAACTTGTCGTTTATTTAGTTAAACCTGTTGCATTTTTTGAAGATGATCGTGCCTGTCCAGTATACCAGATATCAGTTGAACGTCCCCCCGAATTGACGCGTGAATGTCTTTTTCAGCAGCTAAGTCCAATATTCTTAAACCATCGACAACCACACCTGATATGACACCAGTAAAAGGTCTCTCAATTCTTCCCTTTTTGCTCCATTTTCCACCAATCTGGATTTGAGATTGGCTGTTGAACACTTGAAGCTGGTGACCTACATTCAGATAAATTATTCAAAGTATAGATAAAACTAAGATTTAAACAAATAAGTAGCCTAAATTTTGAAACTGAGTAACGTTTAAAAAAATCTATTGGTCAAAACTATCCATTAGAAAAAAGTTTCATAAATAATAGGAAAATTATCGCATGGAAAAAGAAAAGAATTTATTTTCAGGAAGATTTCAGCTTGCAACTGCATGTATTAGTTTTTAGTTTGCAGTAATGTAAATAACGGCTAAAAACATGTTTTCTGATTTTCGAAATACGAACCAAAACCCATCACATATAGAGCAGTCGTCGATTGTGCTGAAGCTTCGCGAAAAACGACTTCTAACAGCATCCCAACTAAATATATGCAATCTCTAATTGCAGCATCGTGAGCGGTAACTGATAGACATTTAGTTCCAAACACATCCGCATAGATTGCATGTCAGCTATTACCAATTATGTATCAGTGACGTACGGCTTCAAAAATAACTGATGGGAATATCTACTTCAAGCACCTCAGGTGTGAAAATAATGATTCAAAATAATTTTCCTTTTTTGCCACGATGTAAATTCTTTTTTGTTTATTTTTATTAAATTAGTAGTGAAAATGTATCTGCAGATGGCATTATTTCAACACGAAGAATCACTACATCCAAATGGTTGGGAGATAGTCAATAATAATATAGGAGTGGAATGAGTCTAGAATGAGGCTTCCAAAATAAAATAAGAATATACAACGTAAATAAGAAATGTAAATCGTATGTAGGAAAAACCAGACGTTCAATTGTAACTAGGTTTAAGCAACATATGGCTATATGTACTGTCAAATCTATATAAATGCTTTACCTGAGGGATGGTTAGATTGAACATTGTAATCGTCAACTTGTAAAGTGGAATTCTGTCCCTGCCTGTGAAATCTAACTACATGATATGCATTATCGTTGACTTTTACAGAAATTTCACCCAATGGATGGTCATTAGTGCCCAAATTGTACACTGCAAACACGTTTCCTTCCACCTAACAAAATAAGTTTCCTTTAGATTGATCTCAGAGCGGTGCTTTGTTTACTTACTATATACATTTCAATGTAATCGTTTGAAGTTCCGCTCACAATACGCAGTAACACTGCATCAGATTTGGAGGTAATAAATCCTATGGCGATCGTGTCCTCTTGCATTTCGGGTCTATTATCTTCAGGAAATGTGTAGGTTATTATGCCTCGGTTAGGCCCAAACTCATAAGATACCGCCTCTGCAAAGGAAATTTAAAACATGCTATAAATAAAAGGCAATGATGCCATTACATCAATTATAATTTTTATAACTTATTAACCAAACAGAAATATTCATCATCATCGTAGAAACAGGGTCGGATTATCCATAAGTTAATATAGGCAGCTGCCTAGGATCACCGACTGCTTGGGGAGCGCCGGCGATGAACAAAAAACAACAAATGTATGATCTTTGTTTCACTGCGTTCGTTTCAATTCACGTCGCGCGACTTTTTTCAACTTGTTCTATCATCGATAGTTAATATCTAAATCTTTGACTACGTCACGCTCTGCTCGGTTCGTGCTGATGCTTGTAAAGCTTTATCTGTCTCATATAACACATCTCGGAAAAGTATCGAAGAAAGAGTCCATAGCAAAAATGAAAAACCTTTCGTAAAAGCAGAAGCTATGGGATTGTTAGGTAAATTTAATTTGTTAGAGACGATATTTTAGAGATATGTAATAAAGCCAGTAAGACGTTACAGACTGTTGATCAACAACGATTGCAATTTTTGGATCGCTGATTGGATGCTTTAAATCATTACAAGACTGAGACCAGTTTGATAGATATGAAGAAAGGGGCAAACAACTATTCAAAATTAAATTTAATACATATAAAAAAGGATGCAGAAGAGAAAGCTTCAATTTGACGGAACTCTTGAAAATGAAACCAACTTGGACAGCAAAAGTGATATGAGAATTAAAAGTTTCTTGCTATTATTGATAGGCTAGATCAAGAATTAAAGAAACTATTGATGGCTTACTTAGAAATAGAAAAAAGTTCGGATTTTTAAATAAACTTCAGATTATGAATGACGGCATTAGAACTGATTCAAATAAAATTATTTGAATCATTTCATTTCGCAAATGCAAGCTGAATATTCAAACCATTTGACGAATGTTTTGTTAAGGAATGTATTGAATTCAAATATTTTGTTGAAAACAGAAAATATCGTTAATGTTAGAGACATGTTAGTATTTATCAGGGAAAAACATGTTATAGCCATGTTTCCTAATGTGGAAATTACATTAAGAATTTTTCATACTTTACCAGTAACTTTTTTTATTATTTTTTTATTATTATTACATTTATGAAAAAATCATTAAAAACATTTACTATCTCTTCTTTATTCTTTATTATTTTATTATCTGTATGCAGTCCTTTGATTTGTTGTTTGGTAGAGTTATTCACATTATTGTTTATAATTTCCCAAACAGCTCTTGTTTTATTATCGGTGTTGAAATATAATTTATCATGATATAATTTTTTTAGCTGCACGTATAACCTTTTTATATATTGTTTTATATTTTTTATAGATCAAAATGTCATTATTATCACTTATGATTAGCTGATTCGAATGCATTTTTTAAAAGTTTTTTGACGAAATTTGGATTCCTTTACTTAGCCATGGTTTCTTATTATGATATTGTGATCTTGTGTTTACTTTTTTTAATGGAAATGCAATATCAATATAATATTTTAAAATATATATAAATAACTCAAAAGACTTATTTACATTATTGCAATTATATACTTGACTCCATGATTCCATACTTATATGTGACAAAAAAGTATCAACATTATTTTTACTCAGAAATCTTGTATAAACATCATTTTTAACAGTGCTTTTTTCGGTATTTAAATTAAAAGATAACAACTGACCTGTATGGTCCGATACACCAGTGGGCACAACTTTATAAAATAACATAGGATCTTTAAAATTTGTGCACATATAATCTATAGATGTAGTTGTATTATAAATATTATGCGAAAATTTTGTGGCGTCCTTTATTAAATTAGTAATGTTGTAAGAGGATAAGAGGTCATTTAATTCATTTTTTTCCAGTAGAATTTGTTAATTGATCAATATTCAAATCTAAAGATTATTATTTTACGATCACTGCTTGAACATACACAATTTAGAACTTTATCGAATTCATCAATAAATATATTAACATTATTTGGCAAAGGTGATCTATATATAGTAACAAGTCTTATTGCGGATTCTAAGAATATTAAGTCTATACCACAAACCTCAATAATTTTTTCCTTGCAGAATTTACCTAAGGATTTCAGTTCTGTAACATTATCTAATATCGTATTTCTACAAAATATTGCAGTATCACCTTTCACATATAATGTCCTGCAGAAAATGTTACTTCCATCTAATCAAATCTAATATCTACCAAGAAATTAGGCTATTCTAGTGAGGTGCGGTGTATATAAAAGATTAACTGACATTTCCTTTGGTATAAGCAGCGTATATTATTTTCCAATAACGTATTAGAAAAGGAACATTACATAAGAGACATTTTGAAGTAATCCCTACTTTAATAAGTAATAAAATATGCTTACTTAATGTAATTGAAAGATTGTTCGTATTTTGAGAGTAATCCAACGCCATTGCACCAATTTCACTATCAATATTAATAGTACCATCTTCAACATAACTTGCTGTAGTATAATTTGAAGAAACCGACGCGAAATAAAAAGTAACAAAAATTATAACAAAACAGTAATAATTAATCAAGCGGTTCATTTTGCACCCGTATACGTAAAGAAATACATCGTCTAAAATTCCAACATCGTGTTTATGATTGATAATCTTTGAACTAACCACGACTTATCTTCATTGAATAAGTTCGACATTATTTACGTTATAAGTTCGAGGACGTTGGAGGCCAGGCGATTATTCGGATAATAGATCGCGGTCGCGGTCTACCTATACATATCAGTTGGTATCGGAACAATGTTGCAGCAAGTCGAGCGTTTCCTCGAGCTTAACTGTAATCTTAATGTATTTCTGGATATTCCCGTTGTGAAGAAGGCATAGTGCATTATGTAAGAACCACAAAATACAAACAAATTCTAATTGACAAATGAATGAGTATTAATAGTGCAGTAAAATCGGCTCGTAATTATGCGGTTCTTTTAAATTAAGGTATAACTAAATGGGACCTTCATCATCTTGTAGAACATAATTTTGGCCATCCAAAATCGAATATTACAACTTTTTTTAGTAGGGCCAAATTTCGCAGTCAAATTTTTCATGCCTGTTTTCATGTTTTTTAAAACATACACCGCGTTACTAAATCAACGGTTTGAGCTACGAATATGAGTTTTTGCGCACTTACTCAAAAAACTATAGCACTTCTAACGCTGTACTCCAAATTTTCAGTTATGTGATGCCTTTTCGAGAAAATAAGCTCCAAAGTCGTCACTAGCAAATTCGTAAAGTAAATCATTAAAAACTTTACCAAGTGAGCAAGTATGTTAATTGTTCAAAATTTATGTATGAATTTATGAAGGCAAATATGTAGACACAACTATAGAAAAGTTTTTTAAAAAACAGCCCATTAGGTCTCATAGTTTTCGAGCGATCGAATTTTTAATACGTCTCATTTTCATACTCATTTGCGCTCAGACTCTCGGGCTCGGAGTCGCACTGTAGTGTACGAACAACCTGCTTGTCGCGCAGCGGAGAATACAATAATATTTTCGACAGATTGCAAGCATTTTATTATTATTATTACTTTCCGTTATACTATTGATAGACCTTGTAAGTTAAATTTTTCACATTGGTCATTCGCTTCCATAGAAAACAAAGTTCGTAGTGCTGTTATAATTATTATTTCTAACGCGATACATGTGCGATTGCCAATCGCAAATGATTGCTAATACTGGCATGTATATAATTTGACTCATTTTTGTTAATTGGTTCTAGTCCATATGAAATATGAATGTCTTTTTCAGTACTCAACTCGTGTTTAGCCAAAACTGTTGTCATACTCCTTTACATCATTGTAAGAATAAGAAAATCCCATGTTAAACAGAAGATCTATTATTTTTTTGCTTCTGACGTTATTATATAAATAGCGAGGAACACCGAGGCGGGATGAGAGCTCTCAACTACACTCTCGCAGTCGGCCTGTCTCGGTGTGCCTCGGCGAGAGTATATAGCCGCCATGAAAATGAAACATTAAAAATTCGATTTGGGGGCGAGCGTGGGTGCGTCTTTACTATGTACATACTTCGATATGCGATGTAAAGCAACGCCAGGCGCAGTTAGTAGTTGGATGGGTGACCGTTCCAACGAAGACCGCGTCCTCGCCTCAAACATCTTCCAGCGGCTTGTATATTACTGTATGCGCGGAAGCTTACAACCTTAGTCGAGGGTTGTATAGGGGATATACCATCCTTCGGAGGGGATGTAAAGCCGTCGGTTCCTTGTCTATTAAATGTTAGGCAAGTAAAAGATTCCTACTCTTCTTAAGGGAAGAGGTTCAGCAAAATTCCTGGTTGGGGGTAGCTCGTCTACAGGCGTCGGTGTTAGGCCTCAGTAGCGGAAATAGGCTGACGTTAAATAAATGTATATAAATAAAAAAATTCGATTTCTCGAAAACTATGAAACCTGTTGAGCTGAATCCTTTTTAAAAAACTTTTCTATAGTTTTGTCCGCATTTGACTTCATACGTATATACATACATAAATTTTCAATGCACGGATTTGCTAGTGGCGACTTTGGGGCTTATTTTCTCGAAAATTCTGAAAATTTAGAGAGTCCCGTTAGAATCGCTATAGTTTTACTTCCACGTTCAGTGAAAGTATAGTAACGCAACATTATTTTTTTGAAATAGTCTTAAAATGTCTTGAAACGGCGAGATTTTAAATTTGAGCGAAAAACATTTTCTGTCTGTCTGTAACTTTTTTTTTGTGCGCACGTTTTCTCTGGAACCGTTTATGACATTGACATGAAATTTGGTACACTTACGTATTGTAACGAGATCTGAAACTAGATTATATTTTTATCTAATTCCGTTGAAGGGTTCGGGGGTATATGGGGTAAATAAAGGTAAATAGGCAAAGCAAGCAGATAAGAGTTCATAAAATTGGCATGTACGAAAAGTGAAGATCTCAACATTTTCTTTGGCATCACCCCCATTGCCACCCCCCCCCCATTATTAAAAGGAGTAAAAAATTTAATTGGGATTTAGTGTGTATGCGAGAACCAAGGGATTGTAAAAAAATTTTGGGATTGTGGGCCACAGACCGACCACTTAAAAAATAGCGAACTCTCTAGGATATGTAGGAACAATCTTACCGTCTGAACAAGTGGGTCCAGCGAACGAAGTCATATCACAATCACAGGTATAGGAATTCCACTGCTGGACACAGATTCCAGCGTTGGCGCAGACGTTGTGACTGCATTTCGCTGATTGACCTGAAATATAAAAGCAATTAGAAGACTGAAACTTTCTTTACATCAGAAACTATTTAATCAAAAAATTAATTTATTCTCCTTCTTTTAATCTAAAATTTATTTCGGAGTAAACGTAACCCAAATTTCAGATTAAATTGTAGAGAAAAATATTATAAATGGGAGGCAATGATTTCAAAGATGGAAAAACTAATTTTAAATAGACGTAATACTTTGAGATGATGGATTATTCAGCATAAATTTTTAATCCATTGATGAGATTCAAGGAAGAGCGCTGAAAAATATTTCTGCAGCCATTTAGGTCAGAAGCTATAAAAGGTGTCGACCTAGTTTATTCTTATTATTTTCTTATTGATTATTTGTCTTGTTATTTGTTTATTTAAAATTTGTTTAGGTTGCTATTTAAGATAATAGCGATATAATGCCAAAATATAAATAGGGCATTTATTTAGTGCTCTCACGGTCCTATTAATATAAACATATTTCTGATTCTATATTTGTTATAGATTTCGCAAATTTAATAAAATGCTTTTTCTAAGTCAAGTCTAACAGCATACTTGATTTTTGAGTATGTACGGTTTTTTGTTAATTTGAAGTTGTCGATTCCCAAACTACTCAACTAAATTTTTTCAAACAAGCTCAAACATTTCAAAATGGGCGTGTTGTGAGGGTGGCATTTTGTGTGTCAAAAAAGCTGTAATTTTTTTAAGCGGAATATTTATTTTTTGATTTTATGCGAATGTAATTTAAAAAAAGCCTAATTTTTAATAAAAAAAATTGATTAACAAAATTTTCATTTTTGAAAATTTCAGGAAGATTATTTTTCGTTGAGACCTCTACTTTAAGGTGGTGCAAAAAAATCGTACTATTACTGTGGAAAAACAATGTCAAAAATGGGAAAAACCAATACAAAAATTTTTCAAGATCGATTTTTCCATAATTGCCACGAATTCTTCATTGTTTTTTGAAACTGTTACATACCTAATGCATAACACACCTTCTGTTTTTCGCGGGTCACATATCGGCAAGCCGCTAGCCACAGTTATCGCCAAGCTGTGAACGGTGCGTGGCAGAGGTTTGGCTCCTCTCCGCTAGGAGCGGTTGTGTGTCTCCCAGCTGGGAAGAACGGTGACGTGACTTCCGCCTGGTGTAAAAGTTAGGATGGTGAGAAGGGTTAGCTTCGTGCACGCTGCCGATAATTCCTAAAAGCTTGTTTATTTGAGCCATGTCAATTGATTTTGGATTATCGGCAACGGTTAAATTTCCTGTGTTTTAAGTTGTTCATCAGAATATTTCGTTGCTACGGAGGGAGTTTAATCCGCATCTGTGCGGGATTTATGTGTGCACACGTGAGTAACCTTATTCTCGCCACCTTTTTCGACTTTACCCAAGTATTTCAAATATTTATAGGCTGGTAGACTACTTTCCCTTGGGAGTATCTTCTCTGTCAATTGAGCTGCAGCATTGTATAATTTTGGTGGATTGCTTCCCTCAACAAGTCAGAGCTTTGTAAATTATTACTTTTCTGGATTACATCTGATTTCAATTGCTCTCATTAGGCACGTTTTACCTGCATTGCCGAATTAACAATTAATTGGGTATATCTTGGGATCTTGCATCCTTTATTTAACCTACTTCATAGCATGATCAGTTGATGAAATTCTGCACAGTTACTAAGATCGGGTAAGAATATAGAATTTCACCGTTACTTTTGTAAATATGCGCATCGCATGTAGGGGGCGCAGGCGTGAAAACTGTCATATGTCATATCCAACCGGCACCTCCGGCAAAACGTAAAATATGAAAGGTGTTTCGGCCGATTGGAGATTCTACGAGGGGCATCACAATATTCGTGTATGATAATAATTTAACTAAAGTATGTATAAAACGTAGAAAATGAAAAAATATATATTTTTAAACTTGCTTTTCTTACAAAGTCGTACTAAAGAGTAAAAAACAATGTTTCATGTACGACTGCAAGAAAAGCAAGGCGTGGTCACCTTATATGATAATAATAATAATAAATAATACCACAGGTAATTACAACCTTCTCTAGAAGAGTCTTGTGTGGGAGGGGAGAGACAAGGGACACACACCCAATATCCATGTATAGTGGAAAAATTTCTCTCACTGTATTTTCCACTGCCACGACCGGGAATCAAACCCGGAACTTTTGGGCGAGAAGAAAGTGCGCTTATCTTTCGACCACCATTGTACGCATGATTGTATGAAAGGAGAAATACATAGTGCACACGCCTTGCTTTCTTGCAGTCGTACATGAAAAATTATTTTTTACTTTTAAGTACGATTTTATAAGAAAAGCAAATTTTTAAAAGTTTTTTTAAATTTGTTTTTGATTTATGCCTTAAAACAGTAAGAGAAAGTTTTAATAGAATGAAAATAAGAATTTGTTTAGCTTCCACCTTGTTTTGCAAACTTCACCCAAGGCATTTCAAGTCGATTGGTTCCACTCCTAATCGAGAAATAATATAACATTCGAATTTATTGCGATTGCACTTTATACTTTATATGATTCTTTATTGCTCAAATGTATAGTTACATAATTTAAATATACTATTAAAACTTTACTACATACTTTTGATTGGTAGGTATAAAATTCTGATGAAAAATATATTACTGATTTTTAATAGGAGCGTATTAAATTTTAATAGTATATCCGGATGTGCAATTGCTTTTCATTCCTTTGTTAAATGTCAGTAAGTTAGTAAGTAATATTCACTTGCATCTTATAATCTGGCTGAATCCGTACTGAAACCGAACAATGTGATTATCAAACTAAAATAATTTGATATTGATCAGTTGTTGCTAATTGTATTTAATAGTAATTAATTTCTGCTTTATGAGAAACGAACCCCCATTCCAATATCAGATTGAATCACTTCAGAATTAAACAATATATAATTGTCGTTTGAGTCTTTTTCGTGTGTATGAAATTAGCTACGATCTGGTATACAAATATAATATCAATAAAAATCTACACAACTTTTGCACAAAACTTCTCTCTCTATTTGGTAGCATTTATTTATTAATTATTTTCATTTGGGTGGTATTCCTGTATATTTCTTTAGCAACTAAAGATGTTTTCACTATTTATTAAGTTTTATTGCTGATTTATAAGGTTACTGTAAATTCCAAGTATACAGGGTATTTCAGTTAACATTCCCACAGTCGATATCTCGGAAATTAAAAAATATATTTTTATTCTGTAACCGATAATAGATTCCCATGGTTAATGCCTTCTTCAGGAAGCACAATTTTCTATTACAACATTATCACCAGAAATGGTGCTGCAGTTTATAAATATTTTTCGATCAAGGAAGGTTTGAAATATATGCCATTTGATTAAGAATTATATTTTAAGCGAAATTGTTCTTATTCCAAAACGTCAGACCTGCAGTGGATTTTGAGATATTTCAGTTTTATTGTCTAACTTTTAAGTGTTATTATTTTTTAAAATTTTTGTAACTCTTTTAATCTTGGTTTTCGGATGTAGGTCCTTGGTAACTTTTTTGCCTTTTATGAGAAAATTACTTACTGGTGGGAATTTTTTTTAATAGTACTTCCGATTTTACCGGAAATTATTTTAAATTGTGAAATTTAAATGGAAAAACAACAAATAAGGTAAGTTTATTTTTGAACAATACATTTTGACAACAATATTTACAATAGATTTTCGAAATTACTTCCGTTTGCTTGAATACACCTGTCAAAGCGATGTAACTATCCCTCGTTACATGTTCTTAATAATGTATATCTATTAATTGCACCAGCGCAGCGCAAGCGTATATTTTATTATATAAATCTGCCATATTTTCTATTGGCTCTTAATATACTTGACTTTTAAATAGCCCTACAAGAAAAAGTCCAGGGAGGTCAAGTCCGGAGGACGCGCGGGCTATAGCACCGGTCCTGAGGTGCCAATCCAGTGCCTTGGAAACGTGTTATTAAAATAAATAATCTACAATAAACCAAATTTCAGCTTTGTTGCGTGGAACATTTTGTTGGAGTTTTGGTAACGCACTTTCTAAAAATCTTAAATAACGCACATCCGTTAAACTTTCATGGTATAGAAACGGATCTATAATATAACCATTTAAAAAACCACACCATACATTTATACTCCAGTTGCCAGACTAATTTTGATGAAAAGTTAGATTAATTGTTACCTCGCTAATTTTTTCATGAAAGGCTAGTTTTTTGCTAATAGAAATTGGCTCAAAAAAGTTTACCAAAATCTACCTCCGCGAAATCTTATAAACAACCCCCTGAAACGGAAAAATTGAAAGAGCGGGAAATTTTACATAAAAATAGTATAAAAGGTTTTTTAAATAAATGTTTCCCTTAGCATGAGAAATTGTTACATTTCACTAGTTCGGCTCAATATGTCAAGCGCGTCGTACAGGGAAATAACGTATTTCTCGACCGCCGCTACATAATAAAGACAATTTGGATCTATTAAAAACGGAAGAAAATCAAGGTAGCATTTTAAAGAGGAGGAATTCAGCTTTCCAATGGTATACTTACATTTTTTATTATAATTTTTATTTGCACGTGAAAGTTAAGCTTTATCATTTTTTCCACTCTATATTAAAACATAAATATTAAATAAAATACCAATTTAAAAAAAAATCCTTGTAGATATAGCTCGTTTATACCTTAAACTTCAATCTATGATTAATTCTTATGCTCTAAAGTATCCAAGTTAAAAAAAAAATAACTTTTAAATCATTGGTATTTTTTCCAATTTTTAGGGTTAGGAAATTTCCACTTGAAAACTTGTCTAAAACGGTAAAAAAAGGCTTGTAGGTAAAAATCTACCTTTTTTTGACTGTGTAAAGTGATATAAATATTTACAGCACCAAATAATTTTCTTACTACTTCTTTACCATCCACGATCCAGAGAGGGGTAGTAAAAAAGTTACAAAATATGAATTTATACCTTCAGATTTTATGATTGGAAATTTGGGGAAAGAAATTAGAGAGTTGGAGATAATAAAGAATCCTGATGAATATCTTGTTTTCAAAATATGCTACAGTTTTGATGGTGGGAGAAAGAATTCAGGTATTTGGAAGCAAGCTGTAGCACAAGTCGCTAAACAAACTGATACCGGTTTTTCTCTTTCACACAATCCAAAAGAATAATCGTCAAAAAGATTGGACAACGAATAGAGGTGCGTAGTGAAGTTACGTATAAGAGTGATCAAATCAATTACAAAAAGGGTAAAAAAATCCATGCCTGCACTAAAAAAATTATAATTAAAGAAAAAAGGTAGTACCATATTATTTCCTTGCTTAAATCTCGTTATGATGAAGAGTGGAGAATAGATGAAGAATTGCAATTTTACAAATTTGTTTTGGATGAAAGAATTAAGAAGACAATCTGTGTGAATATTTCGAGGAAGGATATAACGAAAGATTTTATTACAATTTAAGAGCCTTAAGGGTTTTATAAGGGTAACAGAAATATTACCATGACCAAATTATATGAAGGTATTTGAGGCTATTAATAGCAAATTTTTATTAAACTAAAAATGCTTACTGGGATTGGTATGTTCTAAAGCAACCATCGTTACTTTTCGAATTATTTCATTCAGTTCACTAGAACTTATGGAAATGATATAAACAAAGGCATTTTCTGTCACAATTCTATATGCTGTGGCTCCATCAGATACTTATTAAAGCATATTCAGCTGAATCAGTACATTAATTTGATGCAATCGTGCCCTTTGTGGAGTGTCTCATTATTTTCTTATTATCCTAAGAAATTCGTATATTAATATTTTACACTACCAAAATCATCTGTTTTTCTTACGCTGATGTGGCTATATTAAAATGTATTCTTAAGAAATAACTGTTGATGCAACAATACCCGGTCAATTTCCATAGCCTACAATCTCCTTAGCCACCCACTATTGTATTAAACTGTTATAAAAGTTATCATGACTTGCAGAAAATATTTCCCCTATCTAAGCCTATGAATTTAAGGATAAAATACATATCGCATAGGCCGTCTGAAGTTAATATCAGCTGCAATGCATGTCAGTGGTGTAAAGTGATATTGGCGGATGATCGATCATTAATAAGGTTGTGGATTAAAAAAGGCATATTACTGAAACTTTGGTCTTTGACGCGCTTCGCAAAGCAGTTTTATTTGAAAGGAGTTCTTACAGGGATACTACGGAAGCAGATATTTGTAAAAAATGTGAACGTCTATCTCATACTATTCGGAGACTCTTTTATGTAATGGGTAGTTCTGATAATTTAGCATGTAAAGTAGTTCCAGGAACATATATACATAATGTAAACCTGTGATATATCAATCAACTTACTACACACCGACATAGGTATGACTGCCTTATTTCAACAACCTTTCTCCTATTAAGCTGTAACTCTATATTATGATCTATTAGATTTGGTACATTTTTTCTATATCAGTTTGTAATTAAAGAGTTACTTAAAAAATATATTCAAAATTAAGTACGCCTACTATCATCGACAGCAAGCGGCAAAAATTAGGAAGTTGTATTCACGAACCTTATTTATCGTAATCTGAAAAATACACATTCTTTTACAAAAGAAATATTGTCTGAGATTTCAATAGTTATCACTATAATATTCAAGTTATTTATCAAATATTTATATAATTGGTTGTGTAATAATGGCTTTAATTAAACATTAAACAATTTTTTTCTTTAGAGAGAAAATCAAAGAATCTAACTTTAACTTTTTATTTATGCAAAAATATAACTTTATAAATTGAGTGCTATATATAATCTCCATTAATCCTTCTTTAATTCTGTTTTTAAATTTTCTTATTATTTTTAATAGCTTTTCTTCTCTTCCTTTTCTCATGTATTGATCTAAGTTATGACACAATTAAAGGGCTATTTCTTCCAATCCAACACATAGGGAACTTGATATTCCGTTAATTTTAAACTATTACGGATGGAAAGCCCAAAATTAAATTTTTATTTTATTTTATAGCTTTAGTAAACCATACAGTTAATTTATTACGATGCCTTTCTCCAGTAATAATTGAAATAAATCAAATGAACACATTTTTATCAAAAGCATTTATAAAATGCCTTTCTACAACTGCACTTTTTCTAAAAAAAATTTCTATTAAATATTTATCATAAATAATTAAGATAAAAGGTAATTTGGAAAACCAGGAAAAACCAAAATAATAGGAAAGAATATTCGTAGAATGCCACAAATAACTTTCAGACAATATACAGTTAATTAAATATATACTAAAAGTTAATTATTGTTCAAATATACTTTTCCTATTCATAATTATAATTTATGGTAAAATTGCTATAATTTTGAATTACTGGAGTGTTAGTTATTGAAATATCTTATGTGATTGTCATAGCTGTAGAAGTCGACAGTGCGTCATTTTTTACATTTTTCATGTCGTTATTATTGTTAAAGAACACGCCAAAACCCTCGATGAACTTTTTGAAACTGTAACAAAATCCGACTTTACGGACTTTAACTTTGAAAATTTTGAAAATAAAAACCCTTTTACGAATCCACGTTGTGCAACACTGCAACTCATGCGTTGTGTTAAATATGAGGACAAGTTATCCAGTCTCTAGTCAAATTATTTCGAGAGTTTTAGAGAAAATAGTCCTTAGTGTCGAGGGTGCCCTATCATTTTCTAGCAGTCGATTTTGACGGGAAAATGATGGGTTTTAAGCGTATTTGCCCTAAACCGGTTCCTCAGTGACTCGGTGTCAGAAAAGTATAGTTACCATGTACTCAGAACGTGCATGGGACCGCCTTGTCTGAACGTATGAATTTATAATTGCAGAATATAGACTTATTTAAAACTAACCAAAAAAAAAAAAAATAGTGGGAGTGCAATATACATTTTTTATGTCTTTTATCAAATTTAAAAAAGTGCCAACAGCTTAAATACACATACATGTTCCACTTGTGAATAAAAAAAAGGTCTCTCAGGATGACTCGAATTCGATCTCCGGGAAGCACAATTTTTAAAAATCATTTTCTCTTAAACCGTAACGGATAAGTATACCACATGTTCTATGTTTCATAATTAGAATTACCCAAAGAACCGTATTCTATAATAAAATATATATGGGTCCATTTAAAATAACAAAGTTGATACCGTTTCTGGCGAAACCGGAAATAAATCTCCAGCCGTGATACCATCAACATGTAGACTATATCGCGTCATATGCCTGACCAAAATTTCAAGTCTCCATTGCATTTAATAATAAAGTTATAAGGCAAAGTGTCATATTATTACATTGACAGTGGCGCCTCCGGCATAATTTAGACTTCTTAGAAAAGACCCAAAAAAAATAGTGGGAGTATAATATATATTTTTTATGTATTTTATCAAATTTGAAAAGGTGCCAACAGCTTAAATACACATGTCCCACTTGTGAATAAAAAAAGGTCACTAAGGACGACTCGAACTCGATCTCTTAGAAGCACAATTTTCAAAAATCATTTTCTCCTAAAGAGTAACAGATAAGTATACCATATGTTATATGTTTATATGTAGAATTACCCAAGGAACCTAATTATGCAATAAAATATATATGGTTCCATTTAAAATAACAAAGTTGATACCATTTCCAGCGAAACCGGAAATGGATCCCCGACCGTAGTACCATGAACATGTAGATCATATCGCATCATATACCTGACCAATCAATCAATCAAAATGTATTTACTAGAAGTAAATGGTACACAACAGTTGTCTAGCCAAGATCTGCCCCTGGGTCGATCGTGCAACCACCGCGCTGACGCGGTGGCAGGTTGCAGGGTCGAGCAGGACAGGTCTGGGTCGGCGAAAACAATAATTGAGAACAACTAAACCTAAACTCCTTTTGTACAATGAACAAATAAAAAATAGGTAATACAATTAAAAATATCCAAAAAACAGATTTAACAAAAATTAAAAATTACACTACATTTAGAGAACTCTCGCACAATACACTTTTTAATTTCACAGTTGATGCTAGCACCTCAAATTAAAACGAGGAGCTTCCCGCGAGGTGTGTAATCTCGGGCTCTGCATAGGCTGGCCTAACTGTGATTTTAAAAATGTGTATTTCAAGAAAGTTATTTGAAATTTTGATGGAAACGATTTTAGAAACAAAAATGTGCAAAAAGAAAACGCTATCGGGATATACGTAACCAAAATTTCAAGTCTCCATCGCATTTAATAAGAAAGTTAGTCATAATTTTAAATGTAACCGCGGCGTCTCCGGAAAAATATACACTGGTTTTGTTAACTTTTTTCCAGGGAAATGGTGCGTCCTTGAAGAAAGCTTCATTTGGATTTTAGTTGGGTTCTCCCTCCACATATTCCTTTGGTCACAATGGCAATTTTCCAAACTTTAATTTTCATCAAGAAAAAATTTGGTCGGCCATAACTCCTAGAACTGTACATCTGATTCAATTTTACCCATACTTTTCGATTCCTCAGACCCCCAAGGGTGACATTTTGGGGTCTCTAAAATTTTAAACTATCTTTGTGCATTTTATACCCCCCACTCCCATATTTGTCCTATCTACATCCCCCACGGCCACGGATCTCCAAAATTTACAATAGCTTCTACTCCGGTTCATACCGCGGCCGGCAAAATTTCACTTTTTACTTTTTTCCGGGTCAACGGTATACAGTGGGAAAAAACGTTATAGGAGTTTTCGACCTTTATCGTCCCCATCTAATGTTCCCCGGGTTGAAAAGTCATTTTAGAAAAGTCCTTAAAAAATAATTTGGTCGGCCATATCTCCTAAACCGGGCGTTTGTCGCGATTTTACCCCAATACTATTCGTTTCCCTCGCCCTCAGGGGTGATATTTTGAGGGTGAAATTTCGTTCCGCCAAAATTTTTGGCTACGGCGTCCCGTATACGTCTCACTGGCGCGGCGGCGGCTCACGCAAACGAATATTCTTCGTTTTCGCCGTTCGCGAAAATTCGACCCCCCACCTTTTGGGAGGCTCCAGGGCTTCACTCCCCCCTCCCAAAAGTTTATATCAACCTCCAAAACGGTCCTAAGGTCAGTTTCGGTCCTCGTCTTCGCATAGCTTATACTCACGTTCCCCATTGGCAGGTCAGCACATAACCTTACTTCAGTTTTTTACAATGTCAATTATCACAAACCACAACTAAATATTTTGAGGTTATTATCCTTGATTTGTTTTACCCGCAAGCAGTCAATTAACTAAGGATCCAATTTTTTGAGACATGTTACCAAATTTACAACTATCGTTAGGTCAGTAATTGTAAAATTTTTTGTTTTGGTCCTTCTGTTGGTTAGTTTTATTAATACATAATACAAATATAAATTTAGGCCGAAAAATGGGGAAGAATTAATTAATGCAATTCAACATAAGTAAAACTAAATATTTCGATGAAAATTAAATGAGTTCCATGCCTAGAAGAATAGATTGCAAAGTATTCTAGGAAAGAATGATGGTAGTGGTGTTTGTCCAAATGGTACATTTATTAAAAATACTATAAGAGCTGACAAATTAAATGTTGCAGTATGTTAACAAGTTGTGTGGTATATAATATTATCGCAGCCACTGGAATGAAAGGTTTAAATTTATTTATTAACGGGACATGTTGGCCACTTGAAAGATAAAAAAATTAAATATTGTCTAATCATTCTTCACTTTCTAGAATGGCTGAAGGAGTGTATTTATAGAAGGGCGGTTCAAACTTAAGTGGCAACTCTTGGCATATGATTTTCGCCACCTCGTTGTGCCTTACGAAATAAATCCTTGTTTTCAAAGCAGGTCAAGGAAAGGCCGAATCCAATGACATTATTTTCATTAACGAATTATGGTATGTTCTTATTTCTTGTGTTATGACTACAAATATTTATTTTCTATTTTAGTTTTCAATTTCAATAAAATTTAACTTTCGTAATTATATACTTCATTATTCATGTATTATTTTAATACCAACTGTTTCTGCCACTACCCCGTGGGGAAACTCAATGTTTACTATTATTAATCTTTTAAATTATGGTACACTTTTCTATGCACACCTGCGATGCGAGTCTGCACCAATCAATCGCTGTTTACACCAATATTCCTGATAAAACTAATTTATAATTATAGTATAGACAAGATGTATGCGAGAGAAAATCTAAACAAAAAAAAGCGCAGTCTTTATAGTTTCCCGATGGAATATGCTGCACAGTAAACAAATGGATAGCAAAACAAACATTTTTTTGTAGTATATTTACTTGAAAGTTTATTATTTATCTAATTCCTATCGATTAAAGTTGAGACTGCTTATGGTATTAAATGTACAGGAGGTCCAGAATGTCTCTTAACATACGAACACTGCGGATTCAAGATGTGATTTTATGTCGATTTGACGTAAATCATCGTCCAAAAAATGCTTCCCAGAGACGCTATAGCTCTTTAAAAAGAGAATCTTGTCATCAAATACTTTTTAAATATCTTCTAAAAACTTGGTACAATTATTAACCTAAAAATGCTCGTCTTTTGCTGTAAATAATGATTTTTCTATTCCAATGGACATTTTGAATCAATTTTTCTTTCATTATTGATTTCATATTTAAAAAAAATTCCAATATTAAAGTACTCTTGTTTGTTACCGTTATGATGTACCGTATTCGAGAAAAATGGATTTGAATTATTCGTGTTTCTTTGCATAAGTTTCCCAATGGTTATTAACAATGAAATGTTGGCTTTGGAGGATCAGCAAAATACCTTAATGTTAGACAAAACTGTGACACTATAAAAATTTAAAGAATTCTAACCCATTAAAAATCGCGACTGAAAACCCTTAATAGATAGTCACGCTGTTCAACAACAGATGGCAGCATCTAGCTTTGAGCAAAATATAGAACTATTTAAATAAACACTATACTATAAAATATGATAAATATAATTGTTAAGAAAATAATGTGTAAAAATTGTTATAAGGTAATAATATTAAAGAGAGTTGGAATGATAAATCCATAATATCGATTTGTTTTAGCATTAGAACTTGATGACACTGTTCTGTGGTTATGCCAAACGGTAGTCTATTTAGCACTGATTACTTTTTTGTGTAATAAGAATGTCCAAATTGTGAATCTCAGTCTTTCTGATTTAACAACTCGAAATATTAACTTCACTACGCTATCTTGTTCAAACGGCACATTTTGGCTAGTCGGTATACTATACCGGATTTTGGATCAAGATAATATAAAATATAATTAATATTTTGGGTAATTAATTGAATATCGATTGAATATCGGATTAAACAGCAAGTTATATCATTCAAGAAAATTGGGAAAGCTTAGATTTCTTAAAAAAATTTAATAGACGCGTGCTCACCTTAAGAGGTTAGTTTTATTGTAGACGATTTGAACAGGTTGTTAAAATTAGCATCAATTTATTAGTATAATTCTTTTGGTAATTTGGATATATATTTTGGACGTTGAATTTTGGCAATTACTTTGATGGTACTTGATTTTGGTTTAACAATGTTACCCTGACGATTCGTTATATTTTTAAATATCTGTGAAAATTCTTATCATTATTTTCGCAACCGAGATTTGGAAGACTTGTGAATATTTCTAAGCAAGGCCCACGATCATCAGGACCGTTCGCTGTAGTCTGTAGCAGCTTCTTTTGTATAAAAGACAAGTTTTACACTTGCATAATTATTTTGCTTATACTAATTGTCTTGTTAGTATCATTGTATAAATTAACATTCATATTTTTCTCTAGCAGAAAACCATAGATATTTATAGCCCAGTGAATATTTTAATATTTTATTGTGTGTAAATTTATTATCTGCAATAAATTGTATTTTTTTAACTGTTTTCTTTTATTATTTCTGACTCACTACAAGAATTAGTAAGACTTAGGACCTCAAATATTCTGATTAATCTTAGATCGTAATAAAACTTTAAAGTTTTTGAATCTGACATTAACAATTAATTGATAGAATAAAAAAGAAACTACCCAAAATGTCATTCATCCGACCCTGGCTTTTTATTTCTGTTATATTCCTTAGTCGTACTATACGTGTCTGCGTCTTTCAACAATAACGAAGTAGAGACAATACTGAAATTTTGTGAGACTTTTGGGTAATCCTGTATAACCATTTCTGAACAGTAAAACTTGGCGAGGCGAGGATATATAGTTCTGATATTGACATTTTAAAAAAAAATTCGGTACATTTATAACCAATATTCAATTAGAACTGACAAAACAGTATGTCACAAGATGATTTGTAACTCAAACCAATTAATGTTTTTCCGTTTAGACATATTGACTTTTGTTTTTTATGTATATCCGATACGAATTGGTTTTTAAATTTCAAATATTATACCTACGTGTTATTTTAATATTTCTATAAAATTATATATCGGATAATTTAATGTAACCAATTGTGTTTGAACTGGACGTGATCTAATTTCGAACTCATTTATTTGGTGAAAATATTGTTTGTTTAATTTCAAATGATATCTTCCCAATAGTTTTATTAATATAGAAATTCAATTTATGTTGAATTTCAACATTTTCATTTTATAATCAATGTAATAGTTACGAATTGATAGACTTCACAGTCAGGGGGTTGCACGAATGCAAAAAACATGTTGTATAGGGTGCTAAGACAATAAATATATATATTAACAACGAATTCCTCAAGTGAGAAGGAATTAAATAATTATTAAAACTTTGTAACAATTTTTGTCATGAATTTTTCTGTTGGAATATCGACATTTGTTTCCTTTAATATGGGCTATGGTCAAAGGCTCACTTTACTGTCAAAGAAAAATAAAAACTATACATTGGCCGCTAATAATCTAATATGTAATGTGGCCCTATTACATGTTCTCCAATAATTCTTCCCCAAATATTTATAGACCATCTGTGTTGGTTATCAACTTGCCTAAAAAGTGACGATTTTCCGAAGCATAATAATGGAAATTGTGCCTATTAACAAATCCATGTTTATGAAAAGTTGCTTCATCACCGAATAAAACAGTATTGAAGAAGTTGACATAATAATAATAAATCTTTTTATTTTGTAAACACAAGAAATCTACAAAACAAGGCATGTTACAATTTGAAAAAATTGGTTTGCCTTAGGACCCAACAATTTTAATGTAAAATGACAACACATAAATTACGAAAACACAAAAAATACAAAAAAAACACAAAAATTGTGAATGAACTTGCAAGAATGTATAAAATTAAGTATAGAAATGTCTCCTGTCAACATATTATTACTATTTAAGAGGTTAGAAGGTTAGCACTAATAAGATGGAACAACTTTTCTTTGAACACGCTTATACTAAGCTTTTTAATATTAGTAGGCACTTGGTTATAGATGCTTTCCGCCTGATAACTGAAGCTGTTTTTAAAAAATTCCGTATGGTGCAGGGGAACACTTAATCTTAGGTCACTCTGTCTAAGTTCTACATTATGGGCTTCTGAACGTTTCTCGATTTTGGCATATAAATAAGACGGACTCATGTTAATTACTACTTTATGAATTAGATAGCACAAGTGATGTAATCTGCGTTCTTTCATATTTAGCCAGCCAATTTGTCTAAGGTATGGGCTAATATGCTCACGACGGGCCACCTGGCAGGAGTACCTTATACACGAATTCTGTACCTTTTGCAGTCTGTTTGCATCTTCCATTCGTAGGCATGGACCATATACCACGTCACAGTAATTTAATCTCGATAATATTAATAAGTCACAAATTTTTATTTTTGCTTCTTTTGATAGTCTTTTAAATGATACATACTTTTAAGCTTGAGGAAAGCCGTTCTACTAAGAGTGGAATTATGTGCTGCATAATTCAAGTTATTATCCATTCGTAGTCCTAGGTTACAAACAACTTCACTAAATGCTATTGCCACATTATCAATATATAAATCATTCACTGCAGTATTTTCCCGCATTTTTTTTTTACCAAAAATTATGGCATGAGTTTTATTACTATTAATTTTTAGACCATTTTTATTTGTCCAGCAATGATTCGACCGATCCGATTAAGATTTGACCCACAGACCATCTACTTATTCCTACTAATGAGCTCACTTATCTTTGACTAACATGGAGATTCTCAACCGTTGCTAGTACCACAGAAAACTCATTTTCTTCGTTCACAACACATTTTATTCTTTCACTTTTTTTATACTCGACATTTCCAATTTCCAGAAATCTATCGAGAGGTTTTGGAAGCTGCTAACATCAGGAATCATTCTTTCAGGATAACGTTGGTGATAAATTCTATTGGCAAGTAAACAATTTCAGTCTGACTCGCCCAATACAAAAGTCATGTCTACAAGTTTCGCTTTATTAAAATTCATATTGTAAAATTCCAAATATTTTAAATTCAGTACAATTTGTAACGGCCAATAAGTGTGATAAATGCTCCTTTGTACACGACAGTTTATAAAAAACTGAAGTTTTATTGCTTGTCGAATAACGAAAACAGCAAAAAAAAATGTACACAAAAACATTACAGTAAAGGACCGGTTAAATACTATTTACTCATTTCAATGGATTGGAAGAAATGGTCCCACCAAATGGCCTCATTTCAAAATTGCATAAAGACGTGTGACAATCAAAATGGGCAACACGTCGAACACCTACTATAAATTTTTCTAATGAACTATTTGAGGGAACCTCTTTTTTTAAGTTTATTCTTGAATTTGGCACTTATTTATTTATAAAACGAAAATGGTTGCAATTAGCCATAGGGAAGTACTTACAAAAAATGTTCGTTTTTAACTTCTACATCACATCGTCGAAAAGTATAGAGGATGTTCCATTTGAGAATTGAGAAAATTCAATTTAAAATGTTCTTAATTGAAAAATAATTTTTGGCTACTCCGTACATTTTTAGGAAATGAAAATGATTCAAAAACATTAATTAGATATCTCGTAACTGGTATTCACATAAGTTTTTCTTAAAATCCATAATAATTGTGACTGTGGTGATTTCTTTAATATCCATCGGCAGATTGAATTATTTAAACAAAAAAATTCATTACATCCAAGTGGTTGGGAGATATTCAATGCTATTATAGGAATGCATAGGGCTTAGAAATCCTGTATGCATTATTATATCGAGCCACCTACTCTGTCCTTTATATCGCTTACGTTAAAACGAGGCAGATGATTGTTATGTGCATGTATCTAGAATCGGACTTGTCTAGTTACAGATTGGGTCTCAAGCCACTGAATCGGCTAATATTTAATATTTATTTTACAACGTGAGCTCAATTTAATGAAGACTAGTTTATGAATTTGTGTTTCCTTACCTTCACAACCAGCTGTTACTAACGAACTATGCACTACAGCATCCTCCATAATGTTCGGAGATTCGCCATTTAAATCCAGCCCTGCGATGCAGCCCTCAAACCCATGCCTCGACTTCACATCATCCTGTGGTAGTTGCGCATATAGGTCCTTGTAGACTCCTCCGAGATACAGAATGCCATCCAACTCTAAATTGCCCGTACCAAAGTTAGCTGCAATGACTATGTCGTCATCAACCATCAAGGTGTGCTGTTTAGCAGACGGCCTCCTTATCCCGACGGTGTGCCATCTGTTGTCGTTCAAGTGCGTCCTGACTGTGTCCCTTAGCGTGACTGTGCCATCACCTACGTTTACGACGTAATTAATGTGACCGTCGACTAGTTCGACGGCGACAAAGTCTTCCTTTTTCCCCCCGTTAAACATAATAAGGCCGTTCGCTTCCCGAGTTTTGAACATAAAGTCGATATGTATGCTGGAGTAGGCCCTCAACATCGGTAAACCGATGAATGTGTGTTTCGAGCGGAATGTGACAGGACGATGCAGATTGTCGGTGGCGTGTTTGACGAATTTTGCCGCAACTTTGATGTTCGGAAAACCAGATATTGACTGTTCGGTACTTAGGGCCCGGGCCAGTTCAATGTAGGGAATGTTATTGAAATAAAATTGTTGAATGTCTCCGATAAAGTTGGGAACTGTCGTTGACATGCTGATCTCTTCTTCTAGGTGGTATAGCCCACCGAGGTGTACTGAGCGCCATTGAAGGGCGTTGAATTTTACCTGGGTTTCACCTGCAATAGAAAAATTATTTAGAGTTTGCTGTACAAGCCGTTAACAAAATCGGGACGGGATTGAAATAGCTGAGAATTATTAGTTGAAATATATGTTTCAAAGTTTCATGGCTTGTATAAAATAATAGTATTTTCCACACGTTGTTTTATTTTAAACGATTTTGTAATATAATACTGTAAGAGTGATAAGATGATATAAAATAATGAAAAAAAAGATTTTATTCACAACAATTTATATTCACACAAACTATTTCGACTCGAGATCAGAAGGTTGTGTGTTCAAATCACGTCGGGGGTCAAATAACGTTTTTTTCTCCTCGTTTTTATATAAAAAAAAATTAGAGTTTACTAGATATAATGAGATACCTATCTTACGTGTTCACGTCAGTAAAGTCGGTTGAATTTCTTATTATAAAGCCCAAATTTTTTAAAGATTACGTTATGTTATTGACACGTATATTAAAGGTTAATGCACTGTCATAGGTGGTGGCTCCAAGTTCTCTTATGTGCTTAGGGCGATGTAATGTGTTGCCATTTAATTGATAATCTTTTAGTAGTGGACTTTGTTTTCTATAGTAAGACATCACATTGCACTTCTCTACATTTAGTGGAAGATTATTCAATGAGCACCAACCATTCACCTTTTGCAAATTGTTTTGCAATTTTTCGCAATCTGCCTCAGAGCTGATATTGCAAAACAACTCCATGTCATCCGCATACAGTAAATAGCATATATCTAAATTAACTATAATATAATCAATAAATAGTATGAAAAGGAGAGGCCCCAGAGCTGTTGTAACTGATATTTCGATTGATTTTTATACCCCGGTATTCAAGATATTGTGTTCTTTGCCCAAGACAAGATTTAAATTAATTTAACAGTAGTATAGAAAGCCTAGCGAGATCTAGCTTATATAATAATATATTATAGTCAATTCTATCAAAGGCTTTGGAGAAGTTCGTGTAAATAACGTTCACTTCGCCATTTGGATCAATACATTGAACGATATGCTGCGTAACACAAAATAAGTTTGAAACCGTAGATCCAACCATCTATTTTTAAGGAAACCGTGTTGATGCACACTAATCTGCCCCTCTATATGAGAATAGAGCACGTTATGTAGAGCTACTTCAAACTTTTTTGCGAAATTACAAATTATAGTAATTTACTGATAGTTTTATACATTGTTTTTTTCTTCCTTCTTGTAAACCGAGCAGATGCGAGATTTTTTTCATATATCCGGAAATACACCAAACTTCAAAGACACATTAAAAATTATACGGAGGGGCTCTGCAAAAACATGTGCACAATTCCTAACAATAAAAGCTGGTACGTCATCAGGTCCTCTCGTAAATTTAGGTTTAAACTTTTTCAAAGCAGATAAGCCATCATCTGTAAAAAATGAATCAATATGTAAGTTACTGTTATTCGAACTGTGTAATTTGTTAAACGAATCGTTAATAAATTCCACGAGCGATTTCAACAAACTATTTCCTGCAATGACATCTAGTCGTGGTTTTTGCAAAAACGTGCTAGTTGAGTCGAATCTTTCCAATATTTCATGCCAAGGGACAGCCATTAAGGCAGTTTCCAATTTACACACTTTTTCTATTAGTTATTTCCCTTCCATTTGAGTCTTCCTTTCTCTTTACTTCTTTATTGTTTATAATTTCTGTTAAAGCTCCGTAAATTTCCTCCTAACTTGAAAGAAATCTTCCTAGCATCTACCTGGCAAGACCACCTCGTTGATAAGAGGGACTTAACAACATAAATATTTTTCTCTCGTCGTTTGTTCTTCGTGTTTTTTAAAACATTCCATCTATGAGTTGAAGGGACGAAGAAGGTATATATTTCTGGTAGAAACCCAAAATTATTTGTAGCTTCCAACTACTCTATACTACACTATCCCACTAGATTTAGTGAATGTCCAGCACACTGCACGTATACCGCCAGAGGATTTTATTTTTTAATTTCCGCTTGCAGCCCATTGTACTTCTCAGACGTATTGCTGGCATTGTCATAACTTTGATCTCAGCAGCCCGCCAATTCAATAGAATTAACTTCTAATAAAGATTTTATTTCATTGAACATAGATTTAGCTATACGACTGTGGATGGGTAAAAGGCAAAGAAATCTTTCATGGACGACGATTTTAAAAGGGGCAACCGGCGACTTCGCCAATTTATCGACCAACATTTTATACTTTATTTTATTCTTATAATTTCCACTTAAGTTATTACAAGAAATATGCATGGGTGAGAGGTGGTGAGAGTTTCTGGTTAAAAAAAATCGTTCCAATTAGTCAACACGTTACACAATTATAAATAAACGTAAACAAATATGGAGATGCGAGTCAAATAGGAAACGTAATTTTTTCGTAGTGTATAATTATTGATTTATATTTACATATTTTACTTGACAAAACTCCATACAAACACTACAAATCAACATCCTGTGTATAAATATTTGTAAATCTGTTTTGATATTTGAATAAATAGCAACCCGTTGATGTGTCAAGAATGGTAGCTTTAATTTAATAAAATATGAAAGAATATGTTAAAGTAGAAGAAAATCGAAAGACTCTCAACATTTATCCGGGTAAAAATATGTACTAATAAGTAAACAACTATACCCACTCGCCGACTGAATGTATTTATAGCTGCATGCCATCTAGTTATCCTATAAATATATTTAATTTTTTGTTTAGACTTTTATAAAGAAAACATTCATTCCATAGTACATATTTAAGAACATTTTATCATTTAATGGTTTGTATATTGTTTGGGACTGGTTTCACACATGCTTGCATTATATTATTATTTGTATGTTAAAAAATTTAACCCTGCGCTACTACATCTGCTAATAACGCAACCTAAGATTCGTGGCTTTGAAATAGAGGAAAAATATTTCAGTATCTAACTATTTCAAATATCACGAGCTGGCACTGCAAAATTTCATCAAATAACACAAAGATTTGTCACATGTAAGCGATTTATAATAATTTTGTGGACACAATTTTTCTCAGCTCTCTGAATTTGACATATCGTCTGATTTGATCATCCCTTTCATAGCATCCGTATTTCCTCCGGTTGTCTCAATCACAGCTCATCATCTAAAATGATTACCTCTTACCAAAATTCTTTATATAAACATTCCCTATCGAGAAATAAAAGATCTGTAAAAAAATCTAGACTTTTGAAGTTTCTGACAGAAAGCTTAGTGATGGATTATTTCGATGTAATCGTATAACTAAATCATTGTTAAATATTTTCTCATACTTTTAATAAAGCTCGATTGAGGTGGTTAATTTTTCTATGTAGCAGCACATACAAATTTTATAATGTTTACTAATCATATATAAAGTTGCACTACCTAGATTATGCTAAGCTCGTTGAATGCACCATCATTGTGAGAAAGTCACAAAGCAGCTCGTGCTAAAAGTTTCAGTCGTATTAATGCTTGTTGTTTTATCTCTGGTTGTATACACGTGGACGGAATAAAAACACGTTGTGTTTAAATTGCATATTTGCTGTGTTTAAAGTTGGCCTGGAAAGTAGCGCTGAAATGTCAATGTTTGGGCAGGAATTTTATGGGACTAATTGATTGGGGACATATACTCTTCCTAACCTTGTTACATATTTGGGCTTTTTTAAAAACTCCTTGCTGGATTTACTTGATGATGTAACCTACAGGCTTAGAATTAGGGTACTGGTATATGCACGATGGAGCTCCCCTTTATTTTCATATTTTGATCCGGACAAGTGTATGGAGAAAAGTGCATACGACGAAATGGACTTGTTGCATGGCCTCCCCGTTCTGCAGATCTTAATCCCTTGGATTATTTCCTATGGGGATATTTGAAGGGATTAGTATATTCTGTACGGATTGACAATAAAGTTCGGCTACAAGAACGACTAATAATTATTTTGAAGTAATTAGGAACAAAATTGGAATTTTCATGAGAGTGCGATTATCGATGAGAAATCGTCTTGTCGGCTGTACTGACATAAATGGGGGTAATTTTGAGCAAATGTTGGTAGCTTCTAATGTTTTTTGAAATCGTTGTATTGTTACACTGCTCTCGGTTTTATGATATAATATATTTACCTATGTATTTCAATTTTAGAACTTCGTGTTTGATTTAGAGCTAAAGTATGGCAACGGAATTTCCAGATACATTGACATCATTTGGCACACATGCAACATGTATACAGCACAAAGGATGCAGCAACGAATTATAAAAGAAGTTTAAAAAAGTTCAACTCTTCCGCTAGGGTAAACTTGAAATAATTTAATTTTTCAGTTTTTCTAAAGAAATTGGATGACTGGTGATATTTCGAAAACGGCACGAAACAGCTCAAACGAGGCACTAATTGCTGGCATTGTTTGGACTTTTGCGTTCAGTTTTGTTTCGTCATATTCAAGGACTTTCCAGTTTGGCCTGCTTTAAGCAACCGTAAATTTACTAACGGCTCCTATATGAGACCACATATTTCTTTCAGTTTTTAAATCTGACAACATATTCATTCTTAACAAATAAATACCATGTGCTCAGCCGAAACAGTTTTTCTCTCGTGTCTTAATTTTATGCAATATTATAATTGTAAAGTTGGATTCTATTTAAGTAGAACATGTATAGTAACAGTGCAATATTTTTTAATTATTTAGTTTCTTAGTATTATATGGAAATAAAATAGACATATCGCATATCGTCGTATTCGAAATAGAATTTTCTATCTAACATTGTGGTTTTATGTAAATTTTTTTTATCCAATTGTGCCTAGAGATCTACAATTTAGCGTGGACTCCAAACCACAGTCCTCGACTGATCATACACGTGCATACCATGCACTTTCCACATATGACGTACAGAAACAATTTCAAAAATCTTTATATAAATAATTTTCCCTTCAAATTCGACTCTCATTTCATTTCGCGTCGTTAATATCAAAATCCAATCGATATCCATTCATTTCCTTAAACAAAGTACCGGCACTATTGTCCCACATTATTATTAAAACTTGTTTCCATTCGATCCCCTTTTGTTATTAAAACTTACTTCCCTTCCTTTCCGTTCACCGCGGACCTATCGGCACAATTTCCTCGTTTCAACTCTAAGTATAGGACTTTCGGGATGACTTTACGGGGTCATTTCAAATTTAATTCATTTCTTCAACTTATTTCTGTTAATAACTCGAAATAAAGTCGACTCGAAGTTCGTTCATATGTCAAAAAATGTCCTATTTCAATGCCGAGACGGTCGTATAATTCTCATGTCACAATTTTTCATTTTACATTTGATGATGCAATATTGCGCAATCATGCCCGCATGGAATGGCCGGGGATATTTCCAGACATTTCCAGACCACCGCACGCTACTTCCCTGACGGACCATATATTTCGCCGACACGTCGCGCCCACAAATAAACAAATTTTTTAAACTTAGTTTTCGGCGATCGCGCCCCATAAAATACATCTATTTTATAAGACTTTCTAAATAATTTACAATTTAAAATTTTTTCTCAAGCCGGAATTTCCGAAGAGTTACCCTGTCACAACTGTAATTAAAATTAATATTTACGTTTAAAAAGTTTTACAAACTCTGTTGATTTGATTTAAATAAATATTTTAATTTCGTTTGAAAGCACAGTATCGTTATATCAAGAAGCGATATACAGGGTGAAGCTTTAGATCCTTTCACAGACATTAAAAATTTAAACTTAAAATAAAACGCTAAAATAGACTCAGATACTTATATGCAAGTGAAATCAAGAGGTGTAGTCTTGACCCTGTCCGATATTTAGGAGCAACCCCCTAACATCTTCAAAAATACATTAAGTGGACGAAAAAGCCCCAAGGGTTTCTCTTAATCTCCAAGGCTCCAGATTCAACTTCATAACTTTCTATTTTACAAACATAAGAGGCTTTTTCATGTTCAATCCCCGCCTACGAGGGTGGCTCTTGCCCCAAGAGTTGTTTGTCGAACGGCCAAAGGGCTTGGAAGTCACTCACAGGCTGTGGCAACGACAGACCGCCCAACAGAGGAGTCCTCAATTTCAATAGCAGGTTAAGTTAAATCAAATTCAAATTTTTGAAAAATTAGGGAAACTTTGACTTCTAAATATTTCTGCAACATTTTTTGATTTTACTAAAATTATACAAATTAAGTTTAGGAATTCCGTATATTTTGACGTGATTAATTTGTTACATTTTTGTAAAACATAATATTTTTGGTCGCAAACTCCGCATGGTAGGCATGTGACGACCGACACGAGGATCACTTGACTATTGGTAGATTTTGGTATCTTTGGGATAGCGACATGTAAAATAATCAGCAGGCGCCATCTAGCGGTCCAGTGTCTGTTGCAATCGAAAAATAAATAACCTGACTGGGCTTAGCATAGTTCAAATGTGCTTTTAGAGGCCGGAATATTGAAACATAATATTTTTAGTCGCAAAGTCCTCTATAAAATCCTTATTTTACTACAAGGAACGTAACCAGACTGCAACCAACAGCTACACTCCGGGCTATGTGCCCCGCCGAGCGCTGAATTACAAGTTACAAGCCTGGCGCGTTAAGTGTAATAATTGCATATTACCATCAAAACGCTAATGCTTCGATTGCAACAAATACTAGCCGAAAGACTAATCCTACTTAAAAGAGCTCTCATGCCAGTCGTCACACACCACTGGCAGACTGCAGTTTCGAGCTGTTGGCTCTCGTCAGTGCAAGGTAGGCATATGACGACCGACACGAGGATCACTTCATTTCGGTATTTTTGGGATAGGGACATGTAAAATAGTCAGCAGGCGCCATCTAGCGGTCCAGTGACTGTTGCAATCGAAAAATAAATAACCTGACTGGGCTTAGCATAGTTCAAAAGTGCTGTTAGAGGGCGGAATATTAAAACATAATATTTTTAGTCGCAAACTCCTCTACAAAATCCTTATTTTACTATAAGGAACGTAACCAGACTGCAACCAACAGCTACTCTCCGGGCTACGTGCCTCGCCGTGCGCTGAATTACAAGTTACAAGCCTGGCGCGTTAAGTGTAATAATTACATATTACCATAATATTAATATAATAATAATATTCCGCCCTCTAAAAGTACATTTGAACTATGCTAAGCCCAGTCAGGCTATTTATTTTTCGATTGCATATGTAGTGACTGTAATTAACGATATTTTTTACGATTATTGTAAAATTACGTTTATCAACAGTATTCCTTGTGACAACCGGTATGTAACTGTACACACCGTGTTTTGATTTAGAGATTGGCAAGTTAATATTTAGTTTCTTTTGAAATTGTTAAATAAAATGATTGTGTTATTATAGATTTTGATGAACCTTGATAATACAGGAAGAACTAGCCAATCTGAATAAAATGTTGACACCATACTCTTAAAACTAACTGTTTAAGCTACATGTTTAATTACAAAAGAGAACACCCTGTATATTATTTATAATTTAGTTTTGGTGAAAAAAGATTTATTAAATAAATACTGATTGTTGATTACCTCTTACAGGCAACTGGTCATCAAGCTGTAGCTTTATATTTGATCCTCTTCTAGATACCCTAACCGTATGGAATTCATTGTCGTTAACGTTTTGTCCGGCCAGCCATATCTGGAAATTAAATCACCATAAATCGCAGGCTGTTGTATAAACTTCACACATTACCTTATCTTTTTCCTTGTCCTCCTTTTTCTTTTCCTTAACGCCGAGCCTTACGGCTAAGCGAATTCTGCCGGCGGCTATCGCCAACTCTATTCTATCACCCGTTTCCACGGTGCTGGTGATCAGCAGCAATCCTAGCGGTTTACTTGTCCTGAATCTTAATATAATATCTTCCGTTTGCGTGATCATTTCCGAATCCATCGTCACCTCCATGTGCTGGGTGCCGTTGAAACTTAAAGTTGGAGCTTCCTTGCCGCATGTGGGACCGCTGAATAATGTGCTCGTGCAATCGCAGATGAAACGGTTCCATCCCTCCATGCAAGTCCCGCCGTTTAGGCATGGCTGGGAGGGGCACTGCAGCGGTTGTGTGTGACACAAAGTGCGGATTGATCCTGGAAGAAAAACGAGAGTAGATTTATAACATGAATTAAAGAAAAATAACGGACCTACATAGGCCCTAAAGGCGTAACAGAATTTGTTAAATGTGGCTAGAGCCACGCCGATGCGAAAGTACAACACAAACTCTCACACATTAAATGTGTAAATGTGTATCTCAAATAAAAATAATTTGGCTAATTGAGATAACACGTATATTAAGAGCGTTTTGTTTGTTCTGTAAAATATCAGTAAATATATTATACTAAAACATGACTAAATATCTGTAGAACACTGTTATTAAACCAGTCTTGCTCACACTTTAAGAATATTAGTTAAAGTTTAGGTAGGTACCAAAATATGATACAAGTTTTCACATTTATTTGTGACCTAAAATATTTATAAAGAAACTTAGTTAACCCGGAGCGTCAAATGATCTAAAGTGTAAATTGGTAAAAATAATTTTAAAATGTTTGTATAATACATTTCATTCTGAAATAGCCTGTTACGAAAACACACAACTCCATGAACATGCAGAGATATGTTGTACAACATTTGTTTCCATTTTTGAGTTATATCAAGTTTTAAATAGAACTTTTTCTTTGCGACAATATTATTTATTTGTTGCCGCAACATTTTTACAATTGTACATTTTTACAATTATACGCACTATTTCCCTACTCTGTATGTGGGGCGATATTGCGTCGGACCTCGATATCTCGAGTTCTACGATAGCTAGAAATTTTTCTAAAAATTGCAAGTAAACTAGTTAAAAAAAGTCTATAACTGGAAATTGTTTTAGAACATACAGGGCCAGCCAAGACGAAATACAGGACCAAGTGCCTTTTTTTAAAAATAAAATAAAATTTAAATTTAAATATTTTGTACTGTTATTGATGTGTCTCTATAAACAATTTTTTTCACGTATCCCCATAAAAGGAAATCCATTTTTGTAAGATCTGGGGATCTTGCAGGTCATTTAGTGGGTCCATTTCTTCCAATCCATTGATCAGGATAGGTATTATTTAAGTGGTCTCTAACTGCATTTAAATAATGTGGTGGAGCACCAGCTTGCTGAAACTACATCCTATTTCTATTTTTTTCAAGGAGATTTACCAATAATTGTGGCGGATAGTTTTCCAAAAAATGAAGATAGATACCTCCAGTCAATATACCATCAAAGAATTGTGGCCCTATTACATGTTTTCCAATAATTCCTCCCCAAACGTTTATAGACCATCTGTGTTGGTTATCAATTTGCATAAACAAGTGAGGATATTTCGAAGCATAATAATGGAAATTGTGCCTATTAACAAATCCATTTTAAAGAAAAGTTACCTCATCACTGAATAAAACAGTATTGAAGAAGTTGATATCATGTTGCATTTCACGTTTGGTCCAATTACAAAATTGTAGGTGCCTTTGAAAATCGTCATCAGATAATTCCTGATGCTTGAATATGATATGCATGCAACTTATTTGTTTTTAAGATTCGACCCACAGACCGTCTACGTACTCCTACTAATGAGCTCACTTCTACTTGACTAACATGGGAATTCTCAACCGTTTCCAGCACCACAGAGCACTCATTTTCTTCATTCACAACTTGTTTTATTCTTTCACTTTTTTTGTATTCGACATTTCCAGTTCCCAGAAATCTATCGAGGAGGTTTTGGAAGATGCTAACATCAGAAGCCCTTCTTTCAGGATAACGTTGGTGAGTAAACAATTTCTGTCTGACTCGCCCAAAACAAAAGTCATATCTACAAGTTCCGCTTTATTAAAATTCATATTGTAAAATTCCAAATATTTTAAATTCAATACAAATTGTAACGACCGATAAGTGTGATAAATGCTCCATTGTACACGACAATTTATACCAAACTTTTAACGAGGTTTTATTGCTTGTCGAATAACGAAAACAGCAAAAAAATGTACAAAAAAACATTACAATAAAGGACCGGTTAAATACTATTTACTCATTTCAATAAATTTGAAGAAATGGTGAGACCATAAATGGCCTAATTTCAAAATTGCATAAAGATGTGTGTCAATCAAAATGGGCAACACGTCGAACAATTATAAATTTTTCTAATGAATTATATGAGGGAACCTTTTTTTAAGTTTATTCTTGAATTTGACGTTTATTTATTTATAAAACGAAAATGGTTGCAATTAGCCATAGGGAAGTACTTACAAAAAATTTTCGTTTTTTATTTCTACATCACATTGCCGAAAAATATACAGGGTGATCTATTTGAAAAAATTGAGAAAATTCAATTAAAAGAATTCTTAACTAAAAAATAAACACTTTCAAATGTTCTTAATTGAAAAATAATTTTTTCCTTGGATAAATAGGGTATCTTAAATTCCACGAATGACTACTTCTCCAATTAAATACCCTACATCTGGTAAAACTGCCCTCATTCGTAAACAATATTCGTTTATTAAACATAGGGTCATCATGTTGTTTGTTACGAAAAAATAATGGAAACTGCTACTTTTGTGGAAGATCACGAGGTAACAAATTTTGCACTGGAGTAAAGTGATATGGTTTAAGTTTTTCTTTCTTTAATTAATCTATGAATTGATTGCAGATTTTCTGCCTCACGAACTGAAACGTCTTTTTCTTGATCTACAGATATCACGTTTTGAGTGGAATGCTGATCCAAATGATCAGACAGGTTTTTAAATAACGTATGATCAGGCTGCTTTCTGTTTTGATACAGTTCTAAGTATCTTCCAGCTGTAGCACAACCACAAAAATTTATTTGCGAGTATACACAAACCATGTCTCTTATTTCAAAAGTCGATAAAATGTACGACGAGGCATTTTTATAAAACGATATTTGATATAAATAAAAAACAACACTTAATTAAAGAAAACTCTCTGTAACAACTAATTATTGTTTGAAAGATTGATTGTTTGACAGGTACTTTTTGTTTTTATGCCTACTTGATAAATATGCTCCTTTATTTACTGTGATAATGCTGTGTTACAACGCCTACTTTTAGAAATTATTATTTGAAAAGGCTTTTAAAAAATTTACATGCAACTCTTAATTTGCACTTTTTTCAAAACCTATAAGTGTACTTAGAGACTAGAGACAAGTGTACCTTTTTTTATTAAGAAATGATAGAGGAATACAAGCTTTATGCGAAATCTGCGATAACGGTGCGGGGCCCTTTTATCACAGTAAACATAGCGTACGTAGCGTCCTCTAGGAGCTAGACGAAAGTTGAATGTGTGTTAAAATTTCCCATCACAAACAACCCCCACCCACCAATTTTTATGATAAAATGTTAAAACATCGGCAAATTACAAGGGAGAATAAAAAATTTAGTTTTAAATCTAACACTCTGTATCTTTTTATCTATAAACATTTCATTAAGGCATTATTAGCTAAATCTTAATATTTTGACTCCTACTATCTACGATTAAGCGTTGTACCATTACTATGAATCATCCTGTATATTCTGAGAGATTTCTCGGTTGTTGGTATGAAAAATATTTGGCTATCGTGTTGACCCGCGTCTGAGGTTATTAGAGTCTCGACGTTTCGGCTCTCTATTAGAGTCATTTCCAAAAGAACATTTTGTGTATACATCCTTAAATGCAGACGACTCGGCAATTAGTCTTTCTTAACAGAAAGAAGCTAATGGTAGTTCGCTAGTCAGCCCAGAGATGGTGCTACTGGCAAATTTGATGCTTCCTACCATAGAGTAATTTTATACTAGATAATTCGGAACCCATCTAGAATTACGCAATATATTAACAGAGAAATATCTGGAATAAGTGTAACTGATTATAGAAGCAGCGGCACTGGAACAGTTCTAGTTGGGATAGTAAAGTGATCAGAACAAGAGAAAGGACAAACTGATCAGACTAGTAAAAATTACAGTGGCAAGTAGTAGAGTATAGTGGTTAAAAGAAGTAATCAGTGTTGTAAGGGATAATTATGGTATTTAATCCCCAGTGTTTTATCCTGAATATATGAAATCTGTTTAAAATAAAATATTAAAAATCTTATGTTCGAAAACTGTTTATTTTTCATCACAAACCTCAAGTAGTTTCAGATCTTCTAGTCACCCCTGAAGTATGCACAATAATATTTTTTTTAATTATTGTTTGATAATTATTATATTCCAAAAATTTGCACCAATATTTCCTGCCCACATAGTTTCAAAATATTTGTATCATGCAATTTTTCATTAAAAGTTTGTGTGGAATTGCCGCTGTAAAATATTTCAATAAGGTACGAAGACTCACTAAAACAAAATGTGATAATGAATTTTAAATTGGGTAGGTTGAGATAGAACTCCTATACGAAATCTAACATTTCCATTGCCGTAGCAACGATTATTATTGGCAGTAAATTAAAAGAAAACATTTACAGCAGTTATAATTATTGAATATAAATGCAATTAAAAGTATTTTTAGTTCACTACAATTACTTCGAAAAATTTCCCATTCGCTGAAAGTTTGAGATGTTCTTCAAAGGAGCAGAAATGATAATTTAAAAAGCGTATCGTAGATTAATCTTTGGACGCTTGTTAATTTATCAAATTAAGTGCGATATTGTGACATTGAAGTTGTTGTTATTTCTATCATAGTTTTATTTAAATATTAGAGAAGATTGTGTATCATCAACTAGTCAATTATTAAACTTATATAAAAGATTTCCCTTATACCAATCTAGTTTGATTTTTCCGAGACATTTGATGCTATTGATTACACCATACTATTCGCAAAATTATTGCAATGTAACTGATTTGTTTAAAAGATTTTGAATAAAGATAAAGTCTAATATAATTGATGAGTAACTTATATAACAAAAAATGTTGTGAAAATTAGCCAAATCCAAGAATAAATTTTGTCTTTGCACTAGATACTTTAGAGCATTAGCTTCACTTTAGATTTCTCTTTTTTTTTTTCATTTCTTCAATTGGTGCGTTTCCGAAACTAAATATGAATACTGAGAATTATAATGTATTTATGGCATCAAAATAATTTTAAATATTTATCTGTATAATATTCAGAAGCATACAAATTTGTTAACCTGATTCACAAGTCTACTGTAGACAAAACTCATCAGCCTAAGTTAAAACAACAAATAAAATAATACTATTGACAGTTCACTAAGAGCTAAACTTTATAAACGTATAACAGATATTACAATCCATTTAAAAGCCAGACTATTGGCTTTTATGCCATTATGTTCACCAGACATCAGAGTTAATGATAAAGGGCACGCAATTGAGTTTTTAAGGCTATTAGAATTTACATAATAGATTTTTGTAATATTCATGTGCCCATGTGATTATATATGACGCGATAAATCACATTTAATGTACACCTATATAATATACATTTTTATCGTTATCGGGGATAATTAAACTATGGCGATTATTAACGAAATCTAATCTCAGATAAACATTTTTAAGTTTGTATAGTCGCGACGACAGTATAGTAGAGAACGGTCGCACTGAGATGGGAGGTCGAGAAGCTTGCTACGCCTCCGAACGCATACCCGGATTTAACTGTATTGTTCGCTCGTTTCACTGGGTCGAAACATTTTTATATTATTAGATTTAATATTAGTAACTTATAAGAGGATTCACTTATAACATACATACATATTACATTCACCATATATATTCCACAGCAAAACTCGCGCGCAACTAAACTAGAGAAAGTGGACATATACAATCATTCGTGAGGTAACAACATCGTAGTACACCTCCTTTTTCCTTTAGTTTCAAAGAAAAACGTTTGAAATTTGGAACATCCCATACTTGGAACGTCTATATTTTATACGAGGAAATTTTCTATACTAACTGATCCATATTTGATCAGTGCACTACTGTAGAATATTGACTTGGCATATTTTACACTAAATTAGTAAATTCAATGAAATTCAATCAATTATACCCACCATGGTTTAACGGGAAAATTATAACATATTATATAAACAATATCTTGAAATTATGGAAAAGAAATTAAAGTTAATCCAAAGGAGTCATGGTCTTTTTTCAACTCAAAGAATAAAATATCACTTATATCGTTTACCCCATTCTGCAACAATAAAGAAATAGATAATACACAAATAATTGTTGACAGTTTTGCTGATTATTTTTCCTAGTCATTCACACCATTTGTTAATCAAGAAGAGAATTCTCAATCCTACAATAACAACGCACTGTTTATCCTAAACAAAATAACGGAAGATCCAGTTCTAACAGCTACCAAAAAACTAAATGCTAATATGATAATTTGGCCGGACCTTGTCTCAGCTTTTATAACCAGAGATTATGCAGTAATATTTGCAAAATGTATCATGCACATACCGCCTGTCTATTTTACGAGGGCCATACCAAATATATCATTTAATATCTATTGTAGAAAAACCGCTGTTCAAGGAATCACTACTTCCACATCCAGATTTTGTATCCAATCTTATGCACACTAAATCCCAATATAATACTTTATTCACTTTAATAATAGAGTGGGGGTGGTAGAGGAGGTGGTTAATGTAAAAAAAACTTTAGAGGCCCTCGGTTCTCGTCCACATACTAAATCCCAATTTAATTTTTTACTCCCCTTAAAAATAGGGTGGGGGGTGGCAATGGGGGTGGTAGAGGGGGTAGACGTTTCTTCTTGTATACACACTACATCACATTTTAATTTTTTTATCTCCTTCAATAATAGGATGGGGATAGCAAATGTGGGTGGTAGAGAGGGTATCTAACGCCAAAAAATTTTTTTAGACGTTTCGTTCTTGTATACACACTAAATTACATTTTAATTTTTTTTACCCCCTTTAATAATAGGGTGGGGGTGGTAATGGGGTAGAGGGGGTAGACAACGCTAAAAAAAGAGATACCGTTATGTTCAGCACCGAAAATAAAAGTGCATATAAAAATTTTACGACTGGCTTCATCATTTCTTGATAAAACACCTGATATAATTTCAGCTTAATATATACCGTACAATAAAACTTTTAACTTTCCAAGTAATGTGATTCCAAATGATTAGTTTGATTTAGCAGGACAGAATCGCTGTCAAAGACATAGAACAGTGAGATTTTTTATGTTGACATTTTCTTGTGGCCACCAGCATACCGCAATAAATGGGTGAAATAAGATGCGGAATGGGATCATACGGCCGTCTGTAAATGATGAAGGGTAAGACGACGACGTGAAGGAACAGAAACTCTTGTATGCCCTAGCTTAAGGGTGACGCTTTATTACTTCGGTGCGGTAGATAGACTTAGAAATAGAACCATTCAGCTGCTGAGATTAACGAATACTTATTACATGAAATATTTCAACCCTGATGTAAAAGCCTAGGTTATTCAGGAAACTGGTTTAAATTCTGTCCTATAGGAAATAACATCTACTGAAATAAATTGTTTATGGTTGGAAGAAATGCTGTTCCAGTGGGATTCCATTTTAAAGTGCATCGAAAATCAACGCATTCTATAAAATAAATGACTCAAAAAATAAGCTATACAGGGTGGTGAATGTAGGCCAATAATAGACCTACTAGCCAAAAAAATATTTTATTATTGAAACTGAAATTGATTGGACAAGAAAATAGTCTATTTAATATTTCAATAAAACTAAAATTATTCCTTAATTTTACATGACACTAGCGAAAATAGAAAGAAAAAATTATAGTACCCATCTTAAAAATTGCTTTACCGAGAATCAATCCGTCAAATTTCATTCAGCTAGGTTCATGACTTTACATCGAAAATTTTAAATTTTTTGCGCAGTGTGTGGCCCTACCACTCATCTTATTCTCTAAACCCAAAGTTATTTTTCCCAAATACGTTAATGTCTTAAACAACAATCAAATATTTTAAGAAATCATATCCAAATACTCCAATTCTTATCAATTGTTCATTGATGGAGCCAAGTTTAGTAATGGTGGTGGCTGTGCGTTTTTTATTAAGAATACTGGAATATCCTTTATCAGTTAAATGAAAATTGTTCCATATTTACTGTTGAATCTTTAGCCATTAATGAAACCTAGATTGGGCAATAAAAATCGCACACTCTTCGTGACAGATTTCATTATATCGGACTCCCAATCTATTTTAGATGCAATTTCAAACCCGGTAAACATATTATGAAATATAAAATAATTTCAAATATCTTGGAAGCTGAATGAGTTAAATAGAGAAGAGGTCTTTGTCTGAGTGAAAGGACACTTTGGGATAATTGGAAACAAAACTGCAGACTTAACAGTTAAAACTACTAATGAGTATTGAGTATTTGCAGTACCACCAGGGAATTTTAAGACCCCCAATTTCTATCATGAGCGTTTCTCGACTTTTAAACGTTCTGGCGTAACCTTTGAACTGCCATACCATTAGAAGTACTAATCACACAGAAATATTTGTCACATATAAGATTCTTCCTTGTATTCTACAACTTTTTCGTTAAATGTAGAAATCTGAAAACTTGGAAAATATTAATTTACATGAAAAATTGTACATTAAAATATTATTCTCTGTCATATCCAGTAGTTTTTATTTTCTTGTCACTCCATAGAAGGGGCTGTAATCACTCCCAAATATGAAACGGCATTTTAAAAACTTTCTTGTTGTACATAATATACTGAACACATTCAAAAAACACATTCGTCTGGATTCATTGAGGGATGTAAAATGCTATGGGTACTTTATCCTACTGCGAATGCTTGATGTTCAGCACATTACTAAATATTTCAAGACTTCTGAAGATACTAATACTTAATGTTGCAAGTGAAATGGAATAAACTTAGTAACAGATTATAGGTCAATTTGTCTCATTAATAACTTGAAAAGTGCCATAAAAAATATTTAAATGATTATTTAAATAGAAAAATAGAAAGAAAATAATAAATTATGAGCAATTTGGATTTAGAACAAACCACCACTGCTAATTTTTTTTTTTAAGTATGTTCCATCAGTTCGATTCTGCTGAGACTTTTTAGTGAGTATTAGTATAAACCTTATTTCATGAAATACTTGCAGTTGTCCCTCAACTGCAACTCAACACAATTTTTTGTTCAAAATTGCAAACAAATATTTTGCTTGATAGAGTAAGCGCGGTCTCTTGAAAGTATTACCTGAGATGCAGTATTTCAACATCTACAATGTATTATAGTTTGAAACTAATCTAAGGTAACATTTCTTAGAAAAAAATTATTGTGAAAAATTTAAAAAACTGACTACTTCTAGACTCTCATAATTGAGTATGAGAACATTCATACATAGATCACAATCCACAATAAAAATTAGCGAAATCCGAGCTGAGGCCATTTTTATACTGTTACCCGAGCTATAGCCTTGATTTAAAAATTTGAAAAAAATCACTTTTTGGCGAATGCGCCGATTAGAGAGTTTGATGAATTCGCTATGTACTAAATGCGTGAGGACAAAATAGAATTGATGATTTTTACTTGGAGCAGCCAAGGAAGAATTCGCAGATCGGTTCAAGTATGCGTACCGGAATTGACTTGCCTGAGCTTCGCCGCGCTCATCCTTATATACTCTCGCTACTGTTGCGCTAGTCTAGGTACGATCGTTGTTTTGTGAGCTGGAAAGCTACCACCCATTCATTGCGGGCACGGTCTAATGCTGGATATATACCCATCCATTCAGTGCGGGCACTAACTGCGCAATAATTGAAAACTATTGAAATTTGCATTGAAAGTTATGTTGTTGTTTCGGTCTTAAAATTTGAAATATTTTGCCGTTTAAATGGAATTCGAGTTACTTTTACTTTAGAAGTTATTTGATAAATTTGTCCGAATTTTTTACTACTTTTTGACTTGCCCCCGTAAAATGATTCCGCAGGCGAGCGCTTATGATCTGGTTGTGGTCATACTTTTTGTGCTGTTGTGTAGAGTTGATATGAATTTGTACATATACGCATATGTTGATGGAATGAAAGTAAATATTGATATTAATCGTGGAGTTATAGAATGTTGTGTATAAAAACAAATGGTAATTTATTATTTAAGACGCAAAACCAAAGAGATACCTAGATTGAACGAAGAATGGCTTGTAAAAATTTTATTTAAACGAATTAGATTATTATACCGAGGGTATGCAAAGTGTTCTAGAAGTGGTTGATATTTACTGTTTCGCACTTGTTCTGGGTAGAAAATATTGCTTACTCCATTTAAAACGTCGAATACTTCATCAAGAACAAGACGCATTTTTACGATGACAAGCAAGTAATGTAATTAAAGATGGGATACAGATTGTAAGTAATAATAAATATGTAAATTAAAGATATTAGCAATGCAAATAATGTAGTGTCAATGCAAAATTTCCCTTCATTCAATCCTGAATGTCTACTGTCTATAATAAGGAGTTCCACAATAACTACGTTCTAAAACTTGTATTAAGGAAATTAAATTTCCTGACGCCCTCCTTATTAAATGATTGTGTAGTAACTTTTTGTGGCTACGAAAATTTCACTATTAACAAGGTTCACTGTCCTGATACGGCAAGAGAAAAGATTTTATTGTAGAAAATTGTGTTTTGTTAAACACGAAATTAGAAACAACTCAGCAATAATTTTCCAGGAAAGACAATTTCATTATTATAATAGAATATGGCTATTATAGTTTTATTTTAGGTATGTACCAACAGGACTTCCCATGACTTATTACAAATACAATTTAATCACACCAAGCTGACTAAACGGAGACCTATACGCCTGATCATATTTTTGTATGAAATCGTTAATGGCATTTTAGACCGCCCGGGTATTTTAAGCAATATTAACTTAAGAGTGCAGAAGATCTCAACACGACACAACATGTACTTAAAGCACCTCCACTATATCAAATGAGCTCTAACTACTGTAGCGTTAAGGACATATTTTATATATTCTATTAAACAATTAAGCGATTGAAATTATTTATCGCTAGCTATATAGTCATATAGTCGTTATTATAGTATGTACAGTGAGATTCACTTAGCCCGTTCGTTAGAAAATATTTAATTTTTCGAAATTGCATTAACATGAAATTTTCTCCCGGGTTTAATCAATTGATGCAAATCCCTAAACAGGAAATAATAACTTATATAAAAAATACTTTTTAAATATACTAAAAGAAATACATAATATTTCTCCTTATGCATATGAGGTCAGTTGATATTATTTATTTATTTATTTATTTGAATACTACCACCCAACAGGTAACCGTTTATAGGGTGGAAACATAGCAATGAAGAATATAAAAACATTATAATAAACAAGTATTACAATAATAAAAAAATAAAAATAAAAACAAATTAAGATAGAACTACAGCAGACCAGTATAGAAAGCGAAACTTATAAATTATAATTCTAATTGAACGAATGCTACAGTTGAATATATCAAGCTGATCCTGCAGTAGATTACAATTTTCACACATAAAATTTAAAGGAGAAAATTTTAATAAGTTAGTTCGAGGTCTAGGAAGATAAAATGTTTCACAATTCCAACTTGTTATACGAGATATATGAAAATTCAGTTGCAATCAAACATGTTATGCATAATTTTGTAAAGAAAAATTATTGAATGTACTATTTTTCTATTTTCCAAATTAGACAAGAGAAATGGTTCCAATATAACATTTTGTGAATATCCAATTGTTGGATGAATATTATCTTCAATAAAGCACAAATATTTAACAAAACTGCGCTGAATATTCTCAACACTATTAATATAACTAGCATATCCTAGGGACCATATCAACGAGTAGTATTTCTAAACTTTTTAAAGCCGATACGATTGTGAAATTAATATGTTCCTTAAAACTTGGAGACTTATCAAATATAACTCCAAGTTCCTTTACTGTATCCGGTCTTTGCAAGGTTTTTTCGTTTATGTGATAATCGTAATTGATAGGGTTACGCATTTTAGAGAATGCGAATGAGCTATATTTAGATATGTTGAGAGCCAAGTTATTAGATAGGCACCAGTCACCAGGTTATTCTGAAGATTTTCACAATTTTGTTCGTTTTCAATTACACATTATACTTTCAAATCATCGGCATATAAGAGACTCTACATTTAAGACTATCTGCAATATCATTTATAACAACAACAAACATAAGCGGGCCCAGTACAGAACCCTGGGGTACACCGGAGATGGCTAGGATGTCAAACGATTTTTAACCACGGTATTCAACATACTGACGCATATTCTCTAGATATGAAGAGAAGAATTCTAACTGCATCACTGACAATCTAACTTAACCAATTTTTCTAATATAGTACAATGATCCAAGCGATCAAAAGCCTTGGAAAAATCAGTGTAGATCATATCGACTTGCCTGTTTGCCTAGCTTCTCAGAAATGAATTGCGTGATACGTGTAAGGTTAGTTTCAGTAGATCTACCGGGAACAAATCCATGTTGGTTACAAATAATTGGGCCATGTACGGTACTGGATAATGACATGTCAAGTGGTCTTAAAGACTTTAGCGAAATTGCAGATAATTGTAATGTAATGTAGATAAATTAACTATTATTGTGACAGGACCGGCGAAGATGGCTGCGCAGTCTTCGATGATAAATGCGGGAATGTTATCAGGTCATTTAATAAACTTAGGCTTGATTTTCTTCAATGATTTAAATACTTCTGTTTCAGAAAATGACGTTAGAGACAAACTGATGCCATTACTGCTGCCGTTTTCGTAGAAATGATATTTACCTTCGTTATTGTTAGTTTTTAAATATGCAGTTTAAAAACGGTAGCGAAGGCATTAACAGTATTCTGGGGATTCGTACATTGAGCATCATTATATGTAATATTATCGGAAATGGAACTGCTACCCTTTTTACCGTTAACATAAGACCAAAATTTTCGCTAATCGCTTTTTATGTTTTCTTGTATTTCCAGTAGATGGTTTTCATGCGCCTGTCTTAACTCATCCTTTATCTATTTTCTTTTGTCACTAAACTTCCTATAGATATTGGTATTCTTTGTTTGTTTATATTTTTTCCAGAGAATAAGTTTTTTCTTTATGTCTCGTACTATGTTATTTGTGTACCATGGTGGATATTTGGTAACAGTTTTATCAAAAATTTCAGTCCATTTTGAGTAAAATTTAGAACATGCAATGTTTAACATCTTTTAGTTCATTTAAGAAGGGCCAGTCTGTTTTGAACAAAATCTGGTATAGTTGAGGAAAATCTGCTTTTTTAAAATTGTAGCTTTCTGTTGAGAAAATTTATGTGCGATATGTATGGTACTAAAAATAATATTCCCAGAGGACGGATTTTATACAAAAAAAGACTGGTGCCTTCACCATGCTTTTATTTTCATTAACATAATATGTACTGACACCATATGCCTAACAATAAATACTATTCTTTCCTTTTCAGTATATTTCCATTGTTCTTTAAAAATTTTCTTTATATAAATTTTGTGAAACAAGTTACCCACTAACCGACTTTTTTTTATTTTAACCAATTGAATTTCAAGTGCTCGGGATATAATTTTGGAATAGACCGTTCCAAAGTTTGAAGTAACGTTAAATAAAGAATTATTATTATTGACACGAATTTCTCGACTGTGGGTTGTTCCAAGGGTCTCTCGTATATAAATTTGGAGGGAAGTGGCTGCTCAAAAACTTTTAACGTACCTACGCTATCGATCGCATGTGAGGTAATATCGCGTGATAGCCCTAACAGGCTGTTTTATTGATTTAGTGTTTGTTTTGACTTCTGATGTGTCAAGGTGAGCTAGAAATCCATCACCTCGTAGTTCTAATTTGTATTGACGTCATTAATCAAATTATGTATCTTTCCGTAAACCATTTTAATTCATCACGACGGAACGTGCTCTTTTAGCACTTTGTGTTTGTCAGTATGAAAGCATCATATGGCTGTACAATGGGAAACGAAATAGGGTAAAATTGTAAATTAACAAGTCTAATATCAGCGTGTGAATTGAAAATGGAATAAACCGTCGGCAGTAATAACGTCGAAAATTGGATTTTGTAGAGTTTTTGCTCATAAACAACAAATTATCTGCATCAGATATAAATATATAGGTACTTTTGGAGATGGAAATTTTGTAAATTATAAAGTTCTTAAATTTGAGTGTTGCATAAAATATATAATAGAATTAGAATTACTTAAAGTTATAATTTATAAAGATACATAATTATACAAATTGTTCAGTGTGTTCATGAATTGTGTACAGTAACGTGTACAATAGTGTTGTCCAGAAGATTTTGCTATCGTGGGTACTTGGATTATAAGAAGGAGGAATAATATGTATATTTTTAAAATTGGCATTGTTCATATCCCATAAGCCTGTATCTGAGGAAGTATTTGAGATAGATAACACAAGCCAGCGAAAAAAATGTGATTTAATTATTTTAGTTTTTCTGCTTATTCATGGCATATATTTTACTAATATATGCTGTTCTTTTCCTTAACGCGTACAGTTTTTTGCAAACCATACATACATACATATAAAAATATAAAATATACTGTAATAGAAGTTCAGTAGAATGTATGCAGATATAAACTGAAAAAATTGATCAGAGCCCTGTCTAAGCGTATGCAAATTGTAGTAATTAATATCACACAAATCAGACATTAGGTTAAAGTTGTAACACATGACACTTAATGGAGATTTAATGACAATATTTGTTCTAGAAATGGCACAGTGAAATGTAAGATCTTGATGTGGGATTTGGGATCCCGGTGAAAATTGTCGATATTAAGCTACCTTCTTGATGAAAAGTTCAAATGGAACCAAGGCTCGAGGACCGTTTATTTTGGAGTTACAGCGAGTGCAAATGTTGAAAATTCGAATACATGGGATTTGGAATTCCTGTAAAATTGTCAAAATTGAAATGTGCTGTGATTCCGGCTTTCTTGATAAAAATTTCAAATAGGACAAGGCTCGAGGACCATTTTCATTTCAAAATCATTAGCGGAAAGTTTTTACTTTTTAGTATCAGAAATTCAAAAACCCGGAAACATTCAACTCCATTCATTATAGCTGGGGTTAAGTATAAACCTAATAGCACTGGACTATTGAAGCCAGTGCCAGTGAAATACTTAAGTTCAGGTATAAAACTTAATTCACATTTTAAGTCGTACTTAAATGCAGGTCTGTGTAATTTTTTAACAAACATATTAACTTTCATAGCCGAAAAAATTAGGGATACTTTATATTATTATTTAGGTGACATTAGGGTTGACATAAATCAATAAATTTTGAAACTTTTTAAGCTTGTTTATTTATTTAATAATTTTGCCATATTATTAATTAATTACGTGATTTATTTAAGTCTTGTAAGAAGTCGTCATACAAAACGAGTGAAAATCTTAACTTTTAAATTAACTCTGATAGGAATTCTAAATGCAAGTAGTTCTTATAAGTCGTAAACTTGAATCGTAATTAAAACAGTAAAGCTCGCTTGATTTATTATTTCAGAAAAATTTTATAATGTCGATTTCTCGTTAGGTAATTCATATATTCACTCTTAGTGTACTAAAACTAATTAACTGATTTCGCACAACTTTTCGTAAAACAATTTGTGGTTTTTAATCCCACCTTAGCTGGAATTATTGAGTTTGCATTTTGGAGCAACCAATATAATTATTGTATTTAATTTTGTTACAGTCATATAATTTTAACTAGAAACTTTTATGTTGGGTACCTCTAACACTTTCGTTATATTACAATGCAATATTTTTCCTTTGTGTAACTTAAATTAGCTGAGAAATGTATTTTTCTTAATGAATAATGCATTCTGAATGCATAAATCACCTTCATATTCCCCATAAATCCTTAATGTTTATTTCACTTCATAACGCTGTAGTAGTTGATTACACAATGCACCGAGTTTAAGTAATAAGTTAAATCATTTAAAAGTTTCTCCATGTCCTTAACTAATTAAAACACTTTTTTAACATTACCATCGTAATCGTTATACATTATTTAATTTTCGTATAAATTATGATCCTCGTAGCATTTAAGCTATATAAAATTATGTTTTAAAAAATACAACAGTGTGAAAAATTAAAATACGGAATGAACATGTGCTCGAGTCTCGGAAATCCAATAGACAGAAGTAGATGAAGTAAACCGGCAACGTCACATGCCCTTGGCCGACGCATTGGGACATTGATCTTCAAGGTCGGATGCCCCTAGCTCGGTCATCCACTTGTAAGGACTGGAATAGGTAGTACATTTCAAAAAAGGAATCTAGTTAGTCTGTACCATGCAAAATGACCTTGAAAATTACATTTTTCTATAAGTACACAGTAGACCGATGATTGTAGATTGTTTTAGGGGTCATTTGGCTCTGAGTAGCCTTACTTCACTTCGATGTAAAAGATCTTTTCTGATTTACCCTGCATCTAGTTGTTGCCCAGGATTCCAAGACTTTTTACAAAGCTTGTGATTTTCCTAGGACTTCTTCGGGCATTAATTCTGCCTGCTCTAGGGACTTTAACTTAGGATTCACAAAATATATGTTACGCAGTTTTAGTTGCAGTATCACAATATCTGCATTTGTCGTCTATTGACTTGCTCGTATTCTTGAGATGATATCTCAAGGAGCAGTGGGCAATTAGAAGGCCTGTTATCAGCCTTAATTCGGACTTTTCAGGTTAATGAAGCCTTATGGCATTCTTTGCCAAATAAGTTATAAACTGTTTTACTTGTCTTTGGTCTGGAATATAATAATAATAAAATACGTCTTTATTATTTTCACCACAATAATATATCATAATAACCAGTGAAAAAAATTAAGATATTGGCAAAAATAAATGGCGAAGTTAAATTGCTGCAACACATGCAGCATTTCCTTTACACCATATTCCTCCATTAGCACTTTTTTAAATCCTTTTCCTGTTTCTGGATCTCTTCTGTTGTGTGTCCCTTGGCCAGGTCACAAAACGATTCAGGTCCAATGAATTGTGCTTTAGCACCTTTTTTCGCATGGCTTCCAGCAAGTCTATTACCCTGTACTTCCTCATGCCCTGGCACCCACATCAAGGTAACCTCGTTGGTGTTGGCCAGTTGCTTCAGGGATTGCCTACATTCCCAGGCAAGACACAGGACCTTAGAGCTTTTTGTGCTGCCTGGCTATCTGATCTGTTCTTTGTTCTTCGAATGCCTTTATTTACGCATTCCTGAGGATACAGATCTGCAGCAAGAATTTCTGCTTGGAAGATGGTTGGGGTGTTAACGAGGGCTCTGGGCCTACATTTAGGACCTGGTACGCCCACTGCTACCCCTTCAGCCATCTTAGATCTATCTATGTAGTAGATGAGTGACCCTTGTTCCAATTGCAGTGCCTCCATCTTACTCGTCTGACGGCTTTCGATCAGCATATCAAACAGACAGTCATAGTTCTGTTCGATTGGCATTTAGTCAGTGGGTTTGGTTATTGACTACAAAAGAACTAATTCCAAAATCCTTAAGTGACCAACCAGATAGCCTGGTTTAAATTTAAGTGTCTGATACAGTCTTAAGGCATTAAGTGCTGCCTGCTTCCTCACATGCAAGTGCAAAGGAAGTAGGTCAAGCGTTGCCTCCAAGGTGCTGTGGGACAAGAGTACATTGCTCCTGTAAACAGGCAAGGCGTTGCAGTTTCTGCAACTCTCCCTGTGCTATTTTTTCCTTTGTTTTTGGCCACCATACACAAGATGCGTAGATCACTATAGGTCTGATAACCGAAAGGTAAGACCAATGTGTCATTTTCGGCCTCAGGCCCCAAGTCTTACCAAACAGCCTATTACGATTCCACTGAAAATGATTTTGCGTTGGTGGCCCAAACTCTTATAGGAAATAACTGCCAGATGACAGAATATGAAACTCCGTCATATTCTACTGTGTACGTAAAGAAAAAAGGGGTAACTTTCAAGGTCAAATCGCATGGTACAGATCAAGACTCGTAATAGGTTCCACCCTTGAGGCGCATGCAATACGCAAGGTGAAAGTGACTCCAAATTGCCGCACGAAATAGGGGAGTCCGACTTCGGATCCCAATGGTGCAGTGCGTCAAGGTCAATCGAAGGAGGGAACGTTACCACCAACTTATCGTCTAGTGACAATATTACATAATGTAACCTAGTTTTAGAAGTATACATAATAATGACGAAATAATCAAAATTCAATAGCCAACACTTCTAATATAAAATTTAGCGCAGTTTGCAGTTTTTGGAGACCTTGATTTTGTTGCTTTAAGTAATACTTTTGTAGGTATTTATAAACAGGAACAAAAATCTGACAAATATCTTTGGAAGTTTACTTTTGAATTTAGTTTTTAAATTCAAAGCAACATGTTCTTCGTGTTTTTCTTGACTATCCGTAAATTACTGTGAAAATTATCAAGTACGACGGCTTTTGGTACTTTTTAAATTCATACCTTAAGTTTGGTTAAGAAATAAGCGAGTTAGAAAAATTCGAAATCCAGCAACAAGAGACTGCTTTTAGAGCTCATTTTTTGCGATATACTCAATAACTATGCATCCTTCTCGAAGCCTATTAATTTCTGTGAAAAATATTAAATATAACGATTTTTAGTACTTTTAAAGTTAGACGATTTGATATCTGGCATATTAAATTTGATAAAAAAATTAACGAAATAGGAAAATTCATAGTCAGGCAATTTTGCATCCCTTTGAAAAGAAGCTACACTCTGAGCGCGCTTTTGCGATTTTCTCGATAACTACGCATCGTTTGAAAAAAATGCACTATATATTCTCAATAGAAAATTTAATTACTCACAATTTGTTTTCTGTTTATTTCCTTACGATTAAAATTGTCTAAAATATGGTCAAAGACACCCTCCATACATTATTATTAAATAATTTTTAAACTTTCCTATTAATCGAAAAAATTTATTGAAAGTTTGTTTACTAGTATAATAATATATACTGAAACAACCACTAGACATTTTCAAACTGAAACTGTTCCGGTCAGTGTATACATGAACATTGATTAGCTAATGTGTAATGATAAGAATTAATAATTTTGATACAACTATTTTCACGCCTTGATGCGGTATGTTATGTAAAATAATTTTGATCTAATAAGGTCCAGCTTTCTATAATTATTTCTACTCTTCGCCATACACTACAAAATGCAGCACAATAACTATGTGAGGTGCATATTTTATATAATTATACTTGAGATTATTGGGACTAATACTAATCGTGGTCTGAACCCTAATAGTTTCCATTTTGATTAAAAATATTAATAAAACAAATGGTTTTAAAATATTGAATATTTTGGCGGAGGAGCCAGTGTCAACTAATATTACACATTATAAAGATAAGCTTATTAATTTTAACTTTGAGTTATAATTAATTCAGTTGTCTAGGGAAATATATATATATATATATATATATATATATAAACCACCTAATTCGAATCTTACTCTAATTGAATAATTTAGAAAATATATAGTAACTATGGTTCCACCTGAACTTAACCATTCAATTTTTGAACTCGAGGACAATGTAACATACTTAATAAAAAAAAGTATTATGGGTAAGTTGAATTACTAAATCTGCATTCGGAATGTCGGGAAACTATACACTTTTTACTTTTCGTTCTGATTTATCTTGTTCGGGAGGAAAACTCTCTGACTGCTCCTTTTACATACAAGTCACAAGAGAGAGGTAATTTTCTAATATACTCGGAAATTCTGTTACTTTTGTAGATTTAGTGATTATATTTAGGTATATTTGGGATTTTAATATGCACTCTTTTCCTCTCCCGCTTTTGTATCCCATATTTTTAATAAATATTTAATTAGTGGTTTCCGTATAGATAGAGTTCAAGAAAGTTTATATTCGATGAGGATATAGATTTTAATTGAAATACGAAACCTCGCCGTTATTGATTAATAAGGAATAACTTGCTTTATTTTTGTTGGATATTAATTTAAATTTGCGTCCTTACATAGAATGTAGGTAGATTCGTCTAATTATGTAGTCAGTTTTTAGGGATATGTAATTTATTTATTTAATTAAGCAAAAGCCATTCAACATATGAAAATATGATTATAGAATAGGCATCCTATTTAATGAAATAATAAATAATGAAGCACTCTTATTTTAGACTATCATTGAATTAAATTCTTGCGTTCAATGAATCTCACATTTTATTTATTAATTATTCAATTTCATATTCGGATTTAATTTCCTTCTCATATTAGTCCATGAAAAAGTTGAAAAACCCCAAAAGTTCTGTGAAAGGGACGAAACATGGGTACCTCCCTATTTTCCTTAACATGATGGTGATATTTTTGAGGTTTCCGCTCCTCCGCAAGTGCCTCTAAACTCGTTTTTTTTTTCATCACAGGCATGCGGATCGATTTTTTGGGCAGGATTCAGGTAGGCCCTATGAAATTTAACCATACAACATCTTATGCACTCCCGGGGTTGCAGCGATTCTCTAGCCTAATACTAAAAAATCAAAATACATGAAAATTTGTTTATCCCCGCTTTTTGGAGGTGTTCAACACGATTGTAATATTCATTTGTTCCCCACCCTCCACCAACGATCCCTAATTTGGGGGTCGTTGATGAAGAGTAGGGGATGAAATAGTACTGACATCGTGTTTGGCGCCCTTGGAAACGGGGAGAAAACATTTTCCATTATTTTGTATTTATCGGTGGATTTTCAACTTCGGGGTTGATGGCATGTCTCGTCACTCGATTCCCTTTACAATGTTGAAATCCTCTTAAAAGCCCTTATCCAACGAGTCTCCACATGCTCAATATCAATGAATATGAAAAGGGGGTGGTTTTAGGAGCGGTTGGTGGAGGATGGTGGAGAAATGAATATTACCATCACTTTGAGCACCCTCGAAAACGGGTTTCGAGTTTAGGGGTACTTGCTGAGTGGTGGGAACCTTAAAAATATCACTATCGTGTTCAGCGCCCTCGAAAACGAGGTGGTACCCATGTTTCATCCCTCTCACAGATCTATTGTGTTTTAGCTCTCTTTTTTGCAACTTTTTCATTGGGTATATGGAGCAAAACGTAAAACCGTATCTATGCTATATACAGTGAAATCCATAAGTAACGGATAATTTCATTATCTATGTAATTAACAATTTATGAGCAAAATCCTAAAACACGTCAAATTTTAATTCTAAAATGGAATTTTTTGAGCATAATTTTATATCTCCCCCTTCAACCTTCTTGGAGTGACTGCTATCCATTTAAAAATTTTAAATGGAATGAGGGTGCATGTGACAGGTCATTTGAAAGGGTTCTAAACTTTCTAAAAAAAATTATACAGTTAAAACTGTAAGGTCCCAATAAAGGAAAAAATCAAAAATAAAATCAAAATGTAAAAATAAACATCATAGATGAACATAATTTAATTTATTAAAATTTATTGGGTTAAATTTCGTACATATTTAAAGCAGATTTATTGTATCAAAAGGTAGAGAAAAACTTGATTATATTTCATTCTACCGTAAATATATGTCTGCGCCCATCAAATTCAACAAAAGATACAACAATGGAGAATGTGCAAACTACGTTACTGGAATCAACTCCTTTGGGAATATGCCGAAATATATAGCAACTTTATAATATTTAAGAAGAGGCATATACAAACTGAGGATATGGAATAGAATTGTCAAATATATAAAATATGTTCAATGTAGGACACCTTGTTCATAAATAAACTGACAATTAGATTGTAAATGCTTCACATCGTAATTATTGCATAGCTAGATATCGATCAATTTTTACTGAAATTGAATTTGACAAGTGGCAAATCGACGTAAATTTCGTAAATATTAAGAAACTTCTATTGATATTCTTTTTAGAACACACAAAACATGATGTACCCGGCATATTTTAAATATAAATATAATTCATATGGATAGAGAAATCTACTATTTCATTAAACATTGTGGCCGAGCAATGCCTGCACTAATTTAAACTAATGGCATTGGTGCATGCCGAAACGTCTTTGATCCCAACTCAACCGCCATGTGATGCCCCAGTTTCAAATATGATATTTATATCATTATTGTTCATTGTTACCTAAAATACAACCTTCTGAGGGAAATAAAAGCCCAATTTCGTCGATTTTAATGTATAAAACGACTTTCTGAGTCAAATCAAAAGCCGTATTCAAAGCAGAGCTTATAATTTAATATTTCAAAGGAGTATTTCTTACCAGAGTCTTGCTCCCGGGCATAGCTGGCAACATCTACAGCTTCATTGTTCGTAACGAGGTCCTTAAAGCATCCTACAAATCCTTGTTGAAGGACCGCGGTCCACAGACCTGCAGGAACAGGGATTTCTGAGAAAGGCGGTCCCAGACCACCCACGTACATATTTCCATCCAACTCGAGGCTTGTCGAACCCTCTGCAACAGACAAAATTGAATTATTTAAAGTGAGACCACGAGTCATGTCTTCGAATTAAATTATAATGATATGCGGAATGTGGATTGCGAATGCCATCCTTGGTATGGGTTTCCGCTAAAGTGGCGGAGTTAGTGGGGATCTTAAGGTATGTCTTGCATGCATTTATGCAATGAAAGTTATCTACACCAGTTTAGTATACAAGGCCAAGGACCACATTTGAGCGACAAATATCAAATGCATAGTAAAATTGCAGGAAACGATTTGGATTTGAATATATTATATAGATTAAGAGCCACTGAATTTTTCAATGAACTTCCTTCAAGTTTTATGGTGCGCAGTCCTGTTTAAGGACACAAACTTTCGCCGGGTCCGGCCATTACATTCGAATACACTAGTCGACACGTGTTTGGTTAATCACGCTAGCATCATTAGGAGATGATATTGATAACACAGGGATACTTTTCTCTGTACACATTATGAATGAAATATTTTTCTATAGATACATGCAGATTGTCGATTTTAATACTTATTGTAATATTTCTACAATTCTTTGTCTAAATGAATCATTCTAAACTGCCCAGGTTTTTCGTTAAGTTTAATCCTTTTTAGTATTTTGTTTTTTAAACATGAATGAAACTGATACTGCGTGGTGCATAGTGAATTGCATCCATCGAAGAGCAATTAAAGTCAATTGCAACTAAACATTTCGATCTCTTGCTTACAATGTTATGTGTACCGCTTTTAATTATATACACATATTTTGATTATTTTAAATATTTTTACTATACACCTTAAGTATATTTACGTACTCTTTTTTTATAATAAGGCTTATTACGTAAAATAAATTTTTGTATTTACTTAAACTATATTTTTTCATACAACTTCAAAAGAATGTGACTTTAGTGACAAATTTTGTGATCTTAAACTGCCATTTTTCTTTCACTCCATCGGAGTGGAAGTAGAAAGAAGTCTTTTAACTTTCGTTCTCATTCTGAGCGGCGATAAAATTATTTGAAGAGAAAATGATAGTGCTTAATTAGTTCATATTCGACGTATGAAACTTGTTGTGTCTCAGAATTTTTGCGAATTTTTGTCAAGTATATCCCCGATACAAAGAATGTCACTTTTAACCCATATAAAACACATATTATTATACTGTTATATGCACAACCACGCCCTTTCACGAAGAGAGGTCTAATTCTGGTGGTAGAGTGAAGGGAACCTGTATAGTAGTTGGTTGCTGGTAATACAGCACCATCTGTGGGCCAACTGACGAACCGTCATTTAGCACCTAGAAAACTATATAGATTTCCACCATTTCGAGACAGGTTCTCAAAGGAGATTCGAGTACAGTTGATTTAAAAAAAAACTGGTATACTTTCTTTTAGCTATGTAAATCATTCGTTCTTTGATTGATATTAAAAATCTTACAAATGTCACTTTGACGTTAATCAGTAGTGTCATTATTAAAAATGGTTCGACATCTAAGATATTCAAAAACTTCGAATAATTTCTAAAATTGAAGATGGTTGGTCCATAAGAAGACTTGCTGCTGAATGCAATGTGAGTAAAACCACGATAATGAGTGTTAAAAAACAATGGGGAACTAACCAAGCGGTATCCCGTAAAGTTGGTTCCGGTAGGCCCAAAAAGAGCAATAATCCAGAAGATGAAAATCTTATAAATTATCTAAGAGAAAACCCTTTTCAGACTGCAGTAAATGCAATTTCAGAGACTAATCTCCCTGTTTCGCTACCTACTACTTGCAGAAGAATAAAACTAGGAAGCGAATTGAAGAGTTGTTCAGCGGCTAAAAATACAAACTTTCAGAAGAAAAGAAGCAGGGTAGGATTATTTTTGCACTGAATGACTAAAAATATTATGTTTAATATTCCGCCCTCTAAAAGCACATTTGAACTATGCTAAGCCAAGTCAGGCTATTTATTTTTCGATTGCAACAGACACTGGACCGCTGGATGGCGCCTGCTGGCTATTTTACATGTCGCTATTGTAAAAATACCGGGATGTACTATAGTCAAAGGATTCTCATGTCGGTCGTCGCATACCTACCTTGCACTGACGAGAGCCAACAGCTCGAAACTGCAGTCTGCAAGTGGTGTGTGACGACTGGCAAAGGAGCTCCTTTAAGTAGGATCAGTCTTTCGGCTGGTGTTTGTTGCAATCGAAGCATTAGCGTTTTGATGGTAATATGCAATTATTACACTTAACGCGCCAGATTTGTAACTTTGGTTGCAGTCTGGTTACTTTCCTTATAGTAAAATAAGGATTTATAGAGGAGTTTGCGACTAAAAATATTATGTTTAGTTATTAACTGTTTATTCTTACTTACCCAAATTCCAATCACGAATACAATCAAAAACACTGCAGTAACCCTCATTTTGAAGTTATATGTATTATGTAGCTTTACTTTGTAAATACACTTTGAAAGTATGACAACGTTATGGAGAATAATTTCCTATATATATACTCTTCAAAAATTGATAAATAGCAAGGGGCATTCTTGATAAGTATAGTATCAGTTATATCATTGTTTTGTTTATACGTGATTTGGATTCTTTCCGTGAATAATATTTTTTTGCTTGACAATAATTAAGGATCGATAAGTGCTTGTATAAATATTATCAATATTACATAAATGTTATTTAATAAAAAAAAAACAATAAGAGTGAGTAATTTCTTGAAATAATCTGTACTATATTAAAATATGTACGTTTTAATAATTAGTTCAGATTCTAGAACGTGAACGTTTTTCTTTAGTAAGTCCCTTTTGAAAATAAAGCAAGTCTATAAGCCATATTTTGCCTATAATTTTTAAATGGATAGTGTAAAAAAATATCATTATGTTGTTAACGAGAATTTTAATGGCGTACTCCTACTATATTTTATAAAATAATCTATTTAGAACTTCAATGGGTGATAACCGTAAATGGGCAGTAGACATATTTTAAACTATTACATATTTATATTATTTTATTAATTAGGATCGGTACACTAGGAATAGTAAAAAATAAAATTCATCAAATCCTACTTTGATGAGATAACCAAATTATTTCTCTATTTTCATCTAGTATTTTGGGGTAGATAATGAACAAAAAAAGAGAAAATCATCGTAACAATGAGGTAATAGAACGTAAACATGTTTTAAAATGATGGTGCATGGATCATAGAATATAATGAAAGCTGTAAAATTGTGTAATGAAATTTAAAAAGCTAGATGTAGCAAAATGTCGCCCCATTAGTGATTATTGTTCCAGATTACAAACCAAATGCATTTTAAAGGAGATCGTTGGTAGACTTCTGGCAACCACAATGCATGCTGTTGGAGAATTTAAGGTTTGCTCTATAGGGCTTTGTAACAGAAACCCGCTGCAATAGTTCATGACAGCTTTCTTTCTGAGCATACCTAACGAAATAGGTTCAAACCCCATCTATTGCGAAGCAATTTTCAAATGTAAATTACCCCCAAGAAGTGGTTCGGATCCCACTATAAACTGTAGGGCCTCGTCTTCTAGATATAGACTTACAAGGGTTATTCAGGTGACCTGGAAGGCGGTTAAAAATCGTTTATAAACATTTAAAACATTTATAAAACCTGATGTTCGTACCAAGCATCACATGGTAAACAGCATGTTCTATAATTTTCAGTTACTATGAACTATTTTAGTGTTTAAAGTTAAAGACGTTTTAGTATTCATGTTAGTATTTATGAATTAGTTTTTAATTTAATGATGCCACTTTCTGGGTTGTTTACGTTTTGGGATAGTTGTTTCCATACATTATCATCAGTGCGAGTTGCGGAATTTGCTTGGCATTTTTCTTGAACGCGCCTTAGATTTTGGCGTTCGTCTTCGGGAAGTTCACGAGCCTAATGCAAAATAAAAATAATTAAGCTTAATATTATAGACACTAATTCCAATAAGAAAAAAAGAGAAAGAATGTTATTAAATTTTTTTCTATTTTCTTTATAAGCGATGTGCCTTGAACAGTATTAATTTTAGAGTCTAAAAAATAGTAACTTTGGTTAGCTTCAGATGACATCTCATAAATATATTTTATTTGTATCAACTTTCTCAAGTCACTGTTTATAATAGTTCCAATTGGTAAGGAGATTTGTAATATTGGAAATCAATCGAATAGATATTGTTTTCTTTTAAAGTTTGCAGAGTACCTACTATAGTGCTACTACTACTAGTTATAATACCACATTTACTAGAGGTATTCGATGCGATTTTGTCTATAGCACCAATTACTTACAATATTTAGCCAGTCGCCTTTATTTTAAAAATTGGAACTTTTTTAAACAGTCATCTGAGAAAGTTGATAATACTTAAAAAGTCAGTTGAAGTTTACCAAATTTTAAGGTAGGTATATGTTGACACATGTACTTTTCAGCCTGCTTGATTTACTCAATATGATACTACTAAATTTAATAAGTTTTATTAATATTTTTAACAGTTTAAAAAAAATTAGTCCTCTTGGCTGTATGAGCAAAACATTAGTAAGGTATGAAGAGACGTCTTACATGTATCTAAACTTTTATTGAAGATTCTCTCAGTAGAGATATTAAATTGGAAAAAAGTCAAGGAAAACAGTTTTTTTAATGAATTATGACAATTCTGAGGATGTCATGGAAAAAATTAAGAATAAATAAAGTATATTTAATCTTGAGATATTTAGTTATTAACTAACTAATCGAAGCATTAGTGTTTTGATGGTGATATGCAATTATTACACTTAACGCGCCAGATTTGTAACTTCTGGGGGCAAGTTGTCTTTTCTGACGAAAAGGTTTTTAAATCCTGTAACGATGGACATGTTCGCGTATATAGGCCTCTTCCACTAAATACGACGAAAAAAAATATACTTTCGATCCACAAATATCAGGAAGGTTTTCAGTCGATGTCTGGGCTTGGATGAGCCTAAATGGGTTAGCTGTGTGTTGATACAGTGGTGGTCATCTCAATTCCATTAAATATATTGAAATATTAGACAATATTATGTGGCCGTCAGTAATAGAGGTATTTCCGGAAAATAATTTTATTTTCAAACAAAACTGCTCCATACATATGGCCCATCATGTCAGGCAATGGTTTCTTAATAAAAACATAGAGTTGATACCGTGGCCATCTAATAGTCCGGATTTAAATCCAATTGAAAATGTTTGGGGACTAATGGTGAAACATATAAGAAAATTAAATAACCATCCAAATAATGCCCAAGAATTGGAAGGGATAATTGAAGACGATTGGGAGAACTTGTCGCAATAAATTGACCTTGCAAGAAATTTTCGCACTTGGAAGATTGAGGCACTCCGCCTACGGCATCGTGCTCAAACTTCTTTCTCGTGCGATATGGCTATCATATCCACTCTTGTTGCACAATATTGTACAACAAGAGTGGATATGGATAATCCACTCGAGTTGCACAGTATACTTTTTCTACGACCGGATTAAGAAAAAACTACAAATAATATACAAACTTAGCTTCTGCTAAATCTTATGCTCTAGGTGCAAACATTTTATAAAAGCTTCAGTAGCCTAGCGGTTATATGCACGAAATATCCCCACATATAGCTACTTTTTTTTGTCATAATATATCTCTAAAATTTTGTCTGTATATAATAATTTCAATAAAATTTTAGATGGTATACCGTTTATCGATTCTTCACTGGAATCACTCATTTTAAATTATTTTCTAGCTCAAACTGTGCGAATACACATTAACAATTACTTTGACAGCTTACGCACTAACTTGAATTTTTTAAAACGAATGTATTTAATACACGAACTGTGATTGGTCGATTTCGTATCCATCCTAGAATGTATATGAAATATATCCGTTCAGTTGACTGGAATGGCCCACTTATCCATTCTACATTCTGTACGGAAAACAGCAAATTTACATAAGGGAGTAGAAAAACCTAATTTTCAGGTCATTAGAAATAAAGAAGATATTTTTAATGCATTTCGAGTCGTTCTCGAGTAATTTATGTTTAAAAAATAATGTGCATTTACAACTATTTTTGGAATCATTTATAAATACCGTACATTTCTTCAGTTATGCCGAAAGCATACTTATTGAAACTTAGTTATTCATTCCCATAAGAACATATTAAGCGGGGTTGTGGAATAACCTTATTATCACTTATATTTTTCGACGAATGGAAATTCATAATGATTCATAATATTTCGTCTCACTCACTCACTTCGCTCGTCCATCAAATACATCTTCAACACAAAAAAGTCAGTTTTACTCCACATACTAGAACAATATACTATCGTCTGTAAATTGTATATTTCCTTCTATATAATTGTTTATCATAACTTTCAAGTATTCTGTCGAGATAAATATAAATCATCACAGTACATTATATTCCGCTTAACCTGAATTTTAATCGTATTTGAACTTACAACACTACGAACAATATAGTTTTTTTATTTAATCTAACGGTGCGAAGTACTTAGATTTGATTTGATGAGATACCGAACGATTTATTGAAATCAATTTCATTTAAGGGATAATTTAATTCCATATGTCAATAGCAAATGCTGGGAAAACGGAAAATGATAATGGATTTACGATATGAAAATAAACGCAAGGTGCAAATGTTTGCTCCGCTTTTTTTACAAGAGTAAATGAGTTATATAAATCGGTATTCAAACATATAGACTGTTATAATAGTTTTTGAACATTTTCTATAGAAAATTGAACATTACTGTTAAGTTTATCACGTCAGATAGTCATTTGGTGACACAACCGAATAATATATCCATGTAGTTCAATCAAACAGTACTTTGACCTGGAAAAAATTTCACACTCGAACTTGTCATGCTCAATGTTATCAGGAGGACCACTTAGAAGGTCTGAGACCAAAAAGATGACCTCCCTCTTGCTTCAGCCGCCATCTTGTAAAATTTTGGAATCGTTTTGTCTCGTGTTCTATTGGTCGCACGGAAAAAGTTATTGAACAAAAAATGTTGTGTAAATAAAATTATACATATTTTAGGTAATTGCCGCGATGTCTAGAAGTTAATATTTCGAGCGGTAGAGGGCGCCAAAGTTACTAAAAAACAATTTCTTGAAAGCAGTGTTGTGAAAACTGTTTAGATAAAAATATTAGTCATACACACATATCCAAATAAATTCCATTCCATTGATTTTATATTTCCAATTAAATTTAAAACTTTCTTGATCTTGTATGATCCAAAAACTGCATGCACCCACTACGTTTACGATAGAAAAGCAATAGACATCTGATACCATAATACAACAAACGAGTTAATAAGTTAAATGAAAAAAAATATTCCGCTACTATTAAGCGAGGGAAAAATTCTCAGCTAATGCAGTCAAACATGTAACGTGCGATGCGCCTTTATCTCGTCAGCTGAGCACTTTTCCACCGAGAAAAATTCAGTGAATTATTTTTTTCGTGTAATTTATTAAATTAGCTGTTAATGTACCAAATTTCAGCTTTTGTGGTATCAGTTTATACTCAGCGCATATTTTTCACGTTTACTTGGAAAGCTGAAGCAGAATCCCCCACTCTAAAGTCTGATTAGGCATTTTTCAACATCATCATCATAATTATTGTACGTGAGTGGGAGGCTGCTGCAGCTAAGTCTCTCGCCAGTGCACAAGCTGACGGTCCATTCTCTTAAGTGGAATGCCGAATAAAATGTAGAAAAAAATGTTTAGCTCTTGGGCTTTTAGTCATCGAAAAAAGTCGCTGGCTTCCGCGTTATTAGAGAAAATGTGTTCTTTAGTTAGTTTCATATTCCAGAATAGCCACTGAATTTGTTAAGCTTAAAATTTTGTTGGTGCCAACAAAAAGAATTACATGGTAGATTAAATGAGGAAAAATAGAAAAGAAGACATTGCAAAAATATAAGCTATATTTTGTGACTTTAAAAATATACATTACACGCAATAGCCCCTCAACTGTAGAAAAATTGGGCGCAGTTTACATTTACCTAATCCAGTAGACCTATTTTGTTCATATTTTGTAATTAGGAAGCTAAAAAAAGATTTTCTTAAAAAATAAACACTATACCAATTCTTGCTTGTACATTCATTTAATTTCTTCCTTTTAAAATCGTAAATTCCCCTGATTTTCCTATTATCAAGCACCGAAGTCATGGAGTTAGCTGAATGAAATTTATCCTCCCGATTTTCCGAAAAACAGAGAAATTTTGAAGATGTATTTATACTGAAAATTTCACACCTCTACTTTTTAACCAATAAGATACTTTAATTTTGACTACTTACCATGGCAATGAAAAAAATGTCCGGAAATTTTTTCGAGGCGCCACGATATTTAAGTGAAAATTTTTTGACAGTTGAAAAGATAAACATATGATCTACAACCATTAAATAATGTAGATGTTCCTGTGAATAATACAAAATTTCTGAATTAACATTATTATTTATTATTCGCTATAAAGTTTCATTAAACAGAAAACACAAATTTATTAAATTATTATGCATTAACAATTTATAATTCAAAAAACGTAGGATGTACAAACATAGTAAGATTTAAATGTTGCTTGAATTCTAACCCATCCTCTCTTCTTAAGGGTGAATAGGAAGGTGACGAATTAATTAGATGTCTGTGTTTTAAGACATATATGTAATATTTTGAAACAATCGCGACATTTCGCTATACACTTATTAAACTCAACGTACAGACCTTTTAAACTAGTAATTATTAAGCTTTGTGACAGAACCGGTTAAACAAAAATGACAAATCAACATATGTCAAAAACAACAATACCCTGGCCAACTTGACAAGCAGTGAAATTAATTTAAAATGTCAGGTTGGATTAATAATTTTTTTCCAAATTATGGTGTTAAGTGGTGTGAAATTTTCTTACCGAATACCACGCAAGCTTAAATTATTCCTGGAAATTTTCTTTCGGGCACGAATATTTTAAGGAAATTTTTCAAAATATTCGTGCCCTCAAGAAAATTTCCGTTCTTGTGATATTATAAGTGAAAATTTTTTCATCATTTTATTTTCCGCTAGCGTGTTGTAAAGTTAAGGAATAATATTTGTTTTAATAAAATTTCAAAAAGTTTATTTTTTTGTCATAATATTTCAACAAGAACTGATATTTTTTGGGATGATAAACCCACTATTGGACTGCATTTATCAAAAATCATGATACTAGTATTGATAGTTAAGCGAGAATGACATGCATTTTGGGCAAACTCGGAGTTTAGTTAAAAGTATAATAGGAAAACCTAAAAAACTCCTAAACTAACAAATTTCACGTAACATATATGGTATATGGGAGTTAAAACGAATCGGTTAGCTCGTTTTCAATGAAATATCTTGTAAATAGATAGATAAAAGAAACCATTTTAGATGGGGACAGAGGGACACTGAATGATTTTTTGAGTTGGGTTTGTTCAACAATTCACATATTTTGGCTAGTTTGATGCATGATTAAAAGGATCTGCTTTATTCAAAAGTGAAAGTATAGAAGTATTTTCGAGGGTTGGAAAATATTACAGCTATTAGCATATAAAGAAATGAAGGTAAACATCGTAGACGTATATTACATCGTAATGCATAACAAGTGGCGATGGAAATATGTTTTAAAAATAATTCGTATACATAAAATTATTTTTATATATAATCACTCTTACACCACATCTATTTATAAGCAATATTTTTCATTAGTTAATTTATGTTTTTCTGCAAAATTTTATTAGAAATCATTGGAATTAGAATTTAATTTAAAACTGATCAACATTATTTTAGTAATTTTTTTACGTAAGAAATACTGTTCCTAAAAAAATGTAGAAACATTTTTTCTGTAGAATTTCATTCTCTTCAAACTAGAATAGTACATATTTTTTTACTAATCTGCTAAATATTGGCTAAAAACTGTTTTTCTATATATTTAAATCTATGTATTTGAAAAAGGTGCAATCTACATTTGTGTAAACTTTTCCGTCCATTAATTGAGGTTCTGGTGTTTTTTTGCTACTCGCTACATGGCTATTACTGAACATGTCTATTTTCATTTAAGTTAGAAGTTTTTATAAACCCTTGTCCTTTTCTCGTAAAGGAGATTCATTAGTCCCGGAAATATAACGACGTTAATTACAAGCACACTTACCAATAGTTTTGAAGTCGGTGTGAAAACCATCCACAGTTATCCTGGATTCTCTTCCGTTTCGGCGGAATGTAACTTCGTGCCAAGCTCCATCATCGATACGCCTCCTTGAACCCCGTTGCTTAGATGGACCGGAGCCAAGATCCAAATGCAAGTAGATATGACCGTTATAAATTTCAACGGCAAACAAGTCCACCTGGAAGAACAGATTACAAAACTAGTTTTAAGACAATTGAACTTTTGCTTCAGTAAAATGAATTCATCTCCTGTGAATTTTGAATTGAAATTCTTTGTTTACCAGTCGCACAATCCATCAAAATCAAAACAAAATTATCAAACGTAAAATATATAGTTGACTGCCTAGTTTCTGGATCCGGAGTTAGCTAGGCAGCTTTGTGCAACTAGTGCCACCTAGATGTTGTTGATACGACTATAATGGTAGCGTCCTATGTTTATTCTAGATCGCGTGTGAAGTATGTCCAGATTTGCAATGTTTTCATAAAATTTACATATTATCCGTTTGTCTTTTGGGGGCTGTCTTATATAAATCTACAGTAAAATTCATAGTTTCACGCTCAAAGGGGAAGCACATATGCTGTAGTTGTACTATGTATGTTTGATGTACTTTCCATCGTACCGTCAGAATAAACAATAAAGTTAATACGCATATATTCTGACAGTTTGACAGGTTGCTGAAATAAAAACTGGGGTCTCGCAACGGATATTGCAGTGGACATGCAATATACACCATTGTACCTATATAATAATTAATTTTATCTTTAAACCCCCCCTATAAATCCTTAGATTCAACCCCATCATTTTAGAATTGATCTATTTTTAGAACTCTAAGAGCAAAAAAAGTTAAAATCAAATAATGAATAAACCTTTACATGACATTAATTTCATCTAAATTCAAACATCTGACGGTACTCTGGCGACTGCATCCATTTCAGACACCGTCCAAGTTGTTTGGCGACGATGGGTGCGATGGGAAGAACCCAATAACAGTTTTAAAGATTTGGCCGCGTCTGACTGTTTTCATGTGGTAACAGGAAGGCTGTAAAGGCCTGTCTGTCTAATAGGGTGTAGCTGAGAATATAGAGATATAATTCATGATTATGGAGCAATCATTGGATATATGTAAGCTGATCTCCACATACTAGATGAAGAAAATGACATCAGCTAATATCAAAAAGGAAGGTTTAAGAAGAAAATGGTTAGGTCTGCTCTCCTAGAAAGATGACACCCCTTATTCGAGCGTGTAAACTTATTTTAGAAGAGCTTTCCATACATAGAGAGGTAAATCTTGAATGGGTTGCGATTTTCCGAGGTTTCAGAAAAAGAAAAATTTCGTAAAATACAAATTTTTTAATTAGGAAACCTTGTTTCTGAATTGTATCTATAATGGTGGGCATTACAAGAACAATGACTGTACGAATGAGCTTACTTTTAAAGGAACTGAAAGTTGAAGAATGGCTACACATAAACTCAGGACTTTATGAGAGGGCTGAATAATTCAAATCAGACGGCAGACTCTGATTCAGTTAATTAAAATTCGCAAACTTAGAAATAAAGATGTTCAAGACGGGGAATCATTACATACATTTTCCTCAAAAGATCGGAGAGGTATGAGAGGAAAGTAGCCAGAGTAAATCAATGCTGGGATGCTAGAGATTAGGTAAATCGTACTGTTAGTGGTATAGTTATAAGTTGCAACCTCTCTCTAACTATTATTAACTTTTGAATCTCACAACCGATTCAATTTTTTTTATATATGCTTTTAGAGAAAACTCGATAGAACTGCACTATTTTTCTCGTGTGAAAAATATGTAGCCCAGTTAATAATAAAAAAATAAAAATAAAAAAAAATTCAAATACTAAGCCTAAAAAACATTTTCAATTTTCAAAATATTTATGGCTTTAGCGGCAAGTAACAATAATTCCTATTCATGATGTGCAAATGTTAAAAAGCCGCCAAATAATAACTCAATTCACCGCAATTTGCTCTTGTGATTATCTAAAAATTATTATTACTATATTTTAAATTAAATTTGTATGTACGTGTATGCGCTAATGGAACCTAAAGAACTATTGAGAAATTTAGACATTTAAATAATGGTGAAAATTGAATCAACCTTTAGGTTTGAATATTTGTACCTTTTAACTTTAAACGGAAGTAGTGAATAACTTATATTTCTGGCATTATAATAAATAAATGCGATGCCTATTATACAACACTACAACACGGTTATTACAAATAGAGAATACGAAAAGGTTTAACAAAGGAAATAAATATATGAAATACATAATGCCAAAAATACATTCATATATAGGTACATATATGATTCAATATTGACAGCTGTTAATTCTTTGACGACAGATTAATTTTTCATGTGAAGCTTTAAGTTCTTTTTTACTACAGGTTTTATTATCATATGTCCTTCACCGAGTTCTGCAAAATGTCTGAAAGTGTTTTATGAAATATCAGTTTTGATTATAATTACTCAAATAACATGAATTATTGAAATTTAAACCATTTCATTACACTATAATACTAGAATCCCGTATAAACACATATGTCTTCAAACAGAATATGCATTTGCCATTACGCAAATCCTAACTTACGACTGGATTAGAGTATCGCTTACATCTGCATTAATTAGGTTGTAATCAAAATAAATTCAATAAATCTTGTTATTTTTAATATAGCTAGAGATGTAGTGGCAATATTGTCTGAAAGTTATTTGTGGCATTCTACGAATATTCTTTCCTATTATTTGGATTTTCTACCACATGTACTATTATCCCCTTCAAAACAAATCACCGAATCTACAAAATAATAGAATTATTGGAAAAAAAGCCTCTGCGCCCGTGGCGTTTACGCCAAAGGAAAAGTCAGAGGTTATGTTTTGCAAATAATATTTTTGGCAATTTTGATAGATTATTTTATCGTCATTGGTAACGGTATGTAATGTATTTTACATCAACGTGAATTTAGGAAGCCAAGAACTGCGAAAATATGACGCCTATATTGTGCAAAAATGGATTTCAAAAGTGCAAAAAACTTTCTTAAATTATTTTATCATGTTTACTTCTGATATGTTATATTTAAAGCAGAGTATAGATGAATAAAGTACAAATGACATGCGTCCACACTTGCATATTTGATAAAAATAATTACAAATATGTAAAAAAAACTATTAAACTATTGTATCGATTTTCTCCGGATTTCATTATTCTCAATATAGTCCCCAGAACTAGAAAATACTAGAAGTAAACGTGTACTCTGATTATGAGCTTTATTAAAAAATTGCTCCAAAAAATGTAAAACTAGGGAGAATAAAAAGGCATAAATATTTTCTGGTAATTACATGACTATTCTATGTACATAATTATACTCCTAATTAAAATTTGAGAGTATTATATCCGGTATTAAGGGATTCATACGTGCGTTTCTATAAGATAGATTAATATGTAGAAAAGCTATCGTAAAATAAATCGTAATTAATTACGTTAAAATTAATTAACTGCAAAATTTTACTTCATAATTAACTAAAAAAATATATTAAAATATAAATAGGACTTTACAACTAAACTTAGGTATTTGAGTTAACACTGCCTACACTTACATCCCTGACGAACCTCCACACAGCCAGAACATTAAAGAATTATCACAATTAATAAAAAAATATAACAAATTCCTTGGAAAAATTTGCGTGGAATCATTTGTAATTTTATGTTTTCCATAAATAAAATAACTATTCAGCTGAGAGGTAAACACAATAAAGTGATTTAGAAATTCATGTTTTTTTTTTTTAAAGTTTACTATATTGCAAGTTTTAAACACAACGATAATTAAGTCGCAAAGCTGGCATCTGCCTAACTGCCTAATTTTCATGTATTAGAAAATTCGAAAACAATTAATTACTCGTAAGCGCAACAACAAAAAGGCCTGCCTTGTATTTTTGTGTTAAGGCAAATTCTTTAAACTGAATGCGATAAAAAAATGTATAATGCCTTTTTCCTAAAATAGATTTGGAGGGCCCTCAGTTGATAACGCAAAGATAACGTAGAAATTCACTATTGCCAACCTCTGCTGTAAATAATAATAATAAATAATAAAACTTTATTGTCCAAGAGACCATACATTAACATGGTGTGAGACACGTCGAAATGATTGACCGGAGTTGTCAATAATAGTAACAATCATAACAGAAATACAAAAACAGAGAAAAATAAAATACAAAAAAATATGTACACAAACAGAGAGATAGAAGAACCTATTACACAAAGTTAAAACCTAACCAACTAAGTCATCTTCTAAAAATTCTTGTACAGAATAGTAGCATTTTGTAGCTAACATATTTTTAATGACATTATTGAAGTCGTGTTCGTTTAAATTTTTAACTCTTGATGGCAGTTTATTATATAGTATAATACCCATATATTGCGGACTCTCTTTATATTTAGATAAATGGTGGCTAGGAATTAATAAATTATCGTTTGATCGGGTATTGTAGTCGTGATTAAAGTTATTAAGAAGAAATCTATTTCAGTTTGTTCTTGTATGAACTAATATATGTTCTATGTAAATACAAAACAAATTTTTAATTTCTTAAATGTTTCTATACAAGAAGCATATTTTGACACACCTATTACATTTCTTACTGATTTTTTTTTGTATTACAAAAATTCTTTGTGCATTTGAAGAAGAGCTCCAACAAATAATGCCATAGGAAATTCTGGAAAAGAAATGTGAATAATAGTATGCTAATATAGTTTCTGTACTGGTAGTTTTATGTAATCTATAAATTGTATAGCATACTGACATTAATTGTTTTGCTAAATTATTAATATGAGGTTCCCAGCTAAGTGCATTATCTAAATTTACACCGAGAAATTTTTTTGTATCAACTTGTTGAATGGATTTACCCTCAATCTTTAATAAATTACTTTCCAAAATTCGAGATATTCTTGGTGTAAAATTTATAAATACCGTCTTTGACATATTTAAAAACAATTTATTATTCTTAAACCATTCAGTGAATTTGAATATCTCGGTTTTAGTGTCATTTAAGGCGTCTGTCAAAGTGGTTGAACAACTTAAATAAGAATTATCATCCGCAAACATAATCAAGTTGTTTTTAATTAACACATTATCGGGCAAATCATATACATAAAGTAAAAATAGCAATGGTCCCAAGACTGACCCCTGAGGAACACCACATAATATATTTTGCCGAGTAGATTTAGTTCCATTTACTACAACAACTTGGTTTCGATCAGACAGATAGCATTTGAGCCAATTATGCATTTTTCCCCTTAGTCCATATGCAGATAATTTATCTAAAAGTAAATTGTGGTTTATTAAATCAAAGGCTTTGCTAAGGTCCATAAATAGGCCAATGCATTTTTTTACCGTTGTTTATATTTTCATAGATGTAGAAATTGTTATAATTACAATCACTGAATTGTCTAGTTAATATGTAGGAACTCTCAATATTAATATTGATTTGTAAATGAAATTCAAACATTTGTGCAGTGTGGTCTGAAATACAATTATGGTTAACTATACAATTGTCACCAGTAGTGTTGAAAAAATTACTACAAATATAATCGATACAACTACTTGAGTTTTTAGTGTACCTTGTGGGCTCACTGATTAGCATGTCAATATTATACATTTTTAAGGTATCGGATATTCGTTTCTTGATGTATGTATCAGCAAAGAAGTCTATATTGAGATCTCCACATATTACAATTTTACAGTTTTTATTTTTGCCAATATAGTGCAATAGTGAATCAAATAATGATATAAATTCATTTAAATCTCCATCAGGTGACCTATATAAACAAACTATTTCTTTTATCAGATTTTTCTCAAATTGTACTTCAATTGCACAAGCCTCCATTATTTTTTCTTTGCAAATTGTTTTTATGTGAGATATTTCTTTAGTTTGAATGTTAAGATTATTTTTAGTTAAAATCATAGTTCCACCATTTTTATAATTTGATCTACAAAAAATTTGCGCTACGTTATAACCACAAATTTTTATACTACCAGTCTCTGATTTGCTCAGCCAGTGCTCTGTTAGACATACAAAATCAATACCTTGTTCACTTAGAAATATTTCCATTTGTTCAACTTTGTTTTTGATACACTGTGTATTTTGATGCATTATTTTTAATTTAATCAATGATTGTCTGTTATCCTGTAATGTCAGTTGCTATTCAGTGGGTAGTCTTTTAATTTTTTGCTGTTCAATATTAATTTTTCTTAAGTATACCGGGCAATTAGTATCATATATAGAGTGGTTTATGTTGATGTCCAGTTTTAGATTTGATTTTGCTTCTATACAATTGAAACACTTTACACTATCACTTTTACAGATTTCCGTTTTATGATCTTCGTCAGCACATTTTAAACATCTGGAATTGCGATCACAGTTATCTGCATGATGGTTATATCCTCCACATTTAAATCATTTATAGGATAATATCATTAAAAAATATCTGTTACCACCTCTTTAGTTAATAACTTATTAACTATCATCTGTCGGCTTCGGCGACAATTCATACCAAATGATTTCTTTCTGATCGTTGTCTCTCCCATGTACGTGTATACTAATATTTCATCATGACTTGATTGTATCATTAAATTTATTTTAATCTTGTCTGTTTTAAATTTTTATCATTCAATCTAATATCTCAAGCCAAATACGTAAGAGGTAAACTACCAAAACGACGAATATTTCGGTTAATTAAATCGTATTGTTGAAATTGTTAAAGGAAATTTTACATTTCTAATGTGGTTCCTAACAGTTTTCCATTTTTATGTAAAATTTAAAGGTATATGTTAAATGCTCGCAACATAAAATTCCATATTATTTTGAAACGGAGTAATGAGTTTTCTTTTCATGAGCTCTCTTAAAGGATATGTAAAGGGAAAACTTACCCTTGGCGGTCGAATTCCGCCGTTGAAAAGTATTAAACCATTGGCTTCATTTGTGCGGAACTTGAAGGAAATATTTCCCGACTTCTTGGCATTCCACGGTGGTAAGATCTGCAATAAATCAAAGTGATAAGCACCTCACATAAATAAAACGTGCAAGAAAATTTTTCTTAGATTACATTAGGTGGAACACAAATATATCAGAGTCAAATACGTATTAAAAAATTAAACTCTCAGACTTATAATAAATAATCTCTTATATATCAGCTACGTATAGCTTATACTGTTACGAGAGTCTAAATGTATCCTTTAACTTTTTTTACTTCTTCGATATTCGCTGTGAGTTGTGTTGAATAATTTTATGAACGTGTAAATACACATAATTTCTTACAATACATCATTTATCCGGTTACCAAAAAATGTACGACATATAATTTATTTATTTATTCCAATTACAGAGCAAGAAGTAGTCCAGCAAAATTAAAATAACACACATAAAAACCACATATAACATACTTATACAGGGTGTTGCATCATGAGAGGGACATAGCTTAATAGGAGGTAGAGAACATCAGTGGTAACCGGAACCTCCCATAGAAATGTCTCATTGGGCCTTCATTACGAAGTTACAGGGTGTTAAATAATTTTTGGCCAAACCTGTTTTTTGTCATAACTTTGACAGGGAATGAAATAATGGATTCATATTTGGTACGGCTAATGTACTAACGAGCCCCAAGAGGTACATGTATAAAAAAAAATATATCCAGGTCCGGACTCACTATAATTTATGTTTCTTCTTTGCATCAATAAAACATCAACCTGTATATATTTTTTTGAAATTTCGATACGATATTCGAAAAGAGCAAGAAAAAACAAACAAAATGGCCTATTTCATTTTTTTGTTACACCTTCGTGGTTATTTAAATACGTTGTTAAATGTGCAAGAAAATGGATCACAGAACCCTATTAAATGAGAGGCACGTGAAATAAATAGTTTTATAACTAAAATTTGCAAAAATTCTATTGAACCTGGGCGGTCTGGGTGAATCCTAATTCCTGCACGTTTTAAAGGTCCATTTTGGTAAAAAACTGTGGTCCTAATAAGTAATCGGGTATGAAATAACAAAATTTTTAATCAATCACAGTAGGCTTGTTCAAAGTGACAGATAATAAAAAGAAATCTCCTAAACAGTTGAATAATTGTTTGTTAGTAATTTAATGTGTCAATAATCCGCATTTAGTTAGTGAAAACTTGTGAAAATATTTTAACTATGCCAGTAAAATTTACAAACGTGGAATATGCTGACATAATATTCATCTATGGTTTCTGTAATGGAAATGGTAGGTCGGCGGAAAGAGAATATCGGCTGCGTTTTCCTGGTCGTCGATGCCCTAATCATAAAACCTTTAGTACGGTGTTCCAGTATGCAAGACAACACGGAAAGTTTCCTAATTCTGCAGTTGTGGAGCGTGTTTTACAACAAGGTGTGCAGGAACAAAACAATATTATAAACGTAGTTCAAGAAAACCCAAATATGAGCACTAGACGAATCAGTTTGGCAACTGGTATTCCTCATTGGCGAGTATGGAGAACCCTAAAAAGAGAACGTTACCATCCATATCATATCCAGCAGGTACAACAAGGTGGCGATATCCCCCGCCTGGCATTTTGTCATTGGTTGTCTAACCATCGCCCAGTCATTTACAGAACCTTATTTACGGATGAGGCACAATTTACAAGGGATGGAGTAAACAATTCACGAAATAATCATAAATGGGCACAGGAAAACCCACATGCGGTACGCCAACGCCGTTCGCAACACAGGTTTTCTGTAAATGTTTGGGTCGGACTTGTGAATAGACATTTGATAGGGCCACATTTTTTTGAAGAAAGATTGAATGGTGAACTTTACTTTGATTTTCTTCAAAACATTTTACCGAATATGTTAGAAAATATCGGTAAAAGAGGCATGTTGTTTCGGCATGATGGGGCCCCACCACATTTTAACCTTCAAGTAAGAGAACACGTAAACAATGTGTATCCTAATAGATGGATTGGACGCGGGGGTCCACATGAATGGCCACCAAGATCTCCTGATTGTAACCCTTGTGATTACTTTTTATGGGGCCACCTAAAAAACGAGGTTTATAGCATTGAAATTGAAAGTAGACAACATTTAATCCAGCGCATCGTTACAACCTGCGACGAAATACGGAATAATCCAGAAATGATACGTCGAGCAATTGGTGACCTTTCTAAACGCGCAAGAAAATGCACAGAATGTGGGGGAGGACATTTTGAAAATTTACTTTAGTGTCAATTACGTTTTATTTTTAAACACATTTAGTTATTGTTTTGTTATTTATTGTTAATTGAATGGAAAATATTTTATTTATTTAGATTTTAGTTTGTTCTCTTTTCCAATTTTTATTAAGTATAAAATGTTGATGATTTTCTTGATCAAAGTAACTGGTTGCTTAGGCCTAAATGGTTTAAATTATCTGTCACTTTTATTCTTTGAACAAGCCTACTGTGATTGATTAAAAATTTTGTTATTTCATACCCGATTACTTATTAGGACCACAGTTTTTTACCAAAATGGACCTTTAAAACGTGCCGGAATTAGGATTCACTCAGACCACCTAGGCTCAATAGAATTTTTGCAAATTTTAGTTATAAAACTATTTATTTCACGTGCCTCTCATTTAATAGGGTTCTGTAATCCATTTTCTTGCACATTTAACAACGTATGTAAATAACCACGAAGGTGTAACAAAAAAATGAAATAGGCCATTTTGTTTGTTTTTTCTTGCTCTTTTCGAATATCGTATCGAAATTTCAAAAAAATATATACAGGGTGATGTTTTATTGATGCAAAGAAGAAACATAAATTATAGTGAGTCCGGACCTGGATATATTTTTTTTTATACATGTACCTCTTGGGGCTCGTTAGTACATTAGCCGTATCAAATATGAATCCGTTATTTCATTCCCTGTCAAAGTTATGACAAAAAACAGGTTTGGCCAAAAATTATTTAACACCCTGTAACTTCGTAATGAAGGCCCAATGAGACATTTCTATGGGAGGTTCCGGTTACCACTGATGTTCTCTACCTCCTATTAAGCTATGTCCCTCTCATGATGCAACACCCTGTATAACAACATACATAATAACAATATAGTAAGTAATTATAAATCACAGATGTAGAAAAAGAGGATATACAGGGTAGACCATTAATAATAGCCATAGTTCAGGGGTAGATTCTTTGGGCCAAAATATGAGGATATAAGTAAATATGCTTTAGCAAAATGTTGTTGTGGAAAAAGAAGGAGAAGGTGTTGAAGTTCAAATTATTTTTTCGTTCTCTTGCAATAACTCAACAGCCTTTTGACTGAACTTCGCCAAATTTGCTAGAGGAACTTTTTTTATTCAAAGGCACAATAATTTATGTATTACATCACGCTAGATCATAGAGGGCGCCGCAGGATCTGTATCTGATGATGAATTTTTTTCATATATTTTTTGACGAAACGTTGTGGTACTTCTGACCAGAAAATCTACTGAGGGCGTCATTTCCACGTATAAAAGGTACACTTGGTAGAACTTGATAACTCCAACCGTTCTCGAGGAAAGTGCCGTTAAATATGTCAATAGTTTTTTTAAAGATAAATTCAAATTTAATGAAACAAAGTGTATTTATTGAAAAGTGTGTGTTGGTTACGTTTTAGGTCTGTCATTTACGTCATTTAATCATTTTATTTTGTTCTTGTGTTCCTCGAGCTAATTTATTTATTTATAATGCCTAGACATAATAATTTTTCAGATAGGGAAATGAGAGATATGATATGTGTTTACGCACAAAATAATTTAGCGGGCGTGCTGCAGCGAGGAGATACTCATTGCAATATCCAAATAGAATCCAGCCAGACAGTAAGATTTTCAAAGATCTGCTTCGTCGTTTGGGAGAAACGGGTTGATTTCGCTATAAAAACGATGTAGGACGACCGAAACGAATTACTCCAGATCAAGAACTAGAAATTTTAGTTCGTGTGGATGAAGATCCTCAAGTCAGCTCTAGTCGTTTAGCAGCGGCAACAAGGGTGAGTAAACAATCTGTCCTAAGAGACTTACGTAAAGAACGCCATATCATCTTACTCCTGTACAAAACTTACTTCGAAGGGATCTTCCACAAAGGCTACAATTTTGCCATTTTTTTGTAAACACAACAGGGATTGAGACACTTTATTTACTGACGAAGCAACTTTTACTCGCCGAGGCGTTTTTAACTGGAGAAATACCTATTACTGTGAAATAGAAAATCCTCATGCTGTTAAAGAAAGGCATTTTCAGCAAGAATTTAAGATTAACGTTTGGTGTGATATCATCGGCGACCAATTATTGAGACCATTTGTCCTTCATCCAAATTTAAATGGACAATATTATCTGTTTTTTCTTCAAAATATTCTTGCTGATATATTTACTTGCTTTCATGCTAAACATACGGAACAGAATGTGGTTCATGTAAGATGGAGCTCCCTCTCATTTCTTAATTGAAGTCAGGAATTATATTGATGAGACTTTCCCACGCAGATGGATCGGTCGAGGAAGTGAGTTTGTTTGGCCATCAAGGAGTCCTGATTATAATCCTTTGGATTATTATGTGTGGGGACATATGAAGTCCTTAGTATATGCAAATACTATCAAATCAAGAGAAGAACTGCGGGATAAAATACAAAACGCAGAGAATTCTATTAGAGGAACAGGAAAATGTATTTTTCAATGTAAGAAAATCTTTTATGAATAGAATTAGAAAAGGCGTAGAAGTAGGTGAGACCATATTGAAGATAATCGATCAAATGCTTTAGAAAGGTCTGTATAAATGACGTCTGTTCGGACCCCGCATCTAATTATTGCGATAAAAATTGTGTTATGCAAAATAGATTTGCTGTGGTAGATCTACCTTTCATAAAGCCATGTTGCTGTGTTATTATGTTTGATTTTACATGATGATATATATTGTCATGTAATAAATATCCGAACACCTTCGCAAAGTTACATATTATTACAATGGGCCTGTAGCTGGTAATAATAATAATAATAATATCTTTATTAATCCCTTTAGCCATAGTACAATATGGATGAGACATGTCAAACAAGGTGCCGTATTAACAGCGATGTGATAAGATAAAAAAAATCTATAATAGCAAGTCAGTATATGAGTATGAGTGGTAATGTAAGTATACAAACAGTAAAAAATACATACATATGCAGTGTCCAAACATACATATACAAACAAACCATATTAGAATTATCGTACTAATTAAAAACGATCATTAGGTATATAAAAAACAATTAATTATACTAAATATACGCAAAAGAATAGGACAAGAAACGCATACCTACATCTACTGCGTCCAAACAATATAATATACGAAAAAGATATACATACAGGAATAATCAGGAATAATCTCAAATATCAAATTTGCTCCCTATTTTAAACGGGATATATTTTAGAGTTCGGAAAATAACTGGTACTGACAGATAGACTAAATATAGTAGTAAGTGGGACTATGAAAACATGTGAACAGTCTCTTAAAATAAAAGCTGGTAAGCTGGTATTAAACCTGGACCAGCTAACATCTTTGGTTTAAGTATATTGAGCGACTTTAAAACGTCATTTTCATTGAACTTTTCTAATGTAAGGATATTATTACTGTATCGAGTGTCATTAATGATATTAAGATGGTTGGCTTGGTATAAGATTCTTGAAAGAAATCAGCGAATGCATTTGATATTTCAGCTGATTCATAAAAGTTTTAATTTTTGTAACATAATTGAGTAAACCTCGATTACTCTTAAGTGAATTCACAAATGACCAGAATTTATTCGGTTCGCTGCAAATATTGGATTCAACGTCATTGATTTATTCTATATGTGAACTTTTTATATCGTTTTTTATGTTTCTCCTAAGTATTTTAAGATAATGTTGAAAATAATGTAAGATAATTAGCGGAAATTACTTAAGAAAACATTTTTTCCTGAGCTGTTTTTTTTTTATAAAAAGATGATATATTACAAGTCTTAAAATTCATTGCCAGGGAGGTGAAGATGTCGGATATATTAAGCAGGAGCATTGTTGTGGTAAAACCCTTCTAAAGCCTGATTGTATATAAGGCAAGATGCTGTTTTTTGTGGTATAATCATAAACTTAAATTTGAATAACGTTTCCTAAAATCCTCGATAACGTTTGAATCATGGTGATAGGCCTAAGATCTGAATATTCAAGTGGTTCGGCTATTTTGGGTAAAGGTTTTATTAAACACCAATCCAATTTTCCAAAATATCACACATTTAGACAGCACTTAACTATATATAAAATATGATTACTGATTACTAGAAAACGAAGTGTGAGCATTTTAATGCTGATTCCATCACATCCGCTGGCACTTGATTTCAGTTTGAAGAGAGCTTCTTAATAGCTTAATATCTAAGGTATTTAAGACTTTCCGAAGTTCTTTGTTGGTAAAATTATCCTGTTATTGGGATGAATATGCTGCTTTTTCATGTCTAATCGAGCTAACCGTGAGATTACGTAACTGCTTATAATAAATGTAGTCATTTAAGTTCTAGATTTTTTGTATTTTAGTAGAACTATTTTCTGTAAATAATTGACTGGTTCATGCTTGAAGCAATCCATGGTGCATATTGTTTGATAATTCTAGATGATATACGTGGTTATCAAATAACTGCAACATATTTTCTGTTAAGCAGGTAACTTTGTCATCAATAAGATTTGGGTAAAATATTTCATCCCAACGAACGTTGTTAAGATCGCGCCGCGAAATTATTTTCTGACAAGTTACGAAAATCCCTGTAAGTAATTTGGGTTTAATATGAAACACTAATAAATAAAAGCTGAAATAAATTTCTTTATGGTCGAAAATATTGAGTGCATTTATCGATCCTGCATTTACGATCAGGTCATGATTGTTATAAAAATATGACATCGGTTAGTTTTTCACTGAAATCTGTAATTTGTGGCGGAGTTCAGCAAAGCTGGTTTTCCACTCAACCATGTACGAATGCAAGTTACAAACTTTTTTATACAATTCTTTCAAAAATACAATATATTAAAAAACTTCATGTACCATTGTATTAGACTAACATGAAATATGTGTGACATAAGCGAATAGATACTAGTACAAGTAAATGAACATTATTGCATTAAAAATTGAAAATAAGGGAAAAGAACATTCTTTATTGCCAAGATCAGTTGACTGTTTAATAGTTGAGATATATATTTCTTTTTAAAAGAACTTAAACTATTGAATTTTATTAATTCTGGGATTAAATTACAATTTTGTGCTGCAAAGTAAGATAAAGATCTCCTAAATAAAGTCGATGAGTGCCTTGGGATGTTGAGCATGTATACCTCTCTTAGGTCACGTGTATGTTGTGTTTGTCGTCTAACAAAATGTGTCTTTAGGTACATGGTGTCCCAGTTGAGATACACTTTTTATTTATAAGCTAGCCTGACGTACTTTTTTCAAGGAATCCGCTAAGAAATAAACAGTTGAGCATCAAAGAAACAAGGTATGGTCAGGGCCAGTTTTACAAAAAAATTCAAAATGGCGGATTTTTCAATTTTTTTTAATTGGCTATTAAAAGCCCGTAATTCTTAAAAGCTTATGAGGAATGGTGTCAAAAGCACATAAACAACCTATTAACATTAAATCACTGATGTCACCTTTATCTAAAGCTTCGATTACACCATTCGTGAACATAGGCGGTATACTACAGCTTTCTGTAGTAAAAATAAGTTTCTAAGACTCTTTTGATAATGATTATTGTAAAAAAATGTTAGGGTTATTGGAAAATTAAAAGTGAGGAAAATTATTTTTTTGGGAAGTGTCAAATATGTACAAATTGTCCGAATAGATGGATAGAAAATGTAGCCTACAGTGGCCAGTGCGTTCACCAGATTTTACCTCTCTTGATTTTTATTTGAAGTTGTAAGTTGTGTAAAAATTTTTCGGGATTATATGCAATCGCATTGGTTTAATGAAACTATGTTTGTCTGTTCTATGTTAATTTTTAGCTAACATTACAACAAATACAAAATAATGACCTGTTACAACAATAAGTAAATTGCTACAAGAGCATAATATCTACTTAGAATTAATATGTTTGAAGTAGTGAAAATTTTAATTTTTGAGTAATTTGGTAAAAATTGTCTATATACAAACGATTTGTATTCAACAATATATTACTACATCTATCCGCCTATGTTTATAGCTTGAAATCTACAATGTATTGCTCTTTGCAAGTAGACAAAATAAATTACACTAGTTGGTTGTAAAGAGTTTCTCCCAACAAATTAATTGTTTGGGAGTTTTAGTTAAGTAGTGTTTGTACTTGCACTAAAATAACAACATAACTGTTTTTTACCGCTTGAACTTTAACGAACCTATCATCAATAAAGCCAAGTACTGCACAACTGAGAATTTATAGCTACTCTAGCATTCATTATAGCTTATTGGCTTGAAGTACCTAATATGCTAAGATGTGACAACGGTGGGTCAAACTTTGACACCAATGTGTTCTACTAAGGTAGGAGATTTACTAATAATTTAAATGAATACGACGTGTACGACGAGTGGGATAACGTAAAATTTTTGATATTTGTGTAAATATTGGTATATTGTAAAAAATCAAATTATCATGAAAATCATAAAAAAATAAACAAAGGGTCGCACTACATTGGTTAATCGCCGTCGTCGGTTTGTCGATTTATCGATTACTTTACACACAACGAAATCAACAATAGCTGGTTGCAAAATTTCGTTGCAAGATCTGTAGATGGTGGCAGCATTTTTGATAATGGTTCAGTGGCTGAGATAATAAATCTAATCCTTGCCGCGTCTTATTCCACGTACGTTCTATAGACTAAATATACGAAAATATGAAAGGATAAGCTATAAATATCGGTCCATTGTAAGGGATCAAGTTACCCAGAGGTTTTGAAAAGAATAACTTGCATAAAATGTCGCATCAGCTTGGTTAGTTAAGTATATATTAATTGCACCTTATGTACGGTGGAGTTGGTGGGAAATATAATAATCCTAATCGATGTTCTATGGGCAATGAGTCTGAATAAACAGCTGGCCAAGTTATAAACACGAATCTATTTTAAAGATTTAATGATTTTGAAAATAAAATATCACACCAGGTTTTAATAATCTAAAAATGCAATATTTGCCATATAAGGTTGTAAACTATTTTAAAAAAATATGATGTTTGGGCTTATATGGTACAACTTGCCGCCCTAGATGCTACTATTGTTAAGGGAAGACGTCAATTTGACCTGATAAGAATGAAGTTCCTGTGACGAAAACTATTCATAGAAGCTTCCCCTTTTGTAATTTATTGCCGCCCGAAGACAATAAATAGCGATAGTTTTTATTTGAAATCGACTTCAAAGGTACATGCATTGAAAAAATGTATCAAGGAAGGAAAATGTTTGGAATTATGGGAAAAATTCTAGCATCTGAATTTCTAATTTGGAGATATACTGATTTATTATTCTATAATAAAATGGTGATGCCTAGTTATAGAGATTTTTTTACAGAATTAAAATATCTCTATTCGTTTAGAATATATCCGGCCTGGGAGTTTTTATTGGGACACCTTTTATACGGTATTTTTTGTTATTTGCTACTTCCGGAATGTACGATTTAGAACAATATTGTGGCTTAAATTTCTAAGACGATTCTCCCGACTTACAGTAGTGGCTTTGTATGAAGTTAAACCCATATTGCCGTGTTATGTATTACATCTAATATCTTTTTCACGGTTGTGTTGTTGGATTACTACTGCGCTTTTGAACCGTAATCAATTTTTTATCTTATTTTCAGATGCCTTTGGTATGTTTTGTTGAAATTTTTTTATATACAACCAAAGAGACATAATTCAAAGTTTAATTAACGTTTGATTAGCGTAAAAAAACAGAAAAGTTTTATAGCAATTGCAGATAATCGTTTACCTACAATAGTCATATTTAAAGATTAACCATCTAGCAACATAAAAATGAAATATGGCTCATAACAAAATTTATCTGATTATGATGTTGGTTACAATGTGTTTCACATTGTGTGTTAGAATTAAAATGGAAGCATTTTTAAATTACGCGATTGTTTATTTTATGAAATTAATTTCAACGTGAATTTAAATATTTTTTTATCTATTTTTGTAGCAGTTGCATGCAATAGGCCAGTTAAAAAGTTTTATGGATTGAATTAATTACAAAATGAATGAACTTTTTCGTGCACGCAAGGTATGATTAGTATTTTCGATATTTTTGTGATTATTCAGTGTATTGCAAGTGCTATTGTTAGTGAAAACGGTGAAAAAAAAAATATGCGTGATTCTGAGACTTACTTTAGACCACTATAAAGCCACTAAAAATCACTGAATAAAAATTCATAGTTCTACTCATATTACTGTTTAGGTATTCTAGTATGATTCTGCAATTATAGTTAAGCTTGTAAAATAATGTCATAATATTTGATGGCATATAACTTATTTGGGAAAAATTCCAGGACCAAACTCACTTTCTTTTAAATAAAATTGCCCAGAAACTTCAAAGACGGCGACGATCTTCCTCGCTAGATATTGTGTAGGTGGATTCTAGCGCCCAGAAGAACAGTATTGAAGGTTCTATTCGCGGATGAAGTGCAATTCATACGTGATTAAAATTAACAACAATCTAAAAATCCGCAACGCAGATTTAATATTAATGTGTGATGTGGAATTTATAACAAACGTCTAATACGGACTCATATTTTTTAGGGGACGTTAACCTTTGTAAGACATATCTGAGACAAATTTTGAAGTACTAGATATCCAATGGTCGTATATTTAAATTAAAGTTTATAGTAATAGAAACAAAATGGCGAAATTACTGCGTCTATAGGGAGTGGATTGTAAGAGAATAGCTAATCTATAGGGAGTTTAAATTGTGTTGCAAATTGTAAAATTTTGACATTTTACATCTTCCCCCTGCTACAGTATTTATTAAGTTGATTAATGCCTATTTATATCCCCGTTCTGACGCCATGTTTTGTCTTTGTATACCAGACTGTTTGTTATGATATTGAGGAATTATTTTCTCAATCTTTCTTACCTGGTATATAAATTTTTATTTAGCAACTTCGCTAATACACAATATCATAATATACAAGACTCCTACAATTAAAGTTTTGCATAAGATATAGTATCATGTAACACATGGAAGTTTACTTAACTATTAAATTATAATTACATAGAAAATATTATTATAACATAATATAATACACAACAATAAAATATCGCTATTACTTAAGACATTCAGAAAGCAAAGAAGATCTAAATTTTATCTAAATGTATTAATAGCGACGCATTTTTTCAAGAAATTGTCAAGGTTATTGTATCTGATAATTCCTTTATATACCAATAAAATGGGAAAATTATGGCATATCTAATAACTTGTGCCTGGCTGCGTGGTTTTTTACCTAATGCCATTAAAAAAAAAAAAAAAAAATTTTGATGAAATAATTCAAAGCGGGCTTTTGGAAACAGGCTTATTTTGTGGTGCCTTTTAAGGGTGGGAGGAGAAAATAGGTAAAAAAAATCAAGTTATCAATTGTATCAATTTTACTGTAAAATATGTATACATGAAAATTATATCTAATAAAAGTTCATACAATTTCGTTTTCTTTCGTTCGGATCACAAAATGTTTCAAATGAAAGTTGTACAGAATTCGATTACGAACAATTCCCTTTTATTTTTCAATTCCATTCGATCAATTGGCAGAAATATGAATTTTTAAACATCTTTATAACACGCACTCAACACACATCCTCATGATAAAATCGATAAAAATTCGAAAACGATAGATCGTACGCATATAGTGTATGTAATGAAATTTGAAGAGAATCAAACTTTAAATATGTTGATGTATGTACAAAATAGTTTTGATGACGAGTAAATGAAGATAAAAGGGAAAAACTTGAAAAATTGTCATTTTCATGTGCATTTAGACAAATAGGTATTTTTTTATTGGCTTTAGGCAATAATGATACTAAAGGTTTCTTGAAGATAATTAAATTATCTGTAAAATGAGCTCCAAGTGACCCTCATGCGATGAATGGTTCACGAGTTAAAGCTGTTTAAAGCTATGAGCAAACATTCCTTTTCTATTTTCAATTAAGGTTTTCCTGCATGAACTGTGCATAAAAAGTTTTAAATAATTGGTTTTGACCTATTTTTATTAGTTTATATACATATGAAAGTAATGCAATAGCATAAGTTGTTCCCAAGGTATATTTTCTTTAAAAAGAAGGTTCTTGAAAACTGCTTTTGTTCAGAAAAATTGAACCAATATTATTTTTTAATTCCTTTTTGTGTATATCATCGTTTATTTTGACTTTATGACAAAATTTCGTAACACCTAATGACAGCTTACAAAATTTCATGCAAAAAACACGTTTTCGTGTATGATTTTCGATAAGTAGCGACGAGGAATTGACGATCGAAAATATGGTTGATTTTTAATTTTTAGCAAACAGGCAATTTTCAACACGTTTGAATTAAAAAAAGTGTATTTAATATTTTTTCATTTTTTGAAGTATCAGAAGTGATTCTGTGAGCATTTCTGAGTCGTTTCATACTGGGCTCATATTTTGTAATTCTCTTCAAAAAATCTTTAGTGTCAAAATTGCCTAAAGCAGCCAAAAAATAGCTATTTACCTAAATGCACTTGAAAATTACAATTTTTCATGTTTTTCCCTTTTATCTCCATTCACTCGTTATCAACTATTTTGTACATTCATCAACATTAAACATAATATTTTTAGTCGCAAACTCCTCTATAAATCCTTATTTTACTATAAGGAAAGTAACCAGACTGCAACCAAAGTTACAAATCTGGCGCGTTAAGTGTAATAATTGCATATTACCATCAAAACGCTAATGCTTCGATTGCAACAAACACCAGCCGAAAGACTGATCCTACTTAGAGGAGCCCCCTTGCCAGTCGTCACACACCACTTGCAGACTGCAGTTTCGAGCTGTTGGCTCTCGTCAGTGCAAGGTAGGTATGCGACGACCGACATGAGAATCCTTTGACTATAGTAGTGCTTTTTTTGCGAAAAACTGATTTCTTTAACCTATTTTCTCTATTTGGCAAAGAAAATACGACTTTTTTCAGTTCATTGTAGTCAATAAGTTGAAATGTAGTAAGTTCATTATTTAGTGTTCTAATTTCATCAGTAAAATCAATTTGGTTAGTTGTATCCATGCCTGATATAATTTTATCTATGCTATTAATGTAAAAAGAATTTAGCACATTGCTCATACTACGATTTGTATGTTCTAATTGAAGTTAATATATCAATGGGCATCTCAAGAATGGGATCTTTCTTCAGCTCTGAGCGTAACTAACTTCTTGTGCTCTGTTATGAGTCGCCACTACTAATCAGTATTCTGCTTTGCATTAGCCGACCCAGCCATAAATTAATATCTAAGTTTGTTTTAATGAAGTAATTTTACAATGATTTTACAGCATAATGAATAGTTATATAAACATTCAACTACGTGGGAAAGTATAAACCCTATTTAGTCTTGATGGAAATAACCAGCCATGAATTATTATAGTGTAGGCCTAAATAATGTCCATTTATCATTGAAGGAACTTGGTATGACTACTTCCAAATTATACTTAGTCCACTGTGGCATTTTGTGCTTCTTTAATATTTATTCATATTTTATTTGTCATTATATATATTCTGCTTTCTCAAACTTAGATGTTGATACCGTTAATTGCAACGTTTTGCTGTAAAACATTCAATTTTCCAACCCTTACTTGAAACGTATACCATGGAATCACCATGTGTCCAATTAAATGTATACGAACGTACATATATCAAACATAAGTATAGGCCCGGAACAAATATAAAATGAAGTGGAGATAGCTAATGCATTTAAACCTGTTTAAATTGCCAAATAAATTTATCCTGTCAAAACGACTTAGGGGACTTTTGAATAAAAAGCTTTTCACATAAATAAAGCCCGGCAAAATTGTCTAGAAAGCAAAAAACTAATTTAGACAAATTTTTAGAGCGCAGCTGTTATAAACCACGCTTAAGAGAAATTATATTTCCAGTTAATGAATGGAAACAAATGCAGGGTTTCAATTTTTAGATAAAATGTGGGATTTACCTTTATTTACTTTTTTATAAAAACATTAATTACATAAAGCTGCACCGTCAGTTTGGAATTAATTTAGATAATAATAAAAACGCAGAGTGTAAAAATACGGAAAATAAAGCATTAAAAACAACTACTACTCTGGATGATCCCGTTAAATATTCATTATTCTCACAAGTCATAAACATAATATTCAAATGTTGCCCATTATGTATAGTTTTCTTTTTTCGAGAAAATATCCTAACATCAAACTTACCATCGCAATGAATTTGGATCTTTATCGGTACAATAGCGTTCGAAAGAATTAACAGTTATACCTATTTTAGAGAGAAACTAATAGTATATTGTTTTATTAGGAGTAAAATTGATACCTATGTGACGAGTCTGTAAGTTTGCCGGACTCACTTCGTTCGTACAGACGAATCACAAAAAACTCCAAATAAGACATGTTATTTTTTCGTCAAACGTAAGAAAATAATGACACTTCTTACTAATTTCATGACATTAAATTTTGGCATTTCAGACGGCTGTACATTGCCATTAGCAAAGGAAGTAAAAGTACTTTTTCTTCCGCTCGAGTGGACTTTTACATTCATTGCTAATGGTCACGCACGGCTAAATTTTTTATCTTTAGTTTTTTGTAGCTAATCGACGTTTTAAGAAAAAATAACATGTCTTATTCGGAGTAAAAGCCACTTTTACTCCTAATAAAACAATATGCTATAGTTGTGCATTGCCATTAGCTACGGGAGTAAAAGTCCGCTCGAGCGGAAGAAAAGTACTTTTATTTATGTTGCTAATGGCAATGCACAGCCATCTGGAATGTCAAACTTTAATGCAATGAAATGAGTAAGAAATGTCATGATTTTATGACGTTTGAAGAAAAGACATATTTACATTGCAGACACAATAAAGACACTTATTAAACTTAAAACAAACGGAGAAACCAAAGTAATTCTGAATTATTATGAGCAATTACGATATTACCCAAAATGTTTTAGACGAAAATAATAGTACATTATTTTACATGGAATAAAAGTGATATTTTTTAAATTGAGGATGTACTTGACGGAGGAGCGAGGTGAGAGAGTATCGAAATCTGCAGATTCGGGCAATTTGGCGGCTCTTATTTTATTAGACTATACAAATGCCTTTGACACTATGTCATGTCAGCAATCTTATATAGGCTTTGGACGAAATTCATTACTATTATTAGTTACTTAGTGACTCTATCATGGGTACCAGGACACGAGGGACACAGAGGAAATGAAAAGGCTGACCAACTGGCCAAGGAAGGCGCACTTGAAGCCCTAATAGGACCCGAGCCCTTTTGTCGTAGCAAAGCCATGAATACGAGCAGCAGTTAAGGAATGGGTGCAAAATAAACCTCTGGAACGGTGGAAGAATCTCCCAAGACAGAGACAGGCCAAAGAGTTCATTAAAGAACGTTCGGACAAATTTACGGAAGATCTACTAAGCCAGAATAGGAAGGCCATCAGAGTAATAGTAATGCTTCTAACTGGCCACTGCCGGCTCAATAGACACATGAGTCTATTGGGCCTGGTAGAGAATGCAACATGCAGATTCTGCCAAAAGGAAGAGGAAACCTCAGTTCACGTATTGTGCCACTGTGAAGGAGTGGCGAGACTGAGATTCCAAGTACTCGGAGAAGAAAAGCTAAGAGCGGACAGCTATACAAAAGGACCTTTATCAAAGCTGTGGAGTCTAGTACAAAGGATAAAGCTAGATGAGGTACTAAAGGGAAGCTATTCTGGGAGCATCACAATAGACCTGAAAAGGTCGCGGTGGTAAAGGCTAAATAACCAGCTCCTTTGTTAATCTAATCTAATCTAGTTACTTATCTTACTGATCGTTGTCATATTAATCGGATATTGTTTGATCATTTAAATATTAATAGTGGAATACCACAGGGCTCTATATAAGGCCCGCTGCTATTTTTTATACATTGTTATTTCCTAAAAAACAGTATTCAACATCGGGCTTCCCGTTTTATGCGGATGATATGCAAGTTCATTATTATTTCAAATTCTCTAAGCTTCAATAAGAGTATACTTTATTTGTCTGATCGTATATTATGTATCTTGCTTATTGTTTTCGAGATGTATCGATATTTTTCATAGTTTAGTCCAGATTACCCCACTTTGCCGTAATATGGTCTGGGGTTAAGTGGAAGAGCAGGTCGAAAACTTCTGGGAGCATATTAATGTTTTTGCCGTCAGGGAAATTGCCCATATTCCCTACTAAATTAATATACCTCTGATAATATTGAATTATTTGGTATACGACGATTTCAAAAACATTCTATATATTCTCTATCTGTAGCTCTTCTATTTCTGTCTCAAGAACCGTACACATAAATAATATCCATATACCCTTCATTAGTAAATTGGAACGACATAAATTACTAGATTTGTAAATTTAAAAACTTATTTTACTGACTCATTTCTTTAATCATTTTAAAGTTAATGTCGAAGGTAGCTGACATTAGTATGTACTAAACTTTGTAATGGCAAACTTGATACAGGCCTACTCTTATTTTTGAGTTTGGTTTGCATTGCATTGCACCATCCAAATTTTAAGTAAGCGTATATGAAAGTCGATTTTAAGTATTATTAATACATTAAGTTAATCTTACTTTCAACTCAAATCTCTCATTAATTTTTCACTTTAAAGGTGAAACACTCTGTATACTTATTTTCTTAAAAATATATTTTTTTACCTCCTCACCCATTGGAATTAATAGGATTAATAGAAAAAATGCTTTTGACACGCTCTGCAACATATATTAAAAAAAAAGAACTGCTTTTGATCATGGCACGCTGCACTATATATCATTTTTCAACTTTGAGACATACCCATACCTATGCTATATTTCTGGTACTGCATTCACTGAGAAAAGGAAATTTGACTTACCCGTTGCAAGCTAATAAATGCCGAAAGTGTTGTTACTATAGTAATATAAAGCAATATTTTTAAAACTACAACATAGAATATGTGCTGTATATTTCGAGGTGTGGCTATAAACTTCCGGGAATCCTTTTATGGCGCGACTCGAGGGAGTTTAAAGAGCATAATTATATCAGGCACATGCTGGTACACGTTTCAGCGTGCATCGGCGATAATTGTAACATACTTATTTCTACAAGGAACGACGCAGTATTAAATCAGTAGATAGTTTTTATCTTGTCGTAAAACTAGATGGAAATTCAGCAGCGAAGTTCATCATCCAGCGACCAAAATATTGTATGATACACATTCATATGTATCTTCGTCTTCTAATGTTTCATCTTTAATTAAATTCATAATGAATGTTTCAATTCCGTATTACATATTAGCAAATAAGCAGAGATAATTTGCAGCATATGAATAAGAACGGGCACGAAGTAGAAACCAATATATGGGGGCTTGGATAAAAAACTGTTATGAAAAATCCAGCAAAACCACAAACAGTCCTTGCCGCGCCTTCTAAAAAGATATACTTGTTGATTTTTTTCAAAATACAATAAAGGTGGTAAAACAACAAGGGTAGGCAAGGAAATAAAAGCAAAACACCACCTGAGATTCTGTTTTCTAAGTATTATCTTCTACTCTACCCTAAGTCTATTTTCTATGAATATTTTTAAGTTCAAATTGCTTTATGTTCGTCATGAAAATATGCTTTATGTTATTTGTCACCGGTTTTCTTACAATTTAAAATGCGGTCCGAGATTTGCGTATTTTCAATAGAAGACCTACGTCATATGAAATCCTCGTTGCGAGAGAAAATTCATAAATTTTACAAGTAAGAACCACATTACTGTGAATCAATGCAATATAAAAAACAAAACATTTATTTGTATCTCCCAAAGCTAATAAAGCCACATATCGAGTGAGTGAGACTACGCAGTACAAGCTGAAATCGAGATCAGAATGATACAGATCAGGCATATGCAATTTGTGTCGATATATGATACAAATTTTATACCGATACTGATATTACAGCATAATAGAAGGAAAATTTCTCCTTTTGTTATTTTGTGTCATATCTTATTTCATATATTATTGAGAAATACTGAAGATACGGCCTCCTGGGAATACTCTTTATTGAATATCAATAAAGTTGTATTTAATGAAAGTCAGGGATAAAGTACAGCAAAATAATTGTAATGAGAATTGTAATAATATAGAATGAGGTATGGTCTTACATGATATATTTTCCTTTATAGGGCGAGATAGAATGCACTAAGCCATTTAATTTTCTAACAGAAAATAAGTTAACAGTAAATGGTCATAGGTAGTGTTTTTAAATAATAAATTTTAATGAACAGATCAGATGTTATCCGAACTGGCGCATTCGCCATTTACTTAATTTTCTAATAAATAAAATGGCAATTTTGTCTCGACAGAAATAATAGTATATTGTGTATCTAGTAGTAAAAACAATACATTCCCGGACGATGATGTGAATTGTTGACCTATTGAAGTCCGGGAATGTGCTTTTACTGCGAGATACACACATTATTTGTATTTAAGTAAACACTGCCTTTAGATGTATCAAATTATTATGTGTAAAATTCTCTACAAATGTTTCGGCTTATTAGGCCTTTATCAAGAGAGTACAAAGGGTATACTAAAGTAACAGAAGTGATTTAGAATAACCACGTGCTTTCTTGGAACGTCAAGGTGACAAGTATAAACCAAAGAAGTCAAAAGTTTGAAACATTTATTACTCGAACACCAGATCATATATACTTAATGAGTAAGGTGCGTTTAGAATTTAGGAATTTTAAAATTACCTAGATATTTATGTAGAGTTTACTTTTTAGGTTCCCTTAACATTTGGTGTTGCCGGTGCATGTCACCGTGACGAACTATATCGATTAAATTTGAATGACATTAAAGATTTTAGATGTAAGCTTTTCATTAAAATACCGAATAATAAAATGAAAAAACCAAGATCTTTTGTGATAAACGAAACTTATATGCCATTGTATAGAAAATATGTTGCATGCCGTCCAAAAAATGTTGAAAGTTGCATCTTTTTCTTTAAATATTCAGATGGAAAATTTTGCAGGCGATTAGTGGGGGTACATCAGTTTTGCAAAATGCCTTAAATTGTCGCAAAATGTTTAAATTTGCCAAATGCAGATGAATGCACAGTAAATTGTTTCTGTCGGTACTCTGCGACAATTTTGGTTAATAGTAGAATGCAGGCTTTCGCGGGCGTTGTCCAATGAAGTAGTTTCTTCCGGGTCGTCGAATTTGACTTGACGTTTCGCTGATCATCCTGTCAGCTTCTTCAGAAGGATTCTAAAGTTCGAATTTGTTGTGTTACGCCTCTCGTTATATATCTAGGCACAGCTTCGCTGGTCCTTCGTCGTGCTTGGTTGGCCGTGACTTACTACGGTGCTGGTACTTGGCAATGCCAATCTCCACGTGTTACTAAGTCGATACCCATCCTCTCTGTTAAAGTTGTTTTCAGTGATTCCCTAATGATTCGCGGATAATAGCGCGTATTCCTGTCTAATATATTGACGTTCTCGTAGTCGATTTTATGGTTCTCGATATTATGGACATGCTCTGCTATCGCCGATCTATCTGTGTATCCAAATCTTGTATTCATCTGATGTTCTTTGCTTTTGCACTGGATACTCCGTCCTGTTTGTCCGATGTAACTCTTAATACATGTGCACTTCAACTGATAAAAATCCTTTGTTAACAGTTTGGGGACAGGGTCTTTGATTAAGGGAAGCACCTGCTGTATTTTCTTCAGTTTATCTGTGACTCCCGCGACGCTGAGAACACCATTAGAGGACTGTCAGTTGAAGAAGCTGATGAAGTGAGACACGAAACATGCCGAATACTGCGTATATTAAAACCATCTAGGAGGAACATTACTAGAGAGGAATGTCAAACAAAAAACAAACGAGAGCAGCTATCAAGAAATCATTAATCCCAGTAGAAGAACAACGCCGCCTGCTGCCAAGTGAAACCTTACCACCACAACTCTACGGCCTACCTAAGATTCATAAACCAGGTAATCCTTTAAGACCAGTCGTCAGCACATGTGGATTACCAACTTATGAGTTGGCCAGATACGTCACAGCCACACGACAACCCTATATAGGCAAGACTAGTAGCCACGTAAAGAGCTCCGGATACTTCGCAAAAATTTTGGAAAACTTGTAAATAACGAGTAGTGATATCACTGTTAGTTTTGACGTCGATCGTTGTTCACCAATGTACCAATCGAGGACACAGTTAACCTGATACGCCAGCAACTCGTTCTTAAATGATTAAGAGAATACATACCTGCTCTGGCCCAATTGTGCCTGCCTACAACATATTATATTCTGTGGAATGGAGACTTCTACGAGCAGAAGCAAGGGGTAGCCATGGGATCACTACTTTCACCTGTTACAGTCAACCTATTCACGGAAGCTTTCGAAGAAGCTACACGCTGCAGTGAGAATAAACCAAAGTGCTGGCTACGCTACGTAGACGATCTGTTTTCTTCGACCGTTTAAATAAACAGCATCCAAGTATCAAATTTACAATGGAGACCGAGCAAGATGGAGCTTTACCTTTCTTAGATGTATTAGTGAAAAGATCACACAATGGCAAGCTGGACACGGTGTCTACAGAAAGAAACAAACATCGATCGTTATCTACATGCCACATCTCACCACCATCCACAACAGAAGAGATCGTTAATTAGAACATTGGTCCACAGAGCCAACACAATATGCGACGATAATAACAAATCCGAAGAAATACAAAATGTCCAACAAGCTTTAGAGAAGAACGAGGACAGTCAAAGCAATATACAACGAATAGTAAATAACCAGAGAAGAACAACAGAAGAAGAACAGCAACAATCAACAACGTATGCATGCCTAACCTAAGTCGCGGGAGTCACAGATAAGCTGAATTTTATCCAAAAAGAAAGTAGGTGTACGGTTTCGAACGGTGAAGAAGATACAGCAGGTGCTTCCTTCAATCAAAGACCTTGTCCCCAAACTGTTAACAAAAGGTGTTTATTAGTTGATGTGCACTTGCGGTATGAGTTACATCGGACAAATAGGACGGAGTATCCAGTGCAGAATCAAAGAACATCAGAGGAGTACCAGATTTGAATCATTAGGGCATCACTGGAAATTATGAAAAACGGCAATAACTTTAACAGAGAGAATGGGTATCGACTTAGTAGCACGTGGAGACTTGCATTGTCAAGTACTAGCACTGTAGTAAGTCACGATTCACCAAACATGACGAATGAGCAGCGAAGCGAGCCAAGCACGACGAATGACCAGCGAAGACAAGCGACGCCGAGGTATATAACGAGGAGCGTAACACAGCAAATTCAGTCTTTAGAATCCTTTTGAAGAAGCTGACAGGATGATCAGCGAAACGTCAAGTCAAGTTTGACGACCACGGCAAGACCCGGGAGAAACTACTTAATTCAATTTTAGTTAATGCTGGGACAAATTTAATTGCTTTAAAGAAGGGGATGGAAATCCTCAACCATTGCTGAAGGATATATAGGAATCTTTTACAAATAAAGTAGATTATTAGAAAATATTTAGAGGAGGAAGTTAGAAAGAGGAATTTGCTAATAATAGTAATATTATTGTCGAAGGAGGGCAACAACTAAGGGCAATAACGTCGCTGACTTTTCAGGTACAGGTCAGTAAATGTTCAATAGTTGTACAAACTGCAACATAACTAGAAATGTAAAAAAATACTCATAATAAACGTTCCATATTTGTAATAATACGTTCAATAAATGTTCCGTTTACTAAAAAGTGCATTTTCTAATATGAGTTGGTTATTTGCGTGTATTTATTTACTTAATTTCCCGGCTTAGAACGGAAAAAACTTTCCCGGGCTGTTTTCTTAGCAACGGACTAAAATACAAGAATAGCGTATTTTGTGATCTGAAATTGCGTCGAGAAAGGATTTTTGACCGATTTCAGAAAAAGATATATTCATATACTGGGCATTTTTAATTTAGTATTCTTAATTGCAAAACGTCATAATGGTTGGCTCACATTACAAACCATCTAGTTGTAAAGGTTTGAACTGCAAATAGTAGCGAGCAAAATATTTTTCCATCTGATAAATCCTCATTTATGTCGTGCTGATGATAACAAGCCAGAAATTAAAATAGAAATAATATCCACTTTTCAAATATATTTTGAAAAATAATTATAATCTAAATGCGGTCTTAAAAATTTGGATTATTTTTTTTTAAAGAAAACCTGAGGGTATAGACACGAGTAGATATAATCATAGATATTGGCTATAAATAGATTTCTGCAACTCCGTTTTTCTTTTTTATACACAATGTACCTCGTTTTTCATAAATCCACTCTAATTCCACGATAAGTTTTGAAGAAAAGAAAATAGATTGTGTTCACTATTCCTGCACCCTGTAATGCATTGTCGTACGATACTGCAATTTACATGGCCGAAAATTCATTTCAATTAAAATTATTAAACACTTGACATACCTAGGAGATACAAGAAATAACTAAACCCTAATTACACTTTACAGTAGGCGGCATATCTTAATAGCATTAAGATAGTAAAAGCCACCGATAATATAAGACAGTGAATTCTGAGGACTAAATTAGGTCGACTGGATAGAGCTTTACTTACATATGGAAATGTGCTCTCAAGATATAGCTCTTCATTACTTCTAATGATAATCTCCTTGGTACTAACAGTTTGGATAACGGATAGATATATTAATACTATTATAGTTATTAGTATGTGGACTTCTTTTTTAAAATGCAGATAAGCGGAAAAAATGGCAAAATACCAAGAAATTATTCAGCGGTTGCAATTAAACGTTCACAGATAAATTACAGCAATATCTCTCATTTATTATTTATACTACATTGTCAATTGGCATTATAGAGCATATTCACAATAATTAATACTTGTATGCAGTAATTAATGTTCGATACCACCATAATCAATCATATAGTCTATGTAAAATAAATAAAAATTTGCCTCAACAAGGAACAGTAAGAGCAGTCCATTTTCATAGAAATAGCTATAAAAACGTTTAACATTGAGGAAACAGGAGGCTCTATAGCTGTAGTACATTGGGGTGAAAGAAATTTAAGCATAGATCATTCTGGGGAGATTACGGTTTTTCGAAAGTAGCTGAAAAATAGGCAAATTAAGATAGACGATATTCTGTAATTCTAATTCTGTAATGTTTTTGTAATAATTTTCTGTTTATATTTTATATTTTTTTTTTATAAAATATAAAAATAAACAGAGAAAATGATTACAAAAACATTTTTATAACGTGCCACATATAGAAAACAGGGAAAATAAGGTTAGCAACTCAGTATCTAATAGATTAAATAAATTAGTTATTAATACAGTATCAACGAATGGAAATAATTTAGATCGCTTGTTGGTTAATAATAAAGAAAAGACAGAAGATATTAAAAAATCGGGGGTATATGAAATAAAGTGTGACGACTGTGATGCCGTATATATAGGTCAGAGTGGCCGTAGCATAGATATGAGGTTAAGAGAACACGAACAGTCTATTTTATATAATAAAAAATCAACTGGTTTCGCCGAACATTGCATTGGGCAAAATCACGTTTTTAACAGTAGTAGTGTTAAACTATTGCATAATACAAACAAAGGAAAAATCCTAGACATGTTTGAAATTTTAGAAATTTAGAGGGCCCTAAGAAACCATAAAAACGTTACAAATACACAAACAGAATTTATGAACAATCCTGTACTAGACACAGTAATAAAATTAAAATTATGTTCGTAGTTCCAGCCTGTATTGTTAAATTTTAAGAAAGAGAGAATCAAGTTATTATCCCCCTCTAGGCGGATAGAGGATTTGTAAGATATATACTCTTTGATAATGGTCGGAAGACCGAAACATATATCAGAGAAATCTGAACAAAACTAATGAAACAATAAACCAAGTGCGTATTGTAACAATACCATTAGGATTTTTTTTTAGAATCAAAACTTGATAAGTGACTCGCTCTGCTTTCACTGGATTGTAAATTTGAGAACGCTCTGTATACAATAATCAGATTGTGGCTTAACTAATACTTATAAATCTAAGTGTCAAGGCTAATTAGTGTTATCAGTTTCAGTTAAGTCTCTTGTTCACATGACAGAAACTAGTTCCCACTTGCCGACTTAATTATGTAAATAATTAATTAAATCGAACTGAGCTCAATGCAGTTAATCAATAGAATAAGCCGCGATTTACTCATTAGACCTGTTCTGAATAATACCAGGTGACCCAGAAAGTACCTCTCTCCACATTTTTCTACAGTTTTAAAAATAAAATTATGAAATTCGGGAAATCAAATTTAGCTATCAATGGCCACATTTTGGTGGTAAAAAAATCATTTCCGGTATGGCCGAAAATTGCCAAAAGTTTCTTATTTTAAATAACACCCTGTATATTTAAGTCGCTTTTCTCATAAAGCTATAATTTCTCTCTCTAACGTTTTTTTAGATTTAAAAATGAATGAAAAATAAGCTTGAAAATGGCATTTATTTGCTATTTCTAGTTGGCTTTGGAATTCAGGAACCAATTTAAAAAAATTCGAAGTAGACTTTGAATCTGAATGGGAGAGTATTTCTCAACAATATTAATGTAAAGTTAGCCTATTTGGACTTATTAAGCTTTTTGTTCAAGCGTTTCGAATTCTATTCATATCTTGCAGTAAGCCATGAAAAACAGATGAAGAATTGCACACAGCATCTGTCAAAACGTTATTGTCGAGTGAAATAGAGGCGTATTTATTATTTGTAAATTTATAGTAGGTGCTTTATTAAAAATAAGATACGATTGACGATGCAATATGTACAAAATGAAAAGGTAGATTTACTTTTAATTTACGCCGAATGTCAGAAAAATGCCCATGCGGCCGCATGTCTATGTTACGAAAGATACCTCAATCGTCGTCAGCCATACCGGCAGTATTTTAAGTTTCTAGAAGAGTCATTCCGAAATGCACTAAATATTGAGGTGGCAGAGGATAGATTTATAGTAAGCGCAGAAATTGAAACAAATTGACTTACACATTTGTACTCATATGTTTCTACAAGAGAACTGACAAAGAGATAGATATTGGTCGTGAGACAGTAAGACTATATTAAAAAAACGTGGTTTTAAATGCTCCAAATATCAGTTGCATTAAGAATTATATGAAAACGACGGAAACAGAAGATCGATCTTTTGTAATTGGCTTACTCAACACGTATACTTAAAGAATAGAATTTTAGTTAGTGATAAATCTCGTTTTACGAATAATAGCATATACAATACACTTAATCTACATTATTGGTCTAAAGAAAATTTACACGAAATGTTTTAAGGTAACCATCAGGATAGATTTGACGTGAATGTGTAGGCTGGAATATTCGGTACAAAAATTATTGGTCCCATACTATTTCAAGGACCACTAACCGGCGCGCGTTATTTAAGCTTTTTGGAAAACGAAATAGAAAACGAACTGGATAAACTTTCCTTGGAAGATTTCAGAAATATGTGCTTCCAACAAGATGGAACGCTCCCACATAATGCTGGTTTTGTGTGAAATTACTTTAGTGCAAAGTTTGACAACCGGGTAATATCTACTAATGGAAATATTAGATGGCCTGTTAGGTCTCCAGACCTAACTCTACTTGATTTTTTTATTTGGGGTTATCCGAAGGACAAAGTATACTCAACGCCGTCTGCAACATTAGGAGAAATCCAAAATAAAATTTTAAGCGCCTTTGAATCCATAGTTCCAGTCATGTTCCAAAGTGTTATGAGAGAAACTATTCGAAGAGCGAACAAGTGTTCTGAAATGGGTGGGCGTCATTTTGAACACGTGTTATAGGTTTGGTGTTTAGTAAGTTGCTGTCCAGATAGGTATCATAACTTATAAATTGGTTTTGATTGTGTAAATTTTTGGTTTTTTGCTAATGATTCATCAAAATTTTTGTTATATTTTTCAAAATAAGTTTTCTCCAATCTCAAATAGCTCATCTGTTTTTCATAACTTACTGCAAAATATGGACACATAATTCGAAACGCTTCAACAAAAAGCTTAATGTTTATTTTAATTCACATTCAATTTTTAATCGGGAAAAACCAGTGTAAAGCAAATTTACCAGTCTATCTGATAAAAAAATAAAATATATATGGTAATATTTGAAAAATTGGAGTTACGACAAATTGAATTTCCATGAAATGGAAGAATGAGAAAAACATTTCTAAATCGAAGCAAATGAGCAACATAATTTTACATTTAATCTGCTGGAAAATATCAAAGCCAACTAGAAATAGCAAATAAATGCCATTTCCAAGGTTATTTTCATCCGATTTTAAATCTGCTAAAAGCGTTGGAAAGAGAAATTACAGCTTTATGAGAAAGTGACTTAAATATTCACGGTGCCACTTAAAATAAGAAAGTTGTGGCAATTTCCGGCCATACCGGAAGTGATTTTTTTACCACAGAATGGTCAAAATGTAGCCATTGATATCTATATTTGATTTCCCTAGTTTTAGAATTTTATTTTTAAAACTGTAAAGAAAAGGGGGGTGTACTCTGTGGGTCACCGGGTATACCTCTTTATTATATTATCCGTGATCTAGCTAGGCTACCCAAAATAATTATCGGTTATTTTTAGAAGCCTTATATATTATCAGTTTGTTACAATAAAGTTACATATTATACACTCACATGCAAAAAAACGCAACAAGTTAATATTTGGTAAGATTTGAGGTCTTATAATTTTTTTATTTTTAGTTCAATTTTCTTAAATTTTTGACAAACTGTAGATGAAAGGACTAATTTCAACTTGCATATCCAGTCTTTTGTTAAATGCTGGCGTATTAGTCATTATACAGGGTTAATTAAAAGTTCGTTTTATAACCCTAATTTTAAAACATCCTGTGGAATAATTTCGTAGTCAAATTCTTTCAAAATGCCAATTTTTGTTAAGAGCTGTTTCTTTTCTACACTTTGTTTTTTGGTTCATGTCTTTAGGTGCACTGGTTCATTTTTAAGAGCGAAATGAATTTGTCAACGACAGTTTACTTTATGGCGAGACGGCTTTGCTCGTTGTTGCTCTAACGTCAGTTTGACAGCTTAGTTTATGAGTCTAGTAATGAAATGGCAACAACATATTATTTAGTTATTACAACTTACATAAAAAGAAAGAAAAATAAGAAAATTTATTTATGCAAACAATTCAACTTCAAAATCAAAACAATTCAACTGTAACTTAATTAACCTAAAGAAACGTACTTTTTACAACAAATTTAACTTAATATTTTGTATTATCACCTCTAGCCCTTATAACTGCCTGCATACGTCGGTTCATACTGTCAATAAGGTTACGAATAGTATCTTGAGGTATATTTTGCCATTCCTCCTGAAGGGCTAAACGAAGCTCATTTACCGTAGCCGAAGCTACTTCGCGATCTCTGATCTGCCTACCAAGCATGTCCCACACATGCTCTATGGGGTTAAGATCGGGCGAACATGCTGGCCAGTTCATTTTGTTAATACCAACTTCCGCGAGGTATTGTGTAACACGCAATGCTGAAAGTGGCCGCGCATTCACCTGCATTAGGATAAAGCCATCGCCGATAAATCCACTAAAAGGTACAACGTAATTGCTTAATATCTCCTCAATATATCGGTGGGCCGTCAAGGATCCATCAATGACCACCAAATCGGTGCAGGCCTCCCGGGTTATTCCTGCCCACACCATTACCGAACCTCCTCCATAGCTTAGACGGGGACTGAACGTGCACTTTGCAAATCTCTCTCCGGCCCTTCTCCATACTCTTTTCCGTCCATCTGGAGAATGTAAGCAGAATCTGGATTCGTCAGTAAAAAGAATATTGTTCCATTGCCCTAAGTTCCAAGGTAAATGTTCAGTGGCAAATTGCAGTCTAGCTACTCGGTGACGAGGAAGCATTTTAGGTCCAGTTGCTGGTCTGCAAGCTTTCAAACCAAACTCCTCCAATCTTCGGCGAACTGTCCACACACTAACATTAGTACCTCGGACCTCTTGGAGTTGGTTTCTTGTCTGCACTGATGTTAAATGGCGATCCCGCAGAGTGTTAATGTGAAGAAATCTGTCATCCATAGCAGTAGTTCTTCGTTTTCTGCCACAACCTGCCCTGCGTTTATTTCTGCCAGTTTGTCTAAAACGTTCGACTACTCTTTTGATGGTAGAGCGATGAACATGAAGGGTTCTTGCAACATATTCATAATTACGTCCATCTTCAATAAGGGCAACAGCTTTTGCACAATTTTCCGTACTTAAAACCATAGCAGCAGTATAACAGGTCTTGCGTAACAAGAAATACTGTCAATATGACATTAGAGCAACAACGAGCAAAGCCGGCTCGTCAAAAAATAACATTTCTCAAAGTAAACTGTTGGTGGCAAGTTCATTTCGCTTTTAAAAATGAACCAGTGCACCTAAAGACATGAACCAAAAAACGATGTAGGAAAGGAATGATTCTTAACAAAAATTGGTATTTTGTAAGAATTTGGCAACGAAATTATTCCACAGGGTGTTTTAAAGTTAGGGTTATACAACGAACTTTTAATTAACCCCGTATAATGACTAATACACCAGCATTTAACAAAAGACTGGATATTCAAGTTGAAATTAGCCATTTCATCTACAGTTTGCTAAAAATTTATCAAAATTGAACTAAAAATAAAAAAATTATAAGACCTCAAATTTTACCAAATATTAACTTGTTGCGTTTTTTTTTGCATATGAGTGTATATCATTGAAAATATCAAACAGTTTCTTAATAATACAATTTAGTTTGCTACATTTTTCATATCTTAATGTCATAATATCAGTATGATTAACAGACAGACTATAGAACACAGGACAACCTATAGTTTGTAAACAAATATTTCTTTATGGGGTAGCTTAAATTATTCACAAGGATTCAACCATAAAGTGGGTTCAATATATCTTCTTAATTAAATTTAACGTGTATGAAGCGAGAGATAATGACTGTGGTTTCAAATACTTTTGTGCGAATATTAACATTTTCACATATATTTAAATGGCGTTGCTTTTAAACGGCTAAGACTCGCGCAAAGTCTAGTTCATATTTACATAAAGGACATTAGGCAAATAGCACCCGTTGTCTCTGCGGGCAACTCACCAAGTGTGATTCCCTCGTGGTGAATGTGATAGGATCATGGGTTTCTCCAGTCGGACATTTGTAATCGAGACGTCCTGCTACTTGGATGAGGTGGCTGCCCGACCTACCCAACTCCAAAATGTTTAACCTCAGCGTGTCGGCCACAAATTCCACCTGAAATTCATATTAAATTATGTAAGTTTCTCACGTCTCAAGCACTATTATCTAAAGACAGTCTGAACAGGCATGAATTAATTTAGACGCCTCTTGCAAGATTGAACAGTTTCGCCATACCTGCGGGTTGACGTATTTTATTTCTCATTGATTGATGTGGGAGTAATTGGGACCACAGAAAATACAAGCTGGAAAATATATGTATTTTTATCAGTATTTAAAAACACATCAATCATGTCTTTTGGCCCTATTACTCCGGTCGACGGACTTTTAATCTCATGTCGTTAGTTATGTGACCTATTTTATTGCGGAAATTAGCACTTAATGGTCATGCGAAAATTTAGAATCGGCATCGTTTTTTTCCAATATTTAGGAAGTCGTAGAATTGAAAGACTTCACATTTGAAAAATGTCCTTTTAAAGATGAAGCTGACATTTAAACAGGTTATTAAAGATGTAGACTCTCAATGTTCTCTATTTACCGCTTTTAGAGTAATTTACATAATCAAACATATAAGTATAATATATACATACGGTAGTTTAAACGATATTAAAATTTATAGCAATAAATATATACACGCGCTAAGATATATTGCCATGGGACGTATGTTGCCTTTTTTTTCTATTTATTGCCTTATCCTGGCGGAGTTTAGCATTATCTAGTCCATCACTCAACCAAGAAATATCCACATAGACAATTACGCAATAACCTTCCCTTACGACATTGCCATCTACCACAGCTGAGACTCGAACTCTGGAGTGATACAGTGACTAGCCGTGTTGTCTCTCGCACAACTCCGTCTAATTCACTGCTACCAACTCGATAACGTATGAAAAATGCCAATAAACATCCATTACCTGGCTAGGATTTGAATCCGAAACTCCTTGGTCTCAAGTCTAAAGCAAAAACAAGTTAAAAGTATATAATAGGGGAAGACTCTTTCTTATGTATTCATAGTTCTCACCCCTGCAATTTTTCAAAATAGAACGCGTCATTATTTTAGGTCATTAATTGGCCTCGAAGAGGGGATGTGATATGATGTAATGTAAAGAACCAAAACGGTCCTACTTGAAAATCAAATTTTTAAAAGGGACAACCAGTATATTTTCGCATATTTGGATCCTATTGGTCAAAGTACATATGATCTGATTTTCAAAAAATATAGATTTTTTAATTTTTAATTTCAATAATAGGATTTCGCGATATAGCCAAAATTGGTGAAAATCGGTCTGCAAGAACCTTTAATACTTGTCTTAACTCAATTCTATTAATTCTACGCATGGCTTCTACAACCATGTCTGTTAAATTCGACACAGTTGTAGCAGATCGTAAGTAAACATGATTTTTAAGGTGTTAAGAAGTAAATTGCTGTTAAGTCAGGAGACCTAGGTGGCCACCTATGCGTACCAATCCGATTTTTTCCAATCCTGCATCATCTTATTAGGATTACATATGTCTTGTTATTTCAGCCGGTAAATTTGTAAGTTCCTGATATATTTTACTTTCCAAGAAATACAAATAATGTTGACCTATTAATATTCCATCAAATAATATTGGACGTATTATTTCTAGACCTAATATCCCAATCCATACATGAAATCCGAAACTGTCTTGAAATGCCCCTTCTCTACACAGTCAGGAATTTTCTTTTGCCCAATATCTCGTGTTGTTGCGGGTAAACATTCCATTATTAGTGAATGTGGACTCATTGGAAAAAATTGTTTTCCCAAAATTGTTAATTCGGGCTTTTTGAGTTACAGACTAATAATAGTTTACTCTGCGCTGATAATCATTCTCATACAGATGCTGGTGTAAGCTGTATTTGTATGAGCGGTATTTGTATTTCTTTAAAATCCTTCTAGAATTATCCTTATTCATATTTACTTGCTGCTCAAGCTCCCTAACTGAAACACTTGTACCAAATTCAACAAAAGTCAACACATTTATCTCTTCCTCCTCATTTACGTTTCACCATTTTGTTCGGGTTCTTTTCTAAATTTCCATTCAACTTTATAAAAATAACTTCTTGCAGGCCTCCTCTCAGGATATCTTTCGGCGTATAAAGCAAGAGCTGCCTTTTGTCTTGGTTTCTCCAAAAATTAGCAACCTATCTACTTGTTCACTCCTTCTAAATCTGTAATTTTGTTGATTTTCCATCTTTTTATATTTTGAACACTTACAGCTAGGTATGTATTCTTATTAAAAATACAATAGATTTGCCAAGTAAACGAACACTTACAATTATTGAAAATGAACGACAAATTTGACAACTAAATAAATACTTTATTTTGAATGCTTACCAGTTGCACAGAATTTCTTCGTTAGTATAGATTTTAGACTTATGTGTAGAAGAAAAATTTAGGTGACAGAACTTATTATTTCTAAAACATTCACGGGAATATCTAAACCTGGAGAGCTTGTATTTTTTAATCCTGATTTGTATTATCTCCTTGATGATTCACTTTAAAAAAATGGAAATACCTATTATTGATTATTTTGTTTAATATGGTTATTAGTGTTATAAATGTCAGTCTAATTTTCACGCGATATTTATTGTTGTGGCTTACTATAATTTATTGCATATCTCTTCATTTTTATTTTTCGTTTTCATTTTATTGTCTAGATTATTGTAAAATGATCTGTTATAGTGGTTTCATAAATAATTGATTTTGTTTTTCAATAGAATGATTATTATGTTTAATAAATATATGATTAACTGTAGTGCCTGCTTTATTTTCAATTCTGACTGGCTTGTTAATATATGAATAATATTTAAATTGTGTTTATGCATTATATTAATGTTTATGTCCCCTACTGCAATCATTAGAACTGATTGTTTTCGGCTTTGATTAATAAATAACTCTAGTCCCTTATCAATTATTAACTATTTTATGAGGGTGCCCTATAAATACTTGTCATTTCAAATGTTGTGTTATTATATTGAAGTTCAATTCTGATAAAAATTATTTTACCTGCTACATACACAGAATTGCTTATTAAGTATAACGTTTAGTTTCCAGTTTCTTATCCAAAAAATCTGCTCTTCAAAAGATTTGATTATATTTGAAATGAAAAGCATTTGCTAAAATTTTATATTTTCGTAATTTTTGATCCCCCTGTTTAGTAAATTGTTTTCTGAAAAGGGCCAAGGACTTTTCAGAACAAAATTTTTTCTTATATATATATATTTTTATGTTTATAAGTATAGTTACATGCGAATTATATGTTAATTTTTCTTTATGTACCTGATGATGAAATTTTAATCATTGTGTTGCATATTTTAATTTTTTTAGATCGGTTGAAAAATTGCTTTGTTGATCTTTAGTCCCTTCGGTTATTATGTTATATATATATATTTTATTCAATGGAGATTTTTTAAATTCTATTCTATTATATATTTTTTCAATAAATTATGGTCTCTATTTTAGTTAGTATTGACAGAAATGAACAAAACCGATGAATCTTCGATAATCCCTTTCATTTAAGTTATCCTTTATAATTAAATTACTCCGAAATTCTTCGTATTGATCAATATGATATTCACAGTTCTTTGATGTACTAAGTAGAACGAGTTTCAAAAAAATAATATATTAATCTTTATATCTTCGTTTGTACTCACTGCTGGTCGCATTGTTGCCTCTTTTGAAAGGCATTCTCTCTCACGTAATTATTTTCTTAGCGTTTCATATAATCGTAGTGACGGAATTGTATGCTGAGGTTATTTTCTTCTATATTATCTTCTTCTAGTAATCTTTAAGTTTCCATTGTTGGTAAAATATAGTACATTTCGTATTTTTATTACAAATTAAATATATAAAATTAAATGAAACATTGTATCAAACGAAAAAGTAACATTGTGAAAAGTATTATTAAAACTAATTTTAGTATGGTTTCCTCTGTATGAATCTGTAATTAATTTTAAGTGTTTCCGAATATACTTATCTTTCTTTCTGAATAATATCCGATCCACCGATCAGACATATAATTCTGCTGTATAATGATAATCACACGATGCTGCTGTTGTTATTGAACGTTGATATGGCTGTTCGAATGCTATTTTAATTTTTGATATTAATCAACCAAGGTATTTATTTTTTTCTATCATCTCATGTTATCTTTTGTGATATCGACAGTAGCTACTTCTTATTTGTAGTTTTGTTTAAAACAGGAGTGTCCAAGATATCAAGTAAGCACAGATATGTCCTACTTGTCGAATGCTTCTAACCTACTTTTTAACCCCTTCGGAATAGGTGAGGTTGGGTTCGAACCCACTTCGCTAGGTATGCTCAGAGAGAAAACTAGGCGCGCTAACTACTGAGCTACCGTCCCCTTTTTAAACATTTTTTAGAAAATGCCGATGTAAAATTGTATCGACATTTTTTATTGACTTTTGTCTGCGATTAAGAGAATCTGGTTTTATTAAAGTAAGAAAATATAATATTGGGAGATATCATGCTGCCAGAAATATTCGAACAAGAGAAAATAAGTATTAGACAGATCCGAGAACAAGTGCAAGAAAAAGAGCAGCGATGGAAGGCATTTCAAAAGGACTTGACGATCGGCAACCACCGTTAATGTTTTGTTAATGATTGTCTATTTAGGGACGAAGCAGAATTTATCCGTGAAGAAATCACAAACTTTCACAACAATCATATGTGAACAGATGAAAATCCATGTACACATTTTAAGCAACAGGGTTTCTTTTATATTGTTATGTGCCGCCTTCTAACGTAGAGAGATTTAATTAATCCCCGGTAGCAGGGTGAAAGCAAACCTGTTTAGTTGGTCGCCGGTAAAGCAGTGTCATCTCTGGGCCAACTGGCGAAGCGCTATTACCACACAGAAAACTGTAGACATTTCGAGGCTATAGTTCGAGAAGGATTTACACGAAAGAGAGAAAGAATTCTGGAACGACAGATCGAAAGATCGAGAGGTTATCCCGAACGTTCTGGAGTGAAATAGAGAATTCGAGTACTATCGCCACGGATATATAAGGAGTGGATCCAACGCACAGTTAGAGATATATATTAGACTAATAAGTGATTAGAAAAGATAAGGAACCGTAGCAAGTTATGAATTATAATAGTTAATTTATAGTAGTTAAGAGTTAAAGTTAATATGCAATTGTAAGGACTTAATATTGTAATTTAGTGGTTAATAAAGTAGTGGTTACTGAAAATTGTTGTTGCAATTATTTGAACCTACGTACAGGGTGTTTACTGGAGACTGTGCCTGCCGAAACAAAATTTAGAATGTGGTGTATGTATGAAGGTGCTCCACCTCATTTAAGTACTGCTGTTCGACATAATTTGATTGGAATATACCACAGTAGTTATATAGGTATAGGGAGGCCAACAGTATAGACTACTAATTATTCAGATTTAAGTCCAATAGATGGCATTCTTTGAAATCATTTAAAATCAATTGTTTACGCCACTCCTGTAAACAATATTGTCGAATCGGAACAATGTATAATAAATGGATCTGAAAGAATTAGAAATATACCGACATTTTTGGAAGAGTAACATCAATAAAACCTCATGTCAGTCGTTGTATTGGAATGAGTGGGGCCATTTCAAAAACTTACTTTGACTTCCAAATGTGAAAGTTACATCTTCGTGAGGCGAAAAGATCCTGAGATATTAAATATACAATTAGTTTTTATGAACTTCTTTTCACATTTTTGCATGTATGATCTAGACCAGAAATTTGTAATCGGTATTTTTAGACGCTCTGCATAATAAAATACCTACTTTTAAAACAACTTCTTGACATAGTAGTAGTAGTATGTATATTTTATTTTCAAATAACAATTCAAATAACATATTACTTGTAGTTCGTGATTTAAACTATTGTGTATTTTATAGAGCCTCTGAGGCAAAATCGAACATTAAAGCTTGTGTTTTTGGTTGTGGTTTCATTCTGCATACACCAACTATTTGCTTAAATGAATATTGGTTGACAGGTTTTATTTAATCTTCACCAGTATAGTACGTAATTTACTATAATTAAATATGGTTTTCAGAGGGTTCATGAAAGCTGGATGACAAGTTTGTTGGTAGTTTTAGTTTAGTTGTACTGTATAAGTTACTTGAAGCCTGCCTACTTAACTTTAGTTCAATCAAGTTTTAGGGTATAATTTTACGTCAGAACTTTAGCTTTATAGTCACTAAAAAATGACTTCACATTTAGTATCTTGCCGATGTTTCTTAGTTCTAATTAAGTAAAATAACATGTTGAATATTTCAGATAAAAGGGAAACTAATATATTGAGCACCATTATATTAATTAAGGAGAAACTACATTAAGAAACTTGAGAAGATTTAAAACTGGAATTTACTGTTTATGTTACTGACACAGTATGTATAGCAACACGTGGCGAGTGTAACACTCATTGTATATTATAAAGGAATCTATTGCTTTTGTTACTGTTCTAGTTAGATTCTGGAAGAAAAAAAAATTTAAAAAAAAATTACTTTTCAATGCCCGCCCCCCTGCAACTGACACTTTCCTTATTTCTTAGAAGAAAAAAATTCTCGGAATTGAAGGAAGTTCCTCATAAAATTACTATGTCTCCTGAAGATATGCGTTGTGAGGAGATATTTAAAAATATTTATTGTGGCAATAAGTTTGATAGATTTGTAGTTTCTCTCCCCTTTCGAGGAATTTAGTGATACGTATTCTCAAGCTCTTGGTTGCCCTAGCAGTTCTACAACTAAGTAGTATTTGAAACTTCCGTAAAATCCCCATGAGGCGATTTGCTAAATGATTCTCTGCTAGCTGGTCAAAAGTTACGACAGGATATTATCACGATTTCATTGAATTTTCGCCTTCATTTTGTACTCGCTGCCGATATAAAACAAACGTATACTACAAAGAGTCACTATCACTACCAGCGAATTATTTGGAGATGTTCGCCTTCAGAACTCATCCAAGATTTTGGTCTCACAACCGTAACATATGCTGTCTCGTCAGCTTCATTGTTAACTATTCGTTCTATAATCGAATTTTCGAATGTTGAGATAGTAAATTATTCACAAGCTTCCCATTTTATTCCGACAAATATTTACATTGATGATGTTATCACAGGAGGTAAAACATTATATGAGGTAAAAAATCTACAAAGTCAACTGATTTCTCTTTTAAATGCAGGCGGCTTTCAGGTAAGTAAATGGGCCATCAACGATTCAATTCTATTAGAGGGTTTTCCCTCGTCTGACTGCCACCAAACTTCATTTCCTTTTGACTCTAATTCCGACAGTACAGTTAAAATATTTGATCTTAATGGCACCCATCCTTCACTCATTTTCCTATGAAGTTTCTCTAATAGAGGGACCAAGAGCTAGGCGAATTATACTATCTAAATTCACTCGAACTTTTCTTCTATTAATCTCCGTGTCGACTGATTTTCAATAAATTCTCCGCCTTGAAATTCTTAGATTTTTTAGAGCTAAATTTGCTGCAGTGGTTAAGATTCATTACACTTAACCAAAATATGCAAATTAGTTTTATTTGTACCACGCTTAGAATTTAGTAATACCTATGACATATTTAGTAAGAGTGTAAATATTGTTCAAATGGTATAGGTTCAATTAAAGTGGTAAGTATGAAATGTAAAATGAATCAATGACAATTGATATCGGTTTCGAAAATGAAGAATAGTTTCCATTATAAATTCGGTTGGGGACTATTTTGGACATATCACTGTGGGGTTCCCCAAAAGATACCATGGAAATTATTCACCTATAGGTGATTTCTAATTAAATAAACCCAGTCCAATATGTTGTCCCAAAACCTCTATAAAGTCTACTTTCTTACATACGCTTAGTCACTAAGAGGAGTATCTACATAAAATCATCTTTTGCATTTAGTTTTTACTACATCAATTGATCTTGAAGGATTCATAAAGTCACAAAAGTTTGATAAATATGCTAGTATGTATATAGCTGAGAAATACGACTAATATAATTAACGGTCCACTCAGTGCCTCAATGTTTATATGTCCAGCTTGAAACCAAAGAGTCCGAAGTACGAATCCTGGCTAGAGTATGGATATTTAGTAGTATTTTTCATGTGTTGCCGAGACGGTATTAGTGAACTAGACCGCGAATGTGTGAGAAGCAATACGTCTAGTTGCTCTTCTCTCTTGAGTTCGAGTCAAAACTGAGGCAGATCGCAATATAGTAGGGAGTGGCTTGGGCAATTGTCTGTAATTTCTTCGGCAACTTCTGAATTTTTATTTCTCTCAGGTAAAAATTAAAAATACGACTTTTTCAACAAAAATTGGTACAAACACATTTGGGGTGTTGCTGAATCCAGTAGCGCACTCAGATTTGAAATAAAAAATTCGCTATTAACATTTCACCATTTTCTGACAAAAAAAATCATAGTAGGCACGCTATTATGTTTTGTAAAATTTAATATAACACAAAGATGCGCCTTTCAAAGACCTAATTAAAAAACAATTACATTAAATAAACTTTTTATAGGAGTGGTTCCAAACAAAATGGGACACGCTGTATATAGCACTATGACTATATAAATAAGTAAAACTAAAATAATATTTGGAAAACAAACATATAACCACAAGCAAAATCTTATTCAAACGTAAACAAGGCGAAATCGCACTATACCGCATAGTGTAAACTCCAAATTACATCCTGTCTAGGCTGTCTTTTAAGATATAAACGTTCTATTTTAAATCTAGGTTAAACTTTTAAATTACACAAATATTATTCAAGGAGAAGCAATAAACTTACTTTTCGCATGCATCCGACGAAATTATTGTGGACTCTGGCTCCAGGAAGCGCTCTGGTATTAATGCTTCCGCCCACGTACACCTTACTCGAGGACAACATTGTGAACTTTCCAGCAATATGAGAGTGGTCAGCATATACGCCGTCCACGACTGCAGACAACTGAAATTTAAAGGGTATATTTTTAATATTTCAATACAATAATTTAAAGTGAACAGATTCACAATATCCATTACTTATCGATATAAGGACACTGAACATGAAATGGTAATATATGTTTAATAACAATAATAATCTAATAGTTTTTTCACTTATAAATATTGCACACATTTGTGTGATTTTTCCATCATTCCTATTAGTGTGTTAAGTTTCACTTTCCATGATCATTATGTAATAAACTACTACATATAGTACAGGACAACTGTCGAAAGAAGCCTGAATTGAAAGAACTAAATCTAAATGATCTCGTCTTTTGAGGAGTTGTTGTTTATAATGCATATAAACGTTTTTTGTCGAATCACCTGCCAATAGTGCCTAGGAAAAATAGTTATAAACAAAAATAAAAGTTCAGTTTTTTGCTCATATCTCTCTAATTTTGCCCATAGCCATAATTTTACAAGAATTAAATTTTGAAGCTGAGGAAATTCTACTCAAATTTCATTACAGAAACATTTTTGTGGGAGCAAAAACAAACGCGGAAAATCTATATGTTTATAACGTATAACTTTGGCGTGATGGGGAGCAAGGCTAGAGAGCGGAGGCACGCGCACGCTTCATTATAACATCATAACTCTTGTTTAAATTGGAATATTTTAATTAAACAAAGTGCCTATCGAAAAATGATAGTTTTTCATATGCGACTATTATGAAATTTGTTTAAGATTTACATATACAATATACATTTTATGTATATTGCACAAGAGATGAAATTACAAAAGGGTGTTTTTTAAACAACACGCAATTAAATAAACAATTAATTTTATAATGAACTTTCCCGTATAAATTCACTTTCTAATCTCTTTAGTTGATTACTAGGAAGAATACAAAAAATTACAAAAATTCAGTTTTTAAGATTCGACATTTTTAAAATCCACTTTATTTGAAAAATCGTAATAACTAAAAAACAGCTTTTGGTGCAGAAAACGATATTCTTTTTGCAAATTACCCTTATGTAATAATATTTCAGCAAATAAAAGTAATTCTGAAAGGAAAGAGATTAAAAATGAGAGATTATAAAGAATCTTTAAGACAAGAAGATTAAATAGAATACATGGAAAGCAGATTTAGAAACTTAAAAATACAAAAGAATTAAAACTTTTGTTTTTACAACAGCAGAAAGGTGCTCATTCGGGAGATAAAAAGAAAGGAGAAGTTAAGTAAAGTATTAGTTAGAAATAAAATTTAATTTTAAAAGTTTTACGTCACTATGCATACAAGAACGATAATAATTACTATGTTAATTATACTAACAATTACATTACGCAATGATATTGGAGCGTAAAGTAATAAATGATTCTTGTTCAAATACAAAGAACTGATTTTGGCTAATGAAGAGTGAAGAGTGAGTGAAATTATTTCACTTCAAAGATATGAAAACTCTATTGTTTTCCATTTTTTCACCCCATTCAAAACAGGCTACTTTGAGCGCGATTTTTGTGATATATTCAATAACCATGCATTCTACTTTTTTATAGAAAATTTAATTTCTGGACACTGTTATGGAAAAAAAAATATACAGTGTGTTTTACTTTTCATCACTGCATCCCAATATCCCGGCTATTTGTTGATCGATTTGGTACACCTCTTGTGTTTCAGATTGTGATTAAAAAGTTGTTTAAAAATGTTTTTTTCGAAATTAAATACACCTACTATGATCAAAAGAAATTGGCCAAAATTAGGAATTTATACTAGCGATTAAGATAAGGTTTTTGTTTTTACAGAATCTTGTTCGGCATGACTTAAAACCTCTGTATATCAAATTGCGCTAAAAAAATTCATTCCTTTACAAAAAAATCATATCTAAGATTTTGTAGAATTGTAGAAGTTGTATAATTTCCTAATTTGTTTAATTAATGTATTTTACTATTTCAAGTCCAAGGCACTTAAAGTGTGGGCTCTATTTATTTAGACCTACATCTTGTAGTTATTATTTAGTTGTAAATAATTGCATCATATAAGTAAATGAGTAAGTACTTAGTCTTAATTAGATTTAATGCCACAAACTTACTAGTGAAATATTTTTAGAACAATTCTAGGTATATTTTCTCTTAAATTTTTAGATATTCTCAGATAGGTGGTGTACAGAAAACGACTCAATGGTTCAAGATAAATAATAAAACTTAATGGACTTGAAATTATTATTTATTGTTCACCATACTTAATTTGAATTGAGGAACTTCAAAGTCTGTAATTTAATAGGAGAAGATTCTAGAAAAAAATTATATATGATGCGATATCATGATCATATAATCCAACCTATATTCAAATATTGGGTTTTTAAATAAAATTATTAATTGCTAAATGTTAACATCAGTATGTTTTATTGATGTCACGACAGAATGTAACTGAAAACCATGATGCAATATATAGAAACTTACTTCTTCCACAAAATGCCTCCATATGTAAAGTGTGAAATCAATAAATTTCAGGGAATTCAAATTATAATTTATATTCTAATTTAAATAAATTCAGACTGAGTCACCTGCTATATTGGACAGACCAAGTATGATACTATGACTCGTCTATTAGCTTCCTCTTATTTTATTTTCTTACAGATATGGTAATAAAACACAAAGATTATCCGAAAATATCTATTATAAATAGCACATTATTAATATAATTTTGTTTTCAACCGGGAACACTGTAATTTTATACTGGAGCGAGTATATTTTATTTATTTATACCCATTTGTTTCAAACAATAACATAATGTTATTAATTCTATGGGAAATATTGTTTGTGATAAAATGCATAAAATATTGCAAATAATAATGAATAGTATTTTTATTGTGCCATTTATTTATTATTTATTTAGATAAAACCACTCAACAGGTAACCAGTTAGATAATACATGAAAAGTACATATTTGTATACCTACGAAATGTACAGTACATCATGGGAATATGTGAATACAAATAAGCAAATTGTATACTTATGAAAATGAGGAAAAGAGAGAAGGAAATACTATTATTATACAAATAATAAGCCGTAACAAGCTGATTATTCACTTATATACGTATTCCACAGGTAATAAATTTTTGATTGAGGCAAAACTAAAATAATTAAATAAATCAAGCTCATTTTGCAGGGAATTATAATTTTTACACATAAAATGTATGTGTGAAATATTTAATAACCTAATCCTAGGAGTAGCAAAATAAAATATTTCACTATTTCTATCTTCTACACGAGGTACACGAAAATATAGTTGCTCCAAAATGAACGTGCAATCAAAAATAGAATAATTTTATTAGGAATACTATAAGAGTGTGTTATTTTTCTGTTTTATGGACTCGGCATATAATATAACCTTTATACGCTTTGTGAGTAATTAATCGTAGAATAATTGACATCTTCAATAAATCACAAATACTTAACAAATTACATCCCGTGAGCCGTGCCACCGAGCTATACTTTAATTTTGATAGCATGAAAAATTCAAAATGTCTGTATTATTAAACTCTTCCAATTCCTTATTACAAATGTTAGAGCTTTTAACGCTGACGAGACAGTTATTGTATCAAGACTCTATAACTCTTGATTACCTACTTGATAATTGACGTTACTGTGGATTCCACAAAATGTAAATGCGCTATCTAGATACATTAAATGATAAGTGATCTAGTATACAACAATCATTTATCTTACGCATATTATTATATAACATATCGCAATCCTTCTTTAGTTTCAATTATATAATAGATTAAGTCGTCAGCATTTAATTGGCCTAGAACGATTAGATCTATAACAATGTCGTTAATAAAAATATTTGAGAGTAACGGTCCAAGTACAGATCCCCGTGAAACACCTGAACGACCTAAGACCAAGGCATTCTACATACCGCCGCCCATTTTCTAAACATGAAGTGATTAAATCTAATCATGTCAATGACAACCCAAATTTTCTCAAATTTAGTATTAGAATATCGTCATGCTGGCAATCAAACGCCTTGGAGAAATCAGTATACAATGTGTCCATGTTAAGTCACCTGCACAATAACATATTCAAGGTTTTACTTCTGCAAAATTGTGAATTATTGTTAATGTCATAAAATTCTCAGTATTACTATTTGTATTTCTTTTATAAACATAGCACAAACAAGAATTTTTCCATACACTACGGGATATTTGCATTTATAATAAAGGTAAATTAAAAATTATTAAGTGGCTGGGAGAAAATATGTGCAGGTATACTATCTGAACCTTTAGTAAATTTAGTCTTTATGTTCTTAAAGGATTTTAGTACGTCCAATTTAGAGAATGTCATTAGACATAAATTATTACTGTTTGTATAACAACGGAGGGATGCTGTTAGTATTAGGGGTCAAATAAACTACTTGAAATAGGCAACAAATGCATTAACAATGTTTTGGAGATTTTTATGTACTGAATATTATTATGTGCAATATTAACAGGAATTGAAGCTACAGCTTATTTTACTGTTTATATAGGAATAACATTTTCCAATGTTATTTTGTACATTTTGTATATAACTTTCAAGTGATTGCTTTACGTCTTGTTTTATATTATCTCTTATATTCCTAAAATTATAAAAAGTCATCTTAGTTTCTTCTTTGTTTTTCTTAGATAGTTGTTTTTCTTCATATCGCTTACAATATATATTAGTTGTGTACTGTGATTTACCCTACATCTAGTGGTTATCCAGGATTTCCAGACTTTTTACAAAGCCTGTAATTTTCCTGGTAGCTAATTTCCCTATATCTTCAGGCGTTAATTCCGCCTGTTCTAGGCATTTTAGCCCAGTGCGGACTAACACCTTGCATTCACAAAGTATGTGTTCCGCAGTTTCAATTGCAGTACCGCAATATCTGCATTTATTATCTACCGCCTTGCCAATATTCTTGAGATAGTATCTCAAGGGGCAGTGGCCAGTTAGAAGGCTTGTGATTAGCCTTAATTCGGACTTTTCAAGTTCGAGAAGCCTTATGGCATTCTTTGTCGAATAAGTTATAAACTTTTTCGCTTGTCTTTGGCCTGCAGTATTCCTCCACTAGGACTTTTTCTGATCCTTTTTCCATTCTTGGATCTCCTCCGCTATATGTCCCTTGGCTAGGCCACAAAACAGTTCGGGTCCAATGAACGGTGCTTCAGCACCTTTTTTTGCAAGGCTATCAGCAAGTTCATTTCCTTGTATTCCCTCATGCCCTGGCACCCACATCAAGGTAACCTTGTTGATATTAGCCAGTTGCTTCAGGGATTGTCTACATTCCCAGGCAATTTTAGATTCAAAAGTATAGGACTTTAGGGCCTTTAGTGCTGCCTGGCTATCTGATAGGATATAGATCTTTGCCTTTCGGATGCCTTTATTTAGGCGTACCTTTGTACACAGATCTATGGCATAAATTTCTGCCTGAGAGATGGTTGGGGTGTTACTGAGGGCTTTGGATAGCCTATAATTGGGCCCTGCTACTCCCACTCCTACCCCTTCAGCCATCTTGGATCCATCTGTATACCAGATAAGTGACCCCTGTTCCAATCGCAGTGACTCCATCTTGCTCGTCTGACGACTTTCAATTAGCACGTCAAACGGGCAGTCCAAGTCTTGTTTGACTGGCATTGAGTCAGTGGGTTTGGTCATGGACTTCAAATGGATTAACTCCAGAATCCAACCAGATCGCTTGGTTTGAATTTATGTGCCTGGTGCAGTCGTAAGGCACTGAGTGCCGTCTCCTTACATGTAAGTGCATGGGAAGTAGATCAAGCATAGCCTCCATAGCTGCTGTGGAACACGAGTGCATTGCTCCTGTAGTCCCTAAACAGGCAAGGCGTAGCAGTTTCTGCAACTTTCCCTGTGTTGTGTTTTCCTTTGTTTTTGGCCACCATACGCATGATGCGTAGGTTACCATAGGTCTGACAACCGAAAGATAAGACCAATGTGTCATTTTCGGTCTTAGACTCCAAGTCTTACTAAACAACCCACGGCACGTCTATATTGCCGCTGCTGCTTTAGTAAGAGTCCGTTCCAGATGTGAGTTCCATACTCGGTTAGAAAATGATTTGTCTATTTGAAATAAGATCCTATATAAGAAAGGATAATTTTCAGAGATACATCCAAAGGAGGATGATGTAAACATCTTATTAGTATTCGTTTTATTGATTTGCAAACGTCACAATTTGCACTTGACAGGAACAAATCAAGAGCAACCTCTTTAATATTTAAAGTATTATTGCATTATTTCAAGTCAAGATATTCTGAAAAGCGGTATAAGACAGTTACGCTGCTTGGTGCAGTATTTTTTTTGTTACACTCTGGAACGTTAAAACCTATAAATTATCATCATCAGGAGGAAACTAACAAATAATTAAAATTGTCAAGTAATGTATATATTTTTAACATTAGGAATGAACAAGTCAAATAAAAGGACATTTTCCTATCTAGCAGAAAACAATTTAACATGTCTCCTGTAGATACATTATTATGCACTAATTCTATGCTTTAGGATTTAGTCCGTACTAATAAAGAATTTAACATTGTCAATTTAAGCTTTATTAATGTTTGTGAATTTGAACTTATCCAAACAGTAATATTTGCAATTAACTCTCGTTAAGTTTGTACAATGTGATCCTGCTTTAATTTCAGTAATGTCAACATAATTGACGCGTTTAAGATATTTCAGAGAATATTAACATTTAATCTTATTGACGTAGTTTCAGTGCAGAACGGTGTACCGTTAATGTTCTATTTTTTATTATAAACTCATATCCAGTGTTATGTATTTGGGCAATTTAAACGGTTTTGATCATGTGAAATCGTGAAGAATAAAATTTAAAAAAGTAATGTAATAATAAATGGAAGTAAAAAAGAAAATTAAAAATTCTTTCAAAAGTTGTACCTTCACCCCCTTGCTACTTGAAATTTTTGAGGGAGAGGCAGGTAAAAGTGTACATATATTACACTAAAATACGCCCCCCGTCACGCCGTAGCGATTTAAGGTTTCCAATTTTTATCATAAGACAATTTATCCTTGAGAGTGTTAAAGACATAATGTTTTTGTATATTCCTAATCCTAAAAAATTGTGTGTTGAATGAATATAGACATATTTAAATAATATCTAAAAGCGCCTTGATGTGTGGCAACGAATTAAGTTCCTTTTATAGGAATTAGTAGTATTTATGGTATATCGTAGTAGTTAATTTACTACATTTTTATTATCATAATATCTAAAAAACTTACGTGCCTTGCGAAAACTAAAAATTATTGTATACCACAATATAAGAATTTATTCCAATGTCCTGGAAACCTTATCGACAAAATTTATGGAACACTTAAAAATAAATTATGAATTGGGCGGTTGCGTGGAAGAGCATGTAAATGAATGTTGGCCATTAATATCTACATATTACAATGTGAAATAGAAAGTATTATTAATATATTCAGGTATTTAACAAATTATGTTAATTTGAATAAAAATAAACTTCTTAAAATAACCTAACTAAATCAAATATGTTAAATAAAAATTAAATTATATTCATTTCTTGATATAGTAAACTAAATTCGGTTTTCATTTTCGAATCAGGGCTAGTTGTATAATTGTGAATAACCGCATTCGTTATATAAATGGGGTGTTAAAAAGACTGAAGGGAATGAAAGTAAAATTAGAGCATGTGATAACCTTCATTTATAAATACAGACTACCCAATTAATTGTTCTATAAATAATACTAAACTAGCTTCACCAATACAGTTTAAATAGGCATAAATTATAACAAAATGATATTAAAATATATATACAGGGTATCCCAATAGTGCGTCAAAGTCTAATATCGGCATTTTTAGAAGATTTTGGAAAATTAGCCGAGAGGTTGATGCTACGTAAAGGAGCTCTCGTACCGTCCGTCCTACACCACTTGCAGACTGCAGTCTCGAGCTGTTGGCTCTCATCAGTGCAAGGTAGGCATGTGACGACCGACACGAGGATCCTTGGACTATTTGGTACACCTCGGTATCCTTAGGATAGCGACATACAAAACAATCAGCAGGTGTCATCTAGCGGTCCAGTGTCTGTTGCAATCGAACAATAAACAGCCTGACTGGGCTTAGCATAGTTCAAATATGCTTTTAGAGGGCGGAATATTAAAACATAATATTTTTAGTCGCAAACTTCTCTATAAAATCCTTTGTTGCAATCCAAGCATTAGTGTTCTGTTGATAATATACAATTATTACACTTAACGCGCCAGACTTGTAACTTGTAATTCAGTGCTCGGCGGGACACATAGCCCGGAGAGTAGCTGTTGGTTGTAGTTTGGTTACGTTCCTTATAGTAGAATAAGGATTTTATAGAGGAGTTTGCGACTAAAAATATTATGTTTTAATATTCTGCTCTCTAAAAGCACATTTGAACTATCATTAAATTAGGTTCAAAATGACTTTGAATTTTTAAAATAGTACCGACTGTTGTATTACCTAATGCTGTATTTTCTGTTCCCATTATTTATGTTAACTTTTGTGTAATATTAAACGATTATTTATAAATTTTTAAGATAGACTAATATGATTTAATATTAAACTTTGAAAAAATACTACTGAGGCAACTAAGACGCACCCAGAAAAAAATTTTATACTACTTTCAATTATTCTCATTTTATGTCAAAACCATGGCTATTAGAACAGTTCGAAATGAAAAGTATTATAATTTAACGGTTGTTAATGAAAAAGTAAAAATATCTCTGGAAATCGATTTTAGGTATAGGATATTATTCACAAAAATCGTAGAGAATTAACGTGCCAATTCAAAAGTACAATAATATACAGAATGTTCCATTTTAAAAAATTGAAAAAATGTCCTGAATTAGCGCTAGTATAAAATACACCCTGTATAATTATAATCAATATTTGGTGGTTGTATCGTTGTAGTACATCCTTTGTCTACATAACTGCAAAATAAACCTTCTTAATTAATAGTACTGCACACACAGTGAATTAATTTGTTAAACCTTGTTCCGATCAAAATTTTTTGACACTATGTCACTTCCATAAAAAAAATCTTCTTTTAATAAGACCGATAGTTGACATTGACGCAATATTGGAACACCCTGTATGACTTATACGATTTTGGGTGCTTCCTGGCCCATACTACTGTCGTGAGCAGAAAAAAATAGGACAACTTTTTTTTTCTAATGTAAATCTGTCTCTAGTTGAATATGTAATGAGTAGCCGAAATAAAACAGATATCACTTTTAATTTATTTTTTATTTTAATGCTGTAGTTATTGCTATAGTAAATGATGGATGGTTAATGAGACAAACTGCACTGCGTTATAGCATTAACAAAAATTTGTGTAACATTTTAAGAAAGTGGTGAATAAACGGTACGATTAGTGGAAATTCTGGATCAAAGGACAAATGATATCCTACTTAACACGAAACTAACTATTAATATTTCGTTATTGTACCATTTCTTTTTATAACTTCTATAAGTCTGTTTGGCATAGAATTAAATAACCTTATACAATAACCATTAGCAATAATATTTTCCCATGCATTATTTACTATTTCCAGTAATTCGTCTGCATTTCATGGTCTCACATTTCATTTTCGGATACTTCTTACGAGTAGTCCCCATACTACTTCCACATGGTTAAGATCTGGATTATGACTGGGCCAGTTAAGAACATTGATGTTGTTATCTTGAAACCAGTTAGTTACGGTATAAGCAGTATGAACGGAACAATTGTCTGAGCTCATTATTAGTAAATAATTTTGACACAGAAGGGAGCATAATATTGTCTAAAATCCTAATATACGTTTCACTATTAAATCGTTCCTCAATATGCCACAAAACACCAGGATCACGTGCCGATATCTAAGTCCACATATTGACGGAAAATCTACCACTTTTATCATTGTTAGATATATATTTCTCATCGAATCGAATATTCGGAGGGCGGTAAACATGAATACGATCACTGTGTGTTGACTGGAAAGTTTTTTCGTCTATAAAGATTACATTGTTCCAAAAATTTACATCATGCGCTAAAAATTCAAGCGCAAATCCTACTCGAGCTTCTTTATGTTCAGCTTTAAGTAAGTATTTCTGTGCTGTTGCATAAAAACGTAGCTCCGATTCTCTTACTCGCCGGCGACCAGTACCATTCGATCCAGGAAAATTCGTTTCTTCAGCAGCCTGAATAACTGAGTAAAATGGATTTTCTACTAAAGCATTTACCAATTGCAAATCTTGTTGTTGAGTTGATATCCTTCGTTACCCTGATCTAGGATTTCTACTAATCGTACCGTTTATTCTCCACTTTCTTAAAATGTTAAACACCGAATTTTTGTCAATATTATAACGCAGTATGTCTCATTGACCATCCATCTTCTGCTTTAGCAATAACTCCAGATTTAACTAAATCGCTTATATGAGGCATATTAGTTTTTTGCACACTTGCAATAAATTATGACAACTAACTGATAATGTCACAAAAATTAGAGTTAGATGTATACAACTAGATTTTAGCAGCATACCGTTATAAGACTTACTTGTCCTATTTTTTTTTGCTCACGATCGTACAATGAAAAGGATCGAACTCTTCTTGACTCTTCAGTCAGGTATACTTTCTTACTTGAAACGAATAGCAGGGAAACAAATATGAAACTGTATATTTCACTCGAAATTTAAGAATTATATTAAGCTACATTGGGCTTAGTGTATATTTATGCTACTTGATAAAATTAGTTCCAATTAAAAGTGGTATTACAGCTACTTCCAATTTCGTGTAGAAACAAGATGCTTAATATCATAATCGCCTTAAAAACATAGTAAGTAATCTAATTTAGCTAGGTTGTTGTTTAAATTACTCCAAGTTGTTATTCAAAAATACTTTATATAGGCAGACACAAAAGATAAAGTATATAATTGAAATAATAAGCTTTACACGAGATTTAAATTAAAACTTCCAACTTGCTATATTTAATTTCAAAGCGCCTCAAAATTTAATAGAAACTTTTTAAAAGCTCGTGCAACGGAATTTAAAATATCGTATTTAAATCGGTTTACGTTAAGCATTGGCAAAACGAAAGACTTGATAAACACAACAAAAGTAAGTTCTCAACTATAATTGCCTTGAAAGAGGAGAATATTTAATATCACCGGAGTCTTTGTGAGTAAAACTTGTTATGGCATGCTTGAGGAATGTTAATATATTTTCAATTATGGAGACAGGAAGATGTTTTATTAAAATTTTAATTGCCCTGAACTGAGGGTTTAATTTTGTAATAATGGAAAATCCAGTCAATATTAAATGTTACTTATTTGAACCTGCTATTTGATCTTAATATTTATCAGTCATCCTGCAAACAAAAGTAATTGTGCTTGCTATATTATATTACAGCTAGATTCTTTGTCAAATGATCAAATGTAAATATCTGACGTTAAGATACTGTATTTTGGCTAAAAAAATTCCACCCGTTATGCGCCACTTCTCATCCTATAGTAATTAGCTGACACCCTAATCGTGTCCGAATTATTAACTATTGAATGTGGGGAGGGGGAGGTTAACGCTTTTTTGGTCACAATCAAAAAAATTTAAAAATAGTCTCAAATTATCAATCATGCGCTTCTAGTAAAATAGCTAGCCCAATTTCGGGAGCAGTACAACAGGGGTGGATTGGTGAGGAGGGGTGTCATGTCTTCACAAAAAAATATTTTAATACTCTCGGTAAAGTATATACGACCGGAATTGAAACCGTATAAAAACTAAAAGCCGGCAAAAACAGTCGGTATCCCTTTATTGTACATGAGCGAAGGTAAATAGAAATGATTGTCATAATAAAATGTTAAAATTGTATTCATTTTTATTATTTTTTGTTTATTAGGTTCATTTCGCCAATAACATATTTTTGAGATTTTAGATATAAAGTCTAAATATTTAAATTTATTGGTTTTAGTTTTAAAGTTAACCCATATTATATTGAAATATGTTATTGCTCAGCAAGGACCAACGAGAAGGTATGAACATATCTTGCCAGGAAGGGATGGGACAGGTTATATTAACGAGGGGCAACGATTTTAGTCAAAAATAAAATAAAAATTTAAGTTTCTTCTAAAATAAAAACGTAAGTTTCTTGAACAAAGCAAAGAATTATTATATAAAAACAAAAATAAATATTTGTATACTTATATAAAACATAAATAAAAACAAAATTAAAATATTTCTCTAAAATGAAGTAACTTAAATTAAAATTTCTTGTCAACTAAACAAAATATATTCCACGAAATGTAGCAATAAAAAAGTGAATGAAAAAAATGAAGAAAAGTTAAATGTTAATTGACGCGTCCGAATCTTCACTTTCTGAGGAGGAATCATTATCCAGTTGAATTAAAATCGGCGCACTAGGGGGTAGCGTTGGATATCGATTTTCTTCTCCAATTACATACCTAACGCAATTTTTCCATAAATCAGTATTATTGTCAATGTTATTTATTACTTCTCTTATATGATCAACTACTATCGCGCTTAACGTTGGAGAGTTATTACATTTTCGTAAACGTACTTTTAGTGGTCCCAAACCATCTCGATAGGATTAAATATGCAATAGTATGGGGGTAACCGCAAAAGTGTATGACCGTGTATATTGGATAAGTTATAAATAACATATTCCTTTTTTAAATTCTGTTCTTTTATTCTTTTCAGTAATTCGCGTTTTATTGGAACTTTTACAGGAATTTCCATTTTTTTTTCTCATGAATTTTAAAATGTCTTCCTTTTTTGTGGTGTTATTTGGTATTTTATTTAATATACGCGAGTGATAAGAAGCATTATCTAATACAATTAGCGAATTTGGCGGAATATTTGGTAGAAGCTGTTGAGAAAACCATTTTTCGAATAGATCGGCTGTCATGTCTTCGTGATAGTCTGCAGAAGACTGCGATATTTTTTTGGCCGACAAGAACAACATGGGTACAAACCCATTTTCACTTCCCGCATGAAGTATGATAACGCGTTTTCCTCTAGAACACGGAGTATTTAAAACACAATTGTGCGAACTATCTACTCAACCATACTGAATAACATCATGCGTGTCAAACCACGTCTCGTCTAGATACACTATATGCCTGTTTAGTTTACTATATTCTCTAATTTTTTCCAAATAATCTATTCGAAGTGAAACTATACGTCGCGATTCCATAACTACCATACGACTCTCAAGTTTTTTTATGTTTAAAACCGCATTCTAATAAGACATTTCGTAGTGTATCTAAAGACCTATAATTATAATCAGGATAATCGCTCAATTTTTCTTGAATCATTTTTAACGTAGGAACTATATTTTCTTCATACATATTATAAATTATACGCCGTAGTACATCTCTAGTGGCATCATCAATATTTTTTAATTTCGTATTTTTCCGTTTCCTCTTTGCGCCGTGATTTATAACATCGCCTTCTTGAATTACGCGAAAAATTGTTGATTTTGATATTTTAGTTAATTCGTTAATACGTCGTATTATTTCTTTTTCACATTGTTCAGGATTTTCGCTTTTCAAACATTCATGTATATTTAAAATAATACGTTGACTTTGTACGTGTAAATCTTGGTTTTTAAACTCTAAATTTATTTCGGCTTTTTCGACAATAACCGGTTCAACTATTTCGGGCGTTATTATATTATCCTCTGTTTCAAATGGTCTCCAGAAAGCCATAGTAAATTAGTAAATAATTAAAATATTTTACTTTTTATACAGTAGTAAATATTTATAAATATGAACAGTAACTAACTAAACTCCTACGCTTGATATTATAATAGGTATTTATGCACTGCACTGGCACATAGACAGCACGTTGTTAGACTTCCACGTTGACTGATAAGAAACGATTTACGAGTTTTTTTGTGCTAGTAGGCCTGTCCGTTTTATTACCTTTAAACCAGTGCAGTCGTAGATGGTTCATTCAGGCTGATACCATTGGCAAATATATAGGATAAAATATCAAGTTCAGTGCGTACGGTCCTGTGCTTTAAAACTGACCAGTTTCAATTTTGGCAGTATTTACTATAACGTATTAAACGTTCTGCGTGACGTCATATTAAATAATGCTTGACAATCGTACCGCTCGTATCGTAATTGTAGGTAAACCGTTTGGTCTGTGATAAAAAAGTATCAATGTTTTTTTGTAGTCAATTTTAAGTTCTTAAATTTTATTTAGGAACTTTTTGCCATAAGTACATAGTTTTCCAGATAATCGCAAAAAACTTATTTTTTCCAGGATGGCCGTCGGAAAAAAAGTTCCGTTAAGCACATTTTGCTCACCACTATGTGCCAAACTTCATGTTAGTATCACAAAGTGAACAAGTGTTATGCCTAGCAACTCCACTAACAGTACAACAACAGCTCTAATTAACATTCGTGACAATATTCTTGAAGCATTGGATAAAAAGTTGCAGTCATGTCGGTATCTTTAAATTTTTCGAAGTCATTTGATAAAGTGAGTCATGCTTTACTCTGTGCCAAATTAAAATATTATGGGCTAGATGAAATTTCTCTAAATTTCTTCATGCTTTTAGATTTATCTCATTACTATATTTAAAATTCTCTACAAATGTTTTGGCTTTTTAGGCATTTATCAAGAGTACTACAAAGTGTATAGTAAAGTGATAAAGGTGGTTATTCTAAATATATACCTAAAGACATTTATGACTTAATATATTCATTATTTAAATTTTAAACATAATATTTTTAGTCGCAAACTCCTCTATAGATCCTTATTTTACTATAAGGAAAGTAACCAGACTGCAACCAAAGTTACAAATCTGGCGCGTTAAGTGTAATAATTGCATATTACCATCAAAACGCTAATGCTTCGATTGCAACAAACACAAGCCGAAAGACTGATCCTACTTAAAGGGGCATACCTACCTTGCACTGACGAGAGCCAACAGCTCGAAACTGCAGTCTGCAAGTGGTGTGTGACGACTGGCAAGGGAGCTCCTTTAAGTAGGATCAGCCTTTCGGCTGGTGTTTGTTACAATCGAAGCATTAGCGTTTTGATGGTAATATGCAATTATTACACTTAACGCGCCAGATTTGTAACTTTGGTTGCAGTCTGGTTACTTTCCTTATAGTAAAATAAGGATTTATAGAGGATAGATTTACATAAATCAAAGAATAATTGTTGTTATGCAATCATCTTAATTTGTAAAAACTAATCCAATGTGAAATCTCTATTCTGTTGTTAATTATGACAATGTAGTTGTAAAAAAGCCAATATGTACTTGTTTCATAGTTTAAACACATATTATGTGAAGTATCTAAATTTGTTATTATTAATGATCACTTACCCTGCAGAAGCTTGTGATTGCAGAAATCTGCGAACAGAGAAAAAGCAAATAAATAATTGGCATCTGATAATTACGAATTCAGTAACTCACTTCCTGTATCCTTCTGTGAACGCTAACTTTGTGCCACTGATTGTCATCGAAACGTACTTTATTTGGTTTAATTTGCATTTCTTGTTTGCCATTAGCTAATCCCATAGTCAAACTCAGGCAGCCGTCCTTAATTGCTACGTTGAGGTAGTCGTTTCCTTCCCCTAGAAATAATAACGAATGTTTAAAATAGCTCTGTTAGGATCTAGTAATGATTATATTCGGTTCATAAATGAACTTAATGCAGGTAATACAATTAAGCTGGATTCAGGCCTCTAAATTAAATTGGATTTTAATTTAGACTTAATTTGTTTCACAAACTAACTGTTTGAGGCAGTAAAATATACAGTTTCTATTCCCTGTCAATTTCACCATTATAACTTTTCTTCCTATAAAATAATATTTCGTGGTGTTTAAATATCTGAAAAATTATATACGGGGTGGACCATTTTGGGCCAAAATATGAGGACATAAAACGTTGGTTAAACAGCAATCGGCGCATATTCTATACTTCGTTTATTCATTCTCGTGTTCAAGTTATCTAAATAATTCATTAATAACACAGTTGTGTCTACTTAGGACAACTACTATGTTTATATTTATACAAGAATTCCCTTGTATCGCTAAGTGGTATTATTCAGATTATGTGGCAGTGGTTAGTCATGGTATTCTGGCACGTATTAGATTTTATGCAAAATCAAATTGAGCTGTCGCCTCCAGGACCAATGCCACCTACACTTCCGACCTCCTACACGGAATCTCTATGCTCTTCTAGTATCTGACACGAGCAACAGGGATTTACGTATCGATTATGCACTTTATTGAAATATGATTTGGATTGGCGTGTAATGCGTGTGCGGATAAAAATTTAATTAGATTATGCGATGCATGTCAAAACGTATGTCGAAGCATATGCTGTAGAATTTAAATAATAAGGTTCTAGATAGGGGTAAAATATAATTATTCAAAACGATGTTTGCTTTGCAACAAGAAACGTTAATTGAATTCTAATTTTGAAACGGGCTAAATGTTGTTAGCTATCATTTAATCTCAGCGTGTTTAGAAATGTTTTCCGATATAAAAATATAACATTTGCCATGGAATGTTTTCGTTGAACACTGCTATATTTACTTTATTCTTAAAGTGATCAGAAACACTCGATAACGTTGAAGATTAAAGTTTCAACAAGATGTTTTAACTATTACTTTCATTTACTTTATTGTACTTAAAAATTACATACGTTTTGAAAAAAAATGAAAAATTACGAAAAAAATAAAAAATTTCATAAAAAAACCAAGATTTTGGCATTTTTTGAGGTCATGGCAAAAAGTACATAAAAAATCCTACAATTTGAAAAAAAATTCTTACGTTGATTTGCTCGACTAGTACGGCGTTCCCAATTTTTGAAGTAAAATGCGCTTATTAGCAATTCTAGGTTATGTATCGCCTTGGGATTTGGCACATGTCTTTATAACCCCAAGCGATGTTATTTCCTTAAATTTCAATAAAACTGGTTTATTTTTCGAAAAGTTATAAAAAAATATTAATAAATTTAAGTTATGCGCATTTTTAGGTGATTATAAGGTTATATTCGAGCGACAGAATATAAACCTAGAACCTATTTAAGGTACTAGACATTTTTGTTACAAAGAAAGTGCCGCTTGGTTTAGTCCAATAGAAGCCGAGATGTATTAAACATTTCCATAAAAAGTGACTGAATTCAGCCATATTGTTAGAAAAATGTGCGTGGAAGGACACGCGGAAGTTCGTATAATCCATCTATATTGAGCCTATTTCAGGTAATGAGCTATATGATGCTATTAGCAATCTTAAGAATAAGAAATCATCTGAAATCTGTAGTGTCACGACGCAAATACTTAAAGGCTTAATCCAACACTTAGAGACCCCACTATTATATTTATTTAATTCATCACTGAATAACGGTATTTTCCCTGATTGTCTAAAAATAACTTCAGTAATACCAATCTTTAAAAACTGGAATAATAATGACATTAAGAACTATCGACAAATACATTTATTAAGTGTATTTTCTAAGCTGCTGGAAAAATTTGCAACATCTCGTGTTCTTGAGTTCCTTAAACTTAAAAACATACTTACACCATGCCAACATGGTTTCAGGTCTGGTAAATCAACAGAAACTGCGTCTTTTTACTTTATTGACTATGTCTAAAAAATTTTGGATCAGGGCAAATATGTTGTCTCTATTTTGTTTGACTTAACTAGTGCATTTGACACTGTAAGTAATGCATTTTTTGTGACTAAGTTACAAAATTAGAATTCGAGGCAAATTTTTAGACTGGTTAATATCTTGAGTAACCGAAAACTAACTGTTAAATATCAAAATGTAGCTTCTGATCTGAATGACGTTAATTTGGGTGTTCTTCAGGGATCTGTTTTAGGTCTGCTGTTAACCTCTTTATATATAAATGATCTTCATAAATTTGTCAACGAAGTTAATATCACAATGTATGCAGATTACAGAGCGATATCAATTTGTGCTTTAACTCTTGAGGAACTCTATATAAAGATTGGCTATGTCTGTGAGACCATGAATGCATGGTGTCAGCGTAACAGACTCATCTTAAATGAAAAAAAAAAAAAGAAACGAAATATATTAATTTTAATCTTAAGAGGCATTTAACTCAGGACTTGATACCTTTTTCAACTGGTTTCAAATATCTAGGAACATACCTTGACAGTAACTTCGATTGGATATGCCATATCGATCATGTTTGTAAATAATTAAATAAGGTTTATTACGCTATATTGCAAATGAAAAATACGCTCGGATATCCAGGTTTGTTAAATATTTACAATGCGTTGGCCTACTCCTACATCTTTTCTAACATAATTCTGTGGGGTAAATCCACGGATATTAATAGAGTATTTATATTGCAGAAGAGGATACTAAGACTCATATTTAATATGAAATACATTGATACGTGTAGAGTAGCGTTTAAGGACAATAAAATCCTTAGAGTACCGAGCGTTTATACTTATAATTGTTTGGTTTTTGCGAAGGAGAATATGGCATTATTTGATACTCTAGGCATAGCTCATAGTTATAGTATGAGACATAGTAATTAATAAGCAATACCTCCACATAAAACGACATTTAAAGATTCTAATTGTATAATTTGCCATAACAGCTCACCTAAAAATGTGCGTGACCTACCGTACACACGTTATAAAAAAATGGTAAGTAAAAAAACTACTAGTAGAAAAGACTCGTTACTCAATTAATGAGTTTTTAAATTCTATCTAAAATTTTTGGCATATATATCTGTATGTGAACTTGTGTGTATGTCAATTTCACATTTTACTGTACGTAGATATGTGCTATATATATATATATATATATATTTTTTTTTCTGGATCCTGTATCAGATATTTTAGTATATTTATTTGTCTGTTTTTAATATGTTGTTTTGTTTATATGAGGCCCTGTATTTTTTATAAAAATTTTTACATGTATATTTACTTAGCAGTGTTACTTACTTGTATATAATTGGTTAATTGATATTATTATTGTTATTCTCAAAGTGCTAGCCAAAACTGGAAGTAATAATATATGCTATGCATATGCTACTTGTAATTAGTTTATATCTATGCATGTTTTCATATTTTCAAGTTTTATATTTTACATATTTATAATTATTTATTTTTATTTTGACATATCGCTGCACATGATCGAAAGAATAAATAAAAATTATGATTATGATCCCAGATGGAAGCTTCAATCTTTTTGGACACCCTCATTGGTACGATTTACGTAGATTAATCTACTTTTGATTAAAATGGATAAAATTTTACATTCACGTCAAAACATTATGCTGTCAGGTTAAAGTCTGACATTATTTTAATTAAGTAGATAAATATGCTAATTAAGCGTTTCTAGCTGTTTCCATGATTTGAGTCAATATTTATTAGCAAGCAGTGAGTACTTTCATCACCACTCCCTCCTCGCCCGAAACATTTTTTTCAGAAACACTAAAACTCGACATTAGACGGGCATTTCACCAGTCAAGTTGGCATCATATAATTGTGATTAAAACCTGTCATATCCAGATGTTGCTGACTTGGTTAGTCAAATTAATATCATACGTTTTTTCGCGTTTCAATGTTTGTGAACACTTACTAGAGTCGTAGAGGTAACATTTTGAGTACTAATATTCCTTTATTACTTTCTACTGGTTACGACTATGGGGAAGGCAACAAATAGAACATTACTATGATATCATTAGCATTTAGTTTTATTAAGTAATTTATAGAAATGTTCTATTAAAGAGATTACGATACCTGTCAATTTTATTTCCATTATATAATGGATATAAGTTATCATTATGAAAAGGATAGACTATGATAGTGTATATTAATTGAATGGAATTCATAGTCACTCGTACTAGTACTATAAATAGTTAGATATTGGAAATTTAATTGCGATATTGCTCAAAGAATGAGACGTTTGAGCGGATGTAAGTTGTTTAAAATTAAATTTCCTCGCAAACATATCGAAAAATAGGTCGATTTCTTATTGAACAATGAATGAACAATGAATGAGGATGAGGGCTTTGGAAATGAACGAGTCTTCGTAAAATCAATAGTTACTTATATCGTGAAAGTTTAAAGTTAAAGTTTTCTAAAATATTATTTAACCCGTTTTCGGGTCACCGACGTAACCCCTTATTTCTGACATTTCGATTCTAAGACGTCCCATATTGATAAACGTTCAACAAAATCCTCGGACAGGTCACTTTTAATTTTTAATTGCTCATATTTTGTAATAACAATATTTTTTGTGACGTCATCTTTGTTTCGGATATGACCCCTATTTTCGCTAATGTCGTTTCAAAGAACCACTTTTATTACGTGCAGATAATGAAAGGTTATGGTATATTACACAATATTTTCGAGAAAAATAATATTTTTCGGCAACCACCCGGAAATGCACACTTCCCGGAGACTTTTCTTTTGAGAAGGCAGCTCCTTTTCTCCCTAGTTCCGGGTTAGTCCGAGAGACACATCATTAATATCATTATATGTAATAACCAACAATCACTGCCATATAAGAATAAATAGTATATTATTCAACGAGCATTAAATGACGACTATTATTCACGAGGGTAAAGTTTATGACACGAGCAGCTGGCGAGTGTCGTAAATCTCCTGGGTCAATAGTAGCCATTATATGCGCGTAGAATACTATACTTTGTCCACCACTATTAAATATTTTTATTGTTACTATTGAATTTATGTTACACCGAAATTAGGCAAATTTATGTGGAATAAAAGAAAAAATATATAATAAGCTGAAATGTCTAAAATAGTTAGCTTATGTGTGTACATATCAAAAAAGTTCCCCCTTTGGGGACACCGTACTGGTTTTATTTACAATATCTATTAAACGCTTTATCTTAGGGAAAAAGGAGTAGAGTAGTAGAGAAAAAGGTTTGTCACAAAATTCTCTACATAAAAGTTTTTGTATTATTTATCGATATTTCTATTACTTTTTATGTTATTAAATCGTAAACTGTAGGGTTAAACAAAAATGAAAGTCTGATTATATTGAATACGGTACTTAATTGAACATAACGCAGCCTGATAATATTTAGAATCCTACAACACAATCCTAACCGCCTTATTCATAAACACAGTTTATAACTTTAAAGATTTACATATGTCAAATGTCCTTAAGAACTTAAGAAAAACAGTTCTTTTTGCTCATGCATTTAGTGGTTGTGACACAACGTCTGCTCTTTTATATGATTTTTTGAAGCGCTCCGCGACCTAGGTACTCACATATGTGGATTTTTTAAATTATCCCTATCTAAGGTCGATATATGTTTATATATTTTTATATACTCGACAAATATATTTTTGCATACATGATATAAATATAACAGGAGTAAGGTATTGTGTGCACGTAGAAATCGACACCAGCATGCACGTTGTTGAAATTCTTCTATACTTAATTAGTGTATTTTCTTTATTATATTTTCATGGTGACTCATCTTCTTTTATTAATAATACATATAGGTTCTGAAAGCGTCGACACAATTTGTCACTATATATTAAAATCATTATTAATTAATATAATTATGCCCGATTTACATAACTAAAATATCACAAACATTTTCATACGACTTGTCCCCAATTTTATTGCACATAAGTGTACAATATATTGTTGTGAATATTTAGAAAATTATTTTTTTGAAAAGTACTATTATGTAACATAGCACAACCTTTTTTGCAATGTACGTAAAGAAAGTGGTTCTTTCAAATGGCAATGAGGACCATTTAAAAGAAATCTATGACGTCATAAAAAAATATCGTTTTAACAAAAGATACACAATTAAAAATAAAAATAGACCTGTCAGAGGATATTTTTTCAGAATTAGTCTTGCAACTAATGGATAGTTGCAAGACTTTATGTCGCACTATATACTTATTTACTAAAAGTGTCTTTCGGGGTATCTAATGAAAATGTAACTAAATTAATTTGACTGAAAATAAATTAATTGGTTGGTTAAAGGTAAATCATGCGCTTAGCTAAAACACTAATTTGGCTTTAGAGTTAGTTTCTTGTAATAACAGTATTTGTCGTAAATCCTTATGCACAGTGCTTTCTAACCTTTTGGCGTTCCACATCCAAACAAATGAGCATTATCGTGAAGTAAAGTTTGCGAATAACTCAAAGTTCCTTGCCTGCTGCCACGATTCTAAGGCAGGGTACATTTTGAAGTCTTTCGAGAAATAAATTTACTTATGGCCTTTTATAAGTGGTCGGCTAAAAATATCTATTTTAATATTTATTTTATAAAAGTGACGATATGGCGAAAACAATAGTACAATTAGTGACTGCCGTTCAAAATTAGCTATTAAGACATAATTATACACTGTGTCCCAAATTGGGGGTGCATGCATTACTAGAGATAGAAAAACAGTTAAATGGGGACTTTTGAAGAATTTTGCAACCGTTGGCGATGGCGTTTTTAAATTTGGCCTAACTATCTTCGTTTCCGAAATATTTTCAAAAAACTGAAAAGGTGCATTTTAAAAAACTGCCCGTACCTGCCTCATTTGTTGACTGGTGATATTTAAATAAGTACGTTGTTCACACTTTTTTAAGCTGCTTTCGTTGACGTTACCAAAAAATTTCTACCGTCATTTGTTTCTCAGTTAATGCCACTAACTATCAAATATCAAAATGTCAGGAATGTCAGGAAAAAAATTATTTACTGGTGTAAAATATGAAAAAATTAATTTTTCTAAGTAGGCTATGAAGAAAATTTATTTTAAAATAATCCGATTTTATTAGCCTCAACTTAAACTTAAAACGCATTAAAATGAGTTGTTGAATTGATTCGCACCGTCCAAATAAAGGAAAATAATGGTATTAATTTTTCTAATAGTAGGTGCAATGGATCTTGTTATCTTGACAATAGACAAAAGAATGTTTAATTGGCATTTTCTGTTGTCATAATTGTTGTTTTTCCTGTTACTAGTGTTTCACTGTGATATACCATTACTCTGTAATAACTAATTTTGTGTGTTTCCTTTATAAGGTAAGTCCTTTTTTGAATTTATTATAGCTTTGAGATATACAAACGAAGAAAAGTAAGATATGCTAGAGATTTATTTTAAATCAAATAGAAATACTGATGACGCGTCAAGAATTTATAAGGATAACTTTTTAGAACGTGTGCGACCGAATCAAAGGTATTTTAGGACTCTTGTTATTAATTTATTAAATTATGGACGGTTTAATGGAAAAAGAAATGATACTTATGAGATAGATAATGACGAGCGAAATAACGTTGTATTAGAATACGCAAAAGACAATGCTAAAGCATCTGTAAGACAAATTTCAAATCAAGTAAATGTTCCCAAAACAACTGTGCATAACATTTTAAAGAAAAATCGTTATCACTCATACAAACCAACCATCGTTCAAGGTTTACCAAGAAAATGACTATGAGAGAAGAGTAACATGCTGTGATTGGTTTGTACAAAAATGTCTACAGAACCCAGACTGTCATTAAAAAGTGTTATGGACAGACGAGACTAGATTCACTTCAATTGTGGTGTTTTCAAAATAATATACGACGAAATCTACCTTTCAGATTGGCCCCTGCCATCGGAGTTTTTTAAAATGCACCTATTCAGTTTTTTAAAATATTTCGGAAACGAATATAGCGAGGCCAAATTTAAAACGACATCGAAGCGATCACAAAATTCTTCAAAAAAGCCCACTTTTAACCGTTTCTCTATCTCTAATAATAGCAGAGATAACAATGCTTGCACCCCCAATTTGGGACACAGTGTATGCCTGACAACTGCAGCGATTCACAAACACTTCGTTACAAGATTTAGATGAAAATTTCACACCTATGTTTTTAAAACAACAAAACATGTTTTCTCTAGTGTTACCAAGGCAACCAATGTATTTTTTTGTGAATTTTTTTGTACTGCGGTAACCTGGAGAGAACTTTTTTTTTATATTGCATTGCTTGATAGATGAGTACTAAACTTACTTAAACATACCTTACCAAACTACCTAGTTTTTATTTTTATAGCGATGTTCTTTCATCTGAACATGACATATAAGAGACTAAGTTTACGGAAAGTCATTATTAGCAAATATAAACGAATAAAATGGCCTACTTTTTCTGCATTTATATGAACATTCTTAATTCAGGATATATCAATACATCCAAGCCTTAGGCAAAAATTATTGGACGCTTTAAAAAGCAAACCCTCGAGCAAACCATTGCAGGGTATATCCGAGACTGCATATATAACTCAGAATAACACTATTTTACGTTTAATATTTTATATATTGATCCTATACTTTTTCAATATAAATATTACTACAAAAAACCAAACCATTTATGTATAAAATATACTTAAACGCTTCACTTACCAGTATAAAAAAGTAGTCCATTGGGTTGCCTGGTTTTAAAATAAAATGTGACCGAATCCTGAGCACTAACGATGGGTTCAGCCCCAGTCTGGCTGAGATCGTACGATAAATATTCCGTTCCACGGAACACGGCTTCTGACGGCGCCTTATCTGAAAGTAGACACATACAATGAAAAGAAACGTTTTTCTCTTTATCCCCAATAAACTTAAATGTTAAAATATTGAATGGAATATTCAGAATATCAAAATATATGTAAATTGTTGGTCCGTGTGCTAGTAAGAAATTCTTTCTATCGTTTCAGAAATAATACTTTTATCAAAATAACTGTATTTAGATGGCTTCACGTAGCATACTGAAAATAGAGGTTGACCGTAGAGAGATTCGTTTTTATTTCAGTATTAAGCAACGGCACAAAATCTTTTTCAATTGACTCAGCTAAAGAGAATAACGGGAAGAAAGATGCTATTAATAAATAAATAAACACATAAATTAGAAATAATAATAATAATAGCTTTATTTCCCAACAGAAGCCCATAATACATAATGATTCATAAAAAAACATAAATTAATTACATAGAAAATGTTACAGTGAAATAATTGTTCCGCCAGTAACTGTACATAACTTAATGGGAGATAGGGGACATCGGGTTGTGTTACATGGCCTATGTCCATTTAACAGTTTTATTTAAAAACTAGTGTTTTGTGGATAGTTAGCACGACCTGTATATTTTTTGGATTCAGTTTCTGCAGGTGAAACTGTTTTCAACTAACAGAATTTTACATGTATAACTGCTAAACCATGTCACACTGTTTTATGTACTTAATTTTATATCTTAGGAACTTAGTCCTATTTTTCTATTAACACTATTATGTATCTCATATCCGTTGTAATACAGCATTATTATCCCAGGAAACAATTTGTCTACAAAATTTAGTTACATCAGATATCTATTTTTCAATTTTTATATTTTTGTTTACTATGGAGTACATATGGTTATTTTCCTTACCTTCTCTCATTCTATATATAGTAAATCCTATAACATGTAATATGTTACTGATTTATCAATAATATCAATACGTTTTACTACTTATTTACATCTGTTAATATTTGTGGTTATATATAAAATAGAAATTGCAAAGGCAAATCAGCTGGCATGGAAAATAAAGTATTATTATAGATTCCTTTTATCGATTATATGCCACTACTTTAGTTGAGTATGGGAATCTACAAGGCAAGTTGGTGCGCTTAACTTAACCACTGACAGATGGCCATACTTGTACGATTTCTATATTTTGATAGCTTTCAATTTAAATAGGGAATTAGATTTCTCACATTTTTTTGGTGGTGTTGTTTTCCAGTAAACAGGACAAAAAGTTTACCTTATCAGTAAAACTCACCAGGAAGTCATTTGCTTGCAGCCTTTGTACTGATTCAAACATTATAATTTTTAACTGTGGACCTCAGTAATTGATATTACAATTTTTATATCCCAGTTAGGACTATGTCCAAATGCCATTAAAAAAAAAAAAAAAAAAAATATCCCAGTTACAAAGTGTTGAACATACAGGTAATTTCATTTCATTATACTCATTAAAATATTTTAATTAATCTTCAAATTTTGCCTTTGATATAATTTCAATTATTTTTAAAATAAATTTTGAATTCAAAGTCAATTCTTTTTAATTTAATAAGTAGTTAAAATGCTATATGTACCACATGGTTTTAAAAATATTTTTCTCTTTCCTTTTAATTTTTTTGGCAATTTATAGTCTAAGAAATCAGCTAACTCGTGCATAGCTAATAATTACTATTGCACAGCTAAAATTACTTTTGTACTGCTAATCAGCTTACTTTTGTATAGCTTAAATTAATTTCCTGCAGCTTTTGTACAGCTAGCTTAATATTTCGTGCAGCTAATTTAAATATATTTTGTACAGCTAACTAGCTTATATTTGCATAGCTAACATTGCTTAAATTTTGCATAACTAACTAACCAATCATAACAAACATACTAAAAAAAATTCAATTGGAGGCAATTGATCTAAATTTTTGCCATGACATCTTGCGTCTAAATATACCAATTGAATTATAAAGGTAAGCAATTACTAACACTTATTTAGTGCCCATAAAATACATAATTTTGATAAACTTATAGAACATTTATTTAAAATCTTTAATAGATATCATTATCTCTAATTAGCAAGAGAGATAGAAATCACTTTGAACAATATTAGTTTCGAATGTCTGTAACTATGAATATTAGGTAAGCAAGTCTGGCGGTAAAACCGTTTCCAGATCTTGTTTGGGTTGAGCCATCAAGCTAATTTATGGCAAAGAGGTCACTAGGAGGGCGTCTCGCACGCCCAGTACTATGGGATGAAAACGCATGAATTTATCACGCACGTATCTCTATTGCAGATTTCGTGGTCTGCACTAACGGAAGTGTGAAGCTTCAACATGCCATAATTAAGTCCTGCCAAATCTAAAGCTTAAGAGACTCATTAGGGAACCTAGGCGGGCGGAAATGGGTCAACAAGCCAAGTTACCGCATCCTCTTTACTTAATGGTGATTCAAAATTCAAACATTTCGTTAACTATACGAATTAAAATAGAATTGGTCTAGTGATCTCTGATCCATTTAAGGATGTTAAATTTACTACGCTTTCTAGGCAGCCGACTCATTTCTATTACACGTCTAAGACAAGCCAACCAACGATTTGGTACATAACACTTGAATTGCTAGCCATAGCGACAAGCTTGGCAGTAATCATTTTCGTATATTCAAGTGTCAAAAATGCTAGTGTGGCGCCCGAGCTACACATTAGAAGCATCAATAGTGGGATCGATCGGGCACAAAAAAAGACCCGAAACGACAGTGTTTTTTTTCGAATTTTTTTTTGTGTATATGGGAAAATGAGTTTTTCAAACTCACTTAGTTTCATTCGGATCGAAAAAGTGTAAAACGGATAAAATGAAGGGCTCGCGAAAATGCGTAAACTGGATTTTGGCTCATCGAAATCGCATCTTTTATTTACATTACTAATGATACATAATTATGTTGCATTATACATTACTGAAATTGCTGATTAGATATTAGTTCCTATAGAGCCTAAATTTTCATTAAATAACCTCTAATGACATATTCACTCCAAAATAGGCCTGACCATAAATATCCTCAGGCCATACATCTCTATCGAGGTATAGTTGTATCAAACATAACTGAGCTCATAATAAATTGACCAAATATACATATACAGGATGTTTCAAAGTTAAAGGTACATACGTTACTTGTGGATAGAGGGCACTTTGGCGGTTCCAAATTATCCGGCATTAATGCACCCATTGTCCTTCCTTACTTAGATACAGGATGTTTTTATTGATTTTGGCCAAATTTTTCCTTGGTCATAACGATTGAACCACCCTGTATAATCGGTTCATACTTAGAATATATGTTTCACTTATTTCATTTGATAGGATTTCATAATAAACCAAAATAGAAATCCAGGTCCGGCTTAATAAAAAACTGACAATATGTTGTTTATCAAAATCAATACCTTGTATGACAAAATTTTGTGGATCTGTTTCGGTATTCGAAAAGAGCGAAAAATATTGAATAGAGCAGCTCGCTTAATTGTTTGCGCATTTCATTCATCAACCTTGATTACTTGCCGTAAGTCCAATTTCATTAAAATGGTCGAGACAGTAATTGGAACTTGAATACTTATTTGAGAGTTTAATGACAAGTGACAATTCTTACACTTCTAGACTAGGTAATTGAACTATTGTAAAATAATTTTAAAAACAAGGTTGCGGCGTTGTCAACAATCATTTAATTGGGCCACATATTCTTCCTGATAGAACTACCTTGTCTTTAAAAAATTATTTTACAATAATTCACTTACCTAGTCTAGAAGTGTAAGAATTGTCACTTGTCATTAAACTCTCAAATAAATATTCAAGTTCCAATTACTGTCTCGACCATTTTAATGAAATTGGATTTACGGCAGGTAATCAAATTTGATGAATTAAATGGGCAAACAAATTAAGTGAGCTGCTCTATACAATATTTTCTGCTTTTTTAGAATCTCGAAACAGATCTACAAAATTTTGTCATACAGGGTGTTGATTTTGATATACAACATATTGTCATTTTTTTATTAAGCCAGACCTGGATTTCTATTTTAGTTTACTATGAAATTCTACCAATAAAATAAGTGAAACATATATTCTAAGTATGCACCGATTATACCGGATGGTTCAATAGTTATGGCCAAAGAAAGATTTGGCCAAACTCAATAAAACATCCTGTATCTAAGTAAGGAAGGACGACGGATGCATTAATGCCGAGTAATTTGGAACCGCCAAAGTGAACTCTATCCACAAGTAACATATACCTTTAACTTTAAAACATCCTGTATACATATACATATATATCTTCCCAGAATTTTAAGCACGTAGGTATTATTATTCTAGTTTTAGCTGTGTCTACTATAATTATCAAAATATCTATGTTGTGTCATTGTATTAAAACATAATAACAAGGAACTGCATGAGATATATTACAGAGGTCTTTTGCGAACTATGCAAAATGAAAAATGTCTCAGTATTCTAGAGTAACAAGTAGTGTTAAAATCAAAATTCTAATCTCAATTCCTCCTGAAAAGCTAGATCAATCACGTCTAAAATATATTTCATATTTATTTATTTCATGTACTTGAGTAAAAGCATTTCAGCACCAGCAACGTAGTAAAAGTAAATACGTGAACATAGAGTGAGCGCATATTTGACAGAGATTGACGTATATATTTATTAAAGCCGGTAACGTCAGTTAAAGAAATACAATATAATGCAATGATTTATTTATGCAACAGATCACAATACTGCATATTTCACATATGAAAATACACAAATAGAACATTTTTTAATGTGGCGTACATCCAATACAAATTTTCGTTAGGTTAGGTTAGTTGTATTAGTATTAATTAAAAGTATGCAATAAGTAACTATCAATAGAATAGAAAGCATCCATCAGCAAACAAAATTCCATAGATAAAATGTTTGTTCAAACTTTCGTTTTTAATTCTAATTGGTAGCGTATTAAAAATAATAATAAAACCCATGAAAAAGGATTTACCCCATATATTTTCTTATAAATAAGCCAGTAATTTCTTTCTTTTGTATAATAATGATAAAATTCATTTTGAAAACTAAATTTGGTAAGGTTATATGTAACAAATTCTTTCTTCAAAAGTCAAAAGAAACTTTAATGAGAGGTTTAGCAAGTTCGTCGGCTTTTTCATTTCCTAAGACCCCACTTTGTCCTGGCACCCTGATCAGTTTTACTGAATTCTATTCTGCGTCCTTCTAGGCATTCTCAGACCAATCTCAACGTCACTTTGTGGCATGTTAGTACCTTCAATGCTGCCTGACTGTCCAAAATTATACGGATCTGCTCTTTTTACCGCGCTTACCATATTACTTACCATACTCTTCATTTACGAGACCGTTTTAGATACATCTTTTGTTGGATCAATGCTATATGTAAACGTCTCTTTGACATTTATTTCATTAAGGACCAAATTATTAATAGGCTGTTAAAGTGACTGTTAGTTGTTAGCGGGTAGATACATTTTGTTCTTCTGTTAAAAGTATTTTCAAATATCGTATTAAAATTAACGTGCAGATTAAATACACACAGCCAGATGAACCGGCTGATAAATAATGTTCATGTTGGCAACATTTTATCTTCTATTTATCTCAAACAGGGTATTTATAATTTCTATTTTTATTGGCCCTTAGAAATTTTGAAAACATATTAAATATCGGTATTAGTGTGTTCATAGAAAATAGTATACAATATACATGTAGAAAAAGTCATGTCAATATTAGTACGCTGATGCTCGAGTTTCAGTTTGCAATGAAGCTCTTTTTAGAGTTATTACTGTACTGTATTATTGCTTCTTCATAATGTGATAACGTTTGTTGAGGCAGCTGCCCGTGTTAACAAAAATGGTATTACATTAATTATTATTACTTTGAGTTTTGATCAAGCTGCCATGGTATATCATATAAGAATATTATGTAATACGGCTCGTTTTGATTAATGACTTTTTGACGTGGCTAGTGTATACAATACACGTCTCGCTTGGGACGGCCTGTTAGATTCTCATATGTCAAATATTTGAGGAAGTGTAAATATAAATATATTTTAAATATAAAAAAGCTGCAATAAAAAAAATATTCTATAATTAAGGCCAAATGATTAATTTCACTGGTAGACGTATGACTACGGATGGTAATTTTTAAGATATTATAATGTGTTTCCCTAAACTAAAAATGAAGTGAAAGCGAAATTTAACTATCATCCACAAATTTTGTCTAAAATGTAAATTTATGTTTTGCAACATTTTTTTATTGCAAATTTGACATGACAATAATGATGGTATAATGATAATATTTATTTAAACCAAATAAACGTACAATAAATTGTGTCTATAATAAATCAGAGAGATTAAACTTACCCAAAATAGGTAGGTACAGTTGTGGCCAGTGAAAATGAGGCGAAAAAATTGGTACAAATAAAATGGGCTTTTATTAACGTCAACCTGGTATCGATCTGACGTCAATGCTGCATGCCGCCAAAGCAAAGCTCCTATTACAACACTAAAATATCACATAAATCGGATGCAAGAGCTGCCTGATATTCACTGGCCACAATTGTAAGTACTTCTGGACCACAAACCCGCTAATTAATCCGAATAAATCGAAATTTCAATTAAACAAACCAAAATATTAATTGAAAAATTAGTTTTTGATCCGGTATCAAACCGACTAGCAACCACGTGCCTTTTAACTAAATTAATCACTGGCAAAGTTTTCGGCTCAATTTATTGATTTGAAGAGGAAGTTTGACAGTACTTGGGTAATATTTATAACCATATTAAGTCACAAAAACAAGAGGAAATGACGTAAACTAACAGTTCGACAATCGACAGTCAGAATACCAATTTGAGAAATTTCAAAACTAAATCGATTGTTATGAACTTTTTCGATAATTAACTACACATTACCATTTTGTAGATAATTATTTTATAACTTGGTAAAACTTTACCTATTGAGCCATCTGTAGGCGAAAAGTTTAAAGGTGGTAATTTGGATAGGAAATTAGAGCGTGGTGACATCTATCGCTGAAAGTGTAATTTATTACTATAGATGGGTGAATTGATCTACTAAATCTTATTCTTACATGTTACTATTAATTTGTCGAAACCAACAAAAGATGGCACGTAACGGTATAGAAAAGTAAAACTTGGCAATGTCGCAACAAATTCGCACAACTTGATCATAATTCACTTATACACCCAAAAGACGATAGGTGCCGATTGTGAGCTAATATAAAAGACTTCTACTTAAGCTCACATGGAGTGTCAGAGAAATGGCATTTCACAAAACTTGACATTATTCTTAATTTTTCTTTTGACGTCTGAAATAATGATTATCGAAACAAGTTCCGAAAGTGGTCTTTTACTGGACGTTTAAGCAAATTCCAGGACGAGCAACAGGTGAGGCCTGGAAGCTTGCGAGTCCAGTAAAACCCTGTCAAATAATAATTTTTAAAAGTAGGCGTCGTGACACAGTAAATAAAGAAGCATACTTATCGAGTAGGCATAAAGACAAAAAGTGCCTGTCAAATAATTAATCTTTCAAACAATAATTAGTTATTGCTTAGAGTTTTATTTAATTAAATGTTGTGTTTTTTATTTATTTCTAATATCGTTCTATAAAATATGCCTCGCCATACGTTTTTTTCGACTTTTTTTTCGAGAGAGTCTGCAAGTGGTGTGGGACGACCGACACGAGAGCTCTTTTAAGTAGGAATTAGTCTTTCGGCCGGTGGTTGTTGCAGAAGCATTAGCGCTCTGTTGGTAATATGTAATTATTACACTTAACGCGCCAGACTGGTAACTCTTAATTCAGCGTTCGGCGGGGCATATAGCCCGGAGAGTAGTTGTTGGTTACAGTCTAGTTACGTTTCTTGCATTAAAATAAAGACTTTATAGAGGAATTTGCGACTGATATATTATGTTTTAAACGACATAATGACCCTATTTTTATAAAACGAATGACGATCGTTTACGAATGAGGCCACTTTTACCAGGCGTAGGGTATTTAATTGGAGAAATAGCCATTCGTGGGAAATTGAAAACCCCTATTTATACTGGGAAAAACACTTTCAGCACGAATTTAAAATAAATGTGCAGTGTCATTGGAGATTGCATACTAGGGCCTATCGAGTTACCACCAAATTTAAATGGTACATCCTATCTGGACTTTTTACAAAACATTCTTCCTGAAATCTTATGTGATAATAATAAAATAAATAATGAATAAACACCACAGATAATAGACAGCCCCTAATTCCTGAAGTCACGGGCTTGTGCAGAAGGAGGTTACACATTGAAAAATCGCGGACATACAACCATTTCCTCCGACAGTGCCAGTGCCGGAGCTGGGATTCAAACCCGGTAGCGCGATACCCGTGTGATTAATCGCGATTGCCACCTCGCGCCTTAACCAACACGGCTATCGGCCAGATGTTCCGATAAATTTAAGAAACAATATGTGGTATATGCAGGATGGGCTCTCAGCACACTATTCGGTAGAAGTACGGAATTATTTAAATATGCACTATCCACATCACTGGATCGGTCGAGGAAGTGAATTTCCTTGGCCTTCTCGTAGTCCTGACCTCAATCCTTTGGATTTTTTACTTTTGTAGTAAGTATACAATGATAACATAAATACCCGAGAAGAATTGTGAGAAAAAATTTGTGAAGCTGAGGAAACTATTAGGGATAACCGAGAATCGTTATTTACAGTTAGACAGTCTCTAAATAAATGTATTGAGGTTAATGGTTGTCATGTTGCACATTTATTGTAGTAGGTATTTTAAAGTTGTTTTTATTATTGTTCTAGTTCTTATTATTTGTGATACATTGTTTACCATTTTGAATTACATTATTTATGCCTACTAGTTATTATTTGTTTTGTTTAATACCTGAAATTTTGAAGTTGTTAAACTCCGTACAAATAATTACCACATAAGTAGTATTTGCTATACAAAAAAAATATTTACAACTGAAGTGACGAATTGTGACGCCAAAATAATTTTTCAAATTGTATGGTGAGTTTGCATGCAACTTTTCATTTGCATTTTTCCAAAACCTGTTTTACTTAGAGACTTGAAACAAGTATACCTTTTTTATTAAGAAATGATAGAGGAATACAAACTTTATGAGAAATTTGCGATAAAGGTGCGGGCGAAAAAGTTACGGCCCTTTGAACACATTAGAAGCCAGACGAAAGTTAAAGGTCTGTTATGATTTCCCACTACAAATAACCCCCACCCACCACCAATTTTCATGATAAAATGTTGAAAAATCATTAAATTGCAAAAGAAAATAAAAAAATTAATTTTAATTCTAACCCCCTGTATCTTTTCATCTATAAACATTTCATTAATGCATTATTGGCTAGACCTTAATATTTCGATTCCTACTATCTACAGTTAAGTATTGTACCATTACTTATTAATCGCCCTGTATAATTCTCATAGTTATTAGGCTCAGCGAAGAGGCGTTAGATGCATGCCAGTCTCTAAACTTTGGCATTATGCCAACAGAAATTATAGGGGTATAAAAATATTTCTTCGTATTTTGTTTAAGCTACGCATCTATTTAACTGTAACATAAATACACAATCTTAACGTGCAAATTTCTATTAGTTTTGTCCTATACCCCTTAGAATTCTTAAAGAACTTCTCTTCTTGATGTAGGTGGAAAATAGAAAACAATTAGCAATATTAAATCCTACTTTATTTATTTTTTAATATGTTTGTAAGTATTATGATAACCTTAGTTGAAAAAAAAACCGTGATTACTTTTATATCGATAAGAAAACATGCTTGCGTTCTAAACCTCCATTTAATAAATTTCAAAAAATCAATGAACGGGTGATCAAAAATAATAGGATATAGCCTTAGGCCTGTATAAGCAAAGAGTCTTATATATAATAAAATTTAAAATTAATCTAAAGAAAAAAATGTTTGCCACGTCAAAGGGGCCGCAGAAGCGTTGCCAATGTAACTTCCTCAAGTATTCGAACATCTTCAAAGTATAAGCTTGTTTACATATTATACACATCTCCATGCATAGTTTGCTGTTCGGCATAAATCTACATCCCCCAAGAAACCATTTACATAATATATCATATTGAGCATTTGAAGACTATGAACAATTTCCTTGTTTCAGTAGTTCGATGTATTGTTCAGAGATATTAAATGTCATTTTGCTCTTAGTTCAGTTTGTCATATTAATAAGTGTATATTATACATGCCGTTATATTGGAGAAGTAGAAGAAATTGGAATTTTGAGGTATCCATACAATCTACTAAGAACTAAAATATATTGAATTTAAAAGTCTAGGCGCTGTGTCGCGTGCAGACTACGTTGATTGGACGTAAACGAGTATTTTGAATGAAAAATCAGTTTCTGGCATATTTATCAATTTTCACTTTAAATTCAATCGATGTGTTATATTTGGTATATTTGCTGCTAAAATTCCTTATTATGGATTTTAAAAACTGAATTTTGCTGATTTTGGAGAATGAAATAATATATAGTGCGATCCACTTCAAATTTGAAAACATATTTGTTGGTCTATTTCAATTTTTGTATAAGCTAGACCACATTTTAGTTAAGTTAAACCAAGGGGTGCGTTTTGGGGACGCTTTGATGCAAGCGTCCATACTTCATAGATATTCTAGTACGGGGGCCATGAACCTTCCCGTGGCCCTTTGAGGTCGCGACGAGTAAATAGGTGCTTTCGACGTATTTTTTCATGCTGAATCCAAATATGCAACTCAATTTTACGGAATCATGCAAAAAAAATTGTTATTAACATTTTAATTGTTTATAAGGTTATAACTTCGAAGTTAACAATGGAACGGAGAGTTTTCAAATTTTTTATGATTTATGATACAAAAACAAAGAAAACTCTTTTTAAAAAATTAAAATCGACTGATTAGAACCGGAGATATTGCACATTTATTATTAACAAATTGCATAATTACGATTTTCCGCACTATTTCACTCATAACTCGGCTCCTATTCAACGTAGAAAGTTCTACCAGGTCTCATTTTAAAGCTAAAGCTTCAAGATTCAAAATATTTTATAGTGAAATATCCCACCATGCTCTTGAAAAATTTTACAAGTGATGAAAGCCTGAAATTTTTGCGGAAAAAAGATAAGTAATTTGTTTATACGCATTTTGAGGAAAGTTAATCTATAAATATCAGCAATTGAGTTATACATTATTATTGTACATCTGAAAACAAACATTTTTTGGCTTGCTGAATGTATTTTGATTGATTTTTCACCGAGTAATATTAATTTGTAGTTGAAGCGCTTTCGCGCACAATGCGCGCACTGAGTACGCGTTACATGTAGCGACTACCGTTTTATTCCTGACTTTACTTAATAAATAATTTTTGAAATATTTACATTAATAAATAATTTGTAAATAATAATAAACAAATACGTAATTTTTTCCAAAGTGTAATAATGAAAAAAAAGTTAATTCATTTTCTACTAATACTAACTGTTTATTGATTGTTTTTGCATGTATTGTCTTTTTTGCATGTGCAAAACATGCAGCAGGATAAATTAGCTTTTTTACAGCGACACCATTTAGTTGTGCACATCTTACATATACAATTTGGTACAAGTTCACTCATCGGGGGCAAAAAATCATGCATTTTTTGGGGCAAAAGTAAATCTTGTTCCTTGATCCATCCAAATTTTTCTGGATTTACAAGGCTAATATCAACCGATAAAATGTTAGTCTGTACAAAAGTTATATATAAACATCTTAAAATATGTAATGTAATGGTAGCAAATGTGGGTGGTAACTGCTCGATGAGGTGTTTACTGGAATGGGAATATATTTTAAATCTTAATTCATCAAATGTTTTACAGCTTGCATTTTTTTTCATAACTTCCACTAAATATTCCTCTCCTCTTCTCAAATCAATGTGAATTGTTTCATCTAAAAGAACTAAATAGTGAAGAGTAAGTAATTATTATTACATCTAAAAAATGTTTTTATGTATTAAAAAATGCTGAAAATTGATAGGGCGATATTGAAAAATTCACGCAATCTTTACTAGCAAGTATTGATGCAAGTGATGTATTATATTTCAAAAATTAATAATAATAATAATAAACAATTATCTCGCCTAGAAAGTCTAGAAAGTCATAGTATGAGAGAATGAATTAACTTTTTTTTCATTATTACACTTTAGAAAAAATTATGTATTTGTTTATTATTATTTATTAATGTAAATATTTCAAAAATTATTTATTAAGTAAAGCCAGGAATAAAACGGTAGTCGCTACATGTAACGCGTACTCAGTGTGCGCATTGCGCGCGAAAGCGCTTCAACTACAAATTAATATTACTCGGCAAAAAATCAACCAAAATACATTCAGAAAGTCAAAAAATGTTCGTTTTGAGATGTACAATAATAATATATAACTCAATTGCTGATATTTATAGATTAACTTTCCTCAAAATGCGTATAAACAAATTACTTATCTTTTTTCCGCAAAAATGTCAGGCTTTCATCACTTGTAAAGTTCTTCAAGAGCATGGTGGGATATTTCGATACAAAAGATTTTAAAGCTTGAAGCTTTAGCTTTAAAATGAGACCTGGTAGAACTTTCTACGTTGAATAGGAGCCGAGTTATGAGTGAAAGAGTGCGGAAAAATCGTAATTATGCAATTTGTTAATAATAAATGTGCAATATCTCCGGTTCTAATCAGTCGATTTTAATTTTTCACAAAGAATGTTCTTTGTTTTTGTATCAGAAATCATAAAAAATTTGAAAACTCTCCCTTCCATTGTTAACTTTGAAGCTATAGCCTTATAAACAATTAAAATGTTAATAACAATTTTTCTTGCATGATTCCATAAAATTGAGTTGCATATTTGGATTCAGCATGAAAAAAGACGTCAAAACACCTATTTACTCGTCGCGACTTCAAAGGACCACGGGAAGGTTCATGGCCCTCGTACTATTCCTAAAAGTATTCAAAAGCTAATATCACTGAATGAACATAGTCTTGACCAATCAATGTTGGCTAATTCTTGATACAAAATTCGTATATGACCTTTATGAAAATCAGATTAAAAATAATCTGAAAGTAATACTTCTTTTTGGGGATACGAAAGTATCTATGACTGAAAATCAAGAGGTGGAGGATGATGATCTATCGGTACAAGAAAAATTACTTGGCGCCTCCAGATCTTTAACTATTCACTTAAGTTAACAATGGTAAGATTAAAAAGAAAACTCATTCTCGGCCCCACTGAGTCTCTAGTCGGACATACATTAGTTGTGCCCAATGCAAAGAAAAATAGCACGTAAGATAAAAGAACTTTGCAGTTGCACGGCCACAACATGAACCTGCAACAACTGTTGGTCCAACGTTTTATGATATTACAGTTGAATTGGTTGTTAAGTCTTACTCAATTTTACGTGTATATTTAAGTTGAGTTTCTATTTTGCACTATGTTATGTCTATGCATATGCCATATATTATCTTTGGTATTGTTGACGCACTCCTTAGTGACTTGTATGATTATTATTTAATTATATCTCTGATTGGGAATGATGAGTATCATTATTATTTATTTTTTAGTCTGAAGCATTTTGTAGTAATTTCGTTCATTAAAACTTTTAAATATTTTGGCTCATCAGTAGCGATATACTCAATAAAAGACAAGATAACATGAGTATGCCATAAATAAATACTTACAATAATCTATTTTAATTTTGAAATCACACATTTGCCTGAAATTATATTCGCGCCTTTCGCCCCTAGCTATATTCGTAGCACGCAAAGGGTTTGCGGAAGTGACAAGCTTGAATGACGTTGACAATGACTTCATGGATTGAATAGAGACACCCCATGACACAATCTATAATGAACTATCGACTGTATTGATGGAGTGCGAGTGGAGGTTACAACAACAATGGATGAGTTAAATCTGTCCACATATGATTGTTCGATAAATAGATCGGATATTAAAGTGATAGCGTTCGTTGTCACCAGCTCATATTCGATGCAGTTACCAACAAATACTTACAGCAACACGAAATTATAAAAAAGTTTTATTATAAAAACGTAATAATGACATAGATCGACATACATGAAACATGACGGCAGGCTATCATCATTATCAGCGAGTCACGCACCTGGAAACTTATCGAACATAACTACACGGAACCGTTATTACTTTGGGGAATTATTGTTCATATCTCTAGAGATAAACATATTTATTTGTTTATTTATCACCACTCTCCAGGAATGATGTTCCCAATTATAGAGTTGTATACACATACACATAGACAATTATACAACGACCATTCTCTATGACATTGACATCTGCCGCAGCTGAGACTCGAACTCAGGAGTGGTACAGCGACTAGATGTGTTGTCTCTCACACAAATTCATCTAGTCCAATGCTATCAACTCGGTAACACCTGAAAAACACCACTAAACAATAATATCCTAGCCAGGATTCGAACCCGGAACTCCATAGTTGCAAGTCTAACACGTAAGCATTGAGCCACTGAGCCGGTATTATAGTATAGTAGTAAATAATTATAGTAGTTTTTAAGCGAAGTTCGCACTTCGCAATAGTTTGGGAGGGATAAATATTTTTGTCGAAATTCAAAAGCATACTCAATTGAAAGTTATTTTTACATTATTAAAGTTTTAGTAAATTCAGCAGCTTCCGCAATGATCATTAAATTTTAAAATATTAGTAAACCACGGTTGTGTATTCATTACAGGTATTAAATAACAGAAGATATCCACGGGGGTGTTAGGGATTAAAAGCCTACCCCTGTTACATTTCAGACGATATCAGCAGGACCTCATCTCTAAGTACGATGTTGCGAATAAATGATGATAAAATCACTTTTTTCATGATTAAAGAAAGATTGAGGCGAAATGAAAAAAATTGGACATCCAGTTAGTTCTCTAAAATCTTTACAAAACATTGATTCACTCATAACTGCGTTATTTTTGAGATCACAGGTATAAAAGTAAACCATTTTAAAGATAAATTCAAGACAGTCAATTTCAATCATATGCATTTTTACTTCAAACCTATTGTTCTTGAGGTGTTTGAGATTAAACATTCCGACATTTGCATTTCATCTTTAAATTGACACATCCTTGGAACTAGTCGTTGTATTAAAATAATCATCTTGTGAGGTCTTTTTTTTTCCATTATACCACTTTTTCGTCAAATGTAATTTTTTGATTCGAAGTGCCAATTTTCTTATGCTAAAGTCGTATTTTTTAAATAGTTATAACTTTGAATACACCAGTCCCAATTAGTTCCTATTTTAAGTATTGGAACAACACCACCCTACAAGCAGATTAAGCTGGGCTTGAGCAGGTCAAGTGGAGAAACGAAAATTCTAGCAGGTCAAGGGAAAAACTAGACTTCACAAACTTCCAGTTCCGTATCCCATATTAAAATAAAGTTACTGGTAATAAAGAGGGCAGTCGCAAAGTTGGTGAGTGGTGGCAATCAAATTTCGGTGGGTAATTAAAATATGTATTTAACTTACACTAGTCTAACGGAATAGTTTTATTGCGGGCATGTCGAATTCGCACGGGTGGTAGTACTGGAATCGACTCGTCTTGCTCGTCAGGCTGCTGGTGGGGAACTGAATACAAACGTTCGTAGGTTGGATCACTGCACAGTTTGCCTGCTTAGTAGTCTTTTGACATGTTAGCGGTATGTATACTGAAGCCAAACTGAGGTAAGACTGAGTTGCGACAAGCCAATGCATGTACGAATATCTAATGCCATAATATAATATAATTGTTATTGTCGATGTTAAAAGTTTGTATATTATTTTATTTATAATTATTTATTTTGAACAAATGCTGATTCATCATATTTTGTGATCTAATGGTTCAATGAATAATGTTCCCATTTACATTACTAATATCTAAATATTGAGCCACAGATTCAATTAGTTTGTGTCAATATATAATTAATATAGGGCATTCATTATATAAGAATTAATTAATTTAGTTCCATGATCATACTGACTACACAATAATTATACGGTGAACATACTGTCACGTATGCCCTCTAAAAGCACATTTAAACTATGCTAAGCCCAGTCAGGCCATATATTTTTCGATTGCAACAGACACTGGACCGCTAGATGGCGCCTGCTGACTATTTTACACGTCGCTATTGTAAAAATACCGGGATGTACCAAATAGTCAAAGGATCCTCGTGCGGGTCGTCACATGCCTACCTTGCACTGACGAGAGCCAACAGCTCGAAACTGCAGTCTGCAAGTGGTGTGTGACGGCTGGCAAGAGAGCTCCTTTAAGTAGGATCAGTCTTTCGGCTGGTGTTTGTTGCAATCGAAGCATGAGCGTTTTGATAGTAATATGCAATTATTACACTTAACGCGCCAGACTTATAACTTGTAATTCAGCGCGCGGCGGGGCACATAACCCAGAGAGTAGCTGTTGGTTGCAGTCTGGTTACGTTCCTTATAGTAAAATAAGGATTTTATAGAGGAGTTTGCGACTAAAAATATTATGTTTAATACTGTCACGTGTTTAAAATTTCCAGTAAACACCCTGTACGAAGATTGAAATAATTGCAATAAGACTTTTCACTAACCACTACTTTATTGAATACTTAATTACAATAACTAATCATTATTATAACACACTACTGGCTGGTCGATAGTCGAGTGGGTTAAGATGCGAGGTGGCAATCGCGATTAATCACATGGACATCGCACCACCGGGTTCGAATCCTAGCTCCGGCACTGTCGGAAGAAATGGTTGTATGTCCGCATTTTTTCAATGTGTAACCCCCTCTCGCACAAGCCTTGGTTTCTGGAACTGGGGGTTGTCTAATTTATGTGGCGTTTATTTATACCAAGTACAACTATAGACACTAATATAATTCACAACTCATTACTGTTCCTATTCCATCTGTTCACTTGTTCGTCTAATATCTAACTGTGTTCTGTGCACGGAATCCACTCCTTCTATATCTGACGTGTTTTATTCTCGAACGTTCCAGTCTATCCTTTGCGACGTATAATTTGCTCGACTAAGGGCAGAGAGTACCGAATAATATATATGACAGTCCACGTATCTGCTCTATTTACGTGTTGGCTCACATTAAAAATGAAATAAAAATATTTCTGAAAATAAAATGATATTAAGTATATCTTACATTTAACGTTACAATTTTTTTTAACTACAAGCCTTTTTAGACAAGTTTTGAAGTGAAAATTTCCTAACCCAAAAAAGTGAAAAAAATAGCAATGATTTAAAGGTAATTTTTTTAATTCTGGATACTTTAGAGCATAAAAATTAATGTTGGATTGAAGTTTAAGGTATAAACAAGTTATGTCTACAAGGAGTTTTATTAAAAAATAGTATTTTATTTAATATTTATGTTTTAATATAGAGTGGAAAAAAATGATAAAGCTTAACTTTCACGTGCAATTTATAAGAAATAAAAATTATAAAAATTAAAAGTAAGTATACCATTGGAAAGCCGAATTCTTTCTCTTTAAAATGCTATCTTTTTTTATTTTTAATGGCTACAAATTGTCTTTATTATGTAGCGGCGGTCGAGAAATGCTTATGCTATTTTTTGTAAAATTTCCCACTCTTTCACATGCTATCCATTTTTTTCTTCCGTTATTTTTCAAGATATTAGCAAAATACTGAATTTTTCCGTTTTAGAGGGTTTTTAATAAGGGCTCGCGGGGGGTAAATTTTGGTAAAATTTTTTGAGTCACTTTCTACTAGCAAAAACTAGCCTTTCATAAAACAATTAGCGAGGTAACAATTAACTCCGATTTAAAACCCCTGGCCACTGGGCTATAACTAAGAAATTAAAATTTATTTTGATCTCACCTAAAACAAGACAATTTCTTGTCGGATTATGTCTTATCGGGCTTTGTGTTATATGCATGTATTTTAGTAAAATTTAACCAAACTTTGCAGAGCCATTATTTTATTTACAATTATTATACCGTTTGAAGAGATAAATTGTTATAATCGTAACATTAAATACTATTTAAATAAATTGAATTGTAAAACTCTAATGAATTTCTAAAAACTGACATAATATCTTAAGCACTAAAGTTGCTGGTAAGAGGCAAAGGTAAAAGTCATTCAAAAAAATTGTAGGATTTAATACAACGATTTTCTCTGAACTGGGTGTATGTATATATGAATTCAAAATTTTGTTACCAGTTGTCAGAGGCTGCGTCGTACATGGTAGAATTAATATAAGGTGAAAAACCTGAGTTGTTCTGTACACCGTCATACTATCATACCTGTATCCAGCCTATTTATTACTATTAACTGTTATTATTTAACTGGGCTGCTTACATAGAGGCGGTCGAAATTAATTGTTGCATGCTTAATTAATGTTTGCATAAGGCAGGCCGGCCCTCTACAAAGTCCATTCTCTCAAATAATTTGATTTGTAGCTTTATTATCTGAGAAACTAAAAGCGTTTAGCTATTAATTTGCTGTTCATAGTGCAGGGTCAAATTGCACTACGTAGGTATTATTATGGTAAAATTGATTACGTACTACACATTAAACTTTAACCCATCTTGAATGCTTACTAGGCAGTCTAGGCAATTATGCAAATACATCCCTGTTATGAAATTTAAAAGCCAGAAAAGCCAGAGAAAATAACCCGATACTGAAAGCCAACTGGAGTCAATTCTATAGACGATATTCCAGCACAAGGTATTTACTTTGGTGTATCAGAAGTTCAAGATTTTATATATTTAACATTGTTTCAATACTGAATTCATATGTTCATTAGATATTTAACTAAGAATGTCTGTAGCAGCACAAGCACGTTAAATGAGCTCCCAAAATAAAATTTGATAAGTAAATTATTTTATAAGATAGGTAAATCAATTAGAGAGCTATCAATACAGTTTGGCACAAGAGCTCCTTTAAGAAGGATCAGTCTTTCGGCTGGTGTTTTGCAATCGAAGCATTAGCGTTTTGATGGTAATATGCAATTATTACACTTAACGCGTCAGGCTTGTAACTTGTAATTCAGCGCTCGGCGGGGCACATAGCTCGGAGAGTAGTTGTCGGTTGCAGTCTGGTTACGTTCCTTATAGAAAAATAAGGATTTTATAGAGGAGTTTGCGACTAAAAATATTATGTTTTAATTTAGTTTTTGTTCGCCTATTGTGTAGTACTACATATAGTATCGCAAAAAGTAGGCACATGAAGATGTATTTTTAAACATTTTTTTTCCTGTGAGTTTAATAATGATGAAGTGATGGATCTGCAGACAAATTAGCATTGGTCCGATGAAAAATTCCCACTCGACTGGACTTTTGGTATATTGCTTAATATTATCATTTTAACCTATACCTCAAAAGTCCACATTGATAGCACATGTACAAAGTTGTGAAGGGGTGAAAAATAATTTTGGGCATTGGTTTTGATATTTACAGCAATGAAATAAAACTAAATATCAAAATAAATCAATTACATGCCACACCAACCCCACAAGATATACTAAGATAAATTTTGAAATACTATAATATAATTAATTGCTACTAATTAAATTAATAAAAAACGATAAATTGAATGCGAGGGTTTTTCTAATAAATGGCGGAGGAGCCGGTGTAAAACTAATTATACCAATGGTGCTGGTGTGCAACTCCCTGAAAGTCTGCCGAAATTAAACCTTGCCGAAAACCTTCGTAAATCGGAACACCGACAAACAAACATATGCCTCAAACGTGTCTTTGTATCATGTGTAAATAAATCGTCTTAAAATTAAACCTTTGCAAACTGAAAATGTTTATAGTGCACCACATTAAAAAATATATATATTTAACATGACGCATAAAGTCTTCTATAACTACATTCGCTTCATCTTTAAACTGCAGAATTACTACATAATATACCTTCATATACCTACTTCTCGTGCTACCTAGACAATGTTAAGTAGGTGAGTGAAACCGATATCAACAGACTTCTATCTGAATTACCTATTTTACAAAATAATAAAATAAACTGTATTTTAGGGGTATAAATTGAAATAGTAAAATTAACAATGTACAATTATAATGCCACATTTCAAATAATTTAAAAATTCATGGTCACTGCATTAGCTGATGAAATAAACATCCCTTTAAAATGTTCACAGTTCAAATAAACTTTCCTGGTAATAGTATTCCGTAAATAGAACACATACGCCATTTCCGATAAAACCTGCATTGGTAAACAATGGTGTTAAAAAGTTTTTATCGATATTTCTCTCATAGAATTTTATTTGTATTGAAAATTACAATCAGCTTTTTAAACTTATATGTTTACCTTTTGTAATGTGGACTAAAATGCATTTGTTGGTAATAGTGATAACTTTTAGTATTTAACATTTCGCGATAAATCAGATATTTCAATCATTTTATGTGGCATACGAGAAGTATTAATAATAAAAAATTTTAAAAATACACAGATGTTAGTTCAGTCAGGGGAACGTAAAAAGTTATTGCTCTGCAAATGATAGGTTAGTTTCCGTTTATGTTAGTATTGTAGATTTAAACGTAATATTCGAGGATTATTCTACATGTAGGCCTCCTACAAATACACATTTTTTAAATTTTCGTACTCAAATGGAATCATAGTAGAAGTCTGCATGTTAGAATAGTGTTCTGAGTTGAATAACATATTTTTTAAGAGATCTTTCTTTATTTATGTAAACACATAACAAACACATATAGCACATATAGCAAACAACCCCCAAATCCAAAGCACCAAAGCAAATTTGGCACATAATATGCTCTAGCCAACTGAAGAACTTAGTTAAATAAATATTTCATTAGATATGTAAAAATATCAGTTTTCTTGAAGTCGATTTTATATCCTCTACTTCTTAGAATACCATGTGCGATTTATTTTAGGTTTGACAAATCCCCGTGATTTTTAAAGTAATTTTCCATTAAAAGATCCTATTGTTATTATTAAGAAATTTCAACTCCTTCAAATTATGAGGGCTTTCTGCTATAAATTAAAATATGAAAATTGAATTGCTGCCACAGACGGTTACGAGAGGTATGTGAAGTTTCAAATAGTTGGGAAACTGAAGACCTCATGAAATGCCGGCAGTATGAAATCTGTATGCTACACGATTCTCCTAGGCTGTTCATGAAGAACCTGGTTTATTTAGTCAGGTAATGTTATGATTCGTGCTTTACATAATCTGCCGTGATTTAGGCCATCGGCATTTCATGAAATGACTTGATTTAGTCATATCGTGAATGAGCCTAGCGATGAAGCCGGCAGATCATGTAAAGCACGAATCATAACAATAACTGACTAACCAGGCTCTCAGCTTAGGCGAATCGTGTAACATACAGAATACGCACTATTTGCCGGCATTTCATGAAATACCGATGCCCTAAATCACGACAGATCATTAAACGAAGACACTAACATTTTAAGGTACTTCATGAAAAGCCTAGTCAGATGATATAACATGAGGTGTTTTACACTATCTGCCGACATTTCAAGAACTGCTTAGACTTTTCCCGAAAAGCCGTATTGCACTATGTGTCTACAACATAGGCTTTCCGGGAAAAGTCTAGGCAGTTCATGAAATGCCAGCATCACGTCATTTCATGAAATGCCGATTGTCTAAATCACGGCAGCTCCTGTTAAACTTCTCATTACACGAAAATACTAAAATTTTAAGGCACTTCATGAAAAGTCTAGTCATATGATATAGCATGAGGTGTTTCGCACAATCTGCCGGCATTTCATGAACTACCTAGGCTGTTCCTGAAAATCCGTATTTCACCATGTGACTACGACACATACACGATACAAAATGTTTCATGAAAATCCAACAACTAATCCAAAACCGTTCAGGCCGTTATAGTAATGTTCCCATCGTTTATAACCAATAATAGTTATGTTTAACTAGGCAGCAAAATAGTAAATTGACTGCCGCGGCTGATAATCAGGCAGTCAATCTATTTTGCTGCTGAGTTGAACAATAATTTTTTCGCCGATTGTTTAAATATATTCTAAAATAATTAAATTATTACAATTTTCAATCTCCTTATTTTTGTTGTAATAAATTCAATAAAAATTCATTAAAAATTACAGTTGTTACTAGTTGGTTACCATTTAAACTAAGTGTCACTTTCCCTGCCTAGGCAGGGAAAGTGACACTGCTGATTGACGTTGGTCAGCAAAGTTAGTACTTTGCTGTCAGTAGGCGAAAAAATGTTTTCCCTGTCAATTTAGCGCTAAAAATTATTCATTTTTTTACTAGCTAATTAATTGAAAACATCAAGCATAACATTGTTTCTCATTAGATTTGAAGGTTTACCATTTCATCAATACGATGACGAAATTTTGCCAAAAATAATTTCATCTGGTTTATACATTCTCCAACCGAGAGGAACAACCAAGTTAGAGGGGATCACCCTGTACACCAACTATTACGACAATTGCCTTCATCGAATGTCTAGAAGATGAGAGAATGAGAGGAAGCCGAGATGTTAGCTGGCCACCCTCATCCTGAAGTTTAAGGAAAGATCAAAATTACTGAAATTAATTTTATTATAACTTTAGATTGGTACTTTCTGGTTTATTTATTATGGGCAGAGGCCAATGGAAAGTGAATTATGGGTAAATGAATTGTTCAAAACATTTGAAAGCGGTATAATTAAGTTTTTTCTAAAAGATAAATGTTGCTCTTTTCTAATGTAATAAGTTTAATACAGAATATGATTTGAAAATGCGTTTTACTTTATTTAATAATAAAGTATATGTCCGAGTTTTGACATGGGTAATAAAGCCTTTCAAAACAGAGTCTGGTTTATGTTGATGAATTTATTAAAATAATTTTATTTCGAGTTAATTTCAATCAAAGTAATATAGAAATATTTTAACAAATGGAGTTGAGTTACGTATGAAAAAAAACAATGTACAGTATTGCACGCAGCTCGTTGATTTTTCACAAGGAGGAACATAATTTTTTTACTGTATTTTTTTACAATACACTTGTCGTGTTTATCCCTTCTGCCGCCTATTTTATTTCATCCGTATGTTGTAAAGGGTGTAGCAATTTATTTTGTTTCCCTTACGCTGCAAGAAATTTGCATACATATGTATTTTAGACTACCTGTAGATGATATATATTATTATACTTGTACAGGTAGAGGTCAAAGAATTTGCATTAATTAAATAATAAATTTCAGACATATTTGGAATGTAGGTCACATATATTGGTCGTCTGGATGATAAATTATACAGGGTATTGTAAACATTGGATAATATGAAATCGACTTTAAACAAACTATCTTTTTTTATATTTTATTTAACAAAGTTTTTTCAATTGTTAAGAGAAGCTTAAATACGAAATTTAGTTGCAAAATAAGGAGAAACATCTAAAAACATAATACTACATGTAGACGTAGATGCCAGATATTTCTAATATTTTTCTGAATTCAGAAAAAGATTAGAAATCAATGATAAACGCCGATGCTTTATATGCTTCGATAGAAATATAATTAATGTAAATACTGAAATATTAGTCAGATTGAAATAATATGCCTAAATCCTTGTAAATTTTACATTGTTTCAGGGTTCGTTTGGCTCTGAGTAGCCTTACTTCACTTCGAACTAAAAGATCTTTAGTGATTTACCCTACATCTAGTTGTTGCCCAGAATTCCAAGACTTTTTACAAAACTTGTGATTTTCCTGGGGGCTAATTTCCCTAAGTCTTCAGGCGTTAATTCTTGCTCTATGAACTTTAACCTAGTGCGGATTAATACCTTGCATTCACAAAGTATATGTTCTGCAGTTTCAGTTGCAGTATCGCATTTCTAGATCTTCTCCGTTATGTGTTCCTTGGCCAGGCCAGAAAACGATTCAGGTCCAATGAATTGTGCTTCAGCTCCTTTTTTCACAAGGCTGTCAGCAACTTCATTACCTTGTACTTCCTTATGCCCTGGAAACTAGTTATTGTTGGCGAGTAGCGTCAGGGATTGTATACATTCACAGGAAATTGTAGACTCGAAGGTATAGGACCTTAGAGCTTGTAATGCTGCTTGGCTGTCTGATAGTATATAGACCTTTGCCCTTCGAATGCCTTTATTTAGGCATTCCTGGGTACACAGATCTATACAATGAATTTTTGCCTGGACGATGATTGGGGTGTTACCGAGGGCTTTTGATGGTCTACATTTAGGCCCTGCTACACCCACTCCTACCCCTTCAGCCATCTTAGATTCATCTGTATACCAGATGAATGACCCTTGTTCCAATCGCAGCGCCTCTACCTTGCTCGTCTGACACCTTTCGATCAGCACATCAAACAGACAGTCAAAGACCTGTTTGATTGGCATTGAGTCAGTTTGGTCATGGGCTCAAAATGGATTAGCTCCAGAATCCTTAAGTGACCAATCAGATCAATTGGAGTGCCTGATGCAGTCTTAAGGCATTAAGTGCTGCCTCCTTCTTCACATACAAGTGCAAAGGAAGTAGGTCAAGCATTACCTCCAGTGCATTACTCCTGTAGTAGTGCCTAAGCGGGCAAGGCGTTGCGATTATAGCAACATTCCTTGCGCTATTTTTTCTTCTGTTTTTGGCCACCGTACACATGATGCGTAGGTTACCATAGGTTTGACAACCGATGGGTAGAACCAATGCATAATTTTCGGCCTCAGACCACAAGTCTTACGAAATAGCCTACGGCACGTCCAAATAGCCGCTGTTGCGTTAGTAAGTGTCCTTTCTAGATGTAGGTTTCAGGTACATTTTTAATCTAGGATTTCTCCTAGATACTTGACTTCACTGGAAAAGTTTAGGATAGTTCCACTCAGCATAGGAATTCTAAGGTTAAGTTTTCTCCTTTTGGTGAATGGAACAATAACTGTCTTGCTCGGATTGACATTGAGCCCCTCTGACGAGCACCAATTGGATATTATGTTTAAGGCAATTTGCATGAGGTTTGATATCATAACCTCATGTCTGCCTCTAATAGTCACCGCCTGGTCATTTACATAACCCTGGACGTTGAAGCCCGAATTACTCAATTTATACAGATCATCGACCACCATTGACCACAGCAAGAGCGATAGGACTCCGCCTTGAGGACAACCTCTGACTGCAGTCACTGTAGCCGACTCCGCCCCCACACTTGTTGTAATTATTCTGCTTCTGAGCATGGATCGTAATCCATTTAATTGTAGGGAACTGTATTCCCCTCTTTTAATTAAAACTATTCACGAGTCGATAGCTCACTATCATTTTACATATTTCGAAAGTCATTCACTCCCGCTATTATACTAATATGATGAACATTATTTAATATGAGGTTTTCTCAGATTATAACTGGACTGCACTCACATACATCCTCGCACACTTACAAAATTTCTCGAGGAGAACGATTTCAAGAAAATTGTTTTTAAATAATTATACATCAATTTCGAAGGGTGCAACTTAAACTAAATCTTTGTAGAATATTGTGCCTCTTTTCATACATCAGACGGCTGGCTTCAACAGGCCACTAAGTAAAATGACAGAACGTGCCGAGGGTTCAGATTATTTGTGAACATTTAATTAATGATTGTTGTAGCAAGCTGACATCAGTGAACGTGTAGACAAAGGAGTGGGGTTACTAATCTATGTAATAAAATTAACGCCATTGGCTCGAGCTTTTGTGAATCATTCGCCTGTTTTCTTTAGACACGCTGATTTATGTTGCTATTGAACCAGGATACTAGTATTAAATAATTCTGGATAAATAATTTAGAAAAATATATACCTAAGCAGGCATTCTCACGACACGAGAAGCTGGATGTCCCTGTAATGAGTTATGCTCGATTTTTTCGATATAACTTGAAAAGATCAAGTCTGACATAATTTTTCCTAAGGAATCCGATGGGGTTATAAAACACAATTGAGTAAACTAAGCCCTGGAAAAAGTATGTTTTCTAAGTAAAGTGAAGGTATAGCACTTTCAATTATTTAGGAACATTTATTAAATCCAAAGTGAAGTGTATAAAAACATAGCTCCGACATTAATAGCAACTTCACCGTATACTAAAAATAACACGTAAAAGCCAATCTCTGGAAACCTAGTAAATAGTTAGCTTTGCCATTCATTTTCCTAAAATCGTTATTAGATTCAGTGACCACTACCAGCAGCGTCTCTTTATACCATTGTATTATTTGCCAAATATGTCTCAGCTGGAATTAAAAAACTTAAATCCAACACGACCATAGGACCGGATCTTATTCCTACCTTTTTAATACGAGAATGAGAAACTTAATTATATAAACTTTTAAGTATAATTTTTAACATCATAATGAAAATTTCTACATTTCCAGATATCTGAAAAAGATATGTCCTGTTTTTGAAAAAGGTAATAAAAATGATACGATTAATTACAGGCCCATCACAATTTTGTGTAACTTTAGTAAGATTTTTGAATTTAACGTCCGTAATATTTTATTCTTTGAAACTAGAAATGTCATAATTTCCCAGCAACTTGGTTTAGGAAGGGTGCTCAACAGCTACAAACTTGGAGTGTAAAACTCAGTAGATAAATGAGACCCTTGATCATGGAAGCCAGGTAGATGTTATATAGTGTGTCTCTGGAGGTTATCGATGTTTTAATTCTATCAACAGCTTTAAGTCTCTAAAACCAGCAAGAAGTCCGACATCGCAACAAGTTTATTCAAATAAACGTTTTAAAAAAACTCTCCCCATTAGTAATGAATTCGTATTATTTTTACATGCATTTATAGGACGTGACACGACGTCTATGATTTACAACAAGGGCAAGCATAATTTTTTCAAGCTGTTTGAAAAACGCAAAGGTTTGCAAGAAGCTGCTGAAGTGTGTAGAAATTCAATCAATATTATAAATATTTTTTAATCCCGTATTCGATGTATTCTGGCAGTGTATGGTGCTCCACAAACAATAAACAATTTAAATCAACCTTGGACAATTATTTAATCTTATTGACTATTTTTTGATCGAATTATATATTTTTGAGGCATTATATATTCCATTTTGTATCAGTAGCTGCGGTTGGCTCTCGTCAGTGCAAGGAATATCAATTTTGATCCTATGCTTCTGGTATATATGCACGTGCAGTAGCTGATATGTATGTTAGTAGCCTTGTTCAGTAACCGAGCTTAGGTTCGTTGGATATTCTAACTGAAATAAGTGAAAAATTGATAAGTATATATAGGCTGTACATTTTATCAGGGCCCTCGAGAATATCTCACTTAATGTCGGTCGTACAAAAAAAGTTATTTTTACGAAAACTGTGCCGATTTATATAACCTACAAAATGGTTGACATTTGAAATCCATGGCCTACTTTAAGAGTTCTGGCGGAAAATATGGAAAATGCGAAATATGTCTAGGCCAAATATCTCTGTTATTTGAAGAGATACGAGAAAAATTCTAAGGCGAAATTTTTTTGCAAAACTGAGTGTTTCAACGAGGTTTTATCTAATTTTTTTCAAAACCGCTGTATTTTGAGATTTACTCTTCAGGCTGTTAAAAAAATTATTTTGAAACTGGCGGGAAATGGTGCCGTTAAATAGAGTATTTTCTTCCCTTTTCAACGATATATCACATGCCATATTTATTCATTGGTACTACGTTAGTAATTATAAAAACCTTTTTTTTTTAACCAATAATTTTTTTTAAACTAGCATTATACTTGCCGTGGAGAAGTATAATTAAACAAAACGATAAAATAATTCAATAGGTTATTCAAATCTTTGCTGTAATAAAACATTAACACAATTAAAAAGAATAAAGTAAATTCAGGTAACAAAAATAAAATAATAAGCAACAAAGCAACATGGAGCAATTATGGAAAGAGTATTCGCAGTTATGCCAATGTATAACAATTTACAAGCGGAGGACAAACCAAGGAGGACGACTTTCTGTAGGTGGCTGTTGGAAAAGAAGCGTGCCGATCCATTAATATGTAGTAAAATACTTTGGTCTGACGAGGAAAATTTTTTCCAATAATGGATTTTTTAATCACAATATTCATTACAAATGGACTTCTGAAAATACACACTGGCATAGACCGACTGAGTTTCAAAATCGTTTCTCAATAAATGTGTGGATAGGTATTTTAGGCACCAATTTAATAGGTCCTTATTTTTATGATGGCCACCTCAGTGGTCAAAGGTACCTAACCTTTTTGAGAAATGAATTTAATGAATTTTTGGATGACCTACCTTTAGAGAATCGACACAACTTTCAATATGTTCAACAAGATGGAGCTCCTCCCCACAATTCCCAGATTTGCCTAGATTATTTAGACGAAATTTTGCCTCAACATTGGATAGGTACCAATGGATTTATTCGATGGCCCCCTCGTTCTCCAGATATAACTCCAATGGATGGGTATATTAAAGATAAGGCGTTTTCGACGACACCGCAAAATGTAAAGGACCTAAAAACTCGAATTCAACAGGCATGTATTACAATTACCCCCGAAATGCTGAATAATGTTTTAAATGCAGTGCCTCGGCGCGCTAGATTGTGCATAAGAAGTCGCGGTGATCACTTTGATATTATATCTTAAAAATTATTTTGAGGATTAGATAAATATGAATGTTCTGTGTGCTATATTCTACTTATTATTAATTTGTTTTTGTTACCTGAATTTACTTTATTCTTATTAATTATGTTAATGTTTTATTATAGCAAAGATTTGAACAAATTATTGAATTATTTAATAGTTTTGTTTAATCATACTTCTCCACGGCAAGTATAATGCTTGTTAAAAAAAATTTATTGGTTTAAAAAAATGTTTTTCTAATTACTAACGTAGTACCAATGAATAAATATGGCATGTAATATATCGTTGAAAAGGGAGGAAAATACTCTATTTAATGGCGGCATTTCCCGCCCGTTTCAAAATAATTTTTTTAACAACCTGAAAAGTAAATCTCAAAATACAGCGGTTTTGAGAAAAAATTAGATAAAACCTCGTTGAAACACTCTGTTTTGCAAACAATTTTAGCCTTAGAGCTTTTCTCGTATCTCTTTAAATAACGGAGATATTTGGCCTAGACGTCTTCCGCATTTTCGATATTTTCCGCCATAACTCTTAAAGTAGGCGATGGATTTCAAATGTCTTTAAACCATTTTGTAGGTTATATAAATCGGCACAATTTTCGTAAAAATAACTTTTTTGTACGACCGATATTAAGTGAGATATTCTCAAGCGCCCTGATAAAATGGACAGCCTGTATAGCTGGCTACAATAAAAAAGGATGGGAGAGATTCTAAGCATTCCAAGAAAAACCTTGCGTTGAAGTAAATTTAAACTTTTCGGTGTTTTAATCAAGTGAATATGAACTGCAATCAATAATAATCATACATGACCATATTTTGCAGAGCAAAATGAAGCCGTTTTATGTCCTTAAATTTACGTAAACTCACTACTTTCGATATGAAAAATGGTAATAGCTCGATGTCATCAACTTATATAATTCAAGAAACATGTATGTATGTATGTTGATATTCAAAGATTCGCCTTAAAGTTCCTTGGAATGTGAAATGCAAGATTTAAAAGCGATCACATCATAAAAACCACCCTTGGACGTGACACATTCTTTTAGTTTGGATTGAATTTTTGCCGGATGAGCAAATATCCACTGTGGGAAATTTTACTCTTTTTACTTTCCAGTTGAGTGGTGAAACAAAGTTCGAAAATAAAAGATTATGGATCGGTACTCTGCGGTTCACGAATAAGGTAATAAAATGTTCCACAACAATTTTATAACATCCATGTTGCATTACACAGTTTAATGAATAAAATTTTAACTTTTAACCTAACGGCTGTTTAATTATCCTAAATATATTAAAGAGAAACTTGTATAAAGCCAGTTGATTGAAAACGGAAAATTATGTAAACGTATTAAGTTAGGTTAAGTTAGAATGTACCTAATTGTAAATATATGATTACAGGGTTGTTTTGTTTATGAAGATAATGTACTTACCTTTAGGACTATCGACAGTGAAATTTGAGACAGGAAATAACAACAAATGTTGACTTTTTACTACTACAAATGCTGTCAGAACCCACCAGAGTACAAAAAAATTCTCATACATGTACACAATGTACGATGTCTTTACCAGTTTTGAAATTATAGACACCATTGTTTAATATCTTTTGTTTTTTCTTTGTTATTAACTAACAAGCGACCTAAATTATTTTTATTTGATGATATTGTATTAGCGCCTAATTTATTTAATCTACTACATAGTTGCTAACCTTATTTACATAATTTATATTATGCCATTTTTTGTCTTCTATATTTGGTACGTAAAAATGTTTTTGTAATAGTTTTTTATCTATTTTTTATTAATTTGTTAATTAACTCATCATAACCATTACTTTTTGCTAGTGTTTTAAGATTTCTAACTTCTTTTTCGAAGTTAACCCTATTTAAATGCAGCGACAATAAACTGTGGACATAGCTATGAAACGGTGACATTTTTATCTTCCAAGATTGATTACAATTTGCAGGTGTAAGAGTGTCAGCAAAAGTTGGCTTTCTGTAAATATTGAGTTCTAGACTATGTTCTGTACGTGTCAGCGTAATTAATACTGCCCAAAAAACCGATAAGCATGCCTACGATGAAAAAAATAACGCGAAATAGTGATGGTTTTTCAAGTCTATGCGTAGTTGATAAGGGGTGGGAACCTTAAAAACTTTTGGGGTTTTTAAACTTTTTTATGGACTACAATTTGGTGCTTTCATATCACGAGTCGAGTAAGTACCAAAAAAATCACAAATAAAATTTCGAATCCCTGGTCATCGGATTATGTATTGCCAGGCAACTCTAGCGCTTTTGCTTTATTAATATAAGTACTATCTTTGTTAGAAATTTCGTCTGTCAGAAATGAGCATAATAAATTTACAGCGTTCCCTTGGACTATAAGAATAAACTAAATTCTTTTATTTCTCCAGGGAAACTAAATTTCAGTCCACTTTCTCTATACGTCTTTTATCTCGGTTACCATATATCTACCTAATTTTTGCTTCAAATTTGCCTAAGGAGATACTCTGAATTAAATGAGGTTTTTATTCAAACAATAAAATATTTATACGGTTATATGCCACAGTTCTAAGCTTTTTATAGAATGAGACGGCTGAATCTATTAAGAACAAAGAAAAGTCAGCTTTATTTTTTAAAGATGCGAGTGTTCCATATGAATTGTATTTAGCCTATGCAAAATTACAAACAATAAACAATTCGTCCATTCATTTCAGATCCTTTTCTAAATATAAAGCCCGAAGCTTTCTGCTATAATTATACCTATAACATCTACTGTCAAGTTTCAAGTTGAATTCACATTATTTCACGATATCATTTAGAATTCAATTATGATATTCACATTCTACCTTTGGCCGTGACATGGTACATAGTAATTCCATGTAAATTTCTCGGTCTCCAACACTATTTTATGGAAAAGACAGTTATGTCCCAGTTGAATACACAATACATTTTAAATTGAAAGCATATTATAATAACTTTAGCTTAAATTTCATTCGTCACAGATCCTATTGATGTTATTATTCAAGTTGTAGACAACAGAACTGTTCTTTAAGAACCAAGGCTTTACAAATGTATTTAGTAAATGAGCAATTAAATGACACGGGTAATTAAAACGATATCACTAATTGCATTTTTGTCAGTTGCAATTATAAATGAACCAGAGTATCAGTTGCAAGAGTTTATCGATTCAAGTGGAATTACTGAAATATAATGCAATAGTTGATTGATTCGGCTTTTATTTAGTGATAATCTAGATAATGTTTCACTTAACGAAACATTGAGTTTTCACAATTTTATTTACTTTTACATAACAATTGTTTCACCTAACATAGGTCTGATGGTCACGTGGTAACCCACATGAGTTATCAAATGACCATCATTTATTTTATACTATTCTATCATATTGATGTTATTTTCTCCAGCGAATGATCTTAAATTCTAGTTTTTCTAATGTGAAACGAGGAAGTTTTGTAAATGATGCCGACTTAACCGAGACGATAGCATTTTGTGGGAGATGAATGCTTGTAATTCCCTTGATAAAGGCAAAACGTTTATAGAGTATTCTAAATTAATTGTTTTGAAATATTTAAAACCAATTTTTGTTTACAAAATGTTTCACAGGAAACTAACAGCAAATACGGTTCAGTATTTTGGAAAATAATGTTGCGCCTATAATTTAAAATAAATAAAAATATACAAATTACAACATATCACAACCTTATTCGTATCGTGTGGTATTTCAGTTCGGGGATTCAAGGCAGCGTGAAAATGTTTTTCCAATACAAAGGATGCCGATAAAGGTTGTATACGACGTAAAGAATTGAGAATATAGGGAAGATTTTACACAAGCACCTCTTTACGTATATTAAACACGTATTTTAGATATTGAACAAAACAAATTAGAGCACAGTTCACAAGATAAAATGAATAGATCTACTAATGAGAGAGGAAATGGTTTACTTACAACTTAGTTTAAACATTGGATGAATAACCAAAATGTTAAATCATGAAATCAATATTTAAAATTTAAAATACTGAAATATATTTTCATTAAACAAATGACAAACCTTCCTCAATTTTGTATGTAGAAAGTAGTTAGCACAAAATCAGAAAATTGACGAAAATTTCGAAATATTTAAATTGTCTGGCTGATAGCCACCGTTGGTTATGACGCGAGGTGGCAATCGCGATTAATCAGACGAGTATCGCGCTGCCGGGTTCGAATTCCGCACCGGCACTGTCGGAGGAGATGGTTGTATGTCTGCGTTTTTTCAATGTGTAACCCCCTTCCGCACAAGCCTCTGGCTTCTAGAATTGGGAGTTAACACTATTAGAATTTTTATAAAATAATAAACTAAGAAACTCAGAAATAATTGTAACTTACACTAACAATTGGTAAACCTGTTTTAAAATCACAATTAGCCGTAAGTGAAAACAGTTTTTAGATTCCTTATATTTTAAGAAGTAGTACGGAGAGTAACGGTATTTTAATGAGGCCGTAAAGTTTTGTCGCGTTTTTTATCTGCATGGTAAAATTGCAAACGACTATACATTAGATTATTTATAATACCTTAACATGTTTCAGAAATATTTTATACCTAAATAGGTACACCTATTCTGCATTTTGTTACAACTAATACTATTACGACCTAAAGTTCACAAAATAATTTGAAGTCACATATCTTACAAATACTTGCAGTGGGATAGAAACAATAAAAGAAGAGATCTTTCTAAATAGTAGGCAGATTGAAGCTTTCGAGACGGACCATGGTGAGATCTGAGGAATAGGCAGATTGAGGCCCCGGAATCAAACCAGTTCAACCATCTCAAACCTTTCTTGACAGTTTTCCTTCCGACATATTTTTCTCTTATCCTTTCTCTTAACCATTTTTCTCTTGACCATGGTAAAATCTGGGAAGTATACAGATTTTAACCCTCTTTTTCTCTTGAAAATGGCTCCAAAACGGAAGCTGAAACGCCGAGACATCAACCCCAGAAACAAGTATTTCCCATACCAACGACCGCGGAAGCTTCTCGGAATCGTAACGGATATCATAAAAATTGCCAAACTGATGAGGCATTTGTCCTGATGGTCGGAAATATAGGAAAAATTACTCTATTGTTGTTACATTAGATAGATTTTTTTGCTGGAGACGTAAGCAAATATAAAAATACAAGGTGTTTCTCTACGATTGTAACTTTGGATTGAAATTTGAATAATAAAAATTAATTTTTATTTTTATAAGTATATTATGCTGCAATCGTAATAACATCATATGGATTTAAAATTGTTGCATTTTTAAAGAAAGAAAGAAATTCAACATCAATGCAATTTCTATTATTAACTGTTATATACTCCACCATTTAACCTAGAAACTAACTAGAAAATGGAATGAAATCAACATATAAAATAGTCTTTAGAACCTTGAAGCACTTTAGACAAATAAAACTCATTTTACCTTTCAGGGAGAAGATTTAATCTATTTTTAAGCAAAAATAACTTTCAGGACGTATTATGAGGTAATACTTACTTTTAGGTGAAACACATATGCTTGGAAAGTAGGGCAGTTAAATTCAGTTAATTATACCTAAATCCTGAACTAGTTCTGATCATGAGGTTAAAGTTTTAACTTAAATCTAACTACAAAGACAAGACAAAGCTCAGGTTCTACTTACGTTAAAAGTTGGTACGATTTCCCTGTTTTTTATGCAGACAATAGACAGCGACTAGAGTTAATAAGTTAGTCTAAAATTACGTAATATTTCCATATAAACTGCTGGCCACTCGAACTTACACATAGAGAATTTTAGGCAAAATTTAAAGTTCAATATTTTCAACAGGAATGCAAATTTTTGAACGCGGTTTGCAAATTTTAAGAGCTAGTTTTTTTCGGATTAAGCTGCATGACGTATATTTATCGTAGGGCCATAAGTTTATTATATACGGGGTGATCAATGAAGTCATGCGAAAAATCAAAAAGTTTGTATGAGTGAAATTTCCGCAAAAATTTTTTTTGGTCGTTGCAATATGGTTCGATACTAAGGTAACATCAATATCTCTAGACGGTTTTGTCAGTTTTTGGATTAAGGCCCTTAGGCCTTGTACACACTACTCAACATAAAATTTGGATACCGAAATTTTTAAAATGCTATAACTTGACATTGGATTGACAGTTCTTGATGATTTTTGCGGATTTGGAATCCTTATTTCACGTAGATTTTCTATGGTCTAAGCATTTTATTTGAGGGTTGAAATTTACACATTATGCCGGGTCGATAATAAACAAAAACGTAGGGTACGACGCGCTCTAAGGTTTGGCATTATTTAAGTTTTTGTAAAAATAAATTCTCACCTCAAGTTGTTTTTATTTAATGGTCCTCTCACTGTTCTGTCCGAAACTCACACCCCAGTTTGTTGTCTTAAAGAGTCATTCAGTTTTACAGAGTTCTTTGTCCACCCCCAAGCCCATAATTATGATCGGGTGTAATTTCTACGCGACGCGTCAATTTCAAAGTAGGCATTGGAAAAACAAATTTGTTGCTATGCAATTAAAAACTGTTTACATTATTTTAGAAATAATCTGACACATTTCAATGTTATAATTTTGTAAAGTTTAATTAATATGAGGCGTTTAACCACGGCAGAAAGTGAATATTGCATTCGACTTCTCAACGAAGGAATGTCAAAACAGCAAATTGCGCACATTTACAATGTCAGCCGAAAGACAATTTATAATTTGATCCGCCGCGTCGAAACTACTGGTGATCATATTTATGGGCATGGGGGTGGACATACAAAAAAAAAATAAACGAAAGAACCGAAAGAATTTTAATGAGAGAAACTATGCGGAATAGAACAAAGAACTCTAGAAAACTAAATGACTCCTTAAGACAACAAACTGGGGTGAGAGTTTCGGACAGAACAGTGAGAAGAACATTAAATAAAAACAACTTGAGGTGAGATTTTTTTTTAAAAAACATAACATAATGCCAAACATTTTAAATTATAGAGCCCGTCGCAGAGCAAAATGTGTGCGGTTATTACAACACCATAGAGCGAATAGGCGGGCATGGGCAAATCGGCATGCGAATTGGGGTAATGCAGAGTGGAGCCATTGTTTATTTACTGACGAAACAAGATTTAATTTGTTTCACTCCGATGGCCCAATTTTAGTTTGGAGAAGGCCAAATCAGCGATATTTGGAGGAAAATATGGACCCTCAAGAAGCATTTGGTGGCGGAGGTGTTACAGTGTGGGGAGGTATCATAAGAAATGGTAAAACCGAGCTATTCATTACCAACCAAACCATTAATGCTACTGTTTATCAGGAGGAAATTTTGGAACCTATTGTTGTTCCTTTTGCTCGACATTGCGGCCCAGAACTTCTATTGGTGGATGACAACGCTCGACCTCACAGAGCGCGAAGGATCACAAAGTTTTTGCAGGCACAAAACATCAATAGGATGGACTGGCCTGCAAAGTCTCCGGATGTTAATGTCATCGAACACGTTTGGTCTTATTTAAAACTTAAAGTAAGATCTCTTGATGTACCCCCTGAAACCTTAGAAACGCTCAGTGAGGCCATTCGTGAAGAATGGGAGAATATTCCGCAAGATTTTATAAATAATCTTGTGGATACTCTACCAAATCGATGTCGGGAAATAATATTACGAGCAGGAGGACCAACAAAATATTAGCTTCTCTTTTTTTTAATTAATGTACCTAATTTTAATTAGGTAATTTTAATTTAAGTTTAAATTAAATTCATTTTTAGATTTTTAGTTAAATTTTTTTTAATTATTAAAAATTACCAGAATTAGAATTATAAATTTTTTAAGAATTGACTTTTGGCCGTTGTCAAGCAATCTTGTACATTGTAGAATATAATGTAATAAACTTGTTCTTGTCGCTACGTTTTTGTTTATTATCGACCCGGCATAATGTGTAAATTTCAACCCTCAAATAAAATGCTTAGACCATAGAAAATCTACGTGAAATAAGGATTCCAAATCCGCAAAAATCATCAAGAACCGTCAATCCAATGTCAAGTTATAGCATTTTAAAAATTTCGGTATCCAAATTTTATGTTGAGTAGTGTGTACAAGGCCTAAGGGCCTTAATCCAAAAACTGACAAAACCGTCTAGAGATATTGATGTTACCTTAGTAACGAACCATATTGCAACGACCAAAAAAAATTTTTTGCGGAAATTTCACTCATACAAACTTTTTGATTTTTTGCATGACTTCATTGATCACCCCGTATATAATAAACTTATGGTCCTACGATAAATATACGTCATGCAGCTTGATCCGAAAAAAACTAGCTCTTAAAATTTGCTAGCCGCGTTCAAAAATTTGCATTCCTGTTGAAAATATTGAACTTTAAATTTTGCCTAAAATTCTCTATGTGTAAGTTCGAGTGGCCAGCAGTTTAGATAAAACTCAACATGCGCTTTAAATTTAAGGTTAGATTTTTAGAAACACGTGAATATTTCTTCATAACTACACCAAAGTCAATGTAACTTCAGGCATTTTTAAAGAAAATATTACTTAAATATTACTTAGTAAATTACTGGTAAGTCCATATGTATTCAAAGTTGAAAACAATAGCTTTAATTACGTTATATCGAGCGTCTCAGGTTATCGTGTGGAGTGGCCTAATATGGTGTCCTTAGAGATTCATCAGCAGAGTAAAAACAGAACTTAAAAATGAAACGTTTTACATTATTTTTGAAGGACCTAAAGTTTAGCTGTTTAATATGAGGTGGTAAATGGTTATACAGATATATGTTGGAGGAATTTTTTGCGCTTAGAATTAACCTGCAGCATGGTACTCTAAGAAGTCAAGCAGCACGTGCGTTGTACTTATGATAGTCCGACTGAATAGAGAGACTGGATACGCTTCTGTGAATCTCGATAAGAGTGTTGTAGATAAAAAGTTAAGGTAGGGGCATAATTCCCACTTTAATGAAAATGGGTTGACAATATTCCTTAAATTTAGAATTGGCAAAAACTTTTACAATTTCCTTTTGTTGTCGAAAGACTTTAGATGCGTGGTGGAAGTTACCCCATGAAATAACTGCGCAGGAAAGTCTAGAATGGAAAAGAAAGAAGTAAGTATTTTTTAATATGTCATATTCAAGAACGCCTTTTAGTGTCCTAAAAAGGAAGATTTTGCTGGAAAGCCTTTTATTCAGATGATTAATATGATTTATCTAAGGTTATGATCTAGATAAATACCTATAGGCGAGGATATATAGCAGTCAACCTTCAATTTTTTTTGCAGTAAGTCGGATTGAGATGGCGTTTTTGCATTCGACTCGTTAACTCGTTTAGAAACTTTGTGCCATATTTTGGTCTTGTCCTTTTTTGAAATTGCATTACTGCATCGAAAAGTGCATTATAATAAGTGCATCTTTTCAAGTGATGAAGAAAAAAATCATATTTTCCACAAAAGACACCAGAATCATACGAATTTCAGTATTCGGGAGTTTCTTGAGTCGCTGGATCTGACTATGATGTCCAAATGAGTCCCCTGTGTACCTGGAGGTAAGGACGGTACCAGGAATAAACACAGAAGACTATTAAACATATGTGATATTTGAAAAGTAAGTGATTTTTCTTGAGATTTTTGTTTATTTGTAAGTTTTTATGAGGGCATGAATTTTTAAAAGTGATAATATTTAAAGAAAAATAATAATTGCACCTCTATTTCTTCCTTGTGTGACGGTGATATTGCAATATCGTCAACTATGATATTAATGGCGTGTACGTAATTATTTTTAAATAGCTTCGAAAGTGTTTCTTTCAGTTTCTACGCCAGAGTATATAAATGGGTCTATTATACATGTTATTAAAATTTCAAGGTTAAGTTCTCGATTATGGGAAAGTAAAAAATCTGAAAATCGTATTCAACATGTAAACTTGGTAAGTGAAGATAAAGTAATGTTGTCATGTAATAAGGAGCGGCTTGAGAGGATCGTCTGAACATTTCAAGGAGTGTTGTATAACTACTTGTGGATAGGGGATGGTTTACCCTGTCGAAGCGAAACATGAACTTTAAGCATTTAATACTTAAAGTGACAGACATTTGTGGAAATATGAAATATTTAACTGTTAACAAATTGTTCTAGAATGGAAGTTTTTTTTATATTTTATCGCTTCCTAGGTTTGTAGCATCTTTTATTAGATCAACATGTTTAGAAGTTAATTTATCATTCAAAAAGTATGGCAATATTTGTAGTAAAATTGAATTTTTTTTACGCGCATTATTTACCACACCAATTCATCAAATTGTAACCCGTAATAAAAAGTATGGCAGATTCTAAGTTCGGGTTCAGTTCTCGTAGCAGCCAATTAAAATTAAAATTTAATCCGTGGTAGGAAAGTTCAAGATATACGTTTGAAAACATATTTGTATGTGTTCCAAACAGTGAACTTTAAGGTGCAAGTTATTAAACAAAAAAGATGACTGTATTTCTGAGCGTAGTTAGCGTTTCAATGTATTTGAGGTAATTAGTAATTTCAAAGTGTTTTTGTATATAATGGACGGAAATATATACCCAACGCTATTTGACATTTGCTTTAATTTAAACTTTGCAAGTTATTTTAAATTCTGAAACTGTTGCGTTCATAACAAACATCCTGTTTGTTTTATCATTATTTGCGATTGTTACTCCCATGTTTGTATAATGATTGTAGAGCTTCCTTTCCATATTATATTATTTAAATGCGGCTTGATTTTGAGTATGATATTGAAATTTATACAAATAACTGGTACAGTTCAAAGTTAGTTGCTAACGTAACTTGCTGCAACAACTTCCTTAATGTCCAATTTCAAAGATAGTTATGTATAAAACAGCAACTTTATTTTTAGATTTTCTATCAGCCACAGAAATATCGAGACAATATTGGGCCACTGTAGATATTATGAGAACTATTTCGGCGCTATTTAACTATATTATTTAGAGATATTAATTCGTTTGTGAAATTATAGAGCGGCTTATCACAAACAGGAAAAAGGGAAAAGTGTTTGAAGTATCATTTCCACAAACTACAATAGAAACATAACTCTCGACTAAATCAGGTTTGAATGGTCACATGAGCTTAGTTCATGAACGGATGGAAAAATAACAGTACTATCTTTTGTTACGTACAGATAAGTGCAGTAAATTCACTACGAATCAGCTATAAAAGTTGAATTTATATCTTTCGTTTAATGTTTCATGTATTAAATTTACTTTGTTAAATACATGTAGTATCTCTCATGTACTTAAATACTGTGCTTTGTTCATGGATGGTGAATAAAAAATAAAATGTTCACCCTAGTTGCTTAAACTTGTAACTAGGTTTTATGTTTTACATTTTAGTATGTTGTAAATCCGCTTAAACGGAATTTACTTGTACATTACTTGATTGTTTTGTTGTATACATAATCAACGCAAAGTAATAAAGTTAAAATAATTTAACTTGTACAAGAGATATGCGTTTTTATATATGTTTGGTAAAATTAGTATATATAATTCACACAGAAAGAAATTTTACTCTTATTATAATTTATCTATTTATTACCATAATAATATTTCTTACTGCTCTTTTGGGCTGTGTATACTTTTTATTTTTGAAATTAGCAGTAATACCTATATGACAGTTGGATATAGTGTCCCTTAACACGTGTAATAAATTGCGTTATTATAGGCTATTATTTAGTCGAGCTCCTTTGATTTGAAAACAGGTAAGTTTAATTTTGATAGCTAATTTTCAATATATCTCTTTGCATGATCGTGTACTCACTGAGTAATATCTTTGCTCATTTTAAAACCACCTCAAAGATCACCACGGCGGTGTCTAGCTAAGGGTTACAGCAAAAATGCTCATTGAGTAGACTGCCTTTTATCCCTCTGTACAAAAAATTATTATAAACAAACTTCTGCTTTTCCTTCAATTTCGGAAATACCAATTATAGCATAAGGTAATTATTCAAAATGTGCCAAATTTAGAAATGCCCAAGACTGTTTTATTTCACAAATTTAGGTGTTTCTTGATATTTATGTTGCTACTACTACATTTAACAGGTCAGGGCTTTCTTAAAAAAACATTTGAAATTGAAACATATAAATTGCTGTGTATTTGTAGGTTAGTTCTTTTGACGTTTGAAGATCAAAACCCAATGTTTGTAGAGGTCCTATGAAGTAGAGTCTGGCCACTCGGCCGCCACTCCACTCAAGTCGATATATAATGGCGGTGATGGTTTCAATGTGCGCATGTGCATCAGTGCATTTACAACGTATCGTGTGTTTACAACGTCTTCTATTGGCGCCACCATTATGTATCCACTTTTCATATGAACTAATCAGTGCCTCGACCTCGTATGACCAGATTCTACTTTATAGGGACTCCAAATGTTTGGTTGTTTGAACCCCTCTGTTGGCCATTTTAGTAATTACAATACCCGTCTTCTTATGTTGCCTATAGGTATGCTTGGCAAAAGCTCCAAACAAGTCGCCTTGTAGCCCTAACGCATAAGTAAAATTATTACTAGCAAAAAATTATTTTAAAAATAAAAAAAAAGCTTTTATTTAAATGCTCTAAAAAGTAGAAAATAAACTTTGAAGTAAATCAAACCCATCATTTTGTTATATAATTTTTTATGATATAAAAGCTTGCCGCGAGATTGTTCCGTGTAAAGAAAATTGCTCACGATACGCCTTTATCATAAAATATTATATACTTAATGTAACAAAATGATTTGCATCAAAGTTTATTTAAACTAAATTTTTGACTAGAAATTCATATTTCGCGATCCCGAAAACCCTCAGATATCGATTTTGATCGATTTGGACCTAAATGATAAAAGTCGTCAGCCATATTGGCGTCACCATTTTGAATATCTGGATTTTGACTAAAAATTCATAATTCGCGACCTAGAAAACTCCCAGATATCGATTTTGAGTTCAATCGAATCTTAAACGGTAAAGTCGTCCCCCATCTTAAAGTCGTCGTCCTGAACCAAATTTTTGCCTAGAAATTCGTAATCGGTGAACCCGAAAACCCCCAGATACTGATTTTGATCGATTTGAACCATGGCCGACTGATGGTAGAGAGGTAAGCGCACCTGCCTCTCACCCAAAAGTTTCGGGTTCCATCCCCGGTCCACTATACACTTATATTGGGTGTGTGTCCTTTGTCATAAATGTGTAGCCCTCTCCCACACAAGGCTCTGCTAGAGCCTTCCGGGATAAAGGGGGTCGTAATTACTGGTGGTGTTGGTGGTGTGGCTGTGTGGTGTGGTTATTTATTTATTAATGACAAAAGCCGTCCGCCATATTGGCGGCGCCACTTTGAATTTCTAAATTTTGACCAAGAATTCATAACTGGCGATCTCGAAAACAACCAGATATCGATTTTGAGTCGAATCGGATCATAAACGGTAAAGTGGTCCACCATCTAACCGATAGCCTCCTTGGTTAAGGCGCGAGGTGGCAATAGCGATTAATCACACGGGTATCGCGGCACTGGGTTCGAATCCTGCTCCGGCACTGGCATTGTCCGAGGAAATGGTTGTATGTCCGCATTTCTTCAATGTGTAAACCCCTTCCGCACAAGCCTCTGGCTTCTAGAATTGGAGGTTGTCTAATTTCGGGGATGGTTATTTATTTATTTATCTTGAAGCCGCCATCTTGTTTTTTTCTTATATGAAAATGTTAAAGTGTATTGTCACTGATTTATACACATGTGCAAAATTTTATAGCTCTCGCTTAATTAGAACTAATCGAAATTTTGATTATAAAATTTGACCTAAACAAAAGATGGTAAATTCGTCCTTGCTTATAACCTTGCTCAGTTTGGGGATTTTAAGGTATGTTGATGACATTCTTAACTGGTAGACTTAATTTGTGAATAGAATCTATAGGTACGTAAAGTCATAATGAAAATAATCCCTGCTGCTAGTAGTGACGTAAAGAGTAGAATTTTTTAGAATACATACTTCCCGGTAAAATTATAACAATTTTTAGAATTAGACTGATGGTCGAGAGGTAAGCACACTTACCTCTCACCCAAAAGTCCCGGGTTCGATCCCCGGCCGTGGCAGTAGAATATACTGTGAGAGGGATTTTTTCACTATACACGGATATTGGGTGTGTGTCCCTTGTCTCTAAATGTGTAGCCCCCTCCCACACAAGGCTCTTCTAGAGCCTTCCGGGATAAAGGGGGTCGTCATTACCTGTGGTGTATTTGTTTATTTATTTATTTTAATATCGGTAGAAAATAGTGGAATATTGAAAACTTTTGGGAGTAAAACTCCCAAAAGTGATAGGCGCATAGACAGTATGCTGCTTTGGTTTCCACAGCAGCTACCTTGCCGAAAACTTCAAAAGATTAGGGAATCTTGAGAGACACCGTTTTCAAATCTCCTCTTCTGTCTCTGAATAGCCATTATTTTTAGAAACATTAAACGGTCAGTTTCTGAATGTTATTCGATATTTATTTTCTAAAAAATTAATATTTATCTAGAGATTTTTTCACAAAAACTGCAAGTTGTTCCGTTGATCTTCCTGAAATCTATTGAGAAATTTATCCAGGAAGATATACTATAACGAGAACTCCCGGTAAGTAATACGAAACATTTATGATTACATATATAGCTACAGAAGGTATGGTCAGTGGACAAAGGGAGATGCATTTCTAGGATTCCATCTCTCTGCACATTAATTGGAGAGTTGACTTTATGGTCGTCCAACAAAGAGTAACCAAGTTGAGCCGGTGTAATCAGATACGTAATTAGTAAGGATAATTGGGACGTACAATCGTCAGCATTGAATTAACGCAGTATTCTGTTTGCAGTTATGACCAGGCATACAAAATATTGCTATCAGATGATATTAAATTTACTTAGTTGACTTTCTGCGCTAGTTAAATATGAAAGGATTAAATTTAAAGAATGGTATCAGGTCTGCATCGTGTATCCAAATGTTTCTTCATTCCGAACTATTTTTCATTTAATCAAACTTAAATTGTCTAAAAAAGAAATTATTATAAAATACGTAATTAATAAGGGCCAATGAATAAGGTCTTACGTGTCTGTGAAAATGCACAAACTGAATCGGTCATGTTGTGAAAGCAGAAAGAGAATAATTTTTTAAATCCTTTACAAGCATTTATTTTCTATGAGTACAATTATAAAACAAAGTATTTAAAGTGTATTTATTTTAGTTTATGTATTTCTAGATGTAAGACAACTTGTTACTCTTTGTTAAAACTATTTTTTTATTCCTCTACCGTCAAAATCTGTTTCATTACACAATTTTTACGAAACGGTGGAAAAATACCTACTGACGAGTTAAAAGTACCTCAATATTTATAACTTTCTGAACCCAGCGAATATGTAACGTTCCTCAAAACCTCATGATTTTTTTTGTGCTAGGATTCGGCTTCCAGGATTCAGGTTAGTACAATAATATCTAACTACATAACATCAGATTATTGGTAGTCGCAGAGAGGAGGGTAAATTTCACTTTGACAAGACACTTGCTTGCGAAAGACCTCGAGGAGCCTGTTCCATTTTTAATATGCTTTTATTTTACTTATTCCTCGCTTTCTAGTTTTCATTGACTTATGTTTGCATTATTCAGTTCATAGCTGAACATTTTGATGCTGAAGGACAAGTAGATGTCATTTATACAGATTTTTCTAAAGCCTTCGACAGACTGGACGACGGAACTTTGCTGAACAAATTATCCGAATTTGGACTAACTGAACACATCCCAAGCTTCTTTGAATCCTACTTAGTAAATAGACGAATGTGCAATACCGTGGATTTTGGTCAATAGGTATCTCAGCGACATTAAGTGTTCCCCAAGGTTCTGTGCTTGGGCTTTTGCTATTTAACATTTTTATAAATGATATCTACGTTGGCTTACACTACAAAACATTACTTTATGCTGATGACCTAAACATTTTTAACATCTATCATTAATGTAGAAGACTTTGCTGATTTGCAAAACGATCTTTTACAGCTATAGTCTTGGTGTAGCGTAAACAATTTACAGTTAAAATATTTAAAAATGTTGCTCTATGACATACTCTTGTTGACAAAATCCAATAAAATGTATCTATACAATTAATAATGAGGAACTGTAGTCATCTCAAGGAACTAGGATTTATATTCGACCCAAAGCTATCTTTTGTCAGCCTTATCAATCAAATGGCCGCTAATTTATTTAAAAGATTAGGCTACATTATCCGTAATTGTAAAAAAATTAATGAACATACATTAAAGCTTCTCTTTAATTCATCTGTGGGGTCAAGACTTAAATATGCTTCAATAGTATGGAGTCCTTGTTATGTAAATCATAAATATAGCATTGACAAACCTCAGAGACGCTTTCTTAAATACATTGTGACTTAGATAGATTCGACACGAGTGATCTTCAGCTACGCCGGGTGTATCAATCTCCTGCATTCCTTTTTAAGATTTTAAATGGTACTGTTGATTGCCCTCAAATTCTCAATTGCATTACATTTCATGTTCCTAATTTGCAGACTCGCTCGCTTCATCTCTATTCTATTTGCCTGCCCCAAGAACAAATTTGCTGTTATTTTCTCTCCTATTTTTAATACCGATATACCAAAATCCGAAATATTCTCAATTTTGCACAATAACTGTAGCTTTTAAAATGTTAGATTACAATTTTTAGGACCATACTAATCATATATTTTGATAATATCATTTAATTGTTTACTGTAGTTAAGTTATTTAGTTTTAATTATTATTTAGTTTTTTATGTATATAAAATTCCTGCTCCATAATTGTATTTCTGTCTGGGCAGTCGTAACCAAAATAAAATAAATAATTCTGAAATGGGACACGCTCTACAATGCTATTACTCAGTTTCAGGATCGCTTCTTGTCATTTTCGACATTATCATTACTTTGATTTTACAAGTGTTTATGTATAAGTCAAAGCTCTGACTGTCATGTAGCACACGATCGATCATCCGTTACAATTCGCTAAGACTCTGCTAAAATAACTACTCCATTCTAATGTATCCTTCATCTGTTGAGAATGAGTCTGTCAGTTATTTCACTAAGTTAATACTAGAATTAATTAAAATGTTTTTTTATTGCTTTGCTAAAGTTAGAATATCTCGGAATATGTGCATCATAGAAAAACTTTATTCTTTCAAATCGTTCGCTTTTTCATATACTTTTAAATCGTATAAAAACATTCTATAGTTGAGACCTCTTTGCATGTCAAAATTTAATTTGATTATAACCAATTTTTTGGAAGGCAAAAATGGACAAAAATTGAAAAGGATTCCGCATTAAACATAAAGTAAAATGGGTCCCAGTTGAACGTATGAAAATTTGGTATAATGTAGTTTATGACGTTCTGATCAAATGTCTTAAAGAAGCGAGATAGAATAATGGGCAGTTATCGAGTTGCAGGGGGTCAAACGTGAGAATTATTAGAATAATTATAAATATTCAAAAGAATAGTTACTTAATAGTTTATTGTTTCATTAGTTTTGTACATATTTCTCTGACATATGTTTCGACCTGGCGACGATTATCAAAGAGTCTTATGTTTTTAAGACACTTTGATAATGGTCAACGCTATGAAAATATTTAACACACATTTATGTATTTTAAGATCAGTGCTCCTTTGCTTTCCATCCGGTATTTATCAATAACAAATACGTTGGGTTAATATATTTTTCACTATAACCAAGTATTGTTCCCCATACAAATAAAGTTTTAAATAACCTTACTCTATAGTGGGTAGAAGAACTCTGTGGTATAGAATTTCAAACTTGTTAGGGGATTTTCGTATCTACTCTCTTATTTCTCTCCCACGTATATTTCAGGGTACGAGTAAGTCCAGATGGTAAACGAAATAGAGCAGCCTGAGAAATGAAAATAGTATTACAAATAAAATATATGAGTCCCCAATGAAAACAAAAGAAAGTTTGGTGGCGTAAGCGTTGTAAAATCGATAACAACAGAAAATACTTTAACTCTGCGGGAAACTAGGAGGATGACAGTGTAGCACACACTCAATTATGTAGCAGAGAACTCATAAGTAATGAACTTAATTGAATTTATATCTAATGGCGTCTTAAGTGTGAGTAGGTCGTATGGTTTCCTAACTTTTTATGACAATACTTTTATCAGATAAACACACAAAACATATGACGCAAAAGGGAAAGAAACTAATAATTAATGCATTAATTAGAAGATTATATCTTTTTCATGTATATTTTGTCTATAATTATTATGTATTATTTATGCCTCTGTTTGTGACTATAACCATGCATACCAGTATATCAGAAAAGTAAGAGAAGAGTAAAAGTGATATTATTTGTTGTGTCGAGAATGTACTTGACGAACTAGCGAAGCAAGAAAATATTAATATTATTTAATAGTTATATTATTGTTCACTCTATAAATGAATATTCTGAAGAAGGTGTTATGGAATGCTGCTGTATCGAAGTTATCCATAACAAAACCATTATTGTTGTAATTTATAGACCTCGTTCTGGAGATTTTGACATGATTTTTTGTTTTAACCTCTCTATTACTATTAATTCACCAACAAGAGTAACTTCAACTTCCAGCACTTGTTTGGACAATTTGCAACACATATTAATTAAACATAATATTTTTAGTCGCAAACTCCTCTATAAATCCTTATTTTACTATAAGGAACCTAACCAGATTGCAACCAACAGCTACTCTCCGGGCTATGTGCCCCGCCGAGCGCTGAATTACAAGTTACAAGCCTGGCGCGTTAAGTGTAATAATTGCATATTACCATCAATACGCTAATGCTTCGATTGCAACAAACACCAGCCGAAAGACTGATCCTACTTAAAGGAGCTCCCTTGCCAGTCGTCACACACCACTTGCAGACTGCAGTTTCGAGCTGTTGGCTCTCGTCAGTGCAAGGTAGGTATGCGACGACCGACATGAGAATCCTTTGACTATAGTACATCCCGGTATTTTTACAATAGCGACATGTAAAACAGCCAGCAGGCGCCATCCAGCGGTCCAGTGTCTGTTGCAATCGAAAAATAAATAGCCTGACTTGGCTTAGCATAGTTCAAATGTGCTTTTAGAGGGCGGAATATTAAACATAATATTTTTAGTCGCAAACTCCTCTATAAATCCTTATTTTACTATAAGGAACCTAACCAGTCTGCAACCAACAGCTACTCTCCGGGCTATGTGCCCCGCCGAGCGCTGAATTACAAGTTACAAGCGTTTTGATAGTAATATGCAATTATTACACTTGAGGCGCCAGGCTTGTAACTTGTAATTCAGCGCTTGGCGGGGCACATAGCCCGGAGAGTAGCTGTTGGTTGCAGTCTGGTTATGTTCCTTATAGTAAAATAAGGATTTTATAGAGGAGTTTGCGACTAAAAATATTATGTTTTAATATTCCGCCCTCTAAAAGTACATTTGAACTATGCTAAGCCCAGTCAGGCTATTTATTTTTCGATTGCAACACACACTGAACAGCTAGATGGCGCCTGCTGACTATTTTACATGTCGCTATTGTAACAATACCGGGATGTACCAAATAGCCAAAGGATCCTCTTGCCGGTCGTCACATGCCTACCTTGCGCTGACGAGAGCCAACAGCTCGAAACTGCAGTCTGCAAGTGGTGTGTGGCGGCTGGCAAGAGAGCTCCTTTAAGTAGGATCAGTCTTTCGGCTGGTGTTTGTTGCAATCGAAACATTGGTGTTTTGATGGTAATATGCAATTATTACACTTAACGCGCCAGGCTTGTAACTTGTAATTCAGCGCTCGGCGGGGCACATAGCCCGGAGAGTAGCTGATGGTTGCAGTCTGGTTATGTTCCTTATAGTAAAATAAGGATTTTATAGAGGAGTTTGCGACTAAAAATATTATGTTTTAACGTCTTATCATGTTATGCAACATAGTTTTTTTTCAATTTAGATGCTGCCATGCCATATATACTTATATTTTATCATACAAATGATAAACAAATATATTATAGATAGATATACGATAGAAGTTAGGCCTGTGTTACATAATTTTGGCATAATTGGTATAGAACATGTATCAAATATAAGAATATTGAGCTGAGTATAACGACAACGTTTCTTAAAAATTAACCTGGTCAGAAGTTGAAAAAGAAAATAAACATCTCCGAAAGCTTTACGAATATTATTTTACTGATCTAACATACTATTCAGTGCAGCTAATTTTAATAAAATTTAATGTTAATAACGATAATTATACTACGAAATTGATTAGTACTAAGTAATTGCCAATAGCCATGTTGGTTAAGGCGTGAGGTGGCAATCGCGATTAATCACACGGGTATCACGTCGCCGGGTTCGAATCCCGGCTCCGGCACCGTCGGGGGAAATGGTTGTATGTCCGTGTTTTTCAATGTATAACCCCCTTCTGCGCAAGTCTCTGGCTTCTAGAATTGGGGTCTGTCTAATTTCTGTGGTGTTTATTTATGTATTAATTAGGGTTTTATCGCTTATCTTAGGTGACTGGATAAATTACGTACAGACGGACCAACATTTATATTAAAATCAGAAGTTTAAACATAATAGACTCAAGTTGGTGGTGGTACATAAGAATAAACCACCCACATATGTTATCTCGGTAGCTGGATTACTGAAATGTGCTCACCTTTCTCGCAGTACTCCCCCTCATAGTCAGGATTGCGACATTCACATATTGGTCCACTATCGGTTGATATGCAGATTCCTCCATGTTGGCAGGGATCCCGAATCTCGCATGCATCGCTGCTATTGCCTCGTAAAATCTGCAACAAGACGAATCCTGAAATTGTTGATTCGTAAAGGTAAAACGTAGTTGTATGCTCCATAAAATGTTACTACTACATTAACACATATTTTGTATTGTACAGACACCCAGTTAGATTTATATCTTCCGCTTCCCAGAGTTAAAACACAAAATAAAGATACATATGGTTTAATGTGCACATTTTTAGTCGTTTTTAAATGAAAATCGAATTTAATTTCTGTACGAGTACGCTGTTGTATGGTTACATGACCATACAGCCTAATGACCTAATTTTATTATCTTTATTTAATATCTATTAAAAGGCACAATTAGTAGAGTAATATAGTTATACGAGTAATGTTTATAAATACGGTCGTCAACAATTAAACTTCGGTTTTACACGTCGGAAAGAAATTGAATATTAATAACTCATGATCAGTCTGAACTTCACTTTGATACGGTACTTTCCCGGCATTAGAGTAGCATTCATCGCAAAAGATTCTAAAAAAAAAGATGATAAAACTTACATCGCATTATGCTTACTTAATGACTAAAAAATACCAAGCTTTCTAAACTTTTTATCAATTTTCATATTAGAATACAATCCGCTTTAAATAAAAGGTAACAGCTCGTGTCACCGGATCCTCCGCCATTTATTAGAAAACAACTGACCTATTTGGTTGAGAAAAAATATTCAAATGGAGTGCCTTCAAGAAAAAAAGAATGTTCAAATTCTTTTTCGGAAATGCCCAAAAATTGCCATGTAATAAGTTGCGTTGTATATTTTAACTTGGTGTGTGTGTTATGAAGGTAATTTTAAATTAAAACTGGGAACCACCTTACCTAGAGTGCTACCTATGACATTTTCTGACGTACCGCCCTGGAAAATGCCCATCCCGTTATTACGATCCGACCTTTCTATCTATAAGAAAGAAGGCATTTTCAGCATACAGACCATGGTGTTGAAATGCTTGATCACAATTTATTTCTTATATGTACAGATTCATTAAGCTCTATACAATCCATTGGAGATATAGCTACAACTGATCCATTAGTTTTGGATATCCTTTCATTACTAGATTGGTTAACTAGAATGGATAAACAAATAGTATTTGTATGGTCACCAGGGCATATTGGTATCGCAGGCATTGAATTGGCAGATATAGCTGCCCGTAAAGCAACTGACAACGATATTGCTATCAGACACCTGGATTTACTAGCACAGCTTGGCAACAAAGTCGGTAATAATTGGCAAACAGAATGGGATGGAGCTGATACCAAGCTAAAAGCTATAAAAGGAAATATAAAGAAGTGGACAATGCCTTGTAAACTAACAAGACGGAAGCAAGTGGTACTAACTCGTCTGAGGATAGGCCACACACACCTCACCTCATTTCATTTGTTAAGAGGGGAAAGACCACCAAGATGTCCAACTTGTCACCATTGACTAACAGTTCATCATATTCTATTGAACTGTAACAATTTCCAACACATCAGGCAAATGTTAAATATGCCAAATTCTATAGACAAATGTCTTGTCAATAATTGTGAAGGAATTAAGAAAATAATGGAATACATGAGAAGAAGTAATATTAGGATATAAACCAGAAAATATTTAAACATACATCCTCAAATAAATTGGGATTATTTAATAGTCAGAGTGAATACATAAAACACATGAAAGTGAAGAGCTACATACAGCTAATGACCCTAGCAGTCGATGCTATAAAAACAAAAAAAAAGGGAAATTTGGTATATGTTTTCAGGTTTAAGTAATATATTTCTATTTTTATCAAACCGGGGACGATTAAATTAGGTTCTTTTAGTACCCAGGTAAACTTTTAATTTCAAACTGATTGCAAGAAGTTTAAACCACAAGAGTTAATTGTTTAAATTAGTTAACGTTCGAAATTAGCATTACAAATCGACTTCAAAAATAACAATTTGATTTAGAATGATAATTATTAATGCGGGGGCTATTAAATTCATTCTTTCTCCGAAATAATAGAAGTAATTTATTTGCAGTCAATCCCCGTCATATAAATTGTCAAGAGATTATTATTTATATCAACTGGCGCTACCGGTTATAAACATTTTGCTACGCTGTCGATTGATGACTGCCTCAGTCGTTATTGTGAACTATTATTTATTTGGGTTAATTGTTCTCTCATATTAGAATTAAATTCGTCTTTATATGAAATATTTAAGTTATTTTCAGTGATAAATAGTGGGTATTACAATTTTGTAGTACCTACGTGTTATACGTTTTGTAGTAGAATTGTTATGCTCGCGTAGCTCAGTGTGTATCATACTTGAATTTTAAAAGTGGAGTGCTCCAACCATGCGTATATAGTTTTTAAGTTTAAAAAAATCTGTTTTTAGACATACATAAATAACATGGTCACGCGAGTATTAAGCAAATCCAATTCGCGCTCGTGCTGAAATCGTTGTAGGGTCCTGTGTCTGAGCTTTATTGTTTTTGAGACTCCGGTTCAACTGGAAATTAAATTTTTACGATTTTATCAATTTTTACTCCACAAAGCTCAAACAACCGTAATAGGTTTTTCCTGATATTCATTTGTTTTCTGTCAAAGTGGAATAATTTAAAATCGATATAACGTATTCAATAGTCATTTTCTCGAAAACTGTCAATGATAGAGATATTATATGCATATGCTACATGTTTTGTGTTTAGAACTCGCGGGGCAATATAAATTTTGAATAATATATAGGGTAGTCCATTAAAAATAACAAAGTTCATACTGTTTCCGATTAAAGCAGAAATACAAATCAGATGTTAGCAATGAAAATGCGCACCTGACTCAACCAAACAGCTTCCCAAAATTTAAAAACGGTATATTTTTTCATAATGGCTAATAATATTGTAGGGGACCGGTATTTAAACGCATGGTAAACTAATAAACAAAACTATTACCGGTATGTTTACCATTTAACTCTACGTTAAACCCTGTCATGCGTTCACGAAAATGTATTATTACATGGAATTAGTTTTGATTTACTGGCATTTTGCAGATTTTATTGATTCACCATTTTATTCAATTCATCACGTATTACAAGAATGATGTTAAACAAACCCAATAAATGCTATGAAAGTGAACTTCACATTTTAAATCGTATTTCCAAAACTATTGTTGTACATTCTGTCAAACTATTACAATATAAATAAATTAGTAACTGTACAATTTAGTAAATAGAAATATTAATACAAAACTGGTATTTACCTAAAAATGTAAATATTGCACGTTAGATAGTGTATTTGAAGCAAGTCAACAACACTTATGTTTTTTTAGATCTTGCATGATGTTAAAATTTAATAATAAATAGTGTATCAAAACGATTGGTCGCTTTTAGATAAAAGTCCATGCAGTCTACATAATAATATGCATAAATATAATACAATTGAAATTATCAGTAGTTACATATAGAATAAAATTACACAGTATGAAATTGAAAAATTAGGTATGTAAGAAGTTAATCAACTTACACAACATATAACATTGAGATAGGGATCATAGCTTCCTGATTATCTGCTAAGTATCAGGTTCAAGAATGTCAAAGACTATACAAAATATACAAGGCAGAAATTATGTATACTGAACTTTTCCATGTTCGATAATTTTCAGTAGCTTTCCACAAATCTCGGTGGATAGTGCATCTATATTATTGCATGAGCGCATAGATGCTATGATAGTTATTCCATTCACAACAACTGCATCAGGCTAGATATGTATGTGGAATTATCGAAATTATTCCCAGAATTACTCAAACCTTACTCATCGATATTTCATGTTACGTGATTTCTGAGAAATTTCAGAAATTATTTCAATGCACTTGTTTTGTTGTACATTCATAGTGTCTGTTAAGAGCTTAGACGATTCAAACTATATAGGAATTGAATGTGTGTTTTTGATTTTAAATGAAACAGATTGACGGAAGAGACACCAATTTAATTAAATAGAGACATTCTGTGAAATCAAGGCACAAGATTTGGTTATTAAGTTGACTAAGATCCGGTTTATCAATACAGGGTTAACTCTTACCTATGGGATAAACAAGAAAATAGATACTTACTGTTTCGTTTGGCATTTATCCTATAGTTAAATATTAACTCTGTATTGATAAACTGGCCCTTAGTGGCATATTTTATTAAAAATTAACCACAGAACAGGAACATATTACTGGGAAATTATATCTAAACCTATGACTTTTAGGTCAAATAAACAGTTAAATGTTGTTTTTTTACCAAACAACGTGAGTTATAATAAAAATAATGTATTTTGCAGGCATTGTTTTGGAAATGTAAACTATCTTATTTTTCAAAGCTTTAGTAAAGAATCTTTATTTGCTGAATATGTTAAATAAACAGGCTTGATACTGTTTATAATATTATATCTATAAAAAATTAACTTCAAATCGAAAACTGCCGATACGTTTGTCCCAAATTGTATTAAGTTAGAACGATAATTTATCATAGCATTAAGGCTTATAATAATGCAAGATATCTTGTAAAATTTAAAAGATACGTGTGTTAAATTTCATGGAATTAGCCATAATGGAATATCTTACGTCTTTGGCCTCCGATTCACACACAAATTTATTAGTAATAGATGCACCGAACATTAAGCGCATTTCATCTTAACATAATTAATGCATCAGATAACAAAAAGTATATATTAGGGCTATTTATAGAATTCTCTTAAGCTTTTCATTATGTTGACAATCAGTTATTAAAAGCTAAATTATGTAGATATGAGGTAAGGGGTTTTCTTTTAAATATATTTTCATCATATCTAATGCATAGGAAACAAAGCTCCCCAGGTAAAACACAGATTTGCAATGATTTATGCTTATACCGGAAGTCGATACCAACTTGCTTATTTCAAATAGAACACCCTATATATTTTAGGGTTTTCGAAAAGGGCATAAAATTCTTGAGTCAAAAATATGTAGCATATCCTATACCTAAACCTAGCCGTTTCAGAGATATTTGACATTTTATAGAAAATTTGACAGGTGCAACGGTTTGCAAGAACCGTTATAATTTTCTTCGTGTAAAAGATTCTCATTTGCTTCTTGTCACATAAAAAGAACACAAGGAGAATTACGTTCTTCAACTGAAATAAATTCAATAATATCATACCAAGTGTTCCGTTTTTCGCGTTACATTTTGTCATCTTCAAACCGCGAAAACTTGTTTAGGTCAAATGGAACACCCTGTATTTTTTTACGTCAAGTTGTGTAAAATTGAATTTTCTTTTTTCTGATGTTAGCATTGTGGAGGTTAAAGTTACAACTTTTTGATATATTTGCGATTTTATTAGAAATTCATGAATTGTTGTAATCATTTCATCAAAATAGCGATGATTAGAAACAATCAGTCATTATCTTATGTCAAAAAATGCCAGCACGTTTAAATTACACCCACGAAGACTTTTTAAATTTGTTTGTTATTTATGGAGAATGTGATAAGGTAATATCAAGAATTTGCAGCACCTTTGCTACTCGATATCAACAATAGGCTTTCTTCTTTGCATTTTTGCCTTGAGAGAGCCATAATTTTTAAAATTTTCCAGTATGCGTTTTACAGTGTTTGGTGACGGTTTCCGTCTGGATATCGAGTAGCAAATGTGCTGCAAGTTCTTGATATTACTTTATCACATTCTCCATAAATAATAAACAAATTTAAAAAGTCTTCGTGGGTGTAATTTAATCGTGCTGGCATTTTTTGACATAAGATAATGACTGATTGTTTCTAATCATGGCTATTTTGATGAAATGATTACAACAATTCATGAATTTCTAATAAAATCGCAAATATTTCAAAAAGTTGTAACTTTAACCCCCACAATGCTAATATCAGAAAAAAGGAAATTCAATTTTACACAACTTGGCGTAAAAAAATACAGGGTGTTCCATTTGACCTAAACAAGTTTTCGCGGTTTGAATTTGACAAAATGTAACGCGAAAAACGGAACACTTGGTATGATTTTATTGAATTTACTTCAGTTCTTTGTATGTGACGAGAAGCAAATGAGGATCATTTACACGAAGAAAGTTATAACAGTTCTTGCAAACCGTTGCACCTGTCAAATTTTCTATAAAATGTCAAATATCTCTGAAACGGCTAGGTTTAGTATATTTACGACTCAGAATTTTATGCTCTTTTCGAAAACCCTAAAATATATAGGGTATTCCATTTGAAATTAGCAAGTTGGTATCGACTTCCGGTATAAGCGGAAGTGCCAGCTGCTTGTAATTATTTTAGTTGGATTGGCCACACCAACATTAGTAATTATCTAAATTTTCAAAATTTTCCGATACGTACTTTTCTCTATAACGATCGATTCAGTTCCCGGTGAGACACCCTGTATAAAAAGGGCGTTTGTTAAGATTCTACAGATATAATCATAATAATGTTTATTTGTTCAGCAGTATTACAATTTTTACAATTCAAGTACATGATTACTAATTTTTGTTCACAAATAAACAAAGACCACAAAGCCTAGGGCTGTCTGTGGTGTAGCATAATCATTTATCAATAAATTTAATAATAATGTATTACGCATAGCTGTAATGAACTTAAAAAATGATAGTTCAACATAAAATATATGACAGCTTAATTATTGTGATATAGCTAGATAGAGTAAGTATACCTCAGTACTGGGTTCAGCTAAAAAAAGATATGAAATAGACATAAAACATATGTCAATTGGATGGAATCTGCGATAGGTCCTTGATGAAACATATTCAATAGAATAATTATAAATATTCAAAAGAATAGTTACAATAAGCACTTGATTTATTGTTTCATTGGTTTTGTTCAGATTTCTGTGACATATGTTTCGGCTATGCAATAGATGTAAGGCATCTATAATTAAGCATATAGTAATTGTCTTAAATCTAGAATTTTAGCATCTTTGAAGAGATCATCAGAAGGGTAAATATTTGGTTTGTTGAGTATAATTTTTAAGAATATTTCCTGTTTTATCTCCAATTTCTTTATTTCCAATTTCTTTAAGTAACTATTTATTCAAGTAACAGCACTTCGCCACGCAATAATACCGTACTGTGTCGCCAGCAAAACTTATGACCGTTCCAGTGAATTTCGTTGTTAATAAGTTGTTCAGATACATCGTGAACAGAGGATCTTGTACGGTACCTTGCGAGACGTCATATTCAATACTGCCTATTTTCACAAATGTTTTCTGTCTGTCAAGTAGTAGTCCTATACAATGGCTGCGAAAACCGATATCGCCGAATATATAAACATAATATGGGGCGAGCGTAGATGCGTCTTTATGTACATATTTCGATATGCGATGTAAAGCAACGTTAGGCGCGATTAGTACTTGGATGGGTGACCGTTTCAAGGGAGACTGTGTCCTCGCCTCACATATCTTCCAGCGGCTTGTATATCAGTGTATGCGCGGAAGCTATGCAACGTTAGGCGAGAGTTGTGTAAGTGATATACCATCCTTCGGAGGGGATGTGAAGCTGTCGGTCCCTTGTCTATTAAATGTTAGGCAAGTAAAAAAATTCCTTCTTAAGGGAAGAGGTTCGGCAAAATTCCTGGTTGGGGTTAGCTCGTCTACAGGCGTCGGTGATAGGCCTCAGTAGCGGAAATAGACCAACGTTAAATAAATGTTAAAAAAATAATTATAATATTTTCAATACAACAATGTTAAAACATATAGTTCCTTCTTTTTTTATGCCACAGTATATATTGTGAATGCTTTTTGAGGTTTATCATTAGAATGCTTTCAATATTTGGTATAACATTAGTTTTAGACATTATAGTGCCTCCCCTTGAAGCTGTTGTTGACGAGTATTTGCTTTTTCTTCAAACACGAGTTTCTGCACTTCTTAGGATAACACTGTACATTTTTATATGTCAACCAAAAAATAACGAGATTTCCTTTTGTATTTTATATAATGATGAAAATTTAATTTACAGTTCCGAAATAATCAAATTATTTTGATTATTTTAAAATGAAATGAAATGAATTGTCCTGTGGCCTCGTTTTTATATAATTCCCTGCGACTTTTATATAATGATATTAACAGCAGTGGCATATTTGTGGAAATTCAGGTGCGCCCTGTGCCCATGCATTCATTGCTAAATTTTTCAGTTCAAAAGTTCACAGTGTAACAATTTGTCACGTGTATACTGAAATTTCCGAGCGGGTTTTTTACGTGCTAACAACTGTTGACCCTTGTCAGTTGACACAGAGATGAATTAAATTTGAACCACGCATTTTCTTTGTAGTGGGAATTTAAAATACAATACGAATTTATATTTATGATTGCTAGTTTTCATAATGGTCGATAAATAACGAAATCGATCGAGTCTTGATTCGTTAAATTAACGGTTGTTGTTGTTTGGTGGGAATTGATAGCTAATCAATTCAATTTTGTAAATTAAATATTATAACAGGTTTATCAGGACATTAATGCTCCGGGCAGCTAAGGCACACAACGCCATGGTAATTGCGGTATTGGGTGGGGTAGGTTCAGATCATCTAAAAAGAATCGTAGCACAGTCACTGTGAGATTGACTAAATCGCAACTTAAACAATTTCTCTACCTGGAAAGCTTTGGGAGAGTTTTTGTCTATCCCCTATATGTTTTTTAGGGTGCTGAAGATGAATTTCAAGTTTGCCATCTCGTAACTTTTCTGCTTAAAAAGTTATAAGCAAAAAACTTGAGAATAGCGAAATTTTCTCAGGTTTTGTCTTGTATTTGTTAGAGGGTTAACCTTTCTTGAAAAAATTATCACACCAAATTAAACGAAAGAGATTTTCCTACATTATTCATATAATTATTTGTTTTGTTCTAATATAAGTTTTGGCATACGAGTAAAATAAATTTTAGCGATATATTGAAATTCCGGTATTGGAGGACGAAAATGCTATCCGATCATCCATCCATTTCAATCACCAATTTGAAGCTCTTGAGTTACTTTTGTAGTTGCATTTAGTCGGGAAACAGTAGCTCAGTGTGCTAAAGCATCTAGCTAGCAAACTGAATATGCCTAGCGGAGTGGGTTCGAGATCTGTAAGACAAAACAGTTTTTCATTAAAAAAAAATTGTTCCAAGAGGGGTTCGGAGCCCACAATAAACTGTAGGGCCTCGTCTGTCTTTACCTAACCCAGCACAAGATCCCTGAGACCTCCCAGGGGGTTACTTCGGTAACATGAAAGGCGGTTAAGAAAACATTTTAAGAAAAAGATTTAAGACTATGTTGACATGTGCAGAATCCTTACTAGCAACTTTCATTCCTTTAACTTCAAGCGCAATGAAAAAGAGAAGCCATTGGCAATACGGGGTAGCGCTGTTAAGATAGGGGAAAAAAATCTCCCATTAACCCGACAACACTCCTTCCGAGATTCAGAAAACAATCTGATATAAAACTTGAGGAAGATTTGTCGCACGAACTCTCTGCCTACCCAATGTTTCTTTTTGAAGAATCCGGAATACGCAAAACCACCAAATCCTCTTTGTACAATGCATTTCCCACCGATAGTTGCCAAACATGTCCTCTTTTGGCACACCATGAGTGGATGTAACACTATTTCTGTATTGTAAAGCGAAGGTAAAACTAGATACCTTCAAATTTTGGAGAAGAAAACAAATTTACAACATTTAGTCGATATATTTAAAAACTCCTGCTACACTTGTATGGATTTAGCGGGAAAACAACAACGCCCATAAACAGCCTGTGATACAGGTGCTACATAAAATCTGCCTATTTCAGAGTTTCCACCAAGTACATCATGGTTATGAAACTATAAGAAAGCTGAAGAATGGCACTGGAGTAAAAACAAGAGAGGCAGCACGCCCATAACAACTGTCAAACCCCTCCCACCAGAAGTTGTTTTACGACTAATATCTTGCAAATGCAAAACTAAGTACAGTGGATAATGTGGATGTAAGAAAGCAGGTTTGTTTTGTTCGCTTCTCTGCCTGAACTGCGATGGCCATTGTGACAACGCCAATTCCTTCATCGCCCAAGAAGATTGAGACGCGGAGATTGATAACCAATACTCCAGGATACGTTGAGTCAAATAAAGCCACAATCTGAGTCATCAAGTGCTGAAGAAGATAAAACAGAGCCTCCTGCAGAAGAACATCGACCAGGGCCTCCAAAGCGATCAAAGCGACGTTAACTGGATAACAACTGCAGTCCCTTTCTTTCCTTGTTTCCACATACTTAGTAATTACATTTAACTTATTATTTAGGAAACTTATAATAGTTATAATTCTACATTAAGAGAAAACTAAAAATTGGTTTTCTCATCTACTTTGGAGTGTATGTGTTTTTATATCTTTCCTAGTCTCCTAATTTCATTTTATTTTGTTGGTGTTATAAAAGGTGTAAAACTTAGTAAGCAAATATTAACATAGTCTAAATGCAACTTCAAAAGTAACTCAAGAGTTTCAAATTGGTCATTGAAATGGGTTTATAGTAATCGGATCGCCCTTCGATGCCCGAATATCGGTAAAATTAACAACAAGACTATTCATTTTAGAAAGAAAGAATTATACGAAGAATATAGGAAAACCCCCCTAGTGGTAATATTTTCAGGAAAGTTAATCCTCTACCAAATACAAAGCAAAGACCACGAGAACCCAGATATTCTCATGGTTCTTCGCTTATAACTTTTTAAGTAGGAAAGTTACGAGGTAACAAGTTTGAAATTCATAAAACCCAAAAAACATACAGGAAGATGGAGAGGAAAGCTCCTCCAAAACTTTCCAGGTAGTGTCCTAAATTGACTGCAGTATAGCTGCTACAAAGAACTTCGGCTACAAAGAACTTCGCATCATATAGGCGCCAGCATATCTCTTTCTGGAAGCTTAACGTGACCACAAATAGTCCACCTGCATATACTGGCATTTACTGCTAGTCGCTTGAACAACTATGTCCTGTATAAATCGCCGAAACTTGAATAATCTTCATCACGTTCATCTTCCTAGACACATACTTGTAACCAAAGCAAAATAAACTTCAATTATATGTTCAATACCTTCCTGTTTTGTATTTCGTACAGATAACATTTGCTCACTTATTACTGCCTTTATGTAAGGGAATATGGAGTAAAATTGAACTTGACTCTGTTAAAAAAGTTTCTACAAATGGTTTTATATCTACTATAGTTTCAGTAAGAAAATTATATCCATTTCGACAATTGTCTCGATTTTATTGTTATATCTACAATGGAACTGAAAGGATGTAAGTAATTGAAATACAACAGAACATAATAACACAAATATGTAGGAAACAACCCCCAAATCCAAAGACGAGGCTAACAGGAATGGGATACACATTTGAAAAAGCACATATAACATCTATTACCCATTGACATTGCCAGTGGCGGACTGGAGATCGAACCAATAACACGACAGATAGTCTACTAAGCTTGTTTGCTACACAATATACTCTAAACGACTGTGCTGCTGTGAGAAAATTTGAGAGTACTTCAGTGAAGTACTTGAAAAAGCGAAAAGTGAGTTGATTGTTGACTAATGCTATTTAAAAAATCGATCTGTATAGGAGTCTTTCTTCGAAACATCATTAAACCTAGTGCACATCTGAATCTCGATTATGTGATAGTTCTAGAATTGAACGTTTCATTAAGAAGTTATTATATTATGTCGAGTCAGACAGAAAGAAACTAATAAATGTGATTTTATAGCTGTCATAAAAATAATTCAATGCATTTAAAATGTACATAATGATCACAGACAGACGTTTCAATTTTAGTTATATATGTATTGATTGTCCAATTATTCTGTAGAATTTCCGTTGTCAAACGGTGATTAAATATTCAGTTACATGAAAAACCATTTCATTTGGAACTGCGTTCAAATGATTTACGCATTTTTCATCATATTTCAGTTCGGATATTTGTTAAAATTATAGTAGCCAAAGGTAAACCAATTTGTCTGAATTATTCAGTCATTTAAACAGTCATTAGTTACCTAAGCGCGCAAGGGTAAAGGTCAAAAGTATCGCCGGCGAGTCATTGTAGGGTAATATGAAACGCGTATACATTTTTTAAACCTTCCCCAGACTATTTAAATCCTAAATAATACTGCACATATTTAAATCTTCCCAAGCGAGTGTTCCACGGAATTCGGGACTTAGGTAACGGTCAATTTAATGAGTTTGTTTACGAGATTTTACTTCATTTATATTAATTTTTGCTGTCAGATGGACGATAAAAGTATACAGGCTAGACAAAATCTGAAAGGATCACGTTACTTATTATTATAGTGTTTTTATCTGTGGATACTCGCGTTCAAAGAAAATTTACTACTATTAATCATATTTTTATTAGTGAGTTACATCGTCTGTTTTTTTAGAGTTCTGAGTTCTTCTAAAGATTGCCGATGTAAGTCATTAAACAGTTATTAGTATTTCCTCTTCGATTTTTCAGCTAGCGGAATGTATACATATTTCATATATACATACATATAAGTCGCAATGATGTTCCCATTGTATAAAAAAATTTAAGTCAGTAACTAATGCCCACTGGCTCAACGGGTTTAAAATTACAGCATTTTCCCGATCAATGGAAAACTGCTATAATTATACCTATATTAAAACCTAATAAACCTCCACAAAACACAAATAGTTACAGACCAATTGCCTTACTAAACACACTATCAAAAATTACAGAAAAGATAATACTTATAAGATTGCAACATTACATTAATAAAAATAAAACCTTGCAAAAAAACCAATTCGGATTCAGATCGGGGCACAGCACCACTTTAGCTATCGCTAAGGTGGTGCAAGATGCACTTATCGGGTTTACTAAAAAACAATGCACTGAGCTGCTGTTATTGGACGTAGAAAAAGCTTATGATACTGTTTGGCATAATGGCCTTATATTTAAATTACACGAAGTCTGCCAGCTTCACCAAACTTGACTGCTCTAATCAGAAATTTTCTGCTGGGTAGAAAAATAATAGTAAGAATTAACAACACGGTCTCAGGTACTAAGCGATTATCGGCAGGCGTTCCGCAAGGTGCGTTACATTCACCGATATTATATAACCTTTTCCTTTCCGATGTCCCTTCTCACCCAAATACCACCTCCCTGCTTTACGCAGATGATGTCGTGATCTGCGGGCGGTCATTTTATGCCGAAGCGGCTACCCAAAAGATCCGGCAGCACCTCGTGAAGCTAGACAAATACTATAACGACTGGAAGATTAACATAAACGCAGACAAGACAGAGGCCATAACACTACATAGAAAATTTACCAATACAACGACTTTCACTAAGATTAAAATACATAACGAGACAATACGAGAAAAGACAAGGGTCAAGTATCTAGGGGTGACCCTAGATACGCGACTCAGGTTCGGACCTCACGTGACTAACACACTACAAAAAGTTTATTCTGCAATGAACAAGCTTTACTGCCTTATTAACCGACGCAGTAAGCTCATCGTCGAAAATAAGCTTACATTGTTCAAGGTCATTTTTAGACCAATTATGACGTACGCCTGCGCATCTTGGAACAATATCTCGGATGCGCAGTGCATGCGCCTACAGATAATGCAGAATAAACTTTTAAGACTACTCACAAACTCACCCAGATATACTCCGATAGTTGAACTTCACAATAGAAATAAAATCCCTATGGTGAGATCTTACATAGAGGATATGTCACAAAAATTCTTTAAATATAAAATTCAGCTATCGGAGCTTATGCAAGACATCGCTGACAGACGTAGACACAACGACGAACGACACGCTCACAAATTATTACATCAGAGACTACCAATATACGACGAAATACCATAACAGTAACCTACGCACACATAACTACCACTTACGGACAACATAAACCTCCCTTCCTCATTCTACCCTTTCCCTTCTCACCCCCCCCCCCCCACTACCTTATATCACCAATTGTAGAATTCAAGTTCAGTTGAAAATGTAAATATTGTAAATAGATTGTACATACGTTTTAAAACAGAATACCTTTTATTTTTATTTTTCAAAATACGCATTTTTGAAACAGGTTTTTCCAATTGTTTCCTGTAAAATACCTCTCATAAACATAATGTCACTTAATAAACTTAATTATTTATTTCATTTCTTAAACTGCATTGCAGATAAATCACACAAAACTGGCTTAAACTGTACACCAGGAGAGCAACAATTATAAATTAGTTATTAATAAAACTTAACTTGTTCGATATTACTATCAACCAACGATAGGTTCCGTGGGAGCTTCACAAGTAGGTGTTTGACACACGGAATAATATACTTAGTGTCATTTCCACTAGGAAATATAATGATATAAATGAAATAAATGGAATATTTTAGTTAAGGTAGAATTATATATATATATAACAGGCAATAAAAGAATTTTAATTGGTAATTGGTACTAGGCTTGCAACCAAGGAGTCCCAGGTTCGAATCCTGGCTAGGGTATGAATATTTAGTGGAGTGTGTCATGTATTACTGACTTGGTAGCAGTGAACTAGACGAGGTTGTGTGAGAGACAACACGGCTAGTTGCTATACCACTCCTAAGTTCGAGTCTCAGTTGCGGCAGATAGGAATGTCATAGGGAATGGTTGTTGGATAATTATTGTCTATATTTATGTGTGTGTATGTGTGCTGATTGAGTGGTGGAATAGCTAATGCTAAACTCCACCAGGATGTTAATCTAAATAAGGCGTTAAAGTATAAATAAATAAAAAATAAAGTGACCAGTCATAAAAGTAGGTTGTTTATTTCAAAATTTAATATAATAATCTGCCCATCTACCAAAAATTTCATAAAATACTTTCGTTGAAACATTTCAATGTCTATTTTTCGAAGAGAAAAATAATATTAGGATTTACTTTTTGATAGCATTAAATTAATTCAGAATATGATACTCACATATTAATAATATTGAAGGTACTAGGCCCAAATTTTCTAAGTATCTTGCCATTAGAAGTTTGGTGCATATCCTGAAATAGGAACTTCTCAAGTTGGTCTGCTGCAGAGATTTTATGGTAATAGCTTATGTACTAGGCTAGGATTCATTCAGTAAATTATCTGCAATGAGATCCATTGTTTTCATGTAAAATACACGATAGACTTATTAATGGAGTCCTAAATTAATCGTTGATAGGTCTTAGAATATCATTTGTAATCATACCTATTTAGTTTTTGAAGTATATTCATTTAAGTTAAATACTAGTTTTTACTTATTGCTTTTGTACATAAACTTAATTTAATATATCCTGTAATTTGCTTATATTTGGTGCAACTATCATCAGGTACACACAATAGCGCATTGATGTGAGATGGAAATAATCAGGAATAATGTTCCGAAACGCAATTTCTGCTAACGATAATTTTAGTCAGATTAGCACGAATTCAGTACTTCACACTATTGCAGATTATATTGCTAAGTACAGCTTAAACCCAATAATATAAGATCAACAGTTTACTATAGCAATGAGTATAGTAACATATAGTGGCCACATTGATATACAGATTACCATTTATAAAAAATAGAAAGTTTAACGTTATTTCTATTGAAATAAATATAGCCCCGGCTGGCGGTATCTGCTTAAAATCACCAATTTTTGTGTGAATCGGGCAGTATGGTAGATTTTTTACTTAATTGCTCCTAAAAGTCATAAGAAATAATAATTTCACTATGCGCTAGTTTGAAAACGAGGGCGTAATTTTTTATTAAACAAAATGTAAAAAAAATCAGTTTTTTCTTCCTATTTTTTTATATATTTCAGTAACTATCGCCTTTAGAGAAAAGTTATAGAAGTGAAAAAATCTTGTAATTATATTTTCAATAAGATGCAATTGGTTGTGAATTCAAAAATTCAAGGTTCATATCATGGCTACCTAGACTTAATAAAATAAAATGGCTTGTAACTGCCATTTTAAAAATAAATACCATATTACGATACAAGAAAAAGAAAAGAAAAATTGAAAAGAAAATTTAAAGGCAAATCAGATAGGTAAGAAATATATAGAGTACCATTTAAAATAACAAAGTTTGCGTCACTTTCGCTTAAACCGGAAGTTGAAGAAAACTCTCCCAAAATTCAAAATTTTAACTAAACTAAACTAAAAGTTACGGAGTGTTGCATGTCTTTCGTGTTACCCGGTATATGGGCCGCACTGTATATAGAGTATTAGGTGTTCCCCATCCTGTCAATATACTTGAACTGTTAGATGATATATTTCTACAATAAAATAAAAATAAAACAAAACACTTCTTGACTAACATTTTATAAATAGGTCTTTAATTCTTTAATATTACTTGCAACTTAACATGTAATTAGGTATTGTACTACCTGATGCCAAATTTTCTTATAAAAAGTAAATTTCCATCATACGATTAAGCTCACTATTATTTTTGGTACTTACTTAACTGTCAAAATGATAAATATTAAAGCTTGCAGTAAGTTTCGAACTGTCAATAAAATATTCGTAATAATCACCTTTAAGAAATTGACATTAAAATATATTCAGACAACTTTTTTCGTCGTACAAAATAATAAATAATCTGCCACATTTAAATTTATTCTCATCGCATGCTTAAAACATGAGTTTTTAAATGTGTACGCAAGTAAAAAGAATCATAAAATTTCATAAAGAACCGCCGAGACTGTCCGCAAATACGTGTTTGGAATAGCAAATAAAAACCCCAAACGCCCTGTGCTATCTAAATGAAATTAAGTGTTCCTCCCAAAGAAATCTTATATCTGTTTTAAAGTTTACGTTCTGCTGATGGTGTTTAAAATTAGTGTGGATCTTAGCACTTTGTTTCGCAAGCATTCAGCGGAATGAACCGGGAAAGTATATTTTCAAAGACAGACCAACAACAGCAAACTTTCAAGTTAGTGTCAAAGTTGCTAATTAGATTACAAAATGCTGCAAATTCCTAATAGAATTGAGTCTCTAGAGTCACTGTATGCAAAGTTAGGAAGCTTAGAAGCATTTCATGTTAATTATATTCAGAGGCCGATTAGACGTTAAAACGAAAATTACTGAAACAGAAAATGCGTTAATCTATTTCATTATAACTCCCATTAAAATAAATATGTTATTAAATGAAACGAAGCAGTGAGCTTTACGTTATTATAAAGCAACTGACAGATAAAAAGCAGCTTCCCACTTAATAGCTGAAAAGCCAGGATATTAAGATGAAGGAAACGAATTTAAAAAGAGCTCAAAAAAGTAATAACAATTTTAGGACGTCTGGATTAAAATAAATGCTAATAGCATCCTTATTAACGAGGATTTTTAAACACAGCGTTTTAAATATTTTATGGGTAAATATTTACGGCTTGTTATTTATAAAAGGCCATTTTTATACTACTGCGCAATTTAGTGGGTGTACTCTGCATGTGCTGACCTCCTGAACGATGATTGGGCGTAACAAATTTAATATTTGCAAAAGAGTATAATTTGAAAAAATTACGTTTAATATTTTTTTATATTTACCAACTGAAATTAAATGACAGTTCTAATTACCAAGGTTATGTTGAGAACCAAAAATATATGAACACAAATTAAAATTAGTTCTACGTCATTCTCAAGGTGAAAATTAAAAGAGACGTTATTAATAATGATAATGACAATGACCTCAATCCATTGGATTGCCTACTGTAAGTATTTAGTGTATAATGATGACATACACACATAAACATACATACATACATAAATAAATACTCGAGAAGAATTATGGAAAAAAATTGGTGAACTATGGAAACTATTAGGGATAAAAGAGAATCGTTATTTAAAGTTAGTCTCTAAATAAACGTTTAAAAAATGTATTGAGGTTAATGGTGGCCATGTTGCACATTTATTGTAGTAGGTATTATGCATCTTAAAGTTGTACTTATTATTGTTCTAGTTCTTATTATTTGTGATACATTGTTTGCCATTTTGAAATAAATTATTTATGCCTACTTGTTAAAAGTGTATCATTATTTGTTTTGTTTTAATGTCTGAAATTTTGAAGTTGTTAAACGCCATACAAATAATTATTACCACATAAACGGTATTAGCTATAAAGAAAAAATATATTTACAACTAAAGAGAGTCGAATTTTGCCACCAAAATAATTTTTCAAAATGTATAATGAATTTGCATGCAACTTTTCATTTGCATTTTTCTCAAAATCTGTTGTACTTAAAGACTTGAAACAAGTATACCTTTTTTATTAAGTGATGACAGAGGAATTCAAAGTTTATGAGAAATCTGATAAAGGTGCGGGTGAAAAAGTCACGGAACTTTTAACACATTAAACATAGCGTACGTAGCGCTCTCTAGGAGCTAGACAAAAGTTGAAGGTGTGTTATGATTTTCCACGACAAATAACCTCCACTCACCAATTTTCATGATAAAATGTTGAAAAGTCATTAAATTACAAAGGAAAATAAAAAAATTTAATTATCTTTTCACCTATAAATATTTCATTAAGGCATTTCGGCTTCTGCTACCTGTTAAGTATTGTACCAATCGAAAATCGAACCCACTTCGTTAGGCAACTTAGTTTTCTAGCCAGACGCTTTAACACACTGAGCTACCGTCCCCCGTAAATCTGTTTTACAAAATGCGCACTATTTATAAACATTGCTTTTCAAATAACCCCCATAAAAAGAAATCACATGGCCTCGTGCCTGGAGACCTAGCAGGCCAACGGTTAATTGAATATCAACCTGTCCACTGCTCACCAAACTCATGGTTCAACCACTTCCCTACTTCAATTATTGTAGAATGACTGTCGATGAAACTAATTATCTCAGTTTGTAAAAAGTTTAAATATTGTTCATCATTTAAATTTAAAACAGTTGCTTCATTTAAATTGCCACTTCACTTCGTACGTTTTCTTTCAAATTATATTGGTCCTTAATTGCAATAATAAAATTTGGATTATGGTGTGTCCACCACCTGATTATCCCTATCTTTCAGCACTGGCACAATTTTTGGTTTATATGAATGAAAACGGTTCTTCTATAAAATTCGCTTCACAGAGGGTTGAGAAACTCATGTGTTTTCTGACAAAAATTTTGTCAAAACCGTTGGTGTTTCGATTTGTGTCAATAGAGCGTTGTTTACATTATTCACATTTGAAGTTACAGGCTTAGCGTAAGGAATTTTATATCTGTACCCTTAAATTTCTTTAATATCATTGCTACTGTAGTAAAATGTAAATATTTGCCTAGATGCCCTGCATTGAAAATACCAGCTGCTTCTCTAGTAGTACAGGACAAGTCTTATAACCCATTTTAGTAGGATTTCGTAAGTTGGGTAGTCACTCTATACTATTTTTAAAGTGAAGCTTTCAGTCCTTCCCAAATTTTTCGATATTTTTCAGCTTTCGATGAAAATTTAAATATGTTAATTCCTTTCTCTTTATTGACGCTACGGAGTAATTGCGTAAATGTTTATAATTGCTCCAGTTTTTATTATTTTGTACTTTTCATACTTTCTTAAAGCTTTGTCATGTTCTTTCAATAACAACTAAGTATTTGTCACCTACGGAGCATGGGGTTCATTATCGCGAGCAGTCTTTGTTGGAGCATGAATGGGAAATACATTTGTGGGTAATTATACGAGACATGTTCATAAGTATTAGGTACTAAACTTACTCTGGATTTATTATTAATGTATCATAAAAATATTTTTGGGTTGTTTCTTGAATTATTTTCTATTCCAATCAGTGAGTCATCAATATCTCCCTTATCTTTGTACGTTTAAAAGGAACTATAAGTCCCTCTCTAATTATAATATGCCAAGTTCTATGACGACTTTACCATCACAGTTTGTAATGAAACATGAAAATAAAATGAATATGAAACTCCACGAACTAAATTTGTCTTATTTGATATAATATAACTTTGATTATATACGGGACGGAAATAATTTTTGGGCTTAAATGATAATAAAATGTTTAATTTTGTTATAAATTACTATGTTTGAGGAACTAAAGCGAGAGAATTCAAATCACAGTGATAATTTTAATTTATGTAATATACCAATTACACGTAATAAGCAGAATTACAGTGTACTGCTTATTAAATATACTTTGGTTAAAATATTTTCAGATAAATTTTCTTATTTGACACATTTTGCCCATTAGGTAGATGATACCGCGCCTGTCTGAAACGCAATACATTGTTCTTAAACTTCTTAATTAACGGCACTAAAATTGTAGAAACTTACTGCAGGCACGTTTCATGCAAATTAAAAACACTTAGTAGCTTAGGAGCACTCGAGAAATTTAAATTTAATTGTCACAGCCCCTAAAAATTTTGATGTTTCTTCCCTATAGAATGAGCAACTCTTTACTTAATTATCTTTAGTTGTTTTTCAATTAAGGCTCACCAAACTAAGTTAAAAGATGAAGTAATGGCAAGTAGGGAGTAAATTGTGTGTCGTGTAAATGGCACATTTAATTTTGTATTAGAGAAAGAATTTGGAAAGCCAAAGATATATGGAACTGCATCAATATCGATGACTGTGTTATAATATATAAATAAATAATATATTTATTCCACAACAATTTCAATTTGTATTCTTAGGGAACTAAGATAGAGTCGGATTAAGATTATTTTTGATGTATTAAAAATCATTAAAATTTGAAATAGAACGTCGAGGAAAATGTAACAACTTAAATCCTCTCCTTTCTGTTTTGCAAAATTATAATATAGTTGTTTATGTACCTAGGGAGGAAAGTATAATTATTTCGCCTGTGGAACATTTACTCTAAGTTGCAGTAATGGGGTTATTGCATGGGGGGGAAAGTTTATAATGTCATATCAATTTTACGTTATTTGACTTCCACGGCCAGTGGAAGTATAGTAACGCAAAAAAATTATATTTTTTTTTTTTGTTGAAATAGGCTTAAAATGTCATGAAACGTCGAGATTTTAAATTTGAACAAACAAATTTTCTGTCTGTCGGTGGGTCTGTCGGCCTGTAACTTTTTTGTGCTCACGATTTCTCTGGAATCGTTTATGATATTGACTTGAAATTTGGTACACTTGCATATTCTAATGAGATCTGGAACTAAATTGCAATTTAGGGCATGTACGAAGAGTCAAGGTCTCAATTTTTTTTTGCATCAGCCCCCCTCCTCCCCCAGGCTCACTGTCACCCTCAATACCATCCCCCACACTATTATGAAAGGGAGTAAAAAAATAAAATGTGATTTAGTGTGTATAAAAGAGCGAAACGTCTCAGAAATTTTTTTTGCCGTTGGCTACCCCCATTGCCACCCCCACTACATTAATAAAGAGAGTAAAAAATTAAATTGGGGTTTAGTGTGTATACGAGAACCAAGGGAATCTAAAATTTATTTGGCATCAGCCATTCCTCTACCACCCCATTGCCACCCCACCCTATTATTAAGGGGAGTAAAAAATTAAATTGGGATTTAGTGTGTGTACGAGAACCAAGGACCTTTAAAATTTTGGAATTAGCTACCCCTTCTACTATCCCTATTTCCACCCCCACCCTATTGTTTAAGGGAATAAAAAATTAAATTGAGATTTAGTGGGTATACAAGAACCAAGGGCTTTTAATTTTTTTTTACTTTTGCCACCCTCTCTATCACCCCTACTCTATTATTAAAGGAGATAAAATATTATATTAGGATTTAGTGTGTATAAGACTTGGCTACAAAACCTGATGTGGAAATAGTGATTCCTCGGGCAGCGGTTTTTTGGTCTTCTATTAATGTTAGATCCTTATTTTAGACAATATTTTGATTTATCTATTTATCTGAATACCATGAAAATAATCCATTAAGTAGTTCTTAAGAAAGTTAGAAAGAGTTTACGCTGTTATTACGATTTTGTTTTCCCTTACGTTCTGTACTTTTTTCAATAAATACACTTTGTTTCACTAAATTTGAATTTGTCTTTAAAAAAATTATTGAAATGTTTAACGGCACTTTCCTCGAAAACGGTTGGAGTTATCAAGTTCTACCAAGTGTACCTTTTATACGTGGAAATGACGCCTGAATCAAATTTCCTGATCAAAAGTACCACAACGTTTCGTCAAAAAAATATGAAAAAAATTCATCATTAAATACAGATCCTGCGGGGCCCTCTATGATCTAACATGATGTAATACATACATTATTATTTCTTAGAACAAAAAAAGTTCCTCTAGTAATTTTGGCGAAGATCAGTCAAGAGGCTGTTGAGTTATTGCAAAAAAAAACGAAAAAATAACTTGAACTTTGACACCAGCTCTTTCCACAGCAATATTTTACTAAAGCATATTTGGTTATACCCCCATATTTTGGCCCAAAGAATCTATCCCTGAACTGTGGCCTATTATTAACGGTCCACCCTGTATAGTGATAATGCAAAAAAAATAATATATGTACAATAGACAACATCAGGTAATATGTTTATACCAATGCTGAAAAAAGAGCTAAAATCACAAAATTGTTCATTTACCTTCAACTACCCTAGCATTGACTAAAATTACCTCATTTAAAAAAATTTAATTTCATATGCAGTAACATTCTCCTTGTTATTATGTACAATATTCTCAAATATTTTGCTTATTTTACAGTGACCTACTTTTGTAACACTACTCCTCAATTAAAGCGTAATGTAATGTACCAGAAACATACAATGTCGAAATATATTTACTCAGTTGTGTAGAGAAAATCTTAAATTTTACAGCCGTTCTAAGATCGAATCTAATTCTCCAGGGATTTCGTTCTCAAATTCATTTTCTTTGCAACACTAAAAATATACTGAAATAGTTACTTTCAGCTATATATTATGTATGTACAAAACTACTACGTGCAAATGGAATTGGAGTTCGCGAATTTTATAATTTCATCTATCACGTGAATAAATAAATAAGTAGAATCTGTCAAATGAATAGCACAAAATTTCTATGTCCAATGCTGGGCGAGACGCGAAATGCCCAAGTCTCGATTATAACTATATTAATATCTACCTCAAAGCTTTTGAATCTATTTCCGACTCTATTATCTCATTAGGGCGAAGTATATCTTTAAATAGCGAATTAGGAATAACAGAAAATATATACAGGGTGTCCCAGAATGTCTTTTACAGTCAATATCTCCATTATTTGAAAACCAAACCAAATTTCGAGAGAAAAACATTTCTTAAATTTGCGAGAAAGGACTTTTCAAAGGCCTTGTGCAAAAGTTGTAAAATAATTTGGAAAAATTTCATAAATAGTTCAAACAAATTTTAAGGATGCTTAATGTTATGATTTGAGAGTAAGCAATCTCATTCTGCGATGTAATTGCATCAGGTATACCATGGTCTGAACGTTTACTCTAATTTGTTATATTAGAAATATTTCAATGGCCTTCGCCACAAAGAGATGAACTCAGATTTTGAATACTAACAGATACTCCAGTCGAATTCCTATGAAAATGAGGTTAAGCCGAATCCAGGAGGTTCAGAATGATGGTAGGAATGTGGGGTTTTTTAGGCTTCAATTTCTTGCGTGGCAATTTTTTTTATCAAAAACAGTATGAGTATCACGAACGTTAAGGGTTGTACCGATCTCAAAACACTGCCGTTACCACGTGCCGTTAAATGGCTCCTCCTGACTATTTTGCGTGTTGCTATCCCAACGATACCGAGATGTACCAAATAGTCAAAGAATCCTCGTGTCGTTACTCACATGCCTACCTTGCACTGATGAGAACCAACAGATCGAAACTGCGGTCTATAAGTGGTGTGGGACGACTGGCACGAGAGCTCCTTTAAGTAGAATCAGTCTTTGGGCTGGTGTTTGTTGCAACCAAAGCAAAAAGCAATAACGTTTTGCTGGTAATACACATTTATTACACTTAACGCACCAGGCTTGTAACTTGTAATTCAGTGCTCGGCGGGGCACATAGCCCGGAGAGTAGCTGTGGATTGCAGTCTGGTTACGTTCCTTATAGTAAAATAAGGATTTTATAGAGGAGTTTTGCTACTAAAAGAACATTTCAATCGTAACAATTATGTCAGAGCAGGTACAAAATTACTGCGCTGTGTTAAGCGGATTGAATTTATTTATACATTATTTAAATGTGTACATGCTGAAATTTGCCATAGGGAAGCGTAAACCAACAAAAGCAGTGCTATATGAAACTAGTCGATATATAGATGCACTAGTTTGAATAGTCTACTTAATAAATAAACAATTACTGAAAATCACAAGCAAAATAAACAGCCCGCTTTTGTAAATATATTGAGATTATTTCTGTGCTTGCATAAATTGGAAAAAATTAAACACTCTATTTCATTTTGTAATGAACTATATAACGTTAAAATGATCTCAAATTTAGTCGCTTATGTGTTTAATGCTTTACTAATTTTCAGTCAATATATGGACCTTCGTGAATACGAAGTATTGCAAATTATATTATACCAAAATGTAACAAAATGCTAAGGAAAGTACTACAAAAGAGAAATATAAAATTTTAAAATTTATGCAAAGTAGATACAAGAGTTAAAAAAATCTTTACAAACATTTACTGGATTAAGTCGGTTTGGAATTGGAAGATAAGTTGGGACTACTCAAGTGTAAGTGCATATTACATATCTTGAGCGTAGTATGTACGCGGCCGAAGGTAAGTAATTGACTGATTTCACCGTTATAAATATGATTATATTCAGAGACGGCACATCAATCACAATATTATTGTTCTACTGTCAGTGCCACTGTCATATTAAATAAAAATATATTTTATTACTTTATTATGCCTTACAATGTGAAGCAGAAAAAGGTCATATTATAACTCAATTTGAGCAAAGTTGGCCTCAATACATAGGCAAGAGTGGAGTTTAATTATAATTATTGATCGTTATTGGCAGCAAGTGGTCTTGTCCAACAAAAAATATATCAATTGTGCAACGATGGTCAACTGCGAGTATGAAAAGATTTACAAATATGAATTTAGGACTAGAAATGGAAAAGATTTAATTAATGCAATTCAGAATAAATTGAACAATTTGGATGAAAATTGCAATATGCAGAATTTAATTAGTTAATTGTAAAATGTTCTAGAAAAAAATTGTGGTTCCACCCAACATCAGTTATTTTAAATATTGGCTGTACTTTATATTTAAGTGATATTTCATTGTGTCCCATTGCATATGGCCTCCACAAATCTATTTTAATAACAGTTATTGAGAGAAATATTTCTAGGACCTCATGGAAATACGACGAAACTTAAAATTATATCATAAATAATTTAGCGAATATAGCTCTACGTATCATAAATCATTGCACAATATACTGCACTAAATCTTGAAAAAAATATATGAACTTCGGAAGAAACTCAATACATGCGAACAACAGTTCAATTCGATTCCTGCATTCCCTCTGTGGATCTGTTTATCAAATAACCCGTTTTTCCTACATACTACACATACTTCAAACCAAATCAAAACATACCGTATGTCTAATATAATGAAACAATTTGGACTAAAATTACTGAAAACTTGTATGAAATATATATGTATGTTAGATTTTAGATTGTTGAAATGACTTTTTAAAAATTGTATTCACTTGTTGGAGTCAAGCTTGACTCTTTGTACAATTAAAAACAATAACAAATTTAGAATGTATTCGGTAGAAAATGAGCCTAAGACTGAGGTTTATAGAGACTGTTGGACATATTTATAACATTTTGGAACAAAGGAAATAACAAGTGGTAATTCAGCATGATCAAGATTACTGGGAAAGAAATATTAAATTCAGACAGCGTGAGCGGTTTTTGAGAAGAGCTGTTACGCAATCTTGTAATATGATATATTCGAGAAGGTTAAGCCTGTCTCAGTAGTATTGTATATCATAGTATATTTCTAATATAACAGCTTCCCCCTTATAAAAAAGTTGGTGTTTTATGCAGCAACTTTTGAAATAAATGTAAAATGCAGTTTTTGAATTTCTTTCTGGACAGTTGATGGTTGCTTGTAGGGGTTCTGCATTAATAACTAACCATGTGTTTTCGTCTATCTTTTGGACGTTATAGCCTTGGCTGATGATGAATGATGTTTGGCAGCTTCCTGGCAGAGTTTTGATGTTCTTGAAGAGACGGGCTTCGCATATGGCATTATCATCAATGTGGTATGAAAATAAATTTGGACATAATTTAGTGTTGAAGTAGAGTGGTTTGCATTCTCTGAGGTCCGGGATGGTTAAGTGCATTAAAGAATGTCATCTCTCGCGATATATTTTTGAGAAGTAGACAAGATATAAGCCGGTTCTATTATCCAAAATAGGGATAGGATATAATTGATATACCGAATAGGTTTGAGGGTCTACCAGAGGTATGTGTAATATGAATATTAAATCTGAATTTGTTTGAAAAGCCTTTAGTTCTATAATATCTAAGTACTGTGCAACCTTTGATAATTTGATTGGAAATGGCAAATTGTTCCTTTGTAGGTTCTGTGAAATTTCCTTTAGAGAATTTACTAAGTCTTTTGGGTTTATGATTGATGTGTGAATTATTTTAAGCCTCACGAAAGTGATAGAATTTCTATGTCCTTAGTCATGTCTAAAATTGAAGTTTCGATTTCTTTAATGCCTTTATTGAAAGTTTCTTCGTCAACTTGCAATTTTTGAATAGTTGCGTTGAAATTTTTTGTTACTGAAGTTGACAGGTATTTGATTAAGTTTTCGAGATGGTGCTACTAATCTTCGTTTGTATCATTTCATGTTAAGGTAAATTTCATCAAATGTACTGATTGAGAAATTTGTGTCAATAAACTGAGGTGAGTTTTTACTTCGCCTAAAAAGACATTCATGTAATGATATATTCTATCAAGAGTGTTGTAAAGTGTCTGTAGGATTTTGTCAATTTTGTCGAAAGCTGTCTTAAAAGTGGATATGTTTTTATGCACCAGTAAAGTCCATTTCTTATGAGAAATCACAATGTCTGTGTCTCGGTGACAACCCTATGTTTTTCATTCCTCGTGGCCCGGTTGAATGCGATTTCGTGAGCTTAACTTCACTAAAAGTGTTGCCAGGGGTGTCACCAGGTATTCCTTCCACGTGGTTGCCTTTGATGCCGAAGACACCAAAGTCGGGATGGATGAATTTCTTACTTGCTAATTGCTGAATCTTGTTGCTTTGTTGCTTGTATTTCTTGATAAATTATTATTGTTTCGCCTCCTTGCGTTTGTGAGTGTAGATTCGTTTCTGAATAAAGGATTGGGATCCACCACCAAAGCTAAAGAGTTCTCCTTGTTCCAGAGGCTCTTTTCGTCCGGTTAGGCAACTTTTGCACATGGACTCCTTTCCTCGGATATGTTTGCTACTGGTTAGGCTCCCGAACTGTGCGTGTGTTTCAGATCCGTCACGACTGCGCCAATGTTAAATTTTAGATAGTTGAAATGACTTTTAAAAACTTTTATTCACTTGTTGGAGTCAAGCTTGACTCTTTGTACAATTAAAAACAATAAGAAAGTTAGAATGTATTTGGTCTAAAATGAGTATAAAACTGAGGTTTACAGTGACTGTGGGATATATTTATAGCATTTTAGAACAAAGGAAATAACAAGTGGCAATTCAGCATGATCAAGATTATTGGGAAAAAAATATGAAGCTCAGACAGCGTGAGCGGTTTTTGAGAACTTTTACGCAATCTTGTCATATGATATGTTTGTGAAAGTTAAGCCTGTCTCAGTAGTATTTTATATCATAGTATATTTCTAATACAACATGTATACCAGGATGTAGGGAGACTATTTTAATTTCAAATAAAATCTGCTGTACAAAACTGGAAACGTCAGCGACAAAATACTACAAACACATTATTACACGGTTAAAAACGTACTTTATTTACGAGTGAAAAAAAATTAAAAGGGAATAACCCACGATACCATATATAGGGCAAAAACAGAAAGGGTTTCCGTTTTGGTTTTAATTAAATTCTGTTGTAGTTTCTCTTTGATGTCTGCTACTCTTTATGCAAAAATACAATGGAATAAAAATGTTAAAGAAAATTTTCAGTTATTTATTTGATAATGTTAAATGAACGGCTCGTGGCACTTACTTTGGTAGGCGCAGAGTGAAATAATATAAAGGCAAAATCGGCTATCAAAAGTCATTGTTGGCTTGATATAAATAAGGGTTTCAAATTAGAAATTATTTTGACGAACCTCTTCTCTTTACAAGAGTAGGGATCTTTTACTTGCCTAACATTTAATAGACAAGGGACAGGCGGCTTTATATCCCCTTCGAAGGATGCTATCGAGGACTGTGTAGTGGATATGTCATTCTTCGGAGGGGATATATTACAGTTAAATAATAAATGAGGCTGGACCAATGTTCTTAAAATTAAAAAAAAATCTCATTTGAGAGAGGCTGTTGTATTTTTAAAATACAAGGTAGTAAAAACAACTGTTCACTAACGTCTATATTTATGATGTATGTCTAGACGGTTTTGACGCAAGCGATTTGAGCTCCTTTCCATCCCATCCTTGAGGTAGAGCTCTCGGTGCGTTTCTTTTAAAGTGGTTTCCCTCGTAGGCCTATTCCATTAAAATTCTGCCCAATTTTACTCATTAGAGGGTTCTTAATAGACGAACTGTTCTTCAAATTTGGAATTTAAACATTCTTGCCCATGGCAATTAGAGCACATTGTTGAGCAGTGCAATCCAACTTCAACAGAGCTGCATCGTTTTCCGCAACCCTTTCTGCAGCTGCAGGATATTAGCTGCTGAGTGGAAATAGGTGCTAGTATTTCGGTGGTATAACTGGGTGTTAAGATTTCGCCCACTTTCTTCCAACCCCATTCCGTTGGTTCCAAATTTTCTCGCCACCAAGATTGAATTTGATATAGTACAGGGTGGGGCAATAGAGCGTCAGACCTCGATATCTCGACTTCTACGATAGGTAGAAATTTTTTAAAAAATTGCGAGTAAACGCTAATGATTTTTATTTATTTTTCAATTTTTTCCATGAAGATGCATTTTCTAATTATATCTGGTGGATAGCCGAGTGGGTTAAAGCGAGTGGTGGCAATCGCGATTAATCACACGGACATCGCACCACCGGGTTCGACTCCTGGCTCCGGCACTGTCGGAAGAAATGGTTGTATGTCCGCATTTTTTAAATGTGTAATCCCCTTCCGCACAAGCCCTGGCTTCTGGAATTGGGGGTTGTCTAATTTCTGTGGTGTTTATTATTTATTCAGTGTTTTTGAATCTAATTTGCGTGTACCTACTATTATTTTAGATAAGTCGCGTGCAATGACGAGGACTTGTCATTCACTATTATTGTGGCCGCTCTAGCACACACCTGGTTGGAATGATTGATAATGTAGATAGCCCTCCCCGGAATAATTACTTTCAACCCTGATACACATTAGTAATGATGGACAGGGTTCATACCAACAAGGGCCAACGTGCACATAGGTATTACTAGTCACTTGACTGAGTAGGATAAGATTTAAATGAAATATATGAGGAAACTTGAACTGGCGAAGATCACCTTCTTGACGTCCCCTGACATTAACGCTGTGATGAAAATTTATACAATATAATGGATATTATTGAACATTAGGCAAAAGAGGTATATGCGTGCAAATATAGCAAACTACAGGAGTTTGTAATTCTATAGAACGTTGTGCAACAAAAGATAGAATGTAGAGGGCGGTCATATAAAACAATTATTGTGATTTACTTCTTGTGTTCTTATAATTACGGTAATTATTATACCAAAATATTGTCTGTTTACATCTTTACCATCATTTATCATTAGTGCTCAGTATTATGTGTTACTAGTTCTACCAATTTGCTTTAAATTGATCATTTTGTTCGTTTACAGCTGCGTTCTACTTTCTTCGAACAAATAGTTCCGTTTCTAAATTATAAACTAAGTTTAAATAAAAATGGCATCTGATACCGATTTAACAAAACACCCTTTTTTCACGTAAAAATGTCTAAAATTGTATGTCTTTGGTGAGAATTAAGAGAAAGTTAAACAAAAGGAAATTACAAGGTGAAATACCCTCCTACCTCTCAAGAGAGGACCCATGATTATAACAATCAAAAGTCAATTAAGTAAATCCTCTTATTCAGCATGTCAACATTTATCTATTTATCTTTCATCATTCTTCAAATAATAGAAAAAAAAACATCGCAGTCATTCTACGGGTTCGTAACCGTCAAGAACTGCGTTTTATGTAGATGTTTATAGGAACTTTTTAAATTACATTGATGGATACTAGATGCTATAGAAGTTTGTAACCTTATTCCAGAAACGTTTCGCATATGTATATTCGAATATTATTTGACAAGATCCATCTTAATGTCAATTTTGGTTTGAAATATCGGAGAGTTATGAAATTTAAATATGGTCAAGTATATGTGCCAGTGCTTAATAGTTACATCACGTACTACATCTTGAAATGGTGAATACTTTCAACGCCGTTACTGTTACGAGATTTTATCATCTGGAGTAGCAGAGAAATCGCAAATATTTCTTAAACTTTAATCTAAGCCACTTAACTTTTTGATATCATATTTATGATAATAATAATATAAACATTATAAAATAAATATAAAATATTTCAGCATAGTACATTACTTTTGCTTTGGTATTCTGACGCATTAATTTTTTTATGATTAAAAAAATACAAAATATTAACAATGAAATGAAAATGTTAAAGAAACCAAATTCAGCTCTTAATAAGATAACGCTTTCTACAACACTCCAATAGGATAGGAATATCATTCTGTGAATGGCCATCGCAGGATATACCTTTGAAAAATACCCTCGCGGATATAACAGTATTGCTGTGCCAAAATTGTATATTTTATAGAGAGGAATCATACTTCAGCCCCGTGTGACAGCTAAGAGGGTAAAATGGGTAAAATTTTATTTAGTGATGAAGCCACATTTATCATAAATGCGGTGGTTTGAAATAGCCGTCACTGGTTAGTTGAGAATCCAGAATTTGTCGTAAATGCAATGATGCAGTATTCACAAAATATTAACGTTTGGTAAGAAATACTAAATGAGAAAATAATTGGTAATTTCTTCTTTGAGGATAACATGAATGTGAATGTGTTTTTAAATTTTCTTGGGAACGAGTTTTGGGAAGCGTTAGTTGATTTATCACCACAGAATTTCCTTAATTTAAAGTTTAAGTCAGATGGAGGTTAAGTTCATATAAATATTTTTAAAATCGTTGGATAGGGCGAAACAGTCCTTTGATTGAGTGGCCGGAGAGATCCCCAGACTTGACGCCACTCGATTTTTTCCTTTGGTGTTTAATGAAACAAAGAGTTTAAAAATCAAGACTCTCAACTGTAAAAGAACTACGGACCAGGATAGTGCAAGCCTGGGCGAAAATTACTCCAGAACAAATACGAAAGGTTACTAAGAATGTGCTTGATTCAAATGTGCTTTTAGAGGGCGGAATATTAAACATAATATTTTTAGTCGCAAACTCCTCTATAAATCCTTATAGAGAAGTACTATAAGGAAAGTAACCAGACTGCAACCAAAGTTACAAATCTGGCACGTTAAGTGTAATAATTGCATATTACCATCAAAACGCTAATGCTTCGATTGCAACAAACACCAGCCGAAAGACTGATCCTACTTAAAGGAGCTCCCTTGCCAGTCGTCACACACCACTTGCAGACTGCAGTTTCGAGCTGTTGGCTCTCGTCAGTGCAAGGTAGGTATGCGACGACCGACATGAGAATCCTTTGACTATAGTACATCCCGGTATTTTTACAATAGCGACATGTAAAAGAGCCAGCAGGCGCCATCTAGCGGTCCAGTGTCTGTTGCAATCGAAAAATAAATAGCCTGACTTGGCTTAGCATAGTTCAAATGTGCTTTTAGAGGGCGGAATATTAAACATAATATTTTTAGTCGCAAACTCCTCTATAAATCCTTATTTTACTATAAGATTTGTAACTTTGGTTGCAGTCTGGTTACTTTCCTTATAGTCTGGTCGATAGCCGAGTGGGTTAAGGCGCGAGGTGGCAATCGCGATTAATCTCACACGGACATCGCACCACCGGGTTCGAATCCTGGCTCCGGTACTGGCACTGTCGGAGGAAATGGTTGTATGTCCGCGTTTTTTCAATGTGTAACCCCCTTCCGCACAAGCCCTGGCTTCTGGAATTGGGGGTTGTCTAATTTCTGTGGTGTTATTTATTTATTTATTTTATATTTATAGTAAAATAAGGATTTATAGAGGAGTTTGCGACTAAAAATATTATGTTTAATATTCCGCCCTCTAAAAGCACATTTGAACTATGCTAAGCCAAGTCAGGCTATTTATTTTTCGATTGCAACAGACACTGGACCGCTAGATGGCGCCTGCTGGCTGTTTTACATGTCGCTATTGTAAAAATACCGGGATGTACTATAGTCAAAGGATTCTCATGTCGGTCGCCGCATACCTACCTTGCACTGACGAGAGCCAACAGCTCGAAACTGCAGTCTGCAAGTGGTGTGTGACGACTAGCAAGGGAGCTCCTTTAAGTAGGATCAGTCTTTCGGCTGGTGTTTGTTGCAATCGAAGCATTAGCGTTTTGATGGTAATATGCAATTATTACACTTAACGCGCCAGATTTGTAACTTTGGTTGCAGTCTGGTTACTTTCCTTATAGTAAAATAAGGATTTATAGAGGAGTTTGCGACTAAAAATATTATGTTTAATGTGCTTGATTGGTAGAAGTGACGATAATCTTGTGGTTCTTGTAACGGAATTATCTTTTATTTTTTGTTTCAGTTTTGTTATAAGTTTCTATTTCTTTTTTGATTTGTTAAAACCAGGCATAAGATAATAATAATGCTATGTTACTAAAGTTTAATTTTATTTTAATTTTTTCTCTGAGAATAAATTTATGAAAATGATGTATTATAGTTAATTTTTAATAATGTTTACAAAACATTATTACTAAAACATATTCCGCAAAATTTAGTACAGGACTACCTTGGAGGGGTGGTGAGTCCAGTGCCGTGTATAAATTTTTGTTAAAAGGTCGCTAATATGAGTTATTAAAATTTTACTCTTAAAACTGATGTAATGATGTAATTTAAAAATAATAGTAAAAATCGATCACTAAATAAATATTTTGCAGAGTTATCCAAGACAAATTGGTCACACTGTATATATTTAAGTGAAATGAATATGGAGAAATTTAATTATTTCTGTATGAAGTAGGCTCTGATCGTTTTAGCAGTCGATCAGCTACTAGAAAATACTAATTATCTTGTCAGTTTTCTTTTCATTCAGTTCATTTTAGGCTATTTTTATCCATTAATCTTATTTCTTTTCTTATTTTTAAGCAAATTGTTGGGAAAATCCGGCCCTGAATTTTGAGAGGGCCATATTTCCTCAATAGTGCAACTTGGTATAAGGGTAAGTTAGTTACTATATATCCACCAACTTAGCATCTAACTAAGAGCATTTAATTTTGCTATCTTTAATTCAGAAATCTAAATACGCATCTCTAAGTCCAAGTAAAAGATATCTCGTTTCCATTTCGTACCGTAACTTGTTTGATTTAAACAACTATTGTTTAATTTTCCGTCAACAGGTACTAAAGCATAAATTTGTTCCAACAACCACAAGAGCTTTGTAAATTTTCTGGAAGCAAATTTAATTATATAATTAATTTATCACTCGCCATTCTTGCGGTCGGTTGCCTTTCTCTATACTTTTTACTTCTCCTTTTTAACTTCATTAGGAAACAAATTATAAGATTTGAGTGATTTACTAAGGCAACGATAAGGAAAGAAATATAATTTGCAATCTAAGTTTTAAGAGTTTTATTAGAAAGTTTTAAAAGTTACCAGAGGAGTTTTCTTATACCCCGTAATTTATAAAGTAATGTTTTTATGCTTAACAACTTTGTATAGATACAGAGCTTTAACAAATTACAAAGATTTGTTTTCATGCAAAAGGAAACGCTGAAGGAAATTACCTACAACATGAGCAATATCAATGTGAAATAAAAACAGTAGGATATCAAAGAGATGATGTAAAGCCAAGCATTAACTGTCATGTAAATAAAGTGTAAACTGAATGAAATTCTGAGGTTTCTTCTGAATAACTGGAATTTTTGAAAATGATTATTTTTATTTAAGTCCAACTAGTTTAAATTTATAAATTTAGGTAAAAACGTCTATAATTTTCAGAAATTATAACTTAATTATAACTGTATGAGATATAATCAATCTGCGGCCTCATAAATCTATTAACAGTGTCATCCCATATATCAATATTTCCATATTATAACATGTAGGGTAAACAGCGTATTAGAAGTTCTAATTGTTAGTTTATCTCCATAGTGTGTTATTCTAAGGGTGAAAGTTAAATTCTCTCATAGTAGGCTATGCCGGTTATTAAAGGAGAACATTTTTTTTGGTAATATATAATAACGTAATTTAAAAAAAAAGCGTTGAATAGCTCATGTCTCGGTATAATCGAAAATTACTCTTTTGGTTGGTCATCACAATATATTAAAACTATTTACATATTGCAGAAGGCTTAAAAGTATTTGAGAATTGATCACCAGCCTTTGTAGCAGGGTCCATTATTTCTCAAGCCAACCAACGCTTGTGGTCAACTTGAGGAGGAACCCCAGCGGAGGCTCACCTATACTGGCCACACTAAGCTAGACGGACGTTGTCCAACATGGATCCTCCTTTTGTTAAGAGAGCAGGGCAGTGACAGAGTACATGCTCAGCAGTATCGTCTAAGACCATGGATTTGGAGAGAGTTGCCTATGCTCTCAATGGCTGTTTTGTCAAACGCACTTTTGATATCAATAAACACCCTCAGTGTGGACATATTCATGTACAGTAGGTATCTATTCCATGGATCTACCTGGAATATACTTGTGTCTATTTGGAGGCAGTGGATGTGATACTAGCATCGCATCTCTAATTTCTCGATCACATATATTTTCAAATCTTTCAGCGGAGAGGAGGTAACGCTAATGGGTCGATAAAGACTAATCCGTACGTCCTGGTTTGGGTAGAAATATTACTGTAACTTCTCTCAACTTATCGGGATATACTTCAACATACGTCCAATAAATAGACACTAGGTGGCTGCGTATATGTTCGAAATCCCACCGAACTAGGGCTAGAAAGACACCGTCAATGTCTGGCGATTTCGCCACGCTATAATAATATTTCCATTTGACAAATTTGTACCTAATTTTACTATTTTTCTTGCCGTATTCTCCTTTATTTGTATGAAAATTTTGGTGCATGATAAAGGCCTATAGACCAAACTTGAGAAGATGTCTTATTGATTGAAATTGAATATTAAAAAAGAATTAACCAACAATATTTGATCCCTCTGAAATTTTACAACCCACACAGTTATTAAAATTAATATTTTGAATGACTACAATAACGACTTACTTCACCAAGTTATCTGCCGTTTCTAATTTAACTGAATATAGTGTATACGAACATGCACCAGTATTTTATATTTTGGCAGTATAAGTTATGCAACGAAATTGTCTGCATACTAATGAGAATTTAATTGAATTAAGTCATGTCGGATTTGCAATAATTATTCCCACGTTTTGGTACTAGAAAGTAGGTTAGTTAATATTGCACGGAAATTCGTGGTAGATTTTAGATTTATTTTAATAACCATAGAATTAAATTTAGTATTTTATTTCCAGTCGAATTATGAGAACATTAAACACGCTACAAGAGGCAACTGTGACAGATCACGCTAAAAATTAGCACTTATCATACAGTGAGCATGTACAGTTTGGAATAAATTCCTTAAAATCGTTATGACGTCATCGACAATTTTTTTAAATGGTAATTCCCACTTTTAGAAATGTCTTTTGGAAGAGTACATTTTTCTGTATACAGTATGTTAAATTCTGTGGCATATTGCATGACAATATTTTCTAGAAAAAATCGCTTAACACATGTCGTAACTTATAGTCGAACAATGTTAGAAAAACTTTTTACGACTTATACTTTTTATGTTTACGTTTTTTCTGATTTTCTTAGCAACGCGGACTTGGTTGTAACAAATGCTTTTCGCACTGTATTTAAAGTTCTGACAACGGAAAATTTAAGTGAGACAAAACCAATTGAAATTTTGATGATGATTGGCTATAGAGGCAGGCTGAGAACACAAACTCTGGTTTGTGAATTATTTGATGGTAAATACCCTGATCGACGTATTGCATAATCAACGTTAACAAAACATAAAAGAAGCTCCGAAATTGTGGTCATGTAACAGATAATTTTACTAGGGGTCGTCCTGCAATTTCAGAACATAAACAGTATGATGTTTTAATGAAAATGCAGGACAATTGTAACAAACCAAGTCGCGAAATCGCCGCAGAGCAAATATTTGAAAAATAATAAATGGCATCCATATAAAATGATTTTAGTCCAAGACCTTAATAAAGATGATTTTGACCGCAGAGTAAAATTTTGCGAAGTCATGATGATGATGATGCCACCTTCTGTAAATAGGTAAAATTGTAGATATTGGTCACATAAAAATCCACACTAAATGATTGAGTCACATACTCGGTTTCCATAGGTTGTTGACGTGTGGAGTGGAATTGTTGGGATTACAATTTGGGTCCAATTTTTTATTACAATATTACCGGAACAAGCCAAGCCATCTAGCGGAAACGATAAAAAAATAATATATATAGGTATATCTTTAAAAAACCAACAAAGGAGAAGTTGAAATATATTTATCAAAATTATATTAATCAATGCGGCCGCCAGGCCCATAATACAAAAAATTTGTTATTAGTGAGTAGCAATGGGAGTCACGCACACTTATACCAATGAGTACTGAAGTAGGGCAAAGGAAATCATGTAAAAATCTTCCACTTAAGATGGCGGAGCAGAAAAACTTACTATGAGCTGATAATAATTCGTATAAAACGAAAATTGCAGGACTCCGAAAACTCAGATTCTATCACAGAATGTACTCCTCACAAACTCCTCTACTTTGTAATATTACTCCCAAATGAATGGAACTTCATAACAACTACAAAAATAATTTAGCTCGAAACATGGCTATTCAACCTATTCAACACGACGAAACAGAAAAACTGAAAGTGAGTACGGATTTCAACAGTAGTACAAAAAAACATTATCAAAATAAAAATAAGTTAAAGAATTTAGAAAAAGAAGACAAAAATAAAATAATCACAAAATACAAGTAGCATACCAATGATATCGTCTTATACAATCAAATTATTTAATAAAAGCATACATCTTCAGGAACTACATTTCCCAGCGGCGGAATGACGCGGGGTCCTCGACCACCGTCACTGTCAGAATCAAATTCGGTAGCGGCAACCAATCTCTCGGCTTACGTTTACCATATTAGTTTCTAAATAATTTTTATCATGGGCGAATTTAAACCGTAACAAAAGATTAATTAAACGGCGAAAAATATTTGGAGCTGCTCCAACAAAACATTATTCGATAATGGTGCGTAATTATTTAAACAAAATTTTCCTACACAGATGAATTAGTAGACATGGATTAGTAAAATTGTCAGCTAGACCTCCGGACCTAACCCCATTGGATTATTCTTTATGGGGCTACGAGGCTTAAATCGGAAGTTTATTTTAATAGACCGCCAAACATTATTGAGGACCTAAGAGACATAATTAGTTACGAAATTGGAAGAATTAGACCCAAAACAATTACAAATGTTTTGCAAGAATTTCAGTTTGCCAAAAATCCGATACGCAAATGCCAAAGTAACAAAGAAATAGTTGGATATGGAAAACATATGATAGCAATAAAAATATAGGAGATAGGCTTGTCAAACGCGCTGTCATTTTTGACATTTTTATACCTCTGCAGCCACCTTGATTTGTTAATAAATTAATAATTTATTTCAACGTACTTACTTTTGTTCCAAATACCAGTAAATTAGCATAAATTATATGAATAATATTTTTATATTATATGATATTTGTTTTGATTAATTTCAATATTAAATGAAGAATTCATATTTTTTTACATTTTCACTTTAATACCACATTATATCCGATATGGTATTCACAGGTCCATTATGTTTACCGATTTAAATTGGGTCCATAATAAGGTAGTTTATAAAATAATAAACTTTTTTTTTATTACATATTATTTTTGTTAATCGCTTGCGAAGTATGACGGAAATTTGTAATACTGCACAAAATTTTGCAATTTTTTGTTAAATATGCTATTATAACAGTAAGTGGAAGAATAGTACTTGGTTAGACTACTGTAATAATGAACTATCTCATGTTAAAAAATAAGATGGCTGCACCAGTTATTTATTTTCTTCACATTGATGAATTTTTCAGTATAGTACATTTTAGTATCATATATATATATATACAGAGCAGAGTGTTATTATAAAATACGTGACTCGTGGAACATTAAGGTTTCTCTTATAAAATATTTTCTTAATCAATTCAAGTGACTGACTGCGCATCGTCACTCTTTTTATATCTCTCTCTCGTAACACCAGATCCTCCGCCATTTATTAGAAAACATCCAAAAGTAAAAAATTTTGTTTGATAATTTTTAACTCGATTTTTAATTATTTTTATTTTTGGAGGTGATAATTTCTTAATCACATTTATTACGTAATATTATTGTATATATTATGTTTCCTTTGAATAATTTTTTTATTGTGCAATTTTTTTAATTAATAATAATTTTGCCCCTAGCTACAGGAACGTAACAAATTGCATTTTTTATAACCGTTTCCTTTATTGCTTCTGCCTTACTTGCGGAATTTGTAGATCTAAAATTTCAAGTTCCTTTATGAACTTCAGGTCGAAATAATTGTTAATGAACCATCCGGTAGGTACCGTGCTTAGCTCTACCATCTGCAAGCACCTAGCGAAGTACAATTGAACCCTATCTACTGCAAAATAATTTATAATTATGAATTTGTCATAAGATGCAGTTCGGATTCCACTATAAACTGTACGTCTTTGTCTTCTTTATTAAATCAAATCCAGATCTCCTAATCCTAGGAATGTCTTTCAAACATAAGATTGAACTTGATAGCTTAAATATAATATATCGGCTCAGTGGCTCAACGCTTACGTATTACGTATTAGGCTTGCAACCAATCAGCCCCGGGTTCGAATCCAGGCTAGGGTATGGATGGTTAGTGGTGTTTTTCATATATTACCGAGTTGGTGGCAGTGGGCTAGAACAAGGTTGTGTGAGAGGCAATACGGTTAGTTGCTGTACCATTCTTGAGTTCGAGTCTCAGCTGCAGCAGACGGCAATGCTTTAGGGAATGGTCGTTGTATAATTGCATATATGTTTGGGTCCTGGTTGAGTGGTGGAATAGCTAATGCTAAACTCCGCCAGGACGTTAATCTAAATGAGGCGTTAAAAAACTATAATAATAATAATATAATAATATCCTTATTAATTCCTTTAGCCATAGTACAATATGGATGAGACATGTCAACAAGGTGCCATATTAACAGCGATGTTATAACATAAAAATTTTATAATAACAAGTAATGAGTATATGAGTATGAGTAGTATTCTAATAAACAAGTGTTTTTCTTATTTTGTTCTACAAACTAATATTCAAACGGTTTTTGTAAACATTCAGGAAAAAATATGAATTGGTCGAGTTCGTACGAGAAATATTACAAATAGTTTACTCCATAACATGTAAATATTAATATTTCAATATTCAAATATTCAGTAACTTCCAGATGTTACTGACGTATTAATTTATATGCCAATCGTTCATTTCTATTCAATTTATACGGAACACAATATCCAGCATCATTGAGCTGTAAATAGCAGGACTGAAAATGCCAAATTCTTCGCTGTAAAATATAGTCGACACGACTTATTTTTGGGGCTAAATAGGAATCGGATTTATACGGCACTAGGAAATATCTACATTAAAATCTGAGGTAAAGGTAAAAGTCTCTTGTATGGTAAAATCATAAATAGATACATATATTTAAAATAGCGTTGTCCACAATAATAATAGAAACAGGAGTACCTTATACTCAAAAAATAACAGCGCTACTACGAACATCTATTTCGAAGTTATTGCTCCTCATCAGCATAGCTCAGCTTAAGGAATGTTTTCACAAAACCACTAAAGATTGGAAAGTACTATGCAGAGTACCCAATATGTACACCGTTACTCATTATGCTTAAGCCGCCTTTCATTATCGATTGAAAGCTGTATGGCTGTAATTGAATATGTTAATGGAAGCACAGTGGCGAGCAGAAATTGAGGGGCACAAAAGGCAGTCACTTTTTACAATGTATTGTTGAATATTTTAATTATTTTCTACTTCTTATTTCAGAAATATGGCAAGCTCTATCTGTAACTGTCCTCGGGTTGTTGAGCATTGAAAATTAATAAATTATTTGGAAAATTACGAAACTTCATTGGTATATTAAAGAGATTCAGCTTCAGCTCTACAACCTTTTTGAAACTTCTATTTCTATCTCCAATAATAACGATAATGAATTCTGGCCTAAACATAATCAATAACTGTACCCCCGTACTTTGTGTGCATCAATATCATGTTTCTGTATACTGTTGCCATAATAATGGTGTTGCATGTACCCTCTTCAATAATAATGATTGTAGTAACTTTTCCTTAATAACGTGTTCCTCCCAAAACAGCTTCTTTTCTTATTAGAATGAATAGAATTTGATACTACCCTGTCGAGATATAGCAAAAACTAAATAAATGCTGACATGTAAATAATAACTTAAAAGGTGAAGAACATTAATCAAGCTACTGTATGGGCAAAGGAACTTCCTATAAAATATAACATTGCATAATTTTAAAAATAATATAATTTAATTTACTCAACCACACCACTTCAATTAGTTTGTCCAATCTATTTGCAAATATCAACAAAGAACGAAATAATTACTTGCCATTATTAATATCCAATTAACTCGGCCAATTCTCTGCTGCACAAGAAATATAAAAGCTGGTAATAATAGCAATAAAAAATCTATGCAAAAAGCAACTCATTATAACGTTCCGGTCTCCCCAATCTAACATAGCTCAACTCAATTCGAAATAGCACTGAGGTCTGAGGAATGCAAAAAGCTCACGTTCAATAAGCACGTTCTCTCCAAGGTCGTGTATCATATCGAATTCCAACAAACCAGAAACAGCCATTAGAATAAATTTTCAGTTATCTATAAAAATGGCTTGAAGCCGTTGACGAATGGAAAATGTTTCATTTATTTTTGCATCTGTAAAGTTTTAATGGGCACACTTTTTATCTTTGTGATTAAATGTAAAATATAAAATTATATCAAGTAGTAGTACATGTTAATGCAAGAAGTCCTACGACATAATAACGTTTGACAGTTTTAATATACCAATCAAATAGCTTGGATATTTAACTTTACTTACTAGCCAGTCCCTAGAATAAAAAAATAGTATATTGTTCAATGAGTGATTAATAGCTATCACACACAATATCGTACTTTTTACATGACAATGTTCTAATTTTTGTTTTAATCAACAAATTTTATTTACTATACTATAAAGCCAATGATTAATTGTAAATATCCATAACAAACTTGTGGGGTGAGATTACTATCAGGAGCATCTCCAGGTGGCGGATAGGAGGACGGCCAGGCTAGGCTTAGACTTCAATTACATTGAGAAGAAAAACCAAGGGCAGACACCTACTACACTAAGGGGCCTCTATCAATGTCTGATACAGACGACAAAGCTTGATGAAGTGTAAGGAAGAATGCTTCAGGAACGATAGATCTGAAAAGATCGCAGCGGTAAAGTCAACCAGTCAGCTCCTACACTTGTATCTATCTATCAATAAGAAAGAAAATTCAAAAGTACTTTATATAAGGCATTTAAATTATTTATATTAATAGCCACATTCTAGCGATCAGTTGAGAGCAAAGGCAATATATCTGTCAACTGCTTTTTCCAAAAGCTAAAATTCATTGATTGGGGTAGTTGAAGTTGATGAACAAGAAACTGAATTATTTTTTCTATCTATTTCTAATGCACATAATTTGTGAAATTATCCCTGACCCTGGGAAGATCTATCTACGTATTTTTGGATACCCTACTGGACTATCTCCTTCACTGTTGGCCAAAAATATATGCGGGGTTAGCCTAACATATATGTTTGCACGGCATCAGGACTAATAAAAAGATTTGTTAATATTTACTTAACATTGGTCCTTCGGGTCGGAAAATGACCTCCGTAGCATTTTATGAACCGGAAAATTAACCTACGAAATGACTTAAGCCAAAAAGCTTCACATTAAAAAGTCGATATGTACTATTTTGGAAAAATATACCGCTATTCAGAAACAATTAGAAGAAATCAATGAAGTGGGGCATTCATCAGATATAGAAGAGCGACACTTTGTTCTATAGAAGAGAGGCTAAATTAAAAAAGTACTAAATTAAATAATGCGAGAGAGAGATCCATCAGCATCAACTTAAATAAAGTTGCCTCAATTAAAAATATCAACATTTTCAGGAAGTATTAAGAATGACATAATTTTCGTGATATATTCATATTATTAATTCATAAAAGGGAGAAAATGAATCTTGTTGGAAAGCTTTATTATTTGAAACAAAATTGAACTGGTAATGCTAAGAAGAAAGAAACAAAAATAGATGTTTCTGAGAACGAAAGCCTAGCAGGTGTTCTAGAGATCAAAGGGGGGCAACATTAGGATTATTAGCATTATTGGAAAGAAAATTTCTTCCTTTGGGAAGCCAACATGTGCAAACCAAAGGACAAACTTGTGACATTGTTCTTTTTTTGCATCAAATTTAAAACAAGTATATACTTATTAAAAGGATTAAAAGATTGTTTCAACTACCTTGGAAAAAATCAATTCCATGCAAAAAACCTGGCAACAATCAGCATATTTTAATTTAAGCCAATTGAGATTTTATTAGATATCATTCAAACACAAACAATTGTTGCATTTCTTATCATGGACGTAAAAAAAATTGCCTGTAAATACTGTTATATTTCTAATAACATAAACTAGGCAGATTCACAATTTTTTTTTTAAATCGGGCACAGGTTGTAGAAATTATTACTGAATAGGGCAGAGGTAGATCTTCTACAAGTAACTTAACAAAAATCGTACCACAGGGATCGGTGTTGGGTCCGCTATTTTTCACATTATACACCAATGATGGCCTAGTGCACCAACTAGACATTAATACAGGTACAGTAATGTATGCTGGTATGGTACAAGCCTAATTTATTACAGCCAAACATGAAGATAACCTTGAACGATTAGTAAATAAAGAAATCAACACTGTCAACAAAGGTGTCAATTCAATGCTCTGCGATTGAACGAAAGCAAAACACAGTTGTTATATTTTAGAACCAGAAACTGTAAAAGTTCAAGTCTCTCTATAAGCATAGATAATAAACAATTAGCAAAGGCTGACAGTATTAAATGTTTAGGTATAACAATAGCTGAAAACTTAACTTGGACTACATATATTACTAATATTTGTAATAAAATAAGTAAGCTAGAATATATAATAAGGCACCTTTCATATAACTGTGATGTTGAAATATGTCGAATTTAATATTATTCCATGATATATTCACGCTTTAAATATTCGATTTTGGCTTGGGGATGCTCAGGGCAATTAAAACCATTATTATTAATTAGGCAAAAAAGTTGCATTAGAATTTTGTTTAAACTGAAAAGGAGTACCTACCTCATGTAAATAGTATTTTAGAGAACACAAAATACTAACTGTTCCATGTATATATATGTATCATGCGATAATGTATGTGAGAAAAAATCTAAATAAGTTTAAATTAAATGAAAGAGCAACACATTACTACATAAGAGACCCCCCAATAATAACAACCGCAAGAGCTAGGCTAGAATTGTTCAAAAGTGGTCCACTGTCTACTGCAGTGGGCTTGTACAATGCCCTGCCAATAAGGTTCAGAATGACTGAGCCACCAGCTTCTTTTAAAATAGCAACTTTTGCCTGCTTCTAGGATAAGGCTTACTATAGTATAGATGAATATTTTAATGAACACGAGTAACTGTGATGGTCAATGTTTTAAGTTTTTTAATTATAATTATGTGTGTATTCTAACAATATATTTTATTCTAAGAATGTATATTACTACTTAAGATTTTTTTATCATAATGTACTATTTTCTTACCTACTAATCTGTTGTAGTCCAGGGCATTTAGATCAAAATCGCCCGAATAGCGGAAATTTTTAGGCACAGCAGATATCGAGATGCGGTTTTCTGCATTGTGTTCAGGAAGGTCCCAGGAAACGACTGCACATAGTCTGGTTTAGACATTTTTTGAAAAATGCCTTCTGAGCCGGAAAATGCATTTTCCAATTGCATCATTACTTGCACCATTATAGGAACGACTGGAAACTCGGAAAAATCGCTCGGAAATCGTTCCTCGGGGGTTTTCGGGGCTGCCGAACTCAATTCTGGCACTGGAATTACCCGGGGGCGCTCGGGGGCGGCTCTGCGGGGGTATCCGAGGGCCATTCTGGGGGGGAAATTGCATAGTCCATGAAAATCGCTCCAAACTCATTACTCGGGGGTTTTCGGGGATGCTGAATTCAATTCTGGCATTGGAATTACCCGGGGGCGCTCAGAGGTCCCTCTGTGGGGTTGTCTGTGGGTCATTCTGGGGGGGAAATGGCATAGTCCATGGGAAGCGCTCCAAACTCGTTACTCAGGGATTTTCGGTGATGCCGAATTCAATTCTAGCATTAGATTTCCCCTGGGGCGCTCGGGGGTCCCTCTGTGGGGTTGTCTGGGGGTGATTGGGGGGGGGAAATGGCAGCGTCCATGAAAATCTCTCCAAAATCGATACTCGGGGGTTTTCGGGGATGCCGATTTCAATTCCGGCATTAGACTTCCCCGGGGGTGCTCGGGGGTGCTTGGGGGTGGCTCTGTGGGAAATGGTAAAGGAGAAAGTGAAAAATCACAAATTATGAAAGTAATACTTTATTCAAATAACAAATAGGAGTTTTTATTAATGTTGAATTATTCATTATAAACTTCAATTTTTAACTTAAATACTAAACATCTTGTTCAAACTCTTCTTCTTCTTCCCCTTCTTCATCTTCTCCCCCTTCTTCATCTTCTTCCTCGTCACTATTCTCGTCCCCATTGGAAGTGCCTTTTTGGTTTGAGCAATTGCCATCGCAATGCTTGCATGCAAGTGAGCACTCCAACCGACTTCGGCGGCACCCGCACCTCGTGCCACAGTCGGTTTGACAAGAACAAGAAATTTTGCTTAAAATTTCCTCGGGACCGGCTTCTTGGGTCATGGTGACAGGACTGAGCTCTCCATCCACCAATTCCCACCACCATTCCAACGAATCTAAGGTCTCGTCTTGACCTTGTGAACCATACCAAGCCTATACATGGAAATAGACACGCTTGATATGCTATCCCACAGAGGGACCCCCGAGCGCTCCCGGGAAAATCTAATGCTGGAAATGAATTCGGCATCCCCGAAAACCCCCGAGTAACGAGTTTGGAGCGATTTTCATGGACTATGTAATTTCCCCGCCAGAATGGTAACCCGGATACTCCCGCAGAGCCGCCCCCGAGCGCCTCCGGGTAATTCCAATGCCAGAACTGAATTCGGCATCCCGAAAACCCCCCGAGTAATGAGTTTGAAGCGATTTTCATGCACGCTGCCATTTCTCCCCCAATTCACCCCCCGTGCACCCCCACAGAGCCACCCCCGTGCACTCCCGGGTAATTCTAATGCCAGAATCGAGTTCGGCAGCCCCGAAACCCCCCGCGTAACGATTTCCGAGCGATTTTTCCGAGTTTCCAGTCGTTCCTATAATGGTGCAAGTAATGATGCAATTGGAAAATGCATTTTCCGGCCCAAAAGGCATTTTTCAAAAAATGACTAAACCAGACTATGTAAAGTCGTTTCCTGCGACCTTCCTGAACACAATGCAGAAAACCGCATCTCGATATCTGCTGTGCCTAAAAATTTCCGCTATTTTTTCTAACTTCCCTGGACTATTATATTAACGTGGCTATGACAATTTTCTTGTACAAAAGTCGAATAAGGTATTATTATTAACATATTAGGTAAAGTATAGATGCTATTCGGAGCCGAAATATTGTTAGGGTTATTAAAGAAACAGTAAATTAAGGTTGGGCGTCAATTACCTAGCTTCAAAATACCGACTCCTCTTCTTTGATATCTTCTTTGATTAGATTATGTCGGGAAGAGTAAACATATATGCGAAACGGCCTCGACTTGCTTGTGACAAAATCTTGGAAGAATGAAGGTATTCAGCATGAGAATTATTTTATGAGGGAGCTTGAATGAGATAAACATTTCAAAGCTATTACAACAAAGAATTTAACTTGACGATTCACAGTCAAATTTCCTTTCAAAGTTAGTACAAAATTTAAAGTGATTGATACACATTTACCTAGTAACCTTTTATGCATTTCCTACGAATAGGATTAACAACGAGTATTTAAGAGTCCAATATCTGACTTTTTACTTGTAGGTTACATGCGAATTACTTCACAAAGTACTATATGCCTCATCATATTTTAATCGGAAACCTAACAGCAAAGATTCGAGTGGTCGTTGAACTTCCTCAAGTACTAAGTATAAGTACTCATTGATTTTCTGATGGTTGTTACAATTGTCCAAGGAAATCTGTACTGTAAATTTTACTCAGATTCAGCATGTATGAACACGATTAATAGTAGATATAGAGATGATTCACCGGTAAATAAGGGTAAATAATCGAGACCTACATTATCAAAAATATTATGAAGGATTTCATTCAATGAATAAATTTGATCTTATGAACTCAACACTGTTAGATGTGGTCCGTACCTAGCCATTCACTATCTACCAATTAGCAGAAGATGAGGCAGAATAATATCTGTTAATAAGTATTGTAGTGAAATGAGATTTTTACGTGGACGACCTATTAAAAAGGAGTAACCTGTTTGATATGGCTGTAAAATTAAGAAATAAACTTATTTTCTTAACAAATTCGGGAGTATATACATTAAGAAAGTATTCTTCAAATAAGGTTAAATTATTATCAGTATTGCTAGATGCTACAAATGAGCCATATTGTGCCTGACACACTGTATCATATAATATCATATTATAGCGAACGTACGAAATGTCAATATCGTATATGCATCAACGTATCAGCTAATTCTGGCAAACTTATATCCTTCGACAATTACGATGATGGATGGGATTTGCCGCTAAAGTTAGCATTTCAAAACTTAGCAAGTTGCGACGTATAAAATAATAATACCGCACGGTATCGTCACAACACAATTTATCAAATATATAAGACGTGTGACGTTCTGGATGTATGTACTTTCTAAATTTTAAATACTTGTAGTATCTTACGGTTAAACACTTTAAGTTTTCAATAATTTAATTATAATTTTCTTATTTACTAATATTGTGATTAGTTTAGTATTAAAACAACAATTATCGTGAAATGTAATTATCTATTAATCAACAAGCTGAGGCCAAAGAAGAACAAGTATAATTGCGTAGTTTTACAAGTAAATCTCGATATAGGAGTAAGGTCACAAATATAGAATTAATTACCTAGAGTAAATAAAGCTACATTTCAATTAAAATCAACTTTGTTTAGTTTTCTCACTTCATTCTTTAACATAAGGAAAGGAAAAATTTAATAGAGTCCATTTAACTTAACGGCTAACCTCATATATTTCACTCTAAGGTTGGGTTTTTGATTTAGTTTTGGATTTTTATTTAAAAATTATTTATGTATTACTCAAGTTTAGCTTGGTCAGTGAAACAAATAATCTTTAACCTCTTTATCTCACCCCACGATTAGAATACTATTATAACAGTATTCTAACGGAAATGAAATTTTCCAAAGCCAACAAGTGACTGTGCCCAGATGACTTCGCAACTCATCAGATCATAACACGGCAAAACATTGGTGAGCCTTGAATACTAGATTAAAAAAGAATTCAAGAATCCTGTTATCTGCAACCTATACCCATGTGTGCCTAATAATTTCAAAGAGTTTATTCAGTTAGAAATGATGCCTTTTTATTATAAATATTTATCTAAAAGAATTAACAAAATTTCCGTTAGATTGTGACTGTATATTACAACAATTTGAAATAATATACTGTTTTACTTTGCTAAACAAATTTCTATGATACATAAAAAAGAATCTATAGAAAATTCGTATTACGAGATGCTAGGATAAAAATCTCTTGCAAATTTAGAAAGATATTAGAAATGTCTGCAGCTAAATCAGTAGTGAACAAAAAAAATATTATTACTAATATTAGATTAAGAATTATGTAACGTAATACCATATTATATATTTTTATATTTATGAGTTCAGCATAAAATTACCTTTCCAATGACCTTCAGATTTTTTGTTTTTGACATTCGAAAAAATATGAAAATATTGGCTGGAATAAGGTTTAACAAATAAATTCACTGTGTGTGTCTTACTATTAATTAAGAATATTTATTTTGCAATTACGTAGACAAGCGAGGTACTACAATGACATAACCACCAACTGGTTATAGTTATACAGGGTGTATTTTATTCTAGCGCTAATTCGGGACACTTCAAAGTGAATTTTCTCAATTTCTTCAAATGGATCACTCTGTATATTATTCTATTTTTGAATTGGCACGTTAATTCTCTTTTTGTGAATAATATCCTATACCTAAAATCGGTATTTCCAGAGATATCTTTATTTTTCATTAAAAACCGTTAAATTATAATACTTTTCATTTCCATGTAGTAGCCATGATTTTGACAAAAGTGAGAATAATTGAAAGTAGTATTAATTTTTTTTCTGGGTGCGCCTTGGTTCCCTCGGAAGTATTTTTTATAGTTTAATTAAATCACAAAATACGGTATTAGGTAATACAAAAATTTTAAAAATTCAAAGTTATTTTGAACCTAACTTAATGAAATAAATACTACCTAGTGTTTATAAGAACTGTTCAAAGTGTCCACTCAGTACGGTTATGCATTTCTGTAGACGACTTTCGAATGATCTACCGATATTTCTTAAAATATCTACAGTAATTTCCTGAAAAACTTCCCTTATTCTTTCTTTCATATGTTCTTTTGTATTTTTTTTTATACATTTATTTAACGTCGGCCTATTTCCGCTTCTGAGGCCTAACACCGACGCTTGTAGACGAGCTACCCCCAACCAGGAATTTTGCCGAACCTCTTACTTTAAGAAGAGTAGGGATCTTTTACTTGCCTAACATTTAATAGACAAGGGACCGACGGCTTTACATCCCCTCCGAAGGATGGTATGTATCTCCTATACAACCCTCGCCTAAGGTTGTATAGCTTCCGCGCATACACTGATATACAAGCCGCTGGAAGATGTGTGAGGCGAGAACGCGGTTTCTTTTGTAGTTATAGAAGCTTTGTACACTTGCTCCATAATATAGCGCTTCAAAAAGAAGTATATTTTGGTCAAATTAGGACTTCTGGCAGGCCAACTATGGGGTCCTCCTCTTCCTATACAACCGTTTGGAAAAATTTCCCTAATATCCCTGGGAACATCTTCCAGCAATTCTTCCAAGCTGGCATGCAAAAATTCCAAATAAATTTGACCATTCACACGTCCATCAAAAAAATGCGGTTCTATCACATAATCCTCAACAATTCCTCCCCAAACATTCACCGGCCGTTTGGCTATTCGTTCGTGAGACGTAAGGATTGGTTGATTCGTAATAATGAAAATTATGGTGATTAACATGTTCATTTTTATGAAACGTTCATCCCCATCAATCAGTGTCTAATGATTTTTTGGAGAGTTGTCGTCTCTCCGGACATCGCTTCTTATAAATTCGAGTTGATAGCAACAATTTTTATCACTCGCACCCACAACAGAAACCATATCGACCATCTCTTCTCTCGAAAAATTCATTATTGGAAAGTGCGAATTTTAAACTAATTTATAACTTAAAATAAATGTAACTTCTTTGTCACAATAGTTAATAATTAAACGTCAATAAAATATCTTTCAATAATTATTCTCACTTTATGTCAAAATCATGACTATTATTTAACGGTTTTTAATGAAAAAGTAAAAATATCTCTGGAAATACCGATTTTAAGTATAGGATATTATTAACAAAAATTATAGAGGATTAACATGCCAATTCAAAAATACAATAATATACAGAGTGTTCCACTTGAAAAAACTGAAAATGTTCACTTTGAAATGTCCTGAATTAGCGCTAGCATAGAGCACGTCCTGTATAATTATAATCAATATTTGGTGGTTGTGTCGCTGTAGTACATCCCTTTTCTACATAATTGCAAAATAAATCTCCTTAATTAATAATAATACACACACAGCGAATTAATTTGTTGAACCTTGTTCTGATCAAAATTTTCTTATTTTTTCGAATAACCTGGCAATGCCACGTCAAATACCAAAAATCTGGAGGTTGGAAAGGTAATTTTACGCTGAATTCATAAATATAAAAATATATAGGGCGTTCCATTAAAAAAATGACCTCGAAGATGCTCTGCTGTAGCGAGTCACCCTGTATATTTCAAATTATTTTTAAAATGTGCGCCTCTTGACACTATACCCCTTTATTGGACGTAGTATTGGGACACCCTGTAGTTTTATCAAATTTTATACGTTATATTGATTCATTGTTTACTCTGCATTGAACGGCTTGAAAAATAGAGTATTGACGAACATTACTATATGTTTTCGTAAATATCTTTGTTACGTACTTATATATGCTTAATGAAGAAATTTTTTTCTACTCTATTTTATTCTATGCTTGATGCACAACTTCGTAATTTGTGTCTGTGGGCATCCACCTACGCATATTCACGCTTTTATTCAGAATGCGTGGGCTTTTATTAGAATAAACGATAATCATTTTTCTGACCTAAATGTTCTCGTATTATAAGTGGCAAAAAGAATAACTTAATGATTAATCGATAACATAATTTAAAGGTTTAATTAAAATGAAAACGATAAAGGAATTTTGTTGCTTTTGACTTAATCCATAACGGGAGAATATATAAAACAAATATCTCCTTATTGTATCTTATCATTGTATGTTTGTGACTTAACTAGAAAGCGTATGATTTAGTTATTTAACAATTTTCTATTATACTGGGTGACAACGAGATTAGTTCCGTTCTAATTTCTAGGTTGTTTTTAGGAATACAATTTTGAAATTTTGGCTTATCATTTTTGTCTAAAAAAACACATTTTGCAATTATTAAGTGAAAAATATCACTTCCGGTCTAACCGGAAGTAGCAACAACTATTGATTTTTAAATAGCAACCTGTATATATTTTGCATATTATTATTTAGATTCCACATAATATTCTCGATGTATCACATGTAAGTAATTGTCTTCAAAATATCGTCATATATTAAAAAAAGTGAAAAGCGAAGTTGGAAACTGCAAGAATGTGATCGAAAAATTCACCCAGTAGGCCTTAAATCTGATGTTTCGCCTTCATTTTTATTGTTGCATTTCAATAAAAGTTTATTTCATGCAAAAACTACTAACATAAAAAGCAAATGAATTTTAGTCCATTTTTTAAAAAATGGTAACCATATTTTTTTACTTATACCAACAAAGTCAAAAACATTAGCTTTTCATTTGATGCATAATACGTCTAGTTTAGGTGTTAATTTACTTTGAAATTAATGAATTTCTCTAGATGATGCTACATTTACCAATTGATATTGTTAAAAAATACACGTAGATTAAATAAAATTTACAGAATTTATCAATAATTATTTATAAGGTAGGGGAAAATAAAATTATAGCAATTGTTCAAAATGCATTCCTTCAACTTCACTATATTTTTGAGTCCTACTGATGGTTTCCCTTATCAGCCGTTCTAACATTTACGCAGTTATTGTTGCAAAATCGTGGTGAATTTTGGTTTCCAAAACCTGAAAGCTTCTTGAAGATAATGAATAAACTCTTTGTTTGACGTACTCCCCCCAGGAAAAAATCCGTAGGGGTTAGGTCAGGTGATCTGGCAGGGCATCTTGTGCGCTTATATGTCGAAATAACTCTATTTTGAAATCTGTTTTCTAAATAATTAGAGACACCTCGAAGGTTATGTGACGGAGTCCCATCTTGTTGGTAATAAATGCTTCTTCTCAAGTTCATACGTAATTCTCCTAAAAAAGCCCTCAATTTCATTTTCCAAAAAGTTCAGGTACCTAATTCCATTTAAAATCCCCTGAAATAAAATAGGATCTATCATCCTAGTACCCACAATTCCTGCCCTTACATTTACCCCAAACAGTTCTTAGTGATTTGCTTCTCTAAATCTATGTAAATTTTCCTGAGACCAGTGACGCAAATTATTTCGGTTAAACATGCCATTGTTAGTGAACTGACTTTCATCTGTGAACAGAATTCTGGGAACAATGTTTCTATTTTCTAGTGACCAATTGCAATAATAAACTCCCCTACCTGTATCGGCTTCATAGAAGTACTGATGAAGTTGACATTTATGTGATTTATATTCATGTTTTCTCAATATTCTTCTAATAGATTCTCTGCAAATATCAAGAGTACTTCTAATCTCACGTGTACCTGCATTTTTATTAATTTCCACATATGCTAAAACAATTAATCTCTATGGCCTTGTCAATAACGTATTTTGTTCATTTTCATTTGGCTGGGCACTAAATTTTTCTTCAAAAATCTTAAAATATTTTCTACAGGGGTGATGCCTTCCAGGATACCGCTCTGCATATAAGCTTTCAGCTTGATATGCATTTTTTTTAGTTCCTCATAAATAAGTAACATGTCCAGATTTTCAGTTTAGGTAAATACCACCATATTTTTTCAAAACATTTAAATAGTTATATTAACAAAGAAATCACAAGCAAATTAAAAAAACACTTCATAAACTATATCAAATAATAATTAGGCAAATGTTTGAAAGGAAATGTCATTTTGTCATGGCACGCTTGTAAAATTTAATACATACATTAGTACATACGGATTCATTAAATAACTGAAGAATAGCATCTACGGTAAACCAATAATTTCAATGGAAATTAGTACCCAAACTTGACGTATTATATATCAAATAAAAGAGCTTTGTTGGTGCAAGTAAAAGAATACTCACTACGGGTCCCGATGGTATACCAGCTTTCTTGTTAAGAGACTGTGCCCCAATTTTCGCCTTATCACTGTCTATCATCTTTAACTTAGCACTATGTATAACTACTTTTCCCCACATATGGACTCAATCTAAAATCTGTCCTGTTTTTAAAAAAGGTGACAAGACTCTTATCCAAAATTATAGGCCCATAGTTATCCTGAATAATTTTGGCAAACTCTTTGAGATTGTTTTAAACTATATAATCTCTTTCCATGCAACATCTCAACTCTCCTTCAGTCAACACGGGTTTTTGGCAGGTAGATCTACAGTTACCAACTTGGTAAGTGTTACACATTTCAGCATTTGACATGGATCATGGGCTCCTATTGCGAAAGTTGTCAGTCTTTGGCTTAAGCCTTTGCCTCAATTCTTTGTAACAGAGCATTAAACAAGTATCATGGATTCTCATCTATTGAAGTACTAGCGACGTCACGAGTTCCGCAGGGCTCTGTTCTCGGCCAACTGTTTTTTATAATTTTCGTCAATGATACTTGCCGAGATTTGAAAAGTAATGCCGATGGTCTTAAACTGTTTGCATCTATTAATTCCGAAGAAGACTGCCATCGATTACAACATGACCTCTCAAAAATAAGTTCGTGGTGTGAAATCAATAGGCTAACTTTAAATATATTCAAATATAATGTGATAGCTTTTACGAGGAGAAATAACTCAATAAACTTTTCCTACAAAATAGGCAGTGAAATGGTTACAAGATGTACTCAATTCAAGGATCTTGGAGTCATCTTTGACTGAAAATTAACTTTTGCTCCCCATATTGATTACATAACTGCTAATGCCTACAGAAATCTAGGCTTTATCTCGCGTAACTCAAGGCACTTTAAAGCTATTTCCACACTTTTTCTCCTATGTAATGCTTTTGTACGGCCAAAATTGGAATACGATAGTATTATTTGGAATCCACATTACAATAATCATATCCTTAATTTGGAACGGGTTCAGAGAAGACACGTTAAACAGCTTTCTTACAAAGCTACCGTTTAAACTATGTCCTCATATATATTTTTCTTTTTTTTTTTGTTGTTTCCTCTCTTAAGTTTTAGTTTCCTCTGTAAATTATTTAGTATTAAGTTTCTATTTCTGTACTGTATATATATTTCTTTGTATATATATATATATATATATGGTGTAGTGGTGAGAGGTAAGTGAATCCTCTCATGTGGTCTAATGCTACTATACACCAGACATCATAGATGTCTCCATGGTGCATAGCGACTTGCCATTTTGCAAGTACCGAGAGCGGCGACCTTCAGCCCTTGGTGGACTGAACCTATATACTGTTATTATACATGATTTGCAGGAAACAACTACTCAGCGGGCAAATACCCCGACCTGCATTGAATTACACCTTACAAATCATGAAAAATTGGTAGCCAATGTCATTTGTCTACTCCCTGACCAGACATAGACCGGTTTCGAACTTATTAGTTCTCCTCAGTATGCCATAGGTCATGGAGCAGACAAATGACAGTGGCCAACCTGCTAGTCTTATAAAGACTAATGTAAATGGTGTAGTGGTGAGAGGTAAGTGAATCCTCTCATGTGGTCTAATGCTACTATACACCAGACATCATAGATGTCTCCATGGTGCATAGCGACTTGCCATTTTGCAAGTACCGAGAGCGGCGACCTTCAGCCCTTGGTGGACTTAACCTATATACTGTTATTATACATGATTTGCAGGAAACAACTACTCAGCGGGCAAATACCCCGACCTGCATTGAATTACACCTTACAAATCATGAAAAATTGGTAGCCAATTAGGAGAACTAATAAGTTCGAACAAATGTTATAAGGAATGGTTGTAAGGTGGTCAGTGTGAGCGTGTGTCCTGATCAAATGGTGGAATAGCCAATAGTAAGTTGATCTAAATAAGACAAGAAAACACTCACTCTGTAGATAGATCGTATCCTAGTATAGGTGATTGACCTTAGTTGCAGAAGCAGACCTATGTTAAATAAATAACAAAACAAATCACGAATTATTTAGGAAATTCAATGATATTAAAACAAACTTAATTATTTATATATTTCCTGTGTCAATTTGTTAAGTGTACAGTTTCACAATAATGACAACCAATGATAAAACTAACCCTGGACGTTATTTACAGGTTTTTAGTATATTTCTTTGTGTGAGTCTTTACAGCGATTAAGTGCCTGCAGAACATCTCTGAGCAAACAAAATTCCATTTTACTCCACAAATTGGGTCCACGTGATGTCCTTACATTTTTCATAAGTGTTATAGCTCATCCAGAAACGTGAGAGCGCTTTTAGTAAAACTACATAAGAAGCTTCCTCTGGCTATGTAACTCTATGCTGGAAATTTATATAGGTTATCGGTCAATGATTTTTTCGTATTTCAGTTATGAACACATTTATATTGTCGCAGGTTTTATGATGTGGCAATTTAAATAACATAATGATAATATATTTTCAACATAAAATATTAAATTCAATAAATCCATAAGCATATAGTCCTCCAAGGTCATGAGAGTTAGATGACCTGTCATCCGTTTGCGGCACCTAATAGGACAAACATAGTTTTAGGGAAAGAGAAAAATGGGTCATATTTAGGCATTACTGGGCCATGTGCTCTTCCCAAGCTACTCGCTTAATATTGTCTATAAAATTGCAGATATCTAATTGACTTTATTTGCATACACCATCCAATAGCCAAGGCCAACACAGAGATACTTGTCTGTCGCTTCATCTACTTAAAGCACACGATTCTTATTTCGATAGTCACCAATCCTATAATGGTTGTAGTTAATATCAGGAAATGAGAACCCGTGATATTTAATAAGACCTTCCAAAAATAAAGGAATATTCTTATTACGTAATATGAAAGTTAGTAGGTACTATATGACATTACGGATAATAATAATAAATCCACTTTATGACGTACATTCTACAAACTAAAGAATGATACTCTTTAAAAAAAGCATGTGGGAGAAAAATCTTCAGAAAAAATAATTAACCCACATTGGCGAAATCTAACAAGGATGCTACTCTTACCTAACCAAAACTGAAGCATATTACCATCAAAACGCTAATGCTTCGATTGATGGTAATATGCAATTATTACACTTAATGCGCCAGGCTTCTAACTTATAATTCAGTGCTCGGCGGGGCACATAGCCCGGAGAGTAGCTGTTGGTTGCAGTCTGGTTACGTTCCTTATAGTGAAATAAGGATTTTATAGAGGAGTTTGCGGCTAAAAATATTATGTTTTAATATACCGCCCTCTAAAAGCACATTTGAACTATTATAAAATAAATTATAAAATTTGTTTTTGGTGGTCTATACACTACACAGATAACAAACGTAGTAAAAGACATATTTATTTTAATTAGAATATATTCAAGTTTATCTCTTACCATAAAACCAGCCGGTGCTAAATGACAATTTATGTACAAGTTAACATAAGCACCAACCCCACCTCCTCTCGTTGCTCTGTCTTTTCTAAAGAAACGATAACCAGGTACTGCAACTCCATAAAAGCTAATGTCCTCAGACAACCAAATCTCTGTTACTATAACAATATCCTATAACAATATCAAAATTTTTTTCTAGGATGATGTGATGCTGTCAGACATACCCTACAGCAACATGAGGCCAATCAGACTAATGAATGCATGATTAATAAAACACAACCAAGACTTTGTAAGTAAGAAGAAGAAACAAACAGAACAGTACCTATATGTACCAAAATTTTCCTGATGGGATGGTGCAAAGAGTAATAGTCCTATTCGGCCCTAGTTATCGAGACCGACATCCAGCCAATGGATATTGGCGCTTAACTGTATTCCACGTTTACATCAATATCCACATATCTCTGAAAACAACTACTCAATAAATTATTTTATGAGAATTTCTAATTTGTCTAATGTATTTCGCACGGAAGTCGCACAAGCAATAAATTATTAAAATTTATTTGAAAATTCACTTAGTCCTACTGGCTATTATGATCAGTATCCTTGCAAAACCATTATTACAACCCTAAATGATAAATGGGAAAGTTATTAATATTAATATTCTGGTTGGGCTATACATACAAAATGCAGTGGAGTGTTCGTTTTGTTTGGCAAGAGATTTAATGTACACACGTGGCATTCAGACACGCCCAGTGCTTTCAGCCGCGTATATTGATCTGTCTGTCCGCTCTGCCTTACTCAGAAGCATCCTTTCCCGCCTAATATCGACACCGGTGTAATGCCGTACTTACTGCTATCAGCACTGACATGATGGTCAAACGTTAATTTTGTCGAATGACGCTGCTGTCTATGTTATTCGTATTTCAATGTTTTAATACTTTTGTTTCTTTTATATGAAGGTTTGCCAATGTACTGAATTTAGCTCAGATACTTCTGAAATTGTAAATTATATTTTAATTTTTTTTGTAAAATTCTGAAATGTAGTAGCTCAGATAATGATAAACTAATTTAGATAGGTAGATAATTTATTTACCAACATGCATATATGTAGTAGGTATATAAGATATAAAACATCGTGTATGTACACAAGATATAAAACATAATATTCATATATTTTAAGATAAATTAGACAATCATATGCGTCTATTATAATAACTAAAAAATAATAGCTAAAAAATTTAATAAAAGAGAAAAGGTTATTCTGACACCAATTTATTTGTGGATCTATTTTTTTTTCTTTGTTAAATCCAACGGCTTGAAACTTTTATAATTATTTTTTATGTTTTGATTTTTTAAGTAGTGGGTACGTATATTGAGTAATAAAAAAGGAAATGTAGAAATGGGATATCAATAATATTTTGATCCAACTATTAAAACGGGATTTTACTAAGGTGCTTAGAACTAATATTACCAGATAAAATGTTAATTCAAAATAATATCTATCTTATCTTGGTTATCAAACATATTTTTTTTTATTTCTATTTTATATTTAATTGCTTAATGCTTACTGTAAGCACTCGATCATTATATCAGCCAAATTCCTGAATCAGAAGATATGAAATTTAATATTAGAATTTCTTCCAGGATAAGGGATAGGGTATGAATGGTGCTAAAAATGATTTCAAATCTGATTAATTTTGCTGAAAATTGACAAACAGTGTAAAAACAATGTACTTATTTCCAACTGCATTTACTAGGAATAATCTAAAACCAGCTGAATGTTGTTGTGGGGTAATATAGAGAGATCAGCAGAACACTTTCATCTTGTCAAATAGCGGATTCTTTCTGCTCCTTTCGATTCTCTTATCAAACTTTGTTTCCTGTCTCAAAAAATCAATTTTATCTAAAAAATAATGATCATATTAACGTTCATATATTCTACTTTTTTTTACTCTATTCAATAATATTGAACAAATTCGTTTCAGTATGTTTTATGATGGTTGGTTTTACTTCCTGAAAATTACAAGCAGCTACTACTCATCGGTGACAAAGAAAATTAAGTGTGGTTCTTGTCACTATCCCACAGAATATGAATTTAATTTTAAAACCTTAAGCTTGCAATTTTTCACAAAATTAATTATAATGAAGATAAACGACAAATGTTTTCAACACGACGGTACATCACGACGTTACATCACTCATTATCAATATTAGGTTGATTAAAGATAGTGTTCGAATTTCGATCGTTAATTTATCTAGTAATATATTGACTATAAACGGTTTTAAGGGGACCATAACCAATAAATCTGGTAAATATTTTTGTAGGCTGCGGACTTTCATTGCTTATCTGTATTACTAAAAAAGTAGTATCTAGGGGAGAACCTATCGAAGGTTTGGAAGATTATTATTTCGTGGATTAGTATCGGTAACCATTTTTTAAAAGTATTCATCGGCAATAACACCAACCCAAACTTACTGCCTGTCCAGATGCTATTCCCGCATTCCTCGTAAAATATTGTTCAATTATACTTAATTTTCCACGGTCTATGATATTTAACGTATGAATAAGAATTTACGTATTTCCAGAAATATTGAAAATTTCATCAGTACAGATACATTGCAGTTTTATGAATGTCTATAAAACATTCACAATCCTACTTCATAAGTCTCTGTTTTTTTTATGTTAAATCACAGCACAAGCAGGGAGTTACTAGAATACAAATACTTGAAAATGATTTTCGAGACCTTGATATATTCGAACAACTGTAGCCATGAGTATAATAACCACCAGCATTACGGTGAGACAAAAAAGACTCGAGCTCATTATTAACGATGGTGAACCATTCGGTATGATGTCATCAAATACATTAAAAACTTGTAAAGGTAAGTGATTGAATTTACAGGCGAAAGAGTACAGAAAGTAAAGGTATTTTAATGAGGTCGTAAAGTTTTTATTGCGTTTTTTATCTGCATGGCAATATTGCAAATGATTGTACAAATTGACGATATATTAAAACACTTTACTTTGTTTCTATCACTAATTTATTATAATAATAATAATTTATTATAATAATAATAATTTATTATAATAATAATAATTTATTATAATAATAATAATAGTCATGATTAGAAACTACCCATGAGGAACTAATCCGAAGGTGCGAAAAATGTGTCGAGGTTCGAGGGCAGAATCTTGAGCAATTGTTAAATTAAAATGAAATCATATTTTAAATTGATCTTATCTCTGCTATTTTAGTTCATGCCATATCTTCAATTCGATTAATACGCATGTTACAGTGTTAGTGTTATTTTGCGTTTTTGTGGATATCGAGTAGCAAATGTGCTGCAAGTTCTTGATATTACTTTATCACATTCTTCATAAATAATAAACAAATTTAAAAAGTCTTCGTGGGTGTAATTTAAACGTGCTGGCATTTCTTGACATAAGATAATGACTGATTGTTTCTAATCATGGTTATTTTGATGAAATGATTACAATTCATGAATTTCTAATAACATCGCAAATATTTCAAAAAGTTGTAATTTTAACCCACACAATGCTGGTATCAGAAAAAAGAGAATTCAATTTTACACAACTTGACGTAAACAATACAGGGTGTTCCATTTGACCTAAACAAGTTTCCGCGGTTTGAAGTTGACAAAATGTAACGCGAAAAACACTTGGTATGATATTATTGAATTTATTTCAGTTGTAGAACGTAGCTCTCCTTGTGTTATTTTTACGTCACAAGAAGCAAATGAGTATCTTTTACACGATGAAAGTTATAATGGTTCTTGCAAACCATTGCACCTGTCAAATTTTCTATAAAATGTCAAATATCTTTGAAAATGCTAGGTTTAGGTATAGGATATGCTACATATTTTCTACTCAGAATTTTATGTTGTTTTCGAAAACCCTAAAATATATAGGGTGTTCCATTTGAAATAAGCAAGTTGGTACCGACTTCCGGTATAAGCGGAAGTGCCAGCTACTTTTAATTATTTTAGTTGGATTGGCCACACCGACATTAGTAATTATCTAAATTTTCAAATTTTTTCTCTATATCGATCGACTCAGTTCCCGGTGAGACACCCTGTATACATACGCTTTATACACAAAAAATAATAAAAGAAGCGCAGTTTGTTAACAGTCGTAGGAAAATAATTTATATGTATAAATATATTGAAACGTATTAAAAATTATGTAATATTACTTGCAAATGGCATAAACAATTTTAAATTAACGTCGAAATATACGATTTTAAATAAATAGCCAAGAAGAGTAAAATATACACACACGAACTAATTTTGAGTGAATGTAAATGACACATTAAACATTCCAGTGGGTCGGATACGAACAAAAGGTTTCCATCGGAAATATTCGGCAGTTGCATTGAAAATTCCAATACTCGCTTTGTTTTCTTTGAAAGGTTGGATTGACGCGGCGGTAACTGTTTGCAGTTTCACCCTCGATATAACAATAAGTGTTAGTTGTATTGATTCAGAATAAATCGGAAGAGACAATGATTTGTGATACGTTCAATGAAATCTACACACTATTTACAACAGATGTGTGCAGCTAATTTATGGCCTTCTATCGTACTAAAATATGCGATTTATATCAAACAGTAAATTGTGTATTGCTAGGTTATACTTGAAATGGCGGTATTACTGAAAACTAACGTCCTTGAGTGATAGTTTTCAGTCAAAATTGATTATAACAGAAATTTGGCATTTTCTAAAACTGCTTAAAATTTTATTTGTTTTAAAGTGGCAATAGACTTGTTGCTATTTTGAAAATATTCTATGCAAAAAAAATATTGCCCATTGCAAATTAAATATTAACAACAGTGCAGGAATACTGAAAAATTAGGTCAAGCATTTTTGCGAGTTAGTATTAATGAGAGTATTGAGCATAACGACAACTACATCTTGCAGGAAATGTGCAACAAAAAGGTTACCCAACCATCAACCTTACAAATGAGCAAGATCAAGAAATTAAAGAATTTAAGTGGTAGTGTGGTGATGGCGTCCCTGCAGAACATCGATTTCTATTTTGAAAATGTTATTAAAAGTTTTAAAATGTTTGAAAATGCTTCAAAATATTTGAAAATTTTCTAAAACATTTGATTCTACATTCCTCTATAAAATTCTTAGTAGCTGTTGGTTGCAGTCTGGTTACGTTCCTTATAGTAAAATAAGGATTTTATAGAGAAGCTTGGGACTAAAAATATTATGCTTTATTATTCCGCCCTCTAAAAGCACATTTGAACTATGCTAAGCCCAGTCAGGCTATTTATTTTTCGATTGCAACAGACACTGGACCGCTAGATGGCGCCTGCTGACTATTTTACATGTCGCTATCCCAAACATACCGAAATGTACTAAATAATCAAGTGATCCTCGTGTCGTTCGTCACATGCCTACCTTGCACTGACGAGAGCCAACAGCTCGAAACTGCAGTCTTGCAAGTGGTGTGTGACGACTGGCACGAGAGCTTCTTTAAGTAGGATCAGTCTTTCGGCTGGTGTTTGTTGCAATCGAAGCATTAGCATTTTGATGGTAATATGCAATTATTACACTTAACGCACCAGGTTTGTAACTTGTAATTCAGCGCTCGGCGGGGCACATAGCCCGAAGAGTAGCTGTTGGTTGCAGTCTAGTTACGTTCCTTATAGTAAAATAAGGATTATATAGAGGAGTTTGCGACTAAAAATATTATATTTTAATTTCTGTCTGACTCGCCCAAAACAAAAGTCTGTAAGTTCCGCTTTATTAAAATTCATATTGTAAAATTCCAAATATTTTAAATTCAATACAAATTGTAACGACTGATAAGTGTGATAAATCCTCCTTTGTACACGACAATTTATACCAAACTGAGGTTTTATTGCTTGTCGAATAACGAATACAGCAAAAAAATGTACAAAAAAACATTACAGTAACGGACCGGTTAAATATTATTTACTCATTTCAATGGATTGGAAGAAATGGTCCCACTAAATGCCCTCATTTCAAAATTGCATAAAAAATAATAAAAATCAAAATGGGCAACACGTCGAACACCTATTATAAATTTTTCTAATGAACTATTCGAGGGAACCTATTTTAAGTTTATTCTTGAATTTGACACTTATTTATTTATAAAACTAATATGGTTGCAATTAGCCATAGGGAAGTACTTACAAAAAAATGTTCATTTTTCATTTCTATATCACATTGTACAAAATATACAGGGTGTTCCATTTGAAAAAATTGAGAAAATTCAATTTGAAATGTTCTTAACTGAAAAATAATTTTTGGCCACCTTGTACATTTTTAGGAAATGAAAATGATTCAAAAACATTACTTAGATGTCTCGTAACTGGTATTCACATAAGTTTATCTTATCTTAAAACCCATAATTATGTGACTGTGGTGATTTTTTAAATATCCATCTGTAGATTGCATTATTTCAACAGGAAAATTCATTACATCCAAGTGGTTGGGAGATATTCAATACTAATATAGGAAGAATAAAGAAAGAGGCTTAAAAAAATTTACTGATGTACATAGCATTCCATTTAAAAAAAAACCGATGGCAGGGACCAGTCGCACAGGTAGATTTAATTTTATATTATTTTGCACTGTTTTAGGTCTATTATTTTTTAAATTTTTTTATCTGTTTTAGCAAAAAATGTTTCAGACAAAAGTTGTGGGTCTAGATGAGTACTATCCAACGCATGTACATATTTGATTCGAAATAAAATTTTGAGAATTTTTTTAAGACAGAACCGCCGCCACTTTTTATTCTTTTTCTATGCGTTTTAACAAAAAATGTTTTAGACAAAAGTTGTAGGGATAGGTAACTATCCAACGATGTATAGCATATACGTATTTGATTCGAAATGAAATTTTGAGAGTTTTTTTAAAACTTTGAATCGCCGCCATTTGAAACGAAGAAGGCGATTTGATCCATCTTTGAACTTAACCGAAATATGGATCCAAAGTATATGCTTGCCAAATTTAGTTTTGATCTGTTGCGAAATGCGCCCTCTAGAGTGTTTACAAATTTCGTTATATATATATATATATATATATATATATATATATATATATGTTAGATAGTGGATTACTTGATTAACTTTTTAAAAAGATTTATTTAGTTTAACACTTGAGTCAACGTTGACTCGTTAAGAAAATACAATAATAATTTAGATGGGGTTTATTCGAAAGTGAGTATAAGACTGATTACAAAAAGGTTGTTAGTAATATTTATAATGTTTTGAGAACAAAGGAAACAGTGTTGCTGATTCAGCACAATCAGGATTACTTGGAATTGAAATACAATGCTCATGCAGCGTGAGCGGTTATTGAGAAGAGCTGTTACGCAGTATGTAATACGATATGTTTGAGAAGGTTAAGCCTGTCTCGATAATATTATATATCATAGTATATTTCTAATATAACAGCTTCCCCCTTATAAAAAAAGTTGGTGTTTTATGCAGCAACTTTTGAAATGAATATAAAATGTATATAAAAGGTAATGGTACAATTTGGAAAAATATAAAAGATACAAAAATGTTAAATCGTAAGGTTTAAAACACAGAATATAACCTTAGCGTCTAAAATATGAAATGCAAGCACAATAAGCTTGATTCATAAAATAAAATAACATAAAAATGTTAGAGTTAAAATATAGCTTTGGCAAGAAAGCGTAAAATACAAACATACTAGGTTTGAATTGTAAAATAGGATAAAATATTCCTAAGGTTAAAATATAGCTTTACTGTGAAAGCATAAAATATAAGCATGATGGGTTTGAATGAAAATGACGTAAAAATGTTAATAAAATTGAAATTAACAAATGATAGAAAAATAATGAAATATAATGATTAAACAAATGAAATAAAATTCACTGAAGAGTCCAGCACTGAAAGTCAGTAAAAAGGCACAAAACAGTTTGTCTTTATGTAAGTTCTATGTCTTCGGCTTCGTTGTCTTCTCTTCTTAAGGTAGGTCGTCTTCGTGAAGGAAATAGGTTAGCAAATGTCCTGTAGGGTTTGCTAGGCCTCGGTGGAGATGGGGGTGATGCAGAAACATCGATGGCTAGTCTTCGTCTTTTTGTTCTGCACTTACAAAATAGGTACAGAAATAACAGTCCAATTATTAGCACAATGATAAAATAGGTGAACCAGGATATGTGTTTTGTTATAAAGGGTTCGTTGATCAAGTCATCTAAATCTCTGGAGTATTGGTCCAACTTGTGTTTGGCAACTTCGAGGTCTTCCGTATTGAGATTGTTTAATTTTAGTGGTTTAAGATTTGGAGCTCGGATTTTGTCTGGAATATGTTTACAACATTCAAATGGAATTTGGATTGGATGAGTGTCGTCTTTTACATCGGTTACTTCATTGGTACTGGCTTGAATTTTTGTGATGCCTATGAAGGCGTAACAATTTGGTTGTAATTTTACTATTGAATTTTTGTAGATGACTTCAGTTTTTGAATTTCTTTCTGGACAGTTGATGGTTGTTTGTAGAGGTTCTGCGTTAATAACTAACCATGTGTTTTCGTCTATTTTTTGGACGTTGTAGCCTTGGCTGATGATAAATGACGTCTGGCAGTTTTCTGGCAGAGTTTTGAGGTTCTTGAAGAGACGGGCTTCGCATATGGCATTGTTGTCAATAGGATATGCAAATAAATTTGGACATAATTTGGTATTGAAATAAAGTGGTTTGCATTCTTCAAGGTTCGAGATAGGTATGTACATTAATGAATCATCATCTCTCGCGATATATTTTTGAGAAGTTGATAATACATGATATAAACCAGTTCTATTATCCAAAATAGGAATAGGGTATAATTGAAATACTGAATATGTTTGAGGGTCTATTAAAGGTATGTCTAACACAAATATTAGATCCGAATTTGTTTGAAAAGCTTTTAGTTCTATAATGTCTAAGTACTGTGCAACCTTTGATAGTTTGATTGGAAGCGGTAAATTGTTCCTTTGTAGGTTTTGCGAAATTTCCTGTAGAGAATTTACTAAGTCTTTTGGATTTATAATTGACGTGTGAATTATTTTAAGCCTCGCGAAAGTGATGGAATTTAGGATGTCATTTAGGTTATCCTCGATAAATAAATAACTTGCCATAAGTTGTTCGCAGATTTCGATAAATTTCAGTTTTGCATGGACGTTTTCTATGTCTTTAGTCATGTCTAAAATTGAGGTTTCAATTTCTTTAATATCCTTATTGAAAGTTTCTTCGTCAACTTGCAATTTTTGAATAGTTGCGTTGAAATTTTTGATTACTGAAGTTGTAACGGATATTTGGTTTTTAATTAGGTTTTCGAGTTGGTGTTCGTCATTATTCAATTTGTTGATACAATCAGAATAATACTGACCGTCTTCTGCGTCTAAATTTCCAGTTATTGATTTGAAAATCGTTCCGATGCCATTTAGTATTCCTCGTTTGTATCGTTTCGTGTCAAGGTAAATTTCGTCAAATTTTGATTGTATTGATTGGGAAATTTGCGTCAATAAGCTAAGGTGAGTTTTTACATCTCCTGAAAAGACGTTCATGTAATGATATGCTGGGTCGAGTGTATTGTATAGTGTCTGTAAGATCTTGTCGTTTTTGTCGAAAGCTGTCTTAAAGGTAGATATGTTTTTGTGTACCAGTAAAGTCCATTTCTTGTGAGAAATCACAATGTCCGTGTCTTGGTGATAATATACTCCGATCGTATTGTTAATAGGTGTTATTTTAAATTGAGCAAGTGCTGATCCGATCAGCAGGAGAAACCTGAAAATAAATTTAATCTTCAGTATATGGTTTCATTCGATCAAAATTTACTTTGGTTGTTTGGTTTGTTTCGAGATTTAGTAATGTAGCGGAATTTTGAAAGATTTCTGTAATTTCAAAGGGACCGTTGAATTTATTTTGTAGTTTATTTTTTATTTGTGATTCTTTGACGTACACTTTGTCGCCAATATTATATGTGTGTCTATTTTCGGGAATGTTCTTGTCGAATCGAACTTTGGCTTTTTGTTTTTGTGCTTCTGTTCGACTTCGCGCAATTTTGTAATAATGGGATATTCGATTATTTAGGTCTCTAACGTATTTGGTGATCAGGTCTTTTTGGTTGTAAAGAGTTTCAGGTGGTCGGTTAGCTGTATGTCCGAAAATAAGCTCGTATGGCGTAAAGCCATGAGTTTTGTTTACCGAGTTATTGTAACATATCACCGCATAGGGTAATATAGTAAAGGGATGTTCGTTGGGATTTTCGGTTTTGTGTATTCTTATCATTTCTGCTAGGGTGGCATGGAATCGTTCGATAGATCCGTTGGATTGAGGGTGTCCTACGCTTGAGTATGTTAGTTTTATGTCGTAAAGGGTGCAAAGGTCTTTTAATAAATTATTATCGAATTCACCGCCATAATCGCAATGAATTCTTAGTGGGGTACCATAATGCTGAAAATAAAGCAACAGGGTATTTACGACTGATTTTGCGCTCTTGTCTGGGACTGCGTAAGCTTGAGTAAATTTGGTTAACTCGTCGCGGATAGTTAATGCATAGTTTCGCGTGGGAAATTCGAATAGATCAATATTAACTCTCTCAAATGGAGTTTTAGGGGTTTCAGTAATCACTAAGGGATTGTTGAGGTTTTTACGACAGACTTTTGTTCTTTGACATGTTTCACAATTTTTTATAAAATTTTCGACATCTTTTGTTAAGCCTTGCCAATTATATTTATTTTTGATTCTACGTATCGTTTCATTTATTCCACGATGTAAATTATTTTTTCCGGTGTGATGCTGGTCGAGAATGATCGGACGTTGGTCCTCGTCGGGAGTTCGTACTAAATTTTGACATATGATTAGTTTTAAGTCTTTTTCAGCAAAAATAAATGATAGGATTTCGGGAATTGGAAAGTCTAGATTGTTTTCAATATGGTAAGTTTTGGAAAGGTCTAATTTGTTTCGGTGTTTATATAATGTTAAAAATAAGTGTTCTACCACAGACTCTGGGTCGAAGGGTAGAGCGATAATGTAATAATTTCTTTGTCGGGTCGATTTACTGGAAACGATATTGATTGTATTGTTATAGAATTCGGGGTTTTCCTCGAAAATATCCTCGATAATTTGATGGTGAAGGTCTGTCAAGTTGTTTTGTTGGAAAAATGTTATGATGTTTTTATTTTCTCGATCTAATAGTTGTTTATTTGTGATTTGAATTTTGGAATAGTCTATTAGAGATTTGGTTTTGTAAAGGCGGGAGAATGTGTCAAATTCTCGGGCAATTTGTTCGTCAGTGATCTCGTCGTCGTTGTCTGAGGTTTCATCTTCGTCTGAGTCTTCGTTTGAGTCTTCGTTTGCGGCTAGAATTTTTGAATAAAATTTGGAACATTCTGAAAAGTGATTGATTTTAATTCTGGACAACGCGTCCGCGTTTTTATTGATTTTTCCGGGTTTGTATATTATTTCGTAATCGTATTCTTCGAGTTTTAAGCGCCAACGGGCTAGTCTACTACCTGGGTCTTTTATGGAAAATAACCAAGTGAGTGGTCGGTGGTCGGTGACGAGTTTGAACTTCCTTCCGAATAGATATGGCCTAAAATGCTTTACACTCCAGACCAAAGATAAAAGTTCACGCTCAATGGTTGAATACTTAGTTTCCGCGCCGCATAAAGTTCGAGATGCGTACGCGATCGGCAAATCTTTTCCTATACTTCCTTGTGAAAGTACAGAACCTATTGCAAATGCACTAGCGTCTGTAGTTAGGACAAAAGGTTCATCAAAGTTAGGGTAGATCAATATCGGGGTAGTTGTCAAAGTTTGTTTTAGGGTTTCGAATGAGTTTGTACAGTCATTGTCGAAATTAAAAGGTGTATCTTTTTGTAGCAATTTAGTCAAGGGTTTTGAAATTTTGGAAAAATTAGGAATGAAGCGTCTATAGTAGCCTGCTAGACCTAGAAAAGATTTAATTTCTTTCTGATTTTTGGGTTGAGGAAAATTTAGAATTGCTTCGACTTTGGCAGGGTTCGGTTTTACACCATCCTTTGTAATAAGATGTCCTAAATAGGCGACTTCTTTGCGAAGGAATTCGCATTTGTCTGGCTGAATTTTGAGATTGGCTTTTTGTAAACGTTTGAAGACTTCTGTTAGTCGAGAAATATGTTCATGGATAGTAGGGGAATAAATAATAATATCGTCCATGTAGACGAGACAGCGTTCATTTTGGATGCCTAATAGAATATTGTCCATGACCCTCTGGAAAGTGGATGGAGCATTTTTTAGACCGAATGGCATACGTACAAATTCGTAGTGGCCATTCTCTACCGTGAAAGCTGTTTTTTGGATGTCCTTAGGATCGATTTCAATTTGGTGGAAGCCAGAGGCCAAGTCTAACGTTGTGAAATATTGGCATTTGCCTAATTGATCTAAAAGGTCGGAAATGTTAGGTAGAGGATATTTATCACCTATTGTTACTTCGTTTAATTTTCGATAGTCAACTACGACGCGCCATTTCTGTTTACCAGAAGCGTCTAGTTTTTTGGGGACTACCCAAACTGGGGAGGACCAGGGAGAAATTGAAGGCTGGATAATGCCTTGGTCGAGCATTTTTGAAACTTGTGATTTTACCTCTTGTTTATGAATTTGGGGGTAACGATAAGATTTAGTGAAAATTGGTTTGGAATCATTAGTGTCTATTGAATGTTTGATTTCATTGGTAAATGTCAAGTTGTCACCTTCTAAATAGAATATGTCTAAAGTCTAAACAGAGTTGAGTAATTAATTCACTCTCCTCGTCGTTCAAGTGGTCTAAGCGTAATTGATTTTTTATTTCGTAGTTTCGGTCTATGTATTGGGAATCCGGATTTTGAAGATTTACGTTAAATATTGATCTAAATTTTTGAACGGGTTCGAGTTTAAGATCCGAGAAATGTATTGTTTTTGGAATCGCGTTTGCGTTTATTATCGTTGTCAAAAATTCACCATTGTTGTCTATTTTGACAATGGCATTCGGTAAACGTACCTTTTCATTTTCCTGGGCTATTAGTATAGCTTCAGTATTTTGTAAATTGCATTTAAGTTTAAAAATCTTTTCTGTGCGTGGTTCGATAGAAATTACATTTTGGTTTTTAACATTTAAATTTGGGTTTGAAATTCTAATACCTGGATTATTGTTTTCGTTACAATTATTGTGGTTCCTGATTGATGTTACTTCAGTCACCTCAAATAGTGGTACGGTTTTAAAATTAGTAATAAGTTGATTATTTTCAAAGTCCACATGACACTTATAATATTTTAAAAAGTCTGCACCTAATAGTCCATCGAATTCTATATCTAGGTCGTGAACATAAACCTTGTATGGGTCATTTATATTGAATGGTATTAGTACAGATTCGGTGATATTAATTTTTTCATCTGTTATACCCTGTATAATTACGTTTTCAGGATATCTTTGTTTGTACCTTTCCGCTGTTTTGGTTTTAAATACAGAAATGCCTGCACCTGAGTCGACAAGAATTTTGAAACGATTTGTGAAGTCTTTTATGTAAAATAGATTTTTAGAATTTACGACATTTAGTTTGTAGCGGGGTGTTTTTACATGAATTGGTTTTCCGGGAAGTTCAGGTTTGGGTCGAAACTGTCTTGGAGGTTTATCGCTTGGACTTGATGAGAAATTTGGTCTAGCTCGTCCGTTTGTTGTGTTGGAGTACTCGTGGAATACTCCGGGCCTATGCAAAAATCCGGAGGATTAGCAGTATAATCCTCGTGCTGTTGAGGTTGAGAATTAGCAGTATAATTCTCGTACTGTTGGGGTTGAGAATTAGCAGTATAATTCTCACATTGTTGGGTTCCAAAATCGTAATCATAATTGTTTTCATTAATTTCGAAATTATTTTGGTATTGGTAATTGGGAGAATAATTTGCGGAATAGTCTTCATATTGATTTGAGCTATCGTAAAATTCTTGGTTCAAATGATGCGTTTTTTGTTGATTGAACCTGTTGAAATTTGGGTTTGGTTGGATGGCAGAAGGTCTCTGCTGGTGGAAGTTAGGATTTGGCCTGATAGCTGAGGGTCTGTTCTGTTGAGAATAATTTTGTTGCTGGTTAGGGAAGTTTTGTGGTCTATGATTATATGTACTCTGGAAATGTGGCCTTGGAGGCTGTGCTTGATTAGAATAAGCATTTGGTGTGAAATTGGGAGATGGGGACTGATAATTTTGCCTTGTGCGGCATTCGTTAACATGGTGCCCATTTCTTCTGCAAAATGTACAAAATGGTGGGAGATTTGGGCGTCTTTGCTGATTTTGAACGGGATTTTTGTTTAAAGTTCTATTTCCAAATTTTTGGGATTCGAAATACGATAGTTGTAATTCTCGTTTGATGCGATTTATTGCATCTAGCATATTGTCGGGGTTACCAGCCCTAATAATTTGACCTAATTTTGGTTCGAGTCCAGTGAGTAGAGTAGTTAACGTCATATTTTCTATTAAAGTGGATTGCGCGGTTTTTTCCTCTAAAGTTAAACTTTGTTTTTGTATTGCCGCGTGCATTTTTGCATTATGTGTTTGTAACCTGGACACAAATATTAAAGCTGTTTCGTTAGGTAATTGACGAATTGTTTGCAAGTCTTGTATCAAGGCTGTCAAGTCACGAGAGTCACCAAAATGTGATTCGAGCAAATTTTTTATTTCCGCCCAAGTGACGGGATTTCGTGAATTTATCAATTCTGCGGCTTTTCCGCGTAATTTATTTTTTATGTGAAGCGTTAATAAGACGCGCTGATCATCAACAGCGATACCCTGAGCGGTTATGCAAGCTGAAATAAATGTTTGCAAGAATATGGGGTTGCCGTCAAATTCGGGCACTATGGAAAATATTTCGCTTAACCTATAAGGTTCAATATTTATTGTTTCGTTCGCCGTGATTGAATTGTTTGCATTGGAATTGCTTACGTTTGTAGCCATTTTATTTATATTATTTAGATAATCGAATAATTAAAACACCTTTTCAATTTGAGCTAGTACGCTACTGATAATTGGCAATTTTTTATTATATGTAAAACAATGTGCTGTTTATTTTATAATATTTCAAAATTTAATTACAAGGATAATTGGATTAATTTAAAAAGTGTTTTTAGTTGGGAATAATGTCACTGAAATTTTATATACTAATGTGCATTTAAACAGTATAGAACATGTGGGTTTTATTTTATTTCACAGTCAAGTAAGGCGTAAACTTAACCTTTATATGATATATGATATTATGATAAAAATAATGTTAAGATAAAAATGGTATGTGGTTACAGTTAATTAGATAAATTCGCACTTAAAGAGTATATGATATTACCATAAAAAATAATGTTACGATAGGAACAGTGTATGATTACGGTTATTTATATAGGTCACACAATTATAATCAAGATATTTTGTTTCGAGTTTAAATAAAATTACTACCTTAGATATTAGAACTGTATGTAGCAATGCAATGTATTTTGATAAAATAGAATGTAAAATTATGTCGTTGTTTGCAAATAAATGTTTGCGAGATGATTCAAAAATGACTTACCCTAAATTTTTCATTCCTCGTGGTCCAGTTGAATGCGACTTCGTGAGCTTAGCTTCACCAAAGGTCTCTCTCTGCCAGGGGCGTCACTTGGTGTTCCTTCCACAGGGTTGCCTTTGATGCCGAAGACACCAACGATGGGACGGGATGAAATTCTTACTTGCTAATTGTTGAATCGTGTTGATTTGAAATGTTGCTTTGTTGCTTGTATTTCTTGATAATTATTATTGTTTCGCTTCTGTGCGTTTGAGAATAATGTAGGTTCTTCTGAACAAAGGATTGGGATCCACCACTACAGCTAAGAAGTTCTCCTTGTTCCAGAAGCTCTTTTCGTCCGGTTAGGCACCTTTTTCAGATGGACTCCTTGTTCCCTCGGATATGTTTGCTACTGGTTAGGCTCCCGAACTGTGTGTTTTTCAGATCCGCCACGACTGCGCCAATGTTAGATAGTGGATTACTTGATTAACTTTTTAAAAAGATTTATTTAGTTTAACACTTGAGTCAACGTTGACTCGTTAAGAAAATACAATAATAATTTAGATGGGGTTTATTCGAAAGTGAGTATAAGACTGATTACAAAAAGGTTGTTAGTAATATTTATAATGTTTTGAGAACAAAGGAAACAGTGTTGCTGATTCAGCACAATCAGGATTACTTGGAATTGAAATACAATGCTCATGCAGCGTGAGCGGTTATTGAGAAGAGCTGTTACGCAGTATGTAATACGATATGTTTGAGAAGGTTAAGCCTGTCTCGATAATATTATATATCATAGTATATTTCTAATATAACATATATATATATATATAAACTTTTGAACGGGGGCTTTTTTGGGGTCCAGGGACCAAAATTGAAGAAACTATAGTGAAATTTTCCCGAAGTCGTGACATGCTGCACCCTGCAATAGGTAGATGAGAAATCTACCTAAAAAGGCACTTGGTCCTGTAATTTCGTCTTAGCTCACCCTGTATGTTCGAAAATAATTTCCAGTTATACACTTTTTTATCTAGTTTACATGAAATTTTTTAAAAAATTTCTAGCTATCGTAGAACCCGAGATATCGAGGTCCGACGCACTATTGCTCCACCCTGTATATTATAAACACCGAAATAGACCGCAAATATTCTACAACCCTTCTATTTTAGAATTCCTAGAGTTCGTACAAGAAATAATGATTTTTCTATTTTGACAACATAGCACATTAGTTGCCGGTGACCATTGTAAAAATATTTGTCTTCATTTTAATGCCAATATTTATCTATCCTTAGAGATGCATAGGCACTAATGGAGTAGTCAGGTGGCCAGCGCGGTAACCTGACTTAACTCCATTAGATTTTTCCTATGGGGTATTTTTTAGGGGATGTAGTGTATATTGAAGCAACTGAAAATATGGTCGATTTATATTTTAAAATTTATTCAAGTATTGTTGTTATCAATGGACATAATTTGCAAATTTCCGCGTAAACCGAAACTGACATTTAAAATTCGTATACATTTCTTTCCTTTTTTTTCATAGTTAATTAAGAAAATACAAAAATGTACCATTTTGATTTTTTTGATGAAATGGATTTTTCGACAATAACTTTTTTCTTGAAGCTCAATAATTGTTTGTTTCTTAGCGTCAGACTGACTTTTAAATAAAAAAAAAAGTATCTACGGCTACGGAAAAACCCGAACGTAATACGTTAACTTGGATACCATGTATATAAAAAATCATACAAATATCAATTCCATGTATATTATATATGCCCTGCCAATTAATTTTCAATTTCTGAGTATGATAATAAAGATATATATTTTTCCTGTCTCTTTATAATTATGAGATGCAATATTCAGCGTTGTAAGTTAGGAAATGATTCGTGTGTCAGGAAATCATTTATAGAATAATCGATAGTCATTTATCAACATAGGAGTCGTTGACCCGGATAAGAGAACGAAACCAAATTAAAAAGGATATATTGCTAACTTCAAAGGTCACAGCACACTGCTTTTCAGGAAAAAATAAAACATCCAGGGATCAGCCAAGCATTTCGTCGAAATGGTCTTATGTTTTATTAAAATTATAATGTGCTGGCAATGAATCATTATATACGTTGGTCTGTGAAAATGAAAAGAGTACACTGGATTCACCAACCCTCAAAACAGGTCTGTACTAAATTTTGTCGAATTTTTTTAAGTAATAACATTTTTGTAGACATTATTAAAAATGGACAATACATCAGTTTCATAAATTCATTCTAAAAGTTAATTTACTCGTTCAGATTATCAATGGCTTTGTCGTGAAAATTAGTATGTAACTACTGAGTGTCTAAAAGATGTTGCCATTTGAAAAAGTTGATTTAATTACAAATCAGTGATTTCTGGAAATTTTGGTTGGTCATAGGTACTAAACCAATTCGAAAAACTTCACTTTTATATTTTTCCCTCATCGCTTTGGTATATTTGATTGATTTAAATGCATTCACTCTACTCTAGATACAAAAATAAAAATGGCATTAAAAGATCAAGTATGTTCAAGATTTTTTAAAAACTATGTAATCATACATCTAATCGTCTCCAGACGTAGAACTTAAGGACAAGTAAAACACAACTGGATTAGATTTTCTTGTATAATAAACAACCATACATTTTGATTCATTCAAATATAGATTGTTTTGGTACACCAGTTTTCTACCATTTTTAGTTGTGGTAGAAAGTTTTCACAATCATCTAGGCTGCTTGTTTCTGCAAAGATCCTTCACATCATCGGCAAACAGTAGTTTGTCACTTTGTACTATGTTTATGAAACCATTTATAAAGAACAGAAAAAGCAGTGGCCCGAGATTGGAACCTCGAAGTACACTTGAATTTGTAAATAGTTTCGATTCATGTCCATAATACATTACGCATTATTTTCTGTTAAATAAATTTGACCCCAAAAATGCTATGAAATTGTAACTAAACCCGAACATTTACCTAATATAGAAGTTCGTGATGAATGCGATCGAACGCCTTCCAGAAATCAGTATATAATCACATCTACCTGACCTTGTGGATTAAGTATTTTTGATATAAACTGAGTTATCAAACATAAATTAGAGCAGTGAATTAATTTGATAAATATTGCAAGGGACTCAGATGTGTGCAGCTCACTTAGGTTCCGCCTCTTTTACAAATATGCCGATACTCCTACTTAAGCTTTATTGAGTGGATATGGTGCAAATGCGATTAAGCTATCGAAATCAGCAATGTTAGTTAGATCGCGTAGTGAATGTGTTTAGTTATGCTGTCTGTCGTATTCTGGGTTCCATCTGCATCTCCGGCATCGTCAATGTCGGCGGATAATGGATGTTGTCGTAAGCCCTTTCCGGACAGCTTTGACATTGGATTTAGGGTTTGTCTACTATATGTACCGCGTGGTTATGTTGATATTTATATCATTAGCTTAATATTAACGAGAAATGAAAACGCGTATCCCAAGTAAGTAGTCCACTCTATTGGCTAGTAGGTTACGCTTTGTCAACTCTTGACAGAGTTTAAGTACGGGCAGGAATAACCTGATTGGTTCAATTCGTACAGTAGTCATTAGTACAATATAAATATAGAATACTTTGTTAGGTTTTGTTTCAGATTCTGGATAACAGGTAAGTATAACTAATCCACTTCCTTCCAGTCAGACGAGGAGCCACGCAAGAAGAGACACGACGACACATCTCCTCCTAAATCCAGATCCAGCTGAAGCCCAGCTGCCAAAACCTTGAACACAGCTATTCCTGGCCTTGTGCTGGCGTTTAGGCTGCATACCTCCGAACTACACAGTTCATCCTACCATACCAATGATCTCTCTTGACATCCTGTGTGTTATTTCCATCTACAACAACCAACCCAGGACGAGAGCGGCAACATCCACCTTCGTTCGCGACGATGACGCTCAAGGGAGCAGACATAAAGGCGAAAAAAGAAGATATAAACCACTCCTGTCTGGATAGTGAATGTCCAGTATTCAAAAAACAGTTAAGTAATGTTAGAGATAGAACAGATTATAGTAACTAGTAGTGGTTATGGACCCCTTTATAAAAGATTACAATAATGAACCTATGAAAGCACACGTGATTAAAAACCTATCTATATTTAACAGTACTTGTCAACAAGCACAGCATAACTTCAAAATACTACATCTCAATATAAGAAGCATATTTAAAAATTTTGACGAATTAACCATACTCTTAAATCAATTAACAGTTGACTTTAAAATTATTGTACTGACAGAAACTCATTACATACATGATCCAAGCGTATTTAACCTCTATGGCTATAATGTTTTATATAATGAGGGTTATTTAAATAGGAATGATGGTGTAATTATCTTTATCAAAGCAAATATACACTATAATTATAACATTATTAGCATTGGGGAAACAAAAGCCCTACAACTAAACATCCTAAAAAACAATAAAAAAGTTGTGGTAACTGCAATATACCGCTCACCTAGTACATGTCCAGAACACTTTACTACCCAGCTACTGCGTTATTTATATCAAACAGAAAAAAATGACATGCACATCATAACAGGGGACATTAACTTAGATTTACTCTCAGATAATCATAATGTTGAACAATATAAAAATACAATGAGTGCCCATGGTTTTATATCATATATTAATGAACCAACTCGTCCGCAAAGTGAAACATGTCTAGATCACTTCTTCATAAAAAACTCACTACATATGGATGATAATAATATAAAATCTTATATCTTTGAATATGACATTACAGATCATTATCCTATTGCTATAAGTTTCAAAATCGACACAAATAAAGAAAAAAATAATACAACTACAAAAGAAAACATCAAAAATAAAAAATATATAAATTATGCTAACCTCAAATCGGACTTACAACAGGAAAAATGGAATGACATGTACCGTGAAAATAATATAGACCTGATGACAGATATATTTATCAAAACATTAAAATACCATATTACAAAAAACACCAAAGAAATTAAAATAAATCACAAAGATATACACCGGAAACAATGGATAACCTCTGGACTCGTAAAATCTATAAATGAAAAAAATAAATTGTACCAAAAATTACAAAGCGATCCAAATAATATAAACCTATCTAACGCATACAAAGAATACAAGAACAAATTAAACCGGTTGATACAAAAGGCGAAAAAAAACTATTCTAACTCTATGATAAACAATAACAAAAACTCAACTAAGGCTCTTTGGAAGTGTGTAAACAATATTTGTAACAAATTGGAACCTAAAACAATTATATCTAAAATTAGATTAACAGATGAAAATATTATAGAAAATAAACAACAAATAGCAAACGCATTTAATCAGCACTACAGCGACTTGGGACAAACATATGCAAACAAAATAAACGATCCACCAGAGGGTTTTGCCGAAAACAACATCGAAATAGAAAACACAATGTACCTATACCCGACAAATGAAACAGAAGTCCGGAAAGTTATCAAAGAACTAAAATTAAAAAAATCTCCTGGTCTTGATAACATTCGCACGGAAGTATTAAAAAAAGTAGAAACAGAAATTGCCACTCCAATAACATATCTAATAAATAGATGCTTTGAAACTGAATGCATCCCTAAACTGCTAAAAGTTGGTCTCATTAAACCACTTTATAAAAGTGGAGACAAACTAGAAATAATAAACTACAGGCCAATCTCACTTATCTCTAATATCGCCAAAATTATTGAAAAAATATTAAAATGCAGAATTCTGAAATTTTTAAATCGCCACAATATAATCTCGGATCACCAATATGGCTTCAGAGAGGGAAAGTCAACTGAAGATGCAATTCATAAATTAACATCTGAAATATATAGAGCTCTAGACTCAAAAACACCTGCTTTATGTATCTTTGTTGATCTATCTAAAGCTTTTGACACCGTGTCCCACCAAAAACTTTTAGAAAAAATAAAATGCTATGGACTTCGGGGAAAAATGTATAACCTCATTAAAAGTTACTTATCCGATCGGGAACAGTATGTGGAGATTGACGGTACTATTAGTAGTGCCAGAACAATAACATTCGGAGTCCCGCAAGGAACGGTATTGGGACCACTACTATTTACAATATATATCAACAGTTTACTATCCATTAATGCCACTGGTAAAATATTAAGTTTCGCTGATGATACTGCTGTTTTATACACCGGAAATAGCTGGGAAACTCTAAAAAGAGAAGCAGAGACCGACTTTAAAAAAATAAAAATATGGTTCCAGTACAACAAACTAACCTTAAATTGTGACAAAACCAAATATTTACCGTTCACCTCCTACACTAACACATTACCCGATATTGGCCCACTAAAAATTAATGAAGACGTGCAAATACCAGAAGCTGAGTCTATAAAATACCTAGGCATTACTGTAGACAGACATCTAAGGTGGGATCTACAAGTAATGAATATTATAAAAAAAGTCAGAGGACTACTCACCAGATTTAAACTTCTTAAAGAATACTTAAACGAACCACAGCTAAAAATTCTTTATTACTCGTTGGTCCAATCACAGCTTTCATATGGTATTGTAGGCTGGGGAGGAGTAAGCGATAACCATCTGGAAAGACTAAATTCCATACAAAAATGGATACTAAAAACAACTTTTGGTAAAAATCGAACTTACCCTAGTGATAAGCTATATAAAGAAAACAACGTTCTGGATATTCGACAACTGTTTTGTTTAAATATGTTACTGAATATAAGAAAAAATACAATAAACATAGAACCTATTCGTCACAATTATAATACACGAGGAAAACAACACAGTCATATCATGCCCCGATGTGACAAAACCATAGGTCAACGAAACTGTAACTACTTAGGACCTCGTCTATATGAAATTCTACCAACAAATATTAAAAGTATGGACAAATTCAAAAAATTCAAAAAAAATGTAAAAATATGGCTTCTAAATACTGATCGAACTAGGTTTCAAAATATAGTTAACCAGAGAAATAATCCCAGCAAAAAATAATAATTATTCAAAATATGCCATTTGATATAATATATTAATCGGAAAAAAATAAAAAAATCTATATACCTAATTAAATAACTGAAAACATTACAAAATTACACGTCAGCTTCTGTTTATTGTCTATTTAAATTACTTGCTATGTATATGTAAAATCACGCACAAGCAGCAGCAATCTGCTGCTGCTTCTGTGATTACCCTAGTTTATTTAAGTGTTTATACATTTTATACGCCATTCATATATTACTTTTTATATATCATTATATTGTGTATTTTATATCTATACATTGTATATTGTACATTCTATATATTGTGTATTGTATATTATCTTAAATAAACTTATATTATTATTATTATTATTATTATAAGAGTCGGCCCAGCAGCCAGGATCAGGGAGGTCTGCCGACACTGCCCACACAACTCACATTTGTGAGCGGTGTTGACGAAATAACAGGCCCATCCCTTACAAGGCCTGTCCCAGTTTATAGCGATGATCTGGGTAGAGCAATAGGCCTGCCCAACCTCAGACACCTCAGACTATCATCACATCCAAGAATATTGGCGCAGATTTAGTTTAGTTTCAATCATTTCTAGATGGCACCATTGGCAAATTGCTTGTCTAGTAAAGTAATATAACGCTATGTTCAAGTGTTTTGCTATTTGTGGAAACTACTTTAATGAAAAGTATAGCAAGCGAACAACAACAAGGTGCTTTAAACAATTTGTAAATGAAAAGTCATATATGCACACATCCTATACGTGGAGAATTGAAAGGATACGATCTATGTATTAAAGAATACATTATTTCATTTTATATCTTAACCAGAAATGATTCTGTAATTACGAAAATTGTATCTCCTTTTCTGTTAATATTAAGAGAACGAGATTTAGATTTAGTGCAATTATTTACAGATCCCTCCAGCTTATATGAATCTAATACGGTACCAGTTACATCGAATTAGGGATACAAACACTTAACTTCAACAAGTTTAACTATCTCATTGCTTCAGTAAATTACTCGACATTCGGACTTAATGAAATTAATGGTGCTGCGATTCATTTGTGTTTTATATAAATCTAAACAAAGCATTGTATTCAATAGTATTAAGAAGAATATAAAGCGCAAGACAATTAATTACATTAAGTTTAATTTTAAAATGGAACATAAAAATTTTACTGAGATGCAAATGGTTATTTAAATTAGAAACAAGGTTGCCTACTTCTGCAATTTGTATTTGTACCAAACACTATGAATCTACATCTACTTATTTCAAAACATATCCAAGGAAAATATTGTAATTCTTCCTTTACATAATCTACTTTGAACCCGTTCACAAACAGGATGACAAAAAGTTTCGTATTGTCGATTCTTCTTGATGAAAACTTGATTGAATTGGAAGGAATTTTGGAATTTCTTGAAAAAACTTTAATTTAATTCTAGTAAATTTTTACACTACACCGAGACTCTTTGCGTTAGTACACTTAGAAACAATGAGCATATGAGAAGAAACTAATATTGGACCTCCTTATAAAATTGCATGCAATGCCTAAGTCAATTGGTCTTGATGAAGAACCAACTTATGTAATAAAAAATAGTAATAGTCACTTTCTGACATAATAAATAATTATTTTTTTAAGTAATATTTTTTAATGAATTAAAAGCTAATAAAAAGATACCTATGCATAAAATGGATGATAAGGAACATGTTGAAAAATACCATGAAATGTCAATTCTACCGAATGTCTCTAATGTTATTGAGAAAATAATTTAGAACAGCGCAATTTCGTTTTTATTAAACATAAAATAACTAAAGGTTGTCAGTTCCACTTCATGTCTCATTGTTCAACACAACGGGCTATTTATCAGTCACTTAAGAAAATTATTACAGCGCTTGATTCATATTCGAAGGTGATCTGCTTGTATTTTGACATGTCAAGGGCCTTCGATGCAATTCATTATTCAATTTTGTTCGTCAAGTTATCAGTTATGGTGATCCGGGTTCATGTAACAAATTACTCCAGTCGATCTCCCCGATAAAGCTCAAGACACTGCGCTAGTAACTTTTAAGGATGGAATACTTGAAACATTTTTTCAAGAAAAAATTTATGTACCACAGGGTGTATCTCAAGGATCTATGCTTGGGGCACTCTTATTTATTTTGTATGCTAATGATCTAGCAATTGTATTAATATAGATACTTTATACGAATATGCTGATGATAACTCCTGTATAGCAACTGAAGAATCCTTGACTTGTGCAAGTAAACTTAGCACAATAACTTCAAATATGTCTAAGTATTGTAGTTTGAATGACTTAAACTTAAATCTTAATAAACCTAATCTTGTTATATTTCTTACAACTATTGATCTTCATTATTCGATCACAGATGGGGATGGTAGCTCAGTGTGCTGAAGCGTCTGGCTAGCAAACTGAGTATGCCTAGCGAAATGGGTTCGAGGCGCGCAAGATGAAACAATTTTTCATTAAAAAAATTGCTACAAGAGTGGTTCGAAGTACATAATAAACTGTAGGGCCTTGTTTCTCTTTTCTAGCACAAGATCTTTGAGACCTTCCAGGGGGTTACTTCGGTAACTTAAGAGGGAGAGGCAAGAATGGGGGCATACAGGATGCAAAACTCACGTGACGTGGCTATCCACACAGGGGAGTCAGGGCATATGAGGATAATTAACATTGTAGTAGATCCTCTATTGAACATGAGGTCAGACTACACGGTCCCAAAAATCACATTTAACAAGCCCTTCAGTATCTCTATTGGAGAGAGAGGGGATTGGTCAACAGGAGCCCCTGAGTTAGTACGCAAAGGCCTGGCCTGGTATACTGACGGGTCCAGGATGGAATCAGGAGCTGGAGCAGGAATACATGGAGTGAGACCGAGGGCAAGTATAAGCCTTTCTCTTGGACTTCACGACACTGTATTTCAAACTGAAATTCTGGCTATACTTCAGTATATACGTGAGAATGTTAAACGACGATATGTGAACCAGCAGATCTGCATCGCATCTGACAGTCAGGTGGCACTAAAGGCATTAGCCTCTAATAAAGTGTCCTCCAGACTAATATGGGACTGCCATAAAGAGCTCGAAGTTCTGGGTGAACAGAACAGAGTCAAACTACCCTGGGTGCCAGGACACACCAGAATAGACGGCAACGAAGAAGCTGATGAACTTGCTAGACAAGGAGCAGCTAATATATTCTATGGCCCAGAACCCGTGCTGGGCATTACCAAATGCTCAGCTAGAGGGGTAATTAAAGACTGGGTCAGGAATAAATACAATCATTACTGGAGGAACATACCAGGTAATCGACATGGGAAAACACTTATTGAAGGACCACGCCCAAAACAAACTGCAAAACTGCTCCCAAAGAACAGATTACAGTTGAGAATTGTAACATGCCTCTTGACGGGACATTTTCCTGTTAAGAAGCACCTGCACAGAATTGGCAAGTTCGATGGCGACCTTGACTGCAGATTATGTGGCAAGGTACCAGAGACAGTAGACCATAATATATGAATGTGAGGCATTGGCCCGCAGAAGATATAATATTTACGGGCAAACACAAACAGACCCGCAAAGCGTTAAAATTCGCCCATTCTCAGACCTGTATCACCTCATCAGTGGCACAGGAGTATTAAAATGGGCAGTGTAAATCGGAACAGGGAGTGCACAATAAGCTCAAGAGGCTGCAGTGCCCTCGGGGTGTTACAGACGACCCTGTGGGGAGGGGTTTTAGTCAGTAAGAGTCTGACACTGACCCAGCTCAGGTTGGGAGCCCATGAGGATTTCCCCTCCTCGTCAAAAAAAAAAAAAAACTTAAGAGCCGGTTAAGAAAACATTTTAAAAAATATTCATTTTATGATTCTTCAGTAACACAATGGAAGACGTGAACTTTCTTGGTATGACGTTGGATAGTAGATTAAATTAGAAATCTCATACTAATTTTTTATTTTCAAGAATAAATTCATGTGATCTAATACGATTCATGAGAAGCCAAGTTTTAGTAAATTACCTAAGAAAGAAGCATTCTAGAATATGCAATTATATTCTATTTGTTAGCAAAAAGGTATTGTTAGATGTATACGTCAGTCTTAGACCTCGGTAGCGGAAATAGGCCGGCGTTAAATAGATGTTAAAAAAAATGTATATTACATTTTAATTCTTCTTTTATATTTTCTTCGATTACGGTAACATTGCCATCTGTGGTGTTTTTGTCAAAAAATGAAATATATTGTATGGTAAAAATACTTTATTTAAATTTAGCAAATAAGAGTGACAATACTGAGACTTGTGTTTGAAAATAATAATTTTTGTGCATTTACTTTCGTTGATATTGTTTCCAATACAGAGATTTACCAATATTTTTCCCAAATATAATTAGGTTTAAGTCCCCACACTGTAGAATAAAGCTTTTTAATTTAATCCATTTCCATTTGCAAATTTACACGGTTATATTTTTTATCGATTTTAACGATTTATTTAAATTATCATCTTGGCAGAGTTAAGCGTCAGCTATTCCACCAGTCAACCAGGACATATGCACGCAGACTGTTTCACAACGACTCGAACCCAGATGTGGTACAGCGACTAGCCGTGTTGTCTCTCATACAACCACCCCGTTTAATCCACTGCTATCAACTCAGCTACACATGAAAAACTTCACTGATCATCCATACCCTAGCGATAACTTGAACCAGGGGCTTTATGGTCTTAAGCCCAACGCGTAAGCGTTGAACCACCCAGCCGAATATAAAAATTATTTATTAAAAATGCAATGATATACGCACTAGTATTCTGAAAATATGAGAATTAATTAGAGTCACAACTTGAACTATATTTAGTATAAAGACGAAAATAGATGTTTTTTTCATTCTAAACTTTCCCGTCATAATAACGGGAAAATTTAACGATAGAAATAAAAATTCATGTTTCGTATACTCCTCAACCAACTCGGAGTGTATAAATCGATCAGTTCTTATCAAGTTTCCGAGTTGTGAACACCGCGTGCGTGCACAATGTAAATGTGGTACCTCATAACTCTGCAAATGTGCTTGCCATTCTATTTATAATATGATGTAATCGAACTTCTCTACAAAAAATTCACATTAACGCGGTAACCTATAAAAATATTTTAAAAGCTAGTATTTACTTGGAAACGATATACCTATATATTGTTTTTGTGGTTGAATAATAGTAACACCATTTTTTGTTGTTGTTGAAATAGACTTAAAATGTGGATATTTTTGTCGGTCTGTAACTTTTTTGTATGCACGTTTAAAATGTAATTCTCTATCACTCTCTCCTATCAAAGAAGCTACATGAGAACATTTGTTGAGAATTTAACATCAAGTTTAGGCCTTGGGTGGTACTGAAAAAATCCAAGCAAGTTCGGCTTACAAGGGAACAAAAATGAACTTTTTCTAGTCAAGAGCACTCAAGATCCATCTTTACTAACAGTGCTTCAGTGGATCACTTCCCATTACAAAGCAAAATAGGTAGTGTACTGTAGCTACAGAAATGCGGGCTTAAAATTTGCTGCAAAAACTTGCGACAATGTTCTAAATCTACAAGATGGTAACGAAAGGGATTAAGAGTGGGTTTGTACGCACCAGTCAATCGCGAGTAAATTTGTAAGTAATCGAATTATGTCGTCCTGTCGATAACGCAGAAGCCACACTAGTCTAGGTAGCGTACAGGACCTTACGAATTGTAATAGTGATGTAATTTTATATTTATATGTACCAGTTTCAAATAAAACCACGGTGACACACAAAACATCTTGACGTATTGTGGGTTGCCCGTATTTAGTTAGCGTAAAAGACGACATATTAGTAAATCACCGAATTCAGCTATTAGGAACACATATCATATTTATTTACATATGATACCGCCACTTGAAGCTCTCAGGCTAAATGAAAAATTATGAGCCCGACCCTGCTTTGACATACGTCTACCAATGGTCATCGCTATGATGCTGCCTCTAGTAGGAAAACGTCCAACTATTTTAGACGAAAGGTAACAAATTCGTATTCGACATTAAACTTTAGCAGGAACAAATATTATGCAGACTTTTCACTCTTTTCATGTTATTTTTTTATACTACGTCGTATTATATTTTATTTGAATATTTAAGTCCCTTTGTAGAATATAAAACAATTTATGGTGAATTTGGGACGAATGAGTAGAACGCTCGCGTTGAATAATCAAGGGGGAGAAAATTTTAGAAACTTAATTTTACCTAGGATTACAATATAAAATATAATAGGTCCTTGTCTTAGATTTGCTAGTTTACATAATGAAATCAATTCTGAATTTTATTGGCTCGTTTTTAAGAAGCGTGTAAAATAACAATGAAAGAAGAGGTTCAAGTAGGTGGCGATAAGTGGCGAACGATTCGGACAATCGAAAGGTATATTTTATTAAAACATATTTATTGTTACTATTTACAAATAATCGAAAACACCATAATTCTTACATGTTCAATTTATAAAAGTTCGTATTATGACATTTTCCCATGGAGATATGCTCAACGATATTTACAGTCCTTTTACTCAAAAAGCGCAAGGCGACAGTTGCAGCGAACTATTTTCTGTATGAGATTGACAGTACGTATTTTTAGCAAAAAAATCAATCTACAGTTCGCCAAGAACCTGATTTGACATAGGTGAAAAAATAAACAATCTTATACGTGTGCGTCATTTTTCTAACACACCCGTAGGTTAGAAAGTATCAGCAATAGATGCTGTCAAGCTGTAAGTTGCGGAGTGCTCTAGAGGCATCTGGCAAGTTGCTTGTGCAAATTGGCGGTGCTCTAGAGGCATCTGTCATGATTAATTCAATGTCATTTTATTGAAAAAACATGTTTAATCGCACCCCGGACAATTTCAATATTAAAATATGAATACTGACTCAGGTAGCGATGCTTTTATGAAATGTGCTCCAGTGAATGTCATCGAAGCTGTAAATAACACTTCAATAAATCTATTATCAACAACATGGCAGAAAAGAAAAAAATTGTGAAGTGATAAGGGGTTTTGTTTTTTGATCATGGAAAAATATTGAAGGTAATTAGCTATTGCACACTTGTGTAATTTCCGTCACTATTCCTACTTGTGTGTTAATTTTCACTTTTAATGTTCGTTATATATTATTTCAACCTCATAAACAAAATAGTGGCTTGTTCTGATACTCTTTTTAATAGATTTCATCGGAAAATTGACTAGCGTCGCCATCTTTATGAATCATTAAAAATTGATTACTGCTGCAACAAATGTTTTTACTCATGTTCAATTTGTCTGGTTGCTTAATAATGTTGAATTATAACTTTGACCTGGCCACGAAGAAACTGAAACATTTACCGTTCCCAGATACCCATTTTATGTAATCGCGCATTATTTTGCTGAAAAATAACATTTCCTATCCTTTCCGTAATGGAAATTACAACCCGATTTAGTTTTTAAAAATGTTTATTCTTCCTAATACTGTCCTACTTAGTTTCTTTAAGATTTGTTGGAATTTAAAAATAATATTCCATAACTATTTATTTCAGCAAGTCCAAATATCGAACAAATTATTCAAACAGTGATACTGTAAAACTTGTTGAAATTAAGCTTTCGGAATCCCTAATTCGATTTATCTCTCATCGTGTTACATCGCTGTGAGCTAGAGGGGATCTGTAAATAATTACACTAAATCTAAATCTCGATCTCTTAATATTAACCGACAATTTCATCACTTGGCAAAACATTTCTGATACAGGATGAAATTAAACTTTAATTCAAAGCTCTGGATCTTCAATATTGTATTTGTTTATGATTATGATGATTATTTTTAATCCTTTAATCTCCAGAAAAGTATTTTAAAGAAATTGCAGCATCGTGTATTGAAATACGATCTTGGGTAAATAGTAGTAAATTATATAGTTATTAAAAAACACGAAAACCCTAAACGTTTCACTTCCGTCAATCAATCATGCATCGCCTAGATACGACTAAAATTGTTTCTATAAACATTTTCCAAGACATTTCTTGTATTGATGTGATCAGTTACATCAATATTATTCGATACAATCAGATTTTTGTGCTACATTGTATTAACTATTATTAGGACACGTTTAACACTTTGTAACCCATCAAATTTAAACAACTGAAAATAACTGTTCTCTAATATTCTCAATTGTATAGAAAGTAGAAATTAATTTCTTATTCGTGTAATAATATAGACTGTAAATAGTAGACATGCAGACCTTGCTCCAATTATTTTTCTAATTGCAAAGTAAGGACTGGAATAATTTAGAACGCGGATTTATTTCAAATTTTCTGTTGCTATACAGATTTATTTTAAGTTTTCCAAGGCAAATTGCTCAATAATTGTTTTTCCAGCAGCTTCAACGATTTGGCCAGTGGCTTGCCGCTGGAGTTTAAAGCAAAACTATCTAAAAAATGAGAAAATATTACATCTGCATCTGCCTGAGTATAACCTCTAGAAAAATAAAGGACTTTTCATAATATAAGTAGCTTTATATTTTGTATAAATAAATAAATAAATAACACCACAGGTAATTACGACCCCCTTTATCCCGGAAGACTCTAGAAGAACCTTGTGTGGGAGGGGGCTACACATTTAGAGACAAGGGACACACACCCAATATCCGTGTATAGTGAAAAAATCCCTCTCACAGTATTTTCCACTGCCACGGCCGGGGATCGAACCCGGAACTTTTGGGTGAGAGGCAAGTGCGCTCACCTCTCGACCACCAGTCATACGATAATTCTGTAAATTGACCCGAAGGGATATTTTTATATTGGAATGAACATAAGAGTAATTAAATTCCAACTTAGTGGCTGACAAATTTGACTAAAAGGTAAAGACAGTGAGGAAATAAAAATATTAAGGGATCTTGGTATGGAAGACGCCACGAGTAAGCTTCATTGAAATCTAAGTTCTAAGCACGAATGAAAAATGTTTATTGAGAGCTGTCTAACACTTTGCGGCATAACTATCATTTCCCCCCCTTCCAGTATCTCCGGAAATGACCACAACTTTTGATTTTTAAATAGAACATCCTGTATATGATTATATTTCCCGAATACTTGAAAAATTTTGAGTACGGTGATACCCCATAAGTGACATTTCGATTCCATGAAAAAAAGTTGGACTCGAAATTTGTTGGTACACCTAGAGTGCCATGATCAGAAAATTTGAACAAAACTTAATTTTTTCCAATGGAGCCGTAATGGTAGAGTACCACCATAAAATAGCGAATATTCTAAGAAATCTGTGGATGTGTCCAAAACAATATTTTCTGGTCATAGCACCTTAGATGCACCATCAAATTTTGAGTGAAACTTTTTTCATGGAGTCGAGATGTCATTTATGGGGTATCACCGTACTCAATTTTTTTTAAGGATTTTAAAAATATAATAATATACAGAGTATTTAATTTAAAAATTAAAAGTTGAAGTCATTTCCGGTGAGAACGGAAGGGTAAAAGGTGACAACTATGTCACAAAATGTCTTCTCGGCCATATAATGTAACTACCAAGTTTCATTCTGATATTCATGTTCTAAAAAGTAAGGACAAAAAGGGGATCTACCATGGCCAGTTGGCGCCCGGTATAAATGATGGGAAATCGTTAATTAATAATAATTAACAAGAATTAATACCCTTTACAACTTTAATATACAGTGTAGTTGAGAGAAATAAATTAGGAAATGTAATACCACTGATTCTATTTAAAAAATTAGTGAGAGCTGAATTAGAGTGAAATTATTTAAGTTACAAGTGAATAAAACTGGAAGAATATTATACGATGAAAAGAAAGGTTGCTGTTGTTGATTGTGAAATTCTCTTGCAAATAATAATGTTAAAAGTAGTAACATACAATATTGTATGCCTGGGGTGAAGAATAGGTGAGTTCTGCGTTCTCGTAGAGGGATTTGTTTGGCATGTTATCCGTATTATAGTAAAGGGAATACGAAGTTTTATCTTGATTACCCTTGTTTTCATGGAGGAAACGTTAATTTTAATTTTGGCTCTAATCAACGTCATTGAGCGAGAGGTTTTACAATTTAACTCTGTGTTTTAAATTTTTTTCTGTTTTAGACTAACAAGTAATTCCGTAAATGTTATACAGTTTAATATTCACCATCAGCATAGGTTTCAATGTGGATAAAAAGATAATTTTCATTAAGAAAACGTCTCTTAATGAATATTTTTCTATTTGAAGTTGTTAAAGCATGCGACGAAACTTTATACTATGTTAATGAAAACTAGTCTTTGCAAAATTATACTTTTACAATACAATTTAAAAATAAATAGATGTTTATCTCGATATTCGTTCATGTTTAGTAGAAAACAATCGTCATAAATACTAACGAATAAACCAGTCTCCAGAGGCAAAAAATAGGTCAAGTAAATCATTAAAATCTGGCAAAGCAAGCTGAGGGTCGATAGAATCACCAGTGACAAGCTTAAATATGGTGAAGGTAAAGAAAAAATCTTTCGCAGAATATGAGAGAAAATGTTAAAGACGAAACTGGAACCTCACCTCAGAACCTTCTCCAACTTTTATGCTGCGTAGTCATGTTTGAGGAGTAATCCTACGCTGGGTTTGGATTCTGACGGTGGAGGCATTTTCGTATGAGGACTATTTTTCACAAGACAAAACCACTTTTACAAAACGCCAAAACATTTGAAAACTATACTTCAATACACTACTCGACGGGCATTTAGCTAGCCATGTTAGCATCATCAGGGGATGATTAAGACCAGTCTCATTTATGTCTATTTCTGTTTATTTACCTAAATTCAGGAGTTTTCCAATTCTACTAACTGTAACGCATATTTTTTAGTACGTGATGGAGTTTTATGACTGATATTTTAATTTTTAATATCCAATTGAAGCGCTCAACGCTTGCGCGTTAAGCTTTGACACCAAGGAGTTCAAATCCTACCTAGGGCATGGGTATTTAGTGGAGTTTTTCAGGCGTTACCCAGTTGGTAATAGTGGATTAGACGAGGTTGTGTGACGGACAACACGGCTAGTCGCTGTACCACTCCTGTGTTCGAGTCTCAGCTGCAGAAGATGGCAATGTCGCAGGTAATAGCCGTTGTGTAATTGTCTGTGTATATGTGTCCTGGTTGAGTGGTGGAATAGCTAATGCTAATCTCCGCCAGAGGACGGTAACCTAAATAAGTCGATAATATAAAAATATTTTTTTTACTTCGATTCTACTGTTTTCATAAATTAACAATAAAAAAAGGTGCTCTACACTCTTTGGGCTATTTTGTGTATGTACCTTTTGAGTTGCAGCATGTTTTCCTTCTTTCCTATCTCTGCTCAATTCTATAAATATAGATAAATTCCTTGATACCAAAACACACCAGAAAATATAAGAAAATCTCGGTTGGAAAATATTCCGTCATTCGCTCTATTTTATCCGGTTGGGGGCTAACCTAATATTGGAATAAGTCTATTTACTTGCTACAAGATTACATGTTTTATCATACATATACAAAATTGAATACAAATCAACATATTGCTTATTTGATGCGTCGTGCAAAGGTATATATTCTCGTCAGCAAATGGATAATAATGTAATTAAGTATTCCTGCTTTCATGTTGACAAAGAATAAAGAGTAATTTTGAACACAAACATGTTTATTTGTTTCAATTTACTTTATTTGGATATAAAAAATAGGACATACTTCAGTGAACTTTCAATTTGACCTTATTTATGAATTCATAAGTGTCACAAAGAAAAGTTATTCGTAAGCAAGTTGATTTTTTCATTATTTAACTGCACTGAGATATGTTTCGAATATTATTTCGACATCTTCGACAAACAATGATTATAAACATGCATCTTGCTGAGCCAATCCAAGTCAGCTTTAGTAGCCTGGAGCATATTTAAAAAAAAACCGCAATGCTATATACAGAGTGGATCATTAATAATGGGCTATAATTTAAGACAAAATTCTTTGGATGAAAATATGAGGATCTAGCCGAAAATGCTTTAGCAAACTGTTGCTCCTAAAAAAGATTTAGAATGTCCTGTGAAGTGAGGTACGGTCATCGGTTTAGGCGCCGAGACCTCGATCAGCGAAGTTAAGCAGCGTTGGTCGAGCCCGTCACTTGGATAAGTGATGTTATAGTATATAAGAGACATAATTAATTTCAAAAGTACTATAATTTGCTAAATCATTTATTCTTTCAATTCACAGTCATGCTATAATAAAAAGTCTTTCAGATTCACGAATCGTCGATAACTCCTAAGTAACCTAAGCCCATCAATAATACTACTCAATCATTCAAATTAATCATTTTACGGCTCAAACATTATAAACTAACGTCCTAAAAAATACCGCCCCCACATGAGCTTAAAATTCATCAAAAATACTTTCCATGCCTGCAATCAAAATATTTAATTTCACTTGTGCAAATTTTTTATAAATTATATTTCCCTTCGATTCCACCATTCATTCTATTTCGCGTCCTTAATATCAAAATACAATCAATCTCCATTCATAATGTTCCGTAGAGTACCGGTACTATCGTTTCCCATTGTTATCAAAATTTATTTCTACTTTGTTCGACGCGGAGCTATCGGAACATTCTCATATCATTTCGACATAGCTTAGAAGATCTTCGAAACGACTTTACGGGGCCGTTTCAAAATTAATAAATTTAATTATACAAAATATCATCAATAATTTCAAAAATCAAATCGATTCAAACTTCATTTATATATCAAACAATTCCGCATTTTAATGCCGAAACAGACATATATTTTTCATTTCCGAATATTTACATTTTCACATTTTCTGATGTAATATTGCGTATTCGAGCCACAATGAATGGCAGGGGACTTTTCCAGATACCATAAAAAGGATAAAAACGTTCGTGCCAGCTCAAGCCCCGCTAAAACGAAACTGTACGAATCATATAAAAGGTCGAGCTCAGAGCGCTCAGGCTAAGTCAGTTTCTGGTGTCCCACTAAGTGCTATATATGTTCACGGGTTTATAGTAGTTAATTGAAATAAAAGCGTTAATTGTAATAAGTGATATTATACTAGTAATTCGTTCGGCTTCTAAACCAGAAGTATAGCGCCGTCTGTTTAGATTGCCTACTTCGATCAACGTGAATTTCCCTATAACCGAGCCACTGTAACTGCTTCCTTGGCAGTACCAAGTAAAAAAGCTGTAACTAATTTTATGTCGTCGCGCATAATAAAATAAATGGATTTTCTCAGACTTTTAAATCAACGTTAATTTTTAAAAAATAAATTTCTAATCAGCCGAAATTTCTGTTACGAACTATGTTAATTTACTATAAAAAATAAATATTCTCATTCATTTATAAAAAACGTAAGAAAACATTATTTAAAGTAGGAAGAACACACACCGGAGATAATGATGAAGTAATTGCAAAATGTAGAATATGTATAAGACAACTACGGGTAAATATGTCTAGGGCTCTATCTCAGTGAGTGGTGTGGCAATGGATTCTAATGAAGTGTTATTACATACGTGAATTCGCGATCATTAAGTAGCGTGCATGTAATGAGACTTTGGAAGCACGCCACAATTTTTGTATTGATATTTAAAAACGGTTTTGTAGGTTTTCTTATGCTCTATAACCTTTATATTAAATATCACCGAAAACGAGAAAAGGCAAAAAGCTTTCAACTCTCAACTGTTTTTTTTTGCTGTTTACTCTGTAACTAAAAACCATAAATTTTTCTAAAACGCTTCAGGTAAGTGAAATTATAGAAAATTACGAGAGCTGTAAAAATCTTTCTTTACAATTTTTTCCAGTTCAAACAGGAAGCGACATATCTAAAATACAAAATTTCACCAATTTTTCAAGATTACGGATGATTCCGAGGTCACAGCAATTTATATTTTTTAGGCTTATCATAACATTCCCTAAGTCCCTCATTAAATTGTCAACTACGGATACCTTGCAAGATCCCATGACAAAAAATTCTCTTCAGACTGGACTACAACAATTTGTAATAAAAATACTGCTTTTTTAACAATTACACATTTGTCTTTAATTTGTCATAGAAAGCAGAGTAATTCGTATTGGTGCCACTGTCTAAACAGACTGCGGTTTTTATGTGGTCCACGAGAGAAAAAGCTTTTTTAATTGTGACTGAAATTCGCTGGATGCACAAAATGAACTTAAAATTTAAAAAAATCCCGAAAATCGTCGAAATTTTTCCGCCGAAACTACTAATGCAATGAGCTGTTTGTTTTGTGTGTCCCAGTATAAAAACATCTGCGAAAAACGTTTATAAATAGAAATAAAAAAAATTGGAATATTGTATATAAAAACAAAGGAAACAATTCATCTAGAAGTGGTAGTACAAACACCCTTTCCCTTCTCTTTGTTACACCCGTGGCAGGTTCCCAGTGAATTAGTTATTCTCCACTTCACTTTAGCACTTGTTCTTCATTGAAATTGCAAAAGTTGTTCTTTTATAGCTTGACTTCTTCCATTTTAGTACACTTTGAGAATACAAAATAAGGACAATATATTATTTTTCGTGTACCATAATGAGATTTGGGGAATTTATACGCGAAACTTTTCGATCTTACTTTCTGATATAAATTTAAAATTTTCAAGATTTGCATTTAAATAAACACACGTAATTTCATGTTTACAAATAGAATTTTATTGTGACAACTTTGCATATAAATTCATTTCCTTTAATTTGTAAACGTTCTACTTCCAACAACATAAAATTATTAAAACCCAATTCAATTTTCATATTTATTTGGCGTCGCTCACGAGTTTATTGAAATAACATTAAAAAAACTTTGATTAAAGTAAATTATATATAAATAAACACCAGTAGGTGGATAAATCAAAGGATAGAAATAAAAATGGACATATTTATTCACCGAGTAGAATGCAAACAATGTATATTTGATGTCAAATATAGCAATAATAAATTAATCAAAATGTCAGTGATTCTGCGCGGTTATATTCCATTCATACTTACTTTTGTATTGTAACATGTACATATTTAAAGATTTTATGCATTTATATTTATTTAAGAAGGTTCTCTAAATCAGACCCCTTGTGGCCGAATTTATTACCATTTATCCTCACGTTGTAAACCGATGTGTAGCTACACGACGTATTTTATTAATGTTGTAACTTATTAATCAAGAAATTTGCCACACCTTTTGAACATCGCCAGGTTACATGCTAGAGAACCAATATTTGTAAATTCTGTAATATAGTGCATTTCATGTTTAAAGAAAGTGTCATTATTTCGTCTGCGACCACTACATACGAAACCCTCAGTGATTTGTGTAAGTAAGTAAACTAATAATTTGTCATAGTTTATGTAAACTTGGGCTTAACGCCCTGAGATAGTCTGAGCTAGTGAAATTTTATCGTGGGTACGTTACATCACTTATATGGGGTAAGTTGTGTCTGCGATATCTGCTACGCTACAGTAGCCCAAGTGAGTTTCTTTATGTAATATCTTATAACCATCACTATCCAACGTATTTATTTTTTTATGTACGTGTAAATCGTAGCAATATACCAAATATTGTCTTTTTAACATTTCAGAAAGTTTTATTAAAACTCGACACGTGTTTCGACTTCTTTAGACCCTTTTCAACAGTGAAAACAATACTGAGTTTGGAGTTACTAATTTATTTATTTATTTATTTATTGATACACTGTAGTAATAGCAGTAGAAACAAAACAAATTTCAGTTATTTAAAATTGCTTGGCTTAAGATCCTTAATTTAAAAATTGAATATGTCAATATTATATAATATTAATATTAAACTTAGAACACATTACATGCAGGGGGGATTGTTTCAGTAAATTTATTCAAGGTGTGCTTAAGTAAAATAAATTATATGATCTAGTCTGGAAAGTTGGTATATGAAACCTAGTCATTTCTAAAATTTGGGGCAAATCAGATTTGAAATTAAAAGTTTGTTGTGACATGCCATTTATCGCTGGTTTCGATCTATGTAATAAATTGCACTTTTACCGATAGTTGGCAGGCCAGTCGTCACACACCACTTGCAGTTGCTGTTGCTGTTGGCTCTCGTCAGTGCAAGGTAGGCATGGAGACAAGGCAAGGTAGGCACGAGAGCTCCTTTAAGTAGGATCAGTCTTTCGGCTGGTGTTTGTTGTAATCGAAGCATTAGCGTTTTGATGGTAATAATTATTACACTTAATGCGCCAGGCTTGTAACTTATAATTCAGCGCTCGGCGAGGCACATAGCCCTGAGAGTAGCTGTTGATTACAGTCTGGTTACGTTCCTTATAGTAAAATAAGGATTTTATAGAGGAGTTTGCGACTAAAAATATTATGTATTAATGTTCCGCCCTCTAAAAGCACATTTGAACAATAGCTTGGTTGTCAATAATATTGACAACGTTCTGTGGGAGCTGTAGATCTTTACCCTCCTTGTCGGGATCGTTACTTTCAGGTAAGCCCACAACAATAATGTTGTTAATCTTTTTAAACTTGGCGAGGGTCTCTTGTACGCAATCCTCAAAAGAATCTATTATTAGGTTTAAAGGTAGGCTCATTTAGCTGAGCTTCGAGTTTGGTAAGTCGTTGATCGTAGCTGTCCAATTTATTATTTATACTACGGACTAAGGTGGTCAGGGTATCTAATTTACTATCTATTGAAACACATTTGTTGCAGCATAGATGTACAGACTTCGTTGCGACGGATCTAGTTAAACGTTTGGCGTCGTCACTAGTGAGACCTAGACATTCATAGTGTACAGATCGAGAACAATTAGAACAGCATGCCTTAATAAAGTGATCCGGAGCAATTTTCTGGTTACAATTTGCACAATTCTACATTCTGGCAAGGTTAATATCCTGTGGTATAGTGTATACGACCAGAATTGAAAACGTATAAAAACTAAAAGCCGGCAAAACAGTCGGCATCTCCTTATTTTTTTTCTTATGACAAGCATTTCTGTTTACCTCCGCAAGAGAGAGAGAGAGAGTTAAAAAATTAATGATAATAATACACTCCTTAGCAAACCCCATGATTTATAAAAAAAATTGATATTAGTAAATGTTTGACATATATTGTTTGACATACCTTATAATACGGTAGTAACCAATAAAGCATTATTTTAAACCGCATTCCCTTGGCAACAACGGGTTGAAATTTCATAATGTGATCATGGAATTCTTTTTAAACAGATATATAATTAACGAAATATATAAGCCAATACAAAGTGGATAAATTATTACAAAAATAATAAATGTTTTGCGTTTTCTCATTGAAGACGTTGTATCTCGCAAGTTATAGGATATTAGTTTCAATTGATTTGGAAACGCACATTGTGCACCTTGATTGATGGCAATGAATCGATTTCCTTTCATAGGAAACAGTGGAATACTGGACTTTCATAGTAGATATTTTTACTTTACTACATATTTATTGTTATTAACAAAATATGTTATTTAATTTATTAGAGATGTAATCACAAAGCAAATTATCTTGAGAACATCACCTTTGTGAAACTAATTTAAATGGCTTAAATCATTTTTGAAAAATATTCGGTTCATATAACATATTAATTGAAAAACATATCCTGTTTAACTACTGAACCCATTAGCAGAGGGATTTTTAATTAATAATCAACTGTAACTTTTATGCATGAAATTTATTCTTTTTAATCCTTTTTGTATTACATGTTTAATGTATACACACAATACATGAGAACATGCTTTTATGTAATAATGTTTAAAGTTTTCATTTTTAAACCCCTTTAACGTAATTTCTCAAGGGTGATACTCTCATGGCACTTTTATATGTTACTAGAACACTAAGTAATATATCTAATGCCGGAGAATATGGTTTAAAAATAATTAATTGCATTAATGTACCAATTACAAAATTTCAATTTCCTGATAAGAGGGTGGTTCAAATAATAATTTATTGGTGGGTACTTTATTATAGAGTATGTCAAATAATTTGTAACATGAGAAATTTTAATTATATCAATGTTTAAATCATACGTCGAAGGTTGTTGAGAAATATGTATTTGTTATTGTGATATTTCTTAACGCTTGTCTAGCGGGTGCTACGTCAAATTTTAAAACTTTTAATCTGACGTAACTAGTTGGTCGTCGTCTGTTGACTAACGGTATTTGCCGGCCGACTGACAGTGGAGATGGTCGGGGTTCTAAATTACTTTGATGTATCAGGGCGCCAAGTAAATTTTTTTTTCCACTCCAAATACCAGCTCAAGTACAATGTAACCTTAAATTTACTAAATAAATTACTTAGCGAGACGATAATGAAAAATTAAAATTCAGTTTTATCTTCTAATAACAATAAACGAAGTAGGTTAACTTTATAACATTCAACAGTACAATAACGTAGGGTATGGTATGACAGACAAATTCAACACTAAAAAAAAATATGTATCTAACTGGGTATACGCATCTTACGTAAGTGCTTAAACCCCCAACAAATATCATAGATGTTTTAATTAATTAATAGAATATTTTCATAGTATGTTTAGCAAAATTAAAAAATATATATATATATATATATATATATATATATATATATATATATATATATATATATATATAGGTACAGTGGTGAAATTTTTTTTAAGCAAAATATACAATATATTTATAAAAAAAAATCAATATATGTATGGCGTAAGAAGGATACAAACTGCAGGCAGCGGGGCTTCAGCTTCGGCTCAAATTTCAGGAATGGGCAACTTCCAGCCTATCAATTAACCCAGAAAATGGATGGCTCCTCCAAAAAAAAGAAATTCCAGTCCAGCAAGGAGAAGTAATATAAGTACGTGTAGACCAGTGGAAAAAAAAAGTTGTTTGTTTCAGGGGAGACAAAAAAACGTAGGAAAAACTACGAAATCCTAGGCGAAACCGTAGGTGAAAAAAAAGACCCTCGTTTCGGAGGGTTTTCTTAGAAAAATGTTGTTGACCTTGGATGTCCTTGGCCTCGTGTAAATTTGGCAAAAATGGCTTTTACGTATAGATCCTTCCAATGAAGACAATCGATTTCCAATACCATAAAAATATGCACTCGTCCAAACATAAATGGATAACCGAAAAATATAACGTTGCGAATATATCCCAAAATGGTGAAATTACTTGTTTCAAAAATCGCAACGAGCACGTAAAAATACCACTTAATAAATTGCCAAGCGTTCGAGCAAACTACACGTGAAAAGTGACAGACTACCGGAAGACAAAACCTAAGCCAAAAACTATTGTGAAGAAATAAATCTGTGTTACCGATCGTCAGTAGGTTATAGGAATCTACCTATAAACTAATTAAAAGTTATTGGTTGCCTAGCTTAAGAATTACAGAAATAGAGAGCTTAAGTATATGCAACACGCTACACAACAAAATGTATAACGCCATGCCTATACTTAAGTGCAACAGATTCCTTACAATTGCGAATTCATATAGACAACTAAATAATAAATATTACGCGTGACGACGGATAACACGAATTCGTTAGACATTAAATGTAAGAGATAAAGCAATGAATTAGAGATTTTTTTTAATAACGTATAAATGTTAAATTGAACTGTAACACGGGGCGTAAGGATTACCAAAATGCCTTCAAATGAAATTTTTCACTATATGATATTCATATTTTGCTGTAAACTTTTTCCAACGAATTTTGATGGTGCAATACCAAGTAATTTTAACTCCATGAAACATTTTTCAAACAAGATCTTGACATTTTTATTAATTTTTTTTCCAGTTACCACTAACGCAAATGTTTATTTAAGAATTTCCAATATAAACCAACAAAATTTAATACACATCCAAATACATTTTCCATACAACACGCAGGTGAAAATATTAAATCAGATAATATAGTCAAACTATTTCCCTGTTGTAATTTGAAATGATGAACAGTAAAATTCAGGAACTCAAGCAAGCCGTCTAACATCGATTTTAAATTAATTGGTGGAACCGATGAGGCATTAAACTATCAATCAGAATATGTGGCAACGTGGCTGGCTACTTGTCTACATATATACCGGGTGTAACAGGATCATGGTATACCCCCATTTTCTCTTTTAGTTTTGAAGATAATTGATTGAAATTTAGGATATACTACATACATAACAAGCGGCACTTTTTGACGGCGTAAATTGCGTTTTTATATGAATTCTTAAAAACGAAAAAAGTGATTCAAGATGATAAAACGGAAAGGCTAATAATTGATGGTAGTTCCAAAATTTGCATTCCGATACAAAATGGCATTCTAATCATTCCTATTCTTCTTATGTATGGGGTAAAAGTCAATAATAACGGAGATATTCGCGTTTTGAAAATGTAATTTTTTGACTACCATGATTATCTACGAGGTCAGAACGAGAGACTTAAGGACTAATATTTTTTGAAATTATGTATTCTTATGCAAAAACGTATTCTAAACATTTTTTTAATCATCATATTTTCGTCAAAAAATAATAGAAGCAGCATAAGTTGTAGCATTTTAAAATGCCACGGTGATATTTATGAGGCCATGAATATGCAGCCACATGTACACTAATGTTGCATTACTCATAAAACGACCAAATCAACCAAAAAGAGCTTCGTAACAATTAATTTCATTTAACATTGTTTAATTCTTTAGTTTCATTAATTTCTTTGGCAGTGAGGGTCGTTTTCTCTTTTATGTAAATATATTTCCTCATTGGTTGGCAGCAGAATGTCTTTTGAAGTAAAATTTAAGTTGGCAGCACTGAGAAGACGTCAGATTTCCGGGGGAAATATGGCTTTCTTCTTGTCTTTGCCGGGGCTCATGTAGAGAAGCTTGAAGAAAGCTTGTCTTTTCGTTGGGCTCAACCCAGTTTAGTTTTGAGCATTTTGAGAACCAAAATTCAGTGTTTCTTTTGTGTGGAAGCTTGGTCAGCTGTTGCATGAAATTTTATTTCCGAGAGGCCTCCTGATTTCTTTTTGGTATTTTTTGTGAAATTCATGTGCTACTCTCTACTTATAGGGGTGAGTTTTACTTTCGTATTTTATTAGGTTGTTCTTATACTTGTAAAACTTACAGAGTGTTTGGGCCTAAGTATTTTTTGGACTAATCTACACTACGTTCAAGTCAATTTTTGCAATCTGCCGATGTACCAGTCAACAACTAGATGGATGAAATCATGTGCAGCTGGTGGGATACCAATTATAACAGTTAGAGTCATCATAGTAGCCTGCTCATTTGTTGTCATGAAAATGATCAGGCTATGTCAAATGAGCACGATCGGTGCTGGAGCAGGTTTCGCTGAAGCAGGATTTTTTGGAGTGAGTTTTTTATTGGAGCAGGTTTAACCTTCCTTTTCTTATATTTTTGTCATGAATTCTAACTTCATTTAATTACGTAACTTTGTCATTCACTTAAAATCTTTCAACGTCAACCTTACCATAATATACAGGGTGTCTCACCGGGAACTGAATCGATCGATATAGAGAAAAGTACGCATCAGAAAATTTTGAAAATTTAGATAATTACTAATGTCGGTGTGGCCAATCCAACTAAAATAATTACAAGCAGCTGGCACTTCCGCTTATACCGGAAGTCGATACCAACTTGCTTATTTCAAATGGAACACCCTATATATTTTAGGGTCTTCGAAAATAGCATAAAATTCTGAGTCGAAAATATGTAGCATATCCTATACCTAAACCTAGCCGTTTCAGAGATATTTGACATTTTATAGACAATTTGACAGGTGCAACGGTTTGCAAGAAGCGTTATAACTTTCTTCGTGTAAAAGATCTTCATTTGCTTCTTGTCACATAAAAAGAACTCAAGGAGAACTACGTTCTACAACTGGAACAAATTCAATAATATCATACCAAGTGTTCCGTTTTTCGCGTTACATTTTGTCAACTTCAAACCGCGAAAATTTGTTTAGGTCAAATGGAACACCCTGTATTTTTTTACGTCAAGTTGTGTAAAATTGAATTCCCTTTTTTCTGATATTGCAACTTTTTGAAATATTTGCGATTTTATTTGAAATTCATGAATTGTAATCATATCATCAAAATAGCCATGATTAGAAACAATCAGTCTTATCTTATCGTTTGGTGGCGGTTTCCGTTTTTCTGGATATAGCGGTAGCAAATGCGCTGCAAGTTTTTGATATTATTGTCTGAAAGTTATTTGTGGAATTCTACGAATATTCTTTTCTATTATTTGGGTTTTCTACCACATGTGTTATTGTCCTTTTCAAAAGAAATCACCGAATCTACAAAATAATAGAATTATTGGAAAAAAGCCTCTGCGTCCGTGACGTTTACGTTACAGGAATAGTCAGAGGTTATATTTTGCAAATAATATAAATCGTAATAAACACAGAAATAATATATTTTGCTGACGTTTCGAAAAGTAGTCTCTTTCCGTTTTCAAAGCTTTTTTGGAAGAACTCTTATTTTGCTGTGTATGTCAAATACACAGCTTTAAGATTCTGTTTATATTATTTCCATAGATACTTACTACTTGCACAGAATACAGAACTGATGATATTTTCTTTCAGATAATGCCGAGTTTGTTAAGTTCTTATTTTAACATTGGTAGCCAGGTTGTACAAATATCTACAGAACAATGCGATACGCACTTATCTTCATTTAATAAGATTATTACTGATTCTTTAATTTTTCTTTTTTTGGTATCTGTTTCTTTTGTTAAAATTTTTGCAAACTCGGACTCGGCAAAAAAATTTTAACAAAAGAAGCAGATACCAAGAAAAGAAAAATTAAAGAATCAGTAATAATCTGAATTGTTCTGTAGATATTTGTACAACCTGGCTACCAATGTTAAAACTAGAACTTAACAAACTCAACATTACCTGAAAGAAAATATCATCAGTTCTGTGTTCTGTGTAAGTAGTAAGTATCTATGGAAATAACATAAATAGAATCTTAAAGCTGTGTATTTGACATACACAGCAAAATAAGAGTTCTTCCAAAAAAGCTTTGAAAACGGAAAGAGACTACTTTCCGAAACGTCAGCAAAATACATTATTTCTGTGTTTATTCCGATTTATATTGTTTGCAAAACATAACCTCTGACTATTCCTTTGACGTAAACGTCACGGACGCAGAGGCTTTTTTTCCAATAACTCTTTATTTTGTAGATTCGGTGATTTGTTTTTGAAGAGGATAATAATACATGTGGTAGAAAACCCAAATAATAAGAAAGAATATTCTTGATATTACTTTATCACGTTCTCCATAAATAATAAACAAATTTAAAAAGTTTTCGTCGGTATAATTTAAACGTGCTGTCGTTTTTTGCCATAAGATAATGACTGATCGAGTTATTGAATTGGGGGTGTATAAAATGAGAGAGTGCACCAATTTTTACATTTCATATGTTGCCGGAACTTAACATAACGCAAAAGGTTTCAAGTCCTTACATTGAAGTAGCAACGATTAAGAATACCCTTTTTTGTATTCATTTCCTCTACTAGAAGTGATATTTTCGTTCCTTTGGTCTAAAAGTAGCCAACTTTTAAATTTTAAATTCAAAAACAACCAAAAAATAGGTTGCTTAATTATTTAATCAATTATGTATCTGTTGAAAAAATAATTCTGTAATGAATAGTTATATTTATATTATAAGTATATTAATTACATACACTTAATTACATGTAATGTTCAAAGTAATTGTTGTACTATGGGTAGTCTTCACGCGCTGCACATATGATGCCAAAGTAGGTAAATTGGTTTATATTCCAACTATAAATTTGTCGAGTACACTTGTGAATACGATTTATTATTAAAATATGTGTACAAATATTTATTAATCATTCGATAATTGCTAATACTATTTGTTTGCGTATAGCAGAACTTCGAACATATTCATTTGTCAAAGTCATAGGATGCACAATTATCATGCCTTATTTAACAGTCATTAATTAATCTATACATTAAAGCTGTAATTTAGCCATTTTTAATTAAGTATCGGGCTTTCTTTGATCCAATATTGCCAGTTAATTGGAAAGTGCGCTAATTTAAAATATGGAAATTGTGAAAATGAAATAATTCTAAATTTATGACATTTTCACCCTTCTACACAACAAGCCAGATAATTAACTAAAAATATATATACTCAAGCTCCACAAATAATTACTTTAAGAAAAATAGAGTGTATCTCATACTACACTAAAAAGCACTGTAAATAACATTGAAAGTCCGTTTCCAGAAACAGATATAAGGCAAAAAAGCTGTTGAGGCAATCTACAAACTTTCTGAACTCACCCTAGATTGAGGTAGGCAAACGCCCTCAGCCCCAGCCACAAGAGGGCCGTCACACTGCAACAATAGGACTTGATCAGCCCTTAAAAATTTTATCTCGCTATTCTTAAATTAAAGGTATTTAATGGGATTGTTTAAATTTTTGTTAAATGTTATTTTGTTTTAAATGTAATTTTGTCGTGTTTTGGTGGAACTTAAAGTAATTATTTGTTAGTGAGAAGAGTATTAATATCTATATAGGAAAGTAGAAACACTGTGTGACATACGCTGTGTAAGATGACAGTTAGGAGACAGGTAATTTCCATACTTAAAGCTATTATATAAATTAATTTAGTAATATAAAATTACATATTGTTTTTTATACATGGTGTTCCTCAACAACGTGCTAATATTTCAGGGTATGATTCCCTAGGTCAGTTTATGTTGAAAAGTTCATATGAACGTATGTCCTCAACGGTTTAAATTTTTTACTGCATGGTGTTGAATTTTTTTTATCATTATTTTTTAACATCTCGCAAAGCAATTTAGATTATTTTCAATTTTGGTATGTCTCAATAGGATATAAAATTACATATTTTAATTAGAAAAGTTATTTTATCACACCATTAGTGGCGTTTTGTTACATGGTCTATGTCCATTTAACAGTTTTATATAAACACTAGTATTTTGTTTATATTTAGCACGATCTGTGTAACATTTTGATTCAGTTTTTGTAAGTGAAACTGTTTTCAACTAGTAGAATTTTACTTGTATAACTACTAAATCATTTCACACTGTTTTATATACATATTTTTATATCTTAGGAACTCAGCCATGTTTTTTTACACTATTATGTATTTCCGTTCTATTATAGCATCCCAGGAAACGATTGTCTACAAAACATTTATTTACACTCATATACCTATATTTCAATTTTTATATTTTTGTTTACTATGCAAGTACATATGGTTACTTTCCTTACCTTTTCATGTTTCAGTTTGTTAGATGGGCGTGTGTATACACATTTTATATGTACAGCTCAAATGGCAAGAAAAGATAAGGTCTCAATCCATATACATACTTTACGTAACATGTCAATATTAATTTCAAAATGAAGGGAAGGGTTTAGGAATTGCAACGAGAAATACTTCAAATTAATTTTAATTTCCGAGTAGTAAAGACTTCCCGAGAAATTGACGTTATCGGAAATATAAAAGTTATATGATAGAGGCACACTAGTTCACATAATAAATTGATCCGTTTTGTTCGAATAGGAAATAACTTGTTCACGAGCGACTCAAATGCACTTATAATTCCTTTTTCCTACGTTTCTACCAATAACAGTTATTTAGCTCTATTTTCCGTAACCTAATGGTATTAAAAAACGAAGTGTGAATATTAGTTTCTTTCTGTCGAAAACTGTACATGAAGGATTACTTATGTTTTATTTACGGGAAGCAAGGCTTTTAGAAATCGTTGTATGTTGAGCTGAAGGAATGAGTTGCTTGTGATTTGAAACACGCTTTCGCTTTGTCTCTTATTTTATCGCGCCAGAACTTTAATAATGAAAAAAGTTCTTTAAGCCACATTTCTCGACGGAATGCCGTCAATTTGATTGAAATCGTAAACCGACTTAATGAATAAGAAAATTCAGCTAAAGTTTTAAAATAAATAACATTCTGCTTTCGAATTTTCCACAAAATAATGTCGTCAAGAGTAATAATAAATTGACTGAACAAGTGACTATTACATTGTCTTTATTGAACGGAATTTTATTTAGTTTTACATAGGATGATGCTAATATATATTAAATTAAAATTGTTGTAATTGAGGACTTTAATGTTCACTTTAATGTAAGTTAGTTAGTTTTTACATTATTTGAACTTAGTTCCATAAATAGTGAGAACACCAGAAATAATTATTGCCTGCATAGCATATTTATTAATAGATAGCAAAATAATAGATCCCCGTTTATGAGACAATTTAGGAGTTTTATCGGCCATTAATAATCTTAAACTAACAGCTTTAAGTAAGAAAATAAATTATAGGCCAATAACTGATGAGGAACTTTATTATTTAACAATTATTTACAACGTAGAAATTGGAGTTTTATCGGTAATAATGACTTAGACTTGAAATATATTTCCCACGGATTATAAATTATACGTTTGTTCTACTTAAAACTCCTAATTCTGATTACTCGAAAATTAAAAGAGGTATAAATTTCTGTAAATGGTAGATAATTGGTGAGGTCAAGTGCTATATGTCGACTTATAATAAATGTAGGCGCCTTTACCGGTTTAAGTGTAACGACATCTGAAAAAATTTTGCTAGGATGCCGACAAACTAAGGATACCAAGAATACTTTTGATTTTGAGTATTTTTTATGATTATAATTTTCTTCTTTTTTCATTCGTTTCAAAATTATTTAACATTGAATATGTAAATACGCGGATACGGATGTTTTGTGATATTTTTAATATGTTATCGTATGGTAGCAGTGGACTAGATGAGGTTGTGCAAGAGATAACACGGCTAGTTACTGTACCAATCATGAGTTCGAGTCTCAGCTACGGTAGATGGTAAAAAAATACGGCACGGTAGCTCAGTCGGCTAGAGCGCATTCTGTGGGGAAGTGAAGTTTGAAAATTATGGAAAAATTGTCCAACTATATGGTTTTGAAAAATTAATGAACGCAAATGTAAGTGCTAATTTACGTAACAAATAGCGTGGACATAAATGGACTAGTATAGATTTCAATACATAGAAATAATATTCCTTTACCGTAGAATATGAAATTATAATTAATATAAATTAGTGAGAAGCTAATTTTTTTAATATAAAATATAAAGCATAAAGCTTAAAGCATAAGCATAAAATATATAAAGCTGAATTTCAATTTTGAAGAAACTTAAATTTTCAGTACGAAGAAGATCAAATTTTCAATACGAAGAAAATTTTTAAAGAAGCTGATTCGCAAACTATAAATTGCCAAAAAAATGAAAAAGAAAGAAAAAATATTTTATAACCATGTGGTACATATAGTATTTTAATTACTTATTAAATTAAAAATTTATTTAAAGAAAATTGAAATTCCATTGAAGACAAAAATTGGAAATTACTGAAATTTTAAATTCCTAAGAAATGAAATTTACCTGGTTGTTAAGCACTTGTTAACGCGGATATAAAAATGTAATATTAATTACTGATGTCACACAGTTAAGTTTGTATAGGTCGGAATCGGTACAAAAGCTGCAAGCAAATAATTTCTTGGTGAATTTTACTAATAAGGTAAACTTTATTTATCCCACTTTCTGCAAAATAATACGAATAAACAAACTTGAAAAAGATAGTTTTACTAATAAAAGCCTTAAAGTGGCGCACAACCTGCAGGTCGCCTTAGGTAGATTTCCTTTACTCGCAACTAAAATAGTGGCCTATAATCGTTAAAAGGATTCTATATTTCTATATAAGCGTGTATGAGTAAATAATGACATTTATTGCAAGATTTTAACCTACTAACGAACTGTCCTAATAAAAAGTAAAACGTACACAAACCGTTGTGTAAGAATTCAGCAAATATATTACATCTTGTAGGATATACTATATACTAAGTTAATGAGAAAGGTAAGAAAAATAGCCATATTTACTTACATAGTAAACATTTTTAAGAAACATAGTAAACAAGAATATAAAAATTGAAATATAGGTATATGAATGTAAATAAATGTTTTGTAGACTTAAAATCGAGGCGCTGTAATAGAACGGAGATACATAATAGTGTAAAAAAAACATGACTGAGTTCCTAAGATATAAAAATATATACATAAAACAGTGTGAAATGATTTAGCAGTTATACCAGAAAAATTCTGATAGTTGAAAACAGTTTCACTTACAAAAACTGAATCAAAATGCTATACGATCGTGCTAATTATAAATAAAATATTAGTTATTATATAAAATTCTTAAATGGACAGAGGCCATGTAACAACTCTGCTGTGAATAGTATGGAAATTAGAGAGGGTCAGAGCAGGAGCGTGTTCAGGTTCATGTTCGGGTTAGGAGTGGAGGGTAATTAGAGTAGTGGGAGGTAATTGAAGTGGCTGGTGGTAATTAGAAAAGTGGGAGGGGGGGAATTAGAGTGGCGCGATAATTGAAGTGGTGGGAAATAATTGAAGTGGTGGGGGCCAATTAGAGAGTAACTAAGGGTTATTTAGGTACAAATAGGGGTAATTAAGAATAAATTACGTCAAAATAATGGTAATTAAGTTCAAAATAAAAATAATTATAGTAATTATAGTAATTAAGTATAATTTAGATACAAATAAGGATAAAAATAATTAATGCTAATTTAGGTACAAATACGGGTATTTACATATAATTTAGGTGAAAATAAGAGTAATTAAGTTATGGTCCATTAGTCTGTCTGAATGTCCGTCTCCCCACCTGTTCATTCGTCTGCCCACCTGTTCGTCTGCCCAACCATCCGTCTTCCCGTTTATATACAGACAGTTAAATAATTCTCTATTATGTTGTATTTACTGTTAGATATTGTTCTATTGCGCAATTATAGTAACTTTTTGTTCTCTATTATGATGAGACGGCAAATAGTCATTTTATTACACATTCTTGATTCTATACCTAAAATTACATTTGCTTGCAGGATTATTTTACCTCATCTTGACATAAATAAAGACATTTATATTCAAATCTACAATAGATTTGTATAGAAAGTGAACATTTGAGAGAGCACAATTACAATTATTATACTGGTAATATACCAGACATTCTGGTATTATCAATGATTTAAGGCTGTGAACATTCATCAATATCTATATTTTATTTCACTGTAGATAGATGTAGGATATTGCAGTAGGAAATTCTTCTTCATCACACTTTTGCATAGTATTATAACATAGTTTAATGGTAAATTATGTTGATAGTTGTTAACAGCATTCTGTCAAAGTTGTTCACGATTAGTGGCAATTCTTTCAGTAGAATCCTATCCAAGTCTTCGTTTTAAACCATGAAAATTCTTCTCCAACTAATGATATTGTACTTTTTCGCCATTTGTTAATGATGAGAATGGATATGGTGGTTCGAAAATACCTATAATGTGTTTGTTGTTTAGTGTTACAGCAGAGAGCAGCCAATTCTTTCATTATAAACTCATTGTCCTTATATTAAAAACCTCGCAAGGCAATGATCAAAGTAGGAAATGTTATGCACCATATTATAGTATTTTACTTAGCACCAACAAAGCCGTTCTGGACTGAAAAATTTAATGCGTTGTACGTTAAATAAGCATCGTGAAGTGTAAGCGCATATACTCCTGTTTGCTCGGGGAACTTAGTGTTTCAAATTAATGAAGGCCTCAACGGTGGATCGACCATTGAAAAGTTGTCTACAAACTATTATTCATTAGTTTATGATACAAATGTCTGCTACGATGTTGAAGAAGTTAAGAGGGACGCTTTAAAAAAGATCATGATGAAGTGTTTACCTAAGAAACTTATTGAAAAATATAAACTCGACCAGTCCGATGATAATGATACAGACGTTATGTTGTATTTATTATTAGATATTGTGCTACTGCAAAATTGGACTGTATTTTTTGCTTATGTTTCCCAAGTCCTGTCAGTCTCCCCAAGTCCACATGGCCGAATTTTAATGATAACCAATGGTAATTTATGTAAAAATAAGGAAAATTAAATGTAATTCAAGTGAGGAATCAGGACAATTGAAGGTAATTGAGGATGCTAATTGTCGGGATAACCTTATTTAGTACTCTTGCAATTTGTTCAAAAGTCATATTGTCATTTTTAGAATGATTTTCATTGTGTCAATATTTGAATCCATTTTTGACTGTGCGCGTGCGTAAAATCATGTCTGGCTCCCAGGTCCAACTTAAAAAAATATTTAAAAAAAACGGATCCCGGTGCCATGATGGTATGATAAGATTTTTTGCCAAAAATCGAGATCACTAATTCATCTTTCAAGGATCTATTTACCCTCTGGTTCACCTAAAGGGATTTTAAAAAAATAAATTTTCCCTTAAAAATTCTTCAAATTTAAATTTTTACGTGAGAATATTTTTATACTATTTTATACATCACATTTGTTCTATAGACACAGAAATATAGCACGTGGAAAATTTTGCAAACCCAGTCATGAGGGTTAAATAATATTATACAATAAAATATAAAACGCACTGTGTTAACTGCGAAATCGCAGAGAAAGCACGACGTGCATTGAGGTAGCTAGGAATCTGATAATTTACTTTTCCTATAAATAACGCTAAATAACAGGTCTCCTGAATCCATCTTAGCAAACGCAATAAAACGACAACTACTGAGACAAAAAGCGGAACATCCATCATTTAAAATAATTTGGACAAACGATTTGCTACATCTGTGTGGAATTGGTGTGACAAGGGACCTCGACAAACAAATTCTCCACGTTTATTTCGTCTATTTCTTATATTTTATTTATCTTGCCAGTTAAATTTATTCACGTAAAACATTGTCACTTTCACTATTATCACATAAGTGCGCATATGGCAATAATAATAATTTGGTATGATATTGGCTTTATTGAGGATAAAATAATTACTATTTTCAGTTAAAATGCATCAAATCCAAAAACTTTAATTGTGTAATTGTGTCTCAACTCGCTTTATTAATTGTTAGCATTACCAGATGATTTTAAAAAAATGTATCCTAATGATGCTAACATGGCTTACGAAATATGAGTGGAGAATATTTTTGAGGGTAGTATTCAATTGTTTAAATATTTTGCACAAATATAGTCAAATATTTTATAAGATTTATGTAATATAGTTTTCCCAGTTTAAATGTTTAACTGTTTACTGACAGCCTTCCAGAGTACCCGAGTGATCTTCTAGGAGATCTAGATTTGCCTAAGTAAAGGAAACGGTGTCCTACAGTTTATAGTGGCATCCGAATCAATTCTTGGGGATAATTACAACCTTCGATGGGTAATCAATCTCGGCCTTTGGCCACTCATTTGATTATTTACAATTTCATATTGTACTATGATACGTTACGATACTCGTGTCGTAAATAACTATTATATTAGATAATTAATAACGTATAGTATGTTTAATTTTGTCGTCTAGACCCATTCTTTAAAGTCCTAAATTGTTACTACAGCTAAGTACTCGCCATTTGGATGGCAAATCTACTTCAAACATGCCAAGACCTATTAATTGCTGATAGTTAAGCATGTAGCAGTAATTATACTACAACATGAAAAGGGTCACTTTGAGACTTGTTATAATCTGAATATCTAACCTAACACGCTTGTTTGCTAACTGCTAAACATTAGTACATAATAATTACATGTGAATAAGAGACTATCCATAGTTGATATAAATGTAAGTTCAGACTTTATTAATCCTATATGAATAATATATAATAATAAAATAGAATGGATAAAACATATATTCATATTTATACATAATTGCCTTATATACAAGGTTTACCAAATGGTTTGCACTGACAAGTAAAAATAAAAATAACCTTAATAAAAAATCCAATCACTTTCAAGTTAATTTTAGAGTTTCGGCATTTTTAAATATTTTATTTTGTAAACAAAGTTTGTACCCAACAGTGCAAAACAGGATCAGTCTTTCGGCTGGTGTTTGTCGCCATCGAAGCATTAGCGATTTGATGGTAATATGCAACTTGTAATTTAGCGCTCGGCGGGGCACATAGCCCAGATGGTAGTTGTTGGTTGCAGTCTGGTTACGTTCCTTATAGTAAAATAAGGATTTTATAAATCAGTTTGCGACTAAAAATATTATGTTTTAATATTCCGCCCTCTAAAAGCACATTTAAACTATGCTAAGCCCAGTCAGGCTATTTATTTTTCGATTGCAACAGACACTGGACCGCTAGATGGCGCCTGCTGACTATTTTACATGTCGCTATCCCAAAGATACCGAAATGTACTAAATAGTCAAGTGATCCTCGTGTCGGTCGTCACATACCTACCTTGCACTGACGAGAGCCAACAGCTCGAAACTGCAGTCTGCAAGTGGTGTGTGACTACTGGCACGAGAGCTCCTTTAAGTAGGATCAGTCTTTCGGCTGGTGTTTGTTGCAATCGAAGCATTAGCGTTTTGATGGTAATATGCAATTATTACAATTAACGCGCCAGGCTTGTAACTTGTAATTCAGCGCTCAGCGGGGCACATAGCCCGGAGAGTAGCTGTTGGTTGCAGTCTGGTTACGTTCCTTATAATATAATAAGGATTTTATAGAGGAGTTTGCGACTAAAAATATGCTTTTAATTTAATTTTTGTGCGTTTCTCCGTTAAAGTTTTCAAAGTTGTGCTGTTTTTAATGGAAATAAGTTGCAATGATAAAGTGACAGCGAAATATAATATGTTAAATTTTGACATATACCGACGGGTTTCACTTTACCACATGTGTGCGGTAACCGCACGCAAATAGTGTAGTAACTAGCTACTTACCGCATGATTGTAGAAACAGTCATTTAATAAGAAAACAGTACTAATAGTTTTATTAGGGTAGAACTTTAGCAGTGTGGTAGACTTTTCTTGTTCTAAAGAAATTAGTAATTGTGGGAGATGAAAGCAAAGTTCGTATATACTAAGTGCCTAATTTTATCGTCTTATGAATGATTCAGTTGGCGACCGTAAAAAATAAATGGCGTGAACCCCAAAGTAATCAGTTAGTAAGAGTCTACTTAGTTCACGTAATATTCTTTCTAAATGAAGCAATTTTACGTCGTATTTACGTTGGTTTAGCTTTAAGTTAATTTCGTATGAGCATCCATAATACAGAGTATAAACACTAACCTGTTTAAAATATGCGCTTTTAGAAATTGCAGATTAATATTAAGTGTAATATATAAGGTATGGTAGAAAGTTCTGATTAAAATGCATGTAAATCATTTTCTGACAAATTTTAAAATGATACAACAAAATGTCGATACTAATGTGGATAAATTTAAGTTATGGATGTAATAAAATAAATAAATAGTAATTTACTAATAGAATATACAGTGTAAACAATAAAATGTTACATCGAAGAGTATTTTGCAGACACACATTATCTTTATTCACAAATTTTTATTATCAAACTCAGATTTTACAATATAAATAATGTAGCTTCAAACAACGCAAGTCTAGATTAATTTGACAGTTGCATGAGACTTTCAATTCTGAAAGTAATATAGAAAGATTAATTAACTTGTGCACACAAACATACATACACATATACGCACACATAAAATGGTTAAAAAATACAATAAGTACTTGGTTGACAAGTTGGCTGACTATTATTCTATTATTATGACAATGTATAAACTACTACGATACACAACAGGCAATATGGAAAATTAACAGCTACAAAACCGCCTCAAATAATGTCTCTTGTCACATTTTTGGCGAAAAATGTAATAACTATTTTGTAAATGTAACTGTGAAAATAATAAACGAATAATTAACACCACATCTTACACGCTACATTGATTACCTATAAGAGATTAGTGACCCCAACCTATTTTCTTTCACTCAAACATTGTATTATGGAATTGCCGAGATAATTGCTAATTTTAAAAATAAAGTAAATCAATAATGATTATGATATCTCAATAGGAATAGTGAAACTATAATGTATTCCATTTTAATTCCCCTTGCTAATATAATTAACGTATGCATATCTAATAAATGTTTAAATAGTATTTAAAGAAGTATCAGTTCATATTAAAAATAACATCACGACGATACGTCAAATCACAGACCAATATCTACAATACCGTATTTTGTCAAAAAACATTCAGTTCTTCTAAGAAAACAGTTGACAATATTTGTTGAACATAACAATGTTCTTAATCCTAACCAATACAGAATTCAAAATAAATTTCTATCCACAATTGCTATTGACAAATTAACTTCTATGATAAATGCTAGATTTGAGGATGAGAAACATGTCTATTCTCAATTTTGATAGCTCACCTGCATGTCTCATGATATGCTAAGCTAAAAATTAAGTTTTTTCCGCCTTTACTGAAGACAGCAGTTCAGCTTCAAGTTTGTATTTGAATAATAATCAACTTTTGTGTTAATATTAAATCTAAATCGATAAAATTAAAACATGACATCCCTCAAGGATCCGCCCTAGGCCCTGCAATTATTATTTATATTAATAATTTTCCCAGGCCACTTATAGATAATATATTAGCCATACTGTTAGCTATTAACTGCTTCCAGTAATAATATTGTGGATTTGCCTCATATTGTGTCTATCACTAAATTAGATACTCAAGACTGGTTTATCTCAAATAAATGGTAATAGCATACCGGTTATGTCTGTAATAAAATCATGAAATGGTGTTACTTGTCACGGAGTCTTTTTGGAAAAGTCCTACAAAATACCTTAATAACTGCATACCAAAGGCTTATTCACTTCACTATATTAGCAGCGTGAGAGTCTGGAAACATTCTCTAACGTATTTTCTGCCCAACGAAAAGCGGTACAGGTTTAAAATTTAGAAGTAATTATAAAGAACAGTTTGTCAAATTAAAAATCATGACAGGCTCATATACATACATAAGGAAATTAATGAGTATTCATTTACTCTAGAAGTCAAATTCATTCCTACAACACTAGACAACTTAAACAATAATTTTTTATCTGAGCTAGAGATGGCACTGGCTACTTTGAAATTCAATTCATTAACGCCTTATTGTCTGAAATATCAACAGTATACTATAATTCGAGATTTCTCAGTATAATTTTTAGATAATCGTACTTTATTTATTTCCTGTGTTAGATTTTGTCTTAGTACGTAATACGTTTTATTAATTTTATGCGTTTCCTTATTCTATTTGTTTAATGTTTGTTATATAGTTAAAATCGTGAATGTTGTCGTTCACGTCATCAATTTCTGTACTTACCAACGATATGCGATTTTTATATCGTTGCAAATACAAAGCGCATAGTATTGTGAATAACAGTAAGTCACGTCTGCTAAGGCTACGACAGAAGTTCCGAGAGTAACTATTCGTTTCACAAATGAATATTACAAGCGTTAGTTGTAGACGCAACCAACGTTGAGCATTCTGTCAATCCTCTGTCAACTCAATAGCGTGCGGTGGATAAATGTCTGAAAACAGTAACCAGAGAGGGTAGTGAAATTAAGCAACTGCTTTAATCAGGAAGAACGTAATAGTTAGAGAGATGGCGACAAAGGAGAGGTGCGCGTCAGTAAAGAAAGAGAAAACGTGGTTACTGTATAGGTTGAGTGCCCCTCTACAAATCCGTCTTGTCGAGTAGGGGTCCAACGCCGTGGAGTAAGCCGCTACGGCGCTTTTCCCGGATTTTTTCGAGCGGTTAAAAAAACCTCCTGCCATTTGTCAGAAAATGACTGAAGGACGTTTAGTTGATCCCCCTAATGACAGGAAAAATATTTTCTGACAGTTTACTTCACGGGAAAACTGTCCGGGGGAACTCCAAAAAAATTGAAAAAAAATGGCGAATTAAAAAAAAAATTTACGAATCTGAACCTGAAACTTTGCAGGTGAATTAAGTACATAATCATAAGTGTACAAAAAATTTTTTTTACTCCATGTGCCCTCATCACCCAATGGTTATTGTTTAAAATTTAAAATTGCAAAAATTTATAGTCATTGCAAAGTGTCAGAAAATTTGCCCTAAAGTTCTTCACACACCCACAAAACTTGGAAGAAATATTTTCTGGCAAATTTATTATTGGCAGGTATAATACCTGATATACTTACTTGGCCGAGATTTATTCCGTCAGAAAACTTTATTTTTGAATAAATACATTTTTTAAAATTCGGTGCAGGGGTTGTTTAGTTATACTGGTAACTCCTCCGTGGAGTAAACTGTCAGAAAATAGTTTTCCTGTTATTAGGGGGTCAACTAGACGCTCTTCAGCCATTTTATGACAAATGAAGGTTTTTTTAACCGCTCGAAAAAATCTGAGAAAAGCGCCGTAGCGGCTTACCCCGTGGCGTTGGACTCCTACTCGACAAGACGGATTTGTGTAGAGGGGCACTTAACCTATACAGTAACCACGTTTTCTATCTCTTTGCTGATGCACCTCTCTTTTGTCGCCATCTCTCTAACTATAACGGATATTCCGATATTCCTTTTTACCTTTGCAAGAAATCCATGAGGTGAATTGTAAAATGAAATGCGGCAACGGATGTTAAAATTCATTGTATCGCAGTTATTATTGTCCAAAAATTTGTATCACAAAATACTTGTCTTTTGCATACGTTGATACACCTATGCGTGCCATTTTGTGTGATCTTGAGATGATTGACGCAAACGACAACATTCATGATTTGAACTGTATATGTATGTACAATTGCTAGTTATATTATACATTGTACTCTACACTATTTTGTAGTATTTAGTTTATTTTATACGTATTTTTTGACACGTCTAAACACTTTTCTATAAACTGACACTAATAAAATATCTACCTATCTCTGTATGAAATATATTTAGAGTAATTTCTAAGCTAGAATTATTGTTGGTTAATATAGTCTTGCCTGCTCATGAGTTTCTTCTTTTTGACAGCTTGAAACAATTTTGTTGTTCCGCGAGAATAAACATACTTGCAAATTACATTCTGGCAGAGTATGCTGATATCACATCCTTGCTAAATGTTTTGGCAACTCACATCGTGAGACAGGTAATTATTCAGAGAACTTTCCTTACCGACAACTCCCAACAGGAAGATATTTTTAGGGGTTGACCGATTTTGCTAGAAACAGGCATAACAACAGCATAATGAAGTTCGACGTCATGTGTAGTTTGTAGAAATGGAACAAGGAATTCTATATATTATATGCTAGGAGAAACGTAATATAAACTGAAGAAGAGCGTAGACAACTAACAAAATAAAAGTAACGTTAGAAGTGATGTATCATGCATACACTATACGTATCCTTTCTGAAATACAACACCTGATATATGTAAAACTATAAACGTTACAGAGGCTAAACTCTAGATAGTGATTGAACAATGTATGAAAATTACAACGGTAATGTTATAAAAGTATTTTAATTGGTTATCTTCTAAAAAAATAAAAAAGTGCTTGGGCGCGGCGGAGTACAGGGGAGCTAAAATACAGTAGGGAACAATTTAATATATTTATTTCTATTCTTTAAACTATTGTCTGTATTGTGGTAAATTTAATTTTCACCGTCCGATTATTATAGTTGTAGATATATGTCGTATAGTGTGTGATCCGCTGGTAGATATACTTTTGTACTGTCATTGCACCCCGCTACACTTCTAATTCAATTGTGGCTACTTCAATCAAATAATTGTATATTTTGTAGCAGTCATTGTATAACTCACAACTCATGCTGCAAAATCCTTATCGTAATTTATAAGACTATAATAGTATATTGTGCGTCTAGTAGTAAGAGCAATACAATCCCGAACGACGATGTAAATTGTTGGTCGAGGCTAACAAGCATTGAAGTCCGGGAATGTGCTTTTACTACACATACTATTTTTTCTAAAATCGCAATCAATATTATCATAATTTAAGCAGTTTTTCACTATAATTACCATTTCCCTATTTTTTATTAAAACATTTAATTTGTTAATATACACCTGTTCTTTGAAGTCACTGGTGGTTGACTACTTCTCTACCTCTTGCCACTTTTTTCACTTATTTTATTGATTTAATTAAATCTACAGTTGACCATAGTTTTAGTTTTTTAATAGAGTTTTTAGGGACTTTTATTATTAAATATTTTATTATTAGAAACCATCACTAACCCATCATATCAAATTATTTATTATTTATAAAGGATATATCTATAAAGAGTTAATACAAAAATTTTATTGCATATTACTATGTCATAGATCAAATAACTTTTGTTAGAACCGCCATTAAAAATTACGACGATAGCATTTTAAAATAACATTTCAGAATTTCTGATAAGGGACGTATAAAATTTGAATATAGAGTAAATGCCTAGCTGCTTTATATTCACCTCAATTTGCTACAAGGGAATTACTAAATGATTTTACCTATTTGAGTATAGCAATCCACAACCCATTGCATTTTTGTACAGCCAAATTCCGCACTTCAGTAAACTTCAACAATTAAACATGGGCTCTCGCATAGCTATTTATATCCTGCCATTCCATACACATCTGCTTCATTGTTCCAGAATACCGAACCTGATTGAATCATTTATAGAAAATGAAGCGTTAAACTGCCTCCATCTAGGTTCACATTAGGCAACAATCAGTATTAACTGTTATTTATTAATTAGCATTCGTTCAGGCAAATTCAGTAACCAAATATAGGTGTACACGTTTTTGAATTCGTACCTGAGGTTAAGAGAACGTGCAACTGATATCTCAATAATTGCGATATAACTACAAGGGAGAACATCAAATTAAAAAATAATTTATTTAAATTTTTTTATTCTATCATTTAACATCGGCCTGTTTCCGTGATTAAAGCCAATCACCGATGTTGAACTACTCTCAACCAGAAAATTTTTCCATACACAGGATGTTTTTGAAATACATGCACATAATTATAATTTAATCTGCGAGTCCTTATGAAATATGAAGACCAGTGATCAGTAAAGAAAAAGAAAACACACTTTCATTCATCGACGCCCAGAAAGTATGTTTTATTACAACCGAGATTATAGCGTTGCCAAGTCTACACAAAATGGATCAAATTATAGATAAAACTGAAAGTTTACACAAAAAATTGATAATTTATTCAGCTTTTAGCACGAACCTTTGAAAACATTAAACTTTCGTTGAGTTATTTCCTGTAATTAGAACATTTGTATCATCTGCGTAGCACACAATATGAACATTTAATGTTCTTTGTAAGTAAATGTTAATGTCATTGGTAAACATTATATACAATAGTGGTCCCAGATTTAACCCTGTGAAAACCTGCTACATCAAGCGAGGAGTTCCACAAGGTTCAATTCTGGGACTACTATTGTATATTCTGTTTGCCAATGACATTATCAATTACTTACAAAGAACATCAAATGTAATGGGTAATTGTAATAACGTAGCTAGCTAGCTAGCTAGCAAAAATATGCAATTCGTTCATTGTTAAATGTGAGTTACAGAGAAATTTTAAAAATTTTGACTTACTGGCATATACATTCTGGAAGTATGTTCATATATCCACAAATACAAATTAATCTTTTTGAGTAATCAAGTTGGACATTCACATGATACTAGATATTAATATCCTTTACTGCCTGATTGTCATAGAAGTACTAAGTATCAGAGAAGTTTCCTTTATCAAGGGTGTTAATTTTATAATTCATTCGATGAAGATATTAAATCTTCTAGCAGTATACATGCTTTTAAATGGAAACTTAAAAAATACATTCATGTACCTTATAAAACACCCTGTAAGTTTCATCTTTTTTTTTTCTTAATTGTTCATGCTGTTTATTTCAATACTTTCCGGAACATTAAATTTGAGAATAGATATTCTACGGGCAGAACTCATAACCCTTATTATATAACTTTAATTAAATTATTTGTCGCTTGTCAATTGTTTCCAAATATTTGTTGAAACTTTTCTCTTATTTCTCTGTTATTCCGCATTGTTTCTTCCTCTGTTAAAATAAATTGTACGCCTCACTTTAAATTAATAGTAGCTGCTTAATCCTCCTTCTCTTTTACTGAGCTAAAAGGAAATATCAATTAACGCCCTAGGATGACATTTTATTTAATTACATTTCACTTGTAACAATTTTTTTAATTATTCATTTTCATTAAATCAAGCAGTCTAATGCGTTACTCGCAAACGCTTAGAGAACTTCAAGCGATAAACGACCTACCTGAAGGCTTTCTGGGACAAGTCTAATTTCCACCCTTGACAAAAATACGATTTTCTTTAGTATAGCTTCATCTTTAAGATGTGTAGAACTGAGCATTAATTTTATATATACATAAATGAGAAACTATTGTTATCATGATATTGTAATCATGATATTGTAATTTAACCAACAGATATCAAAAATCTCATAAATTTCCTAGTTATTATTGTTCTGAAAAATAAAATTACCAAGTCGTTATCACATCAAGATAAATAATATTAATTTAAATTGCTTTTGGGGCGAGCGTAGGTGCGTCTTTACTATGTACATACTTCGATATGCGATGTAAAGCAACGACAGGCGCAGTTAGTACTTGGATGGTGACCATTCCAACGGAAACCGCGTTCTCGCCTCACACATCTTCCAGCGGCTTGTATATCAGTGTATGCGCGGAAGCTATACAACCTTAGGCGAGGGTTGTATAGGAGATATACCATCCTTCGGAGGGGATGTAAAGCCGTCGGTCCCTTGTCTATTAAATGTTAGGCAAGTAAAAGATCCCTACTCTTCTTAAGGGAAGAGGTTCGTCAAAATTCCTGGTTGGGGGTAGCTCGTCTACAGGCGTCGGTGTTAGGCCTCGGTAGCGGAAATAGGCCGACGTTAAATGAATGTATTAAAATTGCTTTTTTAAGATTCCTCTTAGTACTACGTATATTTTGTTTAGGCATGAATGGAAAGTTAGCTGTAATCATGATCATTAATGTGATTTCATTTTTGTTGCAGTTAACACGCGAGACTGCCATAAGCGTGCAACCTTAACCCCGTATTTACAACAATATACTTTCCTCACAAATTGCCTGAATAACTCATTTTCTACGGCAGGATTTCCATTAATATCTTTTCTTAGTGAACACAACACTTACAATACGTTCAAATGTAGCAAAACCTAGTGAGAGAGATCGTGGGATTTTTGTGAGCAGGTTTGGCACGAATAAAGGAATCTTATTATCTTGATTTCCAGAAATATAATGTAATTATGTGTATGTTATTTAAATTCAACTTCATTCTTTCTTCAACTTCCTAGGATAATACATTTCTCCACAAAATTATCGCTACTTGCCAAAATTCAATTTATTTTTTAATCAAAGGCATTTTCTATGTAATTTACGCAATTTGTTTTCAAATTTAATTATGTAATGAACAGATGCATGGGACTAAAAAAAATAATTATACTGAACTCATGGTGACTTTTAATCTCTTCCGAGACAATTACTCCTCTAATTAACCTTTAATTAACTGTTAGGGAGACACATATGATTTCTCCATTTGATTCCATAAATGCTTTATGGGATTTAAATATGTGCTGATTACTGGTCAATCCAATCCATTACTTATCATTTGTTTTTTCCTACTCTATTTAGAAGCAGGCAAGTAAGTATAATTATATATAATAAGTATATAAGTGTATAATAAGTATATTTTTTCATTTACCAACGAAATTTGATATATGGATATTTCATGACGCCAATCAGGGATGATACACTTAAAATATTTTGATTAAATAGAAATTTTATTAAACCTCTCTAAGATAATTATCATCTATGCCATCCATTTTGATAGTTTATTGATTTAAAATTAATTTTCTGACAATATCAAATCAAGATTTGGCACCGTATATAACAACTCCATGAATAGAACAAACTTTTGGATAAATGCTTTTCAACAAATAATTTAATTAGGATAATTATTGCAAAACAATTCTAAACGAAAGCCCGCGAACGTTGATAAATAGCTCATAAATTTATTACGACCTACTCAGCACGTTGCTTTTAGGTAACATCCCTCCTCCACCTGCAACGTCGGGCTGTTACCTAGCAACATGCTTTCGGAAACTGTGATATCGTTTAGTAATTATTAACGCTCCTAGTATATTATAGCTGGAAATCACAGAAAATTTGGATGTAAGTATTTACATGATTGACGTTAAAGTAAATTTTTATATTAACAATGCTCAATATATTGATTTAGTACGATATAAGGCAAAGCAATCTTGTTTACAATCCCTTTTACAAAACCGGATGAATTATGCAGCCCCTTTATTCCGGTGTTCTCATATTACATATCAGCATAACTACCTTTTTGTTAGAATATTGAGGAAAATGTGAATAATTTATAATGATTATGCACACTGAGCTGAACCGAAAAGTTGAAAAAATGCGAGGGTTAGACTCATAAAGCTCTTATGAAGCAAATAATGTGAAACCAATGTTACGATTTCCCCCAACTTTTAAGGTAAAACTCTCTTTTTAAAAATATTCTTATTTAATCCAGAATTTACCGACCGACAGTGGCGACCCGCTCACTAGTTTTTTTTTATAAAGTATTTCTTTTAATTCATAATTGTATTCAAAAACAGACAAAATTATTTAAAATACAGCAAAGTTTCTTAGGGGTAGCGCACAAAAAAATCCCTGCATAGGGTAATAAAGTTTTTAAAACCCACTTACTTAATTCGTAAGAAGAAAATCGTGTTTCATCTCATTTTGCCCATGTTTTAAACCCAGAAATGCAGTATTGTAATTCATTTAATTGAAACTTGATTAATATACACGGTGGGTAGCGTATTAAAATATATAGAGAACAGATCAACCAATTGCTTTGAAATTTCGTTTACCAATATAATCGAGTATGATCTCTCTAACTAGAATATTTTCAAAAGTGCGGTGTTGCCACGTTATTTTAAATCGAATACCCTGTATATTTTTGCACTTTTTGGATCATCGTCTCTTTCTGAGTAACTTTTGTTAATATTTCCCTATACCTATCTCGCCATTTTCGAAATAATAATTCATTTCTGAATTTATTGCCAAAAATTTGACAGCAGCTACACCTAAGTATTTTGTGTATTCTATTTTATCCAAATGTATGCCTCCAAATTTAATATTTTGGTGTGGTGATTTTAGATATTCTTTATTACCAATTTAGATTTACAAGGAGATTGTTACATGCAGTTCTCAATTTTTACTAAGAGCCGATTTAAACTTTGAGTATTTTATTCATGGCCATATAGTCAAGACGATGTTATAAATCTTGATAATAAGATGTATGGACATTTAGCTCTTAATTTATAATTTGATATAACACAAAAACCAGAGTAATTTAAGTTTCTTGAATAGGCAATTCGAGATGGGTTAAGTTTTCATCAACTTAATTACTACATAACTATTTTTACATTATTTGTCTTTATATGTTTATAATCTAATGCTCAAGTGTTAGTCATCTCGAAACCATATATCAAGTAAAAAAATATTGTAAGTAAAATTTATACCTTTCTGTATACACATATCCACACAGAATACGTCAAAAATTCATTATTTTTCCGAAATGATGGATGCGCCGGTGTTGTGTTTGTTGCTGACATCTTATTATTTGTCAATTGGTAAATGATTATAAACATTATAACCTCGCGTTTAATGTTCATCCATCATAAGGAACATACGTTGATGTATTTGAGGCTGATTGATCTAAATACGTAATTCTTAATCTTTTTTATATACTTTTATATCTAGTTTATTGTAGGCATTATTATTGATTCGGCAGAGAAAAGTACAATGAAAAATTAAATGAAATTTCGATGAGGCATTCTTAAAATAAACATATTCTTATAAAATCTAGGAAGCAGCGTGAAAAACAAAATGTTATAAATAAAAATTTGTCTCTTAAAATGTCAGTTTCTAATATTTATGTTTATAATCCATATGAGGTTAAACGAACAGTGAACTCCAAAGTGAATTTATTTAGAAAAGTTCTCCCTAGAAATTGTTGAAAAAAAAAAACGATTCAGTGCGTAGTTTTCATGTTAAACAGAGTTAGATGGTTAATAGTTTTTTCAGCTTCGAAACGGCAGAACCATTACGCGCTGACTAGTTATCACTTAATGCCAATAAAATTAAAATTAAAAAAACATCTACTTTTGAGGTAGGATTCTAATAGTCTAAGAGACAAGAGATTAAACAACCTATCCCGGTCATGAAATACATTGTATGGCTTACAGTAAGGAAAGAGCATCGTTTTTATCGTCAGTTGGGTCTAAGCGGCTCCATTTAGCTGCACTATAGTCAGAAAGATCCATAAAAACATTAAAAAAAACGATTAAAAGCAGGAAAAAAAAAATCAGTTAGTTACATAGAGATTGATAACTTTAAATGAGAGGTAACCCAAGGCGATCTCGGACGACAGTAGGTAACAGTTTTCTATGACGCCTGCACCTTGGGTCCAAATACTTCGATGATGAAGTGTAATGCTAAAATGGGAAAAACGGTAAACTAATGAGGCTTACGTCAAAAATGATAGTGACAAAAAAAAATAAAAGCTAAGGTTAACTACCTTTTAAAATGAGCCCCAAGTTTTTCCTGCGCGATAAGAAGTTATGACCTATAAACGAAAACACTGAAAGACACTGTTTTTGTTAATATATTGTTATATCCTCGCTCAGTTGTTACTTTTTTTGGACCGTTTACAGTAGTTACTCTAAAAGGAAACGTGAGTTCTAGATTATACAGGATCCCAACTAATTCAGAGGGACAGTGGTATCCCGTAAAGTATAGAGGATAGAACAAAAGTTAAATGGGGTGAAAGTTTCAAAATTTCGGGACCAACAAAATAACCTCTTGAAATTTCTAATATCTTTTAAAATTTTCGAGATATCTTAAATAATGGAGAATTTAAGATTTCCGTTTCTTCAATTTCGTGTCCTTATTTAACAAAATGACAAAAAATGTATTTAGATTTATTATTAAGTGTGAAAGTAGTTGTTACTTGACAATGACAAATCATATAAAAAGAAACAGGGCCATATTTAATGAAAAAAAATCTGGTGACCCAACTTAAACGAAACTTTCTATTTAAAAATATGATTAAATAAAGTTATAGCTATTTCCACGCCTAACGATAAAGCTAAATAATAATTTTTTCAGATTTAAGATATCTCGAAAACTATAAACAATATTAGGAACTTAGAGGTTGTTCTAATTGTTCCGAAATTACGCAACTTTTATCTTATTTAACCTTTGCTCTATCTTCTTTATTTTACAAAATAACAATAATATACCTATGAATTAGGGATTTGCCATTTGCCTATTTTTTTTGTTTGTTTGTTATTTATCGCCCCATTTATTAATGCCCTGGCAGAGCTTAGCATTAGCTATTGTGCCACTCGACCAGAACACATACACATAGACAATTATACAACGATCATTCCCTAGGATATTGCCATATGCCGCTGCTGAGACTCGAACTCAGGAGTGGTGCAGCGAATATCCGTATTGTCTCTCACACAATCTTGTATAATGTACCGCTACTAACTAGGCAACACAAAAATGTCACTAAACATCCATACCCTAGCTAGGTTTCGAACCCAGGACCTCTAGATCTCAAGCCTAACACGTAAGCATTGAGCCACTAAGTAGGCCAAATCACTCCAAATCAACATAAATATGGATTTTGGTTAAAACATGCTAGAGATAAAAAATAAAGCTTATAACAGGACAATGATTTTGCGTTTTCCACCAAATTGAAATATTTACCTTTCCCTAAAATAGTAACAAATTTACTTTTCTTACAAATATCATAATATATTTTTTTCAAAGCAAGGGTTAAAAAAAATTAACACCTAAGGTGATTTAACTTATTTTTTTTTGTTTATGGCGACATTTACAAAAAAAATGACACCGCACATTTAATCGGTCATAACTTTGAGAAATGTATTATCATAGAGAAACAATTAAGGACTCGTTTTAAATATGATTTTTTTGCCTTCCACCTTTATTATTACCATTTTTATAGTAGGTGTCACTGGTTTGTCGATTTTTACAATTTTAATAAGACACCTCATCAAAATGTTTGATCACTCATAACTCAATAATGAAATTATCAATAAAACCTGATTTTGAATAGTCCCCAATTATAGAAAGTCAATTAGACGCTTAAATTATGATTTTACAGAAAATACAAATGCGGTTAGTGAAGAAATTCAATACCGAGATCAAGAAAGACATTTCTAACCTTCCCGTCAGCTCGGATCTGAAAGATACCACTAGTCGTTATCCTTGAAATTAACACAGAGAGATGACGTCAACTCAAATTTATATATTGGTCCAATCATATCAGACCTAATGATTACTGAAATTCTCGCAGGATTTAGTGTCATGATATATAAAAAAAATAAGAATATACATAACTGGGGCGGATTAGCAAATTTCACAAAGAAATATATCAATTTGAGAGCAGCAAATGAAAAAGTTTAGGCTGTCTCTTACTTGAAAGGAACATTATTTTTAACAGGCATTTTTTAAAATACAAGAAAACTTAATTTGCTTGTAACAAAAACGTTTAAAATGAAATTCGTAAAAATTAGACATAAACTATTTGATAATCTTAAAAGCTTATTTTGCCTTAGAGTTGATCGTATTCACTTGAAATTAAAAATGGCAAACTTTGTTTTGCATAAACAGCACACTAATTTGTTAATAAAAAATTAACAAAAATAGATAGTAACATAAATTTTGCATAAAACTTTATATTTTCATACTTTTCAAACTAACGGAGTTACAATATATAATATTCAATAAATACTTAAATATTGGCAAAAAAGTGCTTTAAAATATTAAAACAGCCATAAAAAATATTTACCGGGATGAAAATTAAAATTATTAACAAAAAAGTCCTCATTACCGGATCAAAAAAATGTAAACAAATCCTCGCCATTGCAATATTCATTATATTGACTGGACAGGGGGTCCTCTTGTCTAAATAAAACTATATTTGATTAATAAATAAATGTAAAAATTGTAGTTACCTTCTTATTTTGTTTTAAAAAAATACTTCTTTACTAAACTGGTTTACAGTTAATGATCTTGCGATGTGAATGATTTTTAACGTTCTTTTCAAAATGAAACATTTATGTATAGTGTTATAACAATAACAATGATCTCTATCAGTTTCAAGTCATGATATATGATCCATCACAATCAAAATGACTTTAAGATTCAGCTCCCGCATTACCATTTTTCATGTTTTGTTAAATAAATTAAAATCTAGCCGTCGCGTCGCGTCATAGACTTTATTGTATACTACCCCATACTAATTGCAATATCAATATCTGATCACATCTGTGTCTAAAATAAAGTTAGCTATATAATAGTTATTTAAGGTACAAGTGTGTCTTACGTTTTATTTTCGATCGTTCCAATTATTGTAAGAAATGGGCAATTTTTCATGAATATTTCTAAAACTGTATCAACTTTTTGTGAATGTCGCTTTGATGGTTAGTATTCGAGTTGTAGATGAAGTCTCCCTTGTAATTATGTTACTTCATGGTCGTGACTGAAAATTTGTGATGATAGTAACTAAGGAAACGGTATTATAAATAAACTGGGGTTTTTTAATTTTTTAGAAATCGTGCAATAAAAGCGTGCAATAAAAATTTTTATTGCACAGTTTCTTATAAAAGGTCACTTTTTACACTGGAAATGATTGCTCTTTACATGATCGTAGATAAATGTTTTTTAAGCACGAAATCACAAGTTGCCTTAAAATCGACAGTGAAAACTTAATTTGCCTACCTTGATCTTCAGAATTTGTTAAAAATTAAAATATCCATTTATTACCACAATTGTCCAGACTATAAAACACTACACTAATAATAGTTTAATACCAAAGCCACATTGTATCACCACTTCAAATTTGCTGGTGTTATATAAAGGTGTAAACTCAAATGATGGTTTCGACAAATCACACACAACCCGCACTCATGATAACAATAACAATCACAAGTAATCATTTAATGCAGTTTATCTACTATATTTGTTTTAAACGAACCATAGCACAACACAAATAACTTCTGCGTATGCAAGAAGACGCGTAACTAAATTGCAAATGGCGCAGGGATCTTGTCAGTGCAACGATGTTTTGTCACAAAACCTACTTGATTTTCGCGTAAAAATATAAGTGCTGGCTTGGGAAACGCCGACTGCAGCATTGAAACAGATGAGAATCTCCCTCAGCGATTGTGGTTCACGATTTGATTTTAAGAGTTGTGTCGTTTATATTGTACACAATAACGTTTTTAATAAAACTGCCTTTTTATATATTTTTATTGAAAATACTAGGAATAAAGCGGTAACTTGTAACATTTTTATATTAACGCGAGTCAGGTTCATGGGGTTTTTTAAGGAAATAAAAAATATAGTCTTGGATATAAATAAACAAATTCACTGTGAATAGAATTTGTGCAGAAAATAGGAAAAGTACTATAAATAGAGCACATAACGGTGTTCACAAGCTGAAAAATACTAACGCGACTTTCTCACATGCCACGCTTGACAGTGCTTACCCAGATAGCAAATACTACTTGCTTCGAATGGCTCAGCGCGCTGATTTTCGAACTTAAATCCAACAATACGTACATTTCATCTAGTTAATATGTATAGTTGCAGTAATAAGTTCCCGGCGCATAAAAAACGCAACAAAAACTTTACGACCTCAACCTTTATAGGTTTTTAATGCGCGTCGGGTCGTTTGATGACAGGCATGCCGCCATGGCCCGCGGCGATAATAATTATGTCGCAAATTTTGTTGCGTTTTTTGAGTGCAGGGAAGTCCTTACTTGGACTATAACTTATATTTTGTGGAACAACTGCGGGACGCTGTTACCACAAATTAGTCCGCTTAACGAGGTACAAAAAAGGCCTAAACATCAAAAGTTTGTAGAATCTCTTGCAATATATTTCCTCCCCCGTTCTCGATTGTGTGAAAAAGGATGGTGATGGTGGATGGTTTCGAATTCTGAAACCCTTGCACTACCCCTATCAAGGAAAAACCACCCCAATTTCCAGCTTAAGTCTTGGACTTGCTAGGGGTCATCGGATTGGGTATTTTTTGGGGAATAATAATAAATTCAGATAATTTACATTAGAATACCCTGGACCGGCCCCCGGGGGTTGAACCTACCCCCGACCGTAATAACAATATCATCAAAAATTAAAAAAATAATTATTTGACAAAGTTTTTTATGGATTTTCGCGGACAGGGATCATGATGTAGGTGCTATTTTTTACCCTACCTTCCCACAACTACCTCCAACGTATAAAAACCACCCTCTCTTCCATGCTGATGGTCCTAGGCATGCAGGAATTCATCGGATCGGGATTGTTATGGGACTATCAGGGAAACTAACAATTATTAAACCATAGTTGATCTAAGCAATCCCCGGGGGTTGAAGCTTTTTTTCATTTAATGGAGATATTGCTATTACAGGCGGGGGTGGGTACAACCTCTGAAGGTCGGTCCAGGGTACTCTAATGTAAATTAATTGAATTTATTATTATTCTCCAAAAAAAAAAAAATTGATCCGACGATCCCTCGCAAGCCCAAGGCCGAGAAGCTGGAAATTTGTATGGTTTTTCTTTGATAGGGGTAGTACGCAAGGATCTTAGAACTCGAAACCATCACCATCGTTTTTTTCATCCTCGAAATGTATTGCAAAGAATCCTACAAACTTTTGATGTTCGGGACCTCGTAAAATGGACTACAATACATAATATTCAATAAGGACCTAAATATTGACAAAAAAGTGCTTTATAATATTAAAATAACCATAAAAAATATTTACCGGTATGAAAATTAAAATTATTCACAAAAAAGTCCTCCTTATCGGATGAAAAAATATAGAAAACTCCTCGCCATTCCAACATTGATTATATTGACTGCAGGAGGCGGGTCATCTTGTCTAAATAAAACTATTTGATTAACGAATAAGTGTAAAAATTGTGGGTACCTACTTATTTTGATTCAAAGAAAATACTTTCTTACTAAATTGGTTTACAATAAATTGTCTGACGATGTGAATGTTTTTTAATGTTGTTTCCAAAATCAAACCGTTATTTATAGTGTAGATGTTCTCTATCAAATTCAAGTCATGATAGATGATTATCACAATGAAAATAACTTTGAGATTCACCTCTCACATTATCATTTTCCATGTTTTGTTAAATATATAGAACTTAGCTGTCACATCGTAGAATTTATTATATATCACTCCATATTAACTGCGATATAAATACTTGACCACATATGTGTCTAAGATAAAGTTAGCTACATAAATATTTTTCAAGCACGAAATCATAAGATACCTTAAAAGCTACCGTGAAACTAAATTCACCTACCTTGATCTTCAGAATTTATTAAAAATTAAATTATCCATTTACTACCACAATTATTGTCCAGTCACTATAAAACACTACATTTATAATAGTATAAAACCAAAGCCACATTGTATTACCACTTCAAATTTGCTGGTGTTATATAAAGGTGTAAAGTTAAATGATGGTTTCGGCAAATCACAGACAACCCGCACTCATGATAACAATAACAATCAAAAGTGATAATTTAAAGTAGTTTATCTACTATATTTGATTTAAGCGAACCATAACACAAAACAAACAACTTCTGCGTATGCAAGAAGACGCGTAACTAAATTGCAAATGGCGCAGGTATCTTGTCAATTCAACGATGTTTTGTCGCAAAGCCTACTTGATTTTCGCGCAAAAATATGAGCGAACGCCGACTGTAGCATTGAAATAGAAGAGAATCACCCTCAGCGATTGTGATTCATGAATTGATTTTAAGAGTTCTAACGTTTATATCTTACACGATAGTGCTTTTCATTAGACTGTGTTTTATATATTTTTATTGAACATGCTAAGAATAAAGCAATAAATTCTAATATTTTTAGCAACGGGCAAAATAGTAAAATTATCCCGGTTTTGCATGCAATTTGATTTTCAAGGATTTTCAATGTCGCTGATAATGAATCTATATTAAAAAGTGCAGAATTTAAAATGGCGGATTCAACATCGCAGACAACATTCATAAATTAAGGCTGTTATATATAATTTAGTTTTCGAGAGTTTCAGAGTCATTGATGACGAATGTGTTTCAAAAATTCAATATGGCGGCGAAAATTAGCAGATTACTCCTGATTTGCATGTAATTTGGTATTAAAGGGTTTTCGAGCGCACAGATAACGAATATGTTTTCAAAAATTCAAAATTTTAATTGGTGGATCCAATATGTTTTGGTTTATTTGTTTGTTTGAAAATTTTGTAGGTAACCTGAATGGCTCTTTTGTAGGCGATCTAGATTTGCCTGTGTAAAGGAGATAAGGCCCTAGAGTTTACAGTGGGATCCGAACCACTTCTTGGGAATAACTTATAATTTAATAAAATTACTTTGCAGTAAGTGAGGCTTGAACTCGTTTAGCTAGCTATATATGTTCAGAGAGAAATTTATACGCTCAAATCAATGAGCTACTGTTCTCGTAATATAGCGGATATGCTAGCAAATTACTACCGAAATTTGGTAACAGACAACTGATAACGAGTCTGTTATTCAAAATTTGAAATAATGGACGTAATTGATAAATTACGTTGATTTACATGAATTTTTTGTGGTGGGTTTTAGGAATCACTGATAAGGGCTTTGTTTTCAAAAATTCTATATAGCAGATCCATTATTATCTACTGACTTTTCTGTTGTGTTGAAATCAGTCATTCTTTTATTATTTATTTCTGGCTTTTTAAATTTTATGATTTTTTTTATTAATCGCCTTATTTAGATTAATGTCCTGGTGGAGTTTAGCACTAGCTATTCCACCACTCAACTAGGGCGCAAACACAGAAAAGTACACAACAACCGTTTCCTACGACATTGCAATCTGCCGCAGCTGAGATTCGAGCTCAGGAGTCGAACAGCGACTAGCCGTGTTTTCTATCACACAACCTCGTCTAGTTTATTACTACCAACTCAGTAACATATGAGAGACACCACTAAATATTCATACCCTAGCCAGGATTCGAACCCCGGACTCATTGGTTGCAAACCTAACCGTATCAGTGTGCGTTGCAAGTCGGTTGCCAATTTATTTCGCTTGTAAATCCGGCTCTACGTACGTACTTGGTTGCCGGAACTGCTTATACTTATATGTGTTGTAGATTTTGACGTGTGTAAACTGTTTGTGGATTATAACACTAATAAATCTACATTCCCCTATCTTACCCTCTTCTCTTCTCTTCTCTTCTCTTCTCTTCTCTTCTCTTCTCTTCTCTTCTCTTCTCTTCTCTTCTCTTCTCCTCTTTGCTCCGCTCCGCTCTGCTCTGTTCTACTCTACTTTACACTATTTAATGAGAACCAGTTGAAATCAGTCATAAAAATTTCTATGAGCATTTTAAAATTATCTCTATTGAAGTTAATTCATCGAAAAATATACTGAAAAAAATTGTAAATTGCTTAAGGTACGTACACTCTACAATTTGTTTAGTTCAGTTTTAATTTATACTTAGCTTTATTTCCCTACCTTCATTAATTTACTAAATATATCGGTATGAAAAAAGTCGTCCTCAAGTGATTTTTTTGTTATCTCCATAGCATATCAAGATAGAGGGGAAATATCTACATGTATCAATTACTAGCAACCTTCTCTACATTAAGGTACAGACAAAGTTTTAAGTACCTGTCCACCGTGGAAGTACGGCTAAGCCCTTTGATATAATTTCGCCACTGATGGACGACTATCCACAGCATTTAAGATATTATGAGGTCGATAATTGTATTAGTACAGCGAATATCAAATAATATGAATTTTGTATTTGTTCCCTTTTATAAAGCCTTGTGAATTTTTAATGGACAATTATACATCAGGTGAGGTAAACATTAGTTTATGCTCCTATTAAACTTGCATAATGTAGACACAAGAGAGATTGCAGTTAAAATTACTCATAGTGCCGGTGGAATAATACACTTTATTCGAAAATGTGGAAATGCATATATGTAGCTCTCTGCTGAAATATTTATGAGTTAAGACTAATTTTGTTCAGCGCGGAGATTTTCCAACCTGTCTGTTATCGTATACCGGATTGAATATGAATAATTTAATGTAAATTCGTTTACCAAATATGGAGGAGTCTGGATTGAAAAAAGGTCAGGAAATGAAGTTTTTCAACTTTTTACATATTTTTGTAGGAATATTATTTTAAATCTCTTTTGCATAACTCAATATTTATTCACCATATTGATGTAAATATCTAGATGTATGTGGTTCAAATAGCCCTCTCTGAAGTCCTTGATATATTCTAAATCATTATTATAAATTACTTTTAAATTAACAATCTCAAAATAAATAATAAAAAAATAGGACACATAACAACTTTGAAGCAGATGAGTTTTTGATTATGGCTTGGTTTTTAAGAAATAATGCTTTTTGAAAAGTATTTCATTTTATTATAACTAAATGGCTACACATGTTTGGCAGAATATATAAAATATTTTTTTTGTAAAGTAGGGTATTACTAGTCACAATTATGGGTTTTAAGAAAAACATGTGAATACCAGTTACGAGACATCCAAGTAATGTTTCTGAATAGTTTTCATTCCCTAAAAAAGTACAGGGTGGCCAAAAATTATTTTTCAATTAAGACCATTTTAAATTGAATTTTCTCAGTTTTTCAAATGGAACACCCTATATATTTTTCGACGATGTGATGTAGAAATGAAAAACGAACATTTTTTGTAAGTACTTCCCTAGGGCTAATTGCAACCAATTTCGTTTTATTGAACAATAATTACAAAATTCAAAAATAAAGAGGTTTCTTCAAATAACTCAGTAGAAAAAATTGTAATAAATGTTCCACATGTTGCCCATTTTGACTGGCATACATATCTATGCGCTTTTGAAATGAGGTTCCCACTGTCCCTAAAACTGCCGGTGTGATAGATGTAAAAGCAGTTATTATTCTTTTCTTCATATTTTGTACTGTTGCTGGTGTGTCTCTATAAACAATTTCCTTCACGTATTCGCATAATAAGAAATCCATTTTTGTAAGATCTAGGGATCTAGCAGGCCCTTTAGTGGGTCCATTTCTTCCAATCCATTGATTACGGTAGGTATTATTTAAGTGGTCTCTAACTGCATTTAAGTAATGTGGTGGAGCACCATCTTGCTGAAACCACATCCTATTCTTTCAGGGAGATTGTTGTGGTAGATAGTTTTCCAAGAAATGAAGATAAATAGCTCCAGTCAATGTACTATCAAAGAAATGTGGCCCTATTACACGTTCTCCAATAATCCTCCCCAAACGTTTATAGACCATCTGTGTTGGTTATCAACTTGCATAAAAAAGTGAGGATTTTCCGAAGCATAATAATGGAAATTGTGCCTATTAACAAATCCATTTTTATAAAAAGTTGCCGCACAACTGAATAAAACAGTATTGAAGAAGTTGACATCATGTTCCATTTCACTTCTGGCCCAATTACAAAATTGTAGGCGCTTTTGAAAATCGTCATCAGGTAATTCCTGGTGCATTTGAATGTGAGGTGCATGCAACTTATTCGTTTTTAAGATTCAACTCACAGACCGCCTACTTATTCCTACTAATGAGCTCACTTCTCTTTGACTAACATGGGGATTCTCAACCGTTGCCAGCACCACAGAAAACTCATTTTCTTCGTTCACAACACGTTTTATTCTTTCACTTTTTTATATTCGACATTTTCAGTTTCCAGAAATCTATCGAGAAGGTTTTGGAAGCTGCTAACATCAGGAATCCTTCTTTCAGGATAATGTTGGTGATAAATTCGATTGGCAAGTAACCAATATCTGTCTGATTCTCCCAAAACAAAAGACATATCTACAAGTTCTGCTTTATTAAAATTCATATTGTAAAATTCCAAATATTTTAAATTCAATACAAATTGTAACGACCGATAAGTGTGATAAATGCTCCTTTGTACACGACAATTTATACCAAACTGAGGTTTTATTGATTGTCGAATAACGAAGACAACCAGAAAATGTACAAAAATACATTACAGTAAAGGACCGGTTAAATACTATTTACTCATTCCAATGAATTGGAAGAAATGGTTCCACTAAATGGCCTCATTTCAAAATTACATAAAGACGTGTGTCAATCAAAATGGGCAACACGTCGAACACCTATTATAAATTTTTTTATGTTTATTCTTGAATTTGATACTTATTTATTTATTAAGCGAAAATTGTTGCAATTAGCCATAGGGAAGTACTTACGAGAAATGTTAATTTTTCATTTCTACATCACATCGTCGAAAAAGAAAAAACTGAAAAGCTGAAAACGAAGCTGCATTTGAAGTTTTAGCTGGAGCAGGTATGCAACTGACCAGCTCGGTTGCGGAAGGCGAGTGGTGTGGTCCCATGGCACAGAAGGAGACTGCGACGATGGGGTAACCAAACGATTCCAAAAGCAACCTTTGTGTGCGGTGGGTTATTTTTACCGCACTCTTCGTGAGAAGGTGGATGTGCTCACGGCAAAAGGTAAGGTTTATTCCGCCCTTACTCGGTCGTTAGAGCCTCGTTAGTGAAAACAGGGTGCACCGAGTTCAAATTGAACTCATCGCGAACATTCATATCCACTGTTGCTGATTAACCAGAATAAAACAACATATAAATTCACTCTAGGCTATATAACAATCAAGCGAACTGTAAATGTGCAGCTATTCAGAAAAGAAATTGTGTTAAATATCTAATCGTACTGGTTGATCAGCATCTATAGTGGAAAGATCATGCTGAATATACAGCAGGACGACTCAGAAGACTGTTACATAAATTTCATTAAATAAGGGACATTTTAAACACAAAATCATTAATGATAATTTATAATGCCTTAGCTTAAACCATAATTAGTTATTGTATATCGATATAGGACGATCTTCTAAACAATTCTATATATTATTTAGAAAAATGCAAAACACCATTCTAAAAATATTGTTTAAAAAGAGCTACAGTTATCCTAAAAATGATATTTTTCTGCAAATTTTGATTTCTGTTTCTACCACAACTGATTATTTGACTAATTTTAGGTCTTCTGCAAGTCCAATTTATTTATACACATTTATCTGCTTTACTCCACAATATTGGAGGAAAATTAAATTTATATTTTAATGATGTTGAACCCAAACAAATTTTTTAATTTATATTTTAGTCTACTTAATTATATGTTCCCCAAGCAGAAGACTTATTATAAAACACAACTGAAATTATATAATAATTAAAATATATAAAGTATGAAAATTATTTACCTACAAAATTATAGTACAAACAACGCAATTAATTAATGACATACAGACGAGTCAATGAATACAAAACAATTAACTGTAAATGTTAATTAATAAAGTTAAAATTAGGATGGATAAATCATGTTCAGATATTAACAGTTTTTTTTTATATTTTAGAAAGTTATATTAATGGTATCTTCCATAGTTTGGTAAATTGCGGCCAATTTGTAAAATAAATAAGTAAAAGAATACTTTTCATAGTCTAGGAGTGCTAAAAACAATTTGTCAGCGGATAAAAAAAAAGTAAAATTGTTATGCAGTTCAATGTATTGCTGGAGGTACAGACATTGAGACGAATTGTCGTCGTACCCCTGTCATTTATACGAGATTAACTCTAAAGATTTTATAATCCAAAGGCCACTTTATCAATACAAAGCTAGCTTACTTTGCCTCTGCGTTAAACAGTAACTAAAGGATAAAGTGCTAATTTCGGTCCAGATTAAAATCATTCTTATATCAAATTATACAATAAATTGCCGACTAATTTAACAAATGTAGCAAGTTATGACTTAAAAATCATATTAAAACCATGCTGTCAATGAATGTTTCTATAATATTGATAAATTTTTGTCTGCGTCTATTGAATACATGTAATATTTCATTTTATTACATACTTGTGTAGAATTTGGCATCTCCGCGCGCCAATATCCATTGGCTTGATGACGGTCTCGATAACTAGGGCCAAGTAGGACTACTACTCTTTGCTCCTAGATTATCTCTGTAGACCTGGACCGGCCTTCGTGATAGGTGGGCCCGCTTACTTCTACCAGACCCAGCCCGCAAATGCGAGATGTGTCGTGGTATTTTCTGCGGACCTCCCCTGGTCCTGGCTCTTCAACCTCGCTGGCAGAGGTCTCTTCTGGCGCTCTTCTTGTCTTGATATTTTCTTTCTTCGCCAGCTTGTCACCCCCGTGGGTAGTCATCGGTCTAGTTGGGTTTTAGGAAGTTTTGGCTGGGATTGACTGCCGGTACGTAGGACACAGTAAAGGTGTGTCCTACCCCGGATCATCGGAAAGGTAAGGATATGAGCTGTGTAGCTCGGGAGTGTGGAGACCCTAAGTGCTTTTTTAGCACTTTCGGACTCCACGGAGCAGGTAGGACAACGGGCGTTGGACGGTATGTTGTCCGACGCCCGCAAGGAGGTTGGGTTTGGGTAGAAAAACGTCATGTCTCTGGTAGTGGTGGTCCGTCCTGGGGTATCTGAAACAGATCGGTTAGCGGGAAATATAAGTTATACTCACCCGTTGTCCAGAAGCTGTACCCTCGGCCGTTTGTGCCTCGGGGCGTCGGCAGGGTCGTAATCAGTTGCCTGTCTGATTAGCGGGTTCCCGTGCTCCTCTGCTTGGGCGTACAGCTTCTTCGCTCGTTCCCGGATGACTTCAGTGACCGTGGTGTACTCCAGGTCTCTGACGATGTCTGCGTTTCTCACGTACCATGGTGCGTCGACCGCCGTCCTGAGGGCGATGTTTTCCACTGCCTGGATTTTCTTCATGTAGGACTTTGCCTGGTAACCCCACGCTACCGAGGCGTACGTCAGCTGCGGCCTGATGAGGGTTTTGATAAGCGTGAGCTTATTCCTCAGGTTGAGACGGCTACCGTTTCCCATCATCGGGTAGATGAGGGCTCTTGTGCGCCGCGCCTTGGCTGTAATAGCGTCCGTGTTCTGTCTCCACGTTAGGCTTTTGTCCATGACCACGCCAAGGTATTTGACGGTGTCGTGCCATTGGATGTCCTCGCCGTTCATGGAGACGTGTCCTGTGGGAATTTCTTTCCGCACTCGTCTGAAGAGTATGGCTTGGCTTTTGTCGGCGTTGACGGCGACTTTCCACTTCGTACACCATTCTTCCAGGAATGTGGCCATTTCCTGGAGTTTTCTGGTTGCGTTCCTGACTTTCCAGGATCTGGCAATTATTGCTGTGTCGTCTGCATACAGGACCAGGGCTGTGTGGTCGGTCCTGGGGAGGTCTGAGGTGTAGATAGCGAACAGGTCCGGTGACAGCACCGAACCTTGCGGGACTCCCGCCTCCACGGTCCTGTAAGTGGAGAGTTGGTCCGAGATTCAGACAGCTATGGCATCTCCGAGTTACATTTATAGTATATTTTTCTTTGTTATGCACATTATTTGTTACGAAAAAGTTAAAGCATCAGAATAGAGGAAAATTATTAGAGGTGATGGACAACTACAAGTATTTTAACTTAGTATTGGAGTATTCCTGTAGAGGGAGGGACTTTAATAACCACCTTAAGAAAAACAATGGTATTAATGAAACACAAGTTAGAGCAATCATCAACAGATTATATCGGCAATAGAGTACTGCCATCGGAAAGAGATTTGAAGGATCACAATATATTATTGGACGGAGAGATGTATATTAAAATTGAGGACTTCGGACTATTGGAAGAATTCACTTCTGGAAGTAAACTAAAAGGATACTGTGGTACGCTACACTACATGGCACCTGAATTTTTCCGCGGTGAAAAACACGAGCAAGAAATAGACGTATGGTCCCTAGGAGTGATTTTGTACGTTATAATGATAATGTGAGAAAAATCATATTCTGTCGTGCAATGATGATGAATCACGACCACAAACTACAAGCAGCTAGTAAAGAGGATGCGTACATTAAATCCATCCGTGAGACCTAATTCAATAGAGATTATGAAAGACAATTTTACTGTCTTTTCAAATGAATAATCTGATTAAAGTACCTACCAAAGTCACTAATAATACATCAAGTTTTATAGACTACATAAGTATTTATATTGATCATTTGGCGCGAATATTATCCATAGAAATAGCACCAGATGTACAAAACAAAACAAATACTTTGTAAGTGTGGTTATGACAGCCTATCATTTCATTTTAATAAAAAAATTGAATTATATACTCGACTAACAATGTCAACAATGCGTTAAAAATTTTTTCTGATATCTCTAACTACTATATTGAAATATATTTGCCAATTTAAAAAGCTAGAGTACATATCAAACATAAAATAAATCATGGATAGCTAAAGGCTTAAAAATATCGTCCAAGAAATTGAAACAATTATAATATAGGTCGTCACAAACAGGCAATACAATATAGACAATTATATAAAAAAACAATAAAAACAGACAAGAAAATGGAAAATGATAAAAATCTCTTAAATTCCTTAAATATTGCAATAACAACTTGAAATATAATAAACAGTAACACTAGCACTAAATCTAATGTAGCAAGTATAAATAACATCAATTAATAATATAAGTGGTGACCTTATAACGGACAGTAATAGAATGGCAAATTGTTTCATGATTTCTTCGCTGATATTCCCACAAAATTTTATTCTAGACTGACTTTTATACACTAGAGAAAAATGTTTCCTCGACATTTTTTATGGCATCAACAGATAAAATTAAAGTTAGTAATGTTATCAATAGTGTGGAAAACTGCTTTTCTATGGGTGAAGATAATTTAAGCGTAATTTGTTAAAGAACTGTATTAATTTTGTCATAACATCATGAGCATATATAATTAACTACCCGTTGAATGAAGGGTATTTTCTAATGTCCTAAAAATAGCAAGGGTCATACTTATATGTAGAAAAAAGACAGTACGCTCCTAGAGAACTACAGACGTATTTCATTGCAATTTAAAATAATGAAACATTTATGTGGGTATAGTAGCTTTTCTAGACAAATATAACACTTTAAATTGGGCAAAACGTGGTTTCAGAATGCACAAATCAACAATCAGCTATGCTACATTTTTTAATAAAACTGTATAAAAACCTGAACAACAATAATAAATGTATTGGAATTTTCATGGATATTAGTAAGGCTTTTGATCTTGTAGACCGTGCATATTTATCTAATAGATGTCAACGCGTAGAAGTAAATAATAGCAAATCAAATACACCAAAAATTAATTGTGATGTCCCTCAAGGATCTATCCTTGGACCATTGTTATTTATAATTTTTATAAATGACCTACCAGAAATTGACACTGAAAATAAATTATTAATGTTTGCAGATGATAATAGCTATTTGTGTACCGAAAATAATATGATGAACTATTTACGATATGCAGATATTTTGGAAAAAATTTCAAGCTAGTTTCAATATAGCAAGTTATAACGCAGCACTTCCAAGACCGTATTTATTCATTTTATACCAAAAAATGAAGTTATGAAGAGCAGCCATATTGTAAGAATTAATAATAAGTCACATCCACAAGTTCAGTCAACGAAATTTTTAGATATTCATTTAGACAACAAGCTTAACAGGGAGACACATGTAAATAACTTATGTCCTAAACTTCAACCCAGCTGGTATGTATTATATAGACTTAATGTTTCCCGTGTCAGAGTAAAATGGAAAAAAAAATCTGGAAATTCATCTTTAAAAATGCTACACCAAGCTTTAACTGATTTTCTACCAGATTTTTTAATTTTAACAACTTTTCTCTATTGTTGATTCTTCTGTAGGCTGCTGTATTGCTAATAATTTTTATGGGCTATAGTTCTTTTTTTAAAGTCCAATGGATTTTGGAACAACTTCCAAATTCACGTGATGCATCCCAGAAACTAGTTTCGGGATTTTCAAAAACAAATTTTTTACTTAGTCAAATTTCTCAAGAAAACTATCAGAATAAATGTTTCCAATTTTTGCATAATTGATTGTTTATATTTTTGATCACCTGCTTTTCCAGTTATTGACGAAATCCCTGTCTATATAAATGTGTCCACATATTTCTGTTAAGCTACCAAACTATATCACACTGCAGATTATATTAATAATGGATTTTGTTGTAAATGTACGTTATTATGGCCTGATAAAGTTATGTTACGTGTATTAAAAGTTAATAATGTCGTGTAAGTTATTACATTATCGATTAGTGTTAACACATGTGGTTACGTTAACTAACGAAAATATTGATCTACAGTATACACGAAAAGCGCAGTGAATTTATTACACATGAATTGTTACTACCTAATATTATTATTCAGTTGTTTAACATGGAATATATTAAATCGGAGATATAATGAAAATTTGCAATAATCGCCTCCCTAGTTAATTATGTTTAAAAAAAATATGATTCCTTTGCACAATAATTGTAGAATAATACTTAAAAAATAGGTTAGGGATCCTGACCCATTTTTCCTACCCTTACTCAGGGTAGGATAATATATTGTTTTCGTCACATCTGAACAATTTTGATATTTTCTTGCAGATACATCATTTCGACTGCAGTCCGGTACCTCATATTCGATTTAAGCTTTGTTAAATAAGGGGAGAAAAATTAAGTCAAAGTCAGACAAATTTTATAGGATATGAATTTTAGTAGAATAGAATCTGAAGCACAACTCGCACAAATCGAGTTAAGGAAGATCACTAGAGATTATATCCAAAATATAATCCAAAATCCAAAAGCTTGCTGTATGAAAGATTTTTGGAGTATATTTTTTTCGAATGTTTCTATATGTCACTAGAAAATAGGCCTATGCATGCATATATATAAATAGTAGGGAAATATACAAAATACTATTGTTTTATTATTGTATTAGGTACCTTTTGAAGATGGTCTGCATTGATTTGACTGAAATATGATTTGTTACGTTGATTGCGTGTCAGTAACGGTTCATTTGAAATCTGTATTTCAATCTTACATGGTCATTTCCAGTTATAAATGTATGAGTATCATGACGTAAATAAAATGGTGTGCCGGCTCGCATTTCATTTGGAGCCATTTCGTAGCCAATTTCCTTTATTTTATTTATCCAAAGTAAAACTTTTATTAGATTTAAATGCACTTTTGCAGGATATCTTTAAAACTTTATACCGCGAGGAAAAAGCAGCATGTGTAAACAAAATTAAAGAAATTCAACAGAAATATTATAATTATCAAATCATAAATTATACTAATAAAATTAAAAAAATATGGAGTATAATAAATGATAACTTAGGGCGTTACAACAGAAATAGTAATATTTCTATAGTCTTAAATTATAATAATGAAATGGTTACGAACAAACCGGAAATAGTCAATATTTTTGGTAATTTTTTTTCCACAGCTGCCTCGGATAAAATTTGTGAACATTTTGGTTCTAATTTATCTTCACCTTATACCTTATCTGAATATAATACACAGTCAATGCATTTTGCTCCTGTCATCTTTGAAGAAGTCAATGACGTAATAATAGCTTTAAAAAATAAACATTCTGCAGGTTTTGATGGTTTATATTTAATATTATAAAACATATGAAAGGTAGCTTCTGTTATACTTTTATTTAAAAAAGGATGTCCTGATGATGTTGAGAATTACAGACAAATCTCTGTTCTAAGAGTATTGGCCAAGATGATTGAAAAAGTTATTCATAATTGTTGTCTAATTTCTGTGGTGTTTATTTATTTATTTATAATAGAATTTGTAATTATATTGAACATAAAAACATTTTAAGGGTATCCCAGCATTGGTTTGGGCCTGAAAAATCTATTGAAACTGCTAGTTTGCATCTTCTGGAATACTAAATAACTATAAAAATGATACAGGGTTTACCAAAAACCCAAAACGCTTCAAATTTTAGGCTCTATTCAATGATATCATTTCCAATTAGAATTTCAGCAAATTTCCATAATTACGCAGTTAGGTTCACGCACTGACTGACTGGGGCGAGTAACCAGTTTTAGAACAAGCCCGCGCGCAGTACGGGGACTTATCCAGACAACAAAACAACGTTCGTGCCTGACTCGATGGGGAACGATTAACGAAATTCAACGATAGTATATAAGCTCGGGCACGACGAGGCTCGAATAAGTCAATTCAGTGCCGCGTTCTATAACCGTTCTCGAATTCTTCCTTTGTAGTTCGAGTAAAAACAACCCTAATCTCTGTCCTATTACATTTTTAATTTTTTAAAAGGGAATTTATTATTAACCGGCACCTTCGCCAAAAAAGTGAATTGTCATCTTCAAAAAATAAACCGAGTTAATTTTTTTAAAAATTTTAACGTAACTTCGCTGTTGAAAAGTTACTCTTTTTAGAGTACATTTTTAGTTAATTGTTAACTTGTGAAGTGAATTAAATAAATTTTTCAGTTTCCGTTTTAAAACCAGTATTTTTCTGAACGATATTATACAGGGTGATACAAAATTACCCTGCCCACCTACCTAAAGTGAATTATTTTGACTCTTAAGCAAAAGTTAAGTGCATTGTGATCATCCACCATCTTCATTTACGCCATTTTTTCTCTTTTTGTATGGAACGTGTGTAAATAACTGTAATAACTGATGGCACATAGAGCAGCAGCAACTTCTGTGTAATCGTCCATCTCCTCGGAGTTCACAACTGTAACTGATCCAGCGAGAGTGTACATGATCGCACACGAGCACAAGTCTCTCGGCCGACACGTCTCGGTGGGGGGGGGGGGGTAACCTAGCGAGAGCACTCGGACGAGAATGTACAGCCGCCATAAAGAGAAATACTCCAGTAGTTGTCAAAAAATTTGTGCATTTAAATTTTTTTACTATTTTAAGGAATATCTTCCAACCTTTCTTGCTCACTGTATAATCGATAGTAAACTATTTTTAATTGAAAATTTTAGGTTTGCTAGCTTACTGGGACTACATATTATTAGACACTTTTTAAGTATTATAAGGCATAATTATTCATGTTACTTTTAACAAATTGTTTCTTTCACTTCGCAAATGGCTCTGTTAGACACTAGTGTTGATGAAAATATAATGTGGCATATTTGTCACAATCCTTATTTCAAATGGTACAAATGACCCTTTAAAATACATATATCCCTTGGGGATTTATTAGTTGCAGGTTCGGGAAATTTTATGTGAGCAATTTATTTGTGCTACATTCAAACTCTAAAATATGCCCGAGCTGAAGGATAAATCTACCTCTTGATAAATGCAAACATACGCCCGTGATGCTTTATTTGAATTTATAAAATGTTCTCTTAGTTTATATCTTGAAAGCTAATTATAAAATTTAATTAAATCCACTTTTATGCTGCTAAATGATATTTCGGATTTAGGTTTATTTCAGGTAAGTTTTGGGATATAATTATTTCAGCAGTCAGTGGAGGTTTAGTGAAACTGATGCAATTTTAATTATATACCGATTGTTGACATGTACAGCTACGGATATATGGGATCGATAAGACGGTTTTATAAACGTAGACTCCACGCTAGAACAGCGGCCAGAGGTTTTGACCTTCCATTAAAACAAAGTGCACTGAAATCTCATATGAGCGTACTTTCCAGTGTATTAATTGAAGTTAAAAAAATGTATAAATAGGGCACCTGTTCGAGAAATATGTACTTATACACAAATAGTTTGTTTATTCATTCACTAACGGCCTAACCTTTGATTTTGTCTGATATAGATTATTTTTGATATACAGTACAGTTACGAATAGACGTAGAACCACTCCTACGATTTTCTTTTCATAAACATAATGAAATAAATAATTCTATGGCAACAAATTCTACAGAGCGGTGCAAACAGGTACTTTCCTTCATATTTTGATAAGTACTATTTCCTCAAAGTTTGAGTTAGGAATGTCCTAACGCCATGTATATGTCATAAGAAATGGGTTCGCCTGGAGTCGCGCGCCCCCCCTGTATCATTAATTACTTCTTTAACTATTAATAATATTTTAATAGCTTTAACTCACATAAATACAGTGTGTCCCACTTTTCACGGTAACACGTTCGTAGGTCAGTTATTAATAAATCGATTTATTTTTGAAGATAACTAAAAGCGGATATACTTATTTAATTTATTCCATAGACGTGCAGACTGAGGGAGTGAAAATTGGGTAAATTTTCAGGTAAATTGTATTAGGGATTTTTTTTAAAGATTACCGCCATCTCTAGGGCATCCTTTAAAACTTCTTTGTGCCAAATTTTCTTAAAATATCTCTTGTAGTTTTATATGTATAAAACTGAATGGCCTTTAGGGTATGCAACGGATTACGCTAATTCTAACAAAGTGGGGCAGCACATTAAGAAATTGATCAGAATATTAAAATGGTTTTAAATTAACATAAAATAAAACTTCATAAATGTTCAGCACTAAAGATATGTTTTTAATTGAGTGTTCTATTATTTAGTTGATTAATATCATATGTAATACACAAACTAACCAAAAAAATAGATAATACATTTAAATTGTTAATAGCAAAATGACTTAAATAAATATTTAATAACATAACTAAATATTTGTTATTTCTACTAAGCGACCATTTAATCTAATATACTTTCCGACTCTTTTTCTTTTATGATTTAGAACTCTACGTAATTCTACTGGTGTCACCTGCCGATAATCTTCTGTAATTTTCTCACATAATTCTTGTCTGTTTCTCGGACGGGTTTTGTAAACTGGATTTTTAATTACTCCCCAAAAATAAAAGCCCATTGGCGTAATATCTGGGGATCGCGGGGGCCACTCATGTACTGAACTGTTCCTTCCAATCCACATTTGAGGAAAATTAAAGTTTGGCCAATTTCTAACAACAATTGAATTGTGAGCCGGCGCCCCATCTAACTGGAAAATGAAATTTACCATTTGCAACAGTGGAAGGTCCATTAAAAATCCATCAAAATAATTATTTAAGAGGTTGAGAAAAGTTTCGGCATTTAAATTTTCCAAAAAAACGGGACCTAAAATGTTATTATTCAATATGCCACACCAGTCATTGACTTTGGCTACGTATTGGTTCTTACAATTTATTACCCAATGCGGGTTTTCAGATGCCCAATAACGAGGGTTCTGTGACGACACAACCCCATTAATTGAAAATGTGGCTTCGTCAGTGAAAATGATGTTTTTAATAAAATCCAGATCATTCAAATAGTCCCCTTGTAACCACAAACAATATTCTAGCCTTCTATCCTCATCACTGGTTTTTAGAATATGCAAAAATTTCGGCTTGAAAGCTTTTAGTCTGTTTCTTCTTAGATAATGCCAAACTTTATTTTTACTAACGTAAAATGCGAGCAACTAGATGTTGGGTCATTTCTGAATGCCGCTATGATTCGTGGATCGTCAGCATATCTATTATTTAATATTTGACATTTTTTTGTCTATGCTTCTTAATACAACCAGTCTCATTAATAAATCTATTAATACTACATACAGTTTTTACTGCTACGGGATTTCTTCGATCTGGTTGTCTTGCATTGAAAATTCTGGTCGCTCTCCTATATGAAATTCTATTTTCACCCACTATCCGAATTAATTCTACTTTATCAGTAACAGAAAGATATTCCATTTTAAATAAGAAACTGAATAATTATTTAAACAACAAATAATGACACAAGTAAACTACAAAGCCTTAAGCTGCCATTACTGTCAAGTTAATAATTTTGTTTACGATTTCAAAGGGAACTAGATTTAAAACAAGTAAACTGATATGGCACGTATAAATGGGCAGAATTTTCTTAGCATTTTTGGCGAGTACGAAGATATTTTTGATTATTACTTCAAATTTGTAGCAAGAAATGTGAAATAACTTTGTTTCTAAATTCACCTCGTTCCGAGTTAAAGGACATTAATTCTTGACAAAACTTCATATGTACTTGTTTATACCTCCAAAAGTACTAGAAATATTTTAACAAAATTTGGCACAAAGGAGTTTTAAAGGATGCCCTATGAGATGGTGGTAATCTTAAAAAAAATCCCTAATACAATTTACTTGAAAAGTTATTTTATTTATTTAAAACTGCAACGGAAATTGCTTTTTTTCCTCAACAACGAGTTGTTTTATTGATATCAAATAAAGTACCATTTCTTTGGTAAATCGTTTAAGAAGATTAAAAATGTCACTTTAAATTTAAAAAAATGTTTGTCAAAATTTAGGGGTAGAATGCGTTAGGGGTAACTCACCCTCCATTCCTAAGTGAGATATAAAATGTGCCATATTCTTCAATCACATATACCTGCTTAATTATGAGTAAATACAAAACAAAACGCACCATACTTAGTAGATAACACCAAAGTTTAAAGTGACACTTAAGCACCTTCAAGAAAATGAATACAGACAACCTTTACCTAACAACATTGCCAGTATGGAAGTTAGCAATATAACCTTTTATACTTTAGATAGTTTACTAAGCTTACGTGCTACACAATGTACACTATTATATTCTAATGTAGATCTTTTGAATCCTAATAGTTCGAACTCCAAAGAATTATCTAATTTTTAAATAAATATAATCAAATAATCTCTAGTCCCACGCGCGTGACCAATAGTGCCAGCACCCTTATTGATTAGATTATATCGTAACATCTAACAATGACTTAATATTCAAAGTCGATATCGCAAATATGGAAGATATCTCCGATCATGCCCTTGTCATTTGCAAATTCAATATTAAAGAAGGAAGTAATTATAGCAAAAATGGTAACTTGTAGAGACTATAGGTCTTTTAATTATGAAAATATTCTTAATGACCTAAATTCTATGGGATAATATTTTTGATATAGCTGATGTGAATGACATGTTACAGTTCTGTAATGAATTATTTGATTTACATGCACCATATAAAAACTGTTAGACTTACGAAACCTCCGGCAATTCAATTAACGGCAAATCTGAACATCAATCCTGATATTCTCAAGAAATATAAAAATAGCAAACATAGGAAATAGATCGTATTATCCGTCATTTGAAGTCCAATGATAATGGTTTAATTTAAAAATGTTAAACTTGGTTTCTCCATATTCAACTATATATTTTACTTACATTATAAAATAAATAAAATGTTTAATTAACAGTATTTTTCCAAAAATTTAGAAAAAAGCCAACAACCCTACCGAACTTTCTCAGTTCAGGCCCATTAGCATTCTGCCTACTTTGTCGAAGGTGCTTGAAAGAATAGTTGCAGACTAGTTAAGCAAATTATTATTATTATTATTATTATTATTAGCCGTTACTCGAGTCCGAGTATAGAAATGTTACAGTCGATAAATTGCGTACAATAAAAAACAAGTAAAAGGTGTAGTCTATTGTAATTCCCATTCATCTACGGTGCACACGACTATGGCTATAGAGGCCAATTCGGGAGAGCACATGTCGACCGCAATCAGGACAAACATAGACCTGGTTAGGTCTTGGATTCGGCCTTCTTGCAGCAACATTTCCTTGATAGCTGGCCACAACCCCTCGCCATTCGGTTCTGTCCGCTGCAAGTTGTTCCCATTGCTCGTCTGCAATACCGCAGGATTTTAGATTTTCATGGAGAGTGTCTTTGAACCTCTTTCGTTGACCGCCACGCTTTCTTCTACCGCTTAGCAATTCACCATAAAGTGTACATTTAGGAAGGCGGTTATCATGCATACGATGAACGTGACCTGCCCATCTTAGGCGTGCTCTTGAAATAAGCACCTCAATTGGAAGGCTGTTTGCTCTCCTGAGTACTTCCACGTTTGATATGTGATGGAACCAACGGATTTTCATCATACTTCTGAGGTGTCTTTGCTGAAAACGTTCTAATTCTTTCACATGACGACGGTAAGTGACCCAGCTTTCACATCCATATAGCAGTGTTGGAATGACAACTGCTCTGTAGACAGCCATTTTCGTTGACAAAGCAAGGTCGTGGTTGTCAAATACTCTCTCTCTAAGTCCCCAGAATGCTCTAGATGCAGCGTTAATTCTATTGCGAATCTCGCTGTCCATGTTTGCTTTGTCATTAACAACGTTGCCTAAGTAATTGAACTGATCCACCACTTCAAGAGAATTTCCGTTAAGTGTAATGTCTATTTGGTTCACTCGATGAGGAGTTGACATAATCTTAGTCTTTCCAATGTTGATTTTAAGTCCCAAAGAATCATAGCTTTGGGCATACACATCTAAAAGTTCTTGAAGCTCTTCCGGCGTAGAGGCTAAAAGTGCACAGTCATCCGCATACTGGAGATCACAAATGAATCGTGTGCGTGTCTTCGTGAAAGCTCTAAAGCGCCCTATGTTAAAGAGACCGCCATCAAAACGGTATCTGAGACCTATTCCTCTGACTGTCAGTTTGTTGTCAACAATAATTGTTAGAGCAGTGGTAAACAAATTAAAGAGTAGGGGTGCCAGGACACATCCCTGCCTAACTCCAGTGAGAGTTTGGAAAGGTTCGGTTGCCTCATTATTATACATAACCTGGGCGTTGTTGTTTGTATGTAGACTGCGACATACTTCCACAAATTTTCTAGGGATACCTAAGCGGAACATAATTTTCCAGAGCACTTCCCTGTCCACCGAGTCAAACGCCTTGGTTAAATCAATGAAGGCCATGTGAATTTCTCCTTGATGTTCGAGTGCTTTTTCTTGAAGCTGTTTAAGTGTGAAGATTAAATCCGATGTGCCTCGGTTTGGTCTAAAGCCACTCTGTGTTTCAGGAAGTAACTTTTCCATAACAGGTGTTAGCCTATTTGCCATCGCTTTAGTGAGTATCTTCCCTCCAACAGCCAGGAGAGCTATACCCCTGTAATTTCCACAGTCCGCAGCGCTCCCTTTGTTTTTGAAGAGGTTGATTAAAAGTGTATCACGAAACTCCTGCGGAGCTTGACCACTTTCCCACACGATATCAAACAGTTTTTTGAGGTAGGGTATGAGCTCTGACGACACAGCAGTTAAGCAAATATTTAATAAGTAAAAGTTTACTACCATCTATTCAATCAGGTTTTAGAGCTAATAAAAGTACAACCGCTGCATTAGTCCACATTGCGGACGATATTCTTAGAGTCAACGATAGAAAATGTAATGCTTGCTTAACCTTGTAAGACTATAGTAAAGCATTTGACACCTTGAATTATCAGACTTTATGTAAAAAGCTTAAATATTTTGGCATAAGTGGCGGTGCTTTACTATTTTTTCAAAACTATTTAAGTCGTAGATTGCAACGTATTGTAAATATTGGCCTGTTTTCCAGTTTCAAATCCGTTAATGCTGGTATTCCGCAAGGCAGTATTTTGGGTCCGCTTCTATTTTCCAGCTATACCTCTTCACTTCAGCAATTTTCTCAAACATACAACGTCCATCAATATGCTGACGATACTCAAATTTATCTTTCATTCGACTTTATTGAAGTTGGCACTGCAGTAAATAATATTAATTTTGATCTTAATACTATTACTGGTATTTTAAGTGCTCAAAGTTTGGTTCTGAACGAAAAAAAACTAATTATTAGGCTTTGGTACTCAAAATATTTTAATAGAAAATCATCCATTGTTCAATGTTATTTTAAATGGGCAAAAGTTAACTCCCAAACAAGAATGTAAAAACTTAGGGATTTATTTTGATCTGCAGCTCAGATTTACAAGTCATGTAAACTACTTAATTAAAAAATTCTATGGTAAGTTTAAAACTTTTACATGCATGAAGATATACTAAACCCTGAGGTAAAACTCAAGTTTTGTAATTCCTTGATCTTGTCGTCTCTTTCTACTATGACGTACTCTATTGGTCAGCACTAACTCAGAGGGATCGCTTAAGCCTACAAAAAAATCAGAATTCCTATATTCGTTATTGTTATAGTCTTGGGAACTTTGATCATATCTCCGCGAAAATTGCAGTCAGGTTGGCTCCTACTACAAGAAAGGTTCTTCACTTATCGTGCTTAACATTCAAAATAAACTTACATCAGGAACCAACATATCTGTACAATAAGCTAGTGAGAGGCTCAAAAATACTTAGTCTCAACACCCGACACCGCAATCTATATACTGTTCCTAAGCACAGAACCTAGCAATTCCAAAAATTTTTCTCCTATAATGCTACGAGAGTCTATAATAAACTCCCCCTTGACATCAAAATATGCTCCAGCGTTGTTTCATTTTGAAAAAATGTAAAGAATTATCTACTATTACAAAGGTCGTAATTCCTATTTTTATTCTACATCTCTTTACACCTCTTGTTTGAAAACACATTATTGTGTGTTTTATTTTCGAATAATGTGAATAATATCCTATTGATGGTTGCGTGGAAGCACGAGTAATTGAACGTCGCCATCACAATAAATAATAACTTATGTTGTATTATAAGAAAAACAAATAAAGACGTTGTTTATTTATTTACTATATCATTCCATTACCGTTCTATTAGGGCTGGGTCCGAAGAAAAAAATTACGCGTTATTCTATTCCTATTGCTCATTATTGAAATAACAAGAGATCTGATTATCTCTAATTTGTAATTGGTTGCAATATTAATTGTTCGCATATTGTGGCTGTGATAATGAAATATATTTTGTGGAACGAATTGATTAACGGTATAGAGATTTCAGATTTTAAGGCTTTGTGATATGGTCGACAAATTCGAGCACAGAAAATCAGAGAGAAAAGAAATTTGTGGAAAGCAAAAATCTGTTGACATCAAAGTATTATAGGGTTCAGTTACTGTTGAAAGGATGTAATCTTCAAGTGTAAGAATAATGGCCAGAAGTAAAATGTTTCAGCGTAAGACATATTAACATCAAGATCACGACCGGAGCTTTTGCAGTTGATGTGGATTAAGTTAATTGGAATCCTTATCGGATAAATTTATATAAGTTTTTAGACGGATTATATTTAAATATGTAAGTTAGAAAATTAAAGTAATCAATCCTGTTATACACATTGCCTTAAAGAAGATTATTTATCAACCACATTTATGTATTTGAATAATAGTTGATTAATATTCTTTCCTATTATTTGGGTTTTCTACCACATGTACTATTATCCTCTTCAAAACAAATCACCGAATCTACAAAATAATAGAATTATTGGAAAAAAGAGCCTCTGCGCCCGTGACGTTTACGCCAAAGGAAAAGTCAGAGGTTATGTTTTGCAAATAATAACCTCTGACTTTTCCTTTGGCGTAAACGTCACGGGCGCAGAGGCTCTTTTTTCCAATAATTCTATTATTTTGTAGATTCGGTGATTTGTTTTGAAGAGGATAATAGTACATGTGGTAGAAAACCCAAATAATAGGAAAGAATATTCGTAGAATGCCACAAATAACTTTCAGACAATAAATAGTTGATTAAGCTGAAATTTGTTATAGTAAACAGAATCAACCCTCTACACAATAATAATGATAATAATTTATTTATTCTCAGACACCATTAACATTGTTATAGGAAGTCAAATATAATAATTTATTTATTTATTTAAAATACACTGTTCAACAGGTAACCACCCAATTACAGAACAGGAAATACAGAAAAAATACATATAACTAAAACTAAACTAATACATACAGTTAAAATATAAGACATATACAATATGATTGTAACATATAAGAGATATAGTACGTAATACATATAAACCATGAAAAATTATATATAATATTATCGTTGATACACTAATGTTTAAAATATGACTTGATGTCATTAAGGCTGCAGTGAAAAATATCTATGCGGCTACCGTGTTTGTTGTAGTTGCCACAAATTAAATAAAAAGGAGAATTTTTTAAGGTATTAGTCCGCGCCGTTGGTATATAAAAAGTTAGTACCTGTCTAGAAGCTAGCCTGGGGACAATAAAGTTTAACTTCCCTACTATTTCCTGACAATCCAAAATATTATGAATGATCTTGTATAAAAAAACTTGCGAAAGGTATTGCCTCCTGTCATCAAGACTAACCATACCAAAAGTATCGAGTAAGCGTTGTTGAGGGTAGCCAATAGGAGGATACGTTTCATTGGTTTTAAAAAACAGAAGTTTTAGAAATCTTCGTTGCACATTTTCTAAATTGTTAATATGTATATCATAATAGGGATACCAAACAAGGGACGCGTATTCTAGCTTAGACCTCACGAAGCAACAGTATAATGTTTGTAGAGTGCTTATGTTCGCAAATTCACGGCTACTGCGCACTATGAAACCAAGTGTTTTAAATGCATTACCAACTGTGTTTTCAATGTGGGCATTGAATGTTAACTTCGGATCAAAAATTACACCTAAGTCACGGTAAGTATCAGGTCTTTGTATGGCGGTATTGTCAAGATGGTAGTTGAACACATGGGGAGTTGATTTACGCGTAAACGACATAACATTACATTTACTGGCATTTAATGGCAATTTGTTGTTTAGGCACCACTGTGATAGTCTGTCAAGGTTGTGCTGTAGGCGGTAGCAGTCTTCAACACACGTTATCTCTGTAAAGATCTTTAAATCATCCGCATATAGCAAATAACAAACATCTAAAATATCCACTATATCATTAATAAAAATATTAAATAGTAAGGGACCTAGCACCGAACCCTGAGGGACACCTGATGACGCCAAGAATTCGACAGACTTAACTCCATTATACGCGACATATTGTCTTCGATTTGACAGATAAGATCTAAATAACTGTAGCAGTGAACAAGACAAACCTATATCATGTAACTTACGAAGTAGGATATTATGGTTAAGCCTGTCGAAAGCCTTGGAAAAATCAGTATATATAACATCAGTTTGCGACTGTACATCCAAAACTTCAGCTATGTATTGTGTAATGGACAATAAATTAGTAGTAGTTGAACGTCCTTTCATGAAACCATGCTGGTACGGCGAGATCTGATTGCTGACACTTGGATAGATTGTGTCATGTAGCAGTATTTCCAGGATTTTACAGAAATTACAAATGATTGAAATAGGTCTAAAATTAGTTATATCAAATTTATCTCCTTTTTTATAAACCGGACACAGTTTAGATCGCTTCCAGATGACCGGAAATGAACAGATCTTAATGCATAAGTTAAATAAAACCATTAAAGGATAAGAAAATATCTGAGCGCAATCCCTAATAAGAAATGCTGGAACGCCATCTGGGCCCGTCGTCATTTTAGGTTTAATTTTTTTGATAGCTTTGAATACGTCAGATTCGTCAAAGGCTCGTATGTGGATATTAACATTATTCAATGCATCATTGAAGTCTACATCTGAGTCGCCACCATCAGGTAAATAAGAATCACCAAAAAAATTTGCAATAGCATTTATTATATCATCTGTGGTAGTTAAAGTTTGACCGTTAAAATGCATGTGGTTGGAAATATTGGTCACGCCTTTTTTACTGTTAATAAAAGCCCAGAATTTAGAAGGATCAGTTTTGATATTACTTTCTGATCTTTGAATAAAATTTTTATACACCTACAATATTACTTCCTCATTAACATATTAAAAATTATATGAAAGACCATCGTAACACACAAACACAGATTACATGTTTTTGTGTCAAAACTTTAATATAACAAGATCAACACTTCTTAATTCAAGTGGTAGTCTATTGAAACAATTAATACAAAGATAGCTTGGGTCTTTTTCAAATAACTTTAAATTATGAAAACGTGGTTAAATCTATTTAAATTCAAATAGTAAAGGTTTCAAATCAAAGTTTAGTAAAACCGTAAATATAATGCACTGATTTTTAAAAACAGTTCTACATAATTGAAATCATGGTGCGCTCACGATGTCTCGAGCATTATGTAATATTCTTGGCGCCTTAACTTGTACATAAATTAAACATTTTGAACAGAAATTCTGATACCCATTTTGATCCATTTTCTTTTTAAATTTATGATTTTAATATTTTTTTTAATATGGAAATGACATTTCAAAATAACGATTCATAATATTAGAAAATATTCAAATCCATCTTTGACCGATTTACTTTCATTAGTAGTCTTGATAAGTAGATAATCCTATGCTGACTCTGAATCCAAAGGGTGGAGACGTTTCCATATTATGACTATTTTACACAGATCAACATCTTTATTGTCTGAGAACCACTTTAACAAAATACCAAAATACTTGAACACTACACTCAAATACACTACTAGACGCATGTCTCGCTAATCATACTAGCATTTTCAAGAGATCATCAATTATCTCATCTTAATTCAAACACTCCAACACGAATGCAGATTTTTTAATGTCAGTTGTTTCGTCTTAGTAAATCACAAATTATTTTCTACATCTCGTAATAGAAGTTTAGCAGCTTCGATGTTGCTCTGTTAAACGCATATTGGCTTTGCACCAGTTCCCAAAATATTTATACACAGGAATAGGTAATACGAATAATTACATCTCAACAGAGCAGTTCGGGATTAGTACACATTATGAGAACTTAAATTAATTATGATAAGCTATGGAATGAGAAATTTCCTAGTTGGTTGTTAAGTAGATTTATATGCGACCAACTAGATTTAGCAAATTTCTCATTGTATTATTATAATTAATTTCAAGTCTGTTAATCTACTAATTCTGAGTCTGTTAGATGTAATTACTGGTGAAACCTACTTATGTGTATAAACATTATAATGCATTAACGTTAAATTATATTGTTTTTTAGAAGCCTCATTTCCTTGGCATGTGCACATTACGAATCAATATAAACTGCTTAAAGCTTAAGCGGCACATTGAATGGTCTAAGGGGCCATCTGAAAATTTCGTCACAATTTCTCGCTGTATATCTTCGGTTAAAGCGACCGATTGAGATGCGGTTTTCAACGTCTCGACGAGAAGATTTCGAATGAGTCAGTTTTTACTTTTAAGATCAATACTGCGTTAATATACCTCTCTCTCTCTCTCTCTCTCTCTCTCTCAATAATATGAATGCTTTCATCGTCGTTCAGTTTTAATTAATTTAAAAAAGAAGAAGATGGCTGTAAGACTCTTATCCTTTTGTCTGTTTGGCCATAACTCTGTACAAGCCTCTCTGACTGAACTTTAAAGCAATAACTAAGATAAAGGCTATTAATCAGATAAAAAAATATTACTGTACTCTATTATATCAGGATCAGGCTACCATTAGAGTAGGTAGGCCTTCATTATGGAGCCCCATAAGAGCCTGTTTTTGAAAGTATATGGTTTAAAGTGAATGTTATCATCAACACCATCAGTACATGGTCCTTTACCTTTAATATTCTACATACGCCTTCTATAAATTTCTTTATGCTTCCCTGTCTTGGTCTAACTACATCCAGATATCCCATCACTTCATACCTTCTGTCCATCTTGTAGGTGATCTTCCATGCCTACCATTATCAGCTCTTCCTCCCTTTCTGTCAACTCTACGTCCACCTTTTGTTTTTTATTCTGGCTAGATGACAGGCCAGTTCATTTTTATTAGACTCGCTGCAAGTTTTGTCGCTTCTATTTATTATAGTGTTATATCTCAGCTTCATATGTCACAATCAAGAGAACAAGTTGGTCAAATATATTTCTTTCTAGTTTGATTCTTCTATGATTTTCCGTTGCTAGATATTTACTGGAACTTTTAATTGCATGATCATGGCCGTATAGATACGTTTTCCTGCTGCATCTATTTCTCAGTATGGAAATTTTAGCCTGTCACTAAAGCTATGAGTTTTGTGCCGCTAGGGTTTATTTCGAGGAATGCGTTTCTGCATGTGGTATTAATGTCGCCTAGCAAATTCATGATTTGCTCCATCAGATGATCCCTTGTCAAAATTACATCGCATGTAATGATTTAGTTACTCCTTGTCCATTATTAGTTCAAGGCCAGTAATACAATTAATAATAATAATTTATTGACCAAAATTAGATACAAATGTGTACATATGGCACATCAAATACATTGTCAATAAAATGGACCAACGCATAGTAAATATACACGATATACATGCAAACACAATATAAATATACACAAATATACACACATAAATATATGCATAATTTAACTGCCCACAAAGATAAATTAATATAAAGATAAAACTAAAATAAACTACATTTAAGTGAATATTTAAAAAGAAAGATCACAATCCCCCAGGAAGAGCATTATATAAAATGATGCAATTATAGTAGGGGGAACACTTAAATGCACTTGTACAATGGAAAGGAATACTGAGGAGTTTACCATGTCTTGTTACATAGTTATGAAAGTTTGCTCTCTTTCTAAAATGTTCTATATTAATTTTAGTAAACGTGAGATATTTTAAAATATACATATAGACGGAACAGTGAGAACTGATTTTTTTACAAGCATACCTCTGCAAGTTTCAGTAAATTTCAGATCAAAGATCAATCGAATATTTTTTTCTTATCCTATAAAGACCCTCCTATAATTCTATAGTTCTGTCCCATGCGATATGTGCTTGTATGCCATTAACTAAACCATCTTTATCAAGAGTGGATTTCAACTGTACCATTGTAAAGTAGGTTTTATTTAATTTGTTACATACATGATCAACATGGTTAGTCCAGGATAACTTGTGATTAAGTTAATGTGCCAAGTAATTTTACTAATTCAGATCTAGTAATATTTTCATAAAGAATAATATCATTTGGAGCAGGCCTCTGCGGATGAAAATTTAAAAGCACAATTTTTTCTCATTTAGGAGGAGCTTGTTTCTTTGGCACCATTATTATTATTATTATTAGCCTTTACTCGAGTCCGAGTATAAAAAAAAATGTTACAGTCGATAGATTGTGTGTAATAAAAAGCAAGTAAAAGGTGTAGTCTATTGTAATTACCATTCATCTACGGTGCACACGACTATGGCTCAGCAATTCACCATAAAGTGTACATTTAGGAAGGCGGTTATCATGCATACGATGAACGTGACCTGCCCATCTTAGGCGTGCTCTTGAAATAAGCACCTCAATTGGAAGGTTGTTTGCTCTCCTGAGTACTTCCACGTTTGATATGTGATGGAACCAACGGATTTTCATCATACTTCTGAGGTGTCTTTGCTGAAAACGTTCTAATTCTTTCACATGACGACGGTAAGTGACCCAGCTTTCACATCCATATAGCAGTGTTGAAATGACAACTGCTCTGTAGACAGCCATTTTCGTTGACAAAGCAAGGTCGTGGTTGTCAAATACCCTCTCTCTCTAAATCCCCAGAGTGCTCTAGATGCAGCGTTAATTCTATCGCGAATCTCGCTGTCCATGTTTGCTTTGTCATTAACAACGTTGCCTAAGTAATTGAACTGATCCACCACTTCAAGAGAATTTCCGTTAAGTGTAATGTATATTTGGTTCACTTGATGAGGAGTTGACATAATCTTAGTCTTTCCAATGTTGATTTTAAGTCCCAACGAATCATAGCCCTGGGCATACACATCTAAAAGTTCAACTCTTCCGGCGTAGAGGCTAAAAGTGCACAGTCATCCGCATACTGGAGATCACAAATGAATCGTGTGCGTGTCTTCGTGAAAGCTCTAAAGCGCCCTATGTTAAAAAGACCGCCATCAAAACGGTATCTGAGACCTATTCCTCTGACTGTCAGTTTGTTGTCAACAATAATTGTTAGAGCAGTGGTAAACAAATTAAAGAGTAGGGGTGCCAGGATACATCCCTGCCTAACTCCAGTGAGGGTTTGGAAAGGTTCGGTTGCCTCATTATTATACATAACCTGGGCGTTGTTGTTTGTATGTAGACTGCGACATACTTCCACAAATTTTCTAGGGATACCTAAGCGGAACATAATTTTCCAGAGCACTTCCCTGTCCACCGAGTCAAACGCCTTGGTTAAATCAATGAAGGCCATGTGAATTTCTCCTTGATGTTCGAGTGCTTTTTTTTGAAGCTGTTTAAGTGTGAAGATTAAATCCGATGTGCCTCGGTTTGGTCTAAAGCCACTCTGTGTTTCCATAACAGGTGTTAGCCTATTTGCCATCGCTTTAGTAAGTATCTTCCCTCCAACAGCCAGGAGAGCTATACCCCTGTAATTTTCACAGTCCGCAGCTCCCTTTGTTTTTGAAGAGGTTGATTAAAAGTGTATCACGAAACTCCTGCGGAGAGGTAGGGTATGAGCTCTGACGATACAGCTTTAAAAATCTCAGCTGGGAGTGAGTCGACGCCGGAAGATTTGTTATTTTTTAGCTGCCCAATGGCGGTTAAGATCTCTTCCGTTGTTAGTGGTTTATCTATGTCTTCGAAGGTGTCATATTGAGGGATAAGATTTATAATATCGTGATCGGCTTGACTTTGCTTTGCTTAGTGACTCAATAATATTACCAACAAGGTTTTGAAATTCCTTAGGAGTGTTCGCTGACACGGTAACTGTTGTGTCGTCAGCAAACATTGTCATGTGACAGGGTAAGTAATTAACGTATAACATAAACAATAAAGGACCTAATACGGAACCCTGAGGATGTCAGAGTTTTCCCCATTTAAGTATACAACCAAGGATCGATTTTTCATATATGACATTAACCACGAAAGAATGTTGCTTCTAATACCAATACTATGCAGTTTAAGACTCAATATTTCTTTGCTGACTGTACCAAAGGCTTTGGAATGATCAAATATCAGTGAGGTTACATACATGCCCCTATCCAAGCAATAATATACATACTCCAGCAGATGACAGGATGCCGTCCCAACCGATTTTCCAGATCTAAAACCCAGCTGAGATAACGTCAATATATGTTTTTCTTTCAACAAAGTTCGAAATTTTGTTATACCCCACTCTTTCTGATATTTTAGATAAGATGTTCAACATAGATATTTGGCGATAATTTTCGAGATCAGTAGGGTTGCTTTTTTTAACCAAGAAATAACAGTGGCAAGCTTTAAACATGTTGGAAAAATTCCATTCTCAACTGATTTATTTATCAAATGGACAAAATGCTCCAAAGTATTATTTTCAATGCTTTTAATAATTTTAGCTGTTAGACCATCTTAGCCACTTGAATTTTTGTTTATGCGTTGTAAAATAATACTATGAATCTCCAATCTTACTAATTTTAATTTCAGGAAAGCTCTGCTTATGAGTTGATCTCAGATAGACTCATGAAAAAGTAATAAAATATTGGTCGATGACTAAGATCTTCAATACCAGATATTAGTTATGTATAATTTCGTAAGTGACTGTTTAGATTAGGGGGGTTGTTAAAAAAATAGTAATATGCACCGCGTACCTTTCAAATAAAATCCTGTTAAAAACAAGTATACAGATACTTTAACAACTAGAGAGCAGAACACAGAATGATGGTAACAATTGAAAAAATATATGAATAAATTCCAATGATAACGAATCTCCTCGAATGCGAAAATAAAATAACATTCTTGTGAAATTGTGACTGGATGCATGGCATTCCGCTTTAATTTACTTAACGGTCTGTTGAGTTCGAATGCAGCGCTAGCAGTCGCTTGTGAATTAATATCATTTTAATAATTAAACTACTCCTCCATAATCACACATGGATTTAATTAGACCACCGCACCGTTGTACATGTGTGCAACGTATACGTCCATATTATTTATTGTTTGAACCAATACTTATTTACCATTAATTATTATTGTTGTGCTCTAATTAAAATTTGTTGTTTATGGCACATCGAAATCTGTTAGTTCATTAAAATTTGTCTAACTACGGAAATCATTAATGGAAAACGAAATTGGTGTCAGAAATACAGCAAACTGGAACAACTTCGCCAGTCTCTGAGGAGATTCTTGAATCGCACTTTTGTTATATTTTCAATTAAAAAATAATTAACTATTATTATGCGACTCTTTTCAGTGCAAGTGGGTGTTCAGAAAAAATGTTTATTGAACGTGAATTTGGATAGTCACGGGGAAAGTAGCCACACGAGTGGCAATCGAACATGCTTTAAAGCCGCCAATTTATAATTTTGTAAATATGAAAGATACTTAAAGCCTTTATTTATAGTATCTATTAAAGAATTTATTGCCAAAGTCGTCGATAATTTTGATCTGAAACTAAATTGACTGTTATTAAATAATTTATAATTTTCAAGATAATTCGTTATCTGCTTTTTAAGTATTAACTCAAAAGTTTTTCTAAATAGAGGGACAATGGAAATAGGTCTGTAGTTAGCGGGGTCGTCAACGGAACCTTTTTTAAACAAAGGTAATACTTTTGACAATTTAAGAACTTTCGGAAAAGTATTATTCCTAATAATTGATAAATGAGTTTGGTAAGAGGAATTGGAATTATATATTTAATGGAATTTAGCACTTTTATGTTAATATCATAAACATCTTATGGTCAAAAAATGTCATTTTAGAATTAAAAATTGAAATGTTTTAGGATTTTACTCATAGATTATTAATTACGCAGATAATGAAATTCATCCGTTACTTATGGACGTCACTGTACATGTTATGTGAAATGAAATACAAAAGCAAACGTATCATAAAAATGCTGGTGTCCTTCATACTCAACAAACCCTTTGCATCAAATAAGTAAATTAACTGACGCCTCTTCTTTTCTCTACTAATAATAATACTATAATAGATACTGAATATTGATTTTGAATATTTATTTCTCGCGTGTAACAAGATATAGTACACTCCCTTTTTTCTATAGTTTTAAAGATAATGTCACCTGATTTGACACCTCTAGATTTCTTTGGTTGGGTTCATTTAAAAAATATTATCTACGTAACCACAAAGTTGTATTTTCTTTTAGCTGTAATTTTGATTGTATTTATCGCACATTCTAATACGGCATAATATATGAATAAATTCCTTATTATTAGTGTTAATAAATGTGGTGCTACTGTACCAATATAAATCGAAACAGGCATGACACCCTTAAATGGACAACTAAAACTTAAGTTAAAATAAATTTTGTAGTTTTAAGTGTCGGATTCAGAAAATTATGCTAAATTCAAAAAACAATAGTATACAGGATGTCTGTTTGAAAATCAAAAGTTAGTGTCAGTTCTGGTAAACCGGAAGTGGAAAAAACTATTTATATGTCAAAAAGTGGTATTTATTAAGTATTTAGGATGCTAATAATTTTAGTCGCTGATCTTAAAATCAAATCAATAATATCTTATAATTAAAGGAAGAAAGGGAGAGAACAATGATCCCGTTACACGTAATATATTGTGTCCTGTCTCAATAATTTCTGTCAGAAACTGTCACAAACTGTGTTAGACAAGTTCAAATGTGCTTTTAGAGGGCGAAATATTAAACATAATATTTTTAGTCGCAAACTCCTCTATAAATCCTTATTTTACTATAAGGAAAGTAACCAGACCGCAACCAAAGTTACAAATCTGGCGCGTTAAGTGTAATAATTGCATATTACCATCAAAACGCTAATGCTTCGATTGCAACAAACACCAGCCGAAAGACTGATCCTACTTAAAGGAGCTTCCTTGCCAGTCGTCACACACCACTTGCAGACTGCAGTTTCGAGCTGTTGGCTCTCGTTATAGTAAAATAAGGATTTATAGAGGAGTTTGCGACTAAAAATATTATGTTTAATATTCCGCCCTATAAAAGCACATTTGAACTATGCTAAGCCTCAGGCTATTTATTTTTCGATTGCAACAGACACTGGACCGCTAGATGGCGCCTGCTGGCTGTTTTACATGTCGCTATTGTAAAAATACCGGGATGTACTATAGTCAAAGGATTCTCATGTCGGTCGTCGCATACCTACCTTGCACTGACGTGAGCCAACAGCTCGAAACTGCAGTCTGCAAGTGGTATGTGACGACTGGCAAGGGAGCTCCTTTAAGTAGGATCAGTCTTTCGGCTGGTGTTTGTTGCAATCGAAGCATTAGCGTTTTGATGGTAATATGCAATTATTACACTTAATGCGCCAGATTTGTAACTTTGGTTGCAGTCTGGTTACTTTCCTTATAGTAAAATAAGGATTTATAGAGGAGTTTGCGACTAAAAATATTATGTTGTGTTAGACAAGTTAAATTAAAAATTGGAGATTTTTCATTTCATGCTGATATGGAGAAATATAGTGTCTAATATTAATATTGTTTTTTTGAACACAAGACTATCCGGACCAGTTTTCATACGTCAGGAAATGAAGCAGATTGCAAGATCAGATTAAGAAATGGTTAAGGTTCTACTAAGGCATCTCAGCAATCTATCACAAAGAAACATAAAATTTTAACCTAATATGTTTGTTACTAAAAAATGTAGTCATTACTAAAATAAGGTTATATGTACATCCACGCCCTCTCACGAAGAAAAGTCTGTTCTCTGGGCCATCTGACGAACCGCTGTTAACTCCCAGAAAACTAGAAATTTCGAGGCTATTCGCGACGGGTTCTGGAAAGAGATGGAAATTCAAGTACGTTCGACGCATGAACCATAAGAAGTGAATTCTAGCAGAGAATTCAGAGTTAAAATTAGATGACAAGTGATCAGGTAAGATGGAAAACAGTAACTAGTTGTAATTAGTATACACTAATATATAATTGTAATGACTAGTTATTGTAATTTAAATAATTAATAAATCAGTGGTTTGTGAAGATTCTTGTTGCAATTATTTGAACCTACATGCAGGGTGTTTACTGGAATGTGTAAACACGTAACAATAAAGTTTCACCCGGTATATCGTATTCGTTAATTATGCGTTTTAATCATCACCATCTCAATTTTTTAACTGATTAAGTAAAGTGAAAATAATTATCACCGTAGAAAATTTATTTCAAGAGAATAGCTTTGCCAAATATGCAGTATACTGGTATTGTTACAAAAGACGATTAATCTTGCACAATTAGGAGTAATCAATCTTTATTAATTGTCTCAAGCTTTTCAAACGATTTCTGTCTGTTGAACCAGTCACTGAGAAAAAAGATCCGTAAGATTTTTCCCGCCCATCTAGTTAATGGCAGAAATATATTTACTAATTTAGAAAAGAGGTGCAACTGAAATTTCCTCTCAAATTGGGAAAATCATTTAGCAATAAGATTTCTGTCTAATTCATATTGTCAACTGTAGTCATTTCAAGGAATGGAAGGTTATTCAACTTTAAGTCATTTTATAAGTATCTCGCTTATATGAGGTTTATAAAAGAGGAAAGATCAAACAACTTTTTCTCTTTTATAAACCTAGTTATCTTGGAAAGTAACTGTTAGTCACAAAATAAATGTGTGACAAAGCCGCTCACGCTTGGTACTAAATTCATGGGTAATCATATGCGTGTTTTTTTCCTCTATTAAACAATTGAATTATTTTTTATTTAATTAAATGAATAATATAAAACAATTATGTCCAATCAATGCACACAACTGTATTAGAACTGCTAGATTATACCAAAACTCTTGTGATTTATCTGTTATATAAAGTGTATCCCACGGCTCAATCCAGAGAGAGTAAATTTTCAAATAACGGCCCGATTTGTTCATCATTAAAATTTATATTTGTATTGAGAGAATACATTAATTCGAACTAATTAAAAAAATACTATACTATTCTCGACGATGGCTTATTTTATTGAATATAATCTAAACAAGCATCAACAGGACACGTCCTCTTGCTGTGCCAACCGCGGTAAATTGAAATATTGTAATGAAATATACAGGACCTGTACGCACCCATGTTTCTTTGGTGCAGATACTTGACCAGTTTTAAAATATGTCGACTTCCTTTAGTAGAGGAAATGAATGCATTTAGGTTAGATAAGAATTAATTCCTGATTTTTGCTGTTTCTATTGATTTTACTGATAAATATGAAAAGTAAAAAATCGGCAGCTACTGGAAGCGACTGCAACCTCCCCACTCGGTGGATCTTTGAAGCCGAAAAGAGCATTAAATTTTGTGACAAAATGGCACTAAACGTAATCCGAACTCATCCAAAACCTTTTCAGATCTTCTGGGGCACTAAAAAAACCCTCAACTTAATGAATTTACAATCATCTATGCGAGTTATTACCGATATTATCACTCGTTGAATAATATACTATTAGGATATTAACAACTTTAACATCACTTGAACGACTAAGAAAGTCTAGTTATCCTAAATACTACAGATTTGTAAAGCAACAATTTGAAAATTGGTAAAGTGATAATCTATAATAAATTCACCAACGAAGGTACAGAAAGCATATGATATTGTTATATCTACCTTTAAAGTTTGTGACAATCCACTAAAAGTTACAAATATGCCGAAGTTTTATTAACATGACATGACACCAACGTTATCGGATGACAAACGATGACAATGACAATCATCAAAATTTGCCCATTGCAATCCGATCGCTCGCGGCTGTCTTTGTTAAATGAAACATTAGCATTTCAGTAATTTTACTAGTATCATGCGAAATGTGATCTATGCCATATTTGCTTTGTTTTTAATTTTTTTCACGGAAACCAAATCGAAAGGGTGGAAGTGTGATATATCGTTGAAATCAGAATTTTAACTGCTTTTCAATGGCTCCATTGCAAATTGAAAGTAATTATAAATTAAACAACTTGTTGCGTCAAAATGGCACTAAACGTAATCCGATCTCAACCAAAACCTTTTCAGATCTTCTGGGGCACTAAAGAAACGCACACGCAAAGTATGATTCAAATCCGTTCAGTAGTTTCGGCGCTATCGTGCTAACACACATACACACATACACACACACGGACATTTTTCAAAAACCACTTTTTTGGGTTCCTAGGACCTCAAAACGTAAAGATTTGATGTTATCTCAATTTTCGTTTTTGTACCAATTTTAGTAACCTCTCACAATTTTATTGTGGAGAGGTTAAAAAGTATTTGGAATGCCATTTTGCATAAGAATAGACCATTTTGGCAACCATATTATATATATTATTGGACGAATAAATTTGATACTTATAACTTAAGAAAATTAATCGTTTCAAGCATTTCTTGGGGTTGAACATAGATTGACCGTCCAAAAAATCCGATTTTTTTACTACCAACTGATGGGGGAAAATCTTTTTTGTTATGTAAAATCGCATTCTAAACATTTTTCTACTCTAAGCATTTTTCAATAGAATCAATGAAAACGGCGCAAATCGCATTGATAAAACGAAAACGTTAATTGATGGTAGTTCCAAAATCTGTATTCTGATTTGAAATGGAATTCTAATAATTTCTTTTCCTCTTGGGTATGAGGGGGGGGGGGGGGTAAAAAATCTATCCTAATGGAGATATTTGTGTTTTGAAAATGAAATTTTTTGATTACCATGATTACCTACGAGGACAGAACGGAAGGGTTAAGGACTAATATTTTAAAAAGGGGGCAATTTAAATGATTATAATTTTTAATATAATGGACATTGGCTTTGAGAATTAAAATAAATATTTCCTTAATTAATAATCAAATCAAGCATTTCATTAAATTATTTTCCAATAAAATAGTTTACCAGAAAATAATTTATTAATTGTATCACTAATATATACTAACTCACATCTCAAAAATCATTGCGATATTGAATAAAAATAAATGTCTTTACGTTTAGATATATTTAATCTACAATAATTAAAACATTATGTTAGTTACATGAAAAAAAAATGCATACTAAAAAGAAATAAATAACATTATTTTAAATAAAATTACATTAAAATTATTACTTTCGTAATATTTTAATTTCACTGACCTTAATATATTCGATGCGTTCTGAGGTACAACTTCTATGAGCAACTGAAATATTATTTTAGCCCTAAAATTTGTAAATGCGCATTAAGAAAAGGTAAAATGCGCACTATAAGGTGTAAGCTCTTCAAATCTTGGGATGTGGGACATGTTACGTGTTACAACTCGGTTAGCGTTAGCCATTGTACTGGTTTTGCGCAGTTTCAAGTAATTGTTAGTTAGGTTCATTTTAGTTGCTGTTGTTAGTATTTTTCAAACTCCAACACTTCTATTCTTTAACCAGGGCCAGATCAAGGTGAATTTTGCTTGCAGGCAATAATATTTTTAGCGCCCCCACCCTCCTTACCGCATAATTTAGAAAATATGTTGCTTTTTTCGATTTTGTCGCCCTTTCATTTATTTCGCTCCCTCAATTATCTAAATCTTTTAACTTGTTCGTTCTTCCAATTTTTTTCGCTCTTTTTATTTTTTCCCCTTAAAATTTGTTCACTCTTTTCATTTTTCATCCTTTCAATTTTGGCGCCTCACCAAGTTTGGCGCCCTAGGCGACCGCCTGCTTCGCATGCGTCTTAATTCAGCCCTGGCCTTAACAAAATTTTCTGCATCCTAACAACAACTAAAACGAACCTAACCAACAATTTCTTGAAACCAGGAACAATGACTGACGTTAAAATGTAATAAAACATTTCAATTCTTTCTTTCAATAAATTGCCATTATTTTTTTTATATATAAGTTTTGTCTCCTCTTAGTTATGGCCCCATTAATTCTTCATCTACAATATATATTTTTATGGTAAAAGTATGCTTTGGTATTTTATTTATTACATGAATAATCTGTAAGAGATAGTGAAACAATTAATATACTTAATAAATCTAATCATTATTTTAGTGTACCAATAGTAATGCTAAAAAAATCTTATTTTAAAGCACAGAAATTTAATATATTTTGCACAACTACTTACTATAATGCCTATTTAAATCTTATATGTTTAAAATAGATAATAATTTTAATACTCAAAGTATGTGGAACAATGGGCGCTTAAATCATACCCTTTTTAAAATTATGTATTCTTTTGCAAACATGGATTCTAAACATTTTTTTAATCATCATATTTTTCTTAAAAAGTAATAGAAACAGCGTAAGTATTTTTTGTCCTAAACAAACTTTTATGAGGACACATTTAACTCTTCCACAAAATTGACCAAAAATGAAATAAAATGTTGAAAATTCCCATGTTCAACAACAACAAAGAAATTACATATAAACCCTACGGATCTAAAAAATGATTTTCACCCCTTTAGTGGCCAAAAAATATGTTTTCAAAATGAAATTGTGCGCTTTTCCGCCCATTAAGCATGATTTAAACTATTTTTTAAGGGTGTATACTGTGTATCCATTATTACTGATAATTTGATAAAAATAGACACTATTAGTAATATTTCCATATTTCCCTCCATCAGTTTGTACTAAAAATTTAGGAAAAATCATATTTTTTGGGAGGACACTCTATGTTCACCTCCAGTAAAGCATTGAAACGATTAGGGTTACATTTTTTTTGGTTATTTCAACTTCATTAGTCCAATATTATCAAACTATAACAGAAAATAAAAAAAATGTGTTTATCGCAATTTTTGCAAAAGAAAAGGTCTGGGACAGGTTTGTTAAGTAGCAAATACCCTGTATATATAGTTCTAACGATTCAGTTTCGCTGATATTTTATTTTATTTATCTTTCTTCATACTTGCTTAGATACTCTTTTATGTAGAATTAGTTGTAATACATGATATTAGATTTCTGCTGACTCCCTGGTTTCGCAACTAGCTGGCGCGTTGTAAGCAAGAATTAGCACTCATTTTTCTTTAACTTCATTGGAGCTCTTTATGTCATGTTTTACGTATTATTGGTCGAAACTAATAAACGCTATGTGACAAAGCAGGGGGGCAGTTGGTTCTACAAAACTGTTTGTAACGTCCAACAAAGGAGATTCATATTTTAACTTCACCGAGTGAACATATACGTCTATTTTTTATGCTATTTTTCAAAGTCCAAAATTGTAACCATCCAGTTCTCAAGATTTGAGTATACAATTACATTTTAACAATTTATTTACTTAAGAAAGCCAGTGGTACACCTAAATCAAATGTAGATTTGTTTGTGGACCACTGATATATATATATATATATATATATATATATATATATATATATATATATAATTTTTCATGATTTGTAAGGTATAATTCAATGCAGGTCGGGGTATTTGCCCGCTGAGTAGTTGTTTCCTGCAAATCATGTATAATAACAATATATATATACAACTAAGTAATTATATTTCCTTAATCATCTTAATTTCCATTTTCTATGGTCAATACACAATAGTAATAGGTAAGACCAATCGCACATGGAGTAATACTTATATAAAATGCGAATATCGCGTATTTATAGAACTGCCTCAAATAACAAACTGTTTTGAAAAAGATATTTTTTTGTTTCAATTTTATACTTTTTGTATCCTTTTATTTCTCTTATTTTTACAGGAAGGCAGTTGAATAATTTGTAACGCTGGAAAAATATAAAACATTGTGAATGTGATTTGTTCATTTTGGGAGGTATAACTTTTTTATTTTCTTTGAATCTAGTTATGTAATTAATGGGTTTACTATATTTGTCCTCTAGTTTAAATATCCATAACAAACAGTGGTATATGTAAATATTTCTGATGTTAAATAAACCTGTCTCTTTATACAAGTGCTCACTTGGGAATAAGAACGGTTTTCTGAATAATATTTTGATTATCGAGTTTTCTGCTACTTGGAGAATGTTTGAGGCATTTTTGTACAAACCACCCCAGACTACAATGCCGTAATTTAGAATAGACTCTACAAGGGAATTGTAAATAATTAGTAAGTGTTTTTTGTCAAGATCTCTCTTAACTGGTAAAATTTATGAGTGACTTGTTTAATTCTTGAAGCAATATATGAAACATGTTCCTTCCATTTTAAGTGTTGATCGACAAGTATACCCAGATATTTGATTTTTTCGACTTTTTGAATGTATGGACACTGACATTTTTGGTTCGTTAAGCAGTTGGTTGTATGTAATTTTAAATTGTTCTTTTGAGGTTGATTATCGGACGTTATAGTAAAAGCTAAAAATTTTGATTTTTCTGTATGTAGACTTAATAAATTTGTAGTTAACCACTCATTTACCAGTTTTAAGTTTGTTTCTACCTTTTCATACACTTCAGTCCATGTTTCTCCTACAAACATTATGGCAGTGTCATCTGCGTAAGAGATTATGTGTCCTGAGAGATTTTTTTGGAGGCTATATCGTTTATGTAGACTAAGAACAGTACTGGACCTAATATTGTTCCTTGTGGAACGCCCATATTAATGGTTTCATAATCACTAAGAACATCGTCTACTCTTGTTCTCTGTTTTCTGTCCTTGAGATAATTTTTAAAAATATTTAAAGCAGGACCTCGCACACCAATATTTTCAAGTTTTTTTTAGTAAAACAGTATGGGGCACGGTGTCAAAGGCCTTAGCTAGGTCTAAAAAGACATTAAGACATTTTTTATTTTCATCAAGGATGGTGACTATGTTTTTTGTGAGATCCAGTATAGCATGCTCGGTGCTAATGCCAGTTTTAAACCCATATTGGTTAGGTGATATTAGCCCGTGTTTTATTAAATAGCTTACTAATCTATTTTTTAGGCATGATTCTAGAATTTTTGAGAAATTATAGATTAAAGAAATTGGTCTGTAATTTGTTACGTTTAATTTATCACCTGATTTATAAACTGAGACCACAATAGATTCTTTCCAGCTGTTTGGAATAACTTCCCTTTGAAATATTAAATTTAATAAATGCAAAAGTGGCGTTAGTATTTGTTTGTGAATATGTGATATGCCATCTGGGCCAGTTGATAATTTATTTTTTAATTTCGATATCGATATAACAATTTCATTTTTAGTTACAGGTTGTGAGAATATAGATTGTGCTTGTGTATTGTTTAGATTAGGTTCACTATTGTTTATTATGTTTATTTTACTTAACATTTTTGCCCCAATATTAACAAAAAATCTATTAAAAGTATTTGCCTTCTTTTTGCTGTCTGTTATTATATCATTTGTTTGAGGATCTGTGATGTTTGGAAGTATGTTAGATTTTTTCTTGCTTTCCGAGTTTGATGCTTCATTTATTACTTTCCAGATTAATTCGCACATCCCAACAGGTTTTCTTGGGGGAGAAGTGAAAGGGTTAAATAATGTGGTTGCCAAAATGGTGTGTTCTTATGCAAAATGGCAACACTATTTTACCCTACATATTGTTCAGTAAAATCAATAGAAATGGCGTAAATCAGAAATTAATTTTTAAAGTCCGCCATTTTAGTTCCGCCATTTTGAATTTTCCTATTTTCACTTCGAATTCGTAATAAACAACCCAAAAATCTCCATAATATGAATTTTAGCCGATTTTGTTGAAAACCCGCAACCCCCGCGGAGTGAGTGCAGTAATTTTCAAAGGTATACAGTTCATATGTGGCCGAAATTTAATAGCAAAAGGTTTCAATTTACATTGAATTAGTAACGATTAAGAATTTATACTCTTTTTTGCATTCATTTCACTTGTCCGTTCAAACATTGTTTGTGAAACTTTTGGGCTACTATAAAATAAAAATAATATATATATTTTTTCATAAATTACAGTATATGTTGAAAACGTTATAGAAGTTGAAGTTTAAAGTTAATTATAATTCACTTACCCTATGATCCTTAGGTCTCGTCTCCTGCCGCCTGGGTGTACCGCCTTCGGTGTCGGGATATATCAGGTTCCTAACTGCACCGACAAATCTCGGTTCAAAAATAACACTAGGCAAAGCCAATAGAGTCAACTTGGTATTATACCACGTAGGCATGCCACCGACAAACACATCCGAGTTTGTAGAAAACCTTCCGAAATTGAATTCCTTTCCTCTAGATGTTCTCATCTGTGATACCCCATCTACCGTAAGTATAGTACGATCCTCGTGTCTTTGGACATGTACCTTATGCCAGTGTCCATCATTTAGATCTCTTCCGACTGTTAAAATTTGAGCCCCGCCGCCTAGGTTGTATCTGAGTCTAAGAGCCCCCTCGACGAGCTTAATCTCAAAGAAATCGTACGTTCCGCCGTCGTCGGTGTAAAGCAGAAGTCCATTAGGCTGATCTGTCTTAAATTCGAACTCTAAGCTACCGTTAGTTCCGCCACCCCATTTTCTAAACTGAGAGAACGAGTTGGTTGACCCATCCAATAAAAATCCATAAGCAAAACAAATTAAAGTGGCTGCTAATAGTAAACACCGCATTTTGACCTTTTATACTAGAATATCGCGCAAGTACGAGAAATCGATTCAGAGCACATTTCAATATTACTGTTACAATACACGATACTATTATTGTTCATGACGTTCCGAAGAAAGATTGTACTATTGTAAACGATATGTTCAATCCGCAGTCGGGCACTCCAATCGGCTTAACAAATCATATCTCTACTAAACTGCAAATGTAACTTATGTTTTAGAGTTTTATGGAAGTCTACATCTCAAGGGTATCTTTAAAACTATGTTTAGTGTTTGTGGGTGGCTTCAAGCACTATATCTTAAGAGACATCAAAGGGCCGGATCGGAGATCGGTGATGAAAGTCCTTCGATGAAAGAAGCTGAAATTATCAAAAGAAAAGTTTAGTTATTAGAAATACTTTTTTAAGTTTCAGGGATAATGAATAAAATAGAAGTTATCAAAGTTCCTTTCAGGGTGGATTATTTATCTCATTAAGTCGCAGTGTATAATATGGGTTTATGGAATTTTAAGAAATTAATATCTTATACCAGCCCTAAAAGAACGTATAGTAATCGTGGAATCTTTTCGATTAAGAGATTTTTAACTTTTAAAGTTTTCCGGATAATGAATAGAATGGAAATTAGTGAAGTTTCTTTCAGAGTAGATTATATTTTGTATAGTTTAATTGCAGTGTATGATGCGGGTTTTTAGTATTTTAACTAATCAATTCCATTAATTCAGTTTATTTGGTCTCTATTAATTCCTTATGCCAATTATAAAATACCGGATAAGACAAGTCAATAATATATTACAATTATACAAAATGCTCTTGTAACGTATAAGATAAACAAAAGTATGAGATATATTATACCAGGTATATCATTAATAGAGGTACAGGGTTGGTCACTATATTTTGACCCCTCATTATTTCTGTGGTTATTGGAAATATAAAAAGTTTCTTGTAAAAGTTGTAGGGTTGTATATACAGGGTGTCCCGAAAATGGTAGGCAATCTCTCGGATTTGGGTAGAACTAGTGAAAATAAGGTCACAAGTTCGCATATTTTTCTTTCCCCCCAGGTACCCCTACGAAGATATTCAGATACAGAGACGGGGTCTACGTTTTATTTGAGTTCTTCGGTGTTTGGGTCTCATAACAATTTTCATTTTAGAGACAACAGGACGATGATCGGTCCAACATTCGCTATCAATGCGCGCCTTTGTAATTTGGACGTCCTTGAGATGCTTCCTACGTACAATAACATAGTCCAGTAGATGCCAGTGACCTGATCTGGGGTGACGCCAGGTGCCTTTAAATTTATCCTTTTGTCGGAAAATAGTGTTTGTTATAACTAGATCATGTTCGGCGCATTTAGTTAGGAGTAGTTGACCGTTAGCGTTCATGTTGCCCAAACCGTTCTTGCCTATGATGCCTGGCCAGGTGTCTGCATCTCTCCCTACTCTAGCGTTAAAATCGCCAAGAATAACGAGTCGTTCCGTTTTAGGTATTCTACAGAGGGGTTCTTCCAGCTGTTGATAGAAGCTTTCCTTGGTTTCGTGACTTGCATCCACAGTGGGAGCGTAGGCGCTTATTAGATTTACCGCGTTGCCATCTGATAGCTTATAGCGTAGCAGCATTAGTCGCTCGGATATGCCTTGTGGTACTTGTGTTAAGTTGGATACAATTTGATTCCGAACGGCAATTCCTACTCCATGTTGTCTTCTTGAATTGGTGGGAAGACCTTTCCAATAGAAGGTGTAGTACTTTTCTGTGAGAGAGCCTTCCTCCAAAAATCGCTGAGAGCTGCAACGTCAACATTGACGTCATCTATTAGAGCAGTTCTTCTTTCAGGCCGATCGGTGCGAGTGCTGTCGTTCAAAGTACGAACATTCCAAGCGCCGCAGATGAAAGAATTAGTTTTCTTGGATTTAACTTGTCGGTGTTTTTTCGACATTCGATGAGGTGTCCCTGTGGGCACCCTCTCCCGGAGATCCGATCGGGAGGGTATTTTTGAACGCTCCATCATTTTTTTTTAAGCCTTAATCGAATGAAAACGAAGCTGCATTTGAAGTTTTAGCTGGAGCAGGTATGCAACTGATCAGCTCGGTTGCGGAAGGCGAGTGGTGTGGTCCCATGGCACAGAAGGAGACTGCGACGATGGGGTAACCAAACGATTCCAAAAGCAACCTTTGTGTGCGGTAGGTTATCTTTACCGCACTCTTCGTGAGAAGGTGGATGTGCTCACGGCAAAAGGTAAGAGTTATTCCGCCCTTACTCGGTCGTTAGAGCCTCGTTAGTAAAAACAGGGTGGACCAAGTTCAAATTGAACTCATCGCGAAGGTGAGGTTAACAATTGAGTAGGAGAGGCTATAACTTGCGCTTCACTACCCCATTATACCCTAAAACTAATTAGGGACATGGAAAAATGAAGATTTATGAAATTCCATAACAATTGCTCAATATGGGCACCTCCTTCTCTAATGCATGCTTGTCCACGATGAACTAACGATCGCTGGACTCGCCACATCATTCCTTCGTTTTCTCTAATTGCATTTTATCTCTTTCCCCAAATACAATAATATTCGTCTTATATGTCACACACACAAAATAGTAAGTTTCACATCTCTTGAAGGTTATCAGAACCCACGACTCTTTGCTCCGGCTTAAATCAGCTAGTCGTACGCATATGTTGATTCGTTTATTTACCAAAATAATTAAAAGAGGAATAAACAGGTAACAGTATCTCACGTATATTTTAGTTAAATTTAATATATCAGAGTTCAAAGTGTTAGGTTCCGCAAGTATTAAAAAATATTATCATTGATAATTACCAACATATCAATTAGTTTCGAGAAAAACGCGAGAAACATGTTCCTTTGGATTCTATGTATGAATTTGGGGGTGAACTTCCAACGGTATTTGCCCGAACTGTTTGCAAACGTATTAGTTCACTGGTCAATAAATTTAATTTAATCTTTCACAACAAACAATAAACAAGAAAGCACTAGCAGATGAGTAATAATACTGAGTAGTTGTGAACGTAACATAACTCGCAAGATGTATTGTATTTTATTTCAGCATCTTTCGCTGAAAGTAGGTATTAGCATCAAAATTAAATTATTAATGCGCTGTAGGTAAGACAACTCAGTCCTTTATCATCATTCTTACTTTGTTGATTCTAGCTGTACAAAGCGAGACATCCCAGGTGTTTTACCAGACTTGTAAAATTCATAATTCACGTTGAAATTTATGGAATATACTAATGGAATATCATTAATATTTCAGCAATTTTTGAAACAGACGGTTTTAATATCGTTAAGCGCATAAAAGCTTTTTCTGATCCATTTACCAAATACTATTACAGTTGATATAAAACTTTCATATGCATATATGCGTACCTATGTTAATTGTATTCGTTATGAATAATACTTGTATAAACATTCTTTCAAATTAATTGAAATTTTGTCGATTAAATTCAAATTAATCGGTAATTACTAATATCGTTTTGAAAAATATTTCTTTCATAAAATGCTCTCAGATAAATAATAGGTTGAAAGGATGAAATCAAACTAATATAGACCAAGATCTCATCGACAACTAATTGTGTATAAGTGTACTAAAATAATATTTGAAAAGAGTTTGCGGTTGTAGAGCACAGAAATGGTCACACCTGCTTCCATAGAGTGATGTGGGACAGCGTCAGTTCCACTTCCAGGGCTTGATGATCTGATAATTTTGATAGATTTTGTGGCAGCTCTTTTAGATTGGTATCGTTAGTAATGACCAGGTCAATTAGAGTCGATGACTCGAGTATCTTATACGTTGGTGGCATGTAAGTACATATGGTTATTTTTCTTACCTTTCTCATTAACCTGTTATACACTATATTCTACAAGATGTAATATATTTGCTGAATTCTTACACAACGGTTTGTATGCGTTTTACTATTTATTACGACAGTTCGTTAGTAGGTTAAAAACTTGCAATAAATGTCATTATTTACCCATACCCGTTTAGAATTATAGATTCCTTTATCGATTATATACCTGTCACTACTTTAGTTGTGAATAAAGGAAATCTACTTAAGAAGACCTGCAGGTTGTGCGCTTAACTCAACAATTGACAGATGGCGATACCTGTACCATTCTCTATATTTTACAGCTTTCCATTTAATTAGTAAAAGTAGATTTTTCAGGTTTATGTATTGGTATTATTTTGCCGAAAGGGGAATAAATAGAGTTTAGCTTATTAGTAAAATTCACCAAGAAATCATTTGCCTGCAGCTTTTGTACTGATTCAGACCTATACAAACTTAACTGTGGACATCAGTAATTAATATTACATTTTTATATCCACGTTAACAAGTGTTTAACAACCAGGTAAATTTCATTTATTAATAATTTAAAATGTCAGTAATCTTCAGTTTTTGTCTTTGATGTAATTTCAATATTTTTAAAATAAATTTAAATTCAAATTCAATTCTTTTTAATTTAATAAGTAGTTAAAACACTATATGTACCACATGGTTATAAAATATTTTTTTCTTTCTTTTTCATTTTTTGGCAATTTATAGTTTACGAATCAAACTTCTGCATATTGATAATTTGAATTTCTTCTGCATATTGAAAATTGATTGAAATTGAAAATATTATTAATTAACTTAAAATTTCATATTGCACACTATACAAATTGATTTATTTATTCATGAAATATATTTTATCATTTTACACAATCTTACCAACTCTTACCAACAATTTCAGTCTAATCTATAGGAGACTGGTTATTCGAGAAAAAGTGACAACCCTACAGATTTTCACTATAGACGGTGCCCAATTAACATCAATTTCTCTTTGTCTCCTTTTCTCGAACTAAACAAGAATCCGTTATTTATGCTGTACATTCGAAAAGGGTAAGTTTCTCCGCTCTTATGAATACTCCGGATCCACGACTCTTTGCTCCGGCTTAAACCAGCTAGTCGTCCGCATATGTTGCCTCAATTCTTTCCCAAAAATAGGTAATAATAGATATCATTTTATAATCTTATTGTAGTGTGGAAAACACACTAATAATAAGTGTAATTTGTTCTTACTAAATTTACTGTCAAAAATGGGATTTTACTATTTTCTGAAAGACATGTTCATCTTCTCGCCATTAAGGAATTTTGTCTTCTTTAACTTTCATCGTTTGATCAACAGCTGCGGAATTATTTTCAAAAAACAATTTTTTTGTACCTTTTATTCAAGATGGTGGCTCGAACGCCCCCCTAGCCCCGAAAGTCGAAAACTTTGATTTTTTGTCAAGGCCTAGACCTGAACAACATATTTAAAAATTGTTATTACCCCACCTTTTGTAATGCAAAGGTCTTTTTTGACCCTTACCAGATTAAAAAGTCATGGACGGATCGATTGGCTAATGGGAAAGAGTTTCAAGATATGGTTACATATGATGAAAGGCGACGAGAAATTTACGAAATAAATTTCGGAGTGAATTTGTAATGTGAAGGACTTTATCGTTGTTGGGGTTCGATATCATCTTGTTTTCTCCAATAGTTAATCTGAAGATGACGAATGGAAGCTCCAACTGAATATTGAATTGTGGATTATGCCTCTTGGGGAAACCACGTTAACAAAACTGGGGTAGATTAATCTACCTTTGAGGCAGTGTGGAAAAGAGTTATAATAATGTGCCGAATACAACCGAGCACTACCTATCGAGCATTGTGGCGCTAAGTAAGTTAATGAATTCATTGCAGAAATTAATAAGTCAGATGAAAATTGTAGATTTTTCTGTACGCTATCAGTTTTGCATATACATATTTGACATAGGACTTGATGGTAACCAAATGCAAAAATCTTCTTTAAAATTTTATCTTACTTTTGATTCGCTATATCTAAATTTCCGAGACCTTCAAACTAATTTTTAAAAATCGATTTGATATCAGCAGGAGCTGAGATATTATATGAAACCATGTTCCCAATATGGCGACGCAAGGCTAAACTTCTGGTTTAGAAGCATCTGGATTTATGTTTATTTTACCATCCCATATGAAATGCAACAGCAACTTTTTATTCGAGTACAAGATAGTTATATTAGAGGAATTCACAATATTCCATTTTCATCCGAGGAATATAGACTTACATATCTTGCTGCACCACATACAGGATATGGAGCAAATAAAATAGCTTCTTCGCAACAAAACTCTATAAAATATATGCTCCAGAAATTTCGAGGAAGAACAAATATTCGCATCTACTATTCCTACCATTCCCGTTCTGATGCAATCATTTGGAACGGTTAAATAGATAATATATACGTTCAGATTAGTAGTAATGAGGCGATGATTCGCCGTAGCATCAAATAAACAAATATATCTACAGAAAAGTGGTTCTGGCGCAGATTTCATTAACCAAAACACTTTGACACTACCATCAAATACTCCTGCTTGATTATCTTGATCTTTCAACTATGTTAGCATTAACCGGATATATGTTAAACTATTTTGGTATTTATAGAAACTCCTTCTGAGGCGGCATTACTTCTAAATATTTCAACATTCCCCGGATTCCAAAAAATGTCCATAATAGGCTTCACTTGCTTACTTTAAACCTGCAACATAATATTCTGGTATTGTCTTCTTTATCCTCATTTTTCACATGTACAATTATTTCATACTACCAATATTTCTTTTTAAAATACTTCAATCTATCACATCAGCTACATTATAGTTAAATTTTCTTCCCAGCTCATTCCACTACTTAATTATTCCTTTGCGACACTTGCTTACAGACGTAGGCGCACATTTTCGTTCTCATTTCGATTCTTCTTCAATTCCTGTAGTACGTAATATGTTTGGTTAGAAGCGTATGTAAAAATTATCTCAGGAAAAAAATAACGTTATACAACCTAATTCCGATATAAGCATCGTAAAATAATTATACATTTGTATGCTTATGGAATGTAGAAATAGCAACGCAAAAGTCTATTATAAACATATGTATTATTTCTAGTCTACGATTGCATAGTTATAAACATTTTCACAGAATGTTTTCCTACTTGTATAAGCATCTATTTGTATCTGAAATGGAAAAGAAAACGATCACATTTTAATATCAGGTGCAAAGAATACTGATCGTTATGTGTTATCGTTGTTGTTAACATTTTTTTAAACTTTACAGGAATTACAACTATTACGACATGTAAATTAGCCACTAAATAGAGTCAAATAAAGCTGATTTAATGTTAACCTATTTTTCAGTTATATGTTTTGGCAAATTTTTTTAAAACATGTCTGCTTCATTTCTATTCACCAACGTCAAAATTAATTTATCAAATATTACAGTGCCCATAAGATGGGACATGGTCAGCAATACACGATTTTACTTCAACAAAATAAGTGGAAATTCGATCGACAAAACTCAAGAGCTCACTTCTATTCTATTCATTTGTACCGTCTAAATTGGCACTTTCGAGTACACAGAAATGACAAATGAATGAAAATCTCTTACCAATGCACTATCTGCAGTATGTTGTATTGATGATCATTAATCACTTTTAATTAAAGACCGAATAGCACTAACAAACGAAAGCAAGCGGTAGATTCGCGGCCTGTACACAGTATGTTTTCAGCGATTTCCTGCCCTCCTGCTGCACTGGCGTTGCGCCTTGACGGTATCAAACGCGCAAGTAGACCTGCGCTAGCCTCGCGAGAAAAGTCTGACATAGACGTTACACCAGGAATTTGAGCTTTACTAGAAGTTTGTGTGGTGTAGGATGAGATAAATAGATATTTCAATATTGGTTGATAAATGTCTCGGTACAAACAACTAATTTAAACTTTTAGCTGATATCTAATAGGAGACATTATTTATATTGACGTGGGAGCTTTCTCAGAGTTTTTCCCGCAAATAATAATTATAAGAAGTTTTATTTTAAATTCGCACATTTTTCATCTGGTAACAAATTGCGCCAAAGTTTTGCCAGTTTAGATCCGCTTTCGAAAAACGTGATGCAAATAGTCTTGTGGTAATAGCACACATAGCTAAAGATGATAAACCAATTAACTCCTAACATGTAGTAGATACATTGACCTACCTCAATTATTACTTCCTATCAATTTTCTTGTCAGAAGGAAAACTAAGATCCCAGTTATTTATTGAGAAATACACTATTCTTCCCTTTCAATGAAGAGGTTGCCTGATTTGTTTTTATAATGAAAATCGATGAAGCATTCAGGATTTTTAAAATTTTAATAATGCGAAAGAAAAGTATTTTCTTCGACGGCGAATTTGAATTTTGCAAAGCTCCGGTTATTTGGCCCCAATAACTGTGACGTCACACGTCATCATTTGTGTACTGTTTACTAGGTCAATTTTTATTTCACAAATCATTCATTTTTTATTTTTAATAAAATAAATTTTAAAGGGAATTTGGTGGGGTCCCGAGACAATGTCTCATTGCCTTGGAGTTGCTGATTGTAGATTCTTTTACGGGGTCGTTTGGCTTCGAACAGCTTTACTTCACTTCGACCTAAAAAAGGAGATAATCCGGCACTGAATTGATGCACACCTCTCACACAACTACCAGAAACTATTGCTAATCACCAACATGTTCGCGAAATCACCACACATGTACCAGCATGTTAGACGATCGGTTCGTGTTGGTAGGGATAGGCAAGCCGCATAACGCGCAGAGCATTCCAACCGCCAACTATATTCGTCATTCCCACACACCTTCAAGCATGTTCTCCGAGCAGGTTCCAACTATTTTTACCAACATGCTCTTCCAATATGTTCGAAGTGTGTATGGAGGGTTTAAGACTAGTCCTAGACATTTTATGGTGGCCGCACTATGTATACAACCATTAACAGATTAGTTTATTAGAATGGGTTCAAGTACATGGGGCATTCCAACTTTAGTTGGCGAAAAGGAGATATATTTAGTTTTTGTAGCGTTTAGATTAAGAAGATTGTTATCTAGCTAGGTTTTTACTTTTCTAATTGCCGCAGTGGCTTTTTGTTTTGTCCCAAGTCTCCTCCGCACAAATTAGTACCGTATCACCTGCATACGATATAACATTGCATGCATAATTTTTCTGTAGAATATCATTTATATATAAGAAATAAGCTAGGACCTATGATAGTTCCTTGGGGAACGCCAGTTCTTATTAGTTTTGTTGCGCTGTGAGCATTATCTATTTTGACTTGTTATGGTCTGTTGGCTAGATAGTCTTTAATTAAATAATATACTTTCCCTTTGATACCTATTTTATCTAGTTTGCTTAATAGATGAATATGAGATTCTGTGTCAAAGGCCATTTGCAAATCTAAGGAGATAGGTAAGACTTTCTTGTTCGATTAGAAATTGGATTGCTTAAAATACAATTTGTAAGATATCGTCTTTCGTGTCAATATACAAACCATTGGCAATACCAAATTTGAGGTTGAGTGAGAATATGCAATATTATTATCCAAGTGTTTATTTCACATAAATAACACAAACTAAAAAACATTGATCTTTAATAAATAAAAAAAATTTTTCTTATAAAATTTGAGATGTTATGTTCCTTACAATGAATGAACAACTGAATCTGGGAAGGATTTATCTTGGATACACATTGGATTTACGTACAACGAAAATTTTAATTGGTGACAGTTGAGACCTGTCCATAATATTTTCGATAAGTAACAGGCTTTAAATTTTAACATATGCAGCTACAGAAGAGCCATTAAGATTCTCCAAAATTAGTTCGTTGACAAACGTCAAATTCTGCAAGGTTAGGACACTTTAGTATGAAAACTTTTTGATTGCATAATAATTAAAACAATATTTATTGAAAATAATCGTGCATACAAACCTCGTAGTCTTTGGCCCCTTAATATCTGCACTTATGAAATCACGATTATTGTCAAATAATGCTGTCATCATGACTGCATCTACTCTGGGTAAATTGTCCCATGTCCATCATCGCTCAATTAATATAGTCTCCAAACTCTACAAAACAGTCAAAACAATACAATTAGTCCTTCTTGAATAAGTAAAAACACACTTTTACGTACTTTTATCATAGTAAACTGTGCTTTTCTAATGCCGCTTCTATTGATATGCCCGTATTTTGTGACTTGCGACGTTACACTAATAAGAAATCATTCCCAGTCACGTGGTTTTGTTTACACAGAAATTCGAATTTCAAAATAGAATATTTATTAAGAAAAAAAAAATTAGTTTTTTTTATTATGTTCTCAACTTATATAGCACATATTATGGAAAAATAATAAATTAAGAATTTTTAGACGTCATGCATCTTCCTCATTTCTATGCATATTTACTAGACAAATTTAGTGGACATTGGCATAGATATCACAAATTAATTTTTAAAAAAGAAAGGTTTACATTTCTCGTTTGACTGTGATGCTATAAAGAATCTGCTGACTGATCAAAATTCTATTTGGTTGCGTATTTAGCGATGCGTTTAAGATGGTGCCTTACATATTGTTTCTGAATGGGGTTTAGTATATTCTTAGTATGTCCAAGGCAGCGTTACGGACAGAAAAATGTAACATATTTAAGCTCGTCATCATCATCATCACCATCAATAAAAACCATTTATTTATTTATTTGCTACACTGTCCAACAGGCATTTGCCCCAATTGGAGGACAGGAAGTTACAGTAAACTAATACAGATATGTAATTAAACAATAACACTAATCTATAAAAAAAATATATGAAACAGAGACTCTAGTAACTAATCAAAGACATATAAAGAAACCAAAAAATAAAAACAGAAAGCATAATTTACTACATTTCATAATAGATAAGAGAGATCATAGGAAAGAAAAGCAAACACGTGAAATCAGTGCATGTAGTAATAGGTTTTTAGGGAATATTAAAAGGCAGTTTTGATAGTAATGGTGGTGCGTCAATAATACTGTTAATAATTTTAAAGAGAAATATTTGAGACATGCATTATCGCCTACAGCTACAACTAATTAACGAGTACATAATCAGCAGGTCTTCTTGTGGAGAACCAAGAGAGATTGTTAACTTACACATTATAATGTGGGGTCCAAACAAGTGACGCATATTCAAGTTTCGTTCTAACGTAGCAAAAATAAAGCATCTTCAATGTATTAGGGTTTGAATAGTCACGAGAATTTCTAACTATAAACCCATATGTCTTACTGGCTTCCAAGATTACGGTATTAATATGTATATTAAAAGCAAGGGTCTTGCCAAAGAAAGAAAGTCATGCAGTGTTTCCGGCCGGCGAAGTATGTTATTATTTATGGTATAATTATAGAAAATAGGAGAAGACTTGAGTGTAAAAGACATAACATTGCATTTCTCCGAGTTTAATGGAAGGTTCTTTTTAGGGCATCAATGACTAATTCTGTTCAATTTTTCCTGCAGTTAAAGACAAAAAAGCTTTAAATCATCAGCATACATTAAATAACTAACCTTGTGTGTTAAATCGCCCGCTATCTCATTGATAAATATGATAAACAACAATGGCCCAAGAACTGAACCTTGCAGTACTCCAGAGGTTGCAACGTATTCGACAGACTTAAAGCCATTGAATGTGACATATTGGGTTCTGTTTGTCTGATAACATCTGAGTAGAGTAATTAAATTTCCCGAAAGGCCAATATCATTCAATTTTTTAAGCAGCACAGTTATTATTATTATTAGCCGTTACTCGAGTCAGAGTATAAAAATGTTACAGTCGATAAATTGTGTACAATAAAAAACAAGTAAAAGGTGTAGTCTATTGTAATTCCTATTCATCTACGGTGCACACGACTATGGCTATAGAGGCCAATTCGGGAGAGCACATGTCGACCGCAGTCAGGACAAACATAGACCTGGTTAGGTCTTGGATTCGGCCTTCTTGCAGCAACATTTCCTTGATAGCTGGCCACAACCCCTCGCCATTCGGTTCTGTCCGCTGCAAGTTGTTCCCATTGCTCGTCTGCAATACCGCAGGATTTTAGATTTTCATGGAGAACGTCTTTGAACCTCTTTCGTTGACCGCCACGCCTTCTTCTGCCGCTTAGCAATTCACCATAAAGTGTACATTTAGGAAGGCGGTTATCATGCATACGATGAACGTGACCTGCCCATCTTAGGCGTGCTCTTGAAATAAGCACCTCAATTGGAAGGCTGTTCGTTCTCCGGAGCACTTCCACGTTTGATATGTGATGGAACCAACGGATTTTCATCATACTTCTGAGGTGTCTTTGCTGAAAACGTTCTAATTCTTTCACATGACGACGGTAAGTGACCCAGCTTTCACATCCATATAGCAGTGTTGGAATGACAACTGCTCTATAGACAGCCATTTTCGTTGACAAAGCAAGGTCGTGGTTGTCAAATACTCTCTCTCTAAGTCCCCAGAGTGCTCTAGATGCAGCGTTAATTCTATTGCGAATCTCGCTGTCCATGTTTGCTTTGTCATTAACAACGTTGCCTAAGTAATTGAATTGATCCACCACTTCAAGAGAATTTCCGTTAAGTGTAATGTCTATTTGGTTCACTTGATGAGGAGTTGACATAATCTTAGTCTTTCCAATGTTGATTTTAATTCCTAAGGAATCATAGCTCTGGGCATACACATCTAAAAGTTCTTGAAGCTCTTCCGGCGTAGAGGCTAAAAGTGCACAGTCATCCGCATACTGGAGATCACAAATGAATCGTGTGCGTGTCTTCGTGAAAGCTCTAAAGCGCCCTATGTTAAAGAGACCGCCATCAAAACGGTATCTGAGACCTATTCCTCTGACTGTCAGTTTGTTGTCAACAATAATTGTTAGAGCAGTGGTAAACAAATTAAAGAGTAGGGGTGCCAGGACACATCCCTGCCTAACTCCAGTGAGGGTTTGGAAAGGTTCGGTTGCCTCATTATTATACATAACCTGGGCGTTGTTGTTTGTATGTAGACTGCGACATACTTCCACAAATTTTCTAGGGATACCTAAGCGGAACATAATTTTCCAGAGCACTTCCCTGTCCACCGAGTCAAACGCCTTGGTTAAATCAATGAAGGCCATGTGAATTTCTCCTTGATGTTCGAGTGCTTTTTCTTGAAGCTGTTTAAGTGTGAAGATTAAATCCGATGTGCCTCGGTTTGGTCTAAAGCCACTCTGTGTTTCAGGAAGTAACTTTTCCATAACAGGTGTTAGCCTATTTGCCATCGCTTTAGTGAGTATCTTCCCTCCAACAGCCAAGAGAGCTATACCCCTGTAATTTCCACAGTCCGCAGCGCTCCCTTTGTTTTTGAAGAGGTTGATTAAAAGTGTATCACGAAACTCCTGCGGAGCTTGACCACTTTCCCACACGACATCAAACAGTTTTTTGAGGTAGGGTATGAGCTCTGACGACACAGCTTTAAAGATCTCAGCTGGGAGTGAGTCGGCGCCGGGAGATTTGTTATTTTTTAGCTGCCCAATGGCGGTTAAGATCTCTTCCGTTGTTAGTGGTTTATCTAAGTCTTCGAAGGTGTCATATTGAGGGATAAGATTTATAATATCGTGATCGGCTTGACTTTGCTGGTTAAGAATGTTAGAGTAGTGTTCTTTCCATCGGGCTCTTATTTCCTGGTCTTCTTTGAGGAGATTTCCATTTAAATCTTTAATAGGGCACATATTTTTCCGACTGGGGCCGTACACTGCTTTTACTCTTGAAAGAAATTCCTGTAGTCGTGTGAATCGGTGTACCTTTGAATTTGTCTGGCCTTGCTTGCCCACCACTCGTTCTTTATTCTTCTGATTTCGCGTTGCGTTTCATACTTAGATTGGGTAAAAGCTTCTGCTTTTAGTATAGTGTATGCAGCATAGTATGGTCAAGTCTTATCGAATGCCTTTAAAGAATCATATAAACTATGTCGGTTTGAGACTGATCATCAATGGATTCTGAAATAAATTGTGTAACACAAAGCAGATTGGTAGCTGTGGAGCGTCCTTTCATGAAACCGTGTTGATGAATAGTGATGTCATTACTAATTTTATTATAAATATCATCATGCAAAAGAAATTCAAATACTTTGGCAAATTTACATATGGCACGAGAGTTAGTTGTCAGATTTGTCTCTTTTTTTAAAAATCTCACATAGTTTAGAACGTTTCCACGTATCAGCAAAATTACCATTCCTTAATATTAAGTTAAAAATTGTCGCTAAACGCGGAGCAAAAATACAAGTGCAATCTCTTAATAAAAAAGCTGGTATACCATCTGGTTACGATGTGATACAAAATTATGTTGAAATTTGGGTTGCAACTGCATTTATTATTAGCATGCTATTTTAGAAGGAAACGGTGTCGCATATAAATAAATCGTCCTTTAGAGTAGTAAAAGATACGTCTTCCAAAATACGTAAATGTATGCCATTGCAAAGTTAGTTAAAAGACGCTAAAATACGTTAGTCTTATACGTATTAGTAATGTTGGTAATAGTATTGGGGACGGTAACACAGTGGCTAACGCGTCTAGCTTTCACTCTGAGGATACCTAGCGAAGTGGGTTCGAACCCTACCCACTGCAAAATAATTTTCAGTTATAAATTAGAGTGGCTCGAGTGCCACTATAAACTGTAGAGCCCCAGCTCCTTTATTCACACAAGTCTAGGCTTAAGAGAGTCATTCAAGTGATCTGGAAGGTGGTTAAATCATTTATAAAAATTTATTTATTAAGTAACAGGCACTTTAAAAGCGATATAAATAAAACGTCAGTTACTGTTACAAGGGAATACGTAAAATACCAGATGACAATATTCTTCAAAACGATGCTGCCATCTGAAATATTTAAATAAAATTGACGTATCTTTGATAGATACTTCTAATTTCTCTCGGAAAAGTTTGTATTAAAATTATGTTACTCAGTTTCCTTAGTTCTACTTTCTATTAATTTTTCTCTCGCATATCTAAATATAATATGCTGTTTTAAACAGTTCAAGTTTGAGAGATAATAATGGAACCAAAGAGGTTACAGCAATTCTTTAAAAGTTCTGTGAGAAATTCGTATATTACCGATAACAGTAAAATTCTACGATGTTGCAAGCTAAATTTAATAAGTTTTTCAATAGGAAATACAAAATAATTTAGGAGTATAAAGCTCATTGTAGCATGTATTAAAGTTGATGAAAATTCAAGTCACTACCAAGTTCTTATGAACTTTTAATGTCTACATTATTAAGAATACCAAATGAGGTAAAACGCATTGAAAAATGTAAATATCGCATAAAACTGAGAAATTATGGAAATTTATATTCGCGAAATATGGGACTTTAGTTACTTAATGTGAACCTGTAAAGTGTTCGATCCTTACGACAAAATATATCTATATTTATATCGGGTGTAATTAACGTATGGCTCACACCTTTATATCTGCGAGTCCTTAACTTAAAGAAAGACAATAATATATAGTGTATGAGGCAGATTTAAGTAATTACACTCTGTATATTTTTTAACGTTTGAATAAATCATAAAATTCTGAGTTGGGCAACGTGACGTACTTGGTTGTTTGGCTTTTGTTTCCTTCAATAACGATAATACTTGCTTTATATTATTAAACGCAGAAACCAGGGTAGATTCCAAAAATTTTAAATATTCATTCCAAGTGGGACTACATTACTTTTATTTATTTATTTAAATATTTAACTTCATGCCCCATTGCAGAGTATGGAGAATAATAATAATATCGCTTTTTATAGAATGCTGTTATTGAGGATCCTGTCCTGCGAAGGCGCAATCAATTTTCACAATTTCCATTATTGGTCGAACAAGGGCAACAACATGCAAATGAAAAACAAAGTTCCTTTCAGAATAACTTTAGTGTCAATATTTAGATAGGCGTAATTTCTGGACATGTCATTGGACCTCAATACGTACCAAATAATATGAATTGAGACGCTTATATCGATCTCTTACTGAACGATCTTCCTTCGCTCTTCGAAAAATCTGTTAATTAACTTTCGCCATCGTAATGGTAATGGATGGTAATATGAAATTATTACACTTAACGCGCCAGACTTGTAACTTGTAATTCAGCGCACGGTGGGGGCACATAGCTCGAAGAGTAGATGTTGGTTGCAGTCTGGTTACGTTCCTTATAGTAAAATAAGGATTTTATATAGGAGTTTGCGACTAAAAAAATTCCGCCCTCTAAAAGCACATTTGAGCTATGTTAGTCAGGCTATTTATTTTTCGATTACAACAGACACTGGACCACTAGATGGCGCCTGCCGATTGTTTTGCATGTCGCCATCCTATGGATTTCGAGATGTACCAAATAGTCCAAGGATCCTCATGTCAGTCGTCACATGCCTACCTTGCACTGACGAGAGCCGACAGCTCGAAACTGCAGTCCGTAAGTGGTGCGGGTCGACTGGCACGAGAGCTCCTTTAAGTAGGATCAGTCTTTCTGCTGGCGTTTGTTGCAATCGAAGCATTAGCGTTCTGTTGGTAATATACAATTATTACACTTAACGCATACATACATAAAAGTAGTTTAACTACTTATGTGTTTTTTATGTTTATTTACTTAAGGAAAATTCATATGTGTACATATGCATGTATATTCTTTTTTTTAGGTAATCATTATTATTATTATTTAATTTTTGACTAAATGAAAAATTATTGCCGATTAACAGCCTTTCGTCTATATTGTCTGACAGTTATTTGTGAATACGAATATTCTTTCCTATTATTTGGGTTTTCTACCACATGTATTATTATCCTCTTCAAAACAAATCACCGAATCTACAAAATAATAGAATTATTGGAAAAAAACCTCTGTGCCCGTGACGTTTACGCCAAAGGAATAGTCAGAGGTTATGTTTTGCAAATAATATAAATCGGAATAAACACAGAAATAATGTATTTTGCTGACGTTTCGGAAAGTAATCTCTTTCCGTTTTCAAAGCTTTTTTTGGAAGAACTCTTATTTTGCTGTGTATGTGAAATACACAGCTTTAAGATTCTGTTTATAATATTTCCATAGATACTTACTACTTACACAGAACATAGACCTGATGATATTTTCTTTTAGATAATGTTGAGTTTGTTAAGTTCTTCTTTTAACATTGGTAGCCAGGTTGTACAAATATCTACAGAACAATTCGATACGCACTTATCTTCATTTAATAAAATTATTGCTGATTCTTTAATTTTTCTTTTTTTTGGTATCTGTTTCTTTTGTTAAAATTTTTGCCGAGTCCCAGTTTATTCTATGTCCGTTTTCCCAAGCATGTTCACAAATCTTTGATCTCTGAATTTCATTCTTTCTAATGTAATTCTTGTGCTCATCCAACCTCACACTGAAAGGTCTGGATGACTCACCCACATATCACATTCGCACGGGATATTGTAAATACAGTTTTTTGAATTCTGCTCCCTGTTTATTGGTTTTGTTTTTGTTAAAATAGATCTTAAAATGTTCCCCGTTTGAAATATCGTCCTAACATCAAACTTGTCACCTATACGGCGTAGCTTTTCCTTTCGTCTATATTTAGCAACTGGTAAAACTTGATGGTTTGTGTGTTAATGTCACTTAAAAATAATAAAATAGAGAAGTTTTAAAATTACAGTTTTAATTACCATTTCAATTTTTTTTATACTAAATGTCATTTTACTTTCTTATAGGAGACAGAAACTTTTGATTTTTTTTTTTTTTGGCTGGAAGTTTATGTATTTCGAATAAGGAAAAAATATTTTAAAATATAAAATATTAAATTTAGTGCGTGATACATAAATAATGACAAATGAACATTTAAAAAAAATACAAAATCGACAATACCAAAAAAATTTCATATGTGTTTTTGGGATGTTTGGTCATATATATGCCAAATTATCGCCTCTACCTCCCTGTTCAGAGTCGGCACTGCCTTACTAAACACCCTGTATAACACGTTATTAACATCTGATTTATATAAGTGTTTTTATCTACAAATAATATAATAATATTGCCTTCGTAATATTTAATAATAAATGTGTATTTATGAATTGTTTACTTCTGCGTCTCTTACTAATAATTTAATTTTAACAATGTAAAATAGACCTTTCGTTTTAGAATTTTTCCACCAAAAGATTTTAAGGCACATTCCAAAATAAATTCATAAAACACTATTCTAGAGGAACTTTAAGACCAGCATGCAATGAAATTGTTACATTCTATATATGCTACAATAGAAATGATCAGTGCATATTCTAAGAATGCTATTTTATGCTTTACATATTCAGATACTTGTACAACGAAATAAAGCAAAAAAAAATGTAATACATCTGTTTCAGGCTGTTTGCTATGCCAGTGACACAATATTCTCTAAACTTCATTTTTCACCTGACAAGAACAATGCTGCTGAAATAAATAAGGAATATCTGTCATTTTAAGACATTTTCTCAACTAACTCCACATAAATTTGAAGAAGTTCATATTGCTATACCTATATTTTTCATCACTAATGGACTGCTCTTGGTTAATGGATGAAAATGTGGGGAATCTTTTAAAAAGTCCCGTTGTTTCACTCTCCATATTCTACTATATTGTAATGATTCTTCGATGCCCCTAAAAATGTTTCCCTTCACAACACCTGCGTCAGTATATCGACAGGAATACTTTGTCTGTACGGTGGATTGTACTTATTTTACGTGATAATTATCGACGCTTGAACATATCAAACTAGGAAGAAAATCCTTGAAATTTTTTAATTTGTTACAAAAAATTATAAACAATAACAGGCGCCTGTTGTTCTTGCATTTTATTATTAATAAGACATGGGATGCCGAGTTAAATGATGTCAAAAACGGGATAAGCTATAGGTGACGGATCAGAGCCTAGAAATATTCATGCTGTATCGACACAATATCTTAACATTGGGGTTATTTTGGGGAGTTCAGTAACATCCAAAGTGAATGCAAAGAGGTTTGAAAATATTGATGAATGTAACATACGCGCACTGTCGAAGTATATAAATAGAGAAGAAAATCAGAAGGCGTTAAACATATAATTAAAGAAACAAAGGGAAATTAAGTACATAAGGTGGTGATTCTGGATTTTCACAAAAATATTCAACTTCGGTGGATTTTGTTTCTTGAAATTGGTGGTACATAGATTTCGAAAATATATAAATGATGATAAAAAATAATGATTTAAAATTTCCATACAAATATTCAATTTGCGCAGCTCTTATTTATTTTAAATCTAAGTGTAGATATTCAAAAATATATAAAAACAATCGGAAGGTTTTGAACAGACCATAATGAAAGAATAATTAAAAAATGTAAACGAAAATCTAATAACTAAAGACTTTCATCAAAGAATTAAATATTAGCTGCCCTTCTTTATTTATACAAGCTGAAAAGAAATATCAAAAATATATGAATACAAAAGGAAAACGGAAGGTTCTGGATAGATCATAATGAAAAAGCAAATAAAATGTATGAACATAACGTCGATGATTCCAGATTTCTATAAAAGGATTAAATTTTGACAGCTCTTACTTTTTAAAATCTGAATACAGGTTTTCGAAAATATATAAATATATAAGATAATCTAAAGGTTCTAACGAAGAAACAGGCAAAAAGTGTGAACATGAGGCCTATGATTCAAGATTCCCACAATAGTGTTGAATATCTGTATAAAACTTAACCGAAAGAAGCTAAAAAGTTTCAACACAAAGCACACAATTTAAGATTGACATAAAAGTAGTAAATTTCGGTAGCTCTTATTTTATAAAATAGAAACACAGGTTTACAAAAATATATTAATGTAGTACTCTAATAGACTATATAAAAATCAGTAAATTATTGATATATATTGAAGTAATAAATAGTAAGAACATTGAAGAATCATGACTTAATATTCGCAAATAAACTAAATATTGTTATGTGCTGCCCTCTAAGGGGGAGAGATGTGATTAAGTCCCTGGTCAAAGTGAAAGGAAACCTGTTATTCTGATGATGGCCGGTAGGTAGTGTGGCGCCATCTCTGGGCCGATTGACGAACCGCCATCTAGCACGTAGTAGAAAATTCCAACATGTGCTAGAATGTTATGATGGGTTTCTGGTACATTCTAAGGGTGTATATAAAGAAGTGAAGTTGAGCAGGCAGGACAGTTTTCAGGTTAGATAAGAGTTGACATGTTTTTGAAGAAAAGTAAAGTGCAGTTGTGATTTAAAAGTAGTGAATTTATATTAGATTAAAGTTATTATTAGTTGTGTGATTTTTAAGTATTTACTATTGTAATTTAAGTGATTAATAAAATAGTGGTTTGTGAAGATTCTTGTTGCAAGTTATTTGCACCTACAGAGTGTTTACTGAAGACTGTAAACATTGAACTTTCAACAAAAAATATGAAAATCAACAGTAATCTAAAAAGAGGAAGGTCATAGGTAACGAGGGGTATAATTGAGTGAATTAAATATAGGGATAAAATGAAAAAATACTTACTAAAGCCCTTACATATATGACTGAAATCATTATATAGAAATTGCTGGTCTTCAAATGAAAAAAAAAACTATTAGCAGTAAAATTTGTTTGTATCTTTGTCATTGCCCTGAAAAGCTGATACAAGAAATATATGTAGGTATTTTTTTATTATAGTTCGAGTAGATTTAAAAAAATCTTTATTGAGCTTTAATTGTAGGTTAATATTTGTAATTAGTACAAAATAAAAGGGACTACAACAGTAGTACATGTGTCAATTTTTGCCTCCATGCACCCCTTTTAATCTGGAAATTCCTAGGTATTTGCCCATATGCGTTAAATTAAGTTGAGAACCCATTAATCCTTGCATTTTCATATTTGGCCGTTTCCATTTCTTATGAATGGTACCAGTTCTGTTTTCTGGGTGTTAAATGAAAGGGAGAATTCTATACACCAGTTACTGACTACTTAAGAGTTGTTTGCATAAGTTCGCATGATAAGCACTCTATGTTCCCATTTAGTAGTATAGTGATTCATCTACGTATTCTATTGTGAAAAAAAACAGAGTAGGTGGTGCGGCGCAAGATGATGTCGATGGAACTGAACCTCAGTAATGGTGCTAGGACTCCACCTTATGGACAACCTTCTTTAACCATACCTCTGGTTTATGTGTTCTTCACATTATTTCGATCTACTCTCGAAGATCTATAATTAATCATACATATTAAATATTCAAATCACAATAGTTAAGATAATGGATAATATGATTAATTAGAATCCGCAAGAAATAATTTCCACAAAATCACTCTATAGCATAGTATTCTTCCAAGTATTATCATTTTTTGATCACATGAACGAAGGAGAGAATAATGTAAAATGATTAACGGTTTAAGAGAAATCAGATGATAGGCTACGAAGATCTAGATTTGATTGAGTAAAGAAGTCGAGGCCCTACAGTTTATAATGGGATTCGAACCGCTTCTTGGGGATAGTAGGTGGGGCTCGAACCAACTTCGCTTGGTATGCTCAGAGGGAAAGCTAGACGCGCTAATCCACTCAGCTATCGTCCCCTTAAACATGTAAAATATCTTTCAATTTATGCGAAGATTTTAAAATTACAAAAAATATATCTTTTGCATAGAACTTACTGTTTTCAGAGGTATATAAATATATATCGGTATATTTTTAAATTACCTTGTAATATATTCGTTCAATACAAAGAACATCTAATCAATTCCATTTTCTTTAATATCGCGTTGTAAGTAATAACAGTCTGGCAAATAACCAAGAAGGGTTCATTGACGTATAGCTTTTTGAAAAGCAATTTTGAATTCCCAATAACAGTGAAGTTTGGAATATCGACCCAATGGCAGGTGTTGAGTTAAAAATTTTACTTTATACTCTTACTCCTAATCTGATTTCCTTGCTTGATAGCGAAATGTATAACATTTACATACCTATTTTAGTTCTTACAGTTTTTTTAGAAAATACTTCCTTTTCTGTTTACAATTGCTGTTTACAAATACTAATTCAGTGGCTCAACGCTTACGTGTTAGGCTAGTAACCAAAGAGTCTCGGGTCCGAATCCTCGCTAGAGTATGGATGTTTAGTGATGTTTTTCGTATGTTACCGAGTTGGTAGCAGTAGACTAGACGAGGTTGTGTGAGAAGCAACACGGCTAGTTGCTGTACCACTCCTGAGTTCGAGTCTCAGCTGCAGCAGATGGCAATGTCGTAGGGAATGGTCGTTGTATAATTGTCTATGTGTATGTGTCCTGGTTGAGTGGTGGAATAGCTAATGCTAAACTCCGCCAGGGCGTTAATCTAAAATAAGGCGATAAAATAAAAAATAATAATAATGTTTTTGACTTAGACTATTCAATTTGCAGCTACGTTCTAATAGACTGGCATTACATTAGCGAAAACTATTCTTATATTAAGAGATAGAAAATACCAACTATCTCTTCTTAGGCGGAAATGGTATATCATAATGAACTTTGGTCGAATCCTAACCACGTTGTCCAATTTACGCTTATTCCTCAACTGACGATGGACATTCATATTTTAATGAAATTTGGATAAATAATCTGCAGAATCAGCGGTACATTTTTAAAGATTTATAGATTGAAAATGAAAAAGAATTGGGATGATAGAGTATCGACAATCATTTTAATAATATCCAAATGAGATGTTTTAAAATGTCCATATAATTGTTACCGCTATTGGCATCAATCTTATTCTAACCTCAATTTACGGTCTGTCACGAATGAAGTCAAGAAGTCGTCATATGATATTTTCAACAGTTGGTGTATTATATAATAGTAAATTAATTTATATTCATTTTCTATGGTGTATTTTAACAAAATTAGTATCAAGGCCCATTGTGTGCTGTGGTATGCATTTTAAATTGGACGAAAATTCAGTATGGAAAATTGTTACACATTTTCCACCATTAAATTAACAATAGATTTGTCAAATTTTGAAAGCCAATTTATTGAATATATTATACATAGTAAGAAGACTTTAATAGGCGCCATTTATCGTGAACAGCATTCTAATATTCTTGAATTCTTTAATCAATTTGAAAATCTTATCAGTACATCAGTCACATCTTTCAGTCACACAATTTTCATGGAAGATTTTAACATTTATTTGTCGAAAAAAATAATGAAAATTTTAAATTTATTTTAAATTCCTATGATCTTAATGAAATTATTAACTTACCCACTACAATAAAAAGGTACGTCATCACTAATAGACCTCATCATAATGAACAATGACATTGAAATCTTAGAGTCAAGTTCAGTGCCCATTTCAGATGATATATCTGATCTAGCCGATAGCCGCGTTGGTTGAAGTACGAGGTGGCAATCGCGATTAATGTATCGGGTATCGTGCTACCGAGTTCGAGCCCCGGCTCCGGCACTGTCGGAGGATATGGTTATGTGCGCTTTTTTCAATGTGCAACCCGCTATCGCATAAGCCTCATTGATATTGATAATTATCAATATTATGTTTACAACATAATTAGTAATATTGGAACTTGCAGTGTTGGCGCAGATGGTAGTGTGGATGGACCTTAAACTATGTTTGTCATTTTGTATAAATCATCTCATAAATATTTTAAATGCCCGTATACTTGATAGGGTATTTCCATACTGCTGGAAAAGGCAATAGTTAAGCCTCTTGCAAAAACAGCTATTCCTATGCAATTGAAAGATCTCAGACTTATTAGTACCTTATCTACCACTTCTAAAATTTTGGAAAGACATATTCACTACCAAATTTGTCCTTAATTCAGTGAAAATTATTTGACATTTGTCAAAATTCAGATAACAATAAAGCGACTTGTCTAGTTCTACTTAATTTTAGTAAAGTCTTCGATACTTTGAATCCACAAGTTTTGCTTTCTCAATTACATTATTTTGATTTCTCCAATAATTGCACTAATTTGTTAAAATCTTATTTACCTAGCAGAGAACAATGCGTAGCTTTGACAATAGATAATAAGACTGTAATACAAATTTGCTTCATTACATCAAGGTGTACCTCAAGGGTCCATCTTAGGACCCCTTTATTTTTAATATATTTTGCAGCCATAAACAGTAAAGTTCAATATTCTAGTGTAATGGAATATGCAGATGAATCTCAATTAACTCTCAATGTTTGTCCAAATAATAAAATATTTGCGCAAGAAAGTATTTCATCAGATTTACAGAAAATTTAAAAAAATCTTTGGATCGTACCTTAAAAATCAATGCTTCCAAGTCTGTCTTATTGATAGCCGGGCTTAAAATATTCTACAGATAAACTGTCTGATTTTGTTGTCAAAATAGATAATGATTAAGTACTTAAATTGAGTGAAGCAAAAAATCTTGGCGTAGTCACTGATGACGCGCTTACATTTCAATCACATGTTTCCACTAAAAGGATTGGTTTTCAGCCATCTAAAAAGTTTATACCCATATAAAACTTTCATGTCACCTGCTGCTAAATATCGTTTGTATTACAGCCTCGTTCTCTCTATTCTTGATTATGGTGATATAGTGTATCATAATTTTATTCCCTTTAGAAATCACATTTTTAACTACTTAAATCACAGTTCTATTCTAAATGTGAAAAATAGGCGTATACTACACATATACGGTCTTATTTATAAAGTGATAACTACTGGTGAGCCTAATTACCTACGAAGCAAGTTCTCTTCTTATAATCACGATCAAAACACAAGACATATGCAAGATTTCATTCACATTTAATGCAATCCATCTATGAAACAAGCTTGACTCCAGCACTAAAAAATTGTCTCCAAAAACATTTAATTGTAGGAGAAAAAGTATGCTGCTTGCTAATCAAAACGTTGCCACTCAAAGATCAAAAGACCCTTCCCGTGTATGCACCACTTAATCACCTATATATATTATTTTGGTTTATTTTCGTTGATACCCTGCACCTTTAGTGTTATATCGTTGCAAAGTTTTTCTTATTTTATTAGGTTTAAGATTAAGTAAATTATTTTTGTTTGTCTTGGGGCCGTTGGAAGAGCACCATCTACCTATATACCTATGTATGTAAATAAAGATTTATTTATTTATTTACGTTGGAAGTAAACGGCTTCTACTTCCACTCAGATGAAATGTTAGTTAAATGACAATTTAAGTTCACAAAACTTGTCATTAAAGTCATGTCTTTTTACCTAGGTATCTTGTTCTAGTGTAGTTATTTCACGTTTATTATTGCCGTATCTATTTGAATGCAAAGATCAAGAACGTATAATAGAATATGACGGATGACGGTGATTGTAACTGAAAATAATTAAATAAATGGAACAAGCTATATTATTAAAATGTAAGTAAGAAATATCTGCAGCAATTTGTTTATAAATTTTTCAGTAAAATTAGTCCTTGCTGTAATGTAATGTGATATCCACAACTGGCAAAAGCGATAAAGACGTGTAAATAAATTATTAATTTACAGTCTATAATTAGATAGTATCGTTTGGAAATCAATAATAGCTACTAAAAAACTTCCGTTTCAACTTCGGTGAGTTGATATAATAAATGCCTTCCTACATGTAACAAGTGATACTTTTACCCTATAATATCAGACACCTCGTCACAAATTATGCTAACCTGATAGCTAGCGGTTCTTTACGTTCCAAAGTCGCCCTAGAGTCCTTCCGGCATCGCATTCTGCAAATATCATGGTCCTTCTGCCATTGCCGCGCGCAGTTTTATTTGTGAAAAGCTATAATTTTTGTATCAAAATTTTAACGAAACTTGAATCTTCTTTCACAAAAACAACAAAATCCTGCTCATATAAACTGTTTAGAAATCATATAAAAAAGTTATTAAACTAGCAAGAAAAATTAATAACGACAAAATCAAGCCGTCTAATAATAAATCTAAATCTTGTAACCGTTGACTTATTATCTATGCAACAATAATTTTACAAAAATGATACAGGCCCCTGATTAGGGGTCCAAAGGGTGTTTTGCTGTTACCCCTTTTTTAGGCTACAAAAAAATTTGTTTAAAGTGCCCTCCTGATGATGCGTGGGAGCTGACACTGCCTGACTAGTCGTATAGCAAATAGGCGTGGGTTGCAACAAGGGGATTTTAAAGAAAAATGTGACTACTTAATAGTATAAAATTTAATGTAAAATGTAAAACAATATCTAAATGCATATATACGTATGCAACGAACAATACGGCAAGAGCTTAAAGCGAATATGACTATAACAAATTTGACTAAGTAGTAGTCAATGGTAATCGATAAACATATATCATAAAATATAATCATTACTCAAGTACATTAATAGGAACAAAACATATATATACATACATATAACCAAATTGTTTACAATAAACAAAGAGGTAAGTAAGGCGTGCTCGTTAGGTACTCAATATAAAAAAACTAAATAGCGGTTTGCTCAAAATTTGGCAGCGACAACCCAGTCCACTGGTTCCATAATGTTGGCACAGACACATACACAACACATACCTTTCTGGGCGGATGTTACTTGCCCTAGCCAAGAAGACACAGCAGGTTCCGAAGTCTGAGGCACGAATGAAGTCCCAGACCCCAGAAGTCGAGGACACTTTACCCAGTTACAAGGAGTCTCACCATTCACAGCTCTTCACAGCCACAGGATAAGGATTGGCTAATGTCGTGGAATGCCCTCTTGCCAGAGGGTTTCTGTCCCAAATTGTAAAAATAGCCTCAGGTCCTTCTAAACTTGCTGCTAAATGGCCTTCGATTAATGAGGTGCGGAGGGAAGGAAAAAAACGGCGACTCGGCTCCCCAACTATATCCCCTCAAGGGTTCAAGTTTCCATAAAAATACATATAGCATTCAAAAATCCCAATGTTTCACAATAGAAAAACTCGTTTTGTTGATGGAAAACACTTAAATCCACCCGGATGATGAATAAAATAAAATAATTTTCCAATGGAACCTTAGACGACCTTCTTCCTTTCCCGTTATCTTCAGACTCTCTCGCCTGGCCTCTGCCCTCAACAACCGGAAACTCCCACCTTACCTACCGACAGGAATTCATCCAGCTACGGTTCGCACCTTCGCTAGATGGTTCATGCAGCCAGGGGCGGACCAACCAGCCAGTTACATGGCCTGAAAGTGGCATGTAACAATGTGTTTAGTCTATTATTAATTCTAAGCTCGGTAACATAAACAACAAGTCTGAGTGTATCATTAAAATCAAAATAAAAAATGAGTTAATAGAAAACACAGTTGAGATTTTCGATGTCTGTATAGTTCAAGTAGAAATAAACTGAGACAGAAAAAACTTTACAAAAACTTTACGGCCTCATTAAAATATCATTACTCCTTGTACTACCTCGATCGACCCTCGATCACAAAGCATTTCGCTCGTTTTTAATGTGCGGCGAATCGTTTGATCGTATGATGTTAGGCATGCCGCCGGACCGCGGCGATAATAATGATATCGTAAAGTTTCTATTTCGTTTTTTTTTGTCTCAGGAAGTCCTTATTATACCTATAAATATAGTTTATGTGTGTGTTTACTTCTAAATGTTATATACCTACTTTTCTTGGCTTTTCTTTTGTTAGTGTATTTTATACATTTAAATGAAAGAAATAAAATATGTATTATTATTAAACGGAATTTAGTATATTTTGGGTAATCCATGGTTGCCACATTTATTTTTAAATTTGTTTATTGTGGAAGACTTTAGTTCAACTTTTGACACTGCTTTCCTTGTGCAATTCATGTCAATAAAATAAAATAGTATCGAATATTCCGTATCGCAATTTTTTGCTCTTTACTTTACTTCACTATTGAAAAATATATATTTTTTTTTATACATTTATTTAACGTCGGCCTATTTCCGCTAACACCGATGCCTGTAGACGAGCTACCCCCAACCAGGAATTTTGCCGAACCTCTTCCCTTAAGAAGAGTAGGGATCTTTTACTTGCCTAACATTTAACAGACAAGGGATCGACGGCTTTACATCCCCTCCGAAGGATGGTATATCTCCTATACAACCCTCGCCCAAGGTTGTATAGCTTCCGCGCATACACTGATATACAAGCCGCTGGAAGATGTGTGAGACGAGAACGCGGTTTCCGTTGGAATGGTCACCCATCCAAGTACTAACTGCGCCTGTCGTTGCTTTACATCGCATACAGAAGTATGTACATAGTAAAGACGCACCTACGCTCGCCTCCCTGAAAAATATTGATATTACGAAAACAGCAAGATGAAAAATTTCAAATGTATTATCTATTTTCTCTTATGACAAATTTCGTTTAGCCTCCCATCGAGACTGCCATGAATGCAATGTTTTGATTCGTTTTATTTTAAGAGATTTCTCTAATTTATTGTTATAAGATAACAAAAGCTTACAAGATATTACAAAATTGATGGAAATGAATGATTTTTCCTTTCTTAAATTGCTGTTAGACTGTTAAACTCCACATCGGAAATTGAGATACAAAAAGCAGTAATTATTTACTAATTTCATTGAAAAAGAAAATGCAAGTACAAACGGAAAATATTTCGATGAGCACGCCAATGTTTACGCGTACATTTAAGGACGAAGGATCAACAACCAAACCATCTTTCTGTTCTCCTGATACAATTCTGCGTTCTTCGACCCTAGACAAGTTACAAATTGCCCAGCTATACCTCCCATGATCTGAGTTGAAGTGCTAAGCGGTATAAGCGACGAGAAATAAACTGACTTTGAAAAGAACTGCCAGCGACCTCTTACGGATGAAAGGATCGATAAAGGTATTTGGCAGTAACAAAACTCCCCCTGCCAATAGACTAATCCTGCGAAATACAAATATACCGGTCATACCTACTTATATTGAGAAAGCGAAAATGCACTCTCTCGAAGTTCCTCATTATGATTGCTTTGCTATTCTGTTATTAGTTAATTCTCCAATGTATATAATACAGATAACTCATTTTCTATTTATAGCTATTTTAATAACCATTAAACCTAAAGATGTTTACACGGAAATCCGTTTCATGCTATATCGAAATATGTAAAGCATTGAAGATTAGACCAACGTTTCGATTTTTTTTTCATCTTCAAGACAATTTCCGAATCCTCAAAACTAATTATGTATTCGTTTGGTTTAATTACGATTTTCGGATGTTTTTAAGTAATTTCGAATAATATGTCGCTTTGTCTACTTTAGATGATTTCAAAATAAGATAGATATAGACGGAGCACGTTATTTCAGAGCTATGGTGTCAAGAGTTATGAGTGTTATGTAGGGAAGAATTGGCGACGTCTGATTGAAACAAATTCTTCTTAAATTTCTACCAATTAAAATGAAAATAATTGTCTATTAAATTTAGGAAGCATAATTATATTATATTATATTATATATTAAAGAATAGAAAATAATTGTCTATTAAATTTAGGAAGCATAATTATATTATATTATATTATATATTAAAGAATAGAAACATATTTTTATTTAAAATATTTTGTTTATCGTAGTATATCCAGGCTAATGAGGCTTGAGAGATGTTTTGCATATTTAGCGATAACCTGATATTAGCGTATCCTAAGAGGTTCACGTAACATTCCCGGCCTCACGGGTAAGGACCGTGAATGTCAACGAGATCATTTCATGTAATGCGTTCTTATAAGAACTGGGCGTTTTAATCCGCTTCAGTGCTTATCGAAATTATTTGTACGCGAGGTCGATAAGTTGTTTGTTTTCTGTAAATAAGATGTTACATGATTGAGTAAAATTTGGTCCAAATCGGAGAAAGAATAAGACGACATACTATATCTCGTTTTAGCTTAAATTAAGAAAAGTATAAATAACATATTTATTATCCTCATTAAATGGCCTACATCGATACCAATTTGAGTAAACAAACATGATATTTGAATATTATCTACACGAGCATCTTACTCGAGGTATGAGGCAGTATTACTGATAGATATAAATGATATTAGAAAGATAGACGTTTCTTTAACCACATTATATATACAGGTATATTTTTAGCAAGTCATGAGAACATTTAAAAAAAAAAAGTTAAAATATAAAACACATATAGTAAATAAGTCACTATATAGAGGTAACTAACCTATAAATATAAGCTACAAAAAAACATGTAATTATATAAGTCAATAAATATGTTTTGTCAAGACAAAAACACAGATGATAATTAAAAAACAACATTCAAAACAAAATAGTTAAAAGAGTAATATCTGCTCCTTATCAACACAATTACACTTGAATAATAATTAATTATTAATTAATTCAATTGAATAGGATTTACTATAAAGTCATCCAAAGAATAACAACACTGCTTAGTTAAAATTGACTTCATGGCATTTTTAAAAGAATTTATATTTAATTCCTTTATATTGTTTGTATTGTACAAATTTAGATTTAAAGAGTTATTTTCGGATTTTTTTAACCTAAAACGGGGTGTTCTTAATAAATTTACCGGTCTCGTATTATAGTTATGAAAATCAGAATGAGTGTAGAAATGTCAGATATTTGTATGTATTTCTATTAAGGAATAATATATCACTGAATATGCAATTTTAGAGCAGAAGGAAATTTTATAAAAATATAAAATATAGGAATTATAATATTCCAACCTATCTGCAAGTGCCTTATAAAAATAAGGACTCCACAAATTAAACCAAAACCTCTATTTCCCCTTATATGGATATGGATATGGAATTATATGGTAAAATTTGCCGTATTTTATCTAAACACAGTTAGCACTAAAATATAATGACTTGGAATGCTCGAATGCTACAAGGAAGATGCGAGGTTTCCTTCATCTCAGGATGTCACTAACTGCAGACCGATTTCGACCTATTTTTGTTTCTCGTCAGTGCAGTACAAGTAAGCACACCTTCAATACTGGAGTTCGCATCTCATAGACAGTGTTAAGTTTCACCGCAGTAGATTCGATTTGGATTGTTTCGATACTACTGAGAGATGGCGCTAGCTACGCTCTACTAGCAATTTTACGCTTTCACACTTACTGATAATATTGTTGGATGATATAACAAGTTTCTGAGACTTGCTACGGTTAAGGTTGAGTTTATTAGTGAACCATCTATTCTATTGGCGGCTTCTTCAATTTGATCTACGATACTTAGCAAATTTCAGCAACTAGCGTTGGAAGCAGTTAGAGTTGTATCATCTGCAACAAGAATACACAGACGGACGTAGAAAGTATTCTATACTATATATGAATAATATGAACAAGAACGGCCTCAAAACAGATCCTTGTGGTACGCCATATTTAACATTATTAAGAGTAGAATCAATATTATTTATACTGACACATTGTTGTCTATTATTTAAATAAGAATCAAATAAAGCTCTTATACCATAATAAGATAACTTTATCAACAGTTCGTAAGGAACACAGTCGAAGACTTTGGACATGTCACATAAAGCTAGGCCATTATGATTCCCTTCTCCATATCGTCAGCTATATTACCCATCACATATTGAACAGCTTCGAGTCAATTTCACAAAGAGAAGCACGCAGTTTCCTAATTCCATTTTTCGTAATTCTTCTTCTCTGTACATCTGCGGGCAACTTACCGGTAGTTTTAATAGACATAAACTGATCTAAGTGATCAAACGGGCACGGTTCCATAACCCCAGCAGCAAAATCGCCATCATTTAAATTCGTTAGAATATTGTAAATACAAATAGTTGATTGATCAGTAATTCTTGTACAATCAGTCATGAAGATATTAAGACTGAAATAATCACTTAGTGACACTAAATCAGTCAATTTCGAAGTTTCTTTGTGGAAATTTATATTGAAATCACTCACAAGTACAATGTTTAAGCTCCGAGTACAAAAATGAAGCAATAAGTTGTCCATATTGGTTAAAAAAGTATTAATATCACATGAACAGGATCTGTATAAAGTTATTATTATTATTTTACTTTCGGTATTATATTTTATAAAAGTAATTCTGCTTAATGTAGAAATGTATTTACAAAATAAATGAAACTGCATTAAGGTAAAAGTAGTATTTTGTATACCTGAGAAGTGCTTATATTAAAGCATTTTTTGCAGGATTTAAAATAGGGTGTAATTTATTAGATTATTAGTTTTTCAATTAAAAATAATGGCTCTCCCGCATCGCGTTAAATCCCTAGACAGAAACGCTTCGCCAAGAAAAAGTTTCATATTCCTATTATTACTAAACTTTGTAAAATAAAAAATTACAAGGAATTAAATTTATAGTCCCTCTTTACCTCATTTTTCCTCTAATAACTAGGAAGCATGAGTTATTAATAAACATACATAGCTATCTCTTTCTGTACTGACTTTATTTAATTTGTAGTAGGATTTTAACTTAGTTTTCTTTATTTATAATAGACGAGTATTAAAGTTTGTTAAATTTCTTATTAATTCACGAGGGAAATTAGATTCAACTGATACTGTTACTATATATGAATTAATTGAAAAATTAATTGAGCTATTGGAATACTGTACAAATAGATATGAAAATATTTTACTGGCTGGTGATTTTAACATTAACTTTAGAGGCTCATCACTCAATCTTAGTGAGTTTGTTTGTATAACTTCCACTTCTGGTTTAAATATTACTATTTCTGAATTTACGAGAGTTACTGATATCTCATAAACATGCGTTGACAATACGATTACTAATTTTGACTAGACTGCCTATACATCTAGGGTAATTGATCCATGTCTTTCTGACCACTACGTCCAAAGTTTTTTTACAAATAAAATTAAAACACATTACGATTTCGTTTACTTTTAAATAGAATATAAGTAATTAAAAAAAATCTTTCTTTAAATTACTTGTGCCAAGATATATTCTCGCGGCAAGCTTTTATTTAATAAAAAAAATTAAATAATGTTACAAAATGATGGGTTTGATTTACTTCAAAGTTTATTTTCTTCTTTTTAGAGCATTTAAATAAAAGCTTGTTTTTAAAAATGTTTTTTTATTACTAATTGTTACCTCCTTTCTCTTATTATTTATTGAGAAAGAATTGAGGCAACATATGCGGACGACTAGCTGGTTTAAGTCGGAGCAGAGAGCCGTGGGTCCAGAGCATTCGTAAGAGTGGAGAAACTTACCCTTTCTGACATGTACAGCATAAGCGACAGATTTCTGTTTGTTTCGAGAAAAGGAGACAAAGAAAAATTGATGTTAAATTGAGCACCACCTATAGTAAAATAAGCAAAATTACCTCTTTTTCTCGAATAATCAGTCTACTATAGGTCAGACTGAAATTGTTGGTAAGAGAAATAAAAAGATAGTTTAAAATGAATGTTAAAATATATTACATGAAAAATAGACAAATCAGTTTGAAAAACAAATTGAAATTAAAAAAATATATATATATAAAACAAATTTATACCAGTATCCTATATTCATTAATGTTGAGGTGACTGGTTCTGGGACAGCAATCCAGGCCCACAATTGTCTCTTGTTGCAAAATTGAATCCTAAAGTTTCCTTGGCAATTTACGTCTCTCAATGAAATGGGGTGAAAATTGTAGGAAAATTAACCAACTATGTGGTTTAATGAAAAGATAACGAAATGTTATCTATGAAAAATAAACTGTGCAAAAACTATGCAGGAATGTAGAAGAAGTATCTCAGAATTTAAGTATCTAAGAATATAAGCATCGAAGCATGTAAATATCTAAGCATGTATGCATGTACAAAATTTAAGCAAGTTAAAATATAAGCAAGCTAGCTGTACAAAATTTGAGCATGTTAGGTATACAAAATATATTTAAGCTGATTTCATAGACTATAAATTGCCAAAAAAATGAAAAGGAAAGAGAAAAATATTTTTAAAACCATTTGGTACATATAGTATTTTAACTACTTATTAAATTAAAAAGAATTGTCTTTGAATTCAAATTTATTTTAAAAATAATTGAAATTATATCAAAGGCAAAATTTGAAGATTAATTAAATTTTTAAATGAGTAATGAAATTACCTGTATGTTCAACACTTGTTAACTGGGATATAAAAATTGTAATATCAATTACTGAAGTCCACAGTTAAAAATTATATACGTTTGAATCAGTGCAAAGGCTGCAAGCAAGTGACTCCCTGGTGAGTTTTACTGATAAGGTAAACTTTTTATCCTGTTTACTGGGAAATAACGCTACCAAAAAATAAACTTGAGAAATTAAAATCCGTATTTAAATTGAAAGCTATAAAATATAGAAATAGTACAAGTATGGCCATCTGTCAATGGTTGCGTTAAGCGCACCAACTTGCCTTGTAGATTCCCGTACTCACAACTAAAATAGTGGCATATAATCGATAAAAGGAATCTATAATAAAAGTCTTTGTTCCATACCAATGTCTTTGCCTCAGTTTGTAATTTCTATTTTATACATAACTACAAATATGAACAGATGTAAATAAATAGTAAAACGTATTGATAACTCAGTAAATATATTACATCTTATAAGATTTACTATATATAGAATGAGAAAAGGTAAGGAAAATAACCATATGTACTCCATAGTAAACAAAAATATAAAAATTGAAAAATAGATATCTGATGTAAATAAATGTAATGTAGACAATTGTTTCCTGGGATAATAATGCTGTATTACAACGGAAATGAGATACATAATAGTGTAGAATATGACCGAGTTCCTAAGATATAAAATTAAGTACATAAAACAGTGTGAAATGGTTTAGCAGTTATACAAATAAAATTCTGTTAGTTGAAAACAGTTTCACTTACAAAAACTGAATCGAAAATGTTATACAGGTCGTGCTAAATATCCACAAAACACTAGTTTTTAAATAAAACTGTTAAATGGACATAGGCCATGTAACATAATTTATTTATTAATTTTTTAGCTTTCGCTGGACATGTTTCCAAGTCTGATCATTTCAATCAATGAGGCATTGTTGCACGGTCGCTTGCCTGTTAATTTTCTAAAGTCTAGTTCCTCAATAAGGAGACCTTCTAGTGATTTGACTCTACTTAAAGCCACATATGCTTGGCCAGCAGCGAAGAGCTTTGAGCCTAAAAAATAGACAACGCCATGGTCGACAGTACCACCCGGCATTTTGTGTACTGTGCAAGCCCAGCATAATATAATTGACAACACTCCTGGTTCAGCAGTGCCGTGACTATGTTTTAAAAGACTTTTGAGCAGTTCCCTCGTCGGGAGTCAACCCTGAATGCAGCAGCCATATCATGATGGCACTTAGAACGAGTTATCACAATTGAATGAGTATACAAAATTTCGTGTCTGTACTGTCACTTACTTTATCATTTTCTACTCTTCAAACCCTTTCATTTGATACCCATATTAATTTGATACCTATATTAAGGAGGTTGACACAAAATGTAATCCGCCATCTTCTGGTCGCGGCCATTTTAAAATGACGTCACTCATTTTTATCGTTTTCTACTCTTCAAACGCTTTCATTTGACATCCATATTAACAGAGTTGACAAAATATACATCATCCACCCAAAGTTTATTCATTAGTTCTGGTTCGGCTATTATTAGAGGAAATAGTGTTAAATTATTAGGCATAACTACTATAGATGACGGTTTAGAACGGGATGTGCATGTAGATCAACTATGTAAAAAATTATCTAGCATAATCTTTGTCATCAGGAGGCTAAGTAAATTAGTGCATAAAGATACTTTGTTAACAGTTTACTTTGGCCTATTTCATACTCACTTAAGTTACGGAGTAATACATTGGGGTAACTCTAGTCATTCTCAAAGAATCTTCATATTAAAAAAAAAGAGTTATAAGAATTCTTGCGGATGCCCCTTATTTGCAGCATTGTAAGCCAATAATTATAACAACAAAGTCTACAAATAATTTTAAAAAAACATTATATTCCGTGATATTTTCAATCTATTTGACGAATTAGACAATCTCTACTCACTACCGGATGATATGGAATATTTTAATTATTTTAACAACTGTGAATCACAGAAAGTAGTCAACATTATTTTAAAAAACACAACGCTTGACCCCTACAATTATCTACACATGTATACAGATGCATCCAAATATAAAAACGGAGTAGGTTGTAGATTTTTTTCCCAAACAACAGATACTTTTTGCACTTTAACATTTATTCAAATATCTTTGTAAAATTAACAAATAATATTGGTCAGAAGATATTTTGTTAATCAGGCTAGGCTTGTCTCATAAGACCCCTTTCAGAACTCATTTATTTACTGGCTGAATGTTTTAATTATAGGTCGCAATACAGTTTTTATCAACATTGTGGTAAAATTTGAAATTTATTGAGTTAAAGTTTTCTCTCAATTATTGGATAATTAATTGTAAGCGTCATGTCTGTTTTTAAAATTTGATTAAAAATTTTATTGCTTGGAATTACATGAAAACATGAATCTAGGACATACACGAACATTAAATATGTTTTATTTCACCAAAGACATATGAGACCAATTTCGTTTTATGTAGAAGATAAGTCACTTACCGGCATGTTCATTATTTATATACATTGCACCATACCAAGAAATTGAACAGTTTATTATATGAAATACTGTTATTGGAGGTTACTTTGAAGGAGAATCTAAGTTTCGTTCAGCTGCATGCAGTCTACGGTTTTTGACACAGTCTTTATACAAGTACTTAAATTATTTCTTCTCTCGTTTGAATATAGATCTTATGGAATATTGCGAAAATTCTTTAAATTTTTTTAATTAATAAATTTTATGTGGTGAAATATTAAACAATACAAATTGTAGAATAATATTAATAATAGTGAAGTTTTATTTCAATTAGATTTCCCTAGTAATATTTTGAGTTATAATTTGTCATCTAAGGCATCATTAGTTGTGTTATGGTCAATTTAACAATATGTCGTATGAAGGTCATTATAAAGTTATGCAGAGAAATATCAAGATTCCTTCTCATGTGAAGGTCATATGGTAAAAATAAAATGACTTATTGGATGCCAAAAATTGTTGGTCTATAAAAGGTTGCAAAGAGGTAAATATCCTCTACAATACAACTTTTAGGGGCGAGCGTAGGTGCGTCTTTACTATGTACATACTTCGATATGCGATGTAAAGCAACGACAGGCGCAGTTAGTACTTGGATGGGTGACCATTCCAACGGAAACCGCGTTCTCGCCTCACACATCTTCCAGCGGCTTGTATATCAGTGTATGCGCAGAAGCTATACAACCTTAGGCGAGGGTTGTATAGGAGATTACCATCCTTCGGAGGGGATGTAAAGCCGTCGGTCCCTTGTCTATTAAATGTTAGGCAAGTAAAAGATCCCTACTCTTCTTAAGGGAAGAGGTTCGGCAAAATTCCTGGCTGGGGGTAGCTCGTCTACAGGCGTCGGTGTTAGGCCTCAGTAGCGGAAATAGGCCGACGTTAAATAAATGTACAAAAAAAAAATACAACTTTTAACACGACATACGTATATAGTTGTATAATGGTGGATACAAAAATAATATGATCTCGTTATAGTTTTGCGGGAAAAAAATTATACAAACATTATTAAAAACATGATAAAACTGCAATAGGCACGAGCTAGTAATATAAATAATACTATAAAATCATTACAGAATAACTTAGTAATATCATTCAATGCGGCTATCGGCCAGAAAATGGTTCAATACTACAATTAAATAATCTGGTTACTATAGTCGCATCATAATTAAAATTTGAAGGTCATTTTCGAGAAATATTTGCTTTGATCAAAAATTTTAATATGTTTATGGACCTTTAACGAAAAAATTTTGCTTGTACCTAAATCAATTTTTTGGTACTTGTTACACGTCTAGTCGCTGTACCAGTCCTGAGTTCAAGTCTCAGCTGCGACAGATGGCAGTGTTGTAGAGAATGGTCGTTATATAATTATTGTCTATGTGTATGTGAACACAACTTTGTAATTGGAAACATTGTTCCTGTAGAATGATAATTAATAAATAAACAAATAAATACATAAATAAAAATATTGTTATATGCCGCCCTCTTACGAACAGAGGTTTAATCCCTAGTAGCAGAGTAAAAGCAAGCCTGCCTAATTAGCTACCAGTAAAATTGTAGTTCGCTACTTATCCCAGAGATGGCGCTAACAACTAAAAATTTCGAGACTTTATTGTCTCATCATTGACCAGAAAGAGATAGGATTCTGGGATAAGGGTCACGATATATAAAAGAAGTAGAACCAACGCACAGGAGTTAATTATATTTTAGATGAGCCAAGTGATTAGATGAGATAAAGAACAGTGAACAAACTAGTACAATGGCAATACGTAGTTAATTTATAGAAGATAAAAGTAATAATTAGTGTGTAGTTATAAGAACTAATTATTTAAGTAATTTAGTGATAAATAAATCAGTAGTTAGCGAATATTCGTGTTGCAATTATTGAACCTACGGTCAGGGTGTTTACTGGAGAGTGTAAGCACGTAACAATATTTCCCGTAACCGGCATTTGTTACAAATACTCTATTGCGTTTCTAGTAATTGATAATTAAAACATTATTGAGAGTGCACATGCTTGAAAATATTAGGAAGCAACAAAATAAGATTGTACAAATTGAGACAGAAATAGTGGATCTCATCTATGACATATTTCTATTAAAGTTGTTTATTTGGGTAGGAGCACATTTAAGAGTAATCTTACTGCGTTTATTATCTATTCGGCCCAATAAAAAAATAAATACAAAACTGATGAAAATGTGTAGAAACTGTAAAAATATTAAAATTTGGATAAAAAGTCTGCCAAGATAATATATCTTGTAAAACAATTTTTCACTGAAGCTCAGCGTAAAAAGAAGGAAACGAGAATATTCCTTGACAAAAGATTGATTTATGACCTTAAACGTAAAAACTATGGTTAGCGCACCCATTACGTTAGTTCCTCCTCTCCAATTTATTTTTATTTTTGTATTATGTTGTACGCTAAATGGCACTTTAACATGCATTGAATTAAAATGTTAACACAATTAGCAATGTTTTTTAATTTTCGTTATCCCTATTTAAGCAGGAAGATAATAATGAATATTTGAGTCACTGTCAGCTTAACTTTATTATAGAAGTCGCTTTGTATAATAACCATTTGAAATAATGTTGATTTGTATTATAAAGTTAAATATTTACGTCTATTATAATATATTGTGACTGTAGGAAATTCGCCAGTTCAAGAACCATATTCTTTCGTCAACGCTTTGTTTATTCAGCGGAAAATTCTTCAGAAATACGAACTAACAACAAGTTAAGACTATTTTAAAGTATTTTATAAAGGAATATATCCAGATTTTAATTTTAATTTGAACATCAAAAAGTAATAAATTTTACTAATTAGTTTATTATATTTAATATTGCAGGGAGAAAATTCCAGCATTCGAGAACTTAGATAGCTATAACTTTTTTCTTGTTTATTGGCGTAAAAATACATATTTGCCTTTAGTTAATAGATTCTTTTTAACTTTTAAATTCTCAGATCAAATTTTGCATTTCATGAGTCAAAGCGAAGATATTTTTTTATTTATTAAGAAGCAGACCACCCAACAGACAGTCGAGCTATCCAATGACAGGGTGACACAAAATACACAACAGTAAATATTACAAATTGTAGAATGCATGTTTTATGTAAAAAGATGAGAACAAACTTCTAAAAAACTACAAACAAGCTAACCTAAAAGTGTGACATACTACAAATAAGATAACACCAGAAACTAAAACTCGAACAATAGATACTAACTCTAAAAAAAAAAAAAGAAAAAGACTAAAATCTAAGAAAGAGGGAGAGAATCATCAAATAAACTTTACATTGGAAACAAATGCCAATGTGAATTCCAAACAACAGTAATATTAAACATAATATTTTTAGTCGCAAACTCCTCTATAAATCCTTATTTTACTATAAGGAAAGTAATCAGACTGCTACCAAAGTTACAAATCTGGCGCGTTAAGTGTAATAATTGCATATTACCATCAAAACGCTAATGCTTCGATTGCAACAAACACCAGCCGAAAGACTGATCCTACTTAAAGGAGCTCCCTTGCCAGTCGTCACACACCACTTGCAGACTGCAGTTTCGAGCTGTTGGCTCTCGTCAGTGCAAGGTAGGTATGCGACGACCGACATGAGAAACCTTTGACTATAGTACATCCCGGTATTTTTACAATAGCGACATGTAAAACAGCCAGCAGGCGCCATCTAGCGGTCCAGTGTCTGTTGCAATCGAAAAATAAATAGCTTGACTTGGCTTAGCATAGTTCAAATGTGCTTTTAGAGGGCGGAATATTAAACATAATATTTTTAGTCGCAAACTCCTCTATAAATCCTTATTTTACTATAAGGAAAGTAACCAGACTGCAACCAAAGTTACAAATCTGGCGCGTTAAGTGTAATAATTGCATATTACCATCAAAACGCTAATGCTTCGATTGCAACAAACACCAGCCGAAACACTGATACTACTTAAAGGAGCTCCCTTGCCAGTCGTCACACACCACTTGCAGACTGCAGTTTCGAGCTGTTGGCTCTCGTCAGTGCAAGGTAGGTATGCGACGACCGACATGAGAATCCTTTGACTATAGTACATCCCGGTATTTTTACAATAGCGACATGTAAAACAGCCAGCAGGCGCCATCTAGCGGTCCAGTGTCTCCAGCATAGTCAAAGGATTCTCATGTCGGTCGTCGCATACCTACCTTGCACTGACGAGAGCCAACAGCTAGAAACTGCAGTCTGCAAGTGGTGTGCGACGACTGGCAAGGGAGCTCCTTTAAGTAGGATCAGTCTTTCGGCTGGTGTTTGTTGCAATCGAAGCATTAGCGTTTTGATGGTAATATGCAATTATTACACTTAACGCGCCAGATTTGTAACTTTGGTTGCAGTCTGGTTACTTTCCTTATAGTAAAATAAGGATTTATAGAGGAGTTTGGGACTAAAAATATTATGTTTAATATTCCGCCCTCTAAAAGCACATTTGAACTATGCTTAGCCAAGTCAGGCTATTTATTTTTCGATTGCAACAGACACTGGACCGCTAGATGGCGCCTGCTGGCTGTTTTACATGTCGCTATTGTAAAAAAATACCGGGATGTACTATAGTCAAAGGATTCTCATGTCGGTCGTCGCATACCTACCTTGCACTGACGAGAGCCAACAGCTCGATACTGCAGTCTGCAAGTGGTGTGTGACGACTGGCAAGGGAGCTCCTTTAAGTAGGATCAGTCTTTCGGCTGGTGTTTGTTGCAATCGAAGCATTAGCGTTTTGATGGTAATATGCAATTATTACACTTAACGCGCCAGATTTGTAACTTTGGTTGCAGTCTGGTTACTTTCCTTATAGTAAAATAAGGATTTATAGAGGAGTTTGCGACTAAAAATATTATGTTTAATATTCCGCCCTCTAAAAGCACATTTGAACGTCATATGCCATTCTATTGGAAAATAATTGCCAGTTTTATGGTGCTACTATGTGTTGACACTAGACGGTAATTAACCTGCTATTTGTTAGTTGAAAATCAAAAAGTAAATGTTCTAGTAGAAATATGGTAGATATAACCTAACAGGTGGATCGGTCTTGTTGCATTTACTGTAAGCTCGTTTGTCTTTGTTACAGTTGCTTAGGTCTTTAATGTTGCCACCAAATGATATTTGCTCGCCGACTATAAACGAATCGGGAGTTGTCATGGATTTTGTATATGTGTGTGTATAAATGATTTCATTTCATGCTATATTTTATCATGTTTCCTAAATATAATACATTTTGACTGTAACTGAAGGATCATTTATTTTCCTGAAATTGAATCAAATTTTATACACCTTTATTCTAACTTAGATATTAATATTATATAAGAAAAGTTCTATCCAGTATTGGCCAACAGAAAACTGGGAAAGTGAAACAGACAGCCAATCGTCATATTTCCTTTACAGGCATAATACGTAAAAGTATAATATATATAGAAGGCTCTTCATTAACATACTCAGTTGTATTAAATTGTTGTTACTTTGTGTCTCATAAAATTACACCGCTTTTAGAATTCGAAACCAGAATTAATCCTTCTCCACGATCTAAAGTTGTCTGCTGAATTTTTACTACTTTAGTTCCATTTTACTGCTTTTTGTGTCTCACTTGATACACGACTCTCTCTAAAATTAATTGTACCTAAGATAATGTTGAAGGAGGAAACTGTTAAGTCCATGAAAAACACCGTATTATGTTGTATCAAACGAATGTTAAAAGATAACATTCATCTTTTAGTAGTGTAATAAAACGTGCGGAGTTTCAACTATTGTAGTTTCGATGTAACATGTCTAATAAAAGTTTGCTTATCGTAGTCTGATTTGTATTATAGGGCATAAGTTGTGTCAATAGGAAAGCGAAACTTTTACCTAGGATGAGTAAATGACTGCTTATTAAAGTAATATTAAATTGATAATTATATACTTACTTGCTGTAATCATTTAGAACTTTAAATTTTATTTTTCACGTAACGACATGCCAAAATTGAAACACTAACATACACAACCAGGAGGCTTCTATTATGTGTTAAGAAGTGGGGCAAATATTTTTATTATAGTTCTGTGTTTAACTTTAAGAACTACTCTAACACAAAAGCTTTACTACATAGACCATTTCAGAAAACGTGACTGACAGATCCGCCATTTTGTCTGGGTGGCACACAAAGCGATTATTTTCCATGTGTTTACATTCGTTTTTGTGTTCTCCTGTGCTGTGGATTGAGTTTATTGTGATTTTTTGCAAATTTCTTCACCAAGATGTCTCGAAGTGTATATTATATAACCCTTAGAGATGATATTAAGTGCAGATATTATAAAAAAAATCGTAATTATTGACAATATTGACCCCTATGCAATTACTACTGAAGAATGCAGGCTTGAAGTTTATAATATTATCATGATGGACTTCGTGAATTATTTAATACTGTTACGTGTCTACAATATCCAATAAACACCCTGTATGTAGCTCCAATAAATTGCAGCAATTATCTTCACAAACCACTGATTTATTAATCATGTAAAATTACAATAATTAATCCGTATTAAAAATAACACGATTAATTATACTTTAATCTAACATAAATTCATTACTTTAAATCGCAACTTAATACTGTTCTTTATTTCATCTTATCACTTGTTCATTTCATACCAAACTCTCCTCCATGTGCTTGGATCCATTCTGCGTGGAATGTACGCGATTATTCTAGAATGTTCCAATCTTTCTAGTATTTTCTATGGCGCATTGGCGTAGGCCTGCACGTAACAATTAACGCATACTTATTAACTAGTCAACAATTTAAGGCTTTTGAAAGTTTGTAAGAATTCAACCTTTGGATTTGTTCAAGGAAATTCGGCAAAACAAATCAATGATGAGGCATTTGTTGTCATTGGGAAGGTAAGAAGTCAAAGTTAATGAGTAATTTTACATTACAATTAGATTCTATATGTTAATATATATAGTTTTGATATGCCATAGAGGTTTTGAACTTGATTAACATTTTTTAAACTTTGTTGTAGTTTAAACACTCTCAACGAGTAAGGGAAAAGTTACTTCAAGTTTGGATTATTATTTTAAAGGACACAAGCATTTCCAGTACTCACTGTATGGCTGGTTTTTCAGAAGTATGCAGTCATATAGCCACAGTTCTGTTTTACCTAGATGATCGCCCAGATACCATCGAAGACAGCAGTCCTGGTTCAGCGTCCCCTAAAAAACTTTCCATTTGGCCAGTGCCCTTATGAAAAATGTGGAAATGTTGCGAATACGAGATATGGATTGGCCAAGAAAAGTAGAGAGAAGAGTCTCAGGAATATCCTCCTTTTGATAAAAATGATGTTATGCCTATTTATATCCATATCTAATTTTATGTGTTATTCCTTGGCTTGACTGAAACTGAACTTGGATATTTTAAAAGAATAAAGTGAACATTAAATAACATTCCTTTTACTGTGGATAAGAAATATATATTACTGATGTGCAATATATTGAAATAAATAGGTAAAATTAATACTGTTTTTTATCAATAAACACATAGATAGATAGATAATTTATTATTTATATTATTTGGTGCTTGAGAAGATACATGTTTATGATTGCACTACATATACCACGATGATTTTATCCAATGCACTCAATCTCTTCGTTTTGACAATATGCTTATGGGTATCGTTTCATGAATATTTTGTTCTTGAGCAAACTTATAATTCTTTCCACATGAACTCGTACAGTTGTAATGTTTCATGTATTTTCCAAATTTATAGGATACAACTGAGTTTGGCCTTTTGTCAAAGCAGGTATTTGTAGTTTTATCCTCTAAAGCAGATAGTTTTCCTAAAATCACACATACCTGCATCATTTCATTCTAACCTTATAAAACCTAAAAGGAATTTTTATACAAAAATTAAGTACTTACCAGTTATAAAATGCTACGAATAACTACATGGTTTTTACTTAGTGGTCCCCGTTTCAAAGCCTTAATCCGAGCATTTTTTTTTTCTATATTTTCAGATCACCCATGTGTATTAAAATTTGTCCGACTCGAAATATTTGTCAATTAACATTTCCCGATGATGATGATAACATAGTTAGTGAAATGTGTGTGTGTTAAGTTTGGTAGCGGTCAAGATCGGAAATTAAACAAATAGCTTCTAAAAATTCCGGCAAAAAATATGAAGAATTACATACCGTTAGAGATAATTATAAAAATGAAACAGTTTGTTTTCAGTAAGTTTACCTAAATGGATTTAGATATCCTAGCTGGAAATGTATTTTTTTTAAATTATACTTGTACCACCTTGTTCAGTTTCATAGTATAAAGCTGTGTTATTTAACAAAGCTAATATAAAATAATTTGTTGAATAACTCAATTAAGCTGACCACGCTACTGGGCTCCTGGATTACCAAATTAGATCCATCCATTTATGTTCACAAAGTACACCTTCATTACTAAAGCCACTATTAGTTACTCAAAAACATCAAAGCACTTTATAATTTCACAAAATGATATAGTAATTATCGTAATTATGTATAATGTAATTATCGAATTTAATGTTTTATAAAAATTGCATTTAAATATAACCCTAATATAAATAATGTTATTTAATTTCTACTTTACAGACTTGTACATTAGGTTGAGAGCAATCAAATATACAGAAAACAATATGGTAATACAGATTATTAATGAAATACTGTGTTGTTATTATTGTACGGTAACAAAGATTTTAGAAAATATATAAATAGAGAAGTAAATCAAAGAGCTCTGTATAAATTATGGCTAAAAAATTAATAAAAAGCGAACATAAAACAATTGACTAAATATGTTCAATTTCAGCAACTTAATTCTTTAGATAAGAGCACGATTTTCGAAAATAGTGAAGAAAATGAACAGTCACTGCAGATAACTAATTAGGTTAGTAGCGGACGACACAAACATCACCCAATTCGGAAATAACTTCTACAAAAGGTTTTTTTTGTTTTATGACTTTATGTGCGGCACAATATGACTATCCTAGGTTTTTCCTATCGGCAGAGTGGTGGAAAAAGGATAGGGGGTAAAAATGTACCACCAAAAGGGTCGTTTTTGCAGTCTTTCGCTTACATCTCGTAATAAAAAAAGTTGAAAAAGAGGTCGAAATAAAAGTTATAAAGCAATAAATTCTGCGTCGACTGAGACCAAGTAAAGTAAATTTTTTGGACCGCTCCCTACCAAACTACAGTCGGTCAAATTTGGACCAATTTTCTATATTTTTCCCTCCTGCCGAATTGCCGAACTATAAACCCACATTCAGTACACGACGGTAAACCGGTCACCAAACTGCTTCCGTATGATACGATATGACGGACACGTGTACTGTGTATGGAGAGACAATAGAGAAGGAAGAGGTAGCGACTGTGAAAGCAAGAGGAATCAGAACGTTGGGTGAGAAGCAATAAGAAGCGAGGTGATGAGAAGCATACTCGCTTTCAGAAATTTGAGACTGTAAAACTAGACATCTCATGTCATAAATATTACATCAGGGAGAAGAATGTGGCTGCTGTAATGAGAGCTAGAGGGAATGGAGTACGGAAATCTCGAGCAAGTCAATCTGGGTTCAATTTAAAAACAACCTGTTTTTTCTGTAATAAGGATGCCAGTGATGATTTCATCTCCCAACAACTAACATTGAATATTAATCAGCAAATTAGAGTCAGTTTAGTAACCACTATAAATTTCAAGAACAACATCTTAGAAACTGCGTCTTCCCGGGGAGACCAGTAGGCGGAATAAGTCAAATCATGTTTGACCACAGTGAGTGATTTGGTTGCCAGTGATTATCATCAGAACTGCATGAGAAAATCTGACGTCGACGAGCTAAGGGAATTCTTCCAGTACCAGCTGACACTATACCCCCCCGGTCTCTATTCGATGAGGTTGGTACAAAGAAGACACCTAAGTCTGTAGTTTATAACTTATTTGCTCCTTTGGGAGAAGTCAACTTCGATGGAGCGGCTCACGTAATTGATGGAGGATTCTTATTACACAGAGTCGTATGGAAGAATGGTGATATCTTTCAAGGTATAATCAACAAATATGCTGACTACCTGAAGCGCAACCACTGTGGTTTTTGATGGATACCCCAAAGACCTGCCTACCAAAAGGCAGGTTTAAAATGTTCAATAATTTGTGACAGTTGCAAAGGGACGGTCTGCACAAATGCCCTCCAAATGGACAAACATTTGAAGATGCTGAAGAAGATGTGGACGGAGAACTCGACATTATGACAGACACTGATAAACAGTCAGACATTGAACAATACGACGTGCCAAGCGGCCCAACGGCAGAAAAATGTCGAAGGATTTAATTTTGTTTTATCACATCTATCCTGCAATAATGTCTATCTATCCTGTAATAATATCTATCTATCCTGTAATAATAATGCTTATATTTACCCACATGTTTTTTGTATTTAGTAGCAATTTTTCATGTTAACATAATATACTAATTTTGTAGCATATATTATTGTTATCCTGTTTCTGATCAACCTCTACATATATCTGAAGTTGAAACAACCATTCTAATTGATTAAAACATAATATTTTTAGTCGCAAACTCCTCTATAAAATCCTTATTTTACTATAAGGAACGTAACCAGACTGCAACCAACAGCTACTCTCCGGGCTATGTGCCTCGCCGAGCGCTGAATTACAAGTTACAAGCCTGGCGCGTTAAGTGCTTCGATTGCAACAAACACCAGCCGAAAGACTGATCCTACTTAAAGGAGCTCTCGTGCCAGTCGTCACACACCACTTGCAGATTGCAGTTTCGAGCTGTTGGCTCTCGTCAGTGCAAGGTAAGCATGTGACGACCAACACGAGGATCACTTGACTATTTAGTACATTTCGGTATCTTAGGGATAGCGACATGTAAAATAGTCAGCAGGCGCCATCTAGTGGTCCAGTGTCTGTTGCAATAGAAAAATAAATTGCCTGACTGGGCTTAGCATAGTTCAAATGTGCTTTTAGAGGGCGGAATATTAAAACATAATATTTTTAGTCGCAAAATCCTCTATAAAATCCTTATTTTGCTATAAGGAACATAACTAGACTGCAACCAACAGCTACTCTCCGGGCTATGTGCCCCGCCGAGCGCTGAATTACAAGTTACAAGCCTGGTGCGTTAAGTATAATAATCGCATATTACCAACAAAACGCTAATGCTTCGATTACAACAAATACCAGCCTAAAGAATGATTCTACTTAAAGGAGCTCTCGTGCCAGTCGTCAAACACCACTTGCAGACTGCAGTTTCAAGATGTTGGCTCTCGTCAGTGCAAGGTATATAGTCATATACAGGTCATGCATTTCGAAGATCGTCTGTTACACTGTTAGTTGAATCTGGAGGAGACTTGATGACACTAAAGTAACATGGTGGTTGGTAGTCATCAACGGTCGCTAAGGGGTATGAAAATTGATGAATCGGTGGCGCATAAGACAGAAATATCTATTAAAGTGTTTAAAACGTGTGTCTAAAATAAGACCCAATTTGCGACACGGACCATCAAACCATCAACGGCAGTTGGCAGAAAATATGATTTCAACTCAAGAAAACTCCACCGTAGCAGACATTCCCTAATCGTTATAGGAACATGTCTTTCATGCAATGTACATTTAACAACTGTACTTTTGATATTAAGGAAATGTAAGTTTTGTATAATAAAATATTCTAAAATTAAATCCGTGTACAAAGAGATGACACTTTAGGAATGCTGTCAGATCCGATAAACTTCACTTTTGGACGGTTCAGAATTTAATGCTCTACATCTTTTATTTCAAGTACATTTTAAAAATTTTACTCAGTTTAGGAGATATAAGCCTAAAACCGCAAAAACACCCTTTTGGGGGTACATTTTTAATCCCACCCCTTCTCCACAACTATGCCGATGGGGATGTTTAACGCTGCCGGCCTAATTAAAGACGAATTTAAAAAAGCATATTAAGCCGACTATTCAAGTTTCTCGTAAATATATTTATTTTTGGTAACTCTTATTTTATAAAATATAAACCAGAAGTAAACAACTAACTACATGCCGATTGGAAGTCCCTAATTGTTTTTATGGTTGCATGCTGTCCATATACTTGACAAATTTCTTTAATTTGTTTGTTTCTATTTTTACAAAAAAAAGACAAATTTATTGCGTAGAGGAAGAATATTTTATTGTGTCATCGTGTTTCTGTTATTCGTGAATAGTTTCACTTATGTCTACATTATATATTATTTGTATGCAGAAGTTGCCGAGGATTACGTAGTAGATATACCATTCTTGAAAGGGCATGCAAAGTTCAGATAGGCTCCTTGTTTCCTAATATGTTAGACAAGTAAAAGACTCAGGCTTCGACAGAGAAACGGTTCTTAAAAATTGCCTAGTTGGGTGTAGCTCGTCTAAAGGGAATCGCTACCATTCTATTCTGTTCAATACGTGTATTGGACCTGCATATTTGACTTTCAAAACTCCTGATTGCCATATTTATTAATTTTATTTTTAACAAAATATTTCACTTTATATTATTATAACACAATACATTGGGTTTGACGATTCGTGCGGAAGTTTTTGGTGATAGTGATACTGATTTTTTTTTTTTCATTTCTGAATATATTGATTTAAATGTGAACTGTTTTTATTTTCAATAAGTATAGATCAAAAGACTTGTCCCACAATCATTCTTTTAATTGAGTTTTTGTTATTTATTTATTAATTTGGAAATTATTTCTTTGAGTAGGCCAAATTCATCATCAGTTACAGGTTCTGCGGCATCCTCTATGATCTAACATGGTGCAATACATGAGTTATTGTTTCTTAGAATAAAAAAGTTCCTCAAGCAAATTTGGGAGAAGATCAATCAAGAGGCTGTTGAGTATATTATTAATGGTCCACCTTCTATTTCAGTCCACTGACTAATGAATTTGAATACAAATTTTTTTCATGACCCATAGAGGTTTTGGATATGATCCAAATTTAAATTTTGAAATATGTAATATTTTCATATTTGCTATATTCGTACAATGCATCTGTAGTGACGAATGTAACATGTTTAGATCCTCATCCCTGTTTATTAATTTTTAGAAGTACATTCACAAAAAAATGAACAAGCTATAAAATAAAATTTGCTCTATCACTCTATTAATTAGAATTACTTTGCATTTTTATTAACTTGAATATCAATATCAGGTAATAAGATGCGATTAACCAAGTGTTTATTTCTATACTGACTTAAATGTTAACGTTAGGTAGGAAGACTCAATAAACCACGTTATTGGCTGTACATATAATAACAATAATAATAGTAAATGGTCTTTATTCACTGCTTATTCAACATTTTTTGAACAAAAATATGTGAAATTGATCAATAATAATCAATATATTAATAAGTAAAGTACGTATAGGCATAGAAATATAAATTAAAGAAGTGAAGAGCCAAGTTTCAGCTTAGAGTTGTTTTTCAACTTAACCCCACACCCCCCAACAATGACAATTGTTACACTTGACTTGCTGTACTCTGTGTTTAAATATTTTAAGTGCTTATTCATTTTATATAATCCATAAGAAGGAAGAAAAATAAGAATTATAATTTGAATTTTTATTTTTTTGACGTGTTTGATGAACAATTTTTTATTTTATTGACAATGCTTTGTTAAACATTTTTTTATAGAAATTCTTGTGGCCTGATGATGTGAAGCAAGTTTAGTTCACGAAACCGGTTGCCATTAGAAGATTAAAAGAATTTAGTGAGACAAGACTTTCTTTGTTTTTACTCATATTTCTATTAAACTTAATACTATACTTCTACAACTGGCTAAGTATTAAATATATGTCTTAAAAATTTTAGGTACCATTGTAGGCCGCTATCGTGTATATTTGTTTACTTTCCAACCCTAACGCGATCGCCACAGCTATAGCTATATTTCCTAATAAATGGCGGAGGAGCCGGTTATTTTCAACAATTTATAAAACAAATTTTCGGTTTCATTTTGAACCCGAGCTAATTTTGGATTGATTATTTATTTATTTAAGCTTTCAAATCAGAGCCATTTATATATTTGTGGAGTACAGATTACGATTTTTAGAACTCTTCTAGTAGTATTGCCTACCTAAAGATTAATTTTGTATGTGACTCGCCCTTGTAGTTGACTATACAAACGCCAGGCTATTAATGGAAGTACATTTAGATGTACATAGTAGTTAAATAGTTTTAAATAAATCAGTTGCATTGTATTGTTCATCTAAACCCTTAAGGTATGGCTATGTTGTATAATTTATCCGTGCTTGAACATAAGCTCACAGACGAATTTATTTCAAATATTGGAATCTCTGCCTATGCTGCAGAGTTATAAATGAGTCCTTGGGACCTTGTCTCTCAGAAATACTCTACTACGTAATAATAAACTGATGCACGAACCTCCCACTGTAAAATATTTCAAAATACTTCATTAATGCCATAGCAGCAAGACAAACCAGGACTCGTTAAGCCAACCTAATTCTGTGGTGTGACTTTAATATACATTTTCGGCGCATATATGAATATGTGCATGCCATTTAACTTTTAAAACTTTAAAGTTTTCTCATAAATAATGTTCTCATAAATTTCTCTCTGGTTTTCATATTAATTTCATGTTGAGCGTAACTTCATGTTATATAATGGATTTAGGCATTTCCAACAAGTTGTAACTGACACGCCCGTTAAGATTACATATTGAGTGAAATATTGTATTAAGCTGTTGTATTTAAAGGTTGACCTAAATCATTATGGTACACAATCGTCTCTAATAACTTTAATGCAGTTGTACAATCTACATACTTAATTGCTGCTTAGAAATTAAGTTCACGGTCGAACTGGCGTTCTAATAAGGGCTTTCAATAATGATTGCCGACTATGTAATCACATAATATAGGCTACTAATTTTACTATAATGGTAATTATTAAACAATATGTGTCCAGACTCAATTAAATCCACTGCCGTTTCAGTTCTCTCTTGAAAGCGTATGGCCCTAGAGGTTCGCAAAATGGAAATATTTTTAAGCAGAATGATCTTACTACAGAAAAGCCAAAAAGTAGGATTTGTTGAAAATTTAAAAATAAGAAAATTATCCCATCCAGTAAACAGAAATAATCCTTATTCATGACAGTTCCTGTACTAAATCTAATGCTGTAGTCAGTGTTGAACTGGCCTCATTTGGCCCCTATACTCCCTGTCACATACCTCTTCCTCCAAGAATGATCAATAATTTTCAGCATATAAGAAAATCATACTTAAAATATAAAAATTTATATTTTTGCTTTTATAATTTTGTTTATTGACTGACATAGTAGATCAGCAATCAAGAGCGTGTTCTGTGGCAAACATGTGTATTCAACTGTCTAGCGTGTACTGGGTTCGATTCTAATCTCTGAGAATGGCATAATCGGTGGGTAATAAATGTGTGTTATGGTCTTTCACAAAAAATATAGTCCTTTCCCGAATAGCTCTTGCTTTAAATTTGGGGGTTCCTATTATAGTGATGTATTTATATTTAGGTTCATTACTTAGCGATAACAACAAATAACAAATAAACACCACAGAAATTAGACAACCCCCAATTCCAGAAGCCAGGGCTTGTGCGGAAGGGAGTTACACATTGAAAAACGCGGACATACAACCATTTCCTCCGACAGTGCTAGTGCCGGAGCCAGGATTCGAACCCGGTGGTGCGATATCCGTGTGATTAATCGCGATTGCCACCTCGCGCCTTAACCCACTCGGCTATCGACCAGAAGATAGAATATAAACGTAAATATCGAGAGGAACAATACAGGACACGAATGCAATATATTAAATTCTGCTTAATTTTTTGCTATGCAATTCTGAGATATGCTACTAGTAGTTTTTCACCCCTCAAGGCACACTTTATACTTTCGAAATGCATCGCAGATGATTCACCTGCAGTAAAATGTCAAAAGATTGTTTTCATCTGAGTTGCATCGAAAGCGATCATCCAAATTAAACAGTAAAGGCGAATACAGACTTTACACTTTCGATGTGCATCGCGGATGTTCATTTGTAGTCAAATGTGTAAAGATTGTTTTTATCTGCGTTTCATCCAATGTAATCATCTACATTGATCAGTAAACAAAGTAGAGGTACTCTCTACTTTAGATGAAATCATATTCGCTGCAGATGAATCATCCGCGATGCACATCGAAAGTGTAAAGTCTATATTCGCCTTTACTGTCAGGCGGTAGTGGTTGCAAGATAATACAAAACACACTTATGCTGCTGTGAGTAGCAGATCGTGGACACTACCTAGCCCGGATAAGTGAAGTAGCATGCCCACGACAAAAATTTCACTAGCTCAGAAATCTCGGGGCGTTAAGCCCAAGTTTAACATAAACTATTAAAAGTTTTTAGTTTATTTAACATAAAATCGTTGAGGGCTTCATTCTTAGTGGTCGCAGACAAAATAATGACACTTTCTCTCAACATGAAATGGGCTATATTACTATAATTACAACTTATGGTTCTCTAATATGAACCTGGTGAAGTGTAGTTATATTTTGATAAATATGTTGTAAAATAAATAAGGACAAGAGCCTTGTGTGGGAGGAGGCTACATATTTAGAGACAAAGGACACACACCCAATATCCATGTATAGTGAAAAAATCACTCTCACAGTATTTTCCACTGCCACGACCGGGGATGGAACCCGGAACTTTTGGTTGAGAGCCATGTGGGCTTACCTCACAACCATCAGTCATACTTAAATAAATCAAGTTTGAGGAATTATCGACAGCTTACACACAGGAGCATCTTCCACCTTTCCACAAGTTGGAAGGCACGCGATCGTCCTCTACGGACAGAAGCCAAATCTCGGTTCGCGGCTGTTGGCGATATGTGGCCCGCGAAACACAAATGTGTGTTGCCACTCGCATATGCATTAAGCCTGTAACAATGCTTTTAAAACTAAGCTCGTGTTGTGTAAAATTATTTACTGAATCCATTCCAGATAACACAAAGCGATCCGAGCTTACATTTACTATCTATAATAATGTTTCACCCTTCTTTGGTGATATACTATATTTATACTTTTTGACCACAAAATAGAGCAGTATGTTCGGTTTTGAGTCATGGGAAATTATATAAGTCTATTATCAGATAAAAAATATTAACTCTATCATTTCTATACGTATTTTTAATAATATTAAAATTTGTTAAACAATATTAAGATTTCATCTAACATTGGTAAAAAAAAATGTAAAGTTCTCAACTCTATCTTCAAGTCTTGGGTTCTTCCTACAGAGAAATCCCATAGATATTCGAACTATAACTAACTTAATGAAAAATACAATTGCGTAGAGAGTCAAACAAAGCTCTCATGCGACAGCATGTAATTTTCTAAAATAGTTAATAAGAAGGCGATGACAGTGTCTAATTGAAGGTGTATCGACAACGATGCAAATGTAATGAAGTTTTTAGAAAATATTGCATTTCAAGTTTTCTATTTTAGCATTAAATAAATCATTGTAGAGTCAATAGCGACGAATTTCCTATTTCTAAATGCATACGTTTTGCACTTGGGGAAAATATCTCATTAAATATTGCAACAATACGTTCCATTTTATTCATTCGAATATATTTTGCCTCAACGAATTGCTCAAATAAGTAAACATTTTAAAAAGTCAATTATATGCAAAGTGAAGTCAAAGGTAAAGATTTCTTTTTAAATTCCATCCATGCGAACAGTTGACAGTTTTCTTCTATTATACCACTTCTTATTTTCATTGAAATAACAGATAATGGATTTCTTTCTACGGCTTCGAACATCTCATGGTTAGATTAGAAATTGACGATTTGTGATATAAAAATATGTTTCTTTTTAATATATAATCTGTAGCCTAAACCCATAAAATATATAATTGAATATATATTTCAAAATACCAAAGGTAAAAAATCATGTCTGGTAAATATCGATCGTCTAAGTACAAGGTGAGCTACAGAAAATATCAGGTCTGTATACTTTGAAGTATTATTTTAGTTTCCTGTTATGCCATAAATCTTATTAATCACAGTAAATACACCACTATAGTATCAGATGCCAAATATGTACGAAAGGAGGTTATACGTATGAAAATCGAAGATACACATATATTGTTGTAACGAAGTTATTAGGTTTTTTTTTGGCTAGGAACTATCAATCTAGAATTATTTTCGATTTTGCAGCGAAGTATTTTGTTTCTTTTTATCCACCGGGTATATTTTAATAATGTAGAGTAAATTGTGAAGAGACCGCTTTCAAGCAATTTAATTTCAGGCAAAGATTGTTTTCACAAGTCACGAGAGAACCAATTGGAACTCACTAATTTTATTTAGAGGGATAAATAGTAAACCAGGGCCGATTAAATTTGATTCTTTTAGTAACCAGGTAAAGTTTTCATTTCAAACTGAGTACAAGTAGTTTTGACCGCAGGTGTTAATTGTTTAAGGTAGTTGCCGCTCGAAAGTAGCATTATCCTGCTACTTCAAAATTCACAATTTCATTTATAATGATTATTATTAATACTGGGGATATTAAATTCATTTTTTCCGAAATAGTATAAGTAATTTATTTACAATAGATTCCAGTATCTAATTTGCCCAGAAATAATTATTTATATCAATTAACGCTGCAGGTTATAAACATTTGGCACTCCTAAGATTGATGACTCTCTAACTCACATATGACCGCGCAATGTGCGTTCGACAGAATGAATTTTAGTCCAGCACGGCGAGTTCACGAAACGGGCCACTGCTGAAGTTCTCTTTGGTTTTCAACAGCCGATCTGACCAGTCGATTATTTTGGTAAGAATTTATTGTGCCAAATTCATATCTATCTTTATTTTGGCAATTTGGATTTAGAATATTTTCAGTATTGATTCATATAATTATAATTTGTCTTTGTTTTAGATTGATAAATTCTGCCTTCAGCAACCTGTAACAACTTTGAATTTAACGATCGTATCTAGCTTATCCGGGGAAGACATTTTACAGTGAATAACAACCTCCGGGGACGCTGCCTTTAAGTGGGACACTCCAGAGGTGTTACGCGAAGATTTGTACTGTAAATTCCAATTTTATTTTAATTTTCTCTAACGACTAGTTAGTCCATGAAATTCTCAGTCAGGGACGCTGCCTCTAAGTGGGACACTTCAAATGAGACGTACCGCGTTATTTAACAATTAACTATTTCTGCACCAGGTTCACCACGTCAAGTCCTTAAATCTAGTTATTTTTATAAAAGTACAATTATTTGCTTCTAGTCAAAAATTTCTTTAAAATTTGAATAACCGCCTGTCCATCTCCAAAGAGCAGTTCAAATCACTTTCTATAATATTTGTCAAACCACAGTCTTACTTTGCTAGTCATATTTACCGCCTGTTTGCTTTATTTCACGTTTTGCCCTTGCATATGAATATGCACCAATCAAGGTGCACAATGTGCGTTTCCAAATCAATTGAAAGTAATGTCCTATAACTTTCGACATATTACGTTTTCAGTCGGTAAACGCAAAATAAAATCTGATTGCAATAAACCCCCAGCAGGCAGATTTCCAGTGCAGTGCTGTTGTGCATCACCAGCAGCAGACTAGTTTCGAGCTTGTTAGCTCTCATCAGTGCGACACAGGCAAATGCACAACATCATTTCACTGGCCTTCTATAGTCATCAAATGAGGAAGATGCATGGATTCTAAAAATGCTTAATTTTATTATTTTTCCATAATATGTACTATATAAGTTGATAATATAATAAAAGAAACTCATTGACAAATTTCGCTTCCTAAATATGCCACATTAAAATTTGAACTTTTGTGTAAACAAAACCACGTGACTGTAAACGCTATGATATTGCTTTGACATCATTTTGACGTCACTAATTGGATCTGAATTTGCTAATTTACGTTGTTATTCTTAATCTTGTTATTAATTATTGGTTAATATGACGGATAATCATTTTACAACATCCCTAATTTGTTTATCTATAACCACAGTTTCCTTTTTAGATGTTTCAACGTTTTAACAATAACGACGGGACGCTACAGGTTACGAATGACGCTATTCGTTAGGGATAGAGCGTTTTAATGGTTTTAAATTCTCACCTGAAATAAATATTTTTTTTCACCCTCAATTTTAACAAAAAAGAAAAAGAAAAAATACGAGGAAGCATATTTTTCTGTCGTCGATCTATCTGTGATATAAAAAAAATCATGCAACTTCCTCATTACAGACACGAGGTGTCCGCAACTTGCGAATAGCTCCATCTGGTGACGACTTATTGCAATCAAGTTCGCGACAAACTCGGACCAAGTATATATCTAACAAAATATATAAGCTAACACAAAGTGGATAAATTATTACAAAAATAATAATAAAGAATAATAAATTCCCTACACCTTTAGATAGGTTTATTTATTATTACATTAGGAAATTAAGTTTATTCTATAAATAAATAAATACCACAGAAATTAGACAACCCCCAATTCCAGAAGCCAGGGCTTGTGTGGAAGGGGGTTACACATTGAAAAAATGCGGACATACAACCATTTCCTCCGACAGTGCCAGTGCCGAAGCCAGGATTCGAACCCGGTGGTGCGATGTCCGTGTGATTAATCGCGATTGCCACCTCGCGCCTTATCCCACTCGGCTATCGACCAGACCACGGCTACACTGTAATAATGGTGGGAAATAAATGTTTACTTACTTACTTCAATTACCCTATCCTCGCATTTCTGACCTCGTTCGCCCGCATATGCAATGACACAAGAGAACCATGTGATTGTACGTAATCAAGTAACCGACATGAACTAAACTAAAGTAGATTTTCTCTAATAAGAGTTTGGAACATTTTCTCGCTTCTACTTTTTAAAGTGTCTTATATTGATTCTTAGTCCACGTTAGCTGATGCTGTTGGCTAAATAATTTAAATTGGAAGGTGTACATGTGCAGTTTTTTATACATATTCCGGCTAATTAGGTAGATAACAAAACCGCAAAAGTAAAAACACAAAGATAACCGCCGTTGCCGCTACTTTATCGGTGACACTCGACGGTTTAGATCTTAATTTAAAGCTCACTGCTAGATCAGTGTTGTCAGATGTGTGAGATTTTCACATGGCACAATGATGAAATTTCATGGTATTTTTTAACAAATCACGGTAGTTTTGGTACCTATACGTTATTATATGTATTTGATAAACTCGAAACAACCACTCGGCAACCAACAACATGCCCGTCGACGGTCGTAATTTGTTATTAATATATATAGCCAGTGAGCTCCTAATTGCGTAGTGTATTTATTATATTTAAATTGTTATGTGGTCAGAACCTGAACCGTAACAAGCATTATATTATAATGAATATTAACAATCATTTAACAAACAAAATGAACTCCCTTAATGAAAAATAGCAGCAGTTTCCTTTTAGCTTAACAGTTTTTTCTGCAATTTGGTTGCATAGTTCTATTTAATTACTCCATTGGCACCTCAAACATTTTCGAAAATATTTTCTTAAAATCTTCTTTCAGACATAATTATTATATTAAGCAACCCTCAGGTATCCAGATGTGGATGATTGATCTATTTGTCAAATAAATCATCCTATATATGCAACGTGAATTTGTAAATATTTTTTTAAATACCCTTTTAATTAATCTGATAAGTTTTCCTTTAATAAAACGTATAGTTCACTGGGGCGTTTCGACCTGCTGTAATTTAAGATATACCTTCAGTAAATTGAAAATTTCAATTCCTCTATTTATGACACTCTGTTTTAAATAAGTAACTCCATTCTCAAGAAGTAGTAAGGAATTGTCACATTTAGGGTGTTAAATCCAATTGAAAGCAATCAAGTCTTAGAATCCAATCCCTGCCGCAGATTGGCCGCAAATTGGAAATGATGAAATTCTCTTACTACCCTTACTACACACTTGAATCTACCACAAGACTAATTAACGCCCCAGTTCTTCATTGTTCCGTTTAATTTAAACGGACTTAAAATTCACTTGCACGAATAATTTAATGATTTGTCTAGCTCAGTTCTGTATTTCAAATGCTTTTATTTTCAGTTAAATGTGAAAGAAATAATCAGAAACCGAGATACCTTAGAACATTTAATATTTGAAAATTTATTTTATGGCTTATGATGTTATTAAAATGGTTCTGTTTTATGTAGGTTCTTCTTAAAGTTTCTTTTAACTCTTTGTGCAGTAAAAGTACGAAGTATAAATAAAAAATTGATAGGAAGTAAATTAATGAAAAATATGTTTACTTCATTTTGCATAAGCGCAAAAATATGAAATAATGTAATCGCAAAGATACCCACTAAACATTGAAAGTTTGTTGCAACGTTATTTAATCAATAATTTCTAATATTTAACAATTCATTCTAAAAAACTAGCAATAAATTATTGTTTTTAGGTCTTTATCAAGTGTACAAAGTATATAATAAAGTAATAGAAGTAGTTATTCTAAATATATGCCTAAAAACATTTATGACTTAATGTTTTTATGACTTAAACTTTAGTTATGGGAATTTTTCGGGAAGACCTAACGTAGTAATGTAAATAAACTAATAATTGTTGACATTTTATCTAGCATAGGAGTATTTAAGGAATTTTGCTGGTCATTCGCGATAAAAGGATTGTCTTTAAGAGTTTTTTTAATTTCTAATTTTTTCAAGAAGATTTAGACGTTTGCCTTTTTCTTCTGTCTGAAGCAAATTTATGTTAAGTGTGTCTAAGGTGAAGGGTAAACTTAATTTTTAGCTGCTTATTTTTGCCACACATTAGTTTTATTATGTTATCAAATTTGTCCCTATTCTTGACTATGTACCATGTGTGTGTGTGTATATTTGCTAGAGATTATTTTAGTAGTTGGTACTGACGGCTTTTTATATGATCCGTCGGGGACGTTGCTTGCGGAGATCTGGAATTGTCCCCAGCCATTCCTTACGGGCACGATTGCGCAATAGTGCACAATATTTCATAATATTGCGTTTTCCAATAAAAAATTAAAAATTCTGATATGAAAATTATATGACCGTCTCGGCCTTGATTGAAGAATTTTTTTATATATGAATGAAGCTCGAATCGACTTTAATTCAGAAGTTATTAACGAAAATAAGTTGAAGATATTAAGTAAATTTGAAATGACCCAGTAAAGTCGTCCCGAGGGTCCTGCACTTAGAGTTGTATATGATATGAAATTGTGCCGATACGTCTACGGTGAATGAAAGGAAGTAAGTTTTGATGAAAAAATGGGGCCAACTGGAAATAAGTTTGATATTAATGGGGACTTTATTGAAGGATATGAATGAAGAATGATTGGATTTTGATATTAAAAATGCGAAACGAAATGAGAGGAAGATTATTCGATAGGAAATTAATGGAAGTGAAATATTTTGATTGGGGTGCGGAAAGTAGTTTTGATTTTGATGAAATTCATTTAGGCCCGGAAATTTTAGGACGATATTTTGTAATGTTGGAGCTGTAAAATTAATAATTTGAATAATTTATGCTATTTGCCGATGGAATGGGGTTTTTTATGAATTGTCAATGTATCGTGAATTTTTTCAGAATTTGCTTATGAAAAGTGTAGTTTTTTTATCAAATTAATTGTGAAATTGCTTTTTTATGGCGTACTATAATAATATTCACGCAGACATGTTATTTAACAGGCATTAACAACCGATTGTCATTAGCTCTAAGATTATTATGTTGATTATTAAAATAACAGCATATCTCTTAAACACGTTTATTCAAAATTGCTGCATCTATACAACGGTTTTCGTTAAAATATTAAATTGAATTTACTACTTCTTATGCGGTTTAAGATAATCCCAAATCATGGTGCTCAGAGAGTAACACCCGGTTCATTTTATCAGAACGCTGTTTGATGCATTCTCCGTACATGTTTAGAATAGCTTAGAACTGGTATATCGATTCTTTTATGGTATCCTTATTCCACATCTTCTGCGGTGCCAATTGTAGTATACGGCATCGAACACACGCATTTACGTCCACACGAGCATATCTGCTGAATAAGACACGTATCACTTTCCTATACCCCACGTTTATTACCGGAAGATGGATTTCTTTAAGAACTTTTGTGTTTTCTGATATATGCCTACTAAAGCTTTTCCTTTGCCGTGATGTAGGTACACGCACCTAAAGTGGCTTTAAATCTGTATATGTATGTAATCTGGTAGAACTTCAAAGGGATTTAAAAAGGAAATAATGTTTTATGTGGAAACAACCAGCCTAGCTGCCTTAACTGCGTATTTTGATAGCAGATCAACCCATGATAATATAGACAGAAGCTCTTCTTTCTGTCTTTATTATTTTTGGAGAACGATATATTTTTTATGAAAATTATAGGATTCTCAACACAATTCGAAGACAGGTGGTTACATTAAGTGAAAATGTTAAAATCAAATATAAAACCTTTAATCAAATAAAATATAACTTCACTGGAGCGCACCTAAAAGAAATTGTAAATCATCTCGAAATTTTGAAAAAATTAAAATAACTAATCAATTAAATATTGAAAGTCAGTAATTTAAATCGTGTACGTTAATACTGTTATAATTTTCCAAGCGGGTGATAAAATGAGCTAGAAGGGGTCGATTAAGTTGCCCCCTCTCCATGTGCTTTACCTTCCCATTAATTTTTCCAAAATTCCGGAAAATCGTGAGAATTTAGACATTATCCGGACGACCACGTGACCAGGTAAGGTAACCTCCAGGAACTTCCGGTGCAGATAAAAAATACAATAAAAAATTTACGAATTCATTATTAACGCCAGTGAACCATTCGGTATGGTGTCATCAAACAAGCTGACGTACAAACAAATCTATAAAGGTAAGTGATTCAATTTGTGAGCGAAATAGAGTACAGAGAGTAACGGTATTTAATGAGACTGTAAAGTTTTTATTGTGTTTTTTATCTGCATGGTAAAATTGTAATCAAATATACACCCTCATTTTCTTTACTAATAACAAAATATTTTTATCTTGACCCATACCTATACCTCTCCTCGTCGTTAGAAGGTGACCAAAGTTTGTCCAGTGCTTAAGAGTGGTGATAGGGCACTAGTTGATAATTATGGGGTATTTATATTCTTTCAAATATTTCGAAAATACTCAAAACTATTTTATGCGATCTCGTCTACCCCTTTGTTCATAATTAACATGGGTTAATGAGTAATAGGTCAACGGTTACAAATTTACCAGCTTTCACTCAATATGTCTCAAATATATTAATACAGGCAGGAGCAGGATCATTTTTTATACAAATTGTTCAAATGCTTTCTAGAAAATTTGCTATCTAAATATATTTCTATGATCCTTAATTTCACTGTACATAGCTAAAATGTTGTATGCAGAACTAACAGTTGTTTGCATCAAAGAAAAATTATTTAAATAGGTATTGATCGACAGAAAAAAGGATGTGCAAATGCGCTTAGTTTTCAGTACATGCAACAGATCCATTAAAAGGTAGATACGCATCAATTTCTATCATTAATCATACAATCTAAACCCACTAACATGGTGATATAAAGTAGATTTGACTTGATTCAGCTATATGCTGATATAAAACAAAGAGAGTCTTAAACAGTTCATTGGACTTGATACTGTTCCTTAAAATTGTATCTTTTGCATGATTTAATTAGTTTAGATCCTGAGATATTAGATAAGTAGTCCAGTGGATTAACCAGTGAGTATCCTTCATTTACACGGAGGTGGTAAAGAATTTTTTGTGAGGAAGAGACAATCTTATGATCTTATGATAGTACCCATTTTATCCCGCAAAGCATTAAAATTTTGTAGATATTGCCGTTTACTGTAATATTGGTTAATCAGCGCTAGATAGCAAATGCTGGGTAGTTCAGATTTAACATCCCATTTCAGATATTGGTACGACATTTCTCCTGCGTTACACGGACAAGTATTAAAATGCATAAAACATGCGAAGATGAGGTACGGTCATCGGTTTAAGTTCCGAGACTTCGTTCAGCAAAATTAAGCCAACATCTTTTAACAATAATAATAATAATAATAATAGCTTTATTGCCCAACAGAAGATGCATTTACAGGACAATATATAATAATATATAATAACTAAGTATAAGTAGTTTACATACCAGATGTATCTGTGAAATAAATGTTGATTGTAAGTCAAAGTATTAAATAACATTTACATCAAGATTTAGATAGATACATTCATTAAAATTAATATTATTTTTAAATGTAGACTAACAAAATTAAGTACTATTTTGTTTTACGTGTGCAAATCTACATTGTTTTTAAAATTATTTTAGAATAGTTCACTTACCTAGTCTAGAAGTGTAAGAATTGTCACTGCTGCAAGTTATTTATGGCAAGTAATCAAAGTTGATGAATAGTGAGCCACGCTATTCAATTTTTTCCGCTCTTTTCGAATATCGAAACAGATCTACAAAATTTTGTGATACAGGGTGTTGATTTTGACACACAATATATTGCCAGTTTTTTATTAAGCCAGACCTGGACTTCTATTTCGGTTTATTATCAAGTTCTATCAAGTAAAATAAGTGAAACACATATTCTAAGTACGAACCGATTATACAAAGTGGTTCAATAGTTATGACTCATGACCAAAGAAATATTTGAAAAAAATCAATAAAACATCCTGTGTCTCAGTAAGAAAGGACGAAGGATGCATTAATACCGGGTAATTTGGAATCGCTAAAGTGCCCTCTATCTACAAGTAACCTATGTACCTTCAACTTTGAAACACCCTGTATACATCGCTTAATTCATTATTTGACAGATTTCTAACAAGCTTATGGAATAAATATAGAATATAACTAATTTCTATCGCGATAAATTTATTGTGCTAGTTTCTTTTAGAATTACCATTATACTGCAATAAAGGAGAGACCAAACATGTTTCTCATTTCGCTAAAAAGCAATAGTTGGGAAGTGCAGTGTGCAGAAAAAAGTCAATTTCATATTTTACTTATATATTTAAGCGACAGCTTACAGTTTAAGGCAAGTCAACACATATTGACTAACTAAGACATTACTACAAATCTAAATGATGTGTTGTCGACGTAAGCCCACATTATTATGTCTTAATCTCCTGCAGGTTCCTCGTATAATGTAACAACCACTATCTCTATGTTGGTAACTGCTGCAGTGCACATATTCCCAAGAATACATAACTAAACTCAATTGTTTGGAAATACATTTTCACTAAACAAGACGACTAAATGTTCATCTATTGAACAATGGCGTTGAAGAGATAAAGTACACGTTATGATACTAAACGATGGTTATATACATTTTTGCCTCGAAATTCTAGTAAAATACTTTATGTTGAATAGAGATTTAAAATTGCTTTTTTAAATGAGAATTCGGTTTTAGATAGGTCTTGGTTGACAACGTAAATATAAAAATTTATTGCTTCTTCATATTAGTTCTCAGGCTTTTGACCGTATAAGCTTCTGTGACAGAGACAGAAAATTATAACATTTTAATTATCATGATGCACCTTGTCTGACATGTGAAAATTCGAGAAAAAAATTAGAAAATTTAATACTTTCTTTCAATAAGCAAATGAAACATCACCTGACAATATCAAAAATACATGTACATTAACTTGGCTTGTCAATAGAATACAACTTGTGTAACATAATAAACTTTAAATTTTCAAAATAAAATAACTGTTAAGTATTTCAGGCCACTCTTGATTACCTGGGAAAGTTGCCGCGGGAAACGATAAATAAATTTTACTTCATCAATAACAAATATACTGAAGGGCATCAATTAAACGAACATAAGAAATTGCGTTATACAAAACATCCAATTCCCAAATTAATTTGAGTTTGTTTTGTTTGCCTTCGATGGAAGGCAAAGTATTTTTAGTTGAAATGGGCAATTAAAGCGAACAATAAACAAAAACAGGTAGCTGTTCAGAGGTAAACTAAATATTGAAAACATATTATTAAGTATACCCAACATATCGGTAAAATTTGCTACAATATATCCTTCCGGGCTTAATTCCATATAATTATTTTTATTAATAAGATCATAGCTCAGGTTGTAAGTTAGATATTAAATTGGATTGAATCTGGGGAAGATTCTTGATGAAACATATTAAGAAATAAATAAACACCACAGAAATTAGACAACCTCCAATTCCAGAAGTCAGAGGCTTGTACGGAAGGGGGTTACACATTGGAATAACACGGACATACAACCATTTCCTTCGACAGCGTCAGTGCCGGAGCCGGGATTCTAATCCGATGGCGCGATACCCGTGTGATTAATCGCGATTGCCACTACGCGCCTTAACCAACGCGGCTATCGGCTAGACAATATTCAATAGAGCAATTATAATACACACTTGGTTTACGGTTTCATGAGATATATTCAGTTTGATCTGACATGTTTCGGTCTTGCAACCGTTATTAAAGACTCTTAAACACTAACCTACCTAGTTTAAATATGTATACTGCTATGATATCTCGCCTGAACGACGCTAAAGTATTACATGATATGATTTCTAAATTTAATTCTCAAGGTCGAAAGTTCGGAATCAATGAAGCAACACAATTATAGAAACATATAAGCAATAAAACAAATTCAAATTCAAATTAAATGAGCAATGTATTGCAAGAACATATATTTCTTACAATGAAAAGATAAAATTCCCTATCTATCTAAAATTAAGTTTAAAATAAAATTTGTTAATAAAAATGAAATCAATTGTCAAAATTTTCTGATTTAAAATATTTCCAATTATGTTCAAACTATTATTTGATTGAATTTATACAAAAATGGTGAACATAAAATTGATATATAGTTTGTTAAAACCTTTTGAGTCCGTGTAGCTCAATAGTACTTCCAGCCGCACAGTATCACTTATTTGCGATGTCTAGCTACTATCTACTAAGCTCCTTCACCTTTCCGTCCGACATTCCGTTTCCACCAGGAATCGTTCTCTTGACCTTAAAATAAATTATAATTATTCTTCTTTCCCTCTACTTGTCAAAATCTTAAAAAACGATTTTCTATTTCGTTTTCCAAATTCTTTAGTTACTTACCTTCCTTCGTTTTACTTTTCTTCAATTAAATTAACAACAGTGTATTCACGCTATTTTATTCCAATAATCTTATCTCTCCAAAATTTTCTTCCCCTTCAATTTTCACAATTTTCTTGTTATTTTTCATATCTCTTAGCAACCTCCAATTTTCAATTTTTCCACAATCTCCTTTATATTTTCCTCAAATAAAATCGCAATTACCAACTTGAAACATTCGTACATAAACTTAACAAAACGAATTAGTTTCTTCTCTTCTCATAACTTGATATTGGGCCTTTTTCACTTTTATCAATTTCCCGCACAAATTAACTAAAAATCTTACATCTACTTCAACATATTAGATGCGCAAACAGTTCGAGATGTTTTAAACGTTTTAATAATTAGTATAACAATAATTGAGTGTATTTTTTTAAATAACTATATGTTATAAACATCTCTATCTGCCTTTAGTTGCTGAAATACAAAAATTGCGTGTATTTATTGAAAATATTTGTCTTCTGTAAAATACCTTGATATTTTATAAAACAAAACAAATAAAAGAAACAGAAAATATGCCTGCAATCCTCTATTCAGAATAAAATGCATTTTATTTACAGTACACAACTCCAATTAACCTAGATGTATTTTTTAACTTAAGTACAAGTGAAAATTATATCAATATATTTGAAATCTACGTTCTTAGAAAAGGAATAATGACTTAATTTGGTATTTCCTTTATTAACAATTCAAACTGGTTTTATGAACTTAATTTTATTATATTGTCTATTATATATTTACAAATTCTATCTATGTATTTGTAACATTTTTATGGTTACTTAACACCTTCTTAATCTCCAAATTTTCCATCATGTCTAGAATTTTTACTTTATTTACATTATGTAAAAGTTTAACATTAGTGTCGTTAAAAAGGTTTTTTTGATCAATGCAATATTCGGGGAAACCAGTTGATTTTTTATTGTTTAAAATAGACTTTCTATCGGAATAAACACAGAAATAATATATTGTGCTGACGTTTCAGAAAGTAGTCTCTTTCCTTTTTCAAAGTTTTTTCAAAGAACTCTTATTTGTTGTGTATGTTAAATACACAAATACTTACTACTTACACAGAACTGATGATATTTTCTTTTAGATAATGTTGAGTTTGCTAAGTTGTTCTTTAAACATTGATAGCCAAGTTGTTAAAATATCTACAGAACAATTCGACACGCATTTATCTTCATTTAATAAGATTATTGCTGATTCTTTAATTTTTCTTTCTTTATCTGCCTCTTTGGTTAAAATTTTTGCCCAGTCCCAGTTTATTCTATGTCCGTTTTCCTAAGCATGTTCACAAATCTCTGATTTCTGAATTTCATTCTTTTCAATGTAATTCTTGTGCTCATCCAACCTCACACTGAAAGGCCTGAATGACTCACCCACATAACATTTATCACATTCGCACGGGATATTGTAAATACAGTTTTTTGAATTCTGCTCCCTGTTTATCGGTTTTGTTTTTGTTAAAATAGATCTTAATGTGTTCCCCGTTTGAAATATCGTCCTAACATCAAATTTGTCACCTATATGGCGTAGCATCTCCGATAGTCCGTATACATAAGGAATTATTGCTGTATAATGACGTTCAGGTTTTTGTCGTACCTGATTGTCGCTATTTTCAACATTTATGAAAACTCTATCAACAAAGGCTTCAGTGTATCGATTTTGTACTAGAACCTCTTTGATAAATTTTTTCTCGTTATTTAATATTTCGTTATTATATGAAATTATTTTGGCTTTATCATATAAACATTTTAGAACACCCCTTTTAACATTTATTGATTGATTTGAGTTGCAATTTAGATATATATTAGTACGTGTTGGTTTTCTATAAGCGCTTGTTTCAATGTATTATTTACCCTTTTAATTAAAATATCTAAAAACGGTAGTTCGTTCTTTCATATTTTCTAAAAATTATCTAGTACATCAACACCATGAGGCCAAATTCGAAAGATGTCGTCAACATCCAACAACCGGTTTGTTAATACAATTTTGAACATGTGTATTTTCAAAGTTCTCCATAAATATATTACTTAAAATTGGTGATAATGGAAACCCAATTGCCATACCAAAATCTTGCTGACAGAACTCATTTTCCAATTGAAAATATGTTGTTTTCATACACATTGTTAATAGGTCCATTATGCTATTTATACTTAAATTTAGTTCTAGTTTCCAAATTATTATCATTCAGCAACCTATCTTTAACTATTTTTAAGGCTTCATCTACCGGAACATTGGTAAAAAGACAAACTACTATGTATTTCCAGATAATGGATCAATAATTTTAAGTACAAATTTTGCCAAATTATGACATGGTGAATTAATGGAAATAACAAATTTGTCTTAAAGGAATATTTTGTTTATACGTTTTTGGTAAGCCATAAAAATGAGGAGGCTTACTATGATTTGGTGTAAGTTTCCTTCGATCTAAATCATTAAATTCGTGTTTGTATTTAAACAAAGTTCTGTAAATTTTGCTCTCTATTGATTTTGTTCGATCTTTGTTTAGTTTCGAGTAGGGTCCCTCGTTTACAAGTCATGATTTTTGTGTCATATTTTTATCTATAATGACTGTGGCTGCTTGCAATATTTTTATACTTTCATCGAGTTTTAAGGAATTTATCGATAGCTTTTCTTCTGGAGTTAAATTATCTTTTGTATTACTTCTCTAAAGCAATTTTTGCCCGTATGCGATATTCATTCCCATTATCTGCAAATTTTGTGCCATTTTTTCTATTGCCGTTAAAGAATATTCGTAGATTGCCACAAACAACTTTCTCACAATAAATTTATTATTGAATTTAAAATAATTTTGTTTTTAAAATATAACTTTAAAAAATGGTCAAAATATGTTGAATTTTTTTTGGGTTAAATTAAATATATCTAATTTAAAGAGAAACAAATATATAACTTTCAGTAGAGACATCAAAATCGTTGAATATCCCACTCAGTAGTAAAACAGAACATCTCATATTTTCTTGGTTCTTCTTAGGCTTATTCGTCGTGCAAAATATTAATTAACGTTCAGTGTTCCTCAGTTTTTGGGTAGGAAATGTAGTTACAAATTATGTAAAACAGTTCTCATGCAATTTGCTGTGGTGGAGTACCTATAGAGCATATTACGGCTGTATGCTCTTCATTAACTGATAACGCGTATCTTGGTGTAAGAGCTCAGCTAAAATTCAGCAACCCCTTCTAATGTAAAATTTAATGAAAGACTCGCCACCTCATTCTAGATATGATACAAAATTTATTAGTGAAGCAGAGTTATCAAATACCAAAATATGGTAAAATATATTCCAATATTTTCTTGAAATATAAATTAATAAAATCCACATATACAAGGTGATTCATGACAAACAGCACGTACCTCTAGAAGTAATAGATACATTGCTAAATAAAACTATGTGTTTAAATGTCGCACGTTTATTGATTTTATACATGCATTTAATTTCTGCAAAATAGGGAAATTAAAGAAAAATAAATAATTTGTTTACATAAATTGTCCACATTGAACAGATCGTTGGTAGGGTATACAATGTTTTTATTAAACATAATATTTTTAGTTGCAAACTTCTCTGTAAATCCTTATTTTACTATAAGGAAAGTAACCAGACTGCAACCAAAGTTACAAATCTGGCGCGTTAAGTGTAATAATTGCATATTACCATCAAAACGCTAATGCTTCGATTGCAAGAAACACTAGCCGAAAGACTGATCCTATTTAAAGGAGCTCCCTTGCCAGTCGTCACACACCACTTGCAGACTGCAGTTTCGAGCTGTTGGCTCTCATCAGCGCAAGGTAGGTATGCGACGACCGACATGAGAATCCTTTGACTATAGTACATCCCGGTATTTTTACAATAGCGACATGTAAAACAGCCAGCAGGCGCCATACAGCCGTCCAGTGTCCGTTGCAATCGAAAAATAATATAATAATAATATAATAATAAATAATAAATTTACATGTCGCTATTGTAAAAATACCGGGATGTACTATAGTCAAAGGATTCTCATGTCGGTCGTCGCATACCTACCTTGCACTGACGAGAGCCAACAGCTCGAAACTGTAGTCTGCAAGTGGTGTGTGACGACTGGCAAGGGAGCTCCTTTAAGTAGGATCAGTCTTTCGGCTGGTGTTTGTTGCAATCGAAGCATTAGCGTTTTGATGGTAATATGCAATTATTACACTTAACGCGCCAGATTTGTAACTTTGGTTGCAGTCTGGTTACTTTACCTTATGGTAAAATAAGGATTTACAGAGGAGTTTGCGACTAAAAATATTATGTTTAATATTCCGCCCTCTAAAAGCACATTTGAACAATGTTTTTATTGTATATACTTTTGGGGGCCATTTCCGCATTATTTGTAATCATTTTAGGTGGTTATTGTTTACTTAAACTACTAAAAAACTTACTAAATCAAGAAATTTATTTAAATATTTGAATTTAAAGAGTAGTGGCTTTAATTTTTCAACTATATTATTAGCTTGCAGGTTCCAAAGATGTACATCTAACCCACCAAATCCTATATCATTATAATTGATGAAAAAGTGTCTATTTGAAAATGTAAAAATGCAAGGTAACCTACGCTATCCTCTGTAAATAAATTATTTACCCTCTTTTTCTTGTGTTAATGAATACCTATTTTTCTTTTAGTAGAGAGCTATTAATTGGGAGCTATTAATTGTCAATTTGTTGGTAGACCTTAAACTGGCAAAACTAGGCAAAACTAAATCGGGTCCGCATTTTTATAATAATTATTCGATTCGATTAGATTGTTTACATGAACAATCATCATGGCGCCGACTGGTAGGATGTGTGAAGTGACAGAGGGCACAAAACCCTGTAAAAGATGTAAAATAGTTGTGCAAAGAGTTTTGAGATGTGTAAAATGTGACACAGTATGTCATAACAGTTATGTAAAACAGTTAAAAAATATTGTGGTGATCGATAATGAGAAAATAGTATGCTGTGAAAATCTACAATCGCAATCTATTAATGAAGAGGACAATTCATTTTTTGATGCAATAGAAAATCTATCTGATGCTAATAAGGTAGATATAAGAATTTTTAATTACGTAGTTAAACTAAAAGATCGAATAATTAACGAACTAGAAGAAAAAGTTTCCTTGCTTAATAACCAAGTTGAATTATTAAAACAGTCAAATATGGCAAAACCTACATCCTCAGTTGTACAAAACATAGAAGAAAAAGTGATTCCTATAAAAACAACAGTAGTGAATAAAGTAAATAGTACAAGCAAAAAACAAATAAATAACATGCAAGGGAGTGCTAAAAAAACAGTTGATAAAAACACTGTCTCTCTAGGAATAATGCAAGCGGAAACTGAACTCAATTTAAACAAATACATAAACATCAACAACGATATGCAGGCACAGCATACCAGTGTTATAGCGAGTGACTGGAAAAGAGTTGATAGGAAAAGAAGAAACAAAAGACAAACAATTATAGGAAGTAATAAGGATAACAAAATAGTGCAGGGAGTCCCAAAAGAAGCTGTACTACATGTATATCGAGTGGATAAGAATACCACAGTCGAATCTCTTACAAAACTCGTCGGAATCGATTACATCAAAATATCCCCATCTCTACACATCTTTCAAAGTTACTATTCTAGAAGAAAACTTTGGAAAAGCAATGGATCCGGAGATATGGCCGCATGGATCTTGTGTTAGTCGTTTTTTATTCCTGAGGAAAAGGACGGACTTACCAAACTGACGTCCCTTACAGAAGGAAAAAGTAACTCTTCACTCAAAGAAAAAAATAAAAACTTTCACTATGATATATTTAATATATTTTATGTAAATATTCAATCTCTAAAAAACAAACTTAATGAAATTGATTGTTATCTTTTTGACAAAAATTTTCATATTTTATGTTTTAGTGAAACATGGCTTAATCCTGCAGAGGTAGAATGCCTAACCTTGGAAAAATATAATGTTGCTTCTCACTTTAGTAGACAGGCTCACAAAGGTGGTGGTACCGTCATTTTAGCAAAAGAAGGTTTGAATTGTAATTCATTATCTGCTATAAATAATTTGTCAATTGAAACAATAATGGAGGTTAGTGGTGTTCTAGTCAGATCCTTAGATATGTACTTAATAAATATCTATAGGATTCCAGGTAGCGATTTTAAAATATTTCTTGAAAAACTTGAGCAAATTTTATTAAATATAAATAATTTAAAAAAAGCAATAATTGTAGGTGATTTCAATGTACTGTTTGAGACAGACTCAGATGAGGAATCAGGCTACTGCACTCATATGTGTAATTTGTTGAGTACATTTGGATTTAAAAAAAAAGTGAAAGAGAAAACCAGGAAAAACAATTGCATTGATAATGTGTTCATTAATTTTGATATGGAGATAAAAACTTCTCTTGCAGATTGCAATCTATCAGATCACAATGGTATTACTATTAATATACCCCACTTGAAAAAAAACTGTGTGCAGGAAATTGAACAAAAAATATGTAGGCCGATTACTGAATTAGGTAAGATTACATTTCATAACCTAGTTGAACGCATTGACTGGTCTTTCGTTGATAATAAAGGCCTGGATATTAATTCAAAATTTCAGATATTTTTAGATAAAATATTAGAATGCCACAACTTAGCATTTCCTGAAAAAAAAAAATACGTTAGTAGACATAATACAAATGGACCATCTTGGTTTAATGATCAATTAAGGAATATGCAAGAACATCTAAAATTTCTTGATTTAGTCTATAAACAAAACCCATGTTCTGTAAATAAAACACAAAAAAAATGCTTTTCGCATGCGTTATAAATTTGAAATAAAGAAAGCAAGAAAAGAAGCTAATGACAAATTGATAAGAACTGCAAATAACCCAAATAAAATTATGTGGGATATTATAAATAGTCAGAGAAAAAAAACAACGTAAAACAAAAATAATTGTGAAATACATCCAGATAAACTTAATGAACACTTTGTCACTGCAGCCCAAAAAATGTTAGACGAACGTACTGCATTTCCCTCAATTGACAATTTAGATACATACGCAAATTTTAATTATAATAACTTGCCAAGCACCGACTTTGAATTTACTGAAGTTACTTATATCGAAATAAGAGACATAATTGCGAATCTTAAAAGCAAATCTAGTAAAGATGTGTATGGTTTAAGTGTGAAAAGCATAAAAACTATTAAAAACCTCATAATATGTCCTATGGCGAAATTAATAAATGAATGTCTCTTAGAGGGCATTTTTCCAAACATATTAAAAGGAGCAATAGTTACACCCATTTTTAAGAGTGGTGATATAGACGACCCCACAAATTACCGGCCAATATCAATACTTACGGTTTTCTCAAAAATACTTGAAAAGTGCCTGTATAACAGATTAATTATGTATTTTGAATCAAACGATCTCTTTCTTGAATGCCAACATGGCTTTCGAAAAAGTCGCAGCACTAATAGTGCCATATTGACTTTTGTCAATAACGTCCTTGACGCATATGAAAATCTTGAATTCAATGATACAATATTTCTGGAACTTAGTAAGGCTTTTGATTGTGTTTCACATGCCATTTTAATCGAGAAGCTAATAAAATATAAAACTAGTGAGAATAGCATAAAAATATTGGAATCTTACTTAAAAAATCGTTATCAAATTGTTAAAGTTAATAATATAACATCAAGTAAAGAAATGTTAAAGACAGGTGTGCCTCAGGGTTCCATATTAGGACCCTTACTGTTTTTGATCTATATCAACGATATGCCTGTGGCAAAAAATTTTCTCACATGTATTTTATACGCGGATGATACTACCATTTCCATTAGATCGAATAACTTATGCGACGTTGAACTGCAAAAAAGTGAAATTCAGTCAAAAACTGAACAATGGTTTACCTCTAATAATCTGATTTGTAACAAAACTAAATCACAAGGTATGATGTTTACGTTACGTAATTTCGAGACTTCTACAGATATAATATCCACTGTAAAATTTTTAGGTGTTTATTTGGATCCTTGCTTAAGATGGAATATACACATTGACAACATCTGTCGAAAATTGAGTAGTAGAACCTTCGTTATTCGTAACTTATCGGGCACTGTGTCTACGAGTACATTGCGGTCAGCCTACTTTGCATTGTGCCATTCAATCATGAGTTATGCTATAATAGTCTGGGGTAATGCTGCAGATTTCGATAAGGTTTTTGCCATTCAGAGAAAATTAATTAGAATTATAGCATGCTTAGGATATACTGACGATTGCAAAAATGCTTTTATCAATTTTGATATATTAACATTACCATCACTATATATATTGGAATGTTTAACATTTATAAATAATACACCACAGGTAATGACGACCCCCTTTATCCCCTGTGTGGGAGGGGGCTACACATTTAGAGACAAGGGACACACACCCAATATCCGTGTATAGTGAAAAAATCCCTCTCACAGTATTTTCCACTGCCACGACCGGGGATCGAACCCGGAACTTTTGAGTGAGAGGCAAGTGCGCTCACCTCTCGACCATCAGTCATACAAAACAAATTTAAATAACTACCTTACCTATCTGAGCCAACACGATCATAATACCAGAACTAAAAACAATATTGTTACCCCTTATTATAGATTAAGTAAGTCACAAAATGGACCAAATTATCTAGCAATTCAAATGTTTAATAAACTACCACCAAACATTAGAAACATCGAAAACCTAAAAATCTTTCGAATCACAATAAAAAGTTTTCTCATAAGAAAGGCATTCTATCACTACAAGGAATTTTTGGAATTTGATATTCTGACACTGAAAGTGCCTAGTGTTAGTATTCATCTGTAAAATTTTGTTATATACACCATGTTTATGTTTGTCAACATATATGTTTGTAACTTGTCTTTTATAGCTTTTCTGTCACGTAGGTAATAGTTATCAATTACTTGATTTATCTGACTTGTGTAAGTACTTTTGTACATTAACACCAATAAATTATTATTATTATTATTTCGGAACTCAAACTACAGTTCAAATAACATACTGTAAAAACGATCAATTTTTGTTTCGCCATTGATGATATTAAAGATATTGGTCTGTAATTTATTACCTGTTATATCGCCACTTTTTTACAATAACATATAAGTACGTTAAGTACTGAAAATGCAGTAACGTTCAAGTTATAATAAATTATATAGTGACAAAAACAAAGTAATCTGTTTTAATATACCGTCATAAAGCGAACGTTTAGCTCCGTATCCATAATGCACAAATGATTGCTTTTTATTCGTGCAGTTACTGAACTATAATATACATTTACAGATATTAATCGACCAAAAATACTTACCCATTGCATAGTGAACTTGAGATAAGGATAGACAAAAATACATATATTACGAGTGTTCTAAATTTGCAATTAAATTGATTGTTATGAAATGTGTTACAATGTTCCCGTGATTAATAATACCTTCAAATTCTTCCAGTGTTAAACATGACGATAGTGCAGAAGTTTGTCAAGAATATCTGCAGCATACGGTTTATCAGACACGTTTTCGTGAAAGGAGAATAACTAATATGCAATCAATGCCCATTGATACAAATGCAATAATTTTGACGCAAGTATGTGGTGTTTAGTGCACAGAAAAGATCTAAAAGACATAAAAAAATGATCAGTAAGTGCCGGCATGTAGTATAACCAGGGTGGGATGGCGATGCGATTATGTATATTATCCACTAATTATAAAGAAGTACAGTACCATTCAAATAAGTCAATTTCATTAAAAACGTTTGTTTTTTTTGTAATTTCATATGAGAGCAAATTGTGTTCTATAAAGTGAAACCTTTAAAGAGTCTGAAAAGCTAACTGGCAATCTAATGTTATCTAGGGGTAACTGTTGTATAAGCTGTAATTATTTAATTAAATTATTATAGATTATATTTAGGCTTCTCACAACAATTCTATTCACCAGAGAATCAATATATTTGTTAATGAAAAACTTTTCAAGTCATCTTTTATATAAGTAATCTTTTTATAATCTCTTTCAGCGTTTACAATTTGATTATTATTAAAATTCAATATATTGGTAGAATTAGAAGCAGAATTTATATGGTACATTTACAAACAAAAATTGTTTTGGACAAATCATAATCAAAACATAATATTTTTAGTCGCAAACTCCTCTATAAAATTCTTATTTTACTATAAGGAACGTAACCAGACTGCAACCAACAGCTACTCTCTAGGCTATGTGCCCCGCCGAGCGCTGAATCACAAGTTACAAGCCTGGCGTGTTAAGTGTAATAATTGCATATTACCATCAAAACGCTAATGCTTCGATTGCAACAAACACCAGTCGAAAGACTGATAATACTTAATGGAGCTCTCGTGCCAGTCGTCACACACCACTTACAGACTGCAGTTTCGAGCTGTTGGCTCTCGTCGGTCAGTGGCACGAGAGCTCCTTTAAGTTCTTTTATCTTGATCCTAATTTATATGCAATTTTTTCATGCGTATAATAGTACAGTCATTTGGTATTTTTATCTGGAAAGTTTTCCGGGCGCTTTGAAAATTGGTGATTTTATAGACTTCGATGTGCTCTTTTCAAATTTCTACTTTGCCACCTCGTATCTTTGCCGCTCACTCCGCCATGTTGGAAAAGTGGTGTCTTAAAACAGTTTTTTATAAGTAAATTGGTAAAATGTGATTGAAGAATACTAAGCATGTAGGTATATACATGCTTTTCAATAACATTCATTACATTAAAAAATTGACGTAATTAAGTTGTTTAGTATGTATAACACAGTAAAAGCAAAACATTATTATTTTAAACAATTCACTCCCGTAACAGAAAGTTGAATTTTCGTAATATAACAATTCAATTACTACTATCTAGATAGTTGTATTAAACATATTATTACCGAATTTCAATTTCCTGCTAAGAGGGCAAGTGTTCAAATATTATTTTTCTTTGTTTACCGTGTAGTACGCAATACATTTTTTTTTATATAAATTCTTGTGAAGTACATTTCTTTTACGTTAACATTTTTGTAAAAGACATTTTTATTATTGCGTAATAGTACTTTTTTTAATTTCTCAGCCTGTTTAAATTAATTTCCCAAAGGTAATGGAATTTTAACCCCCTGTCGAAGGAGTAGGTGATAAATTTTTTGCTCTTTCTGTATGCTAGAGAATATTAGGTAATCAAAAGCATAAGAAAATTTCATTGTATTATTTCTTTAATTAAATAATATATCAACACTTAAGTAGTATTTGACCTATTAAAGCAACAAACACACATTAAAAATACTATTTAGCTCAGTCTAACGTAGAGATATCCATCCCGGTGTGGGTCGTCAAACGTCTTTGAGACAATATACCGCACAACCTCTGAAATAGGTATCGTATTTAGTATCAAAAATCGGATTTTGTCTAAGCGCTTGAATTTTACCTTAATAACCGCCATGCAAAAAATTTCAAACAATTCCTGTAAATAATCTCTTGCTGCACCTATCGAGAAAGATAAAAACTTCCAAAGAAAGCTTAAGGCATAGTACAGCTTTCTGACTCGGGTGGAACACGCTGCTAAACATAATAGAGCGCTACGTCCGAAGGATACAGGATACGGCGCACAGGAATTTATATAATGGTATCGATATTTTTTGCTAGATGCCGCCCTCTTTTTTATTACAGTTATTTCCTCCTAGCAGTAATTTGCAATATGAAAAGTTATCGACCAGTAATAAGTTTCTTTGGGAAAATAAAAGTTGCTTTATCTCAAGGATTATGAAATTTTTAATATTTCATAAAAACATAGATTCAGTAATAATTTAGTTTAATTAGTTTATCAACTAAAAAGTTGTATATAAGAAACTTACAATATCAATATCACTACCGCATGAAAATAAAAACAAACTGTTTAGTTAGTATAATTAATAGGCACAAATAAACAATATGATTAAAGGGTTTAGATAGGTACCCCTTCCTAAGTTTAAGTAATACATTTTAAAATATTTTTCAAACAAAATACCTAAAAATAATGCACTATGCCCTACAGAATCATCTAACTTATGCTAGAGGGCGCAACAAGCAATTAATTAAAACATATGTTATGCAAAAATTGATTTTGAAAATAGTATTTGACATATTCTATAACTGAGTAGTGGTGAGAGGTAAGTGAATCCTCTCATATGGTCAATTGCTACTATACACCATAGATGTCTCCATGGGCCTATAGCGACTTGCGATTCTGCAAGTACCTGAGAGCGGCGACATTTCAGTCCTAGGTGGACTTAATCTACTGTTATAATATATGATTTGCAGGAAACGACTACTCAGCTGGCAAATACCCCGACCTGCATTGAATTACACCTTACAAATCATGAAAGAATGGTAGCCAATATAATTTGTCAATTTCCTGACCAGACATAGACCGGTTTGGAACTTATTAGTTCTCATCATTACCTCTCACTACTACTCAATTTACTATAGTTTGTATAAAACTAGCAGGTTGGCGCCACTATCATTTGTCTGTTCCATGACCTATGGCATACTGGTGAGAACTAATAAATTCGAAACCGGTCTATGTCTGGTCAGTGAATTGACAAATGATATTGGCTACCATTCTTTCATGATTTGTAAGGTGTAATACAATGCAGGTCGTGGTATTTGCCCGATAAGTATTTGTTTCCTGCAAATCATGTATTATATATTCTATAATATTTGTTTAAAATATTAATTACTCTTTTTCCGTCAAGTTTTCATTTTAAATCAATACAATCATTCAAAAACACTGTTCCCATTGAACACGATTTGCTATGATCAAACCAATTTATAAACAAGGTGATAAACAAGAAGTATCGAATTATATACCTATATCTATTATATCCAGCTAAGCTAAAATTTATGAGAAAATATTAAAAGTTAAAATATGCTGGTTTTTGAAAAAATATAAACTTATGCCGGACAAATAGTATGGATTCATTGAGGCTAGATCAGCGAATGATGCAATAGCTGACTTAACCTCTAAAATATACAACGCTTTGGAGTCTGCTGAGCCCTCATTGTGTGTTATCGTATACCTAGATCGACACTGTGAGTCATCACGATTTATTAGTTGTTTTGGAAAATATTGGCTTTCGAGGAACGTTCCATAATTTAATAAAAAGCTACTTAACAAATCGGAAACAGTTCGTTAGTACAAATAATTGTATTAGCAATATAAAGAATGTTAGGTACGGAGTTCCACAAGGCACAGTGTTGAGATCAATTTTATTTTGTATATATGTTAATGATCTATTTAAATTACCAATCTATGTTGAAATTAATAAGCTATGCTCTTTAAAGATTGGTAGTCCTTCAATGGTAGTGTTGAGAGAAATCTTAAAACAGTAGTAGATTTCTTTGATAGTAAACTACTGACAATACATTTTGACAAGACAGATTGCCTGCTGTTAATTGATATAAAAAACAATTAAAATTAGTTGAAGCTACACTTAACCTTTGAACATCTACTAATAGTATCAGATTTCATTTATATTCTTGCTATAATATCCCACGTACTTATTTGCTGAAGGCTAGAATTAAATTAGAGGATAATCAATTGATTGATTTGAATTATGAGTCAATTCAATTTAAATTATGCATTTGCTAACTACTAAAATCTCTAAGAATAAATTTTGTATCTAATTGTTCTTAAAATATTTGTTCTGTCGAATTGTATAGTCTATATCATTATTATAAAATGTTTATATACACTTCTTAATGCTGTTTGTTAATTACCATTAGTTAATACCACGAAAAAGGTTCGCCTCCTGTGGGTTATTCTAATGCTTATTTAATGCTTTGTTCGTTTACTTACTATCTAGCTATTTGTAAAAATTGCTTTACTACCATTTACATCTACATATCTATGAATTTATTTATTTGTATGACTGATGGTCGAGAGATGAGCGCACTTGCCTCTCACCCAAAAGTTCCGGGTTCGATCCCCGGTCGTGGCAGTGGAAAATACTGTGAGAGGGCTTTCTCCACTATACATGGTGTGTGCCCCTTGTCTCTAAATGTGTAGCCCCCTCCCACACAAGGCTCTTCTAGAGCCTTCCGGGATAAAAGGGGGTCGTCATTACCTCTGGTGTATTTATTTATTATTTATCCTTATTAATTGTAAACACATTTTTGGTAAATAAACTATTCTCTTATATTTTTCTCTGCTCTGCTCTACTCTACTCTACTCTACTCTACTCTACTCTACTCTACTCTACTCTACGCTACCCTACCCTACCCTACCCTACCCTACCCTACTCTACTCTACTCTACTCTACTCTACTCTACTCTACTCTACTCTACTCTACTCTACTCTACAGTATCCTACTCTACCCTACTCTTTTTTATATATTTTGCAAGGTCATCAAAAGCAAGCTGTTCTTTACAGAGGGTGTAATATCCGAACGAGTGTCTAAATAAGATTTTTTTACTCTAAAAATGTTTGTCTTACATACTTGATAGCAATATTCCATGTAATTAAAGCTAATCACGGTTATGAATTTGGTTCATTTGAAATTTTTTAATTAAAATACGGGGTTAAGCAATAGCGCGGTTAGTGCTTAGATGGGTGACAGTTTTAAGGGAGACCATGTCCTCGCCTCAAATCTTCTAGCGGCTTGTATATCAATGTATAAGCGGAAGCTATGCAATCTTAGGCGAGGATCGTGTAGTGGATCCTTCGGAAGGGATGTAAATCCGTCGGTCCCTTGTCTATTAAATGTTAGGTAAGTAAAAGATCCCTACTCTTCGAAAGAGAAGAGGTTCGGCATAATTCCTGGTTGGAGGTAGCTCGTCTACAGGCGTCGGTGTTAGGCCTCAGAATGCAAATAGGCTGAAATAAAAATTTAAAAAAATATATTCAGTGGCACACGATAACGCCATGGCGCAGCAGAAACGTAGTTAAAAAATTGTTACTTCTTTTTGTTTTAATTAGAAATGAAGCATTGTTGATGTCAAACTATTATATAGATTTTATATAAAAAATTATGTATTTTTTATAAAAAAGTGTTATTTAACTTTTATTTTAAAAATAATATATTGCTTATATAAAAATTATATTCAAACGTTGAGGACATTAAATTTGATGTCATATACTTACATGAAATTACGTATTATGGTGTAACACCTTACACAACAAAAAAATGTAAAATTATTTATTGGGTTGCTAGCCACTGAATTCTATTTTAATAAAGAACAAGTTTCACATAGAGTATTCCCAGTGTTGCTAGCTCTATCAATAAAATTCATATTATGTGTAAGAGCTTATCCAAGAATATAAGAATGAGGTTCATGCTCATTCAGCAGTAATTCACCATCGTATGCACGTCAAAGGAGCATGTGGCGATTATTCGAGCTTGAAAAATTTAACTGCAGAATACTTCCGCATCTTTACAAAACCAGACCATCACACATATTAAACTTTTCATCGGAGTATAGCAAAGCTTTATGTCAGCCCGAAAATTCTTATTACTCACAAAACTGTCGTTGAACATGTTGTTTTAAGAGTTGGTCGGAGTGTATTAGTCATCCATGCTTCCAATTTTAATTGTAAATGACTTCACGTCAATAAAATGACGCAGCTGAATGTACGGTGTGCTTGGAAGGCGAGAGATAGAGATGTAGTAGAATATGACATTGGACAAATTTATTATACCTAATCTTTAAATTTCTCTGTGCATTTGAGGACATTCGGGCTAATTTTATTTTAGTTCTACAAAAGGGAAAATGTTTATTTTAATGACACCTATGCGGGACGATAAAAATTATTTTTGCAAATCGATAATAGAAGAAAAAAAAATTATTTTTTTATATATACTTTTTTTCTCTCATCATCCCACATTGTAACATGTTTTTAATGTCTTTTAGTGAAAGCCGTTTTTTAAAATAATGATTTATATGAGAGTAATTTGCACAGTCTATCCGGCTTATATCCGGAGCGCTCTTAAGTTGCGTAACCCATAAAATAGCGTAAATATATAGGGTGGGGCATTGATGCGTCGGACCTCGATATATATATATATATATATATGTCGGGGTGTAATGGGGTAGTGAAGCGCAAGTTATAGCCTCTCCTACTCAATTGTTAACCTCACCTTCGCGATGAGTTCAATTTGAACTTGGTGCGCCCTGTTTTCACTAACGAGGCTCTAACGACCGAGTAAGGGCGGAATAACCCTTACCTTTTGCCGTGAGCACATCCACCTTCTCACGAAGAGTGCGGTAAAAATAACCCACCGCACACAAAGGTTGCTTTTGGAATCGTTTGGTTACCCCATCGTCGCAGTCTCCTTCTGTGCCATGGGACCACACCACTCGCCTTCCGCAACCGAGCTGGTCAGTTGCATACCTGCTCCAGCTAAAACTTCAAATGCAGCTTCGTTTTCAGTCGATTAAGGCTTTAAAAAAATGATGGAGCGTTCAAGTGGGACAAAATCATCCGGAGGTAAAATACCCTCCCGATCGGATCTCCGGGGGAGGGTGCCCACAGGGACACCTCATCGAATGTCGAAAAAACACCGACAAGTTAAATCCAACAAAACTAATTCTTTCATCTACGGCGCTTGGAATGTTCGTACTTTGAACGACAGCACTCGCACCGATCGGCCTGAAAGAAGAACTGCTCTCATAGATAGAGAACTTCACCGACTCAATGTTGACGTTGCAGCTCTCAGCGAAACTCGATTTTTGGAGGAAGGCTCTCTCACAGAAAAGTACTACACCTTCTATTGGAAAGGTCTTCCCACCAATTCAAGAAGACAACATGGAGTAGGATTTGCCGTTCGGAATCAACTTGTATCCAACTTAACACAAGTACCACAAGGCCTATCCGAGCGTCTAATGCTGCTACGCTATGAGCTATCAGATGGCAACGCGGTAAATCTAATAAGCGCCTACGCTCCCACTCTGGATGCAAGTCACGAAACCAAGGAAAGCTTCTATCAACAGCTGGAAGAAACCCTCTGTAGAATACCTAAAACGGAACGACTCGTTATTCTTGGCGATTTTAACGCTAGAGTAGGGAGAGATGCAGACACCTGGCCAGGCATCATAGGCAAGAACGGTTTGGGCAACATGAACGCTAACGGTCAACTACTCCTAACTAAATGCGCCGAACATGATCTAGTTATAACAAACACCATTTTCCGACAAAAGGATAAATTTAAAGGCACCTGGCGTCACCCCAGATCAGGTCACTGGCATCTACTGGACTATGTTATCGTACGTAGGAAGCATCTCAAGGACGTCCAAATTACAAAGGCGCGCATTGATAGCGAATGTTGGACCGATCATCGTCCTGTTGTCTCTAAAATGAAAATTGTTATGAGACCCAAACACCGAAGAACTCAAGTAAAACGTAGACTCCGTCTCTGTATTAGTAAATTGCGTGACCAACAAACCGTCGAACAGCTAAAGCAAAAAGTTCAAGAGAATTTGAGTGCACTAGAAGAAACTAATTCTGTAGATGTCGCTGCTACCTGGACACAAATTAAAGACAGTTTAAAAAGTGCGAGTGAGGAAATTCTTGGCACTGCAGCAAGTAAAAAACAGGAGGACTGGTTCAATGATAATGAAGCTTTTATACAAGAACTTCTTGACCGCAAACATACTGCCTTCCAAAACGCTATCAACCACCCCAACGACTCATCAAAAGCAGAAGCTTTTACCCAATCTAAGTATGAAACGCAACGCGAAATCAGAAGAATAAAGAACGAGTGGTGGGCAAGCAAGGCTAGAGAAATTCAAAGGTACGCCGATTCACACGACTACAGGAATTTCTTTCAAGGAGTAAAAGCAGTGTACGGCCCCAGTCGGAAAAATATGTGCCCTATTAAAGATTTAAATGGAAATCTCCTCAAAGAAGACCAGGAAATAAGAGCCCGATGGAAAGAACACTACTCTAACATTCTTAACCAGCAAAGTCAAGCCGATCATGATATTATAAATCTTATCCCTCAATATGACACCTTCGAAGACTTAGATAAACCACTAACAACGGAAGAGATCTTAACCGCCATTGGGCAGCTAAAAAATAACAAATCTCCCGGCGCCGACTCACTCCCAGCTGAGATCTTTAAAGCTGTGTCGTCAGAGCTCATACCCTACCTCAAAAAACTGTTTGATGTCGTGTGGGAAAGTGGTCAAGCTCCGCAGGAGTTTCGTGATACGCTTTTAATCAACCTGTTCAAAAACAAAGGGAGCGCTGCGGACTGTGGAAATTACAGGGGTATAGCTCTCCTGGCTGTTGGAGGAAAGATACTCACTAAAGCGATGGCAAATAGGCTAACACCTGTTATGGAAAAGTTACTTCCTGAAACACAGAGTGGCTTTAGACCAAACCGAGGCACATCGGATTTAATCTTCACACTTAAACAGCTTCAAGAAAAAGTACTCGAACATCAAGGAGAAATTCACATGGCCTTCATTGATTTAACCAAGGCGTTTGACTCGGTGGACAGGGAAGTGCTCTGGAAAATTATGTTCCGCTTAGGTATCCCTAGAAAATTTGTGGAAGTATGTCGCAGTCTACATACAAACAATAACGCCCAGGTTATGTATAATAATGAGGCAACCGAACCTTTCCAAACCCTCACTGGAGTTAGGCAGGGATGTGTCCTGGCACCCCTACTCTTTAATTTGTTTACCACTGCTCTAACAATTATTGTTGACAACAAACTGACAGTCAGAGGAATAGGTCTCAGATACCGTTTTGATGGCGGTCTCTTTAACATAGGGCGCTTTAGAGCTTTCACGAAGACACGCACACGATTCATTTGTGATCTCCAGTATGCGGATGACTGTGCACTTTTAGCCTCTACGCCGGAAGAGCTTCAAGAACTTTTAGATGTGTATGCCCAGAGCTATGATTCCTTGGGACTTAAAATCAACATTGGAAAGACTAAGATTATGTCAACTCCTCATCAAGTGAACCAAATAGACATTACACTTAACGGAAATTCTCTTGAAGTGGTGGATCAGTTCAATTACTTAGGCAACGTTGTTAATGACAAAGCAAACATGGATAGCGAGATTCGCAATAGAATTAACGCTGCATCTAGAGCACTCTGGGGACTTAGAGAGAGAGTATTTGACAACCACGACCTTGCTTTGCCAACGAAAATGGCTGTCTACAGAGCAGTTGTCATTCCAACACTGCTATATGGATGTGAAAGCTGGGTCACTTACCGTCGTCATGTGAAAGAATTAGAACGTTTTCAGCAAAGACACCTCAGAAGTATGATGAAAATCCGTTGGTTCCATCACATATCAAACGTGGAAGTACTCAGGAGAGCAAACAGCCTTCCAATTGAGGTGCTTATTTCAAGAGCACGCCTAAGATGGGCAGGTCACGTTCATCGTATGCATGATAACCGCCTTCCTAAATGTACACTTTATGGTGAATTGCTAAGCGGTAGAAGAAGGCGTGGCGGTCAACGAAAGAGGTTCAAAGATGCTCTCCATGAAAATCTAAAATCCTGCGGTATTGCAGACGAGCAATGGGAACAACTTGCAGCGGACAGAACCGAATGGCGAGGGGTTGTGGCCAGCTATCAAGGAAATGTTGCTGCAAGAAGGCCGAATCCAAGACCTAACCAGGTCTATGTTTGTCCTGACTGCGGTCGACATGTGCTCTCCCGAATTGGCCTCTATAGCCATAGTCGTGTGCACCGTAGATGAATGGGAATTACAATAGACTACACCTTTTACTTGTTTCTTATTGTACAAAATTTATCGACTGTAACATTTTTATACTCGGACTCGAGTAACGGCTAATAATAATAATAATATGTTAGATAGTGGATTGTTTGATTAACTTTTTAAAAAGATTTATTCACTTATAATGGAGTCAAGCTTGACTCTTGTAAAAATAACAATAATAATTTTGAATGTGTTTAATCGAAAATGAGTATAAGACTGAGGTTTACAATGGCAGTGGGTAATATTTATAATATCTGGAGAACAAAGAACATTGGATTTGCAATTCAGCATGATAACAGATTACTGAGAAAGAAATGTTAAGCTCAGCTAGCGTGAGCGGTTATTAGAGAAGAGCTGTTACGCAATTTGTAATGTGATATGTCTGAGAAGGTTAAGCCTGTCTCGGTGATATTATATATCATGGTATATTTCTAATATAACAGCTTCCCCCTTATAAAAAAAGTTGGTGTTTTATGCAGCAACTTTTGAAATGAATATAAAATGTATATAAAAGGAATGGTACAATTTGGAAAAATATAAAAGATACAAAAATGTTAAATAGTAAGGTTTAAAATACAGAATATAACCTTAGCGTCTAAAATATGAAATGCAAGCACAATAAGCTTGATTCATAAAATAATATAACATAAAAATGTTAGAGTTAAAATATAGCTTTAGCAAGAAAGCGTAAAATACAAACATAATAAGTTTGTTGTAAAATGGGATAATATAAAAATATTCCCAGGGTTAAAATATGGCTTTACCGTGAAAGCCTAAAATATAAGCATGATAGGTTTAAATGAAAATGGTATAAAAATGTTAATGCAATTGAAATTAACAAGGGATAAGTAAAATAATGAAATGTAATGATTAAATGAATAAAATATGGTTCACTGAAGAGTCCAGCACTAAAAGTCAGTAAAAGGCACAAAACAGTTCATCTTTATGTAAGTTCTATGTCTTCGGCTTCGTTGTCTTCTCTCCTTAAGGTAGGTCGTCTTCGTGAAGGGAATAGGTTAGCAAATGTCCTGTGGGGTTTGCTAGGCCTAGGTGGAGATGGGGGTGATGCAGAAACATCGATGGCTAGTCTTCGTCTTTTTGTTCTGCACTTACAAAATAGGTACAGAAATAACAGTCCAAATATTAGCACAATGATGAAGTAGGTGAACCAGGATATGTGTTTTGTTACGAATGGTTCGTTGATTAAATCGTCTAGATCTCTGGAATATTGGTCCAATTTGTGTTTGGCAATTTCGAGATCTTCTGTGTTAAGGTTGTTTAATTTTAATGGTTTAAGGTTTGGTGCTCTAATGTTGTTTGGAATTTTGTTGCAGCATTCGAATGGAATTTGGATGGGATGAGTGTCGTCGTTTACGTCGGTTACTTCGTTGGTACTGGCTTGGATTTTTGTGATGCCTATAAAGGCGTAACAATTAGGTTGTAATTTCACTATTGAGTTTTTGTAGATGACTTCAGTTTTCGAACTTCTTTCTGGACAATTGATGGTTGCCTGTAATGGTTCTGCGTTGATAACCAGCCACGTATTTTCGTCTATCTTTTGGACGTTGTATCCTTGGCCGATGATGAATGATGTCTGGCAGCTTCCTGGCAGAGTTTTGAGGTTCTTGAAGAGACGGGCTTCGCAAATGGCATTATCATCAATGGGGTATGAAAATAGATTTAGACATAATTTAGTGTTGAAGTAGAGTGGTTTGAATTCTCTGAGGTCCGGGATGGTTAAGTACATTAAAGAATCATCATCTCTCGCGATATATTTCTGAGAGGTTGACAAGATATGATATAAGCCAGTTCTATTATCCAAAATAGGGATAGGATATAATTGAAATACTGAATAGGTTTGAGGGTCTACCAAAGGTATGTCTAATACGAATATTAAATCTGAATTTGTTTGAAAAGCTTTTAGTTCTATAATGTCTAAATACTGTGCAACTTTTGATAATTTGATTGGAAGTGGCAAATTGTTCCTTTGTAGGTTCTGTGAGATTTCCTGTAAGGAATTTACCAAGTCTTTTGGGTTTATAATCGATGTGTGAATTATTTTGAGCCTCGCGAAAGTGATAGAATTCAGGATATCGTTTAAGTTACCTTCGATAAATAGATAGCTTGCCATAAGCTGTTCGCAGATTTCTATAAATTTTAATTTTGCGTGAATATTTTCTATGTCTTTAGTCATGTCTAGAATTGAAGTTTCGATTTCTTTAATATCTTTATTGAAAGTTTCTTCATCAACCTGCAGTTTTTGAATGGTTGCGTTGAAATTTTTGATTACTGAAGTTGTGACAGATATTTGATTTTTGATTAAATTTTCGAGTTGGTGCTCGTCATTACTTAATTTGTTGATGCAATCAGAATAATACTGACCATCTTCTGCATCTAAATTTCCAGTTATTGATTTGAAAATTGTTCCAATACCGTTTAGTATTCCTCGCTTGTATCGTTTCGTGTCAAGGTAAATTTCGTCAAATTTTGATTGTATTGATTGAGAAATTTGTGTCAATAAACTGAGGTGAGTTTTTACGTCTCCTAAAAAGACGTTCATGTAATGATACGTTGGGTCGAGTGTGTTGTATAGTGTCTGTAAGATCTTGTCGTTTTTGTCGAAAGCTGTCTTAAAGGTAGATATGTTTTTGTGTACCAGTAAAGTCCATTTCTTGTGAGAAATCACAATGTCTGTGTCTCGGTGATAGTATACTCCAATTGTATTGTTAATTGGTGTTATTTTAAATTGAGCAAGTGCTGATCCGAACAGCAGGAAAAACCTGAAAATAAATTTAATTTTCAGTATAAGGTTTCATTCGGTCAAAGTTTACTTTAGTCGTTTGGTTTGTTTCCGGATTTAATAATGTTGCAGAATTTTGAGAAGTTTCTAAAATTTCGAAGGGGCCGTTAAATTTGTTCTGTAATTTGTTTTTTATCTGTGATTCTTTGACGTACACTTTGTCGCCAATATTATATGTGTGTCGATTTTCGGGAATGTTTTTGTCGAATCGAACTTTGGCTTTTTGTTTTTGTGCTTCTGTTCGACTTCGCGCAATTTTGTAATAGTGGGATATCCGGTTGTTAAGGTCTCTAACGTATTTGGTAATCAGGTCTTTCTGGTTATAAAGAGTTTCGGGTGGTCGGTTAGCTGTATGTCCGAAAATAAGCTCGTATGGCGTAAAGCCATGAGTTTTGTTTACCGAGTTGTTATAACATATTACCGCGTATGGTAATATTGTGAAAGGATGTTCGTTCGGATTCTCTGTTTTATGTATTCTGATCATTTCTGCTAGGGTGGCATGGAATCGTTCGATAGATCCATTGGATTGAGGGTGTCCTACGCTGGAGTATGTTAATTTTATGTCGTAGAGAGTACAAAGATCTTTTAATAAATTATTATCGAATTCACCGCCGTAATCACAATGAATTCTTAATGGGGTGCCATAGTGTTGGAAATATAGCAACAGGGTGTTTACAACTGATTTTGCACTTTTGTCTGGGACAGCATAAGCTTGAGTAAATTTCGTTAACTCGTCGCGGATGGTTAGTGCATAGTTTCTCGTGGGAAATTCGAATAGATCGATATTAACTCTCTCAAATGGAGTTTTAGGGGTTTCGGTAATTACTAGGGGATTGTTGAGGTTTTTACGACAGACTTTTGTTCTTTGACATGTTTCGCAGTTTTTTATAAAATTTTCGACATCTTTTGTTAAACCTTGCCAATTATATTTATTTTTGATTCTACGTATTGTTTCGTTTACTCCACGATGTAAATTATTTTTTCCGGTGTGATGCTGGTCGAGAATGATCGGACGTTGGTCTTCATCGGAAGTTCGTAATAAATTTTGACAAATGATTAGTTTTAAATCTTTTTCTGCAAAAATAAATGATAGGATTTCGAGAATTGGAAAGTCTAGATTGTTTTCAACATGGTAAGTTTTGGAAAGGTCTAATTTGTTTCGATGTTTGTAAAGTGTTAAAAATAGATGTTCTACCACAGACTCTGGGTCGAAAGGTAGAGCGATAATGTAGTAGTTTCTTTGTCGGGTCGATTTGCTGGAAACGATATTAATTGTATTGTTATAGAATTCGGGGTTTTCTTCGAAAATATCCTCGATAATTTGATGGTGAAGGTCTGTCAAGTTGTTTTGTTGGAAAAACGTTATGATATTTTTATTTTCTCGATCTAATAGTTGTTTATTTGTGATTTGAATTTTGGAATAGTCTATTAGAGATTTGGTTTTGTAAAGTCGGGAAAATGTGTCAAATTCTCGGGCGATTTGTTCGTCGGTAATTTCGTCATCGTTGTCTGAAATTTCGTCTTCGTCTGAGTCTTCGTTCGCGGCTAGAATTTTTGAATAAAATTTGGAACATTCTGAAAAGTGATTAATTTTTATTCTGGACAACGCGTCCGCGTTTTTATTGATTTTTCCGGGTTTGTATATTATTTCGTAATCGTATTCTTCGAGTTTTAAGCGCCAACGCGCTAGTCTACTACCTGGGTCTTTTATGGAAAATAACCAAGTGAGTGGTCGGTGGTCGGTGACGAGTTTGAACTTCCTTCCGAATAGATATGGCCTAAAATGCTTTACACTCCAGACCAAAGATAAAAGTTCACGCTCAATGGTTGAATACTTAGTTTCCGCGCCGCATAAAGTTCGAGATGCGTATGCGATTGGCAAATCTTTTCCTATACTTCCTTGTGAAAGTACAGAACCTATTGCAAATGCACTAGCGTCTGTAGTTAGGACAAAAGGTTCATCAAAGTTGGGGTAGATCAATATCGGAGTAGTTGTCAAAGTTTGTTTTAGGGTTTCGAATGAATTTGTACAGTCATTGTCGAAATTGAAAGGTATATCTTTTTGTAGCAACTTAGTTAAGGGTTTTGAAATTTTGGAGAAATTAGGAATGAAGCGTCTATAGTAGCCTGCTAGACCTAGAAAAGATTTAATTTCTTTCTGATTTTTGGGTTGAGGAAAGTTTAGAATTGCTTCGACTTTGGCAGGGTTTGGTTTTACACCATCCTTTGTAATAAGATGCCCTAAATAGGCGACTTCCTTGCGAAGGAATTCGCATTTGTCTGGCTGAATTTTGAGGTTGGCTTTTTGTAGACGTTTGAAGACTTCTGTTAGTCGAGAAATATGTTCATGGATAGTAGGGGAATAAATAATAATATCGTCCATGTAGACGAGACAGCGTTCATTTTGGATGCCTAATAGAATATTGTCCATGACCCTCTGGAAAGTGGATGGAGCATTTTTTAGACCGAATGGCATACGTACAAATTCGTAGTGGCCATTCTCTACCGTGAAAGCTGTTTTTTGGATGTCCTTAGGATCGATTTCAATTTGGTGGAAGCCAGAGGCCAAGTCTAACGTTGTGAAATATTGGCATTTGCCTAATTGATCTAAAAGGTCGGAAATGTTAGGTAGAGGATATTTATCACCTATTGTTACTTCGTTTAATTTTCGGTAGTCCACTACGACGCGCCATTTCTGTTTACCAGAAGCGTCTAGTTTTTTGGGGACTACCCAAACTGGGGAGGACCAGGGAGAAATTGAAGGCTGGATAATGCCTTGGTCGAGCATTTTGGAAACTTGTGATTTTACTTCTTGTTTGTGAATTTGGGGGTAACGATAAGATTTAGTGAAAATTGGTTTAGAATCGTTAGTGTCTATTGAATGCTTGATTTCGTTGGTAAATGTCAAGTTGTCACCTTCTAGATAAAATATGTCTGAAAAGTCTAAACAGAGTTGAGTAATTAATTCACTCTCCTCATCGTTCAAGTGGTCTAAGCGTAATTGATTTTTTATTTCGTAGTTTCGGTCTATGTATTGGGAATCCGGATTTTGAAGATTTACGTTAAATATTGATCTAAATTTTTGAACGGGTTCAAGTTTAAGATCCGAGAAATGTATTGTTTTTGGAATCGCGTTTGCGTTTATTATCGTTGTCAAAAATTCACCATTGTTGTCTATTTTGACAATGGCATTCGGTAAACGTACCTTTTCATTTTCCTGGGCTATTAGTATAGCTTCGGTATTTTGTAAATTGCATTTAAGTTTAAAAATCTTTTCTGTGCGTGGTTCGATAGAAATTACATTTTGGTTTTTAACATTTAAATTTGGGTTTGAAATTTTAATACCTGTATTATTGTTTTCGTTAGAATTATTGTGGTTCCTGATTGATGTTACCTCAGTCACCTCAAATAGTGGTACGGTTTTAAAGTTGGTAATAAGTTGATTATTTTCAAAGTCCACATGACACTTATAATATTTTAAAAAGTCTGCACCTAATAGTCCATCGAATTCTATATCTAGGTCGTGAACATAAACCTTGTATGGGTCATTTATATTGAATGGTATTAGTACAGATTCGGTGATATTAATTTTTTCATCTGTTATACCCTGTATAATTACGTTTTCAGGATATCTTTGTTTGTACCTTTCCGCTGTTTTGGTTTTAAATACAGAAATACCTGCACCTGAGTCGACAAGAATTTTGAAACGATTTGTGAAGTCTTTTATGTAAAATAGGTTTTTGGAATTTACGACATTTAGTTTGTAGCGGGGTGTTTTTACATGAATTGGTTTTCCGGGAAGTTCAGGTTTGGGTCGAAACTGTCCTGGAGGTTTATCGCTTGGACTTGGCGAGAAATTTGGTCTAGTTCGTCCGTTTGTTGTGTTGGAGTATTCGTGGAATACTCCGGGCCTGTGCAAAAATCCGGAGGATTAGCAGTATAATCCTCGTATTGCTGAGAATTAACAGTATAATTCTCATGTTCCTGGGATTGGGAATTAGCAGTATAATGCCCATATTGTCCGTTTGGAAAATCGTAGTCATCATTATTTTGAGATTGATAATCAGGAGAATTGGTAGAATAATTTACGGATTGATTTGCAGAGTAATCTTCGTATTGGTTTGGGTAATCTGAATAATTATCATAAGTTTCTTGGTTTAGGTGATGGGTTTTTTGTTGGTTAAATCTATTGAAATTCGGGTTCGGTTGTATGGCAGAAGGTCTCTGCTGGTGGAAGTTAGGATTTGGCCTGATAGCTGAGGGCCTGTTTTGTTGTGGATAATTGCGTTGTTGATTAGAAAAATTTTGGGAATTCTGTGGTCTAAAGTTTGCTTGGTTAGGTACACTCTGGAAGTGCTGTCTAGGAGCTTGTGCCTGATTGGAATAGGCGTTTGGTGTGAAATTGGGTTGTGAAAATTGGTGGTTTTGCCTCGTGCGGCATTCGTTAAAGCTGTGCCCATTCCTTTTACAGAATGTGCAAAATGGTGGGAGATTTGGGCGTCTTTGTTGATTTTGAACGGGACTTCTATTTTGAATTTTATTGGAGAATTTTTGCGATTCGAAGTACGACAATTGCAACTCACGTTTGATGCGATTTATTGCATCTAACATATCACTAGGGTTGCCAGCCCTGATAATTTGCCCTAACTTGGGTTCTAATCCAGTCAGTAAGGTGGTCAATGTCATGTTTTCGATGAGGTTACATTGAGCGGTTTTTTCCTCTAAAGTTAGAGTCTGCTTTTGCACGGCTGCGTGCATTTTCGCGTTGTGCGTTTGTAGTCTTGATACGAATATTAGTGCGGTTTCGTTGGGTAGTTGGTGAATGCGTTGTAAGTCCTGTATAAGGGCTGTCAAGTCGCGGGAGTCACCGAAGTGGGCCTCGAGTAGGCTTTTAATTTCTGCCCAGGTGGCAGGGTTCCTGGAGTTTACTAACTCGGCGGCTTTTCCCCGAAGTTTATTTTTAATGTGCAGAGCAAGTAGAACACGTTGGTCTTCTATAGACATTCCGTTCGCGTAAATACACGCACTAATAAAGGTTTGTAAAAATATCGGATTTCCATCGAATTCCGGGACTATCGAAAAAATCTCACTTAACCTGTAAGGTTCAATATTTATAGTTTCGTTCGCCGTGATTGAATTGTTTGCATTGGAATTGCTTACGTTTGTGGTGGTAGCCATTTTGTTTATATTATTTAGATAATTAAATAACTTAAAACACTTTTTTCAATTTGAGCTAGTACGCTACTGACAATTGGTAATTTTATATTATATGTAAAAGAATGTGTTGTTTATTTTATAATATTTCAAAATTTAATTACAAGGATAATTGGATTAATTTAAAAAGTGTTTTTAGTTGGGAATAATGTCACTGAAATTTTATATACTAATGTGCATTTAAACAGTATAGAACATGTGGGTTTTATTTTATTTCACAGTCAAGTAAGGCGTAAACTTAACCTTTATATGATATATGATATTATGATAAAAATAATGTTAAGATAAAAATGGTATGTGATTATAATTATTTATGTAGGAAATGTAGATAAGTTCGTACTTAAAGAGTATATGATATTACGATAAAACAATGTTAAGATAGGAACGGTATAGTTATTTATGTAGGTCACATAAATTTTAAATAAAATATTATATTACTTCTGAATGAAATTATTATTTGAATATTAGAACTGCTGTTCGTTAAATTGAATTGTTTTTTTTTTATAAGAAAAATATGCAAAATAATCGAGATGATTCTTAAAATCTACTTACATTAAAATTTCCATTCCACACGTCTGGATTAAAGTTGAATGCTGCTCCGTGAACTTTGTTACAATGCGGTCTTCTCTGCCAGGGGCGTTACCAGGTATTCCTTCCACAGAGGTCTCCTACACTGCCGAAGACACCAACTTCTCGACTGGGATGAATTCTTACTTGCTAATTTGTTGATTGATTGATATGTTGCTTTGTTGCTTGTTGAATTATTATTATTGTTTCTTTGTGAACGTAGATTCTTCTGAGTAAAGGATTGGGATCCACCACGACAGCTAAGGAATTTCTCCTTTTTCCAGGGGCTCTTTTCTTCAGGTTAGGCACCTTTTCCAGATGAACTCCTTGTTCCTTCCGATATGTTTTCCACTGGTTAGGCTCCCGAACTGTGCGTGTTCTTCAGATCCGCCACGACTGCGCCAATGTTAGATAGTGGATTGTTTGATTAACTTTTTAAAAAGATTTATTCACTTATAATGGAGTCAAGCTTGACTCTTGTAAAAATAACAATAATAATTTTGAATGTGTTTAATCGAAAATGAGTATAAGACTGAGGTTTACAATGGCAGTGGGTAATATTTATAATATCTGGAGAACAAAGAACATTGGATTTGCAATTCAGCATGATAACAGATTACTGAGAAAGAAATGTTAAGCTCAGCTAGCGTGAGCGGTTATTAGAGAAGAGCTGTTACGCAATTTGTAATGTGATATGTCTGAGAAGGTTAAGCCTGTCTCGGTGATATTATATATCATGGTATATTTCTAATATAACATATATATATCAGTATATTTTTTGAAGCCTCTTTCTAGGCTCTATTCATTCCTATATTAACATTGAATATCTCCCAACCACTTCGACGTAATGAATTTTTTTGTTGAAATAATGCAATCTGCAGATGGATGTTAAAAAAATCACTACGGTCACAATTATAGGTTTTAAGAAAAACTTATATGAATACCAGTTACGAGACATCTAATTAATGTTTCTGAATCATTTTCATTTCCTAAAAATGTACAAGGTGGTCAAACATTATTTTTCAATTAAGAACATTCTAAATTGAAATTTCTCAATTTTTTCAAATGAAAATGGACGTTTTTCGACGATGTGATGTAGATATGAAAAACGAACATTTTTGTAAGTACTTCCCTAGGGCTAATTGCAACCAATTTCATTATATCGAGCAATAATTACAAAATTCTAAAATAAACTTAAAAAAAGAGGTTTCTTCAAATAACTCAGTAGAAAAAATTATAATAAATGTTCCACATGTTGCCCATTTTGATTGACACACATCTCTATGCGCTTTTGAAATGAGGTTCCCACGGTTCCTAAAACTGCCGGTGTGAAGGATGCAAAGGCAGTTATTATTCTTTCCTTCATATTTTGTACTGTTGTTGCTGTGTCTCTATAAACAATTTCCTTCACGTATCCCCATAAAAAGAAATTCATTTTTGTATGATCTGGGGATCTAGCAGGCCATTTAGTGGGTCCATTTCTTCCAATCCATTGAGAAGGGTAGGTATTATTTAAGTGGTCTCTAATTGCATTTAAATAATGTGGTGGAGCACCATCTTGCTGAAATCACATCCTATTCATTCAGGAGATTTACCAATAACTGTGGCAGATAGTTTTCCAAAAAATGAAGATAAGTAGCTCCAGTTTCCAATGTATCATCAAAGAAATGTGGCCCTATTACATGTTCTCCAATTCCTCCCCAAACATCTATAGACCATATGTGTTGGTTATGAACTTGCATAAAAAAGTAAGTATTTTCCGAAGCATAATAATGGAAATTGTGCCTATTAACAAATCCATTTTTATGAAAAGTTGTCTCACCACTGAATAAAACAGTATTGAAGAAGTTGACATCATTTTATATTTCACTTCTGGCCCAATAACAAAATTGTAGGCGCTTTTGAAAATCGTCATCAGATAATTCCTGGTGCATGTGAATGTGATATGCATGCAACAACTTATTTGTTTTTAAGATTCGGCCCACAGACTGTTTACTTATTCCTACTAAGGAGCTCACTTCTCTTTGACTAACATGGGGATTCTCAACCGTTGCCAGCACCACAGAAAACTTATTTTCTTCGTTCACAATACATTTATTCTTTCACTTTTTTTATATTCGACATTTCCAGTTTCCAGAAATCTACCGAGAAGGTTTTGGAAGTTGCTAACATCTGGAATCCTTCTTTCAGGATAATGTTGGTGATAAATTCTATTGGCAAGTAAACCATTTCTGTCTGACTCGCCCAAAACAAAAGTCATGTCTTCCTAAGTAGAACTATGACTAGCGTAGTGGTATGAATTTTCACTCAATAATTTCAGATGTTTGCAAAATTAGTTAATTTAAATTAAAAAATAGGATCTTCATATCTTGTAGTTTTACATTAACTAATTTTGCAAACAACTGAAATTATTTTTAATTCATATCACTACACCTGCTATAATTATACTAAGGCAGTCTTACACTTTTTTAACAATAATAAATTAATAAATGTTTATTGCGCTAATGCACACAAAAAAGAAATATATGTATTAAAAAAATGTTCTGGCCAAACATAATAAATATTTGCTTATCGGATTTCTCTCTCTATCTCTATCTCTTGGATATGTTCATCTTAAGAAAAGCAAATTAAAAAAAAATTCTTTTATTTTCTTAAACCTATGTAAAATCATATAATGGCTGTTTCTTATTTTCTAATAGGGTCCAAGGGTTATTTTTATTTGTAAGCGCATTTATTGTTTTCCAAAGAGTTTTGTATCTGTTTTTGTAATAGTTATTTATGTACCGATATAGTGATTTTTATGCCCCCGATCACTGGATGAGAAAGAATATGAAAAATTTTAACAATGGACTAACAGAAATTCTGTAACTGTCAGCGAGACAGTTCTAATGGCTTATTTTCACGAGCTGATACGTGCTTCAAGTCATAAGTTTCCATAATATGATAAATTTTGTACCTGTGTTAGCTAATAGCATTAAAGAACCTTAAACGAAACGCCTTTATTAAAATTGCTTTTTAAATGTTTTTTAATGTTTTTGAAAAGTGAGTATTGAATGGCCTAATAAGCGGGAGTAATCATTATGCCCGCTCTTTTTGGCCCTAGGTTATAATGACCTTGTTTATATATCTCGTATCCAAGCAATACACAATAAATTATAAGCATGTGAAATATAAAAAAAACTTTTATTTTATTAATCATATTTGGTTTTATTTACAAGTTTATTTATTTTTTTTATATTAATTTCCGAATTATTCGTTATTTAGGTCCAGTATTTCTTTTAAACAATAGGCAATTATCAATAATCATGTTTAGACTATGCCTTATAATCATTTCTCAAACTCTTCATTTTAATGCTTTCTCAATATTTTAATTTTCTTACGTTTAGTGTAACTTTAAATATCGCTATAAATATTTTTTGATTTCATCTCATCTATAAAGATAATTTATGGGAACAAAAGTATCGAAAGAAATATAGAAAATGTAATTCAAAATAGCTACATTATGACAGTAAGAGAAGTAAAAAATGAAAATGCCTATAATATTTTAAAATTTCAGATGGGGAAATGAAGTGACTGACATTTTATAATTCTTCTGTTTTGTATTTTATTTATTAGATAAATTGATCAACAAATAATGTCATTAAATGTTGCTTAAAAAGAAAACATTACTTCTGCAAATTCAAATTCTCATATTTATAACTGGGGTGCATCAAAAAACTGCTACTGATATCTTCATTTACTCCAACTTCTTATTTCCGTCATTGACAAAGCATGGAAAGGACCCATATAATATTTTTAGTAATTTTTTTCAATAAATATTTTAATTGAAATGTCTTTCCTGTTTTCATTGATTAACAAATTATTTGTTTAATTTATTCCCAGTGCCATCACACTTATAAAAATAAAACTGTCCGACAAAAAAGATAAATTTAAAATGGAAGATTTTTTATATTTTGCGAAAAAAAATAATTTTTTAAATTAAAATCATGGGACTAGCTGAATTAAATATGTCATATTGATTACCAATAAAGTAGAGGAGCTTTTAAGATTGGTACTAACATTGTTTTATCTTTTTATTTTTCGCTAGAACGTTGTAAAGTTGAGGAATAATTTTAGTTTTAATAACATTTTAAGATTACCTTTGTCCAAATAGTTTTGGTTCCAGTAAAAAAGATTCTATGAGATGATAGACCCACTATTGAAATATGTTCATATCAATCGTGAAACTAGAGCTAGTAGTTAAGCCAGAATGACGAATTTTGTGAGTATAGCTGAAAATACATGAAAACATAAATAACTCTGATACTAAAAAAACCTATTAACACATGGGGGTTAAATCGATTATATAGAGGTCCTCTTTCACCCTGCCCCTGCTGGTCTGTCCTCAGTGAAACACCCTGTGTTCGAGTTAAATGTTTTATGTTAAAACTAGAATCTTTACAAGTTTTCAATTCTGGGAAAATTCTCTCTGATGTGTTTAAATAATTATTACTAAATTATATCCTTATATTAATGAAATATTCTAAATTTATTACATAGAGGGAGATTCAGGTAAACTTCCCAGAACGGTCACTAAGAACTGTAAATTGTTGTAAACACCAGTGAATAAATATTTCAGAAGATTAATTTTGAAGTTCAATAAACATCGTTGACAATTATGTGTTGTGATATTGTCATTATTATTGCAGCTATTTGAACCAAAATTAGAATGCCTTAATATATGATTGATTATATAATGCGCTATAATTAACTAGGAAGGAACAAGAAATCGCCAGAGCAAAATAACGCTATATAGTCCACAAACAGAAAAAATGAATTGTGTTTTACGAAGTTGCTAGGATATAATCATTTTTTAATTGATTCTTGTAGATTTGAGGATATATAAGCAGAAGCGTATACTGTAAAATGTGCTTCTAATGGCAAACCAACTATATTATTAATATATAAATAAAAAGTATCAGTCCCAAAATAGAGCTTTGTGGTACACTCGTAGTTACATTTAATTATTCTGGACTATATACGGTGTTTTCGGTTCTATACCTTAAAACCGACATATTGGTTTCGATTTGCCAGGTTGACAGACACCGTATGTCAAAATCAAAAAATTAGATGTCAATAAACTATAATTGATGTAGTGAAATGCTCTGATGAGACCACAAAATGACATGATGAATGTTAACATGATACTTCTCAGCATCAATGAATCCTGCAACACGGTTACAGCTCTCTCTATTCCTTTTCTCAAAAACTAACACCATTTATACCTTCTTTAAGTTATTAGAAAACGTTCCTGTTTCAAACGATAAATTAATAATATATGTTAACGGTTTAATAATATAATAAATATAGCATTATCAAATTCGTAGCATGATTTCTCATTTCCGAAATTGATAGAAATATGATCTATTGTATTAGAACTAGCATCTATTACTTAGTGGAGTCAAATTAGGACCTGAAAAATACAACATTTGAATTGTTTGATGATGGCAGTTTTTTATTTTAACACGTTCAAAGGGCCAAAGTTGAGTTCACAGTTCAGTTTGTAAATTAGATGAAGTCGGCGTATTGTCAATTTAAACAATTAAATTTTTTAGATCGTGTATTTTTTAAATATTTCGATATCTATAAGTCCTACCGATCAAAAGGAAAATGTATACTGGTTTAATTATCTCAACTTTTAAAATATTTGGAAATACTCCTAAGTCTATGGCTTTATTATTAACTTTGCCGATATTTCTTTAATTGTCGTGCCTAAGTAGTGGGATCGATCTGGCACGAAAAAAGCCCCGAAACGACAGTGTTTTTTTCGTTTTTTTTTGTGTATATTATGTAGTCGGACTCTCTCTATCATCTGGTCATGTTTACGGTCGCGAGGGGGGTGGTGGAGAGGGGAAATTTACATGTAAAGATAGAGAAAATCGGGCATAACTCACTTAGTTTGATTCGGATCGAAAAAGTGTAAAACGGATAAAATGAAGGTCTCGCGAAAGCGCGTAAACTGAATTTTGACTCATCGAAATCGGTCCAGCGGTTCTCGAGATATATATTTTTTTTTTTATACATTTATTTAACGTCGGCCTATTTCCGCTACTGAGGCCTAACACCGACGCCTGTAGACGAGCTACCCCCAACCAGGAATTTTGCCGAACCTCTTCCCTTAAGAAGAGTAGGGATCTTTTACTTGCCTAACATTTAATAGACAAGGGACCGACGGCTTTACATCCCCTCCGAAGGATGGTATATCTCCTATACAACCCTCGCCTAAGGTTGTATAGCTTCCGCGCATACACTGATATACAAGCCGCTGGAAGATGTGTGAGGCGAGAACGCAGTTTCCGTTGGAATGGTCACCTATCCAAGTACTAACTGCGCTTGTCGTTGCTTTACATCGCATACCGAAGTATGTACATAATAAAGACGCACCTATGCTCGCCCCTTCTCAAGATATTGCGATTTGAAAGTACGGATTTGTATACGGATTTTTTGCTGTGGCGGGAACGCACCGAGAGCCGTTTTCGCATTATTTTCGAAGAAGAAAGTGACTTGAGGTTTTTTCTTCTTCCGATAGGCACTCAGGACCTAAGTACTGTGTCCAAATTTCAAGTTGCTAGGTTACGAGGTCCGACTACATAATATACATAAAGAAAATAATTGAAAAAAAAACACTGTCGTTTCGAAACCCAGATCGATCTCACTAAAGTGCTTTATGGTATTTGAGTTCGAATATGATTTGCTTTACTTTTGCTTCGACTTCATTTGTTAGGTTTTAAAAATTTTACTTATCCAGGTTTGTCTCTCTATTATCTAGTACAAACTTGTGTGTTTGAGTAATATGTTTTGCTAATGACGTTCCGACTTCACCATAATGACAGTTAAATTTATCAGTAATAATTTTTTTCTTGATAATTATTGTTTATTTCTATCTGTACATTATTTATCTGATTTTTTTCACGTATTTTGTTACCTGTTGACCATAAATTTTGTTAATATGTTTCATTTTTATTTATTAAATTTGTGTAATATCTAGTTTTGTTGTTTTTTATTAATTGACTTAACTTATTTTTATTTCCAGGTCCGGTGGAAGTATAGTAACGCATTTTTTTTTTTGTTGTTGAAATAGGCTTAAAATGTCATGAAACGTCAAGATTTTAAATTTGAGCAAAAAAAAAGTTCTGTCTGTCGGTCTGCCTGTAACTTTTTTTGTGCACACGTTTACTCTGGAACCTCTTATGATATTGACTTCAAATATGGTACATGTATGTATTATAACGAGATCTGGAATTAGATTATATTTTGATCTGATTACGTTGAAGGATTCGGGCTTAAATGGGGTAAATAGGCAAAGCAAGCAGGTAAAAGTTCACAAAATTCCAATTTAGGGCATGTATGAAAAGTCAAGGTCCCAATTTTTTTTTTGCATCAACCACGCCCCCACTACCACCTCTAATACCCATCCCCTACTATTATGAAACGGAGTAAAAAAATTAAAATGTGATTCTTTTTACATTAGCCACCTCTCTACCACCCCACCCTATTATTAAAGGAACTAAAAAATTAAATTGGGTTTTAGTATGTACACGAGAACCAAGGGCCTTTGAAATTTATTTTGGCCCAATTTTAATAATAATAAACATTCTAATCATCAAAAAGTATATGTATATTCTTATATATGTACATACGTATTAAATCTTATCGATTCAGTAAAAGATTCGTTTCTATCAAGGCTTTCAAGCTAAGTATTAGCTTCCTGAAAAGAGGATATGTTCCACTCCACATACTGTTAAAAGTTAATAAACGCATAAGTCTTTCAAAAGAGATGGGTATTCGTTCCTCGATAAGATATAACATTGTAACAATGATACATGTTGTGAAATATTAGTACCCGAGACGTCCGACTGACAACTCCAATAAGTAAATCCTTGTATGAGAGATTGAATACTTGAATTGAAGCACATAGAATATTGCTGACTGAACAAAATCTTTTTAAGGAGCGTACATCAGCAAAAAAGTCTTGATACCTTTTTAATTAAATACGATTCCTTTGATAAATTATGCTATAAAACCACTCGACATTATCATGAAGTTGCTCTTTTATATGTTTCGCATCGTTACAGACCCGGGCATCGGTACTTATTAAAATTTTATTTCAAGTAAATTGACTCGCTGCCTTTGTTATTATGTGCAGAATATCACTAATAACTGGTGGTCCACTGAATGATGTGAAAATGGAGAGTAGTTTTCAGAAGAAAGACATATAAACTGTTTAAAATTTATTGATTACCTTATAATTCAAAATGTCAAAATTAATTACTGTAAGACATACAAATAGTCGTCCAAATTCGATAACTCGACCTTTCTGTTATTTCTTATATACAGGGTGTCCCGTAATAACGTACAAAAACTTTAACTGTAGATTCGCTATCGAAAATTAAGATGGGTTCTTCGTGTAAAATATTTCAAAATAACCCTTTCCTATCCAGCTACACCTCTTTAAAGGGGTGTGCCAAAAAACGGTTTTTAATTTCTGTCTCAAAATAACGTAATCGGAAAAATATGAAATTTAGCACATCTCGGTTACTCATCAAAAGGCATTTAACGAAATTATTTCATCCACCTAGCGCGTACACAAAGGGGTTAAATTAACTACCTTTCTTGAAATTTTGTAAATATCTTTTTGCCTGCTAATTTTTTTTAATTAAAAAAAAATAACTATACATTATGATTCATTTAGAAACGTGTTTATGTCTTGAAAAAATGTCGTAAAAGCGACCATTTTTGAAAATTAACAATTAACAATTAACAATTTGTATCTTTTTTGTGTTGAACTTTTATTAAAATTTTTTTTAAGAAATCAATTTTTTATTTAAAGGTTCATATAGGGTTAAAATTTTTCAGGTAAGTTGCGTTACACCATATATATATATATATATATATATATAACTGTATGTATTAATTATCTGTATTCATATATATGTATGTATATCTTTATATACATTAAATTTTATATTCCTGCCCTGTAATTGTTTTTTTTGCTGGGCAGTGTAGCAACAAATAAAACAAAATAAATAAAAATATATTATTTATCACTCAGATCATTACTTACAAAATTGCATTAAAATTATATATTTCTTTTATTTTACATATGCACATGCAGCGCGAACAATTCCGATAACATATAATGTAATAAAACAAAATCGTATTTCCATGGACCTACCCTTTTTAAATCGGACAAGTCTTGCTATTTATTCTACATAAGGTTTCAATTTATTATTTTCATATCCTTCATTGATCCATTCATCGTCCATGGTAGCTTTCAAGCTAGTTCTCTTCGAGGGGCAAAATACAAGAATCTTTTTTATTAAGTTTTGACAATCCTTGCTCACGTAATCTGGGATAATATAATTACATCGCAGAACCTCGTCTTTAAGCTGTTGTACTGTTGGTTCATGAAAGGGATAATCGCCTGTCACTGAATTATACAGGAGTATACCTAACGACCATACATCCACCTCAACTCCATATTCTTTACCCAAAAATATTTCAGGCGCCGCATAGACTGGAGTACCGCACATTGCACTTAACTTATTTTCAAGTGTGAAATGATTTGAAAGACCGAAATCTGTTAATTTGATATTCATTTTACTGTCCAACAGTATGTTTTCAGTTTTTATATCTCTGTGAATAATCTTCTTCTCATGGCAGTAATCGACTGCACTCACAATTTGTCTAAAAATTGGCCGTGCCTCGTTTTCACTTAATTTATTCCTACTCGCGATGAGGTCAAACAGGTCTCCGCCACAGAGATACTCCATTACCAAGTAATAGCATCTCTCCGTTTCAATAAGTTCCAATAATTCCACTATATTTGAGTGTTGTAGGGTTCTCATAATTTTTATTTCTCTGACTAATCTTCGAACTCCATCAGCATCAAGAGTACTTTTACGGATGACCTTAATGGCTACATCTCTATCACCGGGTATTTGCTTTGCCAGCTTTACCTTACCATTTTGCGTCTCTTTAATGGTTCGTAATATTTTAAACATACCTTTTGTTGATTCTTCTTCGAAACTTGAACTGCTACTCGTTGATTCCTCAGAATCGTTACTGCTTGTTGTTGCATTCGTCGACGTTGATTCTTCTTCTAAACTTGAACTGCTGCTTGTTGATTCCTCGGAATCGTTACTGAGTGTTGTTGCATTTGTAGGCGTTGATTTTTCTTCGAAACTTGAACTGCTGCTCCTTGATACCACAGAACCCTCGCTGCTTGTTGTCGATTTCACTGAATTAACGTCATCTGAACTAGTTTCAGAACTGGCACTGTCGATCGGATCAGCTTTCGCAGCTGGAAGATTCGAGTTCACAGATGTTGATTCTTCTTCGAAATTTGAACTGCTACTCGTTGATTCCTCAGAATCGTTACTGCTTGTTGTTGCATTCGTCGACGTTGATTCTTCTTCTAAACTTAAACTGCTGCTTGTTGATTCCTCAGAATCATTGCTGCTTGTTGTTGCATTCGTCGACGTTGATTCTTCTTCTAAACTTGAACTGCTGCTTGTTGATTCCTCGGAATCGTTACTGAGTGTTGTTGCATTTGTAGGCGTTAATTTTTCTTCGAAACTTGAACTGCTGCTCCTTGATACCACAGAACCCTCGCTGCTTGTTGTCGATTTCACTGAATTAACGTCATCTGAACTAGTTTCAGAACTGGCACTGTCGATCGGATCAGCTTTCGCAGCTGGAAGATTCGAGTTCACAGATGTTGATTCTTCTTCGAAATTTGAACTGCTACTCGTTGATTCCTCAGAATCGTTACTGCTTGTTGTTGCATTCGTCGACGTTGATTCTTCTTCTAAACTTAAACTGCTGCTTGTTGATTCCTCAGAATCATTGCTGCTTGTTGTTGTATTCGTAGGCGTTGATTTTTCTTCGAAACTTGAACTGCTGCTCCTTGATACCACAGAACCCTCGCTGCTTGTTGTCGATTTCACTGAATTAACGTCATCTGAACTAGTTTCAGAACTGGCACTGCTATTCCGATCGGCTTTCGCAGCTGAAAGATTCGAGTTCACAGATGTTGATTCTTCTTCGAAATTTGAACTGCTACTCGTTGATTTCTCAGAATCGTTACTGCTTGTTGTTGCATTCATCGACGTTGATTCTTCTTCGAAACTTGAACTGCTGCTTGTTGATTCCTCAGAATCGTTACTGCTTGTTATTGCATTCATCGACGTTGATTCTTCTTCGAAACTTGAACTGCTGCTTGTTGATTCCTCAGAATCGTTACTGCTTGTTGTTGCATTCGTAGGCATTGATTCTTCTTCGAAACTTGAACTGCTGCTCCTTGATACCACTGAACCCTCGCTGCTTGTTGTCGATTTCACTGAATTAACGTCATCTGAACTAGTTTGAGAACTGGCACTGTCAATCCGATCGGATTTCGCAGCTGGAAGATTCGAGTTCACAGATGTTGATTCTTCTCCGAAATTTGAACGGCTACTAGTTGATTCCTCAGAATCTCCGTTGCTTGTTGTCAATTTCACTGAATTAAAATGATTTAAATTAATTTCGATTTCTATAACAATATTGGTACTGTTTGTCCGATTGGCATTCGTAGATGGAAGAATTGAATTCACAGATGTTGACATCGTGTCTGGTCACTTGAATACTGCACAGCTTACGCTAACTATAAGCACCTCAATTGAGAAAACTTTTATTTCTACTAGAAAGTTGTTACTGCACTGAACTAGAACTACTGAGCTTTCTGTGTCGAAGTACAAGTGCAATAAAGATAAAGGATCATAATGCGTTTAAATAACCGAACGTAAAGGAGATTATTCATAATAGGTAAATAGAAAGTAAATTGAGATACCCGCACCGTATTGGTCAGAAATCTTTTACCTACTTGAAAGTTTACGGGTTCTTGGAAAATATTTGTTCCTCATTATAATCTTCTTGAATTGGTAGGCCATACTTAGGCACAAAGATCATAGTAGATATAAATTAATAATTTATTGATGCATTCACCTATTTATCAATAAATTAAACTTTTGTCACCGGGGATAAATATGAAATAATCGGGTGGTTTAATCATCAACTAAGCAGCATGAGAAATAAAATTGAGGCTGTATCTTTAATTGATTTAAAATACAGGTAAATCAACTGAAATCTACAGCTTATATAGTGACTTCGAGAGTATATAGAAAAGAAATTGTACTAGCAAAACAAAGAACAAATTCAAATTTTATAAACAATATATCAAATAAAAGCAAAGCTGTATGGCAATTAATATTTAAGTGAATTCAAATAAAAACCACGAAATTATACCAAAAAATAATTTAAATAATTTTCGAAATGTATTTTTATAATTTTTGAAAAATGGAACATCGTTAAATTAAAAACTTAGTTTATACTGCCATAAAATTAAATCAGAAAAATAAATAAAAGTTATTTATGTGAGATGAAAAAATTATATTACTCCTTTTTTCCCTTTAAAAGTTCGAGAATTTTTTTATCTTTGCATTACTTTATATTGTATAATTCTGTTGATTGTTGGATAAATCAGTCGTTTGTACTGCTGCATCACATCTGAGGTTTGTTATCTTAATAGTAATCGAAATAAAGAGAATAATTTATTCCAAAATGGTATTTAATATTTATACGTATACAATATACGTGTATAATATACACAGGGCGTTTCGTGAAGACCTGTACATACTTCCAGGGACGGTAGAGGATCACTTGGATATTCAGAAACTGATTTTGGGGTGTTCCTTGCATTTTTAAGGGTGACGTAAACATTTTAGGACTGCGGGAACCCAGTCTTCGTAATCAGCGACCCAAAAAACACAAAGTAAAAGTAGTCTGGAACCGGTGTTCTGTTCCGACACCCCCCTCTCCCGCGTTTTCGATGGACTAATAATATAGTGCATGATTATTGGTCATGTCAAAAATGACTTATTTAGGAAAGCTGGTCCTTTATCCCTTTTATATAACATTTGCGAATTTTTATTTGGAAAATGTATAAAAATACTTATTTTTATTTCTTAGATAACTTTAAATTTTGATTCTTGAAATTTTCTAATAAAATACAACACATGCAATAAAAATAAATCGGTAATTTTTGACAAATTTTCGCTTATGCATTTTAAACTAAAAAGGCATTCAAGCAAATTTTCCAAAAACTACCAATAATTTTTATTGTACTTGTTACATTACTACTGATAATATGGTTTGGTTCTTTATATTTTTTTAACAAAGGCTATTATATAAATACAATTTATTTCAAAATTATATTGGTTGACTCTTAATTATTGTTTTAATACGGCCTTTGCTTCTTTTATCGTAACATTTCTTCTTCGGGCACCGGTATGAATATACACGAAAAAATAATTAAAGCTGCCAAAAAGAGAGAACATTTTCTATGATTTCCAAGATATATGTTTATGAGGATTTATTCGCCTATAATGGAAAGTACCATAAAAATTGCCCTTTTCACTCAGAGATCCGTCGAGTTATACTGAAACAAATTCTGATGTGAACCAAAATTATGTTTTTGAAAATGAAATACAAGTTTTGCATAAAACTGCAGGAATGTTAAAAAAAAACATATGCAAGAATTTGAGTGTAGAGAAAAAATAGCAAATCCAGGAATGCTTCCCCAACACATTGTGAGCACGGCACAGTGCGATATTTGATGGCGTCTCCGACAAGCAAGTCGCGCGCGCAAATATTAATAATTTTAAATGACGATAAGTACAAAACTATTTACCACAGAAGGTTGATTCTCGTTTTAAAAACTTTTCCAATATTTTTTCTTTAATTCATACGCAGATACCATGGAAAAATTCCTTTAAATAAAAAAGTTTTTCAATTCATGAAAAAGTCATTACCCGGTAAATGAAACTAACAGATTGCCTTTTATTTTTTGTAATAAAAAAAATATTTTATATAAAAATATGTTATACGGTTTCGAAAATATGGCGAAGTGAGTAATAAAAAGTACGGTTTTTTTAATTTTCACAAATTTTACACATTTTTCGATTTGAAGAATATCGGTAGCGGTAAAAAACTCGTAAATGACCTCTTTGGGTATCCAGTGACCTATCTAATGATGTCGTGAAAGTTTCATCTGGTTACACCTCAAAAAAAATTTTTTACACAATTTTATATCGTTCTAGCTTCGCTACTTGTATAGCGATACACAGTTGAAAATGTCTGATGATTTGGTGTTCTTCTGTTAGGAAAACGAATATGGGATTCCTCTGCGGCTTGTCTACCATTACCATCATACATTTCATAAACGTAAATAATATCGGCATATTACTTATTTGTAAAATTATAAGGCATGATTATTTGTAGAGTAAGATAACCATTAAAAGTACACTAGTTCTAATGTTTATGACAACAAACATAGAAATGTCAAAGTATCTAGGCCTACTAAAATTATAATACAAAGAAAACTGTTTAATGATTTCTATTTTAGAATGTACTGCCGTGAGCAGAAAAAATAGGACAACTTTTTTTTCTAATGTAAATCTATCTCTATTTGAATATGTAATAAGTAGTCGAAATAAAACGGATATCTTTTTCAATTTATTTTTTATTTTAATGCTGTAGTTATTGCTATAGTAAATGATGGATGGTTAATGAGAGAAATTGCACTGCATTATAACATTAACACATTTGGTGTGTAACATTTTAAGAAAATAGAGAATAAACTGTATTATTTAGAAATCCTAGATCAAAGGACAAAGGATATCCTACTTAACAAGAAACTATTAATATTTTGTTATTGCACCATTTCTATTTATAATTTCTATAAGTCTGTTTGGCATAGAATTAAATAACCTTATTCAATAATCATTAGTAATAATATTTTCCCATGCATATTTACCATTTCCAGTAATTCTTTGGCATTCCGTGGTCTCACATTTTGTTTTTAGATACTTCATACGAGTAGTCCCCATACTTCTTCCAAAGAGTTAAGATCTGGACTATGACTGGGCCATTTATAAGAACATTGATGTTGTTATCTTGAAACCAGTTAGTTACGGTATGAGCAGTATGAACGGAACAATTGTCTTGTTGAAATATGAACTCATTATTAGGAAATAATTGTGACACAGAAAGGAGCATAACATTGTCTAAAATCCTAATATACGTTTCACTATTAAATCGTTCCTCAATATGCCACAAAACACCAGGACCAAGTGCCGATATCCAAGTCCACATATTGATGGAATATCTACCACTTTTATCATTGTCAGATATATATTTCTCATCGAATCGAGTATTCGGAGGGCGGTAAACACGAATACGACCGCTGTGTGTTGACTGGAAATTTTTTTCGTCTGTAAAGATTACATTGTTCCAAAAATTTACATCATGCGCTAAAAATTCAAGCGCAAATCCTACTCGAGCTTCTTTATGTTCAGCTTTAAGTAAGTATTTCTGTGCTGCTGCATGACAGCGTAGCTCCGATTCTCTTACTCGCCGGTGACCAGTACTACTCGATCCAGGAAAATTCGTTTCTTCAGCAGCCTGAATAACTGAGTAAAATGGATTTTCTACTAAAGCGTTTGCAACTGCAAATCTTGTTGTCGAGTTGATATCCTTCGTCGCCCTGATTCAGGATTTCTATTAATCGTACCGTGTATTCTCCACTTTCTTAAAATGTTACACACCGAATTTTTGTCAATATTATAGCGCAGTGCAATTTGTCTCATTGGCCATCCATCTTCTGCTTTAACAATAACTCCAGATTTAACTAAATCGCTTATATGAGGCATATTAGTTGTTTGCACACTTTCAATAAATTATGACAACCAACTGACAATGTCACAAAAATTAAAGTTAGATATACACAAGATTTTAGCAAAATACCGTTATAGGATTTGTCCTTTTTTTTGCTCACGACCGTGCCTACTTATTTATACGCTATACTTTCTTCTGAATAAAAAAAAAATTGATTTTAAATTTTTTTCCATATTGAACATTATTTACCGAGTTTAAATTGACCATTTTTATTTATTTTGACAATTATTAATGTGAGCACATTTTTCTTCAAATTCCCCTTTTTGCTAAATTCAATCGCGACAAAAAATTTAATTATATGGTTTTGCTTAGTGATGTATGGGCTTTTATAATTGGCAACTGAAGTTAAAAAATATATATACAAGGTGATCCTTTTTACAGGAATCAGAAAAAACAAATTAAAAATTCCGGCCCTCGAATTAAAAAAAAAATCATAATAGAATTCTGTCGACTGTGATAAGTATATATATATAAAGTGTCTAAAATTTAAACAAAATCCGATCCGAATAAATTTAGACCAAAATAAGTTTATCACCCTGTATCTCAGAAATTTAGAGCGACAGGAAAATTTCAGTGGCCGTTCCTGAAGTGGTCCTCTACCACCTCTGATAGTATGTACAGTTCCCCATGAAACACCTTGTATACAGAGAGAACATTGTTACTTTATCAGTATAAGCGTGTATCTAAATAATAAGTGTTCCTCTTTCTCAATCCAAATGTGAAATGACGAAAGATAATGTAAAACTATGCCTGATTTTTATTGCCCGTAGCTAGAAGTAAGGGTAAATATAGGTAAATAGGTTTTCCCTAGTTGCATTGGTATAAAAGACATATTACAGAATTCTCCTAAATAGTTATAAATCTAAATAGACAGCCACAAATCTAAATATTTGTGAATAATAACTATAAATATAAGTACCAGGAACAAATATTGTTGAATGATGGTACGTAAACCCTAATACAAACTTATTTATAATATTTATTAGTCACAGACATTTACAGGTATTATATTATTTAGCACCCGGTACTTACAGAATTGTATAAAAATTATGCATTTTAAACATTTAACATATGCATCACAAACAGGCATTGAATCTAAAATGCATATTTATATAATTGTCTAATTATAAAGAAAATAAAACATAACAATTTATGGAAAAAGCCTCAGACCTGCCATTCTTGCGTAGTTATCAATCGAATGACACACGTAATGGATACACATAAATTATCAGAAGGATTCTCGCATCAGATTGACCACCTTTTTAACTGTTAACACAGCAGTATGTAATAAGGGAAATGTAGGTTAGTATCTTAAGAATTTCGATGACAAATAATGTAATAAAATTAAATTAAATTACTATGGATCTACTGTTTTTGAAATGAATAAGTCTTTCAATTGTTCTTCATAAGGTTTCAATCTATCATTTTCATATCCTTTGTTGATCCATTCGTCGTCCATGATAGCTCTCAAGCTGGCTCTTTTCGAGGGGCAATACACAAGAATCTTCTCTATTAAGCTTTTACAATCCTTGCTTACGTAATCTGGGATATTATAATTACAAAGGAGGACCTTCTTTCTTATATGTTGCATCGTTGGGCCATTGAAAGGATAACGGCCTGTCACCAAAACATACAGAATTATGCCTAACGACCATATATCTACTTCAACTCCATATTTTTTACCTAAAAAAATTTCAGGCGCCACATAGGCTGGAGTACCACAGGGTGTGGATAACTTATTTTCAGGTGTGAGTTGATTCGAAAAACCAAAATCTGCTAGTTTAATATTCGTTCTACTGTCCAACAGTATGTTTTCAGCTTTTACATCTCTATGAATAATTCTGTTTTGATGACAATAATCGATTGCAGTCACAATTTGTCGAAAAATTTGTCGTGCTTCGTTCTCGTTTAGCTTATCCCGATCGGCAATGTAATCAAACAGGTCTCCACCAGAAAAATACTCCATTACCAGGTAATGGGATGCTTCCGTTTCAATAACGTCCAATAATTTCACTATATTCGAGTGCTGTAACGTTCTCATTATTTTTATTTCGTTGGCTAATTTTCGAACACTATTAGCATTAAGAGTTCTTTTATGAATGATCTTAATGGCTACATCTTTATCACTGGGTATGTGCTTTGCCAGTTTTACCTTGCCATTTTGTGTCTCTTTGATAGTTCTTATTATTTTATAATGACCCACTGTTGATTCTTGTTCGCAACTTGAACTGCTGTCCGTTGATTCCATAGAACCCTCGCTGCTTGTTGTCGATTTCACTGAATTAATATTGCTAGAATTATTCTCGATTTCTGTTACAATACTGGCACTGTTTGCTGGATTGGTATTCTCCGATGGAAGAATTGACTTCACAGATATCATCGTGTCTGATCACTAAAATACTGAAAAGCTTACGCTAATTATAATCACCTCAATACGATGAAACTTTTATTTTAAGTAGATGGTTTATAAGTTGTTACTATACTGGACTAGAATAACATAGTTTTCATACTGTATACATTTGAATAACCGGGATTAAGGGGATTAGTTCTAAAATAAACAAATAAAATGTAAATTGAGATACTCACTCTGCATTATTGGTAATAAATTTCTACCTACATGATCGTTAACAGCTACTTAGGTAATATTTTTCCTCCATTTTAATCTCGTTAAATTGGTATACTATACAGGGTGTCCCAATTGTGCGTCAAAGTCCAATATCGGCCTGATTGGAGGACTTTGGAAAATTACTTTTTTCTGGAAGCGGTACAGTATCAAAAGGTGCACATTCTAAAAATATTTTGAAATATACAGGGTGGCTCCCTACAGCGCAGCATCTTCGCAGTCATTTTTTTTAAATAGAACACATTTACATTTTTACATTTATGAATTCAGCATAAAATTACCGACAACCTCCAGATTTTAAGTTTTTAAGGTGGCGTTGTCGAGTTAATAGAAAAAATATGAAAATTTTGGTTGGAACAAGCTTTAACAAATTAAATCGCTGTGTGTGTATTACTATTAATTAAGATGGTTTATTTTGCAATTATGTAGACAGGGGATGTACTACAGCAACAGAAACACCAAATATTGATTATAATTATACAGGATGTATTTTATACTAGCGCTAATTCAGGACATTTCAAAGTGAATTTTCTCAATTTTTTCTCAATTATAATACTTTTTATTTCGAACTGATCTAGTAGCCATGATTTTGACATAAAGTGAGAATAATTGAAAGTAGTATTAAATTTTTTTCTCGGTGCGTCTTGGTTGCCTCAGTAGTAATTTTTCACAGTTTAATTAAACCACATTTGATTCTATCTTAAAAATTTATAAATATTCGTTTAATATTACAAAAAAGTTGGCAACTAATAGGAACAGAAAAGTGTAATATGCAATTATTACACTTAACTATGTACATACTTCGATATGCGATGTAAAGCAACGTAAGGCGCGGTTAGTAGTTGGATGGGTGACCGTCCCAATGAAAACCGCGTTCTCGCCTCACACATCTTCCAGCGGCTTATATATCAGTGTATGCGCGGAAGCTATACAACCTTAGGCGAGGGTTGTATAGGGGATATACCATCCTTCGGATGGGATGTAAAGCCGTCCCTTGTCTATTAAATGTTAGGCAAATAAAAGATGCCTACTCTTCTTAAGAGAAGAGGTTCGGCAAAATTCCTGGTTGGGGGTAGCTCGTCTACAGGCGTCAGTGTTAGGCCTCAGTAGCGAAAATAGGCCGACGTTAAATAAATGTATAAAAAATTTTTTTTTTAACTACCTATTAAATATGTTCAATTTAAAGACTACAATTTATAAACCTACCAGAGTAACCAAAGGATGATCTCCAACTATCGATAATATAATAATTAATTTTAATATTGAATGATCGGTAGAACCAGCAGAAATCGGAGTGTCTAATCATAATGCTCAAATCATATCTATTAGTGGCACTGTCGCAGCACCTAATAAAAATGTGATTGAGAGAAAAAGAAGTTTTAATGCATATAACAAAAAATAAAATTTTTCCGAACTCATAAGCAAAGTAAAATGGGATACATTTCATGACATCTATGACACTAATATAGCATTCGATACATTTTATTTATATTTTAATGAAATATTTGAAAAATATGAAACATCGATGTATACCAGTCTATAGAGGATGGGTCACTAAAGGAATCAAAACCTCTTGTAAAAATGAAAGATTTCTATTCATATTACAAAAACATACTGATAATGAGAATATACTAAGTTTTACTAATAATTATTCTAATATACTAAAAAAGGTTATTTACCGTGCAAAACATAATTATTTTAAAAGCAAGATAGTAAATACAGACATCAAAATTAAATCAACTTGGAAAGTGGTTAAACACTTTAATAGTATGCATGACGACAATGGGAAAAAACGAGATTATAGCTATTAAAATAAATGACATAGTTCTGAAGTGACAAACGAATTTAAGGCACATTTTGTTAGCGCCGCAAAATCGTCATTACCTAACACTGATTTAAAAAAAAATCAAGCGAAAATTATATTTGCAACATGGCAATTAACAACGCAAACCAATTTCATTTTGAATAGGTTGCAAAATGTAAAGAAAGCGATAGGTGCATTAAAATCAAAGATGTTCACTGGTTATGACGTTATTCCAATAACTGTAATAAACAAAAATTTGGATATTTTATCTAATCCCTTGGAGTACCTAATTAACTTGTCCTTGACAAATGGAATCTTTAGATAATCTCTAAAATTTGCAGTAACAAAGACTCTAAGTTACTTACCACTAACTACGGAAGCATATTATCTTTATTACCATCCTTCTCTAAAATTCTAGAATATATAGTAAAAAATCAACTAACATTATATTTGAATAGTAATCATATTATAAACAATTTTCGGTTTGGTTTTCGAGAAAATTATAACACGGCAGCTGCAGTTTTTAACCTATTAGAAAATATTAACGAATGCTTGGATAATAAAGAAACATCGTTAGGTATTTTCTGTGACGTGTCCAAGACATTTCATTGTATTGATCACCAAATATTATTTAAAAAAATGGAATATTATGGCATACAAGATAAAGAAAACAACTGCTTCAAATCATATTTACATGAACGACAGATGTGCGTTGCAATAACCAAGACGAATAATAACGTAACAAAAGCAAATTATGCTGATTTTGTTGTAGTTGACAGTGGAGATCCACAAGGATCTATTCTTGGTCTCACATTATTCTTGATATTTATCAATGACATAGTAGAAAATTTCCCAGAAGTAAAATTTTTAATATTTGCAGAAAAAAATAATGTAATAAATAAAGCACAAACTTTATTAGAGTCCATATCAATTGCAGTAAAACAAGTAACAAGAGTTTCCAGTTACAGGGCGAAACAGATATTATTCTTAAATTAAATAATGAAGAAGTAAAACAAGCTGGCTCTTCTAAATTCCTCGGAATCTACATTGACTCACAACTGACTCGGTCGGTACAGATAAATAGCTTGGAAGCGAAATTAAGCAAAGCTATATAATATGCCATATTATCTATTACAAAAAAATGTTGATTTTGACTTAGCAAACATAGTGTGCTTCGCCTACTTTCAAAGTTTGCTACAATAAGGAATTAAATTTTAGGGTAGGGCTAGCAGCTATTTTTGGTACAAAAAAAGCAATTAGAGTATTATGTGATTTATCCCTTAGAGTCTTGTAGAAACTATTTTAAGAAGATAAAAATATTTACCTTAACAAGTTTATATATTTACAGACTCTGTATTTTAATTCACAAAAATAAAGACTCTCTAAATACACCAAGTAACATTCATAATTACCCAACAAGACATCAACATTACTTGCTACCAAAATATAATTACACCAGATCTAGAAAGGGTCCCTTACATTCTGGAATAAAAATTTACAATAAACTCCATGCACACTTAAAAACATTGAACTGCAAAGCTTTTTGTGTATATATAAATATATTATGAGTGCATGTCTAAACATATTTTATATAGCTATAACTAAAAAATATTGTTAAGCATTATTCTCATTAGGGTATTAAATGTATATAGAGTGTTACCAAAACTACGTATTTTCCTACATCTTTAGGTAGGCTTCTTTATTAATACATTATAAGTTAAGTTTATTCCATAATTGATTGTACATATTGTAATAATGGTGAGAAATAAATATTTACTTACTAATACGCCAAAAATTTTGACAATTTCTCAGAAAATCAAACTTTTAGCAGTACTAACGCAGCTTCAAAAGCTTTAAAGTGATAAATATCAACAGATGTAAATTTAGGATAAGAAAGTGCGTTGCTCTTGATCACTTTCTTTAGAGGCGAACCTGAGAAAATAGCCACATAATTTTAGAAGATTGTAATTGTGTCTCGTATAATTTATATTGTTTACTTATAATTAAGTAACATTCCTCGAAAGATTAAGATTAAACTGGATTAATAATATGGCACCCAAGGAAATTGCCAGGTAGTTGGATTTTCTGGGAATACTCGAATCCCTTGTTTATTGCCCTTAATTGTATTCAATATACCTAATATTTGTATAGGTATATTGTACAGAGAGCATTCAATCGTTTTAGTATTATAACAACTTTCTCAGTGTACTAAGGGTTGATACATAATTGATAAGAGTGTTCCATTTAAACAATTTTGTGGAGTGAACATTTGTGTATTTAGTTCAACATTAGCAGTGATGTCGTCGAGTACTGATAGTTCAATGGAATCAACGAGATGCAAGCGGCCGAGATTATCTGAAGAATTGGTAGCGGACCAATATACAATAATAAGAACTATTGGGGATGGAGATTTTGCCGAGGTTATGCTGGCAGAAAATATGTCCAGTGGGGAAAAGGTAGCAGTTAAGAAAATCGACAAGACACCACATTCACTTGATAGTGCCAGAACATTATTTAGAGAAGTGGATGTAATGAGGACGTTAAATCATCCAAACATCATTAAATTGATAGATGTACTTGATAGTGAAAAATATCTGTATTTGATTATGGAGTTTGCGTCCCGTGGAGATTTATCTTGCCACCTCCATAATTTTGGCAAATTGAATGAGAAAGAGGCACAACGTATGTTTAGGCAAATTGTGTCTGCAGTTGAGTATTGCCATCAAAAGGGGATCATACACCGGGATATAAAAGTCGAAAATATTTTATTGGACTCTGAATTAAACATTAAAATTGCAGACTTTGGTTTATCTGATATATTAGCCCCGGGAGATACATTGGATTCATACACTGGTACCGTCGAATACATGGCACCTGAAATCATCCAAGGTAAAAAGTATGGATCTAAGGTAGACGTATGGTCACTTGGAGTACTTTTGTATTGTCTACTGACGGATAAGCTACCATTTAGAGGCCCAGCTTCCAAATATGTCAAAAAACGAATTCTCCTTTGCCGTTATAAAATGCCTCTTTCTCTGAGCCCAGACTGTGAACATTTAATAAGAAAACTTCTTACACCGGATCCTGAAAGAAGACCAACTTTAAAATTAGTCATGCAGGACAAATGGATAAACAGTGGCTACGAACATGAATTAAAACCTTATGTAGATCTAGAATCGAACATGAGTGATCCATAGGATAAAGTAAACCAGTAAGCCTATTATTTAGGATTAATGGGCCGACGACAAAATTCTATGGATTTCTGGAGTATGTTGCCAGAGTTTTCACCCAGCTGATGATTTATGTGTATCCATTTTCATTGAGCGGTGGTAAATGTTCAAGAATGACAAGATTGCTTCAATCTATTCTTTTTAACTTTGATAGATTTACATTGTTCTGTATTATTCCATTGACTTGTATTATTTAAAATATACATTGCTTTATATTATTTCATGGTTTTCACTAAACAATTAATTTATTTTAAAAAGATAACGTAAATATTAGAATATTAATTTGACATAATTTTTCTCTGGGAACAGGGCATGTTTAAATGCAGTGGACCTGTCTGGTCGGATACGGTCACGACTTATAATATGATTACAATAATAATATTTATTTACTTACTCATAATATAAGTAATGGGTTATAGTAAATATATACAAGTAAATAAATCAGGAGTTCCATAAGGTAGGGAACACTTGTTTCGAAATATAAAGTGAAATATTACTAAAAATCTACAAAAATTTCGATAAAAAGACATTAACATATACCTACATAATAATATATTCATGTTTAGTGCAATCAAGATATGGAGGTTCTGAATCAGTATAAAAAATAGTATTAATTTTAAATAAGTGGGAATAAAAATTCATGAATGCAGTTAAGCATAATCTTAAGATAATACCGTATACAATTTTATTAAATTATTAAATTATTTTTCCTTTTTAGCCCAATAAAATGGGAGTAAATTTGTCGCATTGAATGAAATAATTCATAGCGGGTTGAAATTTTGGGAACAGGCTTATTTTGTAGAACATTATAACATATTAAAAGTCCTCACCCGTAGACGCCGGCGGAGGAGAGGGGGGGGGGAGAAAATAAGTAAGAAAATCGGTTTTTAGCAAGAAAACTCGGAAAGTATTAATTTTATTGTAAAATGTATACAGATGAAAATTATAGGTAATAAAAATCCACACAATTTCGTTTTTCTTTTAACTTCATACGACCTGTTGGAGCCGAGATAGATTTTTTGAAATTTTGACAGTTTTACGACGCAACGGAAACGCGCACGTTCTTCGCTAAAACTAAAACTAAAAGTTGTAGAGAATTCAATTACGAACAATTTCCTTTCATTTTTCATCTCCATTCGATCAATGGCAGAGATATGAATCTCTAAACATTCTTCAGAATACTTGTTTCATGATAAAATCGATAAGAACTCGAAAACTATAGATTCTAGGCATATAGTAATGAAAGTTAAACAGAATTAAATTTTCAATATGTTGGTATATGTACAAAATCGCATTGATAACGAGTAAATGAAGATAAAAGGCGAGAACATGAAAAATTGTCATTTTCAGTGCGTTTAGACAAACCCACCTCGAAGAGATGCCTCCTACAAAATATTAAATTTTTCCCCAGGAAAAAAATTCCATCCTTTTGAAGGGTGAAAACAACCCCAGGGGTGGCTACAGAACCTTATTCAAAGAAATACCTCCTGTAAAATATCAATTTCTTTCTCACAAAAAAAATATCAATTTTCCAACCACCTACACTGGTGAAAGCCTGGGGCAGGGGTAGCTGAGGTCAAATGCCTCGAGGGACCTTCCGTTCTACTCGAGGAAACAACAATTAGTCGAAAATCTGGGCAAAATATCTGGGCAAAATAAAAGGGACTTTGGAGGTTGTTTTTGGCCAATTTGAGGGGGTTGCTGAGGTGGAAAGATTGGTTTGAGAGAATCGATTCAGCACCCTTGAAAATATCTAGTCCCAGTTGCAAACGTTCGGTAATTTCATCATAAATCCCGACTCTTTAAATGGACTATTTGAAATATTCTCTGATTCAGTGAGAAGTTATTTTTGGGCTCTCCCTGGATCCTTCCCTGCTTCACAGAAATAGACCTTTCCGATGCATTTTTTCATGTTGAAAAATTTTCCTCTGAAACATGTTTCAATTCGATAAAAAAAACTTTGTGTGATCTTCCTGGAACCGTCCCTGGTTTTCTCATGACAAATTTACATCATATCTTCCTCTGCAATATTTCAAACTGAATGATTTTGGCCCTCTCTAAAGCACCAGTTCCTGGTGTACCAATTTTGCTAATATTTAATAGCGTTCTACCTTTTACTTCCCAAATCTTATGTTTAAAATTTAATAGGTATCATTTTTCTTTAAAATTATTGATATATTTATTACCTAACCATCCAACTCGAATTATAATATCTTAGTCCAAATATCTAAGCAGTTTTATCGTTGCGAAGAAAAGTCAATGAATAAAGATATAACTATCTAGCTACCCCGCAAAATATTCATATGTAATAATCACTTAAGTATAACTGACAACAAAGTAGGCTTTGAACTGCTTGATTGTCATCGCGTTTTGCTCTTCCAGCTTACCGTTGAAATTTTTGCACGAAAATCGAGTAGGTGTAAACAATGCACTAAATCTATAACTAGTTCAGTGGTGCGCCATTTGCAATTTCATTACGGCGTTTTTATGCTTTGTTTCCGTTGTGATACAAGTTTGAATGAACATTTGAACTAGTTTTTATTCGTTCTTGTGTTATTGTGTGTATGTATTGTAAATAAAGTAGTTCGTGGCTTCTTAGACTCTTAAACTTAGTGATTGGCAGTTTATTTCTAACGAAATAGCTGAACATAGCGCCCTGATTATCAAATGATCAAATGCAAAAGGTAGGTGATCTTAATTTTAGCTAAAGTGGTGTGAGTATCCATATTTTCATGAAATATATCGACTTTTTAAACTACGGTTGGACACAAACCTGTATAATTTTTTTTATATTGCCACAGATTTTTCATGCAGCTCAAAGTTGGTATACCTAAGTGTTTTTGAAATTTTAAATTGATATGGTACTTACAAGAGTAACAGAAATATAATAAATTTAAAGATATTCTATTTTAATTATTTTCACGTAAAACTTAGTGTCAACATTTTGTTTCTATGATTTAAACATTTAAACAGAAGTTATTCTTCAATTCTTAAGCTGATCAAATACGGTAATATTATTTTATAATGCATAATGTATACAAACAATATCAAATGGCATTGCTGTAATTGATGTTTCGGTTAATCTGTTCAAAAATGTGCTCTTGGATAATTCTCAAAAGATGGTTCCATTATTCTCAAAGTAGGCATTGTACCTATTCGCTCCAGGCCACAAAGCGTATGTAATGATAAAGTGATACGCTAAATTCAAATCTTTTTATACAGTTTCACCTCCATTTTTAAAATGGCGACACCTGTTTGTCGTAAAATTGCTGACTTCACCTATTTTGCCTTCTTCACTAAAATTAGTATCGAAAATTATGGCATAGTAAAAAACATTGTTACTACTTACTGCAAAAAAATATTTAGTAGGCAGGCGGTGAAAATAAAATAAAAGAAGGTAAAATTTTTTAATAAATAAAAGACATTAGTAAAACACATTTGAACAAAATTAATAAAAAAACCATTACACTATGTAGGTAATACATTTTTACAACGAAGGAATGAAATTAAAATAAAAGACTTACTGAAGCACTACACACAAAAAATAATTTTAGTCTAGATGCTCAGAATGTTGTCCATTATTATCTTTGCACAATCGTGTTTATGTGACGTTAGCTCTGAGTATATTATCTAACTGTAAATCAGTAATTCCATTAATTGTTCCTATGACTCTAATTTCCATGTCTTCACTGTTTGTTGGTGAAGTCCTATAAACTTTTCCTGGAGGTGGCCTCGTAGTGGCCTCATATAAAAAACAAGCGGCGTATGGTCTGGTGATCTGGTCATCTAACAAGCCCATTTGTACTCATCTAATTTTCTGTAAACCTTTCGTTTAAATAATTCACGACTCTGCACTTATGTGTTGGAGACCTATCCCATTGAATAATTATTCGGTCAACATTAGGTGCCACTTTCTCCTTTCATAAATTTTTAATCTAGTTTTGCAAAACTCCAAATATCTTGCTCCATTTAATGGTCCGTCAAAAATTATCGGGCGAGTAATTCTTTGCTAATTACCCCCAGCCATACATTAAAACTGAATTTCTCTTGATATGCACTTTCTCTCAGATTTCTGGGATTTTATTGTGCCCACTAACGGGCGATCACGATACAGAATAAAAGCATTTATTAAGTAAAAATTCTTTTAGCCTAGATTTAAATAAATTTAATCTTTTAATACATTTTATATCGTCAGGTAATAGGTTAAAAATGTTCTGCCCTATAAAATTAGGAGATTTGGCAGTAATTTTTAGCCTAGTAAAAGGAACATGAAAATTTTGTTTTTGTCTGGTATTAACGTTATAAATAAACACCACAGAAATTAGACAACCTCCAATTCCAAAAGCCAGGGCTTGTACGGAAGGGTTTTTTTTTTTTATACATTTATTTAACGTCGGCCTATTTCCGCTACTGAGGCCTAACACCGACGCCTGTAGACGAGCTACCCCCAACCAGGAATTTTGCCGAACCTCTTCCCTTAAGAAGAGTAGGGATCTTTTACTTGCCTAACATTTAATAGACAAGGGACCGACGGCTTTACATCCCCTCCGAAGGATGGTATATCTCCTATGCAACCCTCGCCTAAGGTTGTATAGCTTCCGCGCATACACTGATATACAAGCCGCTGAAAGATGTGTGAGGCGAGAACGCGGTTTCCGTTGGAATGGTCACCAATCCAAGTACTAACCGCGCCTGTCGTTGTTTTACATCGCATACCGAAGTATGTACATAGTAAAGACGCACCTACGCTCGCCCCCCCCGGAAGGGAGTTACACATTGAAAAAACGCGGACATACAATCATTTTGCCACCTTGCGCCTTAACCCACTCGGCTATTGACGAGACAAGTTATGATAGTGGCTATTTAAAATAAATTTTGTCTGGTTTTTAAAAACATATATATACAATTCAAAAATGAACAAACTTGATAAAGTTAATATTTTATAATTTCTAAAAATGTCTCCACATGGATGGATATACGAAACGCCTGCAATACATCTTAAAATACGTTTTTGCGCGATAAAAACATAAGAAGCAAAAGTGGAGTTTCCCCAGAAGCAAACACCGTATTTTAGTCGAGATTCAACTTGTTCATAATACAAACAGATAAGTTGTTCTGTACAAAGAACCGTTCTTATATTTTGAAATAAATAGGTAATGGATGCAATTTTTGAAATTATAGCCTCACATTGAGATTTCCAGTTAAGGTTATCTAACTGTATACCTAAGAATTTAGCTGTTGGTGCTTCAGTAGATAAAAGCGTATTGTTTACATTAAAATTTAGCAATTCACAACGTTTTTGATTAGTATGAAATCTTAAAACCTGGGTTTTGTCAGCATTGAAATGTAATGAATTTTTAGAGAACCATTCATTCACTTAGGTTATTAAATAGATTGTTACAATTGAGTTCTAAAATTTCATCTGTTTTGTTTGCAATGATTAAAGATGTATCATCAGCATACACCGTAAAATGTGTACTAGATGAAACATAATTTATTTCATTTACGTATAATAAAAACAACACGGGGCTCAAAACAGAACCCTGTGGAACTCCCACTATTCAAAATGAATAGTCAGAGGTAACAGAACTTAAACCATTTGAATTTTTATATCTTACGTTGTTTCCTGTTTTCAAGATAGGTTAGAACTCAGTTTAGCGCTATACCTCTTATGCCATAACAACTCATTTTATATAATAATCGTTTATGATCGACGCAATCGAATGTCCTGCTGAGATCGCAAAAAATCCCAACAGGACATTCGCCCGTTTCCAGAAAATTTAAAATATTATCATAAAATGACTGTATAGCAGTAGTAGTCGACATTCCACCTCGAAATCCATGTTGATTATTTGTTAAGATCTGATATTTCTCAAGATACTTCAATAACCGATCCATAAAACAATATTCAAGTATTTTAGAAAGTCCAATAGGCACTGTAACTGGTCTATAATTTTCTAATAAATTCACTTTTCTTGAAAACAGGAACAACCTTTCCAGTTTTTAAGCCATCAGAGAATGTTTCAGTTTCAAAGGATATATTAACGATATAAGTAATCGGTTCAATGATAAAATTGAAAAATATTTTAATTATAAACAATGGTACATTATCTGTACCAGATGATTTTTAATTTTTTCGTTAGTAATTGTAACATTCCTTCTGCACTAAATGAATTGAGAAATAAGGAATTGGTTTGTAAAGTCATATTGTCATTATTATTAGAAGAAATATTATTTACTTTGGGAATTTGATCGGTTATATTTCTAGGTGTATTAATAGAAAAGTCATTAAAAAGTGAGGCAATTATTCTTGGCTCCTCATACAAGACCCCATCATTATTTATAGAAATATTATTATGGTTTTTATTTCTGTTACATAATTCAGACACAACCTTCCAAGCAGATCGGGATCGGTTTTCTGAACTAAAAATTTTATCTTGATAATAAGACTTCTTAGTTTTTTTTGATCAGCAGCTGATGGATTCTTTCCTGGTTCTTATAAGCAGTCGACAATTCCGCATAACCCTTTTTCAAAATAAACAGATCTTTTAAATATGAACTGGATACTCTTACATCATTTACTCATTTATTATCTGTTCGTATATTATTATAAAATTTCCGAAGTTGAAAATATAGCTCAAAATAATACATAAAAGTATCATTAAAATATGTAAAAGCCTCATTAATATCTGTTTTGTGATAGATCTCATCCCGTCTTTCATTATGAATCGCCTTACTAAAATTTAAAATAGAATTTTCATTAAAACTTCCTTTAAAAAATGTGCCTTGTATACTATTATTATTTTCATTCTCTACCATATTTAAATCGAAAAGAACGGTTCTATGATCTGATATAGCATTGTCAAATACATGAATCAGAAGATTGTCTAAAATAAGGATATAAACTTATTAGAAGACCAAAAAATAACGTAAAAGTTGACTTAATGACATTATAAACTTTCCCCCCATGGAAAAACTCCGTTGCTGCAACTTTGAGTAAATGTTCGAAATGGTCTGCACCTACTTCTATGCCTTTTCTAATCCTATTCATAAAAGATTTTCTTACATTGAAAAATACATTTTCCTGTCCTCTAATAAAATTCGTTGCGTTTTGTATTTTGTCCCACAGTTCTTCTCTTGAGTTGATAGTATTTACATAGACTAAGAACTTCATACGTCCTCACATATAGTAATCTATACTTCCTCGACCATTTCATCTGCGTGGGAACGTCTCATCAAGATAATTCCCGACTTCAATTAGAGAAATGGGGGGCGGTCCAGCTTGCATGAACCTCATTCTGTTCTGTATGTTTAGCATGAAAGCATGTAATATATCAGTGTTACCTCCTTTCTCTTATTATTTATTTTTGAGAAAGAATTGAGGCAACATGTGCGGACGACTAGCTGGTTTAAGCCGGAGCAGAGAGCCGTGGGTCCAGAGCATTCGTAAGAGTGGAGAAACTTACCCTTTCTGACATGTACAGCATAAGCGACAGATTTCTGTTTATTTCGAGAAAAGGAGACAAAGAAAAATTGATGTTAAATTGGGCACCATCTATAGTAAAATAAGCAAAATAGTCTCTTTTTCTCGAATAACCAGTCTGCTATAGATCAGACTGAAATTGTTGGTAAGAGAAATAAAAAGATGTTTAAAATGAATGACAAAATATATTACATAAAAAAAATTAGACAAATCGGTTTGAGACAAATTGAAATGTGAAAAAAATATATATATATAAAAAAACAAATTGATACCAGTATCCTAGGTGGTTTATGGGTCAGGTGGCTGGTTCTGGGACAGCAATCCAGGCCCACAATTGTCTCTTATTGCAAGAATTCTAAATTTTTCTTGGCAATTTACGTCTCTCAATGAATGGGGTGAAAATTGTAGGAAATTAAACCAAATATAAGCACATACAAAATTTATGCAAGTTATTTATGCAAAATTTAAGCAATGTTAGCTATGCAAATATAAGCTAGTTAGCTGTACAAAATATATTTAAATTAGCTGCACGAAACATTAAGCTAGCTATACAAAGCTGCAGGAAATTAATTTAAGCTATACAAAGATAAGCTGATTAGCAGTACAAAAGTAATTTTAGCTATGCAATAGTAATTATTAGCTATGCTCGAGTTATTATTAGCCATGCACGTGTAATTATTAGCTATGCACGAGTATTATTATTAGCTATGCACTAGTATTATTAGCTATGCACTAGTATTATTAGCTATGCACTAGTAAGCTGATTTCTTAGACTATAAATTGCCAAAAAATTAAAAGGAAAGAGAAAAATATTTTTAAAACCATGTGGTACATATAGCATTTTAACTACTTATTAAATTAAGAAGAATTGACTTTGAATTTATTTTAAAAATAATTGAAATTATATCAAAGGCAAAATTTGAAGATTAATTAAAATATTTTAATGAGTATAATGAAATGAAATTACCTGTATGTTCAACACTTTGTAACTGGGATATAAAAATTGTAATATCAATTACTGAAGTCCACAGTTAAAAATTTTAATGTTTGAATCAGTACAAAGGCTGCAAGCAAATGACTTCCTGGTGAGTTTTACTGATAAGGTAAACTTTTTTGTCCTGTTTACTGGAAAACAACGCCACCAAAAAAATGTGAGAAATCTAATTCCCTATTGAAATTGAAAGCTATCAAAATATAGAAATCGTACAAGTATGGCCATCTGTCAGTAGTTAATTTAAGCGCACCAACTTGCCTTGTAGATTCCCATACTCAACTAAAGTAGTGGCATATAATCGATAAACGGAATCTATAATAATAGTTTATTTTCCATGCCAGCTGATTTGCCTTTGCAATTTCTATTTTATACACATAACAACAAATATTAACAGATGTAAATAAGTAGTAAAACGTATTGATATTAGTGATAAATCAGTAACATATTACATGTTATAGGATTTACTATATATAGAATGAGAGAAGGTAAGGAAAATAACCATATGTACTCCATAGTAAACAAAAATATAAAAATTGAAAAATAGATATCTGATGTAACTAAATTTTGTAGACAAATTGTTTCCTGGGATAATAATGCTGTATTACAACGGATATGAGATACATAATAGTGTTAATAGAAAAACAGGACTAAGTTCCTACGATATAAAATTAAGTACATAAAACAGTGTGACACGGTTTAGCAGTTATACATGTAAAATTCTGTTAGTTGAAAACAGTTTTACCTGCAAGAACTGAATCCAAAAAATATACAGGTCGTGCTAACTATCCACAAAACACTAGTTTTTAAATAAAACTGTTAAATGGACATAGGCCATGTAACATCAGCAAGAGTATTTTGAAGAAAAAACGGATAAGACTGTCCATTTTAATTTGGAGGAAGGACAAATGGTATCAATAATTGATGCCGATGATACCACACCAAACGTTAATCTTAAATTCTTGCCGAAAATGCCTTTCTTTAACGGCATGAGGATTTTATACTTCCCAGTAATGGGTATTTCTCCAGTTAAAAACGCCTCGGCGGAGTTGCTTCGTCGGTAAATAAAGTGTTCTTAACAAAATTTCGATCCCTGTTGTGTTTATTTAGAACAAATTGACAAAATTGTAGCCTTTGTGGAAGATCCCGTCGAAGTAAGTTTTGTACAGGAGTGAGATGATATGGGTAGAAGCATTTCTTACGTAAGACTCTTATGACAGATTGTTTACTCATCCCTGTTGCCGCTGCTAAACGACTTGAGCTGACTTGAGGATCTTCATCCACACGAACTAAAATTGCTAGTTCTTGATCTGGAGTAATTCGTTTCGGTCGTCCTACATCGTTTATATGGCGAAATGAACCCGTTTCTCCCAAACGACGAAACGGATCTTTCAAAATCTTATGGCCTGGCTGTATTCTATTTGGATATTGCAATGAGTATCTCCTCACTGCAGCACGTCCGCTAAAATTATTTTGTGCGTAAGCACATCATATCCCTCATTTCCCTATTTGAAAAATTAGTATATCTAGGCATTTTAAATAAAGAAGTTAAAGAAATTAACTGGAGGAACACAAAGAACGAAATAAAATAATTAAATGACGTAAATGACAGAACTAAAACGTAACCAAAGCACACTTTTTAATAAATACACTTTGTTTCATTAAATTTGAATTTCTTTCAAATAAATTATTAAAATGTTTAACGTCACTTTCCTCAAAAACTGTTGGAGTTATCAAGTTCTACCAAGTGCATCTTTTATACGTGTAAATGACGCCCTCATCAGATTTTCTGGTCAGAATTATCACAACATTTCGTCAAAAAAAATTCATCATCAGATACAGGTTCTGCGGCGTCCTCTATGATCTAACGCGATGTAATAAATAAATTATCGTTTCTTAGAATAAGAAAAGTTCCTCTAGCAAACTTGGCGAAGATCAGTTAAGAGGTTGTTGACTTATTGCAAAAATAACGAAAAAATATATCCCTATATCTTTTTCTACAGAAACATTTTACTAAAGCATATTTGGTTATATCCTCATATTTTGGCCAAAGGAATCTACTCCTGAACTATGGCCTATTATTAATGGTCCACCCTGTATGTTTCTATGTGATACAAGTATCCATTTTTTCCTATACACACACTATTTTATCAGTATCCTATACCTTAATAAACATTATTATTATAAAAAGTGAGTTAGTGCCTTATTCCTCAAAAAGAAACAAAAAAGCAGCTACGGACACGTGATTAGGAGTTATTGCTCCTCATCAGCGTAGCGTAGCTAAGAAAATACATCTTAGATTAGCAAAACTATTAAGGGTAGGAAAGTACAGTACACAGTACTCCATTTGCACTTTCATACCTCATGTGCCACATTTTCGGCCACAAATGAGAGCAGTTTTCTTTTTGGGGAATAAGGCACTAACTCACTTTCTTTAATTATTTGACCTGATAAGTCCTCCATCTATTATTATTATTATTATTGTATTCTTTCGATTGGACATTTATTCTCTGTTATATGTTTACGTTGTATCTCTATCACAATACACTAAATTATATCTTGCCCAGCCGAAATTGTAATTTTTTAAAACATTTTTATTACAAACTAATTTCTACCCATGTCCTATGAATGGATAAGTTCGACACTAAAAGAGAATAAAATAGTTGAACTTGCCGTGATTATTTGGGACAAATTACTCATGTGCCTCCGTAACTAACGAAATGAACTAGTGACGCTACTGAATGGTGGCGGCGGACGCATGAGTCGCTCTCAGGGCGTAATCCTGATTCTGCCACTGCCACAACATTCAGACAGTAGTGCTGCTGTGGTGCTCGACATGTTTACACTTTGTATGTCGCGTGGCCATCCCCCTTTGGCAGACGCAAACCACCAAAATAGTGAGTTTTTCAGAGTTAAAATAGAGTAGAAATAGAAATGTTTTTCTAATAACTTAGTTCTTAGTGCATAATGAAAAAGTATGTGAAATAAATTGTTTAAAACAGCGTTGCGTATAAATGTTTAAATACATTCATACAGAATAATAAATAATAATAGGAAGTATTATTTTGAAACGCACTCTGCCGGTAACAACTGATGTAAACACCAAATTTCGCCGTGTCATTAAGAAACTGGGGAAATACGTAAATGTTTCCTTTTCATTCCACATTCCTCTAAATACGTTTTGCATCATTTTGCACGTTGGTGGTTCCTAAACCCGGTTTATATAGGCCTCGACACTCCAAGAGAATATTTTTATTGACAAAAGAATTCACGTTAAAGCTATTATTTCCTTTTTTTATCACTCTTCCATATCAAAGTAACCATTTTCTCCGACAGGGAAAGATAGGAGCAATAGAAAAAGTGATACATTATTATAATTTATTAACTTGGAGTATCTTTACGACTACTATTAAGGTATATTTTATTCCTTCGGTATTGCATTTAGGTCATGGAAACCAAATAAATACATATTAGAATAATGAACTAATAAGAAAATTAAATAGGCGAAATACATAGCTGTCAATTTCAATTTAATTACTGAAACTACACAGTTTAGTTTCCCTCTAGTGGAGTAAATATAGATTTGTAGAGAAAATTTTACATGAGGAAACGCGATATAGAAAAATAAGTTTGTTTTGGTAAAACTAAGTGTTTTCTGCTTCGAGTAGGCGGGGAAACCTTTTCCTTTTTCGCCGAAAAAAGGTAAATTGGTCATTTTTAAGGGTGGTTTTTCAGTTTTAATTTATTTTGGATCCTTCAAAATGCTAGTTAAGAAACGAGAATGGTACTCTTTTAGTTTAGATGTTCAAGAAATGTTCATTTCAAATTTCGTGAAAATCGGTTCACCGTCTCCCACGATATGCATTATATGAATATATGAGAAAACGTCAAAAATTGAATTACGGCTAACTTGGCCAAAATTCAACCTAATTTGATGAAATTTTAGATGACAGTAACATATATAACCAAGAAATAGCTCGCCACTTTTTAGCCAAAAATATCAAACAGTTTGGCCGCAATTCCCTTTTTAGTCCAAATTCCAAAAAAATTTAAAAACTTCCCAATTTGCCCAAATGATCGAACGAATTTTTTTGACCAAAATGAAGGTATTCACGTGGTGTAACTAAAAAATAACTTTTTTTTAATTCAGCTGGTTTTTTACCATTTTTTGTATATACATGCGCTCGACGATTTCCCGTAATTATTCGTTATAAAAGTTACAATATTAATAATAAAAAGTGATTGTGAGCAGGTTTTAAATATTTAGATAAACAAAAACTCACGTAGGTAGGATATAATTTTTTTTCCAAAATTCATTTGATTTTTATTAAACTTTTTACATATATTGATTATTATTTTATTCATGTTTTCTTTTTCTAGTAGTTGTACTAGATGTGCTACTCTAAGAAATGTCTACTGTATCTCGTAATTGATGGTTTACAGATTCCAAAGTTTTGCTATTTGAAAGAGACAAGTGTTTCTCAGAAAGCTGTCTGGCTTCCGAACTATTACCTGCGGCATCCCGTACATATATTGCATGTCGAAATATTTCCTAAATGAAAAATTTCCCATGTCAATAAACCACTGACTCTCACAAACCTAACTATATAAAACTTAACTTTACAATTATCTTAAGTTAATGAGTTTCAATTTTTTTAACAACTAATGTGAGTTTATCATACTTGCCAAACTTGCTGTTTAAATTTATACAGTTGTTCTCACACAAGGTTAATGACGTTGTTTACAAATATTACCATCCCTTATATGTAAAATTATTTTCCTCAAACACGGGTAGCTTTGTCGATATCAAACAAAAATATAATACTTTAGAAAATAGTTTAAGGAATTTAAAAATGTCACTCATGTTTTAAAAAAATATTTACTTCAAAGTTTAAGGATTAAAAGCATTAAGGGTTGTTCATCCCTGGCTTCCTAGACAAGATAAGAGGGGTGCCAGATTTCTGAATCAAAGGCACTTATAATCCAGGTCAGCGTCTCCCGGCACTCAAAAAGCGCAACAAAAACTTTACGACCTCATTAAAATACCGGTATTCTCTGTACTATTTCGTACAAACCTTTATAGGTTTTTAATGTGCGTCGGCTTTTCTGATGACAGGCACACCGCATGGCCCGCGGCAATAATAATAATTATGTCGTAAAGTTTCTGTTACGTTTTTTGAGTGTCGGGAAGCGCTGACCTGAACTATACTTATTATGTATACTATCCAAATACTAGAGCATCTTGTTAACCTCACCTTCGCGATGAGTTCAATTTGAACTTGGTGCACCCTGTTTTCACTAACGAGGCTCTAACGACCGAGTAAGGACGGAATAACCCTTACCTTTTGCCGTGAGCACATCTACCTTCTCACGAAGGGTGCGGTAAAAATAACCCACCGCACACAAAGGTTGCTTTTGGAATCGTTTGGTTACCCCATCGTCGCAGTCTCCTTCTGTGCCATGGGACCACACCACTCGCCTTCCGCAACCGAGCTGGTCAGTTGCATACCTGCTCCAGCTAAAACTTCAAATGCAGCTTCGCTTTCAGTCGATTAAGGCTTTAAAAAAATGATGGAGCGTTCAAGTGGGACAAAATCATCCGGAGATAAAATACCCTCCCGATCGGATCTCCGGGGGAGGGTGCCCACAGGGACACCTCAACGAATGTCGAAAAAACACCGACAAGTTAAATCCAACAAAACTAATTCTTTCATCTACGGCGCTTGGAATGTTCGTACTTTGAACGACAGCAATCGCACCGATCGGCCTGAAAGAAGAACTGCTCTAATAGATAGAGAACTTCACCGACTCAATGTTGACGTTGCAGCTCTCAGCGAAACTCGATTTTTGGAGGAAGGCTCTCTCACAGAAAAGTACTACACCTTCTATTGGAAAGGTCTTCCCACCAATTCAAGAAGACAACATTGAGTAGGATTTGCCGTTCGGAATCAACTTGTATCCAACTTAACACAAGTACCACAAGGCCTATCTGAGCGTCTAATGCTGCTACGCTATGAGCTATCAGATGGCAACGCGGTAAATCTAATAAGCGCCTACGCTCCCATTCTGGATGCAAGTCACGAAACCAAGGAAAGCTTCTATCAACAGCTGGAAGAAACCCTCTGTAGAATACCTAAAACGGAACGACTCGTTATTCTTGGCGATTTTAACGCTAGATTAGGGAGAGATGCAGACACCTGGCCAGGCATCATAGGCAAGAACGGTTTGGGCAACATGAACGCTAACGGTCAACTACTCCTAACTAAATGCGCCGAACATGATCTAGTTATAACAAACACCATTTTCCGACAAAAGGATAAATTTAAAGGCACCTGGCGTCACCCCAGATCAGGTCACTGGCATCTACTGGACTATGTTATCGTACGTAGGAAGCATCTCAAGGACGTCCAAATTACAAAGGCGCGCATTGATAGCGAATGTTGGACCGATCATCGTCCTGTTGTCTCTAAAATGAAAATTGTTATGAGACCCAAACACCGAAGAACTCAAGTAAAACGTAGACCCCGTCTCTGTATTAGTAAATTGCGTGACCAACAAACCGCCGAACAGCTAAAGCAAAAAGTTCAAAAGAATTTGAGTGCACTAGAAGAAACCAATTCTGTAGATGTCGCTACTACCTGGACACAAATTAAAGACAGTTTAAAAAGTGCGAGTGAGGAAATTCTTGGCACAGCAGCAAGTAAAAAACAGGAGGACTGGTTCAATGATAATGAAGCTTTTATACAAGAACTTCTTGACCGCAAACATATTGTCTTCCAAAACGCTATCAACCACCCCAACGACTCATCAAAAGTAGAAGCTTTTACCCAATCTAAGTATGAAACGCAACGCGAAATCAGAAGAATAAAGAACGAGTGGTGGGCAAGCAATGCCAGAGAAATTCAAAGGTACGCCGATTCACACGACTACAGGAATTTCTTTCAAGGAGTAAAAGCAGTGTATGGCCCCAGTCGGAAAAATATTAAAGATTTAAATGGAAATCTCCTCAAAGAAGACCAGGAAATAAGAGCCCGATAGAAAGAACACTACTCTAACATTCTTAACCAGCAAACTCAAGCCGATCACGATATTATAAATCTTATCCCTCAATATGACACCTTCGAAGACTTAAATAAACCACTAACAACGGAAGAGATCTTAACCGCCATTGGGCAGCTAAAAAATAACAAATCTCCCTGCGCCGACTCACTCCCAACTGAGATCTTTAAAGCTGTGACGTCAGAGCTCATACCCTACCTCCAAAAGCTGTTTGATGTCGTGTGGGAAAGTGGTCAAGCTCCGCAGGAGTTTCGTGATATACTTTTAATCAACCTCTTCAAAAACAAAGGGAGCGCTGCGGACTGTGGAAATTACAGGGGTATAGCTCTCCTGGCTGTTGGAGGGAAGATACTCACTAAAGCGATGGCAAATAGGCTAACACCTGATGGAAAAGTTACTTCCTGAAACACAGAGTGGCTTTAGACCAAACCGAGGCACATCGGATCTAATCTTCACACTTAAACAGCTTCAAGAAAATGCACTCGAACATCAAGGAGAAATTCACATGGCCTTCATTGATTTAACCAAGGCGTTTGACTCGGTGGACAGGGAAGTGCTCTGGAAGATTATATTCCGCTTAGGTATCCCTAGAAAATTTGTGGAAGTATGTCGCAGTCTACATACAAACAACAACGCCCAGGTTATGTATAATAATGAGGCAACCGAACCTTTCCAAACCCTCACTGGAGTTAGGCAGGGATGTGTCCTGGCACCCTTACTCTTTAATTTCTTTACCACTACTCTAACAATTATTGTTGACAACAAACTGACAGTCAGAGGAATAGGTCTCAGATACCGTTTTGATGGCGGTTTCTTTAACATAGGGCGCTTTAGAGCTTTCACGAAGACACGCACACGATTCATTTGTGATCTCCAGTATGCGGATGACTGTGCACTTTTAGCCTCTACGCCGGAAGAGCTTCAAGAACTTTTAGATGTGTATGCCCAGAGCTATGATTCCTTGGGACTTAAAATCAACATTGGAAAGACTAAGATTATGTCAACTCCTCATCAAGTCAGCCAAATAGACATTACACTTAACGGAAATTCTCTTGAAGTGGTGGATCAGTTCAATTACTGAGGCAACGTTGTTAATGACAAAGCAAACATGGACAGCGAGATTCGCAATAGAATTAACGCTGCATCTAGAGCACTCTGGGGACTTAGAGAGAGAGTATTTGACAACCACGACCTTGCTTTGTCAACGAAAATGGCTATCTACAGAGCAGTTGTCATTCCAACACTGCTATATGGATGTGAAAGCTGGGCCACTTACCGTCGTCATGTGTGTTTTCAGCAAAGACACCTCAGAAGTATGATGAAAATCTGTTGGTTCCATCACATATCAAACGTGGAAGTACTCAGGAGCGCAAACAGCCTTCCAATTGAGGTGCTTATTTCAAGAGCACGCCTAAGATGGGCAGGTCACGTTCATCGTATGCATGATAACCGCCTTCCTAAATGTACACTTTATGGTGAATTGCTAAGCGGTAGAAGAAGGCGTGGCGGTCAACGAAAGAGGTTCAAAGACGTTCTCCATGAAAATCTAAAATCCTGCAGTATTCCAGACGAGCAATGGGAACAACTTACAGCGGACAGAACCGAATTGCGAGGGGTTGTGGCCAGCTATCAAGGAAATGTTGCTGCAAGAAGGCCGAATCCAAGACCTAACCAGGTCTATGTTTGTCCTGACTGCGGTCGACATGTGCTCTCCCGAATTGGCCTCTATAGCCATAGTTGTGTGCACCGTAGATGAATGGGAATTACAATAGACTATACCTTTTACTTGTTTTTTATTGTACACAATTTATCGACTGTAACATTTTTATACTCGGACTCAACTAACGGCTAATAATAATAAAAAAAGAGCATCTTGAGGTTACGATCAAGAAACATTCTTCAGTATGTAACATTTAATCCTGAATCTCAGGAGTACGTCCTAGAAAAAGCATTAATTTACGTTACGCTACGTTTAACCTTATGGACATTATTTATTGCTCACGATCAAGAATTAAAATGCTTGTGAGCTAGTTATATTTATTATTTTGTATATCGATTATTCCTATATTTATATCTCATATCTGTATACTTCCAAGCAATAGACATTATTTAACAATACAAGGTTGATTTTTTAATTTATGCAAAGAAGGTGGTTAATTACCATTACCTGACTGCAGAGGTAGAAGAAGTGTTTTGTCAACATAATGAGAAGATTATTAATTTTAGATATTTAGTTAATACTTGCAATATGCAGACCGCAGAGTGGCCTAATTTGTATGTACACAGTACAAATATTCTGATTTGATGCTGGTTATAGTGTGGAATCACAGTGACGTGAGTTGCCGGCCGAAACAGAGTTCCCTCAGCTTACCAATTCTAATGAATAAGTTGAATTCAGGCCGCAACAAGTAATCCGATTTGAGAATACCCTACATTTGATAAGGAGACCCCTTAACTGCATTCACTATAAACCTGCTGTTAACATTGCGTATTTAGGATTAGGTTATACTAACCCTGCTATTCTATAGCACGAAATCCGTCACGGCTTAAATATAAGTTCTTAACTTCAGATGCTTTTAATTAATGAAAAAGCAGGAGAAGTTACAAATTCAATTTTATTAAGAAAATTAGGTTCGTCTATCTTATCAGTGTGGAGTCGTATCTACCATGCAATTCACCAACTTAACTAAATTTTAATTACAAACCACCTAGACCAATCTAAGCTGACTATAAAATTGATAAAGGATCGACAGGGACATACTCTTCTTGCCTAGGGGTCTATCAAAGCGATGTATCCAAACCGCAAAGGCATAGTGCGTAGAACCCGAAGGCGGGGAAGCTTATTCAAGGGTAAACATTAGTACGGACCTCATTTGAACTCCAGTGACGAAGCACTTTCCACGAAAATGAAATATTGAAAGAATTGAATATTACTCGACGTAAGTTTCGCCAATTATGTTGGCAGAATCTGGAGGGAAATCCCAGTACTTGCTTTTCTTTAACTCGTAGTATTTTTCATTATCATCTAAATCTTGCATCCTTTATTTAACACACTTTCTGACATAATCAATTGATGAAGTTTTCCACAGTTACTAAGGTTGGATGACAACAAAGTATTCTAGTGTTACTTTTGCAAATATCTACACGTAGGGGGCGCGGGAGTGAAAAATTGATTAAATGTATTTTCCAACCGGCACCTCCGGCAAAACGTAGAATAAAAAATATTATTTTTTTTGCCTGATTAGAGACTTCTACGGGGGGCGTTACAATATTCATATAAGATAATAATTTAATGAAAGTATGACTAAAAAGCTAAAGAGTAGAAAATAAGAAAATAAAAGAAAACTTTTAAAAACTTGCTTTTCTTACAAAGTCGTACTAAAAAGTAAAAAATAATTTTTTATGTACAACAACAAGGCGTGCGCACTTTATATGATTGTACGTATGATTGTATGAACGCCTTGCTTTTCTTGCAGCCGTACATGAAACATTATTGTTTACTTTTTAGTACGACTTTGTAAGAAAAACAAGTTTTTATGCACGACTTCGCTACATTCTAGAATGTACGCGTACATTCGACGCGGGTATATATACAGTGGTTCTAAACGCACTGGGGACAGTTTTATATTAGACAAGTAAGTGACAAGATGGAATAAGAACATAAAAAGTTGTGAATTATAGTAGTGAGACTATAGTCGATGAAACTTGTAATTAGTGTGTACTAATGTGTATAAGGACTTAACTATTGCAATTAACTGGTTAATAAATCAGTGGTTTAGGAAAGTACTTGTTGCAATTTATTGGACCTACATACAGAGTGTTTACTGGAAATTGTAAACACCTAATAAGTTTTTAAAAGTTTTTTTTTGTGTTTGCGGAAACTATTACGTCTTTGAATATTTTTTTGCAATTTTACGTTACAGAGGATAGGTCAGTTCAAGATGCAATAACCTATCTTACTACAAGGATTTAATAATAAGTGGGCAAGTTATTAGGATAAGTGGCAAGCATCGCTTGCACCATCTTTCTTTACACCATCAAAAGGTCAAGATCAGCAGACGGGATCTTGGTGGAACAGAAATTTAACAAGAACTTTTTTTCGTCGGCGTTATTCAAAATCTTCTATACACGTTTGATAGCACAACTGTCCTAGAATATTCGCCAAAAAAACAGGATGAGGAAATTCTTACTTTTTGACAGTGGTATGAGAAATGTTGTCCTAGAGTAGAAATTGTCAAAATTTCAAAAAGTGCCCATATCTCGAAAACCGTAGGTTTTCAATAAAATCAAGTTGTGATATTATGATAGATTTTGGCCTGGCCTATTACCATTTTCGGAATCATCCATATTTTACGGAACACCCTGTATATATGGGTATTTGTAATATTGATTTTGTAACTTTTTTGTATTTTATATACTATTTTTGTGTTGTATCATATTATTTCATTGCGTGTTATAATTGTGCTTTCTACCGTGTGTTTCGCTGTGCTCTACAAAGTGGTTTTCCTGATGAATAAATTAATAAATAAATAAACTAACAAATAAATTACAGATATAATCACAAATATATTGTCGAAATAAAATACCTTATATGTCTATTAGTAGTTATTGAGTAATAACTTTCATTAAATGTTATACAGAACAAGAAAATACTAAATTTAAAACTAATATTGGATTTATTCGTTTATCGCCTAATTTATCACACACTCTGTTCCATGACTTTTCTATTCGGTTGCTGCTCACAAATCAATCACACCCATCCATGTGTCAAGCTAACATTTCCGTTTACGGCTGAAGCATATTAATATGATTCTAGCTTAACTTAGGGGTAGTTTTTTGCAAATTTATGGAATAAGAGTGTATGTTTTAATATTTATTAGCTTAAAGCCACACAAATGTATATATGCTGCTTATAGAAAAATATGCGATAACATTTATTTATTATTATTTTTAATGCTTCTATGCAATAAAAGTATTATTTACTTAACTAACACTAACAATTAGACGACTCATTCAATAAGGAAAATAATTTATATACTTCGATTTATATGCATTATTTTTAACTAGAGGGTGAAAAGTGTGGCATTAATAAAGATAAAATAATTGGGATGGGCGGAATGAGAACTATAGTTTTGAAAAACACTTCCTTACCTACGTTTTGTATATTCAACATAAACCTCTTTAGAGTTTCATAATTCTAAAAGGCATTTTAGTTTTCAAATTCAAAAATATACTCTCTCTGTGAAGGATAGAAAAATTTATAAAAAAATCGGTCTGGGACAACAAGGACCAACTATCCCGTTCCACTTTCCCTTATAAATTTGATGTTAAAAATTTTATTTCGAATTATTGTAAATCTGCATAACACGCGCGTCCCCGCAATAAATTTTGATTTCCTCAAATTAATAAGTAAAAGATTAGTTAGAGTAAATCATTTCTTTTCTGATAAAATTAATCGATAAATAACTGTTTACCGTTTTTCTCGTAACTTCAAACTTTTAACAAAATTGTCTATGTTCTTTTGTTCCTCAATTTCTTTGCGAAATCTAATTTCATCCAGATTTATAAGGTTATAGAGAACGATCCGGGGAATCAATAAAAACAAATTAATTTTCTTTTCTTTTTGCACCGGCTACCTATAGAATCTATTAAAACTCCGAACAAAAACTCAAGTAAATGCTCCTAAATATTATTAAATTTTGACATTTTTTCCCTTAACTTTACCAATATTTAAACATTAACATTTAAAATTTGCACAGTTAAAAGAGGTAACCATAGAAAAAAGTGGAAGAACAAGATGCGGTCTAAATTTTAATAGTACATAAGTGGATGAGTCAATGTAGTTTTGTGACGTCGATAGGAGTTTCTTTGTCGAGTTGAATTTTTTATGAACTGAAAAAATTAATGCCAATATACTAATTTTAAAATCCAAAGGCAGCCAGAAACTGTCAGCTGTAAATGGCAAATTGGCATGAAAAAAAAAAGGGAATCTATGAGGTTAATGTTAATGAAATATGACAATGTCGCAAAAAATTGACAATTTTCAACCTTTCCATATAGTTTTATATAACCATTGCTTCATAAGTGCTCCATAAGTCCTGGTCCCGGTTGAGTGGCGGAATAGCTAATGTTAAACTCCGCCAGGACGTTAATCTAGATAAGAAGTTAAAATTAAAATAATAATAATAATAATTACTGAACATGTTTTGTTGCTTCAATGTTTGTTTCAGAAATACAAAAAAATAGCTTATTGTTTTTGATATTATTATATTCAATAAACATAACTCGGCATATTTTTATTGTTAAATGCACACTTGACTTCAATGACAAAATTTTCTGTAACTGCATGTATTTCGATCTAGTAGAGGCATTTCGAGTATAGATATTTTTGTGGATAAAAAACCCATAACTTGACATCCAACATGGAGGCGTAGTCTACAAGTCACGTGTTCCAATATGGCCGACTTAATCATTGCTTTAATTTTGATCGCACTGACGTCCGTAGTATTTATTTATACGTTATGTGGTTATTGATGCACGATATTTGCGAATGAGCACGTACAAACCCATCCGCAAGGAATTATCGTGAAGGCGAGCAAATTTTGAAAGTGGAACATGTAATAAAGTGCAGGAAATTACGTAGTGATGCCGAGGATGCAGTGGCTAAAATTCTATCTTTTTTCCTGCAAACTTCAAAAATGAGTGCTGATCCTCATGAAATATTAAAACGTGGAAAAATATTAAGTATGAAATGCTACTGCAAAGCTTGGTTGGGAGATAAATGCAAATATCACTGCAACCTTGCTATTTCTTAACAGGTAGACGTAAGCTTTCTTTCTGGCATGTTAATTATTGTTAACAACTCCAAATTATTTTGTATTTGACATTTGAAAATGTCTATTTGTAATTACAAAGTAAGCCTTTATGATGTTGAAGAAATATCCTGTATTGACAAAAAGTGTTCATGGCAAAAACAGTACAAGAGCAAGAAGATTACTTGCCTCAAATACAGGTTTCTTATAAACCGTGGGAAGCTTGAGGTCAAGTTATCACTTTGTACTTGAAGATCCCATCCAAAGCTAGAATTAACTTTTACGAATTATATCACAATTATCTTGAAATAATACTAAGGACAACACTACAAGAAATAGAACTAGCTAAACATTCACTTAACTTTTGACAGATGAAACTAATGTGTTGTCATCTTCGGGGCTATGTCTGTCTTTGTCTTCTTGCTCCTCTTGTTTATTCTGTATCTAAGTATATAACTATCTACGGTTATGACATCATTGCCGTTTCATTCAAATGCCAAAGATTAATATATTTTTTTAATACGTTGTTACGGTTAGTACTTTTCTTAGAAATTAAATATATGATGAAATTAGCCGCTCTACTATCGTATTTAACTGTTTTAGAAAATCTGTCAACAAATCAATTTAAAAATAAAAGTTGTAAGTTTCCTCAAGCTGAATTAAACTTATCATACTTTTACATGATATTCGAATATACTTAGTCCTAAGGGAAGAGCGAAGAGCTTGGGGGTAGCTCGTCTACAGGCGTCGGTGTTAAGCCTCAGTAGCGGAAATAGGCCGACGTTAAATAAACGCTTAACGCCATTAAGCACTAGCCCAGCTTCCGGTCTGTATCATAACCTGTCATATAACACTGCTTAATTCTGCTTACTTTTCATTTTCCGGTATCCGTGCACTGTTCGCCTGTTAACCACTTTAGCATTCACTTTACTGCTCATTATAGCGTTATACTCGCTTATACTAATCTTGTTTTACTGCTTGCTAGCCTCCTTCTGCTGCCTGTATAACTTGTGCTTATTTTTTTGTATATATATTTTTAACTTAGTAATTGTAAAACGTAGAGTAACAGTCTAATTTTCCTCTCAATGGAAACAACCGTTTCTTCACTGAGCTGCTTAGTCCAGCTTACAGACTTTTGGGTAGTGTTATTCAATCGCTTTAAACTTAAACTGGCTCGAGTGTCGTTACTGAACGAAACACTATGGAATACGGGAATTTTGGTATTTACTTAAGTAGGTTATTTCACATGTAAGTCTAATTAGGTGTGTCATTAACACCTTGTGTTGTCGCCACTATCTAGCAAATGATTTACAAATTTGGAATCTATTTTTTGTAGTATAAAGGACCTCCCATGTTCGAGATATCTTGTTTTAAAATTATGTCCACTTTGTCCTATGTATGTGTTATTGCACTCTGAACATTTTAATTTATAAACTCTTGAGTTTTTATATTTGTTAGTTTTGTCTTTGGTATTATATATAAGGCTCGATGATTTGTTTTGAGATTTAAACGATAAATTGATATCATTAGTTGAGAGGGTATTTACGTCTACTGATAATTTATCATTTAATCTGATGCTTGCGTATTTTCGTTATTTTTCATCTTTTATCTTCGGACGTATTAATTTACATGTGAACTCTTTTTGTTTCTTATTTAATAGTTTGAATAAGATGACACCTTTAGAGAACAAAAATGTCTTTAGCTCAGAGCAACTACTTTAATTATTAGTTTGTGCTATATTATAAGAGACGGATATAACTAACTGAAAAGTTTGCAATAAAAGAATTTATCTCCACAGGGGTCTTACAAATTCACTTACCTAAATGGATAACCGTTTGAAATGTTACTCTGTTATCTAAGTAATTTCCCATAGCGATGAGAAATTAGGTATACAAACTAACAAGTCGTTATATTGCGAAAAGAGCAAGCGAATCAAAAAATAAATTTCTTGTCGTTTATTTAGTCCAAATTAGCTCTCTGTTGTTTTCATTATTGAGGTGCTGCAGGATTAGGGAATGAGAATACCAAATTTTCAACGTGCTTTTCTCTTCAAAGATCATTTGTTTTAATTAAGTAACCAGAGACACTTGCGTTTTAACGCCATTGTAAGTTAATATGATGCCTTTGTTAACGCAACATAACCGTCTTATTTTTCTTGTTGTAAGAGCTTTAAGTTCGACGGTGTCAGTTTTAATAATAATGTGAATAATACGGTGAAGTCCATGATTAACGGCTAAATTAATTTTCAACGTATTTTTCTTAATAAAATCATGATAATCACACTTACTTACTGAGGTGACTATCTCAATAAAACCATAAAATAAGATAATTATAAGTACTTATATAATGGGAGTATGTTCAAAATTATTTAAAAAAAAATTTTTTTATTTTAAAATCCTTTAATCTTAATGTTACTGAATTATCCCTTATTTAAATATACAATCCAGTATACTGCTCTTGTTTATGTAAATATTATTGTATAAATATTTTCCTCAAAGGGATACAAATAAATTAATGCACATCCTCTTATATTGTTGACCACTTCTTGGTATTAGCAGGTAGGAATTTCCTGGGCGGGTCCCCTGTTAAAGAGGGATATAATATTTTAATTTCTTTCCTGTAATATTAAGTCTTTTTATTATCCCCACCAGATATTTTATGACACATAATTATATTTCAGTACAGTATACAGAAAGTATGTATTATTGACTCAAGTTCAATCCTGTGATAATCTCCCAAGTGTTGATATCCAAAAGTATTCTTACTTGAAGTTTCAAGTTAGTATAGTCATAGTGAATTGTCTGTGAATATGGAGATGTCTAAGAACGTCGACCGCTATATTTGTGCTAAACCCTCAATCAGAACCAAGACGATGATCTATAAGTCAGCTTTATCATGTAATTTCCATAATGGGTTCTCAGGGAAGAAAACTGTTTACGATTTAATGCAATCAGCGAACGGTGGGTTCAGTTTGGATGAGAAATCGCTGTTTGGAAGTAACATATTAGTATGGGGAAATTTTCTCAAGAATAAGTGGTCTCGGAAATTCGACCTTACTGAGAGTACCAAAACCGCAATCGAGATCCGCTCAGAGGAATCAAAGACAGATATGTCACATAATTTTCATAGTGAGCACTACCCCATCAACAATACTAAGGCTACGTCAGTGGAATCAACGCAGAGCAGTGCTTCACTCGCCAGAAACATGGAAGAGGAATCAACAGTAGGTGAATATAAGTTAGGAAAGACTATCGGCAATGGAGGATTTGGCCAGGTGAAGCTAGCCAGACATCTGTTAACTAAAAAGGAGGTCGCGATAAAAATCATAGACAAAACCAATCTTGACGCTGATTCAGTACGAAAATTGTATAGAGAAGTAACTATAATGCAATTGTTAGACCATCCAAATATAGTAAAATTGATTGATGTTATTGACTCAGAAGCAACGCTTTATCTAGTTATGGATTATATGCCTGGAGGTGATCTATTTCACTACCGAGTGCGCCACGGTAGACTTACTGAGGAACTGGCCCGAGCTATTTTCAGGCAAATCGTGTCTGCCGTAGAATATTGCCATTATAAAGGGGTTGTACATAGGGACTTAAAGGAGGAAAACATATTATTAGATAGTGAAATGAATGTTAAAATCACAGATTTCGGACTATCCAATACCTTCACCCCTGGAAGCATGTTAGATTCATTTTGTGGCACAGTGCACTGTGCAGCACCTGAAATAATTATGGGTAAAGAATATGGACCCGAGACAGATGTTTGGTCACTAGGAGTAATTTTGTATGTCCTTGTAACAGGTAATTATCCATTTGGTAGATCAACGTCATCACTTACTGTACAGAGAATTGTATATGGCAACTATGAAATTCCACATCATCTGAGCGTAGGCTGCGGAAAACTACTAAAGAAGATTTTCGTATTAAAACCAAAGAAAAGAGCTAATTTGCAATCTCTAATGAAGGACAAGTGGTTGAATGAAGGCTACGAAGAGAATAAATTAAAGCCTTACGCATTACCAAACTATAATGTTAATGAATCGAAAGGAATCTACCACTTTTTGACTACTCAAACTTTGCGCTCATGGTTTGGTATCGATTAAGTTATACGGTGTACAAAATTCTTTAAATTGCAAAGTAATTATGAGACAATCTTTGATTAAAATGGAGATCGACCTTACACTATGAACTTTTGCCTTTGGCGGATATGTGGAGATACTGTTTTATTTTACGAAAACTGTATTGTGTTTACCTATTTTATATTTATGAATGTATGGTCCAAATAATACGATAATACATTGTTCATATTTATTTGATGAGTTTCCTTTTATACCTTTTTTATTGTCTATCTCCACACGTCCACAATTTTGATATAGTTTAAATTGACATACTCGTAAATTTTGTTATTGATTATGATTTCATGTATTTTAATTTTGTCATGTAACTTTGTGTATCTTACCGCAGTGGAATAACATAGTCTAGACTTATATAAAATATAAGAAATATAAAAAAAGTAGTCTAATAAAAATACTTTGAACTTAAGTGTCTCAGAGATTAACGATCATTTTTTTAGAGGTGCAGAAAGAGAATAGGTTTTTGTAAATTACTCGATAAATAATTTTAATCCAAAATGAGAGTGTATGAAGTTTCCCTCAATTTGAGATGTTTTTCGAATATTTTTGCTTTATTTTCGCGGTTTACTCAAAAACAGTGAACCCCACTGTAAAGTACTCTCAAATATTGAATGGATTTTAATTACTGTCAAGATGAGTTATTTTGGTATACCATTGATATATCCATTGGTATTCCTGTACTAAGAAAAATGTTGACTACTCTTATACAAATGTACATATTTGTCACTAAGAAAAATAAATATTATTATTATTATTATGTTTCTCCCTTTTATGATAAAAATACATACAGACAAATCATCCTAGAGAATACATGCTTATGAAAATAGTTATAATGTTGCTAAATATCTCATTTATAATGCATCCACTTAAAAATGAGAAATATGAATGATATTTTTTAATGCTCTATTGGGAATCTTGGATTATTTTGCTTTAGCTGGTAACATTTTAGGTAGGGACGGTAGGACAGTGGTTAGTGCGTCCAGCTTTCCCTCTGAGCATAATTAGCAGAGTTGGTTCGAACCCCGCCTACTGCAAAGCAATTTTCAATTATAAATTACCCCCGTGATTCACGGAAATAGGCCGACGTTAAATAAATGTAAAAAAAAGAAGTGGTTCGAATTCCACTATAAACTGTAATGTCCTCCTAAAATTTAAATGAAACGGAGTTTTGCACTTTTCTCGGAACCTGTTAATTTCTGTGAACACTATAAAGCACAGCGATTTTTAGTACTATTGAAGTCCATCATATTAATATCTTACATAACGAAATTGATCGAAAATTAAGGGCAATGCGAATATTCAAAATTTGACTACTTTTCATACCTTTGAAAAGGGCTCTGTTGAGAGTGTTTTTTGCGATATATTTAGCAACAGTGACATCTTTTGGAAAAGCAGAACTAAATATTCGATAGAAAACTTAATTTAATATATCCAAAGTGGCGGAAACACGTACCCATCACCATTAAATGATCTTTAAAGAATAGATATAGTCGAAATAGTGTAGAGCTTTTTATTAGTTTTTTAACGACTCACAAGACAGTTAATTTAGTCGAAACTTATTATTTTTCTTATTATAATAATTTCTTTTATGTAAAAATAGGTATTTTTCTAGAATTCATCATTGAGGACAATGTTTAAGCAACATAAATTATTTTTATTCATTTATTTAACGTCTGCCTATTACCGCTACCAAGGTCAATCACGACGCCAGGGGACAAGCTCAATAGTATTTGTGTAGGCACTAGGACCCCTAACCTGGAAGTTTTGCCCAACCCCCACAGTTTGTCGTGGGATAGGGATCTGTAACGTGCTCACATCGTAGATACACGGAACTCACAGTTTTACATCCCTTTCGAAAGATGGTGACGTGAGCAGATCCGCTCATCCACTATATCTTATCGACTTGTTGTGACCCGGTTTTGAACTCGGGCCGTCTGCGTGCTGACCAACATAATTCTACATATTGTCATATTTTTAATATACTTAAGAACCTTTCATACGAGCTTAATTTTTCTTCATCCTAACTTATTTTATTAACATTTGTAGACATACTGCGCTAAAAAACTATATCTTTTAGATTTAACTTAAATTATAAGAAAGAAAAAACTAAAAGTAAAACTATTACGTTTTCCTTAAACTGAGACTAGGTGTATTTTTTAATCTAATTTTAACCGAGCAAAATAATAAAAGCCATCATACAAACATTTTAATAAAAATATTAAATGTCCGTATTTAAATAGTAGTTAATAAATAAACGTGTAGGCATAGCTTTATTTTTAAGTACCGTTCAGTGCGTAGAAGCGTCACAATTTGTTATTTTTTATTTAATTTATTGATTAAAATTGATATGGGAGAATTAGCGTACGACTATTTGACTATTTTGAGCGTTCTGTAATTTTAAACTAATTATTGTTATTATTTTCCAGTTAAAAACGAACAAAAGTTTAAGTCATTCAAGAGATGTAAATTAATAGGGTACATTATTGTTATTTATAAGTAAATTTACGTCTTAAAACGATTTTCTATCCATTGGACACATCGAATTTAAAATGTCACTGCAATAAATATTATTTATTCTTATTTTTCATATACTTGAAATAGTCAAATAGCTATTTTGTTTGCATTTTTTGCAGTTCTTTAAAATGAATTTTGAAATACATTTCATGAACTTTCAATACAAGAAAGAGCAACTCGACACTTTTAGTTAGATGGCAGCCCTGTTCATAATGCCGAATGGCTTAATGCTATCTTCCTAACCGATGGATAAGTCGAAGCAGCCCGCTATTTGGATGACCACCCCGGTCTCTGGATTAAACACCGCTGGATTTCTTTCCATGGAGTGTTATAACAAGTTACGTCCGAATAATAGAAAAGCACTATGTGCAAGAGCTGTTTCTCTAGTGTTGAAAGTTTAAAAATATTATATTCCACATACATTAAATCCAAGCCCATATGGTCTCCTATATACCAGAATTTGATTTTTATTAACTGAATCTGTCCAGAGAAAATTGTTCTTGTTGTTTAAAAGTAATGGTTTTTTTTTCCACAGCGAGGCATTGATTACCTCCTATTCACCTCCTATTAGATATGTTTAATATGATAAAGAAGGAACTGCGCTGCACTTTCATTTTTGTATAATCTAGTTAACAATATCGATTGTTCATCCCTTGTTATTAAGCTTTGCTTTTTGGTTCCTCGATTGCATTCTCGTGATAGTGATTATTTTTATATCCACTTTAGTCGTACCAACCTTATGTGTAAATCACCAATGTTTAATATGTGTAAAGTATTCAATTCAATTTCCGGTCTTTGTGATATTAATCATGATAGTTTAAAAAGCATAATTGACTTATATCTAAGAAGCAACTTATAATATATGTACACCTACCCTGATACTATGTTTTTTACTTTTTTTTTTTATTTATATACCTTTACTACTTCATGGACGACTTACTGAATTTTAAAAGCCATCTATTTAGGTTTTTGTCGTCTCCAATGCATAGGATGTACAATGTTAGGGTCCAGTTCATCATATTATTCGGAATTCTATTTTTATTATTTCACAATGCTCTGCTCACTTGTATATTTTAATGTTTTTCCTCATATATTTTTTTTTCTTAAATATATACTATTTCATAATTTTAGGCTTACTCTGTATTTTAATATTTTCTCATATTTTTGTAATTTATATTCTCATGTTCTCTGTAACAGTTCTATGTTTCCTGTAATTGGGTAACCTATTGGAAATAATTGCATTATTTATTTATAAGAATTAGAGAAGATTGTGTAGAGTATAGAAGTTACCGGCAACAATTTCAGAATACGTAACTTGGGGCTCAGAATACGTACGTAAGATGTAACTGATGGCGTAGTTTGTGGTGTAGATGATAAGAAGACGACAACTTTAGTTTTACTAAACCACAATAAACCCTTTGACACTGTTATCATAATCTCCTTTGTGCAAAATTAAAGTATGATGAAATCCATACTTCTACCTTAAACCTTATAAAAATTAAATTATAATTAGAGTGATACAAATAGCTGCTTATAAAAATTTTGGATATATAATACGAAATAGTGGAGACTTTGTTCCTCCTAGTACAATAAGCCTTTTGAATAATGCTTTTAGTTGACCACGTCAGAAGTACTCTTCCATAGTTTGGTGTCCATCGTGTGCGGTATATACAGTATGTCCTCCGATTGAGTTCGCTATAAGTGAAATGGATGAAAAATGTCGAATTCTTTTTTCATATTTGGGGGTTCACCCCTGCTTATCTAAACAGTAATCTTGGGTGCATTTTTGTTTTTTAAAATTAAAGATATGGGTTAGCTCAATAGCCGCCATCGCTGACAGCTGCACCTGGTATGTTTTATATAAAAACTAAATATCCTAGTTATCTTTTTGATAAATTAAATTATCGATACTTATTTTAATTTTATGTATTTATTTTATTTTTTAAAAGTTATAGCCGTCGACGTTTTAAAATATCTATGTTTAAGCTTTTATTAGCTAGTTATTCCATTCTTGTGATCTTCCACTATTGTGACAAATTGTTACTTATTGCATTTTGTTGAATTTGTATTACCTTAACTCTGTTAAATAGAACTGAGAAACTTGGACCTCGCCGAGTATAAAATAAAGACGTATTATTAATATTATTACCATATAACTGATTATTGCGGTTTACTTGATATTATCAATTTCATGTACCTAGAATTAACTCAAGACATGATCCATACTTTAAATGTGATATGCACACAAGAATTATTTTATTAAATTCACCAGCACATGTTTAGTGCCAAAATTTGAATAACTTATACGATATTCATTGATGTCCATAGATACTCTAAGTGATGTGTTATCCCATGCCTTTTTATAAGGAGGGTGTTACATAACTATTATTTATTTAACCGATACATCTTGTACCAAAAAAAAATCATTATGTTTCTTTAGTATGTATTGTCCTGTAAATAGCTCTTCTGTTGTATAATAAAGCTATCATTATCCCTATCGCAGAATAATAAAGAAATAAAATATCATATCCTCATTATGTAGAATGGCAGCCTGTTGTATCCATTTGTTTATAGAACATGAGCGACTTTCAATACATCAAATGTTTTAGTACACCGTTCGGGATTATTAATGAAGCGTACACCGATAATGTGTGAATTGAACGGGAATAAAACGTTCACGCTCTATTTATACCCTTTAACTGATGTCACACGTCAAAGTTAAAATGTTAATTGAGAAAACTGTGTCCCTTTAATTGGTCTATTGAAACATCCCACACTTCAGAATTATTTCTCTATTATAACGTAGCTGCGCATAGAAAGGAAAAAATTATAATATTTCAATGTAACACTCATGGACAAATTTTTTAACTTTTGCAAATTATTCAAGTCACCATCGATTGTAGGATGCAGAACAGTGCTACAGTAATTAAAATGAGGTAATATGATAGTATTATATACCAATTTTCTACGTGTAGCAGACAGGTACCAGCTGACTCTTTTTAATACCCCAATTTTTTTAGCTATTTTCTTACACACATAATTAATATGGCCATAAACATAAGTTTATCATCTAGATTACACCTAAGTATTCAATTTCATTAACAACTTGAATTGCTTCGGCGCAAACTCTAAATTCTAATGCCTCCTGTCCTATTTTATCTTTAAATTTTTTTTTTCCACAATCATGCCTTTTGTTTTAGATACATTTAGCTTCAACTTATTTACTTCTAACCCCTCACTCACTTCTTTCAATACTTCATTAATTCGACTCACCAATAAAGCACTATTTTCTTCTGTTATATAAATAACTGCATCTTTCAAATGTGCTTTGAGAGGGCGGAATATTAAACATAATATTTTTAGTCGCAAACTCCTCTATAAATCCTTATTTTACTATAAGGAAAGTAACCAGACTGCAACCAAAGTTACAAATCTGGCGCGTTAAGTGTAATAATTGCATATTACCCAAAACGCTAATGCTTCGATTGCAACAAACACCAGCCGAAAGGCTGATCCTACTTAAAGGAGCTCCCTTGCCAGTCGTCACACACCACTTGCAGACTGCAGTTTCGAGCTGTTGGCTCTCGTCAGTGCAAGGTAGGTATGCGACGACCGACATGAGAATCCTTCGGCTGGTGTTTGTTGCAATCGAAGCATTAGCGTTTTGATGGTAATATGCAATTATTACACTTAACGCGCCAGATTTGTAACTTTGGTTGCAGTCTGGTTACTTTCCTTATAGTAAAATAAGGATTTATAGAGGAGTTTGCGACTAAAAATATTATGTTTAATATTCCGCCCTCAAAAAGCACATTTGAACTATGCTAAGCCAAGTTAGGCTATTTATTTTTCGATTGCAACAGACACTGGACCGCTAGATGGCGTCTGCTGGCTATTTTACATGTCGCTATTGTAAAAATACCGGGATGTACTATAGTCTAAGGATTCTCATGTCGGTCGTCGCATACCTACCTTGCACTGGCGAGAGCCAACAGCTCGAAACTGCAGTCTGCAAGTGGTGTGTGACGACTGGCAAGGGAGCTCCTTTAAGTAGGATCAGTCTTTCGGCTGGTGTTTGTTGCAATCGAAGCATTAGCGTTTTGATGGTAATATGCAATTATTACACTTAACGCGCCAGATTTGTAACTTTGGTTGCAGTCTGGTTACTTTCCTTATAGTAAAATAAGGATTTATAGAGGAGTTTGCGGCTAAAAATATTATGTTTAAATAACTGCATCGTCTGCAAATAAGTGATAACTGCAGTTATTAAACAGATTGGCAATGCCGTTAATATATGAAATAAATAAAAGCGGACCTAAAATACTTCCTTGCGGTATTCCTACATGTAGCCTCTTTGCACTAGATACATACTTATCATATTTTACTTTTTGCATTCTACCACTCAAATAGTTACTTATCTACATATGTACCACTCCCTCAATTCCCTCAATTCTTTCAATTTATCTAACAATCTATCTCTATCTACGGTTTCAAAAGCTCTCTTAAGATCCAAGAAGATTATACCAGTTACTTTGCCTAAATCACTTGCATTTTTCCATTCGTTAATAACATACTGTAAAGCACTTTCATAACTACATCCTTCTCTAAAACCCGATTGGGACTTCCATAGTAATTTGTTTTTCTTCATAAACTCTAAAATTTGTACATGTACAACTTTTACCAGATTTTTTCAAACGCTGAAGGCATATTTGTTGGGCGAAATTCTTCAGCTTTAACGGTTTTAGCAACTACTCTCAATACAACAATGGTTGAGACTTTTAATGCATCAGAAACAATACCAAACCTTGGTATGCGACTCTCTGGTACTATCACATTTTAATCATTGTGACACTGCTTATGGCCCTTGCCTTAATAGTATCGACACCAGAGGGATACAAAAAGTTCAAAATTCATGCCTGCGGCTAATTTTTGGTGTTAGATCAAGACAACGTATATCTCATAAACTTAAGGATGCTAAATGGCTTAATATGTATAATTGTCGTAAGTTACACATGACATATTTAATCTATAAAATCATTAAGTATAAAACTCCATCCTCTCTCCATGACAAATTATCTTATCGAACTGATGTACATAATATTAACATTCGCAGAAAGAATCTGCTTACTATTCCACGCCACAACAAACAACTTTTTAAACGGTCATTCTCTTATAATCTCTTATAATATTACGACGAACATAACTTTTAAACACAAATACAAGCAGTATCTATTAGAAAGTCAGTAAGCTGTCTTCAGTTAATCTGTATGGGTGTGTACGCTGTGCATGCGTGTATGTGCGCACCTACTCTATTTCATCTCATTGTTACATTTTTTGTATATATATATATATATATATATATATATATATATATATATATATATATATATGTATATGTTGAGGCTTGTATGGAAGATCAGTCTCTGCGCACGCAGATCCTTACTAGGCCAGTTGCTGTTTAACATCTTTATCAGTAGCATCGTAGACGCCATTGTTGTAAACTGTTTCATCTATGCTGATGATTTGTAAATAGTCACTACGTTGACACTCTCGATGACTGGCTCTGTCTTTTATGTGTCTTTTTAAATCGAATGGTGTATATATTTGGGTCCTAAAAATCTAAAAATATCTGCCAATACCCTTCTATTAACAAAAAATTTGAGTCCTCAACTATACTTCTTCATGATAAAAAATTAATTCAATTTTTTTAATTTTTGCACCTTGGATTCGCGTCATCTCGCGAATCAATGGTCTAACGTCGAAGAGGTTGGGAACAGAATTTGCTTATTTTCATAAACTCTTCATTTTTGGTCTGAAATTTTGTTTTTTCGTCTGATCAAAAGCCGCCGATTTATCTTGGGAAGACTATATTCTCATACATTTGTCTGGTCGATAGCCGAGTAGGTTAAAAGGCGCGAGGTGGTAATTGCGAATAATCACACGGATATCGTACCACGGGGTTCGAATCCTGGCTCCGACACTAGCACTGTCACAGGAAATGGTTGTATGTCCGCGATTTTCAATGTGTAACCCCCTTCCGCACAAGCCCCTGGATTCTAGAATTGGGGGTTGTCTATTCCTGTTGTGTTTATTTATTATTATTTAATATGCAGTTTCCCCCTCCGCCTTTTTGACATCCACGACTCAAATGTGTCGGAATGTTGGGGAGACCCAACTCTATTTATTGGCAAGAAAAAAAAATCACAATCGGACGTTTCCTTATTCGAGTCTGGTTTTTCTCCAGATCTGCTTCACTAGATGCAATTTCTAATAAATATTTTCTAGCTTAGTGTCTCAATGAGTCCCAGGTTCGAAATTTTAGGTAAGGTATGGATGTTTAGTGGCATTTTAAACGTGTTACCGAGTTAATAATAGAGGGCTAGACGGATTTGTGTGAGAGGCAACATGTCTAGTCACTGTACCACCTCTGAGTTCGAGTCTTAGCTACGATAGATGGCAGTGTTGTAGGAAATGGTCGTTGTGTAGTTCTCTGTGTGTATGTGTCCTTATCGAGTGGTGAAGTGAGGTACCGTCATCGGTTTAACGTCATGGCGATAATCTAAATAAGACAATTAAAGAAGAAAAGAATAATGCCATAATTTAACAATTACTAATCTAAATGAAAAAAAATATAGCACAAAAAGTAAAAACCACCAACAACGCCGTTGACTTCCAAAATGGATTCTTTAAGAATTTCTACCTATTCATTGGTGTTTAGAGAATTTAAATGTAGAGTTTTAGCTAAATCACCCTGTATGAATATCTGCATGCCATGTTCTCCAGAACTACACTACACTAATTGATGGAACTGTATATAAAATTCCAGATTTACTTTTGAAGATGGTTCAGTTCTTTCATGCAACGTACCGTGAATATCAAGAGCATTGTGTTTAATCATCATTTTTGCTAGAACAAATTAATGGTGTACCTTGAGAATACGTAGGTATATATATTACAGCCCGAATAAAATGAATTAGATGACGGATGAATAGTGGTACTCTTTTTATACAAATACAATAAATTACCAGAACAAGCCTTCGGGGATTTGGACGTCCTCTGTTTACTCTGTGCTGCAGAGATTACGAATAAAATATCCTTAACAATTCAATTTAAAATTCTGTTTTAAAAAAGGCTTATAATAAATATTTAAGGAACGTTTGTTGAGGTAATTCGTTAATGGAAAAGTTGTGCCTAGATAAGCGTCTTAACTTTTATGAATTTTCTGCTGATTTTTTTATATTTTTAATATGAACGTGGTTTTCCGGCTGGATTCTCACCCTCCCTGAGTCAACTTTAACACCTAACGAACAGATACAAAAGGGTTGTGAAATGTTGCTTTAAAGATATATCCGGTTTATTTCTCGAAGAATAAAAAAAAAAACGAATTGCGGAGCGCTAAAGTGAGCCCCGCAAATTCTTTCTTTTTTTTTGTATCGTCTGGTAATAAGTGGAGGGGCCATTTTCTTCACGTGCAAATGTTTCGTTTATATTTAAGCTAAGGTTGGAATGAAATTACTCCATTGTATAGAAAGTATACTTAAATTTGATAATTTATTACCACATTAGTTTCAGTTTGCGAGAAAAGCTTAATATCTAGAATACATGAGTACGAGAAAATACCCGATACAATTTTGTTTCTCTGTTGCGACCTATAAATAAAAATGTATTATTTTTGTAATATGAAAATTATTTTTGTATGTTCAAAAATAAAATAAACAAGCTTCCATTATAATTCTGAATTAAAATAATTACCAAAAAATCGTATTCAATTTATTTAATTTATATACATATTTATCCATATATTATTTATTTTACGGGACAATGTTTTAAAAAAATAAATTCTGTGCAGACATTTTTTTTTCTTTAATATATGGGTCGTTTCGACTCTTCCTTAAATGAAAATTTGTTATAAAAGTTCACAATGTATACCGTCTCCTCTATAATCATAATATAATGCTATAAATAACGTTCTAAAATTATTTTTCTAGTTTATTCTTATTCAAGGGTAGTTTATACCCCTATTCGGGGTTAGAATGGATTTTTTCGTTGTAAATGTCATGAGTTACAAAGTTGGAAAACTAAATCATAATTAGAAATTTTTTTATCGTATTGTCTTTACTTTTTTTATTTTGGGATAGTTTCAACCCCCTCTAATTAACTTTAATATTAAAAAAAAATTAAATTATAACAACACCTAATAAGTTTTTTAATTACAAGTGCAAAGAAAACTTTTTTTTGATAATTTCATATATGTTCTGAGAATACTGCCAAACAACTCCCTTGTGTTTTTGCCCATTTAAGGGTGTTGTTCGCGCTGCATATGTATAATATAAAAAATCTATAATTTTTATGCAATTTCATATAAGCCCCCTGCGTTGAAATTATTGCAGCTTTATTCCACCTTTCCCCTATGTGTGGCCTTCGTATCTTTCTGTGTTAATGTTTTTAAAGTATGCCATATCTTTTTATTTTGGCCTTTGTGAGCATCAATGTTTTTTCCATAGTAATTTTCTTTCACTTTTTTTATAACAGACACAACCACGATGGGGGATTTGGGGTAAATAATCTGTATATTGTTTTGTTTAAAAAATGTAAAGTGTACAAATACACACAGGAGGGAAATGTCTATCTAATACCACACTTTGTGACTATTCGTATTTAATATTTTTAGTTTGGCTTCGCCCGTGTATAGAGCTTAATATGCTTGAATCGCAACAAATTAGAATTTATGCTCTGGAAAATAGCTTTTCCCATACACTAGTTCATATTTTTCTTAAGGACAAGTTAACCCCGAATCACTCAAGAACCACATTCGTGCAAATACGGTATAAAACCTCATAAATTTTATTCAAAATTCAATGTGAATCTTGAAAAATTTGATCTTGAAACCTTTGAAGTCTTCAGAGACTTTCTTGAAGGACAATAAATCCATCCTAACAATAGACACCTTGTGTAAGTTGCGGTTCTCCATAACTTCATAAAATTATTTCTGAAATACGATATTACTTTTTGATATACTCAAAACTGACATATTTCAATCAGTACGTTCTCCTGAGTAGGAGACAGCCTATTGTCGCTTTCTTAAGTTGTGTAGTGAGTAGCTTAGACTTCAGAAAGACAGCTGTTCGTTGTACCAGATTTTATCGATAATCTCAATAACTACTTAACCGATTTATACCAGTAAGGTTTCATATGAAGAATATTTAAATGATTAACAAAAAGTGTCATGTAAGGTGGTATAAAAGTACGGGAACGGCAGGATAACTTGAAAAATACGATTCATAGAAAAAAAAACTTTAAATTTGTATTTAAAATTTTCTACAACTTTTGTAAGTTGTAGAAAAATTTTCTGGATATCTGGCGGTGACTTTGTATTTGGCCTTGTGGTCATCTTGGGGGCATCTCAACAATGAGTTTCCTAACCACTGAATCGGTCGCGGAGGTCCTCAAGCTTGGCCAGCTAGGTCTCCTAACCTAACTGTTCTCGATTACTAAGTTTAGGGCCATATGAAACAATCGGTGTACAGTACAGAAGTCACCATGAGAGAGGCACTACGGCAGCGGGTAGTGGCAGTCTCTGATGACATGAAGAACCACAGAGAAACCATTGGGAAGACCACACGACACTTATTGGTGTGGTGCAGGAAATGCATCGTGTTTGGGAGAAAACATTTTTAGTTCATCTAGTTTGAAATTAAGCATTCCTTATCTAATAATAAGATGTTAATTTTGTGGAGAATTACATGTCGCTATCGTAAAAATACCGGGATGTACCATAGTCAAAGGATTCTCATGTCGGTCGTTGCATACCTACCTTGCACTGACGAGAGCCAACAGCTCGAAACTGCAGTCTGCAAGTGGTGTGTGACGACTGGCAAGGGAGCTCCTTTAAGTAGGATCAATCTTTCGGCTGGTGTTTGTTGCAATCGAAGCATTAGCGTTTTGATGGTAATATGCAATTATTACACTTAACGCGCCAGATTTGTAACTTTGGTTGCAGTCTGGTTACTTTCCTTATAGTAAAATAAGCGATTTATAGAGGAGTTTGCGACTAAAAATATTATGTTTAATATTCCGCCCTCTAAAAGCACATTTGAACTAGAACTACCTATTGTTTATTAAAATATTTCAGGAGTACAACCCTGTATTTTGTATGTTTTTTGCTATGTATTATGTGAAGTCTTAAGAGAGATATGGTTATGAAGTATTTGAATAGACTCTATCAAACTGTTCCATAAATAATGCCCGGTCAAAGTGTTAGTCGTGATGCGCTAAATTTGCTGTGTGATTTTTTTGCCGAAACGGTTTAGGTGTGCCGTCAAAATTGAATCGCGATTCTGATAGCATTTTTTCTGGACTTTCCGAGTCCGCTAATAGATTTCCACAGATGCGATAGAAAAATGTTCTTTTTTGTAAAAAAACGGGAAGGGCAGATTTTTTCCGAGTCCGTCCATGAATTTTTCAAAATCAAGTAAGCTATTCTGACAAGTTCCAGCTGAGAAATGTTACTGGTAAATTTCATTCGACTACATCCAACCGTTGCAGAGATATAGCTCATTGAATTTTCAGACCAAATGCACACAACACCCTGTATCTTCTTAACCTCTAGCCAAAAAATTTTTTCCTTCTTGGTCTAGACTTACGTTGAAGTGTTCTATTTGCCATTAGGCTGTGGCATATTGTTCGCGAATCACCCTGTATATTCTGTAAATGAATAAAAAATATATGAAGCGTCAAAAAATTGTAAATTCATAACGCGAATTAGGTTAAGTAAACTATTAGAAATGAAACAAATCTCTTGAAATTATTAATTACTCCCCTGAGGTTTCTACTACACATAAGTAACTGCGTGTCCCAAAATAAACAACAGCGGAGTGCTCGTTGGAAATGTTGGAACCAACGAACTCTACAAATTTAGGATTTTTGTATCGAGAAGCTAACCTCACGCACGTCCTTCGTGTACTCCTTGTCGCGCCATCCTAGTTCACATTTATCTAATAGACAATGACCTTCGCCTCATTCACGAGCGAATATCCTGAGAAGGAATTTGACCCGGCATGTAGTTAAAAGGACAGAGCCAAGCATGGTGGTCCTAAACAGACTCATTATAAATTCCACACCAACTTACTAATAAACGACGTTGAATTTTCTGAGACCCGCTTCAATTTTACAACTTGAACAAAGCAGGTTTCAAGTTATTTAATAAGATGTGACGTAGTGCCAAAAAATGTATTTTTTTCTGCACCTATGCGAGATTTAATCTGTTAAATTAAATTAAGTCTATAGGACAGACCTACACAGATTCGACGTCAGATACAAACATACTTCTTAGTTTTCTTATTATACCACGAATTATTGTAAAGAAATGCTTCATAAATCTAAAAAATTATCTTTTAATAAACTTAAGAGGAAATTAAAAGTTGTGCTGATTAAAAATCTAATGAAAATTTATTAATTTTTGGAATATATTTTTCGTGATGAACAGATTGGGTCTTTATTTGATGATAATCCATAATAGGAGAGTAATGGGAAACCTTACTAATTGTTTTGATTTTCACTTTATTCCTTTGTTAACATAACAATTCTTTCGTCACACAATTGCTTCTGCAGGTACTACTACTATACTAATTTTACAATGCATGAAATTGGGCTTATATAATAAAATTCTAATTTGCTAAGAGTAAGATACTCTGATTACAAAAGGGATTTTATGGCGTGTAAATTACGGTTTATACAATAAAATTTGATTTGTATAATTACTAAGGGATTTTAAATGCATGAATGTTGGTTTATATAATAAAATTTGAGTTTTCTTAATGTAATAATTTATTTATTTGTAAATTTACAGTATCAGCGACATAACCTGGTATGGTTATACAAATATCAGATTTTTTATAGACACCTAGTATTATTTTAAAGAAATTAGTATAAATTAAAAATGTCAATTTTCACATTTTCCAGGATAACTCCAAAATCCACAAACGGCATTTGAACAAGCTTTAAAATGCCCAACTAAATTTTACCGATCTTCTGTTAACAACATATATTCCGTTAAAAAGGTGGACAACCTGTAGATCTTTGTGAATACACTTACAGCACTAGTTCTATTTAAACATCGTTTTAATTTTTTGTTTCCTAGAACTAACCGCTGTTAACCATAATTAACAACAAAGTATTGATTATAAAATAGATGGTTACTCTTTGTTTTAACACTGTCCTAGATAAAGGGTGCAGGGTAAACAACCTCAGCTGAGAGGAAAGCGCATGCCGAGAGATCACCTGCAACCTCAATAGAGAAAGTAGAGCACGACGAACTAAAATTTATAAATTATATATTATACTAGCTGCAATAAAGTGCACGTATAAAAAAATTTAATTAACACATAAATGTATGATTATAACGGCATAAGTGTAGATTGCAATATTTGTTTAATCGACAGCAGTAGCCAAATTTTGGTCAGAAATTTATTATAGTTATTATTTCAGTATTCTATTTCTGTTGTAACTTTTGCATTTTAGGCATTAATTATAATTGAATTTTTTAAATTTTTTATACGAAGTGTGACGATTTATATTTGTACCTGTTCTGATGCGTTGTTCCTGTTTTTCGTAATTTTTAGTAATTCTGTAATAATAATTGGGTAAGAGTGTCTATTTCAAGAAGCTGAAAAACCAGCTTTAATAAAATTCTGTTCCCTAATAAAAAAGAAAGAAACTGTAATAAACTTAGAGGCACCGATATAAGAATTGCAGAAGATATTAGAGGAAGAACCAGAAGATTAAAATAACATTGATCAACATTAAGAAATTCGAGAGACAAATAAAGATTCAGCAGGCACGGAACAGTAAAGAGGCGGTAAACAAAGTGGAGTCAAAACAACAGAGAAGAAAGTGCTAAGAATTGAACGAACCAACTCTATCGGCAGCACCAAAATGAAAGAAGTAAAGTAAATAATAATATTGATGAACTTGATGTAGTATTAAACAATCTAAATAAAGATATTCACTGCATCGTACTATGAGAGGTATATCAAATACAAAAGCATCTCTATGTTTAGCATTAGGGGATATTACCCATTACTTTATAATGAAGGCACCATAAATCAAAATGATGGTATAGCAGTAGTATGGAAATGAGAGAACCTCGGAGCCCAAGCATGATCATGATCAGTGATCAGATTAGGGGTGGAGATAATTAGAGTGGTGGGAGGTGGATAATTGTAATAGTTAATTATAATTAAGGATAATTTCAGTAACAATAAGGATAATTGCAGTAAAACAATTGTGATTAAAGCAATTATGTCCGGCAGAATTTCAGAAATGAAATTGTTCTGAAATATATTTTTATTGTAGCTTTTTCCTTCCTAAATATAATCCGTTATAGTCAATTTTAGTTTTAATTAAAAAATTATTACAAAAAAATTATCTCCTTTAAAATTCCATTTATTGCAATTATTTTTAAAACGCCTTAACACAGTTATTACTAAAAACAGCTAAAGTTCCAATGGATTAATCGATTTCCAATCGCTGGAAAATGGAAGTATTCAGTATAACTTCATCGAGCTCTAATGGGTTTTACAGCAGAAGAGAAAGGATTAAAAATTTAGATAATCCTATTGTGTATAAAAAGTTTGGCATTTTGCGTGAGTAAGGGCGGCTTTCCTCTGTATATTACGCCAATGCTTTCGATCAGATTATATTGGAAAAGACGGAAATCTGCGATAACATATCAAGAAAGAAATATGAACAGCGCCAGCTGATACCTCCAACGAATTGACAGCTAAAATTCAATAGCAATGAAATGATTATATTTTTTATCAGAAAAGGCAAACTCGTAAATAACAATGTCTGTAATATAAAATGACTTCCAAGGAAATTGCAATATCTTGAATTAATGGAAAAATTTGATTTTATGTGAAGAACGTTCGTGTACGCAGAAGAAATAAAAGTAATGGATTTTGTTTACTTTATAATTTATACTTTGAAAATTTATTTCATTGCATAAAATCTTTATAATTTGTAGATATTTTTAAAATCTGAAGGGAATTTAATTATATAGTCTAACAAATATATGTTTATTTCTATTTATGATTGAGTGTTCCCAGAAATTGCTCAGTCTGCAGGGAGTTATACCTTGCAAGGAATCCGCAGCCGCCAACTTTTAATCCATCCACTTAACAACTTCTTTCCACCAGTCCAATCTGCAGGGGCTTTTTTAGCTTGGGAGGTTGTGCATGCTTAAAAAGAATTTTGCCCACCACCATAATTCTCAGTGTTCTCGAAAACGGGGAGGAGAGGTGGTCTGGTTGCGTCAAAAAATACTTATATATTCGTTCGACTCACAAAATTCACTTTTACGGATTCAAAGGCATTTAAAATTTTATTTGGGGCGAGCGTAGGTGCGTCTTTACTATGTACATACTTCGGTATGCGATGTAAAGCAACGACAGGCGCAGTTAGTACTTGGATTGGTGACCATTCCAACGGAAACCGCGTTCTCGCCTCACACATCTTCCAGCGGCTTGTATATCAGTGTATGCGCGGAAGTTACACAACCTTAGGCGAGGGTTGTATAGGAGATATACCATCCTTCGGAGGGGATGTAAAGCCGTCGGTCCCTTGTCTATTAAATGTTAGGCAAGTAAAAGATCCCTACTCTTCTTAAGGGAAGAGGTTCGGCAAAATTCCTGGTTGGGGGTAGCTCGTCTACAGGCGTCGGTGTTAGGCCTCAGTAGCGGAAATAGGCCGACGTTAAATAAATGTATAAAAAAAAAAAAAAAAAAAAAAAAAATTTATTTTGGAATTCTTCTAATGTTGCAAACGGTGTTGAGCAGACTTTGTCTTTCAGATAACCCCAAAGAAAAAAATTAAGTAAAGTTAGGTCTGGTGACCTAGCGGGCCACCTAATAATTCTATTAGCAGATATTACCCGGTTGTCAAATTTTGCACTAAAGAAATTTCCCACAAAACCAAAGCCAACCAAAATCTTCCAAGGAAAGTTCATCTAGTTCGTTTTCTATATCATTTTGTATAAAGCTCAAGTAACGTGTGTCGGTTAGTGGTCCTTGAAATAGTATGAGACCAATAATTTTTTGTAGCAAATACTTCAGCCCACACATTCACTCCAAATTTATCCTGATGGTTACCTTCGAACATTTCGTGTAAATTTTCTTAAACCAATACTGTTTAAGTATACGTATTGAGTAAACCAATTACCAAATATCAGTCTTTTGTTTTCGTCGTTTTGATATAATTCTTGATGCAATTGGTATTTGTAGCATTTAAAACTATGTTTTTTTAATGTACATCTTACTGTCTCACGACCAATATCTATCTCTTTTGCCAGCTCTCTTGTAGAAATATTTGGGTACACATGTATGTAAGCCAATATATTTGTCTCAATTTCTTCGCTTACTATAAATCTGTCCTCTGCCACCTCAATATTGCCTGCATTTCGGAATGACTCTTCTAGAATTTTAAAATACTGCCGGTACGGCTGACGATGATCGGAATATCTTTCATAATATAGACCCGCGGCCGCATGGGCATTTTTCTGACATTCGCCGTAAATTAAAAGTAAATCTACCTTTTCGTTTTGTGTATATTGCATCGTAAATCGTAACTTATTTTGAATAAAGCACCTAATTATTAATTTCACTCAACAATAATGTTTTGACAGATACTGTGTGCAATTTTTCATCTGTTTTTCATGGCTTACTGCAAGACATTTATTTTAATTTATGTTCAATTTTTAATCGGGAAAAACCAATTTAAAGCAAATTTAGCACTCTATCTGATAAAAGAAATAATACACAAGGTTGATTTGTTGAGAAATACCCTTTTATTCAAATTCAAAGTCTACTTCGAAAGTTTTTTAAATTTGTTGCTGAATTCCAAAGCCAACTAGAAATAGCCAATAAAAAATGCCATTTCCAAGGTTATTTTTCATCCGATTGTAAATCTGAAAAAAGCGTTGGAAAGAGAATTTAGAGCTTTATGAGAAAAATGACTCAAATATAGGTATAGGGTGCTATTTAAAACAAGAAAGTTGTGGCAACTTTCGACCATATCGGAAGTGATTTTTTTACCACCGAATGGTCAAAATGTGGCCATACCTATATTTGATTTCCCAAATTTTAGAATTTTATTTCTAAAACTGCAGAAAAAAGTGGGGGAGTACATACTTTTGGGTTACCCGTTATATACAATAATTTATGCTTGTAAATTCCCTGAGTAATTAAACAAATAAAATTTTATAATAAACTTCATTTTGTGCATTGTAAAATTAGTACAGTTGTACTAAAGAAGCAACTGTGTGAGGAAATAATTATTATGTTAGTAAAGAAAAATTAAAATACTAATAGTTTGTCATTATTCTCTCACAGGAATTTTCAGTAATGGATTATTAAAATATTGTGTTTCAAGGAATGTACAAAATGCAGTATTGGTAAAGAAAATCTACGTGCTATAGCTGTAGTCTCAAATATGTAATATCCTAAGTGTTAGTTGAAAACTTATATGTTAGGAAGTATATCTCCTAACTGGCAAGTATTACAGAACAATCACGTTCCGTAGTACCCAGAGACTCATATAGTAGATACAGTCTAAATTTTCAAACCAACATTGATTGCAGTTACAACTTTGGAAGTTTATTGGTCACCCACTGAAGCTTATGGATCATATAAAATCCACCATTACCTAGCAATGAAATTAGTTTGTAATAAGTATATTTGTTTTCTTTATACGGTGCGTCCGTTTTTGCTTGGAACCACCTCTATACAAAATTTATTTAATGTCCGATTTACATATATTTTTTGAAAAATATAGATCTTTGAAAAGCGCATCTTAGTATTATATTAATTTTTACGAAACATAATAGCGTGGCCTACTATGACTTTTTTTCGGGTCAGAAAATGGTGAAATCTTATTAGCGATTTCTAACCTCTCCACAATAAAATTGTGAGAGGTTACTAAAATTGGTTCAAAAACGAAAATTGAGATAACATCAAATCTTTACGTTTTGAGGTCCTAGGAAAAATGTCTGTGTGTGTGTATGTGTATATGTATGTGTGTTAGCACGATAGCGCCGAAACTACTGAACGGATTTGAATTAAACTTTGCGTGTGCGTTTCTTTAGTGTCCCAGAAGATCTGAAAAGGTTTTGGTTGAGATCGGATTACGTTTAGTGCCATTTTGACGCAACAAGTTGTTTATTTTATATTTACTTTCAATTTGCAATGGAACCATTGAAAAGCAGTTAAAATTCTGATTTCAATGATATATCACACTTCCACCCTTTCGATTTGGTTTCCGTGAAAAAAATTAAAAACAAAGCAAATATGGCATAGATCGCATTTCGCATGACATGATCGATGCGCGTAGCGGTTACATCGTGAAACTCGTCACATCACGTGTCAATTCACGTGTGAGGGTTTCTTCACTGCTCTAGAAGTAGAGCGGATTACGTTTAGTGCCGTTTTGAAATATATATACAGACAAATCGAAGAATTAAACTACAAATATTCCTCTAAAATCTAGTAAAATTACTGAAATGCTAATGTTTGATTTAACAAAGACAGCCGCGAGCGATCGAATTGCAATGAGCAAATTTTGATGATTGTCATTGTCATCGTTTGTCATCCGATAACGTTGGTGTCATGTCATGTTAATAAGATTTCGGCACATTTGTAACTTTTAGTGGATTGTCACAAACTTTAAAGGTCTATGTAACAATATCAATATCATATGCTTTCTGTACCTTCGTTGGTGAATTTATTATAGATTATCACTTTCCAATTTTCAGTTTGTTGCTTTACAAATCTGTAGTATTTAGGATAACTAGACAATATTTAGACTTTCTTAGTCGTTCAAGTGATGTTAAAGTTGTTAATATCCTAATAGTATATTATTCAACTAGCGATAATGTAGGTAATAACTCGCATAGATGATTGTAAATTCATTAAGTTGAGGGTTTTTTAGTGCCCCAGAAGATCTGAAAAGGTTTTGGATGAGATCGGATTACGTTTAGTGCCGTTTAATTACACAATTTAATGCTCTTTTCGGCATCAAAGATCCACCGAGTGGGGAGGTTCCAGCCGCTTCCAGTAGCTGCCGATTTTTTTATTTCAAATCTGAGCATGCCATTCGATTCAGCAATCCCCCAAATGTGGTTGTGATAAGTTTTGTTGGAGAAGTCGTATTTTTAAATTTTTCCTGAGAGAAATAAAAATTCAGAAATTGCCGAAGAAATTTAACTGTTGTATGGGATTGTGTATTTATAAAAAGAGTGCCTTGACTCAAATAACTATTAATTGAATGATTCATTGTTAAAAAAACAGTAATGCTCAATTTACAATTTTTTAATTGTCAAACAATTTTTATCCTTTCTCACCATAATGACTAATAAACAAATAATTGAAAAGAAGTGACACAGAAAAGTTTACCTAAATATGACAAAATAAATATATAAATAGAACAATTAAATGTAGGTTCTCTCTACTAAGCCACTTTCCACTTCTATACATTTATCTTTACTCTCACGATTATTACGAACGACATTTATAAGTTCTTAACTAGAGACTTCTTGACAAGCTAGTGTAATTCTGTCACATAGTTCCTGCCTATTTTGTGGTCGAGATTTATAAACTTTGATTTTAAGAGTACCTCATAAATAAAAATCAAGGGGTGTTAAATCCGGCGAACTTGGCGATCAGACTATCAATGGACTACTACATTACCGGGAAAAGTTTGGTTGACCCACGTCCTGACAATTACTGCATGGTGTAGGATACATCCATCTAGTTGGAAATATAACTGTTGTCTTTCCTGCAGGTTTTGAATCTCTCTCTTTAAATATTGTTGTACAACTGACTCAGTGGCTCAATGCTTACGTATTAGGCTTGCAACCATGGAGTCGCGGGTTCGAATCTTGGCCAGGGTATGGATGTTTATCGCCGTTTTTCATGTGTTACCGAGTTGGTAGCAGTGGACTAGACAAGGTTGCGTGAGAGACAATAAGTCTAGTCGCTGTACCACTCCGGAGTTCGAGTCTCAGCTGCGATAGATGGCAATGTCGTAGGGAATGATAGTTGTATAATTGTCTATGTGTTTATAACTCTGTAACTGAATTCATCGTTCCTGTAGAGTAGTGGATAATAAATAAATAAACTTGAAATATAATCTGACCCAAGTTAGATACCAATTGAAAAGTGGTCAATAACTAACTCTAATTTCTCTATTAAGCACCTCTCTTCAGTTTTGCTTATTATGTTCATTTTCAATTTTTCTATAACGTACTAATAAGGTTTCTTATTTGCTTTCAGATATTGCAAATAAACAAGTGAAAGGGGGCTACCTTCTGCGCTACAGGCGTAAGTAAACATTTATTACTTGGGTATTGTTAAGTATAGTTATATTTAATGCTTGCAGCACTGATAAAAACAAACATTTTGATGAATATATCATGTAAATAAATAATTTAATTTTATTAATGTACTATTTAATAATAGGTACATTAATATAAGTAGTTAGTATGTGGAAAGATTATTTTTATACTATATATTATGTGCAATAGAAAAATATAAGTTTTCCATTGCCGGTAGCTATAAAAATTAACGGTACGTTTTTTGCATAAGTCAGCAATTCTGAGCAAATACCAATTACTGTTTATAATAGAGAATACCTAATATACATTTTATGATTTTGTTTTAAAAACCATACATAGAGAAAAATTGTCAGTCACATCAGATACTACCATTACTGATATTAAAATTATTACATTCGCTAAATATTCAAAGAAACTTCTAAAACCCCATATCCACAAAGAATATAAATCTTGGTTTGATAAAAGAGTTTACTTAGCTCGGAGCAGAAAGGAAAGCCGCTAATGCTGCAAAAAAACAACTTTCCCTTCATGCCCTTATCAGTTAAAATGAAAAAACATATGACGTGTTCAGTCTATCAGAAACCTATATATCTAGATTCTATCTCTCTCTAGATTTCAGAGCGCTCTAAAAAGGTATATATGGTAGCGTAGTTGAAAGTGTAAGTAAAGGATTTTATGTTTTATGCCATTATTTTTGTTAATTTGACTGCAGATTGAAGTTAAATATACCTCAATGAATATATCCGTTGCACTATTTGCAGTTTTACGTTCAATTAAGATGGAACCATTTTAATCTAGCTTGGAGATAATCATAAATAATATTATTGTAACCACTTTGTTGTTAAGAGGTGGATAAATTGCATCAATTAACGAAAATATGTTACATTTATACACGTTTGCAGATATCTGTTGTATTCTCATGTTCTGAATACAGAAATTCTATTCTCCCACTATATATTATCCATTGCGGCCGAAAAGATGGTGGTATACTAATCGCTTTAAATAATAAGTATAAATATGATGATCTTAATGTAAATTTTATACCAGAAACGTTCCTTCGAATAGATGTCGTTTGTGTTAAGAAAACTTTTCACTTTCGAAATATTCTTATTTTCATTCATGTCTCTCCTAATATACCAAATGTACACGAAGGCCTGTTTGACGGCCTAGATTATTTAAATGATCAGAATATTTATTTTATGGGAGATTTTAATATTCCAAAGTATACCAAATAAAAATGCTGCGCTAAACAATCATGTAACAGGCCTGACCCAATTTAATAATGTGTTAAATATTAATGGCATTGCACTTGATTTGGTACTGTTAAATTCAAATTGTGACGTTAGAACAGATCATTAGAATGCCTCCTAACTGAGGATTTACATCACCCCTCTTTAGACAACGGGGTGACAGGGACGTTGCCGAGTTATTCGAAAAAGTATGAAAATTTTGGTCGGAACAAGGTTTAACAAATTAATTCGCTGTGTGTGTATTACTATTAATTAGGAAGATTTATTTTGCGACTATGTAGACAAAGGATGTAGTACAACGACACAACCACCAAATATTGATTATAATATAATATGGCGCTAATTCAGAACATTTCAATATGAATTTTCTAAATTTTTTGAATTTGAACACTCTGTATATTATTGTATTTTTGAATTGGCACGTTAATTCTCTACGATTTTTATGCATAATATCCTATACCTAAAATCGATAGTTTCAGAGATATTTTTATTTTTTCATTAAAAATACTTTTCATTTTGAACTGATCTAGTGGCCATGATTTTGATATAAAGTGAGAATAATTGAAAGTTATCTTATTGACGTTTAATTATTAACTATTGTGACACAGTATATACATTTATTTTAAATGAAAAAATAGTTTAATATAAGAGAATTGGTAAGAGAAAACGATATAAGCCGATCTTCAGTTCATCGAATCCTACAAAAAAACAAAAAACTTCATCCCTACCATGTTCAACTAATGAAAGAATTGATTGATAGGGATTATGAAAACTGAATACAATTTTGTCAATGGGCAAAACAAAAAATAAGACAACAAAGAGATTTTCTTAACTTAGTTTTGTTTGCCGATGAAGCAACGTTTAAAAAAAAGTTACATGTTAATCGTCATAATTTTCATTATTACGACACAACCAATCCTTACATCTCACAAACAAATAGCCAAACAAGATGGTCTTGAATGTTTGGGAAATAATTGTTGGGGATTATGTGATGAGGAAGAGGAGGACACCATAGTTGGCCGGCCAGAAGCCCTGATTTGACCATTTGACCAGAATTCTTTTTGTGGGGCTATGTTAAGGAGTAAGTGTATAAAGCTCCTATAACTACAAAAGAAAATATGAAACAAAGAATAAGGGAAGTTTTTGAGGAAATTGTTGTATATATTATAAGAAATGTCAGTGGATCATTCGAAAATCGTCTACAGAAATGCATAGACGTACTGAGAGACCACTTTGAACAGTGTTTATAAACACTAGGTATTATTTATTTCATTAAATTAGGTTCAAAATAATGCCATTTTTTTATTACCTGATATTGTATGTTTTGTTCCTATTATTTATGCCAACTTTTTTGTAATATTAAACGATTTATTTATAAATTTTTATGATAAAAAATACTACTGAGGCAACCAAGACGCACCCAAAAAAATAATTTAATACTCCTTTCAATTATTCTCACTTTATGTCAAAATCATGGCTACCAGATCAGTCGGAAATGAAAAGTATTATAATTTAACGGTTTTTGATGAAAAAGTAAAAATATCTCTGGTAACATTGATTTAAGGTACAGGATATTATTTAAAAAAATCATAGAAAATTAACGTGCCAATTCAAAAATACAATAATATACAGAATGTTCCATTTGAGAAAATTCACTTTGAAATGTCCTGAATTTGCGCTAGTATAAAATACACCCTGTATAATTATAATCAATATATGGTGATTGTGTCATTGTAGTACATCTCTTTCTACTAATGACTTCAGAATAATATAGACAAAGCATCCTCTTGGTTTGTTGTGTATCATTTTTTTTTTATACATTTATTTAACGTCGGCCTATTTCCGTTACTGAGGCCTAACACCGACGCCTGTAGACGAGCTACCCCCAACCAGGAATTTTGCCGAACCTCTTCCCTTAGAGTAGGGATCTTTTACTTGCCTAACATTTAATATATAAGGGACCGACGGCTTTACATCCCTTCCGAAGACAACCCTCGCGTAAGATTGTATAGCTCCCGCGCATACACTGATATACAAGTCGCTGGAAGATGTGTGAGGCGAGAACGCGGTTTCCGTTGCAATGGTCACCCATCCAAGTACTAACTGCGCCTGTCGTTGCTTTACATCGCATACCGAAGTACCGACATATTAAAGACGCACCTACGCTCGCCCCTTGTGTATCATTTATTTGTTTACATTGCTTTAAAAATAAATACTGCTACTCAGCATTCTATTGACTAAAGGCACGTGGGTATATGCGTACGCAGTCCCTCTCAACACGTTTTGTTTACAATTCAGTTGCAGCGTTGGCCGCCATTAAAGAGTTTGTGATAAACCAAAGATAAACGTTGTAATTACAGTGGTTTTGTAGTGTCTTTGAAGACAGAATTTGTTATTGTGAATAAACAATGGGAAAATATTGTGTTGTATGTAGATGTCTCTTTAAAATTGGAGTTAATCGATCTTTTCACAGGTAGGTGAAATTATCTAATAAGCGTAACCTCGGGTTGGAACCACAAATAAGCAAAATTGTAAATGTTCAGTGCAATAATATTGGAAGTATAGAAAATGTTTTTGGTAATTCTAAAGGAGAACGGAAACCTCGAATTTTTGCGTGATTTTTTCAGGATACCCTATTTTGGGGTCGTAGAACACAGAATCTGAAATTAGTTTTGCGTGCATACGAACCGTTTGTCCAAAAAAAATTTTTGAAAATTTTTCTTATGACACGCACTTTTTCATGCACCTATTTATACACCAACAGCACTTGTATATCGCCCTTTTCCTTATTAAGATCATACTACGGCCTTTATAGAACAATAAACCCTTCAGTTATGGCAGAAAACTCACTTTCTTTTGCATAGAAATCAGAATTTTATTCGCTGAAATTGTATTAGAAGAACGTCCATCTGTCATTTGATTACATATATTTGCATGCGTTATTTGCGCATGTGTGCAGTATTAAGGCTTGGGGCCTAAAGGCACGACGGGTTTGGTTATGCGACATCATTTTTCCAAACACATTTCGCGACCGGTCGACGCTTAGCAAGAGATTTCGAAGCGTTGATGGACGCGAACGTGCCTTGAAGGGCAAATGGTATATAATAGTACTTAGCACCTTAATGAATCTGGGGCAGACGGCGTTAAAGTATTATTTATAAACATAAATCAAGACACGTTCGCGGCCGGTCGACGTTTCGAAATCCGCGTCGTTTAGTATTTCTGTTTTTTCGGCAGAAGAGGGGGGTTGTTCTATAGAATGACCCATACCGGTTTCAAAAGGAATATTAATTTAACGTTGAAAATGTGAAAAATCGGCTCATAATATTAGTCAGTGTCGGTACTTTAGACACAAATTTGTAAATGTACAGTTTTCAGTAGCTGTCTTATGATGTGTTACAAACTATCTGTTTTTTTTTATTAAAGGAAAATAAGTTTTCTGCCATAAGTGAAGGGTTTATTGTTCTATAAAGGCCATAGTGTGATCTTAATAAGGAAAAAGACGATATATAAGCGCTGTTGGAGTATAAATAGGTGCATGAAAAAAATGCGTTATAAGAAAAATTTTCAAAAATTTTCTTTTTGACAAACTGTTCATATGCACCCAAAACTAATTTCGGATTCGTGTTCCACGACCCCAAAATAGGATATCCTGAAAAAATCACGCAAAAATTCGAGGTTTCCGTTTTCCTTTAGAATTACCTTAATTATACGAAATAATCACCCTCTTTAACATATACGCCACTGGCAACGAGTTCCAAAACATAAACAAAATTATCTCCATCCTTTTTTAATAATAGAATGTATGAGATCGTAGGGAAACACAACAACCCACGTGTTAATGTATAGGACATGCTTTGTCTATCCTATTCTGAAGTCATTGCTTTCTACATAATAGGTAGGTTGGACATTTTTCGTAATTTTTTTTATTTGAACTGAAATCGAAAGATTTTATGATTAAAAAATGATAACAAAAAATTTAAGCGCAAAGTTTTAAGATTTACGTTCGCTGTAAGCATTTTAAAACCAAGGATCGGCGCGAGGCTAGAAAACGTACCTGTGCGCGAGACTAGGCCGCGTGACGTCAGTAGCCACACACAAGCTCTGCCGTAGCAGGGAGAGTATAGGGATTCACGTATGCTGTGACCTACGTTTGTGTATTTTATTTATTCGTGATCTAATTTCTGTTCATAAACATAACACTAGCTAGCATAATGCTGCAAGGTTATCAGAAAACAGATTCGCGAAATTTGCCCCATGTGGATGTGCAAATGTTTTTGGCTAATAACGCAAATTTAAATGAACCTCAGAGCAGCGGCGTTAAAGTAGTCCGGTAAGTATATTAAGCTATTATACATCTGCATTTTATTTTGTAGTAGCACCAATGGGTAGTATATATATTTCTTCGTATTTCTCCGAAAAATTTGATTCAACTCTATTTAATTGTATTAGAAGTTAATAATATTAAAACATAATGCCGGCTCGTGACCATTTTTTTATAAATAATATATAGGAATATCAAATTAGATTACTTATCAGAAAATCGGAAGGACTTTTACTTGGCCAATAAAATATTTTTTAAAAGATAAACAAATAAAAAATACCTCACTATTCGACAAATCCAACGCGGAATGGAATGGTGTAGGATTTAACAAAATGTCTTTTAGTAGTTAAATATAATACATTTAATTTTTGGACTATATAATTACTGTAAGGAAAAGTGACAATTTATTAACTTTCATAAACACTCAAATTTGTTTTCTAATTTAGCAGCGAAACTGACGATTCTATTCACTCGTCGCTACGACAGCATATTTACATTTTCCTCAAAGATTTTAAATTTTTATAAACAACTTTCAAAATTAAATTCTGCATAATTTAATGTAAACTTTTGCAAATTAATGCATGGATGAAAATGTTCTATGAAATTTTAAATGTGACCCAGTCCTAAGATAATTTGCCTGGCTATGCCTCCTCAGGGATGCAATTTAGTATGGAGATAAGTTGGTTAAGTCTTCATATATTGATCTAATTTGTGCCTAGTTGCCCTATGGTTACTTACGAGACACCCTGTTTAGTGGATAGTGAATTTTTAAATCATTACGAGATCTCCTATCTAAGTGTCTAGGGCTGCTATCCAAAATGATCTCTATTATTGGGAAATTTCAGCCAGAGTTCATAAATATAATTTTATGTTGGACATAAATTTTCCATGAAGTCCCTCATCGATTTTCCTCGTTCCTTCTCAAATATGTTTCGTCGAACACTATTAGAATCTACAGAGTACCCTTCGTATATTTCTGAGACGTAAATTATTCCTGAGTGCACCTGATAAAATGCTCTCTATTAGTCACAGTTCAATGACTGCCACATTTTGCTACTTCCTTGATTAGGCAAAATTAGGCCACGAATTTTTGAAACTTAACCATTGTTTGAACAAAATTCCGCTTACGCAGAGTTTATTTATTGTAGTTTTTTACTGTAAGTACTTACGTGTGCAGATGATGTTGCAAGAAGCTAAAAGCCATTCTAAAATCAATATTATCGCAATGTTCTTTCTGAAAGGAATTATATTTAACATACATCATTTAACAGAACAAAATAATGTTCTCCTAGCAAACAGAAGTATGACTGTTGGAAATATATCTCATCAGAGTGCCCGTGCGATATTTTATTTCACGATTATATGCTTATAAACGAGACAGACTTGCAGTGGTTTTATCATTTAACAGAAATTAAAGATTTTAACACCAACATTCTGATAGATTTAATCGAGGAACAATACAACTATTCATGAATATTGTAATAACAAATTCAAATTGTTAAGATTAATAAAGTTAGATACATATATTCATAGATGTATTTTAAAAATATATAACATTCATATATAAACGCTAATTACATAACTTTATGGTTGAATTTTATGGAATTGTAAATTATACCAGTTAATGTGGTATTTCTAAAGAAAATATTTTCTAAGTATGGCTTACGTTATTTTTATTTTATTTGCAGAATTAAGTGACTGGCTAATGGATTTCACGTCCAATGCCAAAAAAAAAAAGTATGGCTTAATAAATTACTGATAAGTCCATATGCATTCAAAGTTGAGGATAATGGTTACAATTAAGTTGTATTGACTCCCTCCTGTTATTTATTTATTTAGATTACCTGTGGTGTATTTGGTGTATTTAGATACACCACCCCACAGTAAAAACCAATTAAGGGGTTGGAAAAGTACAAGATAAGATCAAAACAATATAAGATCATACAATACAATACAATACAATACAGTACAGTACCGTACAGTACAGCACAGCACAGCACAGCACAATACAATGCAATACAATACAATACAATACAATACAATACAATACAATACAATACAATACAATACAATACAATACAATACAATACAATACAATACAATACAATACAATACAATACAATACAATACAATACAATACAATACAATACAATACAATACAATACAATACAATACAATACAATACAATACAATACAATACAATACAATACAATACAATACAATACAATACAATACAATACAATACAATACAATACAATACAATACAATACAATACAATACAATACAATACAATACAATACAATACAATACAATACAATACAATACAATACAATACAATACAATACAATACAATACAATACAATACAATACAATACAATACAATACAATACAATACAATACAATACAATACGTTGAATACAATATGAGGTCAGCAGATTCAGTACAAAAAGAGGTATAATATACAATATACAAAAAGGTAATAATATACATATATAGATAGAAAGGTAGTAAAGAAACAATAGATGAGAAATCTACATTAAACAGCTGGTCATGAAACTTGTCACACGCTAAGTTACAATCCTGAATCACAGATAAAAAGGTCCAGTCAAGTACATTTAGATGATATATAAAAAACGGCTTTTCTAAAATTAAAAGACTCATTGTTGTTTAACGGAAACACATTATTTCTCTCGGAGATATTACACGGTATACTTATGATTAGTGCAAGATGATGAGGCAGCTTTAAATTGGTAAATCCAACTAATTGTGTTGCTTGGGATATAAGTAGAAGTTGCAGCCACAGACATCTGTGAATACATAGTAATGTATTTTAATTATTTTTACATACAGTTAAATACCACGGTGTAATAGCTCCCTCAATCGATTTTTTTAAAACTGGCATGTGTTCGATGTCAAATCTTACCCTTCTCCAGATATGCTCTGTCTCGTTAATACGATAAAATATTATTCGTGCTGATAACATCAACTTATATTCAGAATATAATTTAATTCCTTAAACAGTTTAACAGTTAACAGTTTATCTTAACTAAGAATTTTCGAATGTTAATTTTTATTTTCCCCGATCAGTTTCATAAATTCCGTTCAATTAAAGGTTTTGAAGAAATTAAGCAGCTGATTGGACTTCACTTCGCACTGTCGACTCTTAATCTAGAAAACCCATCATTAACTTTTTGGTGGATTTAATCGAATTTCGATAAAGTGGCGAAGGCGCCAAGCATAAACCGTTGATTGAAACACGAGCTCTCTGCATTAGCGTTGGCCGTGATTTTTCTTTGGTAGGTTGATTGCACTTCAGTAACATCATTTGGTATAATTAGCGCTATTATATATCGGTCTAGCATCAACTAACAAGACGGAATCTTAGTAGGGAGATATTGTTTCAACTTGAATTATTTGCAGAAAATGAAATACTAAATTAATAAGAGTAAATTTTTTATTTTTATTTTATCATACAACAATCAGTTGAAAATGAAAGTCTTACAATATAAACTCATTAGAAATGACAACAGTTTTAGTAAAGTGTCAATAAATGACTGGTTTTCTTGGAAAATAGAGTTTAGAAAAAGTCATTTTTTTTTTTAAATTGTTAAATAGTTGAAAAATTACTGGAGTAATTTGAGTGATAAATTATTTCGAAGAATGATTTTTCACGCATGTATTTTAGTTGCCTGTTTCTGCGATTAAGGTCATTAACCGATGCCAGAGAATTAACAAACCATATATTGTCGAACCCTATTATTGCCTCTTGAAGATTGGGTTTTTTAAATTTACCTAAGAATTAATATACTTTACATCTCCTCCGAAGCACCGCATCTGTGAATATAGTGATTGCAAGACGCTAGAAAGTAGGAGTAACTACATCTCTGGACGAAACTCATGTGACTACTTTAATATTACTCGTCTTGTAATCCTGTCCTGCAATTTATAAATAAAAGTCCATTTCATCTTTACGACATAGCTTTTCCAAGATAGTTTCAATAGAATAATTATAAATATTCAGAAGAATAGTTATAATACGCACTTGGTTTATTGTTTCATTAGTTCTTTTTCAGAATTTCTCTGCCTTGCCTTCGGCCTTGCGACCATTATCAAAGAGTCTTAAAAACTGGCCTGGAAGTGGTGGTTCACAGTATATATCTTACAAATCCTCACCCACCTAGAGGGGGATAATAACTTGATTTGCTATTTCTTAAAATTTAACAATACAGGCCGGAACTACGAACTTAATTTTAATTTTATTACTGTGTCTAGTACAGTATTGTTTATAAATTCTGTTTGTGTATTTGTCACATTTTTATGGTTTCTTAGGGCCTTCTAAATTTCTAAAATTTCAAGCATGTCTAGGATTTTACCTTTGTTAGCGTTATGCAAAAGTTTAATACTACTGCCGTTAAAAACGTGATTTTGCTCAATACAATGTTCGGCGAAATCAGTTGATTTTTTATTATATAAAATAGACTGTTTGTGTTCTCTTAACCTCACATCTATGCTACGGCCACTCTGACCTATATATATGGCATCACAGTCATCACACTTTATTTCATATAACCCCGATTTTTTAATGTCTTCTGTCTTTTCTTTATTATTAACCAACAAGCGACCTAAATTCTTTCTATTAGTTGATATTGTATTAATACCTAATTTATTTAATCTATTACATATTGACAATTGACAAATTAATAAAAAATAAATAGAGAAAATTATTACAAAAACATTTTTATAACGTACCAAATAGAGAAAACAAAAAGTGGCATAGTATAAATTATGTAAATAAGGTTAGCAACTCAGTATGTAATAGATTAAATAAATTAGGTATTAATACAATATCAACTAATAGAAAGAATTTAGGTCGCTTGTTGGTTAATAATAAAGAAAAGACAGAAGACATAAAAAAATCGGGGGTATATGAAATAAAGTGTGATGACTGTGATGCCATATATATAGGTCAGAGTGGCCGTAGCATAGATGTGAGGTTAAGAGAACACAAACAGTTTATTTTATATAATAAAAAATCAACTGCTTTCGCCGAACATTGCATTGAGCAAAATCACGTTTTTAACGGTAGTAGTGTTAAACTTTTGCATAACGCTAACAAAGGTAAAATCCTAGACATGCTTGAAATTTTAGAAATTAAGAAGGCCCTAAGAAACCATAAAAATGTGACAAATACACAAACAGAATTTATAAACAATCCTGTACTAGACACAGTAATAAAATTAAGTTCGGAGTTCCGGCCTGTATTGTTAAATTTTAAGAAATAGCAAATCAAGTTATTATCCCCCTCTAGGTGGGTGAGGATTTGTAAGATATATACTGTGAACCACCACTTTTAGGTCAGTTTTTAAGACTCTTTGATAATGGTCGCAAGGCCGAAACATATGTCAGAGAAATTCTAAAAAAAACTAATGAAACAATAAACCAAGTGCGTATTATAACTATTCTTCTGAATATTTATAATTATTCTATTGAATATATTTCATCAAGAACCTACCGCAGACTCCATCCAATTAAATTAATAGTTTCAATATACTTGTTTTAATATACAGGGTGTTTCAGTTGACATTTCCACAACCGATATCGCGGAAACTAAAAAATATATTTTTATTCTGTAAACGGCAATAAATTTCAATAGTTAAAGCCCTCTTCAGGAAGTACAATTTACTCTTATAATATTATCACCAGAGATGGTGCTGCAATTTAAAAATATTTAGATCAAGGAAGGTTTGAAACATAATCTCATAGTCTAATTTCTGTGGCATTTATTTATTTATTTACTTATTTATTATGTCATTCGATTAAGATTTAAATTTTAAGTATAATTAATTATTCTTATTCCAAAAAGTCAGGTCTGTAGTAGTTTTTGACATATTTTAATTTTATAAGTGTTGTATTTTTTTTAGTTGCTTGAGCATTTTTAATTTTGGTTTTTGGATGTCGGTTCTTGGTAACTTTGTTACCTCCTTTTCCTTATTATATATTTTTGGGAAATAATTGAGGTAACAGATGCGCACGACTGGCTGGTTTAAGCCGGAGCAAAGAGTCGGAGTATTCGTACGAATTTGGCCTTTTTCGAATGTACAGTATAAATGACAAATTTTGTTTAGTTTGGGAAAAGTAGTTAGTCGCAAACTCCTCTATAAATCCTTATTTTACTATAAGGAAAATAACCAGATTGCAACCAAAGTTACAAGTCTGGCGCGTTAAGTGTAATAATTGCATATTACCATCAAAACGCTAAAGCTTCGATTGCAACAAACACCAGCCGAAAGACTGATCCCTACTTAAAGGAGCTCTCTTACCAGCCGTCACACACCACTTGCAGACTGCAGTTTCGAACTGTTGGCTCTCGTCAGTGCAAGGTAGGCATGCGACGACCGGCACGAGAATCCTTTGACTACTTAGTACATCCCGCTATTTCTACAATAGCAACATGTAAAATAGCCAGCAGGCGCCATCTAGCGGTCCAGTGTCTGTTGCAATCGAAAAATAAATAGCCTGACTTGGCTTAGCATAGTTCAAATGTGCTTTTAGAGGGCGGAATATTAAACATAATATTTTTAGTCGCATGCCTACCTTGCATTGACGAGAACCAACAGCTCGAAACTGCAGTCTGCAAGTGGTGTGTGATGGCTGGCAAGAGCGCTCCTTTAAGTAGGGATCAGTCTTTCGGCTGGTGTTTGTTGCAATCGAAGCATTAGCGTTTTGATGGTAATATGCAATTATTACACTTAACGCGCCAGACTTGTAACTTTGGTTGCAGTCTGGTTATTTTCCTTATAGTAAAATAAGGATTTATAGAGGAGTTTGCGACTAAAAATATTATGTTTAATATTCCGCCCTCTAAAAGCACATTTGAACTAAGATCAAAAATGTAAATAATACATCCAATTGATAGAAAGTACCGAGCAAGAATTTTTCAATTATTTTAATTTAAATTCCTCAATTTAAGGTAATTTCTGGTAAAATCGGAAGTGCTACTAGGAAAAATTTCCCACCAGTAAATAATTCTCTTATAGCAGGTAAAAACGTTAAAAAGAATCGACATCCAAAAACCAAGATTAAAAAAGTTACGGCAATTAAAAAAATTGCAATACTTCAAAGTCATACAATAAAATTAAAGTATCTCAAAACTACTGCAGATCTGACATTTTGGAATAAGAACAATTTTTCTTAAAATTTAATTCTTAATCTAATGGCATATATTTCAAACCTTCCTTGATCGAAAAATATTTTTAAACTGCAGCACCATCTCTGGTGATAATGTTATAATAGAAAATTGTGCTTCCTGAAGAAGGCATTAACCATAGAACATAGAAATCTTTTACCGTCTACAGACTAAAAATATATTTTTTAGTTTCCGAGATATCGGCTGTGAGGATGTTAACTGAAATACCCTATATATAATAAAACTTCGCTAGTAATAAACACATTTTTGTTACAACTTCTATTCCCAAACAAGATTTGAGAAGACCATCTATAAATTAACTCAATTTTCTCTTGGTAAATTTCTGATTGTAGATAAAAGGTTATAGTTCTACTTCCCGATAGTTCAAAATTATGTTAGAGCAGTTCGACATAAAATAGGTCATTGTATAACTCTGAAGGGTATCCCAATCCATTAGATTTCTACAGGAACCTGGGCAGCCCTTTTGATAACGTGATTTTCTCGAGGCTAAATTGAAATTTATATCAATAAAGCACAGGAAGCTCTATTTTATAGTTACGTTAGTGATACATAATTATAGACAACTAATATGATGTTGTTGAAATAAGACGGGCTTGCAAACATTATTTTACAACTTAAGTTCAAAATCGAATCTTGAAGTTTGTTTGCACTCTCTGAACGTGTAAACACTTATTGCACTTGATTTATTTTGGAATAAAAGGGTTTTAAAATCAAATTTTAATTTTAACTGTTTCATTCAGGTTTCAATAATACAGACACTAAAGTAGCCAATAATAAATCTGATTTTCAAAGAATAGTGACACAAAAACGTTTTATTAGTTAGTTAAATAAGCGATCAGCTCGGTATCTTTCACACAAAAAGTAGCAGTCCTAAGTCACAGTAAATCTCTTACATTTTTTGATTGTTTTATATCTCTTTTCTAATTTATTTTTAATATAAATAAACACCAATCACAAGAAGAGCAAGCAGCATAATACATTTTTGTATTTGATCAATATTTATATCATTTTGGGAGTCTCGAGCGCTGGGTTGAGAAAACCATACATACGGGTATGTCGATCCAAAAAAGGGCGAAAAACGTGTTGAAAAATGCGACGCAATAAATATACTACGGCTAGAAATATTCTCATTAAAATGTGTCAATAATATAATAAATTTATATACAAATATTTTAGTAACACAGTGTAGTATAAACTATCAGTAGTGTTTTATTGCAGTAAATTATAATGTAATTAGAAGGAAAGAAAATCGAATCCAGCACATTCACTAAACAAAGGATAAGTTTTAACAATTTATTTGTCCTATTAAAAATGGCATATTATGCACATGATAGTGGGTATTGGCTCTCGTTATACTTAGTAGTCTAAATATTATAAAATAGCATTTATTAGCCTTATATAGAAATATAATATTTTTAGTCGCAAACTCCTCTACAACATCCTTATTTTTACTATAAGGAACATAACTAGACTGCAACCAACAGCTACTCTCCGGGCTATGTGCTCCGCCGAGCGCTAAATTACAAGTTACAAGCCTGGCGTAAAGTGTAATAATTGCATATTACCATCAAAACGCTAATGCTTCGATTGCAACAAACACCAGCCGAAAGACTGATCCTACTTAAAGGATCTCTCTTGCCAGCCGTCACACACCACTTGCAGACTGCAGTTTCGAGCTGTTGGCTCTCGTCAGTGCAAGATAGGCATGTGACGACCGGAGAGTAGCTGTTAATTGCAGTCTGGTTATGTTAATTATAGTAAAAATATGGATTTTGTAGAGGAGTTTGCGACTAAAAATATTATGTTTTAATATTCCGCCCTCTAAAAGCACATTTGAATTATATAGAAGTGTTTAATATAAACAAAGACGAGATAGGTCCGAATGACATAAGAGCCAATGCAAATGTCACACAGGCTAAGGCAAACTATATAATTGGGTCGATCTGGTATTAAAAATGGCTTGAAACGGACTCGTTCTTTTTTCGATATTTTTTTGTGATGTTATGAAATCGAACACCCTCTATCATCCGCAAGATTTTCCGGAGGGGGGGAGAAATTTACATGTAAAGATAGGGAAAATCAGGGTAAACGTAAATGAATTTAAAACTGCTGTAACTTGCGCAAATCGCGCAGCAAACGTGACATTGTGTACTAATATGCCTACTTTGAATTCCGCTCTTGTATTTTCAATTTTCGCCATAAATAATCAAATGGTTGCGAAATAACCACTTTATTGTTGTTATTATTTTTAGAAAAAGTCATTTTTCACCAGGAAGGAAAGGGGTGGGTGAGATTTTTTTTTGCCATCGAATGTGGAATTTTTTGCTCTTTGATTTCAGCCCGACCAAATTGCGATCGGATGATTAGGAGGGGAGACGGGGGGGGGGCCCTATACAAGGGCAAGGAAAAGGGTTTAGGGACTTCGGGCTGGGCTCATTTTCAAGGGCAATAAATTATCTTTCAAGATTTTTTTACCACGAAGCTTTAACTTCATTAGGGCCTGACGCGCGTGTCATACATTTGTAAAAGCGAGCGCGACAATTCAGCAGCCGTGCAGCGAGATGCCGGGGGAGGAGCCTAGCACTCCCACTTTTCTGTCTTCTATTTCACGTTTCTATAAATGAATCGCGCGTGCGTGCAAGCCCTAATGAAGTTAGAGCTTCGGGATAAAAAAATCATCATCATCAACATGCAAATTACATCTCTAAAGTCAACCCTCAGTTTTTCTAATTCTAGTCAGAGTACCAGTGGCGGGTTCAGTGAGGAACACAAGGGAAATTTTAAGATAATGTCTATTTCCAGATTTAAAATAGCTATCCGTCGTTGTCACAATATCCTCATTAAATGATAATGCTGATAACGAGATCGACAACGAATAAATAATAGTAATAAAATAACCTTAAATTCTGTTTTTTTTTCTGTTTATGTTTTTTTGAATACAACATGCAACTGAAATATTAATGTTTTTGTATGCAAAGTTTTTACTAATTTGATTTTTATATTTTTTTAAGATATAATAATTTAAAATATTATATATAAATTCTCTATGAGAATTTTGCAATCTCTTTACAAGAAGTTAAATATTTACGTATGCAATGTATATCTATGAGAAACCTAAACTTATTTTATATTTTTATACTGACTTAGTTTTTAGTAAAAGAAATTTGTAAGTTGTAGATGTACAAAAGAGTGGGTAGCAACTTAGAATTACATCTTGTTTGAAAATTGAAAATGCCTTAAGGCGTTTAGAAAAACATTTATTGAAAACTAGCTGAATAATTCAGCGTTGCTTTAAGTGAGCTGGTTTCATATATCATAAATACTAAAATGTCATATATATATATAATAATATTGAAATAAAATATGAAACATTTGCAGGGAAGCAGGAGTATATAATTAATAAAATAACGTATATTTTATGCAATGTTGAGCCAAGAAAAGAATACAAAATAGTAAAATCTTAAAGAAAAAAACAACAAGTCTATGAGATGGGAATGGTCTGAGTCGTCAGGGGAATTTTCCTCGTCACAATTAGTTAAATCTATCTATTCCATTTTTCATCAAGCTATAGATTATTCGATTTTGGCCAGTTCACCTTCATAATAATAGTTGATTCAATCGTTTTGCATAAGTGATTTTATGGTGGGCCTCTTCTCTGGTTCAAATGTAAGGGAATTTCGTTATTAATTTTTTGCAGGATTATTTAAATTTGTCTATAATCTATGGAGAATGTAACAAAGCTTTATCAAGGACATGTGAAATATTGCTGCTAACTGCAGGCCGGTTTCGACCTAGTTTTGAGTCTCGTCAGTGCAGTGCAAGTTATACCTTTAATACCCGGAGTTCGCATCTCATAGACATTGTTAAGTTCCACCGCAGTAGAGCGTAACTAGTGCCATCTCTCAGTAGACTCGCAACAATCCAAATGATGAAGGAGGCCTCGCATCTTCCTCGTAGCATTCGAGAATTTTCAAATCATTGTATTTTAGTACTAACTGTGTTTAGACAAAATACTCTCGTAAGGGGGGATAGCTGTTTTGGTTTAATTTGCTGAGTCCTTATTTATATAAGGCATTTGCAGATAGGTTGAAATATTATAATTCCTATATTTTATATTTTTATAAAATTTCCTTCTGCTATAAAATTGCATATTCAGCGATGGTTATCAATTTTGTTTTGGATTTGGATTGTTTCGAGACTACTGAAGGATGGCGCTAGTTACGCCCTACTGGGGTGGAACTTGACAATTTCTATGAGATGCGAACTTCGGGTATTAAAGGTATCACTTTCACTGCACTGACGAGACCCTAAACTAGGTCGAAACCTGTCTGCAGTTAGTGAATCCTGAGATGAAATAGATTTCGCATCTTCCTCGTAGCATTCGAGCATTTCAAATAATTGCATATTAGTGCTAACTGTATTTAGACCAAATACGCAAATTTTACCATATAATTCAGTGCTCGTAATTGGACTAGCTGTTTTGGTTTAATTTGTTAAGTCCTTATTTATATAAGGCTCTTGCAGGTAGGTTGGAATATTATAATTCCTATATTTTATATTTTTATCTATTTGATTTATGTTTAAAAGGGTTTTAGATGTTTAAAATTAGAACAAATCTTGTATATGGCACGTTACGAAAGACCATTTTGTATAACTCGTGTCATTTTGCAAATATCCATTCATTACACAAAATAAAGTATTTTATAACTGGTTACATAAATAGCCATTAACACTTGAAATGCCCTGTTCTCTCATTTTTCTTCGTTCTCGCCGAATAGGTAGCATGGCAAATTAGATTTTATTACATGTTGTATAAAACAAGTAGGTACAACACTTTATGTGTCTTCGTATACGAGCATATGGAACTTGATCAATATAAAGTTATTAATGGTTCTTGGGGAAGATATAATATGACGCTTCAATGCGCTTAAAGAAGCCAGTCTAATTTATGACAGATATTAAAAACTTTACATTATAAAATACGATCAATCACTTATGGTTGAGAACAGAGAACACTAAATAATTCTTTTCTTTCTTTATGAAATAAATGGAAAACTTAGGAATCTGCAGCATAAAAGGGATATTAAACAAGGAAAGTTATGACTAAATATAAATTTAAAGTAATGAATGTAGCCGTAACCGTAACCTAACCATCAGACTATTGAATGAAAATGATTAGTGATATAACAAAAACTTGCTCTGCTCGCTAGAAAGAATAGGTTCAAAATAGTTATTTACGATGTTAATATCGGAACGTATCGTATGAGATGGGAAAATTATCAAATGAGGTTAAAGGCCAAGTTAGATAACCTACCTACCCAGGATTGTAATATGCAGTTACAACACGTAGATCGTACAAAATTTTATCAATTTCCATGAAATAATAAATGGGAAAGTTTATCTGAGAAGCTACACTTAATCCCTGTAAGCATCTGTTGGTAAAATTATGTATATACAGGGTGTCCCAGATTTAAAGTGACATAGACTAACGAGAGATAAAGTACACTTTGCTGAGTTCAAAACACCCCCGCACTTGCCCTCGAATTCTCACTGTTTTCAAGATATATGTTGTTTTATGAATTTTGACTGAAACTAAAATTCACTATATTTTTGGAAGGGGTGGACGTATTTGGATAAAAGTTGGTACACATATAGTGCACTCCTAGCCCAATCAATATCATAATTTCGTTTGGAAAATTTCCAGGACAGGACTCAATTTTTAATATTTTACATTTAGGGCCAATTACATCACCCTGTGTATATTTGTGGTGATTGTTGGTTAAATCACTCTGGTTGTGCTGCTGCACCACATCTGAGGTTTGCTGTTTCTTTGGTAGTAACTGAAATAAACATGATAGTTTATTCCAAAACGGTGTTTAATATTTACACGTATGATTACAATATACAGAGATATTGGTAATTTACAAGTTTAAGTGTGTATCTAGATGGTAAGTGTTTCTCGTTCGGAATCTAAAATTGGACTCTCAAAATGTAAAGTGAAATCATAACTCATTTCTAATACCCCTACCTAGACATGGAATAGCAATAGGTACATGGTTTTTCCCTAATTGCATTGTGATAACAGCTATATTATAAATTTCTCCTAAATTGTTATAAATCTAAATAGAGGGCTGTAAATAATATAAATATTTGTGAATAATAAATAGAAAAGATAATAAAAGCTTATTTAAAAGGTTTAACATTCACAAATATTGACAGGTATTCTTAATTAGTACTCAGGTCAGTACTTCACAAATTGCATAAAAATTATAGATTTTTTTATTGTACATATGCAGTGCGAACACCCTGTATATCAGTTTCTTTTAAATGGCGGATAACTATTGAAATGTCTATGGATTATTGTGCAAAATACTGTCATAATATTTAATGGCACGTTTATGGTTACTTCCTAGCCAATTTTTGAAAATAATGGTGAGTGATATTTGAATTCTGCAAAATACGCAAACAACTAGTTAACGTCTCCATTTGATTAATTTTACTTAAACACTTATTTAATAATTATTATTTAATGTATTATTGTTACTTACATTTGATTTTAATTGCACAATTTATACGGTTATACGCAATATTAGATAGAAAAACGGTTTGCTTAAAAATAAAAATAGGCGTGTGTCAATTCTGTCATTATGTAGTAATGTAAGTCACCTTTAGAAATTAAGCTTAAAGTATTCAAAGAAGTCGTTTGAGTCATTAAAGTAAGGTTTTATATTACCAATCTAATAATTTCAAGATGCCATTCCAATTTACAAATGAAGAGTATGCAAATACGATTTAAGTGTATGGTTTTGGCGACGGAAATGGAAGAGCTGCAGGAAGAGAATATAGAAGACGTTTTAGAAATCATCGTACACCAAATCATACATTTTCAGAGGTGTATCAATTTAGTAAGGAGCATGGACAATTTCCCTCACAGGCAAAACATGAGCCTATCTATATAGACAGGCCAATAGGCAGAGAAAGAAACGAAAAGATAGACAGACAAACGAACGGAGAGACAGGAAGATGAATGAGCAGGCAAAAAAAACAGATAGGTGAGCAGTCAGGCAGATGCAGGTTGCAAGACAGACGAACATAGACACAAACGAAAAAACAGGAAAACAGACATACAGACGAATAGATCGTCAGGCAACAGGCAGAGAGACAGCCGCACGGACAAATACACATTTACACAGGACATTTCGAAAGTTATTCATAATTCGATAATTATTCTATAATATTTTTTTATTGTACGAGTGATACTTACGGTTTTGACAAATTGCCCAGTACATAATGTACTGCGAAGAAAGCAAGAGTTACTAATTTTACCTTAATCGTGCCTTTAGATAGTTAGACACCATAGCATGCATGTAATAATCATGTATGTAATAATATATATAAATGTATGAATGAAAAAATACTTATCGCACAAAGTTTTCCAATTTCTTTTGGGCAAACGGTTCTTATGCACCCAAAGTTTCGCTTTCTATCACTCCAAAATAGAGTATTTACAAAATTTCAAAGAAATTCAAGCGTTAATCTATTCTAAAGAATTATCCTTATTCCGTAAAACTAGCTACTGGTGCGCTGAATTCGAATCAGATCTCATAATTGCTCCATCACGTCATATTTTTGAGATATTCTAACCTAAAAGTGGAAAAAAAAGTTTTTTCTGTGTACTTGAGGTTATGTTACATCACAAGGTAATTTTTTCACAAAACTTGTTACGGCACCTAAAAGTACTTCTCTTTGCCTTCAAAATATTTCTTTCTCTCCGAGATATCTTTAGTTGAAATTTATGAGTTTGGCAAATCAGTGGATATTTAAATTGAATACCAGTGAAGACTTCACCATATTTTCGTATTCAAGCAATAATGTTTCTCTCACTCCTGTTGTTCTTGTGAATTTTTAATAATATATATTTAATAAATTAGATACAAGAAAATTTTGCAGTTTTTTTTATATACTAAATAGACAAATTTGCGATCATTATAAGATGACAAATTAAAAATACCTAATTGATATTTTTTACCATTTAACAGTGCACTATAAATTTTGATATCAAAACACTGTTTTTATGAAACTCTTTAATTTTATAGGGTGGCGCATTAAAATAACAATAATACCACTTGATGTAAAAAATATAAAAAATAAACAAGTTGAATGTGTTAAACTTTCATGTAAAATTTGTTTCTCAAATGAATTATCTGTGGTATCTGTAAACATCTAGTTTGTTGCAATGATTGTTCACTTACTTTTGAAGAATACTATATGTAGACAAAAGATTGTTTTTTCTTGAAAATATTTATATCATAAGTATAAAAAAATAAAAAGTTTATAGTAATTCGATTGTTTTATTTCTCTGTCTCTCAAACAATTCAAACACATAGTTAAGATACAAGTTGCCATTGGTATAATACATATTATTATAACTTAACGAGTTTGTCATATAGCATGTCCCTTTCTCTTTTGAATGTTCCAGCCTATGAGAACTCTATGATATTCCCCCTTCCCAAAAATAAGTGGGGTATCAATGGTAAGGGGACTTGTGGTGGGTGGATCATAGAAGTGATGGGGATCTGTAATCTGTGTCATAGTCCTCTCATTTCTAACCTACTGATGCGGAAAGTACTAATATTTGAAATAAATAAATAACATATGAATATTTAACGTGACGTGACTTTTCATCGGATTACCTTAATTATTACATTAATATGTGCGGTATTTGAATGTCTTTGAAAGGAAAGAGTAGTATACTTTGCCTTTGTAGATGCCATAACGAGTTTTGCATTTTGTATAAAAAAATATTTAATTCGTCTTACGGCAGCTTAACTGTTCCACTATTTTACATTTTATACAATACATCTTTAAGTTGTTCAATTTACATTTTATATTGCACGTTACAGTGTTATTTACATTTGGAAGTTTGAGAGATAATTAACCATCTAAGAAATTTGTATGGAATTAATTTAGTCAGCCCTTGCCCACGCTAGAATTTCAGATTTTGCGGAAAAGTTTGTTGTTCTCTCATTATTCGTTAGTCACAGAAGAACCTACCAAATTGATTTATGTAGAACCCCATAGCTCTAAGTCTGCCATTCATTGATATCTGTGACACAGTAAGTACGTTTCAAACTTTTTATCCATGTCAATCTGAAGTCTGAGAGGAACATAAAAATATCGTGTTCAATGAAAGGGAAACTTAGGTATAATTTTATTCAAGTAAAACATTTGCGAACAATTCCACCTGCATTTATTAGTATTAATTCAACAGCAACCATTATGTAAGTACACATTACATGATATTAATAATAATAGAAAGAAAATAAACTATCTAAGTATAGGTATAACAAATGTTTACGTAACTTCTGGCTGTCTTATCATAGCATTGAATAATGGTTCCGCCTGTCACACTAGCACTTACAATTAGGTTTTGTTAATACTTTGTACGAACAAAGTACATAGTTAAGTTAGAGATTACGCCTGCCAACAACGGATGGCGAGATTCCAAACTAGAGTCTATTTCGAAAAATGAAACCCTAAATACAAATATAAAAAACCCCCGCTGTCTGTGGAATCACTACACTTCCAGATTTTTGTATCCAAGTCACACACTAAATCCCAGTGAAATATTTTACTCCCTTTAATAATAGGGTGGAGTAGCAATGGGGGGTGGTAGAGGGGGTGGCTAATGCCAAAATAAATTTTAAAGGCCCTTGGATTTTTTTCCCTTTCATAATAGTGTGGGGGTGTTATTGGGGGTGATAATGGGCAGAGGCTAATGCCAAAAAAAAAATGTTGAGACCTTGACTTTTCGTACATGTCCTAAATTGTAATTGTATGGACTCTTACCTGCTTGCTTTGCCAATTTACCCCATTTACCCCCGAACCCTTCAACGGAATTAGATCAAAATATAATCTAGTTGCAGATGTCGTTATAGTACATAAGTGTACCAAATTTCAAGTCAATATCATAAACGGTTCCAGAGTAAACGTGCGCACAAAAAGAGTTACAGACAGACAGACAGGACATTTTTTTTTCGCTCAAATTTAAAATCTCGACGTTTCATGACATTTTAAGCCTATTTTAACAAAAAAAAAATTAAAATTTCGACCAGATAATGGTTGAACTATTATCAAAAGGCCTACTTATGTTCGACAATCTTGCTAAATGCTTAATGCTTAGATGTTTTCTTGTCTTCCTTGCTTCTCTAGTACTAACCAGTTTAGATTTTAGACTCATGGAGCTAGCATGCCCCCATACTAGTAGAGCATAGGATATCGCGAAGTTGATGAGGCTATGGTAGGCAGCGATGAGAGTTGTTGACGACATTCGATGCGCCAAGATGCAAAGTATGTTTTTAGCAATTTTTTTATTGACATAATCCGTATGACTCTCCCAAGATAGTTTGTAATCTATATACACACCAAAAAATTTAATTGAATCTTGGTTTTCTAATTCATTCATATTTTTGAGGCTAAAAACCATCGTCTATCCAGTTCATGTTCAACAGGTTCAGAGGTTAGAGGAAGGGGATGAAGTTCATCAGTTAAATGTATTAACTGGATTATTCGGAATCCAAAAATTCTTAACAGATGTCTGTTTACAGATAAGGCACAATTTACAAGAGGTGATGTTTATAATTTAAAAAATTCAAATGTTTGGACAGAATAAATCCCAACATCGATTTAATATTTGGTGCGGTGTTTTCAACAATCATTTGATTGGGCCACATATCCTCCCTGGTACATTATCAGGTGAACTTTATTTAGACTTTTTGCAAAATTTCTTACCAGTGTTATTGGAAAATGAAAATATTGCGTGAATAACTGCTAGCTTGATGGCGCTCTACCCCATTTTAGGAATATTGTGAGAAATTTCTTAATGACAATTTTCCAAATATGAGGATATGTCGAAATGGACCCCATCATTGGCCTTGGAGGTCACCGGATTTCAATCATGTTGATTATTATCTTTGGATCATTTAAAAGAAAAGGTATATGATGTAGCCATTAATAGTGAAGAGAAACTTTTGAAACGCGTTAATAACGCTTGGGTAAAAGTTAGAAATAATCCATGTATGATTAGCCGTGCAATTAGAAATAGAATAGAATAGAATAGAATAGAATAGAGTAGAGTTGAGTTGAGTTGAGTTGAGTTGAGTTGAGTTGAGCTGAGCTGAGCTGAGCAGAGCAGAGCAGAGAAGGGCAGAGAAGCGCAGAGAAGAGCAGAGAAGAGCAGAGAAGAGTAGAGTAGAGTAGAGTAGAGTAGAGTAGAGTAGAGTAGAGTAGAGTAGAGTAGAGTAGAGTAGAGTAGAGTAGAGTAGAGTAGAGTAGAGTAGAGTAGAGTAGAGTAGAGTAGAGTAGAGTAGAGTAGAGTAGAGTAGAGTAGAGTAGAGTAGAGTAGAGTAGAGTAGAGTAGAGTAGAGTAGAGTAGAGTAGAGTAGAGTAGAGTAGAGTAGAGTAGAGTAGAGTAGAGTAGAGTAGAGTAGAGTAGAGTAGAGTAGAGTAGAGTAGAGTAGAGTAGAGTAGAGTAGAGTAGAGTAGAGTAGAGTAGAGTACAGTAGAGTAGAGTAGAGTAGAGTAGAGTAGAGTAGAGTAGAGTAGAGTAGAGTAGAGTAGAGTAGAGTACAGTAGAGTAGAGGAGAGTAGAGCAGAGCAGAGCAGAGTAGAAAGGGATAGAATAGAACGGAATAGAATTTATTTTACCAATTTTTCTGATTCATATTTATGTGCCTTTGGCTCGTCAGGATAGATATTTTACAAATATAGCATTACAACATTAATTAGTAGGCATATTTAACAGGGAGCAGAATTCAAAAAACTGTATTTACAATATCTCGTGCGAATGTGATAAATGTTATGTGGGTGAGTCATCCAGACCTTTCAGTGTGAGGTGGATGAGCACAAGAATTATATTAGAAAGAATGAAATTCAGAAATCAAAGATTTGTGAACATGCTTGGGAAAACGGACATAGAATAAACTGGGACTCGGCAAAAATTTTAACAAAAGAAACAGATACCAAAAAAAGTAAAATTAAAGAATCAGCAATAATCTTATTAAATGAAGATAAGTGCGTATCGAATTGTTCTGTAGATATTTGTACAACCTGACTACCAATGTTAAAAGAAGAACTTAACAAACTCAACATTATCTAAAAAATATCATCAGTTCTATGTTCTGTGTAAGTAGTAAGTATCTATGGAAATAACATAAACAGAATCTTAAAGCTGTGTATTTGACATACACAGCAAAATAAGAGTTCTTCAAAAAAATAGCTTTGAAAACGGAACGAGATTACTTTCGAAACGTCAGCAAAATATATTATTTTTGTGTTTATTCCGATTTATATTATTTGCAAAACATAACCTCTGACTTTTCCTTTGGCGTAAACGTCACGGGCGCAGAGGCCTTTTTTCCAATAATTCTATTATTTTGTAGATTCGGTGATTTGTTTTGAAGAGGATAATAGTACATGTGGTAGAAAACCCAAATAATAGGAAAGAATATTTAACCGATGTGTTACCGATAAGTTGACTGTGATGTTATATATACTGGACAAACTGACCGAAGTCTAAAAAAAGCAGCTGGTCGAACATAGAAAGTCCATATTTAACAATGTCTGTAGCAGAAAATAAAAGTAAAAATTAGATGCGTGACGTACCCTGTTTTTTCATTAAGTAATCACGCATGATATCACACAAATTATTTACCTTATTGTACATTTTTATTATGACCATGTAAAGATAGAAAATGTTACAGTAGACTAAATATAGTCTCATTGAACTCAGTCGTGTTATAACTATGGACTTACAGTAACAAAATAATATTAAAAATTTTAAACAACGCTTCACTTAAAAATGGCAAATCTTTAAAAAGGGAGAGATAATCTAACTAAAGTTCCCTTCAAAATATGTTTGACATTTATATATTTCGGTTCATTCTGTTGTCTCTCCGATAATCTGTTTTTAAATTTGTTACAAATTTAATAAAACCCACCTCCATTCATCATTATGTTCATTAATTATGATGAAAAAAACCATTAATGTCAGCAACACGAAAATGTGTTTCGTCAGCCACTGTAATAGTCAGATGAACATTTAAGTTTCCAATTTAATTAGTTCGTCGCAAGTGACAAACGAAATGTGATTTAATAAAGTTCTCCCGTCAACGCACATATTGAACGTGAAACTACCAATCAGTTCCAACTTGAATTATGTCAAAATCCTGTTAAGTTCCTAATGATTAGTTCAAAAATGTACGTATCTAATTCACTGTAAAGTATAACGGATACCTTAAAAACCAATAATAACGTTACATATGAAATCAAGTTTCTTTAGCAATATGCAAGTTGGAATTCGATTTAGTTTTAGCGTACTCCTTGAAGAATATTAGAGGTATAAATCACATCTAACTTTATTGATTCCTGATATACAATTTTATTTATACAACCAAGAGGTGTGTCCTCTGAGTTGGTTTTTAATACTTATTTACAGTTTCAGCGTATATTCTTGTTTTAAATTCTTGTGGTAAAATAATAAAGAAATCGACAAATAAATGTATTGAACTTAATTTTTATTATTATAAACATTGATTGTAGACTTTTATATTAGAAATTTGTAGGCCAAAAGTGGACAAAGCAGTGTAAAACGATTAATTCAAATCTATTTAGGAAACTTACATCCTCATAATATAAGAGGCGAAAGATCATACGGCTGAATCTTGTTTCTCTTTTATCAGTGTTCAAAAATTGTCCTGTTATTAGGTGTTACCTGTTGAGTAATAAAGGCATTATTATTATTACCAGTCAGCCCGTATTATGAGCCTTCATGAATAATTGAATACTTTCTGTTAATGCATCTGTGTAGCTTTCACCCTCCCTTTTTGATACTTGCTTCATCTGCATTGCAGCTATCCCCTTCTAAGTCTCTATGGGTTCTAGGCCGCAGGACCTTCGTTGTCCTACTCGCAGAACCATGTCCCTTAGTTTCGTTTTGCCTTGTTATGCTGCATGGTTTGTCTCGTAGGCATCCCAATTGCCGTTGGATTGGGCCATATTAATTAGCTTCCTAAATTCTTGATACCTCCTATGTATTTCTTCACCAGGTTGTCTTGCCTGTAGTTTTACTTATTTGGTACGAATAGTATTTGTGGTAAGCAGCAATTATAGAGTCACTTATATGTCCCACTGACACTACCGGGGGACTTTAGACATCCTCCCTATTTGGTCTCTCAGAGATTTAGTTTTACTCAAAGTTAATGTTGGATGTAATGTATCTGTAGTCAGTGCCTGACGGCACTTTTGACGCATACCAAACAAACAAATATACAATAACATGGATACAATTTTGCATGGACTTGGAGAATTTTTATTTCCGTAGAATTTATTCATTAAGTCAGATCCCAAGCCATCACCCCCTTCTTCACAAGATTAGGTTAGTTTTGGAGGCCTAGGTGAGGGTCTTTCCTACAGGGAGGTAGCATGGGGATTAATTAGACCTAAGTGCTGTGGTTCAATATTTTTTTTAGGCTGCCCTTCTTAAAATTCCAATTCCCAAGCCATATTTTGCCGATCATCAACTACTTTTTTACTAGTCCCAACGTCAGAATTAATAACAATAGTAGTCGGATTGTAACTTAATCTATATAGTTACGAATAGACGTAGAATCAATATTGCTTGGACCTTGGGGAATACTTCGTTTTGATCTGCAACATTGGCATGGCTTGACGTCAGAAAGTTACATAACTACACATCATTCCAGACTATCTCTTCAGTAAACCTGTTAGTAAAAAGTTAAATGGTTTCTTTGTTTATCCATAAAATAAAATAATGTGGTGTTCAAATCCATTCTCGACCTGTTATATCATCACTGTTAAGTTCTAAACCACGACCGTCTCCTTTGAGCTGTCGAGCTACTCGCATGGTGTATGGATGTAATACACCACCAGCTTTTTTTAATCACCTAGGTTACAACTATGAAGATTATTTACTAGTAAAATATTTACCAAACACCTCGTATAAACAGGAGCGGTAAATGGATTGTAAATGCGCCTAGCTACTACACATATCGGAACTGTTCAGTTCTTCAGACAATACGGCCTTCATCCGCACACACGCACGCTTGATTTTAAAGTGTAAAAACCTCTGGATGATATCCTGAATGGAATCCCTTTTATATTGCCACATATCTTGACTCCATTAATCAAATTTTTCATTGAGTCGTACAAAAAAAAATTTAATAAATCCCGGTTGTAATATCTTTATATAACTATAGAATTATACAAATATTTCTCTTAGTACCAGCTGTATACAAATGTGTTTAAATAAAAAATTGTGTACGTTGAACAAATTACAATTAAAGCTAGACACTGTTAACTGAAAATAACTGGTAAGTGATCCCCGATTAAACAATTTTTTGATATGCCGTAGATTTTGGCCATCTGGTTAAAAAAATTCCAAAATATCCAAAAATTAACAGTTTTGGAGATAAAGTGGTTAAAATATGTCGATACCTTGACACACAATGCGTAGAAGTAAATCCTAATATTTACTACGTCCATATAATTAAATGTATCTCAAACTGGGAATACACAATTATAAAACGAATATGTGTTTGTAAATTATCACATATATACAGGGTTACTGGTAATTCGATACATTCCTTTGGAGATGTGATGGGGCATGAGCTAAGGAGTAAATCTAGCCCTAACCTACATTATGCAAAACTCAATAGTTTTTGAGATATTTCAATTTTTTTGTTTTTCTCAAAAAAGTAGATCTTATTGTCTTAAAAGTTAATTTCCGAAAAATCTACTTGAAATTTTTAAATTTTTTTTTACTGGACTACTTGTCCAATATTATACAAAATTTACCTATTAGGTTTTTTTCAAAAAAATATTAATGTAGCACGCGTACAAATTATTATAAAAACTTCCTTATTTCAATAGCTATCTAAGTAGGTAGAAATGTTTAATGTACCCTTGATAGTTCTAATAAAAAATTAGTAAAGATAATGCTGGTGGCGGAATTTATTAAACGACTAATCGTTCATTTTCATTTAAGTCAGTCAGTCCTTGACTTTGACGTTTGTGCATATATGTCATTAACTGATATTCTTATCTCCGTGTCCTTTAAGTTTGTTGGTCTTGTTAAATTAGTTATCGAAGATTTTGATTTTGCTCGTAGTTGTTGTTATTAGTTGTTGTTATTGTATTTTCTGTGCCATGGCCACGTATGCCAACGCAGAATACGCTGATATCTTGTTTGTCTATGGATACTGTGGCGGCAAGGCTGCTGAAGCTCGCCGAGAATTTGGTCTTTGGTACCCTAACCGCCGCTTACCAAATGCACGTGTATTCAGTACGGCATATCGAAATATCGCTGAAACTGGCTCCGTGAAATGTAAAAGAAGTGACGCTGGTGCTCCTCCCGTTTATGAACCAGATGATGAGGAAGAAATATTGACGTATTTTGAGGAAGACCCAACTATTTCAACTAATAAAGTCGCAAGACTAACCGGAGCGTCACAATGGAAAGTTTGGTCTACGATACGTAGAGCTGGATGTCATATTCTTTCCTATTATTTGGGTTTTCTACCACATGTACTATTATCCTCTTCAAAACAAATCACCGAATCTACAAAATAATAGAATTATTGGAAAAAAGAGCCTCTGCGCCCGTGACGTTTACGCCAAAGGAAAAGTCAGAGGTTATGTTTTGCAAATAATATAAATCGGAATAAACACAAAAATAATGTATTTTGCTGACGTTTCGGAAAGTAATCTCTTTCCGTTTTCAAAGCTATTTTTTGAAGAACTCTTATTTTGCTGTGTATGTCAAATACACAGCTTTAAGATTCTGTTTATGTTATTTCCATAGATACTTACTACTTACACAGAACATAGAACTGATGATATTTTTTAGATAATGTTGAGTTTGTTAAGTTCTTCTTTTAACATTGGTAGCCAGGTTGTACAAATATCTACAGAACAATTCGATACGCACTTATCTTCATTTAATAAGATTATTGCTGATTCTTTAATTTTTCTTTTTTTGGTATCTGTTTCTTTTGTTAAAATTTTTGCCGAGTCCCAGTTTATTCTATGTCCGTTTTCCCAAGCATGTTCACAAATCTTTGATTTCTGAATTTCATTCTTTCTAATGTAGTTCTTGTGCTCGTCCAACCTCACACTGAAAGGTCTGGATGACTCACCCACATAACATTTATCACATTCGCACGGGATATTGTAAATACAGTTTTTTGAATTCTGCTCCCTGTTTATCGGTTTTGTTTTTGTTAAAATAGATCTTAAAGTGTTCCCCGTTTGAAATATCGTCCTAACATCAAATTTGTCACCTATACGGCGTAGCTTTTCCGATAGTCCGTATACATAAGGAATTATTGCTGTATAATGACGTTCAGGTTTTTGTCGTACCTGATTGTCCCTATTTTCAACATTTATGAAAATTCTATCAACAAAGGCCTCAGGGTATTGATTTTGTACTAGAACCTCTTTGATAAATTTTTTCTCGTTATTTAATATTTCATTATTAGATGAAATTATTTTGGCCCTATCGTATAAACATTTTACAACACCCCTTTTAACATTTATTGACTGATTTGAGTTAAAATTTAGATATCTATTAGTATGTGTTGGTTTTCTATAAACGCTTGTTTCAATTGTATTATTTATCCTTCTAATTAAAACATCTAAAAACGGTAGTTCATTCCTACTTTCTACTTCTAATGTGAATTTAATAGACGGTTCCTTACTATTTACATTTTCTAAAAAACTATCTAGTAAATCAACACCATGAGGCCAAATTGCAAAGATGTCGTCAACATATCTCCACCAGACAACCGGTTTGTTTATACAATTTTGAACATGTGTATTCTCAAAGTTCTCCATAAATATGTTGCTTAAAATTGGTGATAATGCAGACCCCATAGCCATACCAAAATCCTGCTGATAGAACTCATTGTCCAATTGAAAATAGGTTGTTTTTATACACAGTGTTAAGAGTTCCATTATGCTATTTACACTTAATTTAGTTCTAGTTTCCAAATTATTATCATTTAGCAACCTGTCTTTAACTATTTTTAATGTTTCATCTACCGGAACATTGGTAAAGAGGCTAACTACATCAAAACTAACCATCAGGTGTGATTCATGAATATCGGTTTCATAAATTTTTTCTATGAAATGTTTACTATTTTTAATATATGAATCGGTATTTCCAGATAATGGATCAATAATTTTAAGTAAAAATTTTGCCAAATTATGACATGGTGAATTAATAGAACTAACAATTGGTCTTAAAGGAATATTTTGTTTATGTGTCTTTGGTAAGCCATAAAAATGAGGGGGCTTACTATGATGTGGTGTAAGTTTCCTTCGTTCAAAATCATTAAATTCATGTTTGTATTTAAACAAAGTTCTGTAAATTTTGCTCTCTATTGATTTTGTTGGATCTTTGTTTAATTTTGAGTAGGGTCCCTCATTTACAAGAGTCATGATTTTTGTGTTATATATATCTTTATCTATAATGACTGTGGCATTACCTTTGTCTGCTGGCAATATTTTTATACTTTCATCGCGTTTTAAAGAATTTATCGATAACTTTTCTTCTAGAGTTAAATTATCTTTAATTTTGTATTGCTTCTCTAAAGCAATTTTTGCCCGTATGCGATATTCATTACCACTATCTGTTGGTAAATTTTGAGCCGTTTTTTCTATTGCCGCTACTATGTCAAATTTTGGAACAGTTTTCGGGTTTAGTTTATTGCAAAATTTAAACCTTTTGATAGTACAAGCCTGTCTGAAATGGACAAAAGTCTTTTTGACATATTAATGACAGTCCTGTCAATTAAAGGATTATTATTTATATTTTGTAATTGCCTAATCTGTTTTTCCCTTATTAAGTTTCTAAATTTATGTAAATGCGTACCTTTTTGCAGATTAAAATATTTTTCGTAACTCAACCTGACATTCTGGATTATAAACTGATAATCCTGTTCTATAATGTTTCTGCTTAATTCATTCTCCGTGTAAGTAATGTCCCCAATAGTTCGTTCTTTTTGGTATCTATGATATTGAATCCTTTCCCTAACCATGGACTTGCTTGCCTTGTCCAAAATTTTTCTGGTTTTCGCATTTTGGAAAGGTACTTTTAGCCGTAAAAACTTCGGAATTACATCATGTTCCCGACATTTACACAAAAAGGTTATACTATTTTCTGATCTGGCTAGTTTCTTATAACATTTTTCTAAAAATCTGAAACATTGTTTTATATTAGGCCCATATAAAACAATGTTTCAGATTTTTAGAAAAATGTTATAAGAAACTAGCCAGATCAGAAAATAGTATAACCTTTTTGTGTAAATGTCGGGAACATGATGTAATTCCGAAGTTTTTACGGCTAAAAGTACCTTTCCAAAATGCGAAAACCAGAAAAATTTTGGACAAGGCAAGCAAGTCCATGGTTAGGGAAAGGATTCAATATCATAGATACCAAAAAGAACGAACTATTGGGGACATTACTTACACGGAGAATGAATTAAGCAGAAACATTATAGAACAGGATTATCAGTTTATAATCCAGAATGTCAGGTTGAGTTACGAAAAATATTTTAATCTGCAAAAAGGTACGCATTTACATAAATTTAGAAACTTAATAAGGGAAAAACAGATTAGGCAATTACAAAATATAAATAATAATCCTTTAATTGACAGGACTGTCATTAATATGTCAAAAAGACTTTTGTCCATTTCAGACAGGCTTGTACTATCAAAAGGTTTAAATTTTGCAATAAACTAAACCCGAAAACTGTTCCAAAATTTGACATAGTAGCGGCAATAGAAAAAACGGCTCAAAATTTACCAACAGATAGTGGTAATGAATATCGCATACGGGCAAAAATTGCTTTAGAGAAGCAATACAAAATTAAAGATAATTTAACTCTAGAAGAAAAGTTATCGATAAATTCTTTAAAACGCGATGAAAGTATAAAAATATTGCCAGCAGACAAAGGTAATGCCACAGTCATTATAGATAAAGATATATATAACACAAAAATCATGACTCTTGTAAATGAGGGACCCTACTCAAAATTAAACAAAGATCCAACAAAATCAATAGAGAGCAAAATTTACAGAACTTTGTTTAAATACAAACATGAATTTAATGATTTTGAACGAAGGAAACTTACACCACATCATAGTAAGCCCCCTCATTTTTATGGCTTACCAAAGACACATAAACAAAATATTCCTTTAAGACCAATTGTTAGTTCTATTAATTCACCATGTCATAATTTGGCAAAATTTTTACTTAAAATTATTGATCCATTATCTGGAAATACCGATTCATATATTAAAAATAGTAAACATTTCATAGAAAAAATTTATGAAACCGATATTCATGAATCACACCTGATGGTTAGTTTTGATGTAGTTAGCCTCTTTACCAATGTTCCGGTAGATGAAACATTAAAAATAGTTAAAGACAGGTTGCTAAATGATAATAATTTGGAAACTAGAACTAAATTAAGTGTAAATAGCATAATGGAACTCTTAACACTGTGTATAAAAACAACCTATTTTCAATTGGACAATGAGTTCTATCAGCAGGATTTTGGTATGGCTATGGGGTCTGCATTATCACCAATTTTAAGCAACATATTTATGGAGAACTTTGAGAACACACATGTTCAAAATTGTATAAACAAACCGGTTGTCTGGTGGAGATATGTTGACGACATCTTTGCAATTTGGCCTCATGGTGTTGATTTACTAGATAGTTTTTTAGAAAATGTAAATAGTAAGGAACCGTCTATTAAATTCACATTAGAAGTAGAAAGTAGGAATGAACTACCGTTTTTAGATGTTTTAATTAGAAGGATAAATAATACAATTGAAACAAGCGTTTATAGAAAACCAACACATACTAATAGATATCTAAATTTTAACTCAAATCAGTCAATAAATGTTAAAAGGGGTGTTGTAAAATGTTTATACGATAGGGCCAAAATAATTTCATCTAATAATGAAATATTAAATAACGAGAAAAAATTTATCAAAGAGGTTCTAGTACAAAATCAATACCCTGAGGCCTTTGTTGATAGAATTTTCATAAATGTTGAAAATAGGGACAATCAGGTACGACAAAAACCTGAACGTCATTATACAGCAATAATTCCTTATGTATACGGACTATCGGAAAAGCTACGCCGTATAGGTGACAAATTTGATGTTAGGACGATATTTCAAACGGGGAACACTTTAAGATCTATTTTAACAAAAACAAAACCGATAAACAGGGAGCAGAATTCAAAAAACTGTATTTACAATATCCCGTGCGAATGTGATAAATGTTATGTGGGTGAGTCATCCAGACCTTTCAGTGTGAGGTTGGATGAGCACAAGAACTACATTAGAAAGAATGAAATTCAGAAATCAAAGATTTGTGAACATGCTTGGGAAAACGGACATAGAATAAACTGGGACTCGGCAAAAATTTTAACAAAAGAAACAGATACCAAAAAAAGAAAAATTAAAGAATCAGCAATAATCTTATTAAATGAAGATAAGTGCGTATCGAATTGTTCTGTAGATATTTGTACAACCTGGCTACCAATGTTAAAAGAAGAACTTAACAAACTCAACATTATCTAAAAAATATCATCAGTTCTATGTTCTGTGTAAGTAGTAAGTATCTATGGAAATAACATAAACAGAATCTTAAAGCTGTGTATTTGACATACACAGCAAAATAAGAGTTCTTCAAAAAATAGCTTTGAAAACGGAAAGAGATTACTTTCCGAAACGTCAGCAAAATACATTATTTTTGTGTTTATTCCGATTTATATTATTTGCAAAACATAACCTCTGACTTTTCCTTTGGCGTAAACGTCACGGGCGCAGAGGCTCTTTTTTCCAATAATTCTATTATTTTGTAGATTCGGTGATTTGTTTTGAAGAGGATAATAGTACATGTGGTAGAAAACCCAAATAATAGGAAAGAATATTCGTAGAATGCCACAAATAACTTTCAGACAATATTTGGATGTCATCCTTACCACTATACCCCTGTCCAAGGCTTGGAGGAAGGTGATCCTGGAAGGAGAGTGGAATTCTGCCGCTTTATGTTAAATTCAGATGCAGAAAGTGCAAATTTTTTAACAAGTATTTTATGGACGGACGAGTCGAAATTTAATCGCCAGGGCATAATAAATTTCCACAACCTACATTATTGGGCAGAGGAAAATCCCAAGTTAGCACGTGAAACTAGTTTCCAAATGAAGTTTTCTATTAATGTGTGGATGGGAGTCATTGGCCACTATTTAATAGGGCCACACTTTCTTCCTCAAAATTTAAACGGGGAAATCTATGAAAATTTTTTAAGAAATGATCTGGCGGTAATTTTAGAAGATGTTCCTCTCGCCGTCAGACAGCGAATTATGTTTCAGAACGACGGTTGTCCAGCACATTATCGGCTGACAGCACGACAGTTACTTGATCAACGTTTGCCTAACCTTTGGATTGGAAGAGCGGGCCCAATACCTTGGCCAGCGCGAAGCCCTGACTTGACACCCCTTGATTATTACGTATGGGGTCATATGAATGAGATGGTCTATGCCACACCAGTCAATACTATAGAAAACCTTAGACAAAGGATAGTCGATGCTGCCCAACACATAAGGCATAATCTGACAACCAGAGTAACAAGGACGGAAATAAGAAGACGGTGCCGTGTCTGTATACGGAATAGGGGCACCCATTTTGAGCAAGACATATAAAAAATAAAGTACAACTTTGAAATTAATGAAGAATTAAACTCAACTTTTAAAATGTTATTTACTGTTTGTCTAAAAATAAAATTCGTACTACTTGTGTTATTTTTACTAGTATTTTCTTAGAACTATTAAGGGTACATTGAACATTTGTACCTTGTTAGATAGCTATTGAAATAAGGCAATTTTTATAATAATTTATACGCGTGTTACGTTAATATTTTTTTGAAAAAACCTAATAGGTAAATTTCATAGCTGATTTAAAAAAAAAAATAAAAGTTTTTGTTTCAGATGTTCACATGATCGAAATATTTCCACATATTTTTCATTCCAAACGGATATCTATAATATTGGACAAGTAACCCAGTAAAAAAAAATTAAAAATGTCAAATAGATTTTTCGAAAATTAACTTTTAGGACATTAAGATCTACTTTTTGAGAAAAACAAAAAAAATTAAATATCTCAAAAACTATTGAGTTTTGCATAATATATGTTAGGGCTAAATTTACTTCTTAGATCATGCCCCATCACATCTCCAAAGGAATGTATCGAATTACCAGTAACCCTGTATATTATATAGAATATTTTGGCCTAAAGTATCGGAAACAGATAATAACAGATAACAGATAATATATATTTAAATTATCTTTCGGCAATATAATATCCTGTACTGGGGCTGCGGTATCTACTTCATGATAAATTTGATCAGGTTAATCGCAGTGCGTAAATTGATACCGAAATACCAATATAACGGAAGTTTCTAATAATTAATTTGCTAATTGATTTGGATTTTCTGATAATCTGCTTCCTAAAAGTTAGGACATTACGTAAAAAGAGTTATATCGAAATGTTTTATATAGAATCCAGTCAGCTTTCATCTTATTAGGGGCTAGATTGTGTAAATCAAATTTTGTTGGTGTCAATAAATCAAAAGGAATTTATTTAAAATAGCAGTTGCATATATCCTTGACAGCTGGTCCTTAGCCTACGAAAGTGTTAGCTGCATAAAAGAGGGAAAGAACATCTTGTGGGCACCCTCTTCAATTGTCTAACTGCTGTTGTAATAAGGTTACTTCAGGCCAACTTGCCATGTAGGCAAAAGGCTAAAAAAGAGGAAGAAGAAGAATAACCTTACTAATCTTAACTATCTTTCCTAATTCCAAGAATTTGACAGTGGCTTTCAAGAATTCTTACTTCTTGTTGTAAGTTGTGTTTTATGCTTTCTATATTAAACCATATTTCGAAATGTTCTGATCCACCATGTAAATGTACGCATTTAAAATGTTTCTACTTTTCACTAGATTAATATATTAATAAAATAAATCTAAATCATTTGGCTCCTTGCAGAAACGTGAATAGGTACACTCATGACTGCTACAATATAAAAGAAACTCATTATAATTTATTTCCAATTGCCGTCGAAAACACTCCAATTGACGCTCACAAGAGAGAAAGGCCGGCTCGTATCGGCACTTATACTCAATATAACGATTACTACGTTATTTTATCTCAATTTACCTTATTTTTCTGAAAATTACGGATGTATCAATTTTCATAAGTACCTACGACCTCGGGATATTTTTTCTTGAAATGTAATTTATGGATTTTAGAAACGTTACTATATCCCATAAATTTAAGTTTAGCAAATAATTAAATAAGTGAAAATGATTATGACAATTTGGAGGCAAATCTGGCCTTTTTTAACGTCATGTCCATATACTATTTTTAGCAAAATATACAATAAAATAAAATTTTATTAGTTAAAATTTCGCTGAAATCAAAATTTAGCTGAAAAAAGATTTTTCGAGAATACTCTGGAGTATTGTCCCTCAGAATGTATTTGATATTTTTATTAAATATGGTTACATTTGGAGTTTCGTCAGCTCATTTTCTTGTAATGCTTATTCAATTGGCACATGATGATGAACAACAATTCTTTGATAGTTTATCAAGGGACAAAGTCACGAGAAAACAACGTAGTGTAATGGAAGACAGATGGCACTGAGGGTAATCAGAGTCACCCATAGAAAAAGCTGGTTGGATACCTGTTGATGAAATATGGGGTGTTTTATGTATTTTTGCCAAAAATTTCATTTTCATTACTTTGTAATGGAATGGAATAATTACTTCATATTTGGCTCATGTAATACGCTAGCGATCCTGAATAATTAATTCATATACAAAGATGATATCCACGTCCAGACTTGACAAAAAGTTGTTTTTGTTGTTTTTTAAAGAGACAACATCCTGTGTATGTTTTTTTAAATTTCGATGTGTAATTCGAATAATACGTAAGTATATAGAATAGTACGTAAACTGAGCAAACGGCTTTTTTTTCCCACACTTTCACCGTTCTCGAGGTACATTCCATTAAATACCAGAATATGAGACTTCAACAGTAAATATTATGTTGTAATTAACAGTTTTTAACTTTAATCACTTGTGTGATATTATGGAGGGGGAGAAGTAAATAAAAACGTGAGTGTTACAGGTCATCGAACAAATCATTTATTTTATTACGCTCATGTATTGAAAACTATTAAAACAACAACATAACATATCTATCAACAACAACAACAATAACGATAGCAACAAAATAGCATATCAATAATGCACATAATAAACAAAATAATAACAAACTATGAGTGGATCAATATGTATGAAAAACAAAAACAAAAATGCAGATATTGTGATAATGTTCACAAATAAGACTTATAATTAAATTTTATGTTCAAAATGCTTCGGTGCATTTTCTGGTGCGATTCACGAGATGACCGATTGGTTTTGTTTGTATGAATCTTTTAGATAATTTAAATATTCGAGGTATGTTCTCCAACCAAATTAGAAATAATTTAAATGACACATATCGGGAGAGATGGATTGGTCACGGAGGTCCTCATTTATGGTCAGCAAGGTTCCCGGATTTGAACCCTGTTGACTATTTTTCGTTAAAAGAGCGAGATCTACAATATGGACATTATGGCAGGGCTCAAATAATGCAGAGGATTTTTGAATGCTGCAACGGAATTAGAAATAACCCAATTATGATAAGAAACTCAATCGTTGTTTGTTACTACATTCGCGGCGCTTGAATCGGTTGATTTACTTTCAAAAATATTTTGGAGATTATCAAAAAATATATATATATTTTGTCAGAATGTAAGTGTTGGTTCCTTAATCCAATACTTCCCAAATTTCTCAAGTCAGGGTATTCTAATATGTGGGCATTGATTTTTATGGTCCATTTCAATTAACTGTCCGTAAAGCCAGAAGAACAAAAACTTATAACACAGGCGCATCTCAATAGCACAAATGACATCTGGTACGAGTAATTTTTTAAAAACTGAATAACTATACAGGGTGTCCCACGATGAATTGCGCCGATCGATATCTCGAAAATTAGACATTGGGAACTTCTTAAAATTTGGTAGTAAACTAATGTCAATTTGCTTATTTTAAATGGAACACCCTATATATTATTACATTTTTAGATTGTTACCAAAATTCTAAGCCGATTTTGAGTATCATGTCTTATACCTAAGTCTCTCCGTTTTTGACATATTTCAATTTTTATGTCAAAACTTACGTTTGCAGGCCCTAAAAGAATTATCAATTCTTCCTATAAGGAAGCCTTTATTATCTAATTTGAGTTGGATTGTTTGTTGAAAAAGACCTACTTTAATAAACTTTTTATAATAATTTGATAAATATTAATACAGAGTGTTCAAAAAATAAGAATAAAAATAAAATTGAGAAAACTGTCAAAAATCATTTTTTTTTAAACGGAAACCTCCAATTTTTATGATCTTATCTTATATACCATTAAAAGTAAATGCAAATTTGTGTATGGATTTCTATTCCGAAAATTTTAGTTTTAGAAATATTGCTAATTCAACGGCGTTGAGTGCTAAAAAAATTTATGTAGCTGTCACTTACCATTTAACAAGTATTAGTTATCATACTGGGGCGCTTAAGTTATACGCACGAGGATTATTTAAATTTCTTTATATTCTATGGAGAATGAAACAAAGTTTTATCAAGAACATGTGAAAATATTTGTTACTTTATATCCAGAGAAACATAAACATTTTATTTTAATAAGTGTTCAAAGTGTCCACCTTGAACTTCCAAATATTTTTCGCACCTCCGAGGTAGTTTGTCATGGGTGGCCGCTCTAATAGAACCTGGAGATAACCTTTCAAAGCATTCCTTACTCTTGCCTGACAATCTTCCATTGGTCTGATTGGATTAAAATAAACTATATTTTTATTGTTCCCCATATAAAATAGTCTAGGACAGACAGATCAGGAGAACGAGGAGGCCACAGAAAAGGTGCATTGTTAGCAAGCGACTTATCGTAGAAAGTATCTTGCAAGAAGTTGTTAACTAGGAAGCTGTTGTGTGGCGGGCGCCATCGTGTTGGTAAAATATTTGTCTATGTTCCGCTATCGGTAAATTGTTCAAATATTCATTATCTAAATCCTGTAATATATTTAAATATCCTTCTAAAAAAAAGTTGATACGTAATTTGAAAAAAGGAAATTATGTAAGTATTAATTCATTACCATTTAAGTTTTTTTCATAAAAATGTAGTTTTACGACTCCATCATTTCTCACAGCATAGTACACGTTAAATTGTCAGGTTTCTTGATAATTTGGCAAACTCACGGCATGTGGATTTGAATCACACCAATAGTGAGAATTCTGATGGTTGAAAAGACCATTTTTCGTAAATTTTGTTTCGTCAGTCCAAAGTATGTTGTCCAAAAATCGAAAGTTTTGTAACATTGTTAAAATAAATTTGGAAAAGTGGACTCTTCTGGCAAAATAAGTGACGTTTAGATGTTGAACCATAGAAATGGAATAGGGATGGAATTTGTGTTTCAAAAGAATTCTGTGAATAGAGTTCTTGGAGATTACTATTTGTAAGGCCACTTGTCTTAAAGATGCCATAGAATATGGTGCAAAATATCCCAAAACAGCAATTTCGATATTTTCATCATTGACAGTTGGCTTTATTTTATGAATTGTTGCCTTAACAGTGTCAAAATTTTTGAAATTCTCCATCATTCGTTTAATACTGTTCGGTGACAGTTTTTGTATCTCTGGATATCTATTAGCAAACATTTTACATGTTCTTGATAAAACTTTGTTACATTCTCCATAGAATATAAAGAAAGTTAAATAATCCTCGTGCGTATAATTTAAGCGCCCCGGCATGAGAATTAATACTTGTTAAATGGTAAGTGACAGCTACATACCTTAAAATCCATAGCAAAATCCCCGTATAAAAATATTGAATTGGCAATATATCGAAAACTAAAAATATTCGGAATAGACATCCATACACAAACTTACCCTTATTTTAGTGGTAAATAAGATAAGATTATAAAAATTGGGGGCTTCCATTTGAAAAAATTAATTTTTGACAGTTTTCTCAATTTCATTTTTATTCTTATTTTTTGGACACTCTGTATTAATATTTATCAAAATATTATAAAAACTCTATTAATGTAGGTCTTTTTCAACTAAGAATCAAACTCAAATTAGATAATAAAGGCTTCCATATAGGAACAATTGATAATTCTTTTAAGGCCTACAAATGTCAGTTTTGACATAAAAATTAAAATATGTCAAAAATATAGAGACTTAGGTATAAGACATGATACACAAAATCGGCCTAGAATTTTGCGTACAATCCAAAAATGTAATAATATATGGGGTTTCCCATTTAAAATCAGCAAGTCTACGAGATCCACTTCCGATATAACTGGAAGTGCCACCATCTTGAAAATATTTTAGCCGAGTTGCCCCATCGACGTTAAGTTTACTATCAAATATTCAAAATTTTCCCAATGGCTACTTTTCGAGATATCGATGACCGTAATTCGTCGTGGGACACCCTGTATAGGACCTATATTTCCTATGATATTCAAAATATTCTTATAGGCTTTCATATAGCTTTAAGATTTTAACTTTTAATTTGTGATTTTCTTGTATATTCACTTGTTTAAGCAAAGTGGATTTACATTTACTTAAATTGAAATTTAATATAGCCAATTCATAGTAACTTGCAAAGGCCTTTATAATCATATACCTACTTTTTATAAAGTTTAGGATCCTATTAATTTACTGTTGTCATCATCTCACCTCCTATAATTAGCCGCAATAAGAGACTCTTCTTACGAATACCGCCAACAATTCTAATTATTCTCATCTAAATATTTGCTGGGCTCATTTTATTACATAGAATTTTAACCTAACTACCCATTATTCAAAACCTTTCTCTTAATAATATGTTACATAAACTATTTCACGAAGTTTACACACAGTTGCACCTTTTGTTATATAGGCCCGTATGACCCTAAAATATTTCAATTATTTCCATCTTCAAACAATAGCTAGTGTCAAGCCCAAAAGTTTGTTTCAAGTTTTAATAATACGAAATAATGTCGGTATGACCAAATTATGTTCCTTTTTGTAACTGATGAAAATTATTAATAGTCCTTTCCTTATAAAGGTCAAGGTCGAAAAGTGTATACTTTGGTTTATAGAGATTTTAACATCAAAACTTTATTGAAGATCACATGTGAATCAGGAAATCATGGCGTAAACATTTCGGGCGGTTTGATTCTTAGTCAAACGTGGAAAATGTTCACTGCTTCTAGAACAATTATTTTAATTTAATAATTAAAATTTTTTTATCGTTTAAATAAACAATATGCCGACCTCGCCAAAACTGTAAAACTAGACTGTGCCCTCAACTTTATGTGAAAAAAAAAACAACCCTGTGCAGACAATTCATATTTATTATTTTTCAAGTTTTAATTTGACTCTACTAAATACAATGGCTAGATATTTCCGTAAGGTGAAATAACAACACCTCATACTTATTTTGAAGGTATTATTTTACGATAATTATATTTGTTGACCTTTAGCTAAACAGTTTATTCTGAAACCGGAAAATTATATTTTTCTCCCAGTTGAGACTTTAACCCATAGGAATTCGATTCTGATGAAATCTCACAAAAGTCCAATTTTAATCTGGCCAGATTTACGCTCCAGGGAAATAGACCATTATTTGCACCACTTCTTCCGAATGTACGCAAATCGACTTCCAGATCGTCTTTCGACAGTTTTACAGAGTAGACGGAGTATTGACAGTCTCTAAGTTGATAAAGTTGAAACCCTTTTTAGTCTGAATAAAATTTATTTTCTAGAGTAAATTAGCATTATTTCTAAAGTTGTCTTCGGTAGAAAGAAGGCTATATTGGGTTTCCTTTTATGTAATCTAAATATAATGAAATCCAAATTCAATGTTGCAGTTTAGAAGAGCCTCTTTCTATTTTCTTCCATGTATTGTATAAGAATGGAGTGATTCTGCATATTAATTAGTACAGTATAAAATTAATCAATAAGCTGCATTATGTTATATTATATGGCTGTACTAATACTAATAATAAAGTATTTGAATCATTCATGAATAACATAAAAACTGAACTGGATAATGAGTGTCCGATTATCAAAAAACGAACAATGAAATATAATGAATGGTTTAATGATACTATTAAAGCAAGAATAAAAAAAGAGATCTAGCGTATAAACAGTTTAAAACCAACAAGAATGGTGAAAACTGACGAACCTATACTAATAATCGTAATGAGGTTGTAAAAGTGTTAAGAAAGGAAAAACAAAATTATTATGAAAATAAAATAGATAATTTAAAGCATAATCCAAAATTAATGTGGCGGACGCTGAAAAATATAATAAAACCAAAAGACAATCATAATATATCCTCTCTTATAATAGGAGGAATTGAAAAAAATGAGCATTTAGAAAAAGAACTTAATATATATTTTATTTCTATTGTTGGTTTAATTGTAGATAGGTTAAAAAATAATAGGTATTACCTTAATAGATATGCTTTATTTGAGAACAGAGCATTGCAGCCAGATGTATATTTTAAAGAATTTAATATTATAAATCTCACTAAATTACGTAAAATTGTTTTTAAACAGCAATTGACTTTAAATTAATAAAAAATACGTTTGATATCATTAGCTACCCATTATTACATATTATAATACATCGCTAAATAGTGGAACATTTCCAGACATATTGAAAACATCATTAATAACTCCTGTAGCAAAAGTTCCCATAAATACATTACCTTCACTGGAAAAAATTTTAGAAGTAGTAGTTCATGACCAACTCGCTGCATTTATAGGCACAAACAAATTATTACATGAAAACCAATCAGGATTTGGAGAAAATCATTCGTGTGAAACGGCTTTACAAAAAATAATCAATGATTTCAAATATTCCATAGATAAAGGTGAAGTTGTGATAACCGTTTCGTCGATTTAAAAAGAGCATTCGAAGTTGTCAACAGAGAGCAAAAACTTTTTAATAATAATAGAGTTCCACAAGGTAGCGTACTAGGGCCTATGCTTTTCACGATATTTATTAATGATTTACTTCTAATCAACTCAGAGGAGTGTAAAATACATCTCTTTGCAGACGATACTATAATATATTTATCTGGAACTAATGTGAAGCAAGTTATCCAAAAAATTAACATGACACTGGAATTAATTAATGAATGGATTACAACGAACGGATTAATGGTAAATGCCAAAAAATCCAAATATATGATAATAGGTTCCAACAAATATTTAAATCAAAACATTGATAATATGTGTGTAAAATACAACGGAGAGAATCTTGAAAAGGTCATAACTATGAGATATTTAGGGATAATCATAGATAACAAACTAACATTTAACGACCATATAAACTACATATGTAAAAAGATATAAAAAAAACTGGGATTTGCCTATCGTGTTAGTAAACATTTAACTTAAAATACAAGGAATACTATTTATAACACAATAATGAAACCACACTTCGAGTACTGCTCAAGTATATTATATATGTGTAATGACATCAATATATCTAAACTGCACCTACTTCAAAATAGATGTATGCGTTTTGTTTTAAAATGTAATAGATGTAATGTACACTTAAATGGTTTACTGTAAAAGACAATATAAAATACAGGACACTAATATTCTTATACAAACTTCACAATAACTTACTACCAATATATTTGTCAACAAATGTACATCATAAGGATATTCATAATTGCAATACACGGGAAATCATATAAATGTTAATTACTCAAACTTAGTGAAAACAAAATCCTCCATATACGACAAGGGAACGGCCGAATTTAACAATTTACCAGAATTTATAAAGCAAGCTAAGAATGTCTTCCTGTTTAAAAAATATTTATATAAATTCATGTATAAATAACTTAGTTCTATTTTACTCATTAGGCTTATTATAGGTATGTTGTATAAATTATTAGTATTGTTAAATGTAGGTAAATGTACTGTACTACACATGTATGTTACACCTCTGTAATAGCTACTTGTGCTAAATAAAGATTGTTATTATTAATATCTTTTAAAAAAATCAAAGAAACACAGTGGAAACACATATATAGATATATTTCTTGCTTTTCTTTAAGAAATACATTTCTATTGTCATTTCCACTTAAAAATTGTAATTACGAATATATAAAGGTTTTTTAAAATCAGTTTGAAAAAATATTGTATTTAAAGGAATGTCAATATTAGTCTAAATTTATAGAGAGCGTGATGATGGCAAATTATATAAAAAAGTAAGATTCGTTTTCTTTTAAATTAATGGGATTTATACACAGCTTATGAGAATTTTCTGCGTGTATTAAACAGTAATATTAAAATATCAAAAAATATAGCAATAAATTCTAACGAGTAGGATCAGTCTTTCGGCTGGTGTTTGTTGCAATCGAAGCATTAGCGTTTTGATGGTAATATGCAATTATTACACTTAACGCGCCAGGCTTGTAACTTGTAATTCAGCGCTCGGCGGGGCACATAGCCCGGAGAGTAGCTGTTGGTTGCAGTCTGGTTACGTTCCTTATAGTAAAATAAGAATTTAATAGAGAAGTTTCCGATTAAAAATATTATGTTTTAAGTTAAAACATGGATTAACAAAGGCCTCATTAAATCAATTAGGAATAGGGACGAACTGAAACAAGCACTTAACAAGGATAAATATAATATAGAACTTTGGGAAAAATCTAAAAACTTCGGAAATAAAACTAACAATTTGATAAAAAAAGCAGAAAAAAATATTACGGTGATAAAATTATGGAAAACAAAAATAATATAAAAAAGATCTGGGATATAGTAAAAGAATATTCAAATGAGCATAGATATAACAAGAAAATAGTAATTAAACAAGATAGAAACTATACCTAACTGATGACGATGAAGTAAGCGATACCTTTAATAATTTTTTTGTAATATGGCAGAGAAAATTAAAGTTAACAAACAATTAGGGCGCCGACGCTTAAATTATTATAAAAAAAAAATTCTCAAACCAACTACAGAAGCGGAGATAATGAAAAATATAATAAAACTGAAAAATGACAGTGCATTTGGATATGACGGTTTTTCCAGTAATATACTCAAAAGAATAAAATCGGAAATTTCAATGCCACTATGCTATGAGCTTTGTAGAAAGGAAGTTTCCATCTGCACTAAAAAACTCAATTATAACTCCAATATATAAAAAACGGAGACAGGACCATAGTAAGCAACCACCGACCTATTTCTGTAATTAGTAATATTGCAAAACTCTGTGAAATGTTAAAACATAATATTTTTAGTCGCAAACTACTCTATAAAATCCTTATATTACTCTAAGGAACATAACCAGACTGCAATCAACAGTACTCTCCGGGCTATGTGCCCCGCCGAGCGCTGAATTACAAGTTACAAGCCTGGCGCGTTAAGTGTAATAATTGCATATTACCAACAGAACGCGCCAGGCTTGTAACTTGTAATTCAGAGCTCAGCGGGCCACATAGCCCGGAGAGTAACTGAAAATGCATCCCAATTATGGCCATGTAATGTCTCAACACTAATATAAAAAGTGTAAAAAATAAACACAATCGGCACGTACTCACACAGGTTCAGACTTAGCAGTACATAAACACATGTAATCGTTATTAAAATATTAATGTATAACATTTTTAATAAAAGTTACTTACTTACTCTACAGTTTCTTATACAGAGTGTTTTTAAAAATTATGTCAATTACTTAACCAAGCTATTTTAATGTATAAATGGTTACAGACATATTGTTAAATTTAATACAGTAAATTCATAAAAGTAATGAGTATATTTGCCATGGTTAGCTACTGACGTTAATGGTATGAAGTCCAGAATGATAATTACATGTTTGTTTTTGAAGTACAGAGTGTATGTATAACTGAATGCCAAAAATAATCAATAGGCTACTAATTTGAGCATCCTCAACGATTGATGAGTGAACGAAACTGATGCTGATCGTAATATGTTTGTTAGTGTTAGCTAATGAAGCCGGAAACAAATTGATATAAAATAAAATATTTAATGCAGTGTTTTCGATAACGGCAAGGAATTAGTGAACTTTTACAAATATACATTAACATTAAAAGTAAATTAATTATTATTAGTGAACACCAATTGTTACACAATGATGAAATAAATAATGTAACATGTCCCACGAATGAATTTTCTCTTTGTTGTTCTGAAGTAGTATATAAACAGTTGGGTAGGTTTTCTCTAAATTGTATATTTCACGTAAAATATTACCTTGGAAGTGAAAATCCAGTTTGTTACTTGTTTGGATATGAATATGAAACAAAAAAAACCCTGTTTGAGTTTTATCGGATTGGCCATGCTGTGATAAATTCAATAAGGATAATATGATGTACATATGTTGCGTTAACGTTTTGGAAATATATTCAGCAATACAGAAAATTACAAAACCAGTAAATAAATTACAGTATAACAGCTGCCGGTGATATATTTTTAAATGGAAATAAGTTATTAAAAATGTGAATACCGATGAATTAAAAATTGTAAATTGTATATTTTACTGTAAACTGGATCTGATAATTGTTTTGTCGAATATTTAAATATATTTTTAAAATATCGCCAAATTAGGGCGTTGTCAGCATTAGCAAAGTCTTCTATACCCTGTGTTCTAAATTGGAGCACTTATATCGATACCTTGGTTATTATTAAATATAGAGAAACTCATATTATTTAAGAAGGGCCTAACCATGGTATCCATATGAAAACTGCTCCCAAACACAATCAAACCTCGTATCAACCATTTCGAAGTATTTGACCTGATACTGTTTTTCCCAGATTTACCAAAAATTTTAAAAAAAATGGAAAAAATATCTTTTTTACGCAACTGGTTGAATTTGATTTTGGTTAGTACCGTGCAATCCCGAGCGCACCTCCTTGTTAATAATCATTTTTTTAACTTCTAATAATAATTGAATACTTTCGACTGACGAAAATTAAAATAAACAAGTACAGGGTGGGCACAAATATAGGAAAAAATTTACCTTAAGTAAATTGACCCTAAACAATGGTTGGAAAATATTTTTCGAGTTTCTAAAATGGCCGCTAGGGGGGTAACAGTCATGACCGAATAGAAAATTAGTGCCGTCTCCGTATTTTGCTTAACTAAATGGTATTGAAAATATGTGCAACGTAATTCTGAGACAATTTCGAATCTTGTTAGTTTTCCATTTTTTTGTATCTTCAAAAAAAAGTGGTGGGGAATATTTGTTTATATGTCGGTTCTTCTTCTTCTTAGCGGTGCAATCATAAATCGCGGCACTCAGGCCTTGTGGCCCATTGTGCATCCGCTAACTGATCAGAGGATGTCCTAATCCAGGCCGGACTCCAGACCAAAGGCCAGAATCCTTCCCAGCGGGGCATTCCTTACCTCCTCCGGCATAGGGAAGCTTATACCGAAGTGCTTGTGTCTCAAGTTCATGAGACTGGGGCATGAGGTTAGGAGGTGGATGGAAGTTTCCTCCTCCTCTCCACAAAACCTACACTCGGGGTTGTTAACCAATCCGATGTAGTGCAGGTGTTTCCTGAAAGAGCCGTGTCCAGTCAGGAGACTAACCACGATCCTAACTTGCTTTCTGCTTAAATGCAGTAAATGTTCCGCTCTCTTCGGCAAGGGTCCTGGGATGAGGAGCTTCGCTTGCCGAAGTCCTGGGTGGGAGTTCCAGAGATCCACAAACTGGGAGTGAGACCAGTCCTCTATTGACCTATTGGCGTTTGCTTTAGGGTAAGCCAGTGCTGGCTCCGGGCCCCTCAAGGGCTGTTGAGAACCCTCTCTGGCCAGAGCATCTGCCTGCTCATTACCCTCAATTTTACTGTGCCCAGGCACCCAGAGAAGCCTGACCCAATTGGATGAGCCAAGTTCGCAGAGCGCCTTTTGATGCCAGGGCCTTGAAGGCCGCTTGACTGTTACTACATATATATATAGGTTCTCGGGTTGAACCGCGTCTGAGATTGTTAATGTCTCGACGTTTCGGCTCCCGTTTTGGAGCCATTTTCAAGAGAAAAAGTGGGTCAAGTAAAAATTGTCAAAGAAAATAATGCTAGGAGTTCGTGGAACTGGTTCGACTCCGGGGCCTCAATCTGCCTACTCCCCAGATCTCACCACGATCCGTCTCTAAGGCCTCAATCTGCCTACTCCTTAGAGCGAACTCGCTGGCAGTATCCGACGAAGTGTTATTTATACGAAAGCTGTCTGTGGGTGGGAAAGTGGTGGGGGGTTGAGGGTCTGTTGATGGAGGCATCAGTGCAGAACGGCTGCTATCAGGATTATGAGGTGTGGATGAATATTGTGGGGCTAGCCTGGAGATCAGTGATTTCCAAGCGACTGGGAGACGATGACCGTCATCCCTTTTGTTTAGACAATTGGGACGTTTTTCAATCTCCATTGCTTCGCGGATGATTCGCGGTTTCTGGAAAAATGATGGTGCTATGGTTTTGGTGTTATCGAAGTCTATATTATGGCCTGTTAGAAGGCGGTGTTGGGCAAATGATGATGTGGGATCGGATTTTCTAACTGCAAGACGATGTTCATATATTCTATTGTTAATCCGTCTGTCGGTTTGTCCAATGTAGGTTTGGGGACAGTTTGAGCAAGGTATTTCGTATACACCGTGGGAATCATTAGGTATTTGGTCTTTTGGGGTTCTGATTAAATTGGAAATTGTTTGGTGTGTTGTGAATATGGTTTTCATGTTATTGGATTTCAGGACTTTTGAAATTTTGTCTGTGACACCTTTGATGTAGGGTAGGAAAGCTTTTTGCTGAGGAAGAGTTTCTGTATGTTGAATTTGGGAAGGATTTTGTGCTTTGTGTATGGATCGCGTTATATGTCCTTTGCCGTAACCGTTTTGTAGAAGTGCTTCTTGTAATGTTTGTAGTTCGGATTGTCTGTTGTGGTTGTCTGTGAGTCTGAGGGATCTGGTTACAAGAGTGTTGACAACGGAATTTATTTGTGATGGATGGTGGTGTGATTTTGAGTTAAGGTAACGGTTGGTGTGGGTTAGTTTTCTATACACAGAGTAGGAGAATTGATTGTTGTTTTGTTTTGTAATGAGGACGTCTAGGAAAGGGAGAGAACAGTATATATATATGAAGTGTTGTTGTACTTCCGGGTGCGCTCCCGCGTCGATGATCGACTCCTCCAGGAGTCACGGTTGTCTAAACGACGTTTCGGCAGAATCTTATCTGCCACCTTCAGGTTCTATATATATATATATATATATATATATACATATGTGTGTGTGTGTGTGTGTGTTTGATAGAATATTCCCTGCGAATATTCTCCTGTACACAGACCAAAATAGCGAATATCTCGGTCTGAGATACCGTTGCGAATTTATGTCGGTTACTGCGATGATTAGCCTTAACGGAATTTAACAAACTTGGTCTCGTCAGAAACGGCTTTTGCTAGTCTATTGAGTGCGTTTGACGCTGTTTTCATTTGATTACTATCATCACCGCTAGAGGGCGTTATTTGACATGCAACCTTTTTCTCTAACTTGTGCGATGATTGGTTTCTGAGAATGGTCGACCTCCATTCTTAGTTGCCCACCCTGTACCAACAATCAGTGCCAATTTTAAGTCATTAACAGAATGGTAAAAGACAAAATTAAAATGACCAAAAAAAGAAAAACATCGGTTGTTCATCCGATGGAAATTCGATGGCCTATAAGTCCTGAGCCCATTAGGAATATTTGTACCAAAAATCAACTTTTACCATATATTGCTCCCTACTAGTCATTTAACAGTCTCCGTTTACTACACACCGTCATTACTTATCAATTTTAATAACATTCATATGCCAGTTTTATTTGGATTATTTATTTAGTTTGAATTTTATGTCCCAGTATGATTTATATTCTAAAGTAAAAAAATACCTAAAATACAAAGGATGCTTACGTTAAGAGCAGTTAGTGCAATGCAGATAGTTACTTTTAACAAAGACAATGTATTTTAATTACCACACGTCCGTGTGTATAACAATACAAGGTTCAAGACACTAAAACTAAGCGAATATTTGTCCCTAACAATTACGCCGTATCATTATTAGCGTGTCTGAATGCCGGTACATCATTTTTCTGTTATTCCGCGTTTTTGTTTTAGACTCATATTTATGGGCTGTCATATACAGACGTTATTTACTTTACTCTCCATTATATAAATGCATAAGGCACGGTGAGTGTAATATAAAACTCGCCGGTTTTATAGTTTCAAAATGTGGAGCTACACAAAGTAACACATTTAGGTGCAGCAGGTCTGAAGCACGTGTACATGCTTTTAGTGAAACGAGGATGCAATTAAGAGTTGCTGTAACTTTACCCGGACGTGGAAATAAATATTTTTTCTCAATACACCTCAGCTTGGCGTTGTTCTCTTGAGTTACACAAACATCTGTAATTAAAAAGTATTTCCGATGTAATAAAGGTTAATTAGAATTATTGTTCTTAGTTTTATTGTGCTGCTAGGATTATTATTATTATTTTGTTACCAGAGTTAACAAAGGTGAAATATTATTGAAGTCAGTAAAGAGGAATACGTTAGTAAAGCAACATAATTATTAGATTCTTCGAACTGTGTAGAAGTAAATTAGAATCCATCAGAAAAGTAGAAAATGCATCATTTGAGCGTGAGAAAATTTTGATAACCGTGGGAACTTTCATCGTCGTGGGGAGGGTCTTTCTTGTATGTGTCAAAGGAAGCCGCCGGATAGCTGTTAATTAGAAAAGGAGTCTCTGTCGGCGTATTTCAAAGGATGTCTCCGGGTGGGTGTTAATTGAATATAAAGTGACATAAGAATCTGGCTAACGTAGGGGAATAAAGGTACAGTTTTTTGCTGCCGTACATATCCATTTTCACGAAACTGCTCTTCAATGTTGCTAATTGTACCTTAGAATATAGGCGGCAACTGTATATAAATAAAGAAATTTTGTAAAAATCATAAAACAAGTTAACTTTTATTTTGTTCAATGTTACGTCTAATGAAAATATTTTAGGGTACGACTAGGTAGTGTTGTATTCACATAAAATTTATACCTCCAGTGGATGAGAAAGCTATAATACATGTTCATATAAAGTATAAAATTGTAAAACTATAATAAAACCCCTAGTAATAATGTCTGGCTATAAATCACAGGCATTAAATTCACAGTTATGATGTAACGCTATATTATCACCTATTAAAAATAAGAAATTGTTTCCATAAATTTCCATATCTTTTAATACTCTGAGATATTCCATTAAGAACTGTTTTAAACTTTACTTTTAATTTAATGTTCTCCGTCTTTACCATTTCTTATATTAAATTAATCCTTTATTTAACAGACCTTAGATCAAACAATTTTAAAAAATATGTAGACATTTTGATATAATACACCAAATTGAAATTTAGTTTGTAAGAAGTGATATTGATTAAAGAAATTTATCTCGAGCTTTAATAGTTAGACGTTAGAGAAATGCTTCATTTCCCTGTACAAAATTCAAAAATTCAAATTCAAAACTTCTTTATTTACCAGTAACTTATACAATAATTACCTCCCCAAGGCCTAACCCGGGTCCGACCGTGCAACCACTGTGTTATTCGCTGTGGCGGATTGCAGGACCGGGCGGACTAGGCCTGGTTCGGTTTTAAAATAATTAAAACATACCTAGGCTCCTTCTGCATAATGCAGATTAAAAAAAGGTGATGAAATTTACAAACATCTAAAAAAAACAGATTTAACAAAACTTAAAATTACACTTTTATAAGGTAGCTCGCGCACTTAACTGTTTCTAATTTGGGTGTTGACGCTGGTACCTCAATCTGGACGAGGAACCATCTGCGAGACGTGCAAATGCCGGGCTGCACATAGGCTGGCCTAAACTTTGGTTTTTAAACAAATTTTGGTTTTCGGAAAACTTTGATTTTGTTATAAAATTTTGATGGAAAATGAATTTAGAGACAAAAATACAAAAAGAGACAACGAGAAACAAACGAGACAAAGAGAAAAACAGAAAGGAAGAGGGGGATAATTTCCCTGTACGACGCGCTTGAAATATTGAACGAGCTGTAATAATTTGCTGCTATTTCATGTGGTGCTATTCGTTTTTTTATTTTTTATTATTTTTCGAGATATTAGCAAAAAACTGAATTTTTCCGTTTCAGAGGGTTGTTTATAAGAGTTCGCGGGAGTAAATTTTGGTAAACTTTTTTGAGTCACTTTTTACTAGCAAGAAACTACTCTTTCATGAAAAAATAGCGAGGTAACAATTCCGACTTAAAACCCCTGGCAACTGGGCTATTATTAAAAATGCAGGTATTAAATCTGGAACCATAGTAAAATTTCCTTTAATCTTCTAGCTTTAATTATTTCATCCTCACTAATTTCAGATAAATATAGAGTATTGCTGTTTTCATTGTCTATAAGTAATGCTCCAGGTAGCATTACTTTTTCTTTGTGAATACATCAGAAAAATAACTAGCGAAAACGTTGACAATTTCAGTTGGTCCGTTTCTGGGTTTCATTGAAATTCATACAAGATGGCACAGTCGTGGAGTTAGATTCAAACATTTTTTAGGATTAGTGCAGATTTCAAATAATTTTTATAAGGTACTTTTATAAGGGATTTTACTTCTCTGTTTGATTTTCTGTACTTGCCTAACAATTTATCTTTCAAGTTTATTTTATTAATAATATTTTTGTCAAACCACGTAGGATACTGCTTAGAGGTAACTTTTTTTAGGAACATGCTTGTCCAGCAATGGGTATAATAGATATGTGCCCTATTAAAGATTTAAATGGAAATCTCCTCAAAGAAGACCAGGAAATAAGAGCCCGATGGAAAGAACACTACTCTAACATTCTTAACCAGCAAAGTCAAGCCGATCACGATATTATAAATCTTATCCCTCAATATGAAGACTTAGATAAACCACTAACAACGGAAGAGATCTTAACCGCCATTGAGCAGCTAAAAAATAACAAATCTCCCGGCGCCGACTCACTCCCAGCTGAGATCTTTAAAGCTGTGTCGTCAGAGCTCATACCCTACCTCAAAAAACTTTTTGATGTCGTGTGGGAAAGTGGTCAAGCTCCGCAGGAGTTTCGTGATACACTTTTAATCAACCTCTTCAAAAACAAAGGGAGCGCTGCGGACTGTGGAAATTACAGGGGTATAGCTCTCCTGGCTGTTGGAGGGAAGATACACACTAAAGCGATGGCAAATAGGCTAACACCTGTTATGGAAAAGTTACTTCCTGAAACACAGAGTGGCTTTAGACCAAACCGAGGCACATCGGATTTAATCTTCACACTTAAACAGCTACAAGAAAAAGCACTCGAACATCAAGGAGAAATTCACATGGCCTTCATTGATTTAACCAAGGCGTTTGACTCGGTGGACAGGGAAGTGCTCTGGAAAATTATGTTCCGCTTAGGTATCCCTAGAAAATTTGTGGAAGTATGTCGCAGTCTACATACAAACAACAACGCCCAGGTTATGTATAATAATGAGGCAACCGAACCTTTCCAAACCCTCACTGGAGTTAGGCAGGGATGTGTCCTGGCACCCCTACTCTTTAATTTGTTTACCACTGCTCTAACAATTATTGTTGACAACAAACTGACAGTCAGAGGAATAGGTCTCAGATACCGTTTTGTTGGCGGTCTCTTTAACATAGGGCGCTTTAGAGCTTTCACGAAGACACGCACACGATTCATTTGTGATCTCCAGTATGCGGATGACTGTGCACTTTTAGCCTCTACGCCGGAAGAGCTTCAAGAACTTTTAGATGTGTATGCCCAGAGCTATGATTCCTTGGGACTTAAAATCAACATTGGAAAGACTAAGATTATGTCAACTCCTCATCAAGTGAACCAAATAGACATTACACTTAACAGAAATTCTCTTGAAGTGGTGGATCAGTTCAATTATTTAGGCAACGTTGTTAATGACAAAGCAAACATGGACAGCGAGATTCGCAATAGAATTAACGCTGCATCTAGAGCACTCTGGAGACTTAGATAGAGAGTATTTGACAACCACGACCTTGCTTTGTCAACGAAAATGGCTGTCTACAGAGCAGTTGTCATTCCAACACTGCTGTATGGATGTGAAAGCTGGGTCACTTACCGTCGTCATGTGAAAGAATTAGAACGTTTTCAGCAAAGACACCTCAGAAGTATGATGAAAATCCGTTGGTTCCATCACATATCAAACGTGGAAGTACTCAGGAGAGCAAACAGCCTTCCAATTGAGGTGCTTATTTCAAGAGCACGCCTAAAATGGGCAGGTCACGTTCATCGTATGCATGATAACCGCCTTCCTAAATGTACACTTTATGGTGAATTGCTAAGCGGTAGAAGAAGGCGTGGCGGTCAACGAAAGAGGTTCAAAGACGCTCTTCATGAAAATCTAAAATCCTGCGGTATTGCAGACGAGGAATGGGAACAACTTGCAGCGGACAGAACCGAATGGCGAGGGGTTGTGGCCAGCTATCAAGGAAATGTTGCTGCAAGAAGGCCGAATCCAAGACCTAACCAGGTCTATGTTTGTCCTGACTGCGGTCGACCTGTGCTCTCCCGAATTGGCCTCTATAGCCATAGTCGTGTGCACCGTAGACGAATGGGAATTACAATAGACTACACCTTTTACTTGTTTTTTATTGTACACAATTTATCGACTGTAACATTTTTATACTCGGACTCGAGTAACGGCTAATAATAATAATAGATTATAAAATTCAATAAGCATATCGCTTACGTTGGAAAAATACCGACCAATCAGTACCCATAATATTATTATAACGTAAATTAAAGTTACATTTCTTGGAATTAAGGTAATATCTAGAACCCAGGGGAAATTTTTCTTTATCCGTTTTTGCAAATTTTGATCTAATAATAAGCGCCGGGTGATGAGCATCTTCAATAACGAAAGTATTATCAGCACGAGATACATAGCAGCAACTATAATTACTACTTACTACTAGATCTAATATCCTACCATTTTAGTTTAAAATATTGGTTTTGCTCCAGATTTTGAAATTGGGCAAAATTATTCAGTGATTTACTCAAGGGGTAGCCAGGATTAGCGCTAAAATCAGAGATATTAAAATCGTCAATAATTAATACGTTAGCATCTAATATACAATACAGTGATTCAATAGCATCAAATATAAGATCGTAATTGTCACAACTTGTAAGTGGAGGGATGTATAAGACTATAACATGCAAGACATTCCCTAAAAAAATTATCTTTACGCATAAAATGTCTAAAAATATCACGTATTACTTATAGAACAAATGTTAATTTGATATGGCTTTAATGCCGAATTTATCCAGATGGTCCTTTGATAAAGGTTTTCCCGTGTTGGTGCCTGGTTATATTATCCCAGTGTTCTTTATGATGATTTTTTACCCATTCCCATAGTGGTTTTAGGCACTACCAAGGTCGGTACTGGGTCTATATATGGAGCTGATGATCCTTTTCTTATTACCTCATCAACTTTTTCGTTGCCTGCGATACCAGAGTGTCCTAGAACCCATAATAATACTATCTTGTTGTCGTCTGCTAAGGCTCTTGGTTCTTCTCGGCAGGATTTCCTTAACATCCGGTACAATATTAATTTAAACTAATCATGTATAACACTAAAGTTTTGAAAAGTTTCGTCGCACTAAAATTTTTAACCTGAATTGTGAACTTTCAAACATAAATTTACAAGTGCCCTACTCAATGTTTATCTCCTATAATTTAATTTAGAACAATGAAATTTCCGTTGTAGGCACGTATTCCGCATCTACATGCAAACAGCTGACCTGATATATGAATGCGACCTGAAACTTCCAAAGCGGAAAGTTCGGGAGATGAATGAATGAAATCAACTTTTTTATTAGCTACAAAGAGTGGTTCGTAATTAAATTTTAGGACAAGCAACTTTGTGATACGTTTCATAATAAATGTTGCTCTTATTTTGGACAGATATAATTCAATGTTATCGTTTGACCATTAAAGTAAAGCGGAAAGAAAAAAGTAGTAACTGATGGGAAAAATAGTCACAAAACCCATTTTATTTTATAATAATTGATGCGGCAAATAACCGTACATGAAGTCAAGAACAATCCAAATATTTGAGAGAATTGTCTAAATATTACAATAGGAAAATTTACGTCGATATAGTAATGGCCATAATATACATGTTTCAAGGTTGCTATGCAATAATAAGAACCAGGTAATACAATCATATGCCGTGTTATTTTGTGGTTGTAATTAAACATGCGGCAAATAAGCCGATTAAAATACAATTGAAATTATAGAGTTAGCAAAGGCTATGAGGAAAACAAAATTTAATGCAAAACAGAGTACAAAAATCATGTTATGTATAAGTTGTAAATGAGAATTAAATACTCATGTATAATATCAGAGAATGTTGAGGAAATATCATTTAATTGATCATACAAACGGTAACTACCAAATTGTGTATGACTGTTCAACAACGGAATACGGGGTGGGTAGATGTAGTTCAAACAGACGAGACGTCCCGGGTCAGTACTCGACGAAAACCACTCAAAATAAGAGAAAGTTCACGGGCCAACTGACCCAGCACTGACCGATGGCCTGTACAGTTTGCAGTGCGCAAGGTAATTAAGTGGATGGATCGTTATTAAATAATCATAGAAAACCAGATAGTCACCGGTGAGAAATTTCCCACAATAATTTGAAAGGCAATTTTACATGTTAAGATAGGGACACGGTAGCCCTTGGTAATACATCACTGAATAATAATGGAAGTGAAGGTTTCTTGTCATTGTATAAACGCCGAAAGTTCTTGAATACAAACTTGTTATTTAGCAAACGTAAATCTTCCTAGTAAAATTTTACCTAAACTCATGATTGAAATAATAACTGTTTAAATTGTAATATAATCTTATCATGTTTTCTTGTTAAAAATCAAAATTAATATTTCATTAAAAAAATCTAATGTTCTTTTAGTACCACATTCCCGCGACTCACACCAACGTTAGTCGTCTCTGACCAGTAGGGAATTTACTAATCTAACTTACATGGATTAAAAGAAAAATTAAAGAGAGAATTGTGAGAGAACACGTAATGCTACGGCACATTACCGGGCACTCGTTATAACGTAAGATCTCCCCAGCTTCTTCATGGTTAACGTCTTCGTCAAGCTTGTCGGGGCTGTTGAAATTGCACTCCATCAAAAATTTTCTATGCTTACTCCAGCAAGTGGGGTCTGTGGCTGGGAGGACTTCGTTAAAAATAAGATGTAGTTCGTAATATCGTTTGGCTCGTATTTTAGACGATCGATTTAGTGAAAAGAACCACAAAATAATTTATTAAGCTCGGCGAACTATAAAAGATTGCGACGAAGCTTAGAATGTATTTCAAAGGCAAGTAATATGAGTTCGGTTAACTATAAGAAGTCGCAATGTAACTCCGTGGTGTTTTCAATTTTATTCCCAAAGCTCGGCGAACTTTAAAAGGTCGCGACGAAGCTAAAAGTGTTCTGCTTTCAGGTGCACTCTGTCCCTTGTTGGGCAGCGTGGTCTCCTTTTATATTGTAAAGATGACATCACAGCCTACCCGGAAACTCCGGGCTCTACGCGTTCACGTTGTCCCACGCTCGGGATTGTTTAAATTACAAAAATTCCACTCTGGCTCGGTCGTAGTTTTGCAGCGTTTCTAGGCTCAAAACTTTTATCTATCTGTTCGTTGCATGCTTAAGATAGAAAAGGTAAGCGATTTCACCCTATGTGATGCGACAGAAGTACTTGAAATGTATCGTGCCCATTGTAAACAAACACTGCTTGGTTCGATTTTAGTTAGATCCGTTCGTAAAAATATGTCGTTTATGTTGCTTTAAAAGGATGTAAATTTAAATGACTTTCTGGCAACTTTAATATGTTCATTGTTTAATGGCTAAATAAATGTAAAATTAAATGGATTAAATGCTATAATTACTTGAATTTGAGAAATTATGAAAGAAAAATTTTAATTTATATATGCCCTACATACGGGGTGTTTCAATATTAAAACATATTTTAAAGGGTTGTATTATTTGGAGCAGTTGTTTCAATATTAATCGTTGAATGGACGACATTAAGTAATTAACATAAAATAGAGAATACTTACCTATTTAGCATCAAGAAGGCAATTTCGTAACTCTTTCCTTCTTGTTTAGTAATCAGTAGCGCGCGTTTTCAAAGAATCAAAACAACAAGCTTGTGCTTCAGGTGTCTGTGTTAGTAAGTGTAACTTATGTATGTAAGTATGTAAATGTAATAGATATTACAGATTTTGTAAAACATACACCTACTTCTACAAATTTCTGTTATGACTTCAGTGTGTAGTAATAAACAACAAGAGGAAGAAGAAATTAATTAGTTCAAGTGTGCTTCTAGAGGACAGAATATTAAAATGTAATATTTCACTCACAAACAAATAATAAGGACTTTATAGAGGAATTTGCGATAGAAAATAATTACCATCAAAGCCTCAATTTCTGGAAAAACAGTTTAATAACAGACAATCGATACCTACCCTGTTCACTATTACCATGAAAGTTTTAAAAATTAATTGAACAGATAAACTCGTTATAAAATGAAATATACCGACAAGCATATTTACTACTTACCTCTGTTGTTTGTGGCATAAATGTTATCTGAACATCTATGACGTATAGGGCAAAGTAATGATTATAATGTTTAATGGTATATCCATTTCATGAAGTGAAATATTAAAATCAGAATTAAATTTGACCATAAATTGTTAAGCAAACATATATTATATTGTAAACATCAGAAAAGTATTGCTATGTAAAACAATCTGCGCCAAAACTAATTGGAATTAATTCCTATAGTTAGAAATAGAGTGTGAATTACAGTTGTTAGCCAAGTTTTAGCAATTCGTATTTGATTTATTGAAGCGTTAAATCACAGACATGTTTCTATTTTCCAATGAGGGGTATACGAGCATATTAAAACCTTGATGAATGTACAAAAAAATCTCGCTGTTCAAATTTTATTTTGAACGTTTTTATAATCGAATTTAAACTTTAAATCATATTTCTGTTTGTTTTTCTCGAACTGGTTGCTCGTTTCCCTCTGGATAAGTGTGTTAAATAAAATTATAAACAGGATAGGAATGGAAGTTCAATAATTGTCAAAGAATTAGTTTTTAACGAACGTTCAATAGAATCGATGACGTGTAAATTTCGTCTCATAAAACTGTTATATTACATAAAAATAATAAAACAGAAATTGATCTTTCTTGCAAGTAGGCTTTTCCCACCGTCAGTTGAGAATAGAAAGCTGACGTTTAGCGTTGAGTGAGCGGAAAAATCATTGCCGCTCGCTGAGTGGAAAGTGAGTTTTCTGGATACGAAAATATAAAAATATATATAATAACATCATCTCCTTGAGAACAGTGTAACACGGATAACTAGAGAATGGGATTGCTCAGGGCGATGGTAAAAGTTCACGCAGAAAATGGGGTAACTTGAGTATTTTCATCCAATTTTTGATCATTACTGAAGCGGTTAAAAAGAATATATTGTATCCAACTCAAGCGGAAAGTATCTCTTCCGTACTCGCATAGGTGTTAGTGTAGGCTATATCTTAGACAACAATTTCTGTGTAATCTTCGCCTTAGTTACTCTAATGGTTATACAGGGTGTTCTTAAAGTTCTGTACAAAATATACCACATGTTCGTGAGACCAAAATAGTACGATTTAAACAAACTTTCCTCTATCTAAAAATATTCCGTTATGGCGCTTCAACAAAAAGTTTCTATCTCCAACCATTATCGAGTTATCCGTTTCTGAAAATAGTCGAGGTCCGGAAAACGGAACGTGTTTAGGATCACATTTTTCGGCATACTCTGCCTCTTAACATCTCAAATCTTATTTGTAAAATAAAATACAACCGAATCAAGTGATGAGGATTGAATTTGTTTAAAAATTATATAATTCTAGATATAACTAATGGCTGAAATGATGGATTTCAAGATATTTTTTGCTGTAATATGATAGAGTTATTGCTTGAAATCAGTACCAGTGCATTCATTTGGCAAATACTTTTATTTACATATAACGGCTACTTTTATTTATATATAATTGGTTAACAGCTAATTAGCTATTAGCGTGATTCTTCATCCTCCCCATCTTCTTTTATGGGAACTCCATTGTGGCAGTTGCACTGACAGTTGAGGCATGTTGACGAACAATTTAATGATGCCGTTCTGTATCCGCATCTTCCGAAGTCACAATCTTTTTCGCAATGACAAAATATAAATTAGTTCAAATGTGCTTTTAGAGGGTGGAATATTAAACATAATATTTTTAGTCGCAAACTTCTCTATAAAGTCCTTATTTTACTAAGGAACGTAACAAGACTGCAACCAACAGCTACTGTCCGGGCTATGTGCCCCGCCGAGCTCTGAATTACAAGTTACAAGTCTGGCGCGTTAAGTGTAATAATTGCATATTACCATCAAAACGCTAATGCTTCGATTGCAACAAACACCAGCCGAAAGACTGATCCTACTTAAAGGAGCCCTCTTGCCAGCCGTCACACACCACTTGCAGACTGCAGTTTCGAGCTGTTGGCTCTCGTCAGTACAAGGTAGGCATGTGACGACCGGCACGAGGATCCTTTGACTATTTGGTACATCCCGGTATTTTTACAATGGCGACATGTAAAACAGTCAGCAGGCGCCATCTAGCGGTCCAGTGTCTCGAAGCATTAGCGTTTTGATGGTAATATGTAATTATTATACTTAATGCGCTAGACTTGTAACTTGTAATTCAGCGCTCGGCGGGGCACATAGCCCGGACAGTAGCTGTTGGTTGCAGTCTGGTTACGTTCCTTAGTAAAATAAGGACTTTATAGAGGAGTTTGCGACTAAAAATATTATGTTCAAATATAAATTGTTAAATTTCGTCGGGGGCAGCATTTTTGTCTCTTAGTTTGGGTACCAGCTCCCCATTTCTCTCCTCCCAGACAGGAATTCCTAAAGCCCCATGTGAGGGCAGCGTGGTTCCTATCCACTGCTGGATTTGGTAGTACACCCTGTAGGAATGATATTTCGTGGCTTCCTCAATTGGTGGGAAAATGGAAACATCTGGCTTCATTGACGCGACTGATTGTTTAAATGAACGATATCTATAGTCAACTAAGGATATCTCCATTGATGGAGCACCATACTATCTAAGAATGCAAGTACGTCCTGCTCTTTCGACCTCAGATGGTGTCGTTGCAAGGTTGATAAACACCTCAGCTACTTCGTTTAACGATTTGTCTTTTTTGTATAATTTGGCAAACCTGACTTTGCTCTTTCTGAAGGCTGCGGAGGTGGTATCATAACCTGAGAAAGTATGTAAAAACAGAATGTGCTCCAGCCCCAGCTGCTGCAGCTCCTGTGAAGAGTATGTTTCGGTACATACTTTTTCTCTGCCAGATTTCACGAGGAATATGTCACCCCGAGATTTTCACCAACAACAGGACTGCCAAGTCCACATCTTCAACTCTCACAGCTACTGAAGAGGAAACCGACATTTTTACAGCTCTGGATATAATTGAAACATCTGCATCATCATCTGCTTGGAGGGTATTGATATTATTTTCCTCCAATGTTTTCATCAACAGCTTTATGAGAAGGGTCTTGTTGTTGGCGATCGCGAGAAAAATTTTCTGTTATACCGTGATATCAGTGTCCATGCACTTCTTCAGTTGATATTTATGATTCTGTTTAGCAACTCTTGTACCGAGGGGTACCGCTAGGCTCAATTTGTACACCTAATTTTTTTTTTTGGGGAAACCTTGTATGATTTAGCCTGATTTCCTACTGATTTCCCTGGATTTTCACTGATTTCCTCTTGATTTCCTCTGATTTCCTCCCTATTTCCTCTGATTTCCTCTGATTTCCTCCGATTTGTACACCTGATTTCCCCAGCAGTATAAAAGTTATTTTTAATAAATTTATTACAGTTTGCTCAATATTTCAAGCGCGTCGCACAGGGTAATGAAGCATTTCTCGACCCCCGCTACATAATAAAGACAATTTGTACCCATTAAAAACGAAAAGAAATTAAGGAGGAAGAATTAAGCTTTCCAATGGTATACTTACTTTTACTTTTTATAATTTTTATTTCTTATAAATTGCACGTGAAAGTTAAGCTTTATCTTTTTTTTTCCACTCTATATTAAAACATAAATATTAAATAAAATCCTTGTAGATATAGCTTATTTATACCTTAAAATTCAATCTAAGATTAATTTTTATGCCATAAAGTATCCAGGGTAAAAAGAATTCATTTTAAATCATTGATACTTTTTCATTTTTTAGGGTTAGGAAATTTTTACTTGAAAACTTGTCGAAAACGGATAAAAAGGCTTGTAGGGAAAGACATATTTTAAAGAAATGGTAATGTTTTAATATAGAGTGGAAAAAAAATGATAAAGCTTAACTATCATGTGAAATTTATAAGAAATAAAAATTATAAGAATTAAAATTAAGTATTCCATTGGCAAGCTGAATTCTTCAATTTTAATTTTTTTTTGTTTTTAATGGATACAAATTGTCTTTATTATGTAGCGGCGGTCGAAAAATGCTTCATTTCGCTGTGCGACGCGCTTGAAACCAAATGCTGTAACTCACGTTTATATATTACACCACTGCTATCTGAAGAACCCGTCACTAGGAATAATATTACGTTTTGATCATTACCATGTAAATTCTAACTCGAAATATTTTGTTGTCGTAGTTGCCTTGTTACCAGTTATTGAATTAATTCTGTATTTGTAAATGGTTCAACAGAAATCTCTAACATTCTGCAATTATTATTATACACTCCGTAATTGGATGGCGGTTTTCTCGGGATTGGAAACTATTTACAAGTTTAAATTACTGTAAATAAATCGCTAAAGCTAGTACCAAATAACAAATTGTTGTAATTAGATTTTTGGAAGTTTGATTAGTTCTTTACCCACCTAATTTACCAAGGAAGTAATTAAATTTCATAAACTAACTGATTATGCATAAGAAACAAACTACAACACCTAATATCCCATTCGAAAATATGTTCGATGTAGATTGAGTTGAAGTAATAAAAACTTTGATGTAGGATAAAACTACATTAGTTAAGCAGAATTTATCGAAAATGTTCTTTTCGAGCTATTTTTTCGCTGGGAAGGACAAAATTTTGGAACTACATTATACATTTGTCCAGTATTCCAAATAACACTATGTGAAATGAAACTTATTTGACATACAATAATATATAATTATAACAACATATAAGAAATTATAAATAAAATACAGAACAAAAAAATTTAAATAAATACAAAGTTACTCGATAAGTGACCTAGGACACTTGTTTCGAGATAAACATACATGTATGCATACATATAAATCAGAGGAATATCGTATGATAATGCATGTACATACACACACTGACACTATTAAACTAAACTACTAAAAATTAATATACTTTTTATCTTTTTAATTAAAATACCTGTCACTGCAAAGGCATATACCTATTTATTACGATATTATATTTTTGAATAATTTTTTACATCAATGTATTTATGGATGGTTCCCCGGGGCGTTGATGTAATAAACTCTTTTAATTTTCTTTTGAAGGAAAAATATTCTTTGTTTTTGCTATATCAGGGATAGTGTTATATAATCTTGGTGATAAGAATGGTATGATCATTGTCCAATAGTTTTCGTCATGAATGGGTTTAAAATTTATCCTCTTTTCGTGTGTTATGTTCATGAGGATTTATTATAATATACTGTTTTTTCCTATGATAGCTGACATTACTATTATAGTAAAAAAGCTGTCTTATATCAAATATTTTTGCATCAATATAGAGTAGTTTTGTTGGGTAAGTTTTTTATTCTTTGAGCATTAATTTGATAAATCTTTTTTGTAGGATTTCAAGCGGTCTGATATGATTATTTGTAGCAGCTCCCCAAGCTAAGATACCATAATTTAAGTGACTTTCTACTAAAGCATGGTAGATTGTTTTTAAATTGTTTCTGTCTAGTATATTAACTAAGCGTCTAAATTTATATAATATAGTTTGAAGTTTTTTTATGACATATACTATATGTAGATCCCATCTTAGATGTCTATCAATAAACAATCCTAGGTATTTAACTTTAGTTTCAGGTAATATATTGTAGATGTTTCTCTCAAACTCGATATCTATCGATTCGAATGATGGTTGCCTTATCTTGTTGCAGCTAAATGGTATATAGTTAGTTTTATCTATATTAACTGTTAATAACTTATGGCCAAACCAATTTTTTTATGGTATATAAATCACTTTCCACTAACGTTTTTAATTCCATCCACGTGTTGGATTTATAGAAAATAGCTGTATCATCTGCGAATCCAATAATATCTCCTCTGTCCGTTAATTTAAAATCATTAATATAAATAGAGAATTGTAGAGGTCTTAGAACCGTACCTTGCGGCATACCGTATTCAACTGTTAATTTGTCACTATAGACATTTCCCACTCTTACACTCTGTTGTCTGTTTGAGATGTAATTTTGAAACAATTTTAAATATTCTTGTCTTACTCCAATATCTTGAAGTGACTGTAAAAGTAGAGGGTGACCAACAGTGTCAAAAACTTTAGCAAGATCTATGAAAATGCAAAGTCACAGTATATTATCTAGTGCAGAATAGACATTGGATGTGAGAGCAACATCACGTCCTGATTCGAAATATTTTCTTCACCGCGCAAGATTTCCGATGCCATACCATAGTATGTTTTAATTTACTCCTTTCTGTGACAACATTCAACTACGGATACTACCTGCCTAAATATATGCCGTGCGTTATTCTCATTTAATACACCATTATCCTGGAGGTAGCTAAATATATCACCTTCGGAGACATACTCCATAACAAAATAAAAATATTTTTGACTGAAAGAAAAATTTGAACTTGAAGAAAAACTAATTAATATAATGTTATGTTTCGCCTTCGAACGGAGATAAGTTTAATCAATCCCTGGGCCTGGTGGGGGACGGTAGGTCAGTGTGCTAAAGCCTAGCCTAGCGAAGTGGGTTAGAGGCCGGCAAGGCAAAACAATTTTTCAATATCAAAAATTGCCCCAAGAGTGGTTCGAGCCCCACAATAAAGTGTAGGGCCTCGTCTCTCATTGCCTAGCACAAGATCCTTGAGACCTTCCAGGGAATTACTTCAGTAACTTGAAAGGCGGTTAAGAAAACATTTAAGAGTGAAAGGAGACCTGCTGGGTTAACTGCCGGTAGGGGGGTGCCATCTCTAGGCTAACTGGCGAAGTGCCATTACCGTAGAATATATGAGAAGGCCCAAAAACACCGAGAATGGCAGGCTGGATGATTCTAGAAGTATGTTACGGTATAAGAGGCGGATCCAACGCGCGCAGTTCAGTTCTGATATGCGGAGATCAAATAAGAGAAAGAACAGTAACAAGTTGTGAATTATAGTAGTGAGGCTACAGTAGATTAAACTTGTAAGTAGTGTGTACTAATGTGTATAAGGACTATTTATTGTAATTTAAGTGATTAATAAATGTGGTTAGTGAAAATTCTTGTTGCAATTATTTGAACCTGTATACAGGTGTTTACTGGAGATTGTAAGAACGTGAACAATTGTCATGGCAGCATGGCAATAGTGGGGATAATAGGATTAAATAATTATCTTTCAGGTCAGGTAATTTAAATATTGCAACACAAATGCTGGGATTTTTTAGTAAAAATTCTTACCTATCTAGTTCTTTCTTAAAAATCCATTGTATTTCCCATTTTAGTATTTTTTATTCTGAAATAATACTTGGCTTTGAAAGAATATTGAGATTCATGAATATTTTAAAAATTAATTAAAAAAAAAATAGAAAAAAACTTTTAAAAACTTTATTTTCTTACAAAGCCGGATTAAAAAGTAAAAAATGATTGTTCATGTACAACTACAAGAAAAGCAAGGCGTGCGCACTTTGTATTGCTCCTTTCATAAATCATGCGTAGAGTCATACAAAGTGCGTACGCCTTGCTTTTCTTGCGGTCGTACAGGAAAAGTTTTTTCTTTTTATTTTCTACTTTTTAGTCATACTTTAAGTAAATTATTATCACACATGAATATTGTGACGCCCCCCCCCAGGCGAAAAAAACAAAAACAAAACCTTTTGTATTCTACATTTTGCCGGATGCGCCGGTTGGATCTTATATTTCTTAAATTATCACCCCAGCGCCTCTTCTACGTGCTGATATTTGCAAAAGTACCTCTGGAATACTATATTAGCATCAGATCTTGTAGATTGTAGATTGTTTTACGGGGTCGTTTGGCTTCGAGCAGCCTTACTTCACTTCAACCTAAAAGATCTTTTGTGGTTTACCCTGGTGGTCTGTGATTTTCCTGGGGGATAATTTCCCTATGCCTTCCGGTGTTAATTCCGCCTGTTCTAGGAACTTTAGCCTAGTACAGACTAACACCTTGCTTTCGCAAAGTATGTGTTCCGCAGTTTCAATTGCAGTATCGCAATATCTGCATTTATTGTCTACCGACTTGCCCATATTCTTGAGATGGTATCTCAAGGGGCAGTGGCCAGTTAGAAGCCTTAATTCGGACTTTTTAAGTTCGAGCATCAGATCTTAGTAACTGCAAAATTTCATCAATTGATTATGCTAGGAAGTGCGTTATATAAATGATGAAAGATCTGGACAAATATGAAAAGCAAATAGCAAGCAAGAAAAGCAAGTAAAAATGGAAACGTTTTGTTGAACAATAAAATTAATATTAAAATGGCAATCTGACGAAAATAGGCTAGCTTATTTAAAAATACCTTTTAGGGGTATTTCCGGTGAAACTGGAAGTAAAAAATATATCGGACAAGTCTCGTAAAGCTGTCAATCCTATCTAGTTTTCTCAAATGAAATTTTATAATCATTCATTCTAGAGTGCGATTTTTGGAATGACTAAAAATGTGAATATTTAATTAATATTTTACAAGCGATTCAGCTTTGATGAAGAAATAAAATAGGGTAGAATCAATCTGCAAATAAGCTTTTAAAGTTCGTTTCCCTCGACGTGAATCGTTACATAACCATTAACCCTTTTAAAGAAGTATTGAAGAATATAATTTAGAGAAAAGTTTAAAAGTATATTAAATATAAACGAGAATTTCAAACTCCAATTTTTCACAGCTTAATCGGAGAGATGTTTTTCATCCCTGTGTATTCTTCATTGTTGAAAACAGTTTTGTCCTCGTGCTCATTTATAAAAGGAACAAACAATGACATTTAAGTTTTACGTTCTTATGCCTCACGGTCAGAGGAAACTGAAATATTCATATTTTCAGAACAGGTAACCAAAACAGAAAATGGAAAATGAGTAACAATAAGTTGTTTAACGGAAGCACACCAATCTCGGTAATGACTAACTCCTGGAACTTTTGTAATAGTGTTTCATGTTTTAGAAATAATTTATATATAGACGACGATTTATTAAGAATGTAATTTTTTCAAGTATATTCATGAAAATCGACAACTACGAAATTTTACTAATATTAAAAAGTAGAATATAACATAGTTTGCTAAAGAACATTATCATCGTCGACAAGTAACAACGTAAACCATGTCAATATCTACATACGGTATATTTACTTGGGACAATATTCTATTCTAAATGACAATTCATCTAAAACTGTATCAATTGGTGTGTGTTGTATCAAGTGAATTTCTTTTCGAACTTGCAATTTGTGATCATTTAGTTTTGTTTATTTATTTATTGTTACGCGCTCAACAGAAAAACCAATTACGGGATAGGGATATACAATTGAGCAAAATCGAAGTAAGTAGTGAAAAAACTGGAGCTGGAGATGCTTCTGAACGAGGAGTGGTCGCGAGACGCTGTCCCAAAGAGATGTAATATCACCACTGCTATGGAACCTCGTCTTTGATGGCCTCTTGTGCCACCTCAATTCAGAAAGATTCCACACAATTGCCTACGCAGATGATTTAACAATAAAATTTCAAGGAGTCTTCTATGAAAGAATGCAGGGGACTCTAAGAATAATAGAAAAGTGGTGCAGAGAAGACTCCTTGACTGTCAGTCTCAGGAAGAAAGAGATGGTTCCCTTCAAAAGGAAAAGGAAACTAGGAGTACTGAAGGCACCTGCTCTCTTGGATACAACACTAAGTTTCGCATGCCAAACTGACATGAAATCTTCACATAGATAGAAGGCTAAAGGAGGCTTACATTTCTTATGAGCAGTGCCGGAGGACCGTGGGGAAAACCTGGGGAATGAAATTCAAAATGGTCATGTGGATATACACTGCCATCATAACCCAGGGAGCTGTGGTCTGATGGACTAAGAGCAAACAGACTACATCTAAGCTCATGCTCAGCCAAGTGCAGAGAGTTGTCTGCCGAAGCACAACCGGAGCTATGCGAACAGCCCCAACGAGAACTATGGGGGACGGTAGCTCAATGTGTTAAAGCGTCTAGCTAGCAAACTTTTAATTTTTCATTACAAAAATTGCCCCAAGTGTGAGTCCACATTAAACTGTAGGACCTCGTCTCTTTTTACCTAGCACAAGATCTTTGAGATCTTCCAGGGGGTTACTTCAGTAACTTGAGGGGCGGTTAAGGAAACATTTTTAATGCTGTGTCTGCCGCCACTAGATATATATCTAGAAGAAGTGGCTCTGAAAACAACGGTATACCTCAAATCCGTTGGCATACAACCAAATGAAGGCTGTGGAGAGGTTAGAAGTCGCCTGTGGAATGTGGCAATGTTCAGAAGGAACCTACGTTTTATAACGGGAATCCAGATATCGTCCGTTAAGGAAACATACACGATATAAGATTAAGCGAAACACCTCTCTGTAGAGGTTGTAAACAAGAATATGACACGGTACAGTATGTAATCTATGACTGTACTGCAGTCTCACCAATCAGAGAATCCATTTTAGAAGAACGTTGGTTAATTGAGTTATTGAGTATTGGGAATGGTAGCTCAGTTGGTTAAAGCGTCTGGCTAGCAAACTGAGTTGCCTAGCGAAGTGGGTTCGATACCCACAAAGCGAAACAATTTTTCATTAAAAAAAAATTGCCCCAAGAGTGGTTCGGAGTCCACATTAAACTGTAGGGCCTCGCCTCTCTTTACCTAGCACAAGATCCTTGAGAACTTCCAGGGGGTTACTTCGGTAACTTGAGAGGCGGTTAAGAAAACATTTTAAGAAAACATTTTAAGTATATATTATGCTCTTGCTTATTCTCATATTTCATACAATATTATTGCCTGGGGATGTGCAAGAGATAAGGATAGAGTGTTTATTAGCCAAAAAAGACTAGTTAGGCATATATTTCACATGGATTATAACGAGAGCTGTAAGAATATATTCAAAATTAAAAAAATATTAACTACTCCATGTATATTTATGTTAAAGTGTTTGATGTACACTAAGAAAAATATTAATTTGTTTAATCAGAGAAACAATTGTCATGCATACAGTACAAGAGATGGTGACCTACTTAGTATACCCACCCATCATACGACAAATTATAAACACTCACCATATTATAACTGCGTTATTAAAGATATTTTGCTGGAATGTGGTTTTTATAGTGTTCAAGACTTTTTAAATAGAGAACCTTAAGGCTTTACTTTACTTACATTTTAATATTTGTAAAAACATGAAATTATTATTTTAATCATTCGGTGTTTGTTCATGCTGTTATCTTGTACGTACATATTATCTGCAAATGTCTGTATTGTGTATTCTTTATATGTTTTTATATATTGTAATTTTATCAAATGTAAATATACTGTTTTATCTATTTATTATATATTTGTATTGTATATTTTAACTTATATGTGTCTTATATGTATGTTTATGTACATGTATATATATATATTTCTCTTTTTTACATTTGACTTACCATATATACAGCTTGTATCTAAGATGGTTAATAAATATTATTATTATTAATATTGGTCGACGTTGAAGGACTTTGGCCGATATAAGGTGCCCCTAGGTACCATCACCACCTGTTTCGCAAGATTAGGTTGTTTGGAGGCTTAGGCGAGGATCTGCCTACAGGGAAGAAGTACAAGCCAATTCCAATTCCAAACCGGAACAAGAAATGCCCGGTTTACGAGTACTAATAGCCGTATCGCACGTAGGACAATTATGATCAAATGTTATGAAGGGAATAAAATTACAAAGCAAAAAAATGAACCGTACGACCCATCTTTAACATGTTTAGCTACGATGGTTATTATAAAATTAACATTTTAATATTGCGACAATAACAGGAAATTGCAAATAGTAACATAAGAAGGATGACAACTGAAAAATTACGTAAACATTAAAACCTCCCAAAGGAGTAAAACTGTAGGTTACAGAAAATACGTAGTAAAAAAAACTATCGCAATAGGATTGAATTGAATTGAATTGAATTGTTTATTCAGTGTTAATATACATATACAGTATCTACACGGGTCAGCAGTGAATAAGTATAAAACTTAAAATATAAAGAAGTACAAGTGATAGGTATATAACATACAACATAAAGATATAAATATAAAAATGACAACAAATTATGTACATACTTAAGTAACACAAACAATGTAAAATCACGGTTAATAAAACAAATTCTGCATATCAGAGCAATCATTTTGTAAATATTCATAACAACTATAAAAAGATTTACTTATCAGACATGCCTTTAACTTAGATTTGAATAAGTTACTGTCTAAACACTTTATGGCTTCTGGCAGCACATTAAAAAGTTTTATTCCCATAAAATTAGGACTATGTTGGCATCTTCTTAACCTTACAAATTCCGGATACAGCTTTTTTTTAATTTCTAGTTAGATAATTGTGAATATCCTGATGGGATTTGTATTTATCCTGGTGCGTTTTTACAAAATTTAAACAATTAAATATATATATACATGGAAATGTCATGATTTTGTGGAGTACAAAAGCGCTCCTACAGTCATCTCGAAATCCTAACCGGGATATAATTCTAATGGACCTACACTGAAGGCGAAAAATACGGTCACTAGATGTTGCATGACCCCATGCGACTATTGCATATGATATAAGAGAATGTACCAGTGCAAAATATGCCGACTTTAGCACGTTAGTGGACACTACATTAGATAATGTATTTAATAAATAAATATTACTACATAACTTGGAGGCCAGATTACTTGTATGTACTTCCCATTTTAAGGTTAGGTCTAGATGTACTCCCAAAAATTTTACGGTCTTGCTAGAGTCAGAGTCATCCAAGTGCCTTAAAGAAATACCATATTTTCCCTTTTTGCAGAGTTTAGACACAATTTATTTGCATCGAACCACCCTTTGGACAATCCTTGCAACTCATGACATTTTGCCAGAACCTCAAATGGATTGTCTCCAAAATTGGTAAAAGTGGTGTCATCAGCGAATAGAACAAAATTTGCACTCGTACATAGAGGCAAGTCATTAATAAAAATTAAGAATAATACTGGCCCCGGAATGGAACCTTGGGGTACACCGACAGTCATTTCTAATTCATATGAGACATCACCAATACCACTGACAGCTTGAGTCCTGTTGGATAAATACGATTTAATTAAATCAATACTCGTACGGTCAATACCGTAATATTTGAGTTTTTCTAGCAAGATGACAAAACTTCATTTTCATTATAGCTATTTAGAATAGATTCTATTAATTCCAGAATGGCGTCAGAAGTCGATTTACAGCTTCTGAAACCAAATTGGGCCTCACTAAATAAATTATGATTTTCGAAATATTCTGTTATTCTAATTTTTATAGCTTTTTCAAAAATTTTCGAGATTATTGGTAGGATGGAAATTGGTCTATAATTTGCAGGGTCATTGCGGTTACCTTTTTTATATAAAGGTATTATTAATGCTTTCTTCAAAGCATCTGGAAAAACTCCTTCTCTAAAACAGGCGTTAATTAAATGAGTTAAAGGTATGACTAAAAAATTCTTTATATATTTAATTATTTCAGTTGGGAATCCATAAATATCTCTACTATTTGTGTTTGATAGTGAGTCGATTATATCACGAACTTCATTTATAGTGACTTCTTTTAATGTGAAATTTTGAAGTATGCGAAATATTTTGTAGGTAATCTAGCGGACTGTTTTGGCTATTCGGTATATCAGCTAATATTTTGTGAGGAATATCGTTGAAATATATATTAAACTCATTCACTCCAATGTCGGGGATATCTTGAATTTTGTTTTTATTTCTAAAACTGTTTACTATCTTCCACATACTTTTGTACGAATTGTTTGATTTTTTTATATAAGCATCGTGAACTTCTATTCTCGTGTTTCGTAGCGCATGGCGATATTGATTTCTATATTGATTTCGTTGTAACAATGTTTCTGGTGTTTTATATTGGTGATATAAATCGTTCGGAAATGCTAAATGTTCTCTCATATTTCGAAGTGAGTCATTAAACCAGGTAATGCCATCTGATTGACACGTGGGCTGAGTTCTATATTTAATTGGAAAGCAGATTTCAAAGATATATTCTATCCTGAAAAATGTTAAACTTAGTGTTAATATCATATGGAATATCATTAATAAAATCCCAACTTATTTCTGAAATTTTATCATAGAGCAAAACATTTCCTTTAAGAGTAAAGAGGGGGTAAAGATGGCAGCAAGGAATATTGTCCTATGTAGTAGTACCCTTTTATGCACTTCAAAAGTTTCATTAGTTCGTTTTTAAAAATGTATTCTAATATTGAGAATATGGTCTACTAACAAAATTTTGGTACATCCTGTAAAGCAGTGCGGCCTCCTTTTTATAAATACTGAATCAATTTTTGTCAAACATCACTGATTTAACAAACAACGATAAGTGTTTTAGATCTAATCTGATCAAGGATCAGAAATTCATTGAAGTGATGAACTTATCTAACGTTAAATATGTCTGCATTAGTTGAATTTCATAAATTTAATAAATATGTAACATTGTTTTAGTTTTCAATACTATTTATTTTTGTATATTCATTTCGCCGCCACAGCATTTACTTTAAAGTTATTAACTTGCGTCCAAACAGATACAAATGTAGGTAAGATCGTTTGTTCCACCGACCCTTTTAGCAAATCTTCTTTTTTAACCATTTTTGTTTTTAAGGAATTTATTGGTATATGATAAATAAGTTCAGTGACCATACAAAGGTCAGCACCGTTCGATTTTAATGAAATATATATTTTTCATATCCTCAAACATAAAATCTAGTATCCTTACCTATAAAACACTCCTGGTTCAAAATCGATACGGTTAGGTTAAAACCGATTAGTTGTTCAGACTACTAGATATGGTGAATGAATTCTGCCTCTTTGCATGTATACATAATTCATGAATATTTATCAGGAAAATAGTTCTGCCACAAGTTACATACGGTCCTTTGTCTGCGCTGCATTTGTTTCTGCAAATTGATTAATTAATCATTCTACATTATCTTTAATAGGTGTATTTACCTGGGGAAAGAGTTAAAATGTTTTAAACAAGTTTTGATAGGAGGATATTTATGATTATCTACCGTAATTTTGATGGATATGAACTGCTTTAAACTCAGAAGCATTCAAGTAATTCTAGTAATTTATTCAAAGACAGATTTGTGCATAAATTACTTATAAAAAAGTCAGTGGTACACCTAAATCTAATGTAAATTTGTTTGTGGCCCACTGATATGATTTTTATATTATATTATATTTTCTTAACCATACATTGTTTGTCTTACTTTTACAATTTTGCATATTTATTATTAATACATAATATACAGGGTGTTGCATCATGAGAGGGACATAGCTTAATAGGAGGTAGAGAACATCAGTGGTAACCGAAACCTCCCATAGAAATGTCTCATTGGGCCTTCATTACGAAGTTACAGGGTGTTAAATAATTTTTGGCCAAACCTGTTTTTTTGTCATAACTTTGACAGGGAATGAAATAACGGATTCATATTTGGTATGGCTAATGTACTAACGAGCCCCAAGAGGTACATGTATAAAAAAAATATATCCAGGTCCGGACTCACTATAATTTATGTTTCTTCTTTGCATCAATAAAACATCACCCTGTATATATTTTTTTGAAATTTCGATACGATATTCGAAAAGAGCAAGAAAAAACAAACAAAATGGCCTATTTCATTTTTTTGTTACACCTTCGTGGTTATTTAAATACGTTGTTAAATGTGCAAGAAAATGGATTACAGAACCCTATTAAATGAGAGGCACGTGAAATAAATAGTTTTATAACAAAAATTTGCCAAAATTCTATTCAGCCTAGGTGGTCTGGGTGAATCCTAATTCCGGCACGTTTTAAAGGTCCATTTTGGTAAAAAACTGTGGTCCTAATAAGTAATCGGGTATGAAATAACAAAATTTTTAATCAATCACAGTAGGCTTGTTCAAAGTGACAGATAATAAAAAGAAATCTCCTAAACAGTTGAATAATTGTTTGTTAGTAATTTAATGTGTCAATAATCCGCATTTAGTTAGTGAAAACTTGTGAAAATATTTTAACTATGCCAGTAAAATTTACAAACGTGGAATATGCTGACATAATATTCATCTATGGTTTCTGTAATGGAAATGGTAGGTCGACGGAAAGAGAATATCGGCTGCGTTTTCCTGGTCGTCGATGCCCTAATCATAAAACCTTTAGTACGGTGTTCCAGTATGCAAGACAACACGGAAAGTTTCCTACTTCTGCAGTCGTGGAGCGTGTTTTACAACAAGGTGTGCAGGAACAAAACAATATTATAAACGTAGTTCAAGAAAACCCAAATATGAGCACTAGACGAATCAGTTTGGCAACTGGTATTCCTCATTGGCGAGTATGGAGAACCCTAAAAAGAGAACGTTACCATCCATATCATATCCAGCAGGTACAGCGTCTTCAACAAGGCGACGATATCCCCCGCCTGGCATTTTGTCATTGGTTGTCTAACCGTCGCCCAGTCATTTACAGAACCTTATTTACGGATGAGGCACAATTTACAAGGGATGGAGTAAACAATTCACGAAATAATCATAAATGGGCACAGGAAAACCCACATGCGGTACGCCAACGCCGTTCGCAACACAGGTTTTCTGTAAATGTTTGGGTCGGACTTGTGAATAGACATTTGATAGGGCCACATTTTTTTGAAGAAAGATTGAATGGTGAAATTTACTTCGATTTTCTTCAAAACATTTTACCGAATATGTTAGAAAATATCGGTATAAGAGGCATGTTGTTTCAGCATGATGGGGCCCCACCACATTTTAACCTTCAAGTAAGAGAACACTTAAACAATGTGTATCCTAATAGATGGATTGGACGCGGGGGTCCACATGAATGGCCACCAAGATCTCCTGATTGTAACCCTTGTGATTACTTTTTATGGAGCCACTTAAGAAACGAGGTTTATAGCATTGATATTGAAAGTAGACAACATTTAATCCAGCGCATCGTTACAACCTGCGACGAAATACGGAATAATCCAGAAATGATACGTCGAGCAATTGGTGACCTTTCTAAACGCGCAAGAAAATGCACAGAATGTGGGGGAGGACATTTTGAAAATTTACTTTAGTGTCAATTACGTTTTATTTCTAAACACATTTAGTTATTGTTTTGTTATTTATTGTTAATTGAATGGAAAATATTTTATTTATTTAGATTTTTGTTTGTTCTCTTTTCCAATTTTTATTAAGTATAAAATGTTGATGATTTTCTTGATCAAAGTAACTGGTTGCTTAGGCCTAAATGGTTTAAATTATCTGTCACTTTTATTCTTTGAACAAGCCTACTGTGATTGATTAAAAATTTTGTTATTTCATACCCGATTACTTATTAGGACCACAGTTTTTTACCAAAATGGACCTTTAAAACGTGCCGGAATTAGGATTCACCCAGACCACCTAGGCTCAATAGAATTTTTGCAAATTTTAGTTATAAAACTATTTATTTCACGTGCCTCTCATTTAATAGGGTTCTGTAATCCATTTTCTTGCACATTTAACAACGTATTTAAATAACCACGAAGGTGTAACAAAAAATGAAATAGGCCATTTTGTTTGTTTTTTCTTGCACTTTTCGAATATCGTATCGAAATTTCAAAAAAATATATACCGGGTGATGTTTTATTGATGCAAAGAAGAAACATAAATTGTAGTGAGTCCGGACCTGGATATATATTTTTTTATACATGTACCTCTTGGGGCTCGTTAGTACATTAGCCGTACCAAATATGAATCCGTTATTTCATTCCCTGTCAAAGTTATGACAAAAAACAGGTTTGGCCAAAAATTATAAAACGCCCTGTAACTTCGTAGTGAAGGCCCAATGAGACATTTCTATGGTAGGTTCCGGTTACCACTGATGTTCTCTACCTCCTATTAAGCTATGTCCCTCTCATGATGCAACACCCTGTATAACAGTATAGGAATACATTAATTAATGGCAATTCCATACAATTTTCTATTAGTGTTTGGTACCGTAAATGTCCTGTCTTAGTTGTGAGACATCTGTTAAATTTTGAAATGGTTCCAGATATTATTGTGGGCTTACACAATTTAGCGGTAGATGACAGAGATAATATATTTAAATTTTAACCATACACTGGAAGTTGCTAAATGTTAATTTAAGTAGTTATATACTCAAAAAAATTGGGAAATAATAATAAATTTTTTTAGAAATTTCAATCGATGGTCCCTATACATGCATACTGTCAAAAACATCAACATGATGTTAACTATCAACGATGAAGTTATTGAAGGTTGCCAACTGCAGGGATTTAAACTAACATTACACAAAAAATAGCTGTATATTTAGGTCTTATTATTTTTCTTTCCATCTTTGGTAGATCTTCTGCTATAAATATGTTCATAACTGGGTACCAAATTGTATTTCGTTAATCCTAGCTTTCAGATTAGCAAAAGAATATTACAACTTAAAGTATCTCGAATCAGTGATTCGTTTACTGGTTTCCTGACTATATTGCGTTGCACACTGTTCCATAATTGTCGAAGGTGCGATTCAATGGCAGAATTAATCTTTTAACTACAAAACGTTATATCTGTAGTTAACCAATTAACAAACAAAATCTTCTGGTAAATATTTTTCGCCTTCTAGGAAATGAAATAGTATCATATTAAGTGACTATCACATCACATTAGTAACAGGTGGTCCCTGGGAACGGGGACGTTTTGAAAATATTGTTATTTCGTAGTTGGGGGTGGATTTCTTATCATATTGTCTGTCATTTTATACCATTTAGTAATCATGGAATAGTGGTCCGGTGAGCAGCGTGTTTTTGCAATAAATTCTTATAAAAAACGACAGTGTAGTTGTAGATTGTAGATTGTTTTACGGGGTCGTTTGGCTCCGAACAGCCTTACTACACTTCGACCTAAAAGATCTTTTGTGATTTACCCTACATCTAGTGGTTATCCAGGATTCCCAGACTTTCTGGTTTTCCTGGGAGCTAATTTCCCTATGTTTTCAGGTGTTAATTCCGCCTGTTCTAGGAATTTTAGCCTAATGTATGTGTTCCGCAGTTTCAATTGCAGTATCGCAATATCTGCATTTATTATCTACCGCATTGCCCATATTCTTGAGATAGTATCTCAAGGGGCAGTGGCCATTTACAAGGCCCTAATTCGGACTTTTCAAGTTCGAGAAGCCTTGTGGCATTCTTTGTCGAATAAGTTATAAACTTTTTCGCTTGTTTTTGGCCTGGAGTATTCCTCCAGTAGGACGTTTTCTGATCCTTTTCCCATTCTTGGATCTCCTCCGCTATATGTCCCTTGGCTAAGCCACAAAACGGTTCGGGTCCAATGAACGGTGCTTCAGCTCCTTTTTTTGCAAGGCTATCAGCAAGTTCATTTCCTTAGAAATCTCCCTCATGCTCTGGCACCCACATCAAGGTAACCTTGTTGTTATTAGCCAGTTGCTTCAGGGATTGTCTACATTCTAAGGCAATTTTAAATTCAAAGGTATAGGACTTTGGAGCCTTTAGTGCTGCCTGGCTATCTGATAGTATGTAGATCTTTGCCCTTCGGATGCCTTTATTTAGGCGTACCTGGGCACACAGATCTATGGCATAAATTTCTGCCTGAAAGATGGTTGGGGTGTTACCGAGGGCATTGGACAGCCTAAATTCGTCCCTTCTACTCCCACTCCTACCCCTTCAGCCATCTCAGATCCATCTGTATACCAGATAAGTGACCCTTGTTCTAATCGCAGTGGCTCCATCTTGCTCGTCTGACGACTTTCAATTAACACGTTAAACGGGCAGTGAAAGTCTTGTTTGACTGGCATTGAGTGAGTGGGTTTGGCCATGGACTTCAAACGGATTAACTCCAGAATCCTTGACCAACCAGATCGCCTGGTTTAAGTTTATGTGCCTGCACTGAGTGCCGCCTCCTTACTTATATGTAAGTGCAAGAGAAGTAGGTCAAGCCTAGCCTCCATAGCTGCTGTGGGACATGAGTGCATTGCTCCTGTAGTCCCTAAACAGGCAAGGCGTTGCAGTTTCTGCAACTTTCCATGTGCTGTTTTTTCCTCTGTTTTTGGCCACCATACGCATGATGCGTAGGTTACCATAGATCTGACAGCCGAAAGATAAGACCAATGTATCATTTTCGGTCTTAGACACCCAAGTCTTACCAAACAACCTACGGGACGTCCATATTGCCACTGTTGCTTTAGTAAGAGTCCTTTGCAGATGTGAGTTCCAGGTTTTTGATCCAGGATTACTTCTAGATACTTGACTTCACTGGAAAGATTTATTATCGTTCAATTCAGTACAGGAGTTCTAAGATTGAGTTTTCTCCTTTTAGTGAATGGAGCAATAATTGTTTTGCTCGGATTGACATTAAGCCCCTCTGACGAGCACCATTTGGATATTATATTTAAGTAAATTTGCATGAGGTTGGAAATCATGACATCATTTTTTCCTGCGACGGAAAATGTGATTTCAATTTGCGATTCCCCGTCATGGGAGAGTTCCTTCTGCTCATGCTTTAAAATCGTGGATTCGTAAATTTGAAGAAACGAGTATATCCAATAAATCCAAACGTAGATAAAAGTCTTAGAATCCCCGAAAACATTGAACGAGTCAAAGCATCTGTTGGTACTCAATTAAAAAACAAGCCCAGGTGTTGCGCTTAGGTAAATCCTCTTGCTTAAAAATTACAAAAATATCTTATGTATCACTAAAATCAAAATCGAGGAATTCTTGAATACTATAAAACGTATTATCTACTAAAAATTTCTTCAGAGATATTTAATTTGTTTTTTTTAAATATTTTAAATGATTTGGAAGTTTATTGTACAAAATCAGAGATATATAATTTATTGGTTGCTCAGTTCTTATCAATCTGTAATATGGAGTATTTAGGCTATTTTTATTTCTAGTGTTGTATTCGTGAAAATAATAATTTCTAGGTAACATGGAGTTTTGTCTTATGTACATTGTATAATTGAGAATGAAAATTTCAGACAATGTTGACATATCAAATATCCTACAGAAGTCACCACTCATACGGCCTTCTTCTGTATTTTAAATGTTCTGTCAAAATTAGATGAATCTTTTTTAACATTTCGGATTATTTGCTCTACTGAAGCCTAACACCGACGCCTGTAGACGAGCTACTGATATCAATTATGTAAGTAGGATTTTAATAAATCAAGTGCAAAGCCTCTTATTTCATATAACTTTTTTTTTTAATTAAAGATAATCATGATGTACACAATCGAATGCCTTACTGAAGTCAAATAAAGTTACACATGGTATACAGTTATTATCTATGTTATCTAAAATGTCCTCAAGTGCACTAATACCTTTGTTGTTGATTTATTTTTCTGTGCCCAAACTGCTCAGATAGAAATAAATTCTATTTTTTATGATAATTGTTGCATCGTGTAATGGAAAATTTCACCAATCGGATTCAAGTGTGCGCACAAATAAGGGGAAGACACTAAGTACCTATTGTTTTTAAGAAATAAAAAATGCATATAATTACTACCTTTTGTTTTTTAAATTTGTAAAATGTTTTTTAACCGTCTTCCAGGCCACCTGAATGATGATCTTAAGTCTAAGAGATCTAGATTTGTCTGAGTATAGGAGAAGGGGCCCTACAGTTTACAGTGGGATCCGAACTACTTCTTGGGGATAATTGATATTTGAAAATTACTTCGCAGTAGGTGGGGCTCGAACCCACTTCGCTAGGTATGCTCAGAGAGAAAGGTAAATGCGCTAATCTACTGAGTTACCACCTCCTTATATCATATTGACATCTTATTTTAAATAAAGTTAGTTATTACGTTTTTAAAACATCCCGTCCCCAGGAAGCACCTTGTATACCGGATTACCCATTTTAAAATCTAAAGATACTAAAAGCTCTTTACATTAGTTGAAAAAAGTTCAAAACTTTTTCACAGAGAATCACAGATAAATTCTTATTTTAATTTTATATTAAGAATGAAATTTAAAGCAACTTTAAAATGAGCGCAAATATCGACTTTCAACAAAATAAAAATTAATAAAACTGTGCAATTTTGCTATTTTCATCTTCTCTAAATAAAGGTTAATTTTTCTTTAATAAATTTACATGTAGTTGGGAAGACATAGCACAATATATCGCCACACTATTATAAATCAAATTAACATCTTTCTGCAACAATCTGCTTCTGTTGTTTTATTCTACAAATGCTTACATGCAGTTTAATTTCATAACTTTAACATGATGTAGTAGGCAATAGTTATGCATATACTTTTATACCATCACGCTGTAATATTTTGACATTAAATAATTGCCTACACTTACAAAAAATAAACTTCGTATTTGACGCAAAAGCAACGTTTAATTTAAAACTCTACCAATTGAATTTCGTAATCTATTAAAATACAATGTCGTCCTCCCACGTAACAATGTACATTCACATTGTGTGTCAAACGAATAATGTAACAAAAAACTGTAGGGTGCCAGTTTATCTCTGTGATCGTATAAAACAGTGTTACGAGAAAAATTCGGGTTGTTCTTGTGCAGAAAAACTAATTTTTTTAGAAGTCATATAAACAATATAAAATGCGCTATTTAAGAGTAAAATATATTACTTATTATATTAATTATAGGTGTATCTTATGAGTTAACAAAGCGTTAAACAAATAATATAACCTCTGAAGTAGTTGCCATAAACACCAAAACACTTAAACACTATACTTGAATATGTAACTCGGTGCGCGTTTCGCTAATCATGTTATCATCATCGGAAAAAAAATGTGCTCAATATATTCCCCTTTTGGTTATTTTGGCAAACAAACCAGGCAACATATGCGTACGACTGATTTTTGCCGGAGCAAAGAGCCGTGAGTTATGAGAATTTTTAAGGGATGTGAAACACCCTTTTGTGTGTAAGCCATACAAGGCAATTTTTTTTTATTTAGAAAAAAAGACAATGTAATATTGATGTTAACTGTGCACCATCTACAGTGACGAATGAGTATGGATTTGTCTCTTTTTCACTTAAAACCGGTCTGCTACGGATAAAACTGAAATTTGTTGGTAAGGCAAGAAAAATAGTTGTTAAAACGAATAATAAAATATATTTAAAAAAATTGAAGTTAACAACATACATTTAGGGAATAAATTTTTTAAAATGGAATTCAAAAATTAATCTAAAATTATTACAAATTTATTAAATTATGTATGAAATTTTGAATAAAAAAAATTGCACAGAGAAAATGGAATTTAATATAAAAAAATAATAAGATATAATACCAATGTCCTATGATTGCAAAATGGGCGTGTGTGAAGCTGGAACGTCCTGATACAGTAGTTCAGATTCCTATTGTCTCGGCAATTTATTCAATTATCCGGTATTAACGAATAAAGAGAACTAAAAGCTTGAGCTTCTTAGCATAAAAGAATAGGATCAAACCTAATGGCATGATTTAAATAATATACTTAATATTAGTACACAGGTATATGTAGCTAAATAAGTTGCTCAAATAAAAAAAAGTAGTTAATGCTAAAACTTGCAGATACTACAGCTTGCAATAATAATAACAATAATAATAATTTATTTAATCACTGTGCAATTTTACAATAATTGATGTGATCGTCAAAATAGGCACAGAGAATGTACAATTTATACTTTAAAACATATATATTATTTACAATTTAAAAAAATTATCATGGCTAAAATATCTAAAAGTGCACTTTAAAACCAAAGTACATCTTAAATATTAAAAGGTACGAACAAAAATATATATAATACTAAGACGAATGTTTGGAAAATTTCTAGAGTGTGCCCTGTACATAAAAAAGATAATAACATGGACATAAAAAATTATAGGCCAATAAAAATATTATGTAATTTCAGTAAAGATTTTGAAATTCCTTTGTTTAATTACCTATCGTTTCATGTCGGAAGCAATATAATACCCGAGCAACATGGCTTCATTGAAGGATGATCAACAATTAAAAATCTGATTTGTAAATATCAATTCATTTGTGAAGCACTTGATGAAAGAGGACAGGTAGACGTCATCTACACTGATTTTTCCAAGGCTTTCGATAGTCTGGATCATGGGTTATTACTTATGAAGTTAAATAAGATGGGTCTAAATTACAGTATGTTGTTCCAGTCATATTTACATCATCGAATCCAATATGTCCACTGCTGTGGATACAAATCGTCCAACTTCATTCAGTCCTTTGATGTTTCCCAGGGATCAGTGTCAGGGCCGTTATTGTTCATAACTTTCATCAATGACATCGCAGCTGGTCGGAATGTAAACTGTTTATTATATGCGGATGACTTAAAACTTTTCTTAAAAATTGAATCTGAAAATGATTGTATCTTATTTCAAAAAAATTGAAACGCATTAAACAATTATAATATTGATACTGTAATTCTTCCTCGTCCAAATATTATTGAAGGTTTAAGTATAATCCTTGATAGCAAGTTTATTTTTGTCGCTTATATCGATACAATGACATCTAAGGCTTATAGGAATCTTGGTTTTATTTTACGTAATACAAAAGATTTTTACAGCACAGATACATTAAAGCTCCCAACTTGAATGTGGTTCCATAGTTTGGAATCCTATACATAATATTCATATTACCAATACTTTTTTAAAAGTAGCATCATATCATCTTGACAACCAATATCCCCAAAGAGGCATCCCGCAAGAGCAGCTGAATAATTAATAATTATTCAAATAATGAAGATGAATAATTAGATATTTTATTCTTCAATATTACAAGCATTACACGTTTATATCAATAAATATTTGATATATTACAACAATCTGTTATGCTGACTTTAATCTAGTATTAAACACTTAAGTAACTTGTTTTATATTTAGTAAGTACTGTTATTGGTTTTGTCCTTTTTTGTATTTTTCTTAAAAATGCTACTGTAATTCGTAACCTTATCCTATAATAAATAAAATAAATAAAAACAAATAAATATATCGGCCATTGTGAATTACAACACCATATTATGTTAGATTACCTAGTTTGGTACTGTTTGAGTTGTATTAAATCAAACTAGTTTTCATTTTGCGCTTTATCAATCACATTGATTTTACAATTATCCAATTGGGTGTTTTCAGACGTTCTATTTCAACACGCGCCTGTAAACTTTGTTGATATTTCTTCGTACAAATTCAATAAAATCAACGCTATCAAAACAAACAAGAAATATTTCTTGTTTTCCGATATTTTATTATTCTTTTCTCAGAGGAACGTAAAATCCAGCTAGACACCGCTGTGAAATCAGAAGCTGTGTTTTTCCAATGACGGATACAGATTTTACGTTTATTCAAGTCATTCAAGTTTCACGCAAAACTTTTAAAGTGTATTATATCTCCTAGATTTCTTAGGTCAATCTTATTGTATTTGCGTGTTCTTCTTATTATATGAAGTTAAAGCGATGTTAATCCATAGGGAGAATTTCATGAGGATATTAACCTAGTTTTAAAAGAAAATGTTATTAAAAAAGCGGGAGCGAATTAATCTACTTTTAGCGAGAAAAGTGATGGGTACACGGAAGCTGTGAGTGCGGGAAGCGTCAGCGGTTATTCTTGTTGTTCAATTTTTAATCTTTCTGTAAGAAAATCGGAATGAAATGTTAATACTTTTATTTTATATAATTTCTTGTAGTAAATACATACTTTTTAATCACAGAATATGCGTTAAATGTTCACTACTTAATTTATACATTGTGGTATAGACTGAAAAAGATAATGACATAAATAATTCGGTGGAACCAGACATCTTCATCACAAAATAATATTAACTTGGCCTCTAACACTATACTTGACTTAGGTTTTGCCAACAATATTGGCTTTGTCTGGTCGATAGCCGAGTGGGTTAAAGCGCGAGGTGGCAATCGCGATTAATCATACGGACATCGGACCACCGGGTTCGAATCCTGGCTCCGGCACTAGCACTGTCGGAGGAAATGGTTGTGTGTCCACGTTTTTTCAATGTGTAACCCCCTTCTGCACAAGCTCTGGCTTCTGGAATTGGGGGTTGTCTAATTTCTGTGGTGTTTATTTATATTTATTATCATCTGTAGATGTATGATACTAAAATAAAATTACCATTTGACCCTATATTTACACTAAATTAATGTTATGATTTATATTTTCTTCGTAAACTGTCATTTGATTATTATTTGGTATATAAATTCTTAATCTAGATTTGTATTTGCATCTATAAATAATTTTGCACAATATTTACATGTTTGTAATTAGATTAAGTAATTAGATTTTTTAACACTGCGTTTGCACGCACCAGTCAATCGCGAGTAAATTTGCAAGTAATCGAATTAGATCGTCCTGTCGATAACACAGAAGGTACACCTTCTGGTTCGGCGTACAGGACCGTACGAACTGTAATCGCGACCCGATTTTATGTTGATACACATATATGTTACAAAAAAATATTTTAACTGGTGCACAAGTTACAAAATTTGTTTTGCAAAACCTCGATAACACACAGGACATCGGTACAGCCATTTATTGTAAAGTAATATTTAATAGCAGTGTCACAACAAATAGCTACTGAAAATGTGGGAACAAAAATAAATTAGAACTATTTTGCAAATATCGGTTTTACTAAAATCGACAATCGTACATAATTTATAACCTTAATTCCTTCCAAGATTTAATATATTATTATTCACATTCGGGAATTGTGCAGTAAGTTTAAATGAAATTGTAGTGTTCTAATATAATGAATACAACTTGCATCTTTTGCATTTTTTTTATTATAAATTGTTTTAATAATAAGAGTAACTAAGTATTTTTCTTCAGAGAAACAGGAAAAATATAAAAAGGATATATAAATAGCCATTACTTCATTTGGACAGGTTTTTTCGTATTGCGGTAGAGATCAAAGTATCTTAATAAATAAAAAGTAATTAATCCCAGAAATATATAATCAGCAATACTTTTAATCATAATGCTCTTTCTTAACATTAATATGAGCAAATAATTAATGCTAGTTTTAAAGATATTTTAAACAATAAAAATGACAAATTATAAACCCGAACCTGCTTTGCGGCCCACGAAGCAATGCCACCGATATGCTGCTGCCATGTAGTATACTTTATACGAGGATAATTGAAACTGGTCAGTGTTAAAGCACAGGACTGTGCGCACTGAACTTGATATTTTGTCATATATATTTAGCAATGGTTCGAGATTCGAATGGTAGTTGAAACTGTGCAGGCGAATCCGAGACTGGCAATATAATCAGCCTGAATGAACCATCTACGACTGCACTGGTTTAAAGATAATAAAACGAACAGGCCTACTAGCATAAAAAAACTCGTAAATGTAGTCAACGGTGGACTTGTGCTCTGCTGTTAATGTGCCAGTGCAGTGCGTAAATACCTGTTATAATATCAAGCGTAGAGTTTAGTTAGTTATTGTTCATATTTATAAATATTTTCTACTATATAAAAGGTAAAATATTTTAACTATTTACTAAGTTACCATGGCTTTCTGGAGACCATTTGAAACAGAGGATAATATAATAACGCCCGAGAATCTTATTATTTTCTTATGACAAGCATTTCTATTTACCTCCGCCCATGTACAATAAAGAGATGCCGACTGTTTTTGCCGGTTTTCAGTTTTTATACGGTTTCAATTAAATTCGTTTACACTTTAGCAAAACGCCCAACTATTTTACATGAAATTTAACATATTCGTATTCGATACAGGATAGGGGCAAATATTATGCAGACTTTTCACCTTTTTTCATATTATTTTATTTTATACTACATCGTATATCGAATATAAAACAATTTCAAATTCAAAATGCTCAAATCTCAGTTATATATGTTAAGCTAAATATCATAAGTTTTAAAAAAAAATAGGTCGGCCATATAAAAATCTTCAAAAATAAAGGAAAAATTAAGATTTTTTTTTATATATACATTTTTTTAACGTCGGCCTATTTCCGCTACTGAGGCCTAACACCGACGCCTGTAGACGAGCTACCCCCAACCAGAAATTTTGCCGAACCTCTTCCCTTAAGAAGAGTAGGGATCTTTTACATGCCTTTACATTTAATAGACAAGGGACCGACGGCTTTACATCCCCTCCGAAGGATGGTATATCTCCTATACAACCCTCGCCTAAGGTTGTATAGCTTCCGCGCATACACTGATATACAAGCCGCTGGAAGATGTGTGAGGCGAGAACGCGGTTTCCGTTGGAATGGTCACCATCCAAGTACTAACTGCGCCTGTCGTTGCGTTACATTGCATACCGAAGTATGTACATAGTAAAGACGCACCTACGCTCGCCCCGGAAAATGGAGATCTACCGTATTATTCTTGTTACACTCGATACAACATGAGATTCGCAAACGTCTGTCGATTGTATGAAATATTGAGTATTAAAAAACGCAAATGCTTAGGGCAAGACGCAATTACTGAAGATTCTACTAAATTCGCGCTTATCAAATTGTTCTTTTGAGTTTTTAATGGTTATAAGTAGTGTATTCAACAAGAAATTATAGAATGAAATTAATTTCAAGGTCGCTAGAAATTTCAGCCGTTATATGCAACCGTTAAGTCCTTTTTATCGGTTAATACGTGTTCTGATTGTTGGACGTTTTATCCCTGAAATAAAATTTTTATTAGCTATATTTTATAAATCAAATTATATTTAGTTTAAAGCCAGCTAACAAATTTAAAACATATCATTGTAAAGTGAAATTTTGAAATATAGATGCAATTAGGATTACTTCAAAACCCCTACATTCAGAAGAAAACTTTCATGAAATAATAGCACTTGACTTTATTAAATGACCGATCATAAACGTGTAGACTAACAGTACTGACTACTTATTTTCATTTTAGATATAACACGATAGCACCTTATTTTTATGATCACGGCTATATATTCTTTTATTAAGATAAGTGTTTATTCAACTTGGATTTTGCGAGATAATGTAGAGAGTAAATTAGTATAATAGCTTCTGTATCGAACTTCCTGGTACGAACATTTTATTAAAGTAATCATAAGGAAACGTTTGAAAGTGATTGATTGATATGATATCCTTTTTATATATTACTAAGGTAATATCTTTCGTGATTTGTTTTTCTGTCAAACGGCTTTACTTTAAAAACACTTACATTAGAAGAAATAATTTTAGGAAGCTTCTAATATACCACTAGGATTAATTAGTAGTTTTCGCTATATTCGAGCATTATCGTTTTAAGTATAAATAAATAAAGATAGATATTATGTAACTGTTTCTATAGTTATTATTTATATTTAACTTATTTATGTTTTTTTCTTTTGTAATAAGTTATAGCATCACCAATCGCGGCAAACATGTTAATAACAAACCGATGTGATACAATGCCAAAGAAAGGTGCCATACTGAACTATTTTAACAAATAGAGCCGAATCCATTATTTGATATAAAGTCAGGTAGAATCAGGATACTCTACAACTTCACAGATTTTCTTAGACTATCCATACTTAGCAGGAAAAGTTAAGAATGATACCATATGGTAAACCAATAGATTGAAAATGGAAGCAGGAATAACGGGGATCAACGAGAGACAGATATAAGCTTCAGACTAGATAATATCGTTACAGTAATCGCAGCGGAAATCAGAATTGATAAGCCTATTTATAAGAAATGGTATGGTCATACACTAATAAGATAATCATCAGCGACATCCAAAGAGCTCTGAGTACTAAAAGAACTCTCTAAAGTCAATAATAATGTTGAAACTGGCTGAACATGTTGAATTAGAGTGGATGCAGACAGTGGACAACGTAAGCAATGTGAAAACAGACAAGCTGGCCAAAGAAGGAACAATAACGGACATGTTCTAGATCCAAACTCATCCGCAGAATTTCTTATAGTGTAACAGCCACAGTTTCTATCTGCCCTGTTCGTATGAAATTAATGTGAACTTCCGGATAAGAAGTCAACGGTGAATCAAGAATCAGTTTCCGTTATAGTAAAATATTATGAAAATCTAAAATTATTTGCTGTTATTTTAACGCTTTTACTGTATTTCCACTTTGTTAACTCACTTCTGTCTCTTATTTAACTTTTGCTTTTGGTTATAAGTCCTGATTAATAAGTAATAAGTGCGTAATAAATTTGGCAATTTTGGTTTCCGTAAATAGGAAGTTTGACATTAATAAACATTGTAATAGTGGAAACCGTGAGATGTACGGCTGTATTCATGAAGTCTAGTTTTTATATTGACTCACTCAATTTTCCATATCTTTACTGTAGTTAGTCAAGTCCTGCTTAATTAGGTTGCAGAATAGTGGGGTTCAAATACTTAAAACAGGAATTGAGGCGCGATGAACCGTACTGCTTTGCAACCTCACCTCTAATGCAAATGCTCAGGAGTCAAAGTGATACTTGTTACCTCTTCGTCTACAGAGACTAAGGAAGATTCATCGCCACGACTATTATAGCATTATTTTTGTATTGAATTAAGAATGTCATGTGGATAGACCTGTTCTCAAAAATAATTACTGTGAGGTACCTCATGTTAAAGCTCTTCTTAGTACCACAGCAACATCACAGTGAGCAGATAAAGATATTATTAACTCAAAAATATTATACTGTACGTGGCACCAGAAATTGGGCGATCTAATACGTTCATTAATGGAACATCTCACGTTATAATGTATGCTTTTCAAAAATTTTTGGAAAACGTATTTTAAGTGACAGAAACAATACCGCGTCATACCACTTATCATGTTCCAAATAATACAAAAGATTTCAAAAGGAATTATAAGTAGAGATTTATTGTTAGACATTTCTTCAAAACTTTTCATACTTCACACCTGTATCTTATATGTCATCGGCATATATAGAAATTGTTCCTGGGTAAACACCCCTCGGTAGTACTTTCCCATAATTCCATATCCTGAATATATTTTTAATTTTCCTAACCTTTTTAGTAGAAAATAAAATTATTCTAAACGCAAATATTTGTCGAGAATTTGCAAAGGGCACTTTTCGATAATTCCCATATTAAAAAATTTCTGTTTGAACATTTTTTAAAGTTTCTAAATTTTGTAAAGGGGGCTTTGATTAATTTTTTTTTCATTCCTCCCTAGAATCTTGTGCTGTGGTGAAAGATTTGAAAAATAACTTTTCGATTTTGATTCGACAATTCTACAATATTACAATTCCCCTTAACCGATCATTTTTTCAAACATTCTTTAAAGTTACGTACATTTTTTAACGGAGAGGGCATTTGACAAAAAAAATTGTAAGCTCTCTATGGCCCACTTTTGGTGCCCGATGAGAAATTTGCAAAAAGCCCTTTTCATGCAATTTTCCACTCTCAACAGTTTTTATTTTAAAAATCTTTTAATTAAACAGAAAAATATCTTGGGCTCTCCTTGGAATCGGCATTGGTACATTGACGAGAAATTTGAAAAAAACCTTTTCTGTTTGGAACAATTTTTGCATAAAATAATTTTTAATTCCACAACATACTGTTTTCGGGCCCTGGCTGGAGCCTCCTCTTTGCAAAGGACCAACTTGGTACATTTTACCTTACCGTCCTATACAATTTTTATTAAGGATATCTTTGGATTTGATAAAACATTATTTTCTGGACCTAAGACGAGCTCCTGATGCCCCGATTTCGCCAACATCCAATAACAGCCTATTTTAGACCTTCCAGGTCTTACGTCTAAAATTTTATATTTTTCCGTCGTGCCGTCTTCGAGACAAATGTATGCAGTATCACCCATAGACAGACTGACTGATTGGCTGCGTGACAGGCCAATAGACTGACAGACTGACCGATTTCTTGACGTTGACACATCGACTTACATCACAATCCAAAATTTTGTGATTTTCTTCCGTATCTATGGGTGAGAAAGTAAAAATTCGTAGCCATTAAACTTAATATATGTTTGATATATTTATACCGTGTTAAGCAAACTATTAAGTTAATAAGGTTTGGTTGATTCTTTGCAGTTGAAAGACACATATAAAAGGAAATAACTCAAGCAACTAAATGCCCTTGAGCACACCCTAGAAAGAAAAATTGCTCATCTGTCATTTCTAAGCTGCGTTAAAATGTTTGTCAAGCAAAATACTAGATGTTGATAATTAAATCGATAGTAAACTTGAATTCTCTCAGTAAAGACGTCAACAAATGTAATCAGATTTTATAGTTTCAGGTTTCAAAGGATAAAAGTGATTTCTGACATGACAGAACTTCTAACTGTATGTTTACGTTTATATTTAATAAACACATCTCTTCACTTAATATTATTAAGGAAAACACACGACATTTAGATCTATAACTTTAGAAGACTTTGTCCTAAAACTGATTTAATCGTTGAAATTATTTCATGTTTGTAATATATTTTTTATATCCTTAATAATTATACATTAGATTTAATTGTATGGAATCTGCGGTAGTTTCTTAATGAAACATTTTCAATAGAATAATTATAAATATTCAAAAGAATACTTACAATACGCACTTGGTTTATTGTTTCATTAGTTTTGTTCAGATTTCTCTCACATATGTTTCGGCCTTACGACCATTATCAAAGAGTCTTAAAAACTGACCTAAAAGTGGTGGTTCACAGTATATCTCTTACAAATCCTCTACCCACCTAGAGGGGGATAATAACTTGATTTGCTATTTCTTAAAATTTAACAATACAGGCCGGAACTGCGAACTTAATTTTAATTTTATTACTGTGTCTAGTACAGAATTGTTCATAAATTCTGTTTGAGTATTTGTAACGTTTTTATGGTTTCTTAAGGACTTCTTAATTTCTAAAATTTCAAGCATGTCTAGGATTTTTCCCTTGTGTGCATTATGCAATAGTTTAACACTACTACCGTTAAAAACGTGACTTTGCTCAATGCAATGTTCGGCGAAACCAGTTGATTTTTTTATTATATAAAATAGACTGTTTGTGTTCTCTTAGCCTCACATCTATGCTACGGCCACTCTGACCTATATATACGGCATCACAGTCGTCACACTTTATTTATATATTTATATACCCCCGATTTTTTAATATCTTCTGTCTTTTCTTTATTATTAATCAACAAGCGACCTAAATTATTTCTACTCGTTGATATTGTATTAATATCTGATTTATTTAATCTATTACATACTGAGTTGCTAACCTTATTTACTATGCCACTTTTTGTTTTCTATATTTGGCACGTTATAAAAATGTTTTTGTAATAATTTTCTCTGTTTATTTTTTATTAATTTGTCAATAAGCAACTCATATTATCCCTCATACAGAGTGATCGGCGTGTATAATTTTAAAGCAAAGTGCTACTACGCTTTTTATATAAACACACAAAAATACCCATGCAGTAGTATGCAATAAATGTCTGAAATTCACACGAACTTGACTTAGATTACTTTATGTTATTAAATTTACTTTGAACGATTGTTAAGGTATTCTTAATAAAATTATTACCAAATGATCTGATGTTGTTAATCGCGAAAACCCGTTGGAACAATAAACAAATTATCTTGTAGCACCACGTAGGAGTGAACTTTGACGTATTTAAGCAAAATATTAATCCAATAGGTATTCGCACATATTCACGCTCAACTGCAAGTTCTACCGATCAATTATATGGTTCTCTACATTTATTCATAGCGACTGTAACATTACCTTAGGCAACGTGGATTATTCCAGGAAAATCCGACGTTTACGTTACTGAAACAAAATCCAATAAGCAAAATCGAGCGTAAAATCTCATTAATGTTTGAAGTTTATCAACAAAACTTCGTAATGCAGTTACGTTCCTCAATTCGGCGATCCTCCGTCTTCAAGTTTATTCAAATTCCGCATAACATACTTTTTTTATCGATATCTTTGTGTAAAATAATTTACAAAACTGGTAGATAAATTAACTTTTCCATAACCCAAGAACTAAATAAAAAATGTTTGCAGATAGCGCAGAAGTATTTCTAATCGCGTCAATCAACCATAATAATTTACACTGTGCGCAAGAACAATTAAATATTATTGAATAGTTCGAAGAATCTAATTTCATTAACATAGTTATACAATTGTCGGGTAGTTTTAGAAACAAAATTATGAAAAACAGTTCATTAACTGTACAAGTGTCACGTGGCTGATAATTATGCTATTTGTCGGTGCTTTAATTATTCTCGATACAATCATGTAAAGTCTAATTGTACCAGCACATAAATATATCCGTTATGTACCGAACAACATGGGGTTAAAGACTATCATTTTTTATAATCGATATACATATTGTATGGATAATAAGCATAAAACAAACGTGCCCTTAAAGCACTCAGAAAGAAACATTAACTATCATATATATATATATATATATATATATATATATATATATATATAAAATAAAAGTAGAAGCTAGATAATGCACTAACATAGAGAACAAAGCCGCTCTATTAACATATTGCATAGTAGAACGGTTAATGATCCATATACCGACCGATAGAAGCAGTGAGAGTAAGTAAACCTCCTACATTTTGGCTAACCAATACATTAAAGTTGATTCTAAACGAAAAGGGTAGAGCACTATCCGTTTGCAAGAAAAACAAGACATAGGAAAACTAGGAAGCTTACAGAAATATTCGTAATTTTGCCATTGCATCAATCAATCATGCAATATGACTTTATTCATGCTATAATATAACAGGTACCTCCCCAAAACTCATCCCGGGACCCACCGTGCAACCACCACGTTAATCGCGGTGGCGTATTGCAAGGCCGGGCCGAACGGATCTGGTTTGGTTAAAAAACAATTAAAACTTAAACCTAAACTCCCTCTGAGACAAAGAGATTTAAAAAATGTACTAAAATTGCTTATATCTAACATAGAAGACTTAACAAAACTCAACACTACACATTTTTTAAAAACTTGTTCACTTTTAATTTTTTTTAAATTTCGCAGCTGACGCAGGCACCTCAATCCAAACGAGGAGCCCTCCGCGAGGTATATAAACTTCGGGCTGCGCAAAGGCTGGCCTAAACTCTGATTTTAAAATATTTTGATTCCACAAGGTTTTGATTTTTTAAAAATATTTACGATGAGAATTGAATTTAGAGACAAAAAGCGGCTGGAACCTCCCCACTCGGTGGATCTTTTAAGCCGAAAAGTGCATTAAATTGTGTGACAAAATGGCACTAAACGTAATCCGATCTCAACCAAAACCTTTTCAGATCTTCTGGGGCACTAAAGAAACGCACATGCAAAGTTTAATTCAAATCCGTTCAATAGTTTCGGCGCTATCGTGCTAACACATGCACAACACACAGACATTTTTCAAAAACCACTAGCGGTTTTGATGAAAGTGATAAAGGCATCCAGCTGTGAAAACCATAATGCTCAGAATGCAAGTGGACATATAAGATGATATTACCCATACTTCTAAGCGATAGAGTGAAGCAAATGTTATTAAGCTTTAAAGGGTACTGTATAAAACATTGGAAAATACCAATTATTTTTATCAAGCTTCTCAGGATTTGCTTTAAAATAAACGAAACGAAACTGTCATATTTTACTTCACAGTTTATAAATTATATTCTTGAATGATATATTGTTAACAAAAATATTCCTAAATGAAAATAAAATTAAATTGAAAGCAATTATAAGTGATAATATATTTAGCAAACAGTTCCGTCAAAATTATTATGCTGGCTAAAAATACATTTTATATACAGTCAGCGTGCTTAATATAGAAAAATTTATTGCACAAAAAAATCACATAAATACTTGAAGCCTTTTGCCCTTATCGGGCGCGGGTTCTACGCATCTAAACGCAAATTGCTATTACTCTCTCTGCATGTTAAATACAGCTCACATCTAATACTTCATCCTAAACCAATTTTCATTACGTAACTCTCGCAAGTGAAAGAATTTCAAGTTGAGGGCCCGTTATCATATGAAATGATAGTTGAGTTGTGAGAAATTGCAATATTCTACTTCTTGAACGTGAACTAATAACTGCGCAAGCAGAATGATAATTAAACCGTCTGCTAAATGAAATATAGCAACTTTGCTAATTAATGTAGCAGTTTCTGTTTCATGTAATTACCAGTGTCTTCCTATGCAATTATGGTGGGATTATTAATAATGTGCATACAGTAAGATCTAGAAAAATAAGTATTGGTTTCTATCTATAAATGAAACTAGTAAGTAAAATTTGAGTTGATTCTAAGAGCCACAAATGTAAAAATAGCACTGTAAGCAAGAATTCATACATAATTTTTTCAACGTCAACATAAGTCAACATTAACTGGAATATAGGCTGATAGTTCTATTTTTTACTATTTAAAACGTCAAATTATTATTTAACAGAGGAAAGCAATCTTTTTCTTCTGGCGTTACAATCCTGGGTGGGTTTTAGCCTGATCGAAGACCTTTTTCCATGTTGCTCCCTCAGATACTATCCTTCTCCATCCTCTTACTTCCATGAACCTCCACATTTTCTATCCAAAATTTCCTTGGTCTTCCTCTCCGTCTTTTCCCAACTGGCTTCCATTTTTTGTGGTTCTACCCTCATGCATTTATTACACATGCCTCAGCCAGGCGAGTCTTCTACTTTTGATGAATCCGCAATATCGGCTCCCTTAATCAGCCTGTTAGGGTCGTGATTCATCCTGATTCGACAGGAACCATCCTCATTTTGGACAGGTCCGTAAATTTTAGGCAAAATTCTCCGTTCAAAAATCGTCCATGTCTCACCACGGGTCTAATTAGCGTAGTGTATATTTTTACTTCAAGCGATCTGTCTATTCATAATAGTAGATGTAATATGTATTATTATTGTTATCTTTTTCTGTCTTATCCTAATAGGGACTGAGATTAATATTGTTTGCAAAAATATAGAAACGTACTCAGTGAAGTACTGGCGCAACATACGAAGAAATGACTCAAGCGCAAATACTGAAAAGCAGCAAATTAAGCTTAGAAAGTCCTTGACTAACAACGAATGATAGGATCATGAACAAATTAGGAAAGAAACAAGCACAGTGCAAACGAACAGGTGAAAAAAGTGCACGACATTGCATTTAATCAGTTGATAGATGAAATTGAGGACGATTGTAAGATCATCTGAATATATATATTTTGTTTCTGGAATTCGTAATCGATTCAGAAGTATTTTAGCTAAAGTTGCTACTGAAGATGTTGCACAAAATATGTTTAACTAATTATTTTGGTACTGACATTCAATTTTTCTTCGAAAAAGGAGAAAAAAGTATAGTGTTGCCCACAGATAACTATTGGAAATTTTAAAAAAAAATTAAAAGAATTGAAAGAATCTATTAAGGAAGATTCTGATAATGAAGACCAGATTTTTGTTAACGATGGAGGAACACGCCCTGATTTATTTGTAGCTGCTATTTAATATTCGTTTGAGATGTGATATGAAAAATAAAGCTGCTGAGATAAAAAACCTTGGCCCAACGAGTCACGACTTTCACATCCATATTTTGTATCCAAGTCTTATACACACTAAATCGCAATGTAATATTTTACTCCTTTTAATAATAGAGTGGGGGTGGTAAAGGGAGTGGCTAATGCCAAAATAAATTTTAAAGGCACATCAAATCCCAATTTAATTTTTTACTCCCTTTAATAATAGGATGGGGGTGACAATGAGCGTGGTAGAGGGGGTAGCGAACCAAAAAAATTTTTTGAGACATGGCGTTCTTCTTACATAATACATAATTTTTCATAATAGTGTGGGGATGGCATTGGGGGTGATAGGGGCGGGGGGGCGTGGGTGGCTGATGCCAAAAAAATTTTGAGACCTTGACTTTTCGTAAAATGCGCCAGGCTTGTAATTCGTAATACGTAATTCAGCACTCGCTGTTATCTAGTTATCATTTACAACAAACATATCTAATAAATAATAGTGATTAGGAAAGTCATGGCTTCATAAATTTAAAACCAGCGTTTAATTGAAAATATTACGAACAAAAATGTATTAGCAAAAAATTTGCAGTGTGTATACTTTTCTCATGTAGCTCTAAATTAAAAAATTAATTACTGGTTGTAGAAGACAAGCAAGACTCGTTAACAAGTTGAGCGCACACAAAATGGATTAGCTTCGGATAAAACGAAATAACGAACGCCTATTTATTTGGTACTCAATTAAAATTAGAATAGTAATCTAGTAGTAGGCATTTTATTGAATATTTTGAAATGGCAAAAGTGTATATATAATCCCTAACTAGTTTACTAACGAGGTCGATTCTTTTTATTTATACAGCAGAAGCTGTTAATTTATAGTGTTTTCGTAGCCCATAATTGTATTTGTCAAATAAATGTAACGTTGAAAGTAATAACATGGATATACATCTAGATGGCTTTTTATTTAAGCAGGGAAAGGAAAGTTCATAAACAATTTGAAAATATATGCGTCATATTATTCTGGAGATAATAATAGTAGTCAAGTTGACATAATCTATACAGATTTCTCGAAGGCCTTCGACAAGTTGAGCCATAGTATCTTATTAAAAATTATACATATTTGGATTTTTAACTGACCTTGTTACTTATTTTTCATCTTACCTCAACGGCAGAACCCAATATGTTTTATATTGTGGCTACAAGTCGGTCGAAGTTTTACCAATCTTAGGTGTCCCACAGTGGTCTAATTTTTGCCCACCTTTGTTCATTATGTTTATCAACGACATTGATACTGACGGTACCCTCCACTGTCTTTTATATGCCGACGATCTTAAAATATTTAGTAGAATTACATCCATCGCAGATTGTTTAATTATGTAACATATTTTAGATATAATAAATAATTGGTGTGTAAAAGAAATTGCTCCTCAATCCGCTGCAGTGTAATGACTTATCAATAACCACGAAGAAAAATGCCATAAAATTTGATTACTCGTTTGAAAACAGTATACTTTCTAGACCAGATACATTCACTGATTTATGTGTAGTATTTGATGAAAAGTTATCATTCACTCACCATATTAATCGAACAATTGAAAAATCCTATAAGATGCTAGGTTTTCTTGTTGGAAATACTCTTCATTTCAGTAATGTCACTGGTCTTAAACTACTGTATTTCTCTATTGTGAGGTCACGGCGCCAAGACAGAACAAGGAGTCGGAGCCGGGATTTATGGTACAATGTCAAAAGCCAGTATCCAAATAAGTCTAGGGAAATAGGCAACGGTGTTTCAGGCTGAAGTGATCGCCATACACTGTTGCGCAAGGGAGATAATAGGATAAGGCACTGTTAACCAGTCGATTGCCATTTTCTCTGATAGCCAAGCGGCAATAAAAGCAATCAGTTTCATGCAAATCAACTCAAGTGTGGTGTGGGACTGCTTGACGGCTCTTACAGAGCCGGGAAGTCAGAACAGAGTGGCCCTAGCATGGGTACCAGGACACGAGGGACACAGAGGAAACGAAAAGGCTGACCAACTGGCCAAGGAAGACGCATTTGAAGGCCCAATAGGACCCGAGCCCTTTTGTGGCGTGGCAAGGCCGCATACGCGTAGCCATTAAGGAATGGGTGCAAAATAAATCTCTGGAATGGTGGAGGAATCTACCAAGACAGAGACAGGCCAAAGAGTTCATTAAAGAACGTTCGGCCAAATTTACGGAAGATCTACTAAGCCAGAATAGGAAGGCCATCAGAGTAATAGTACGCCTTCTAACTGGCCACTGCCGGCTCAATAGACACATGAGTCTAATGAGCCTGGCAGAGGACGCGACATGCAGATTCTGCCAAGAGGAAGAGGAAACCTCAGTTCACGTATTGTGCCACTGTGAAGGCCTGGCGAGACTGAGATTCCAAGTTCTCGGAGAAGAAAACCAAGGGAGGACAGCTATACAAAAGGGCCTTTATCAAAGCTGTGGAGTCTAGTACAAAAGACAAAGCTGGATGAGGTACTATAAGGAAGATATTCTGGGAGCATCACAATAGACCTGAAAAGGTCGCGGTGGTAAAGGCTAAATAACCAGTTCCTTTGTTAATCTAATCTAATCTATTGTGAGATCCAATTTGGAGTATACGCCATTGATATGGTCTCCTTATTACAAGACGCATATAGATAACATTTCTTTAGAGATTGATACATAATATCACCGACAGCACTATTATAATGAATATGCTGTCCTTTCATGCTCACAGAATTGGATCACGCCAGGCAGATCTATTTAAACTGAGCATGCCCAGAACTATTATAAAAGAAAAATCCGCACTTCAAACCATGTGTTCTACTTATAATAAGAATCATAATCGTATCGATATTTTCAACTGTTACGTTGCTCCCTTAAAAACAAGCATCTATTACCAATAATTCATCATTATTCCCTAATTCAATGATTGTTATGTGTTTTGTCAATCCTGATTATATTACACCACATTAATCATCTTAGTTATTATATCATACCTTAATTATTATATATCTTAGTTCAGTTCAGTTTAATTCACATTTTACGACCTGATAAGTATTTTTTTTTTAAATTTCTGAATACTTATAATTTATTTAAACATAATGCAAAAGAAAATAAAGGCTTCTCACTCTAAATATCTATTAAACACATTAAATTTTCACAAAAACTAAAATGCCACACTTCAATCACGTCAAATAAAGGGATACCAGTAGATAACAATTAAAATGTGGTTCGATGAACGGAAACTTTTGCCAAGCAAAAATTGCGAATTAGCAGAATTTCTCAATTTATTGATCGTGCAATTGAATAAAAGAACTACAGGGATGCCCCTACTGTAAATTCCATTGTTAAAAATATTGTATGAGGATATTGTACAACTTTTTTCCAATTATTTTCTTAAATATGCAAAATATAACGAGAGGAGCATAATGGCGAAAATCAACGTCCGTAGGAGGATATAAAGTCCTTCAGTTATTATTTTTAGCTATTATACCGGAATCAAAACATTTTTAAGAATAGGGTTTCAGCTTTCTATATGATAAAAATGATGACATCAAACCGTTGCTTTCAAGTCATTCTCAAAGTGAACCTCAAAAAAGTTATTTTTTAATCCCTGCAATAACCCAACAAATATATGATTCGATTGTAGTAATATTATATTTATCCATATTCTTTTGCCCTTTAACCTGTTATTGACTAAATATGTAAATATCAGTGACATTACTAATAATATTTTAAATATTATTTCATATATGCCCTTGTGACTGCAACTACTGTTTATTTATTTGTGTAGTCTATTAAGTCATAAAATGCACCATTAGTTAGAAACAAAATAATTGAAAGAACGCACACATGTAGTGAAACTCTACCTCCGCCTTTGGCATACAGAAGTTTGAGTGAGACTTTGACTTTTCTGTAAACTCTATTTAACGAGAATTTTTTTCGAGTATATGCCAAACATCTATTAAACTTGTGGCTACAATCAGGAAATGGTTAAAATTTTCTGAATTCATACCGAGTAGTAGGTCAACAAATTAGTACCAGTACCAGTTAGCAAAATAATTAAATTTATTTTTCTTCAGACCGGCGCCGTCGCCATTTTATACTAATATATATATATATATATATATATATATATATATATATATATTTTCTTGACAGTTGGGATGATTGAAACTTAAATGTTTTCTACTTACTTTTGTAGATGTACTTCATCCCGAAATTCTCGTTCTAGCCCAATCACAGGGTATGGAAGAAAAGCTGAATATTAGATTAAAACCAGGAATTTTTCTATTTGCATATATTACATTAAAGAAGTTGTAAAGTACAAAGGACAACAGTAAATCAGCTTTATACAAATAATCAAAATAATTTAAAGTTTTTCTTTTAATCATAATAGGTACTCGAGTATCTGATTGAACTGTCAGATAATAATCAAAATGCTTTATGCAAGGAAAATATATATACTATATCAACCAGCTTATCAGCCGGGCACAAACAACTTAGTAGAAAAAGTACAAATTCCAGTTTAATTATACAAGAACTGAGTTATAAAAGTTCACTAAAAAGGTATTTCTAGATCGATGATGAATTACTACCAGTTTTGGATTAAACACTACGGGGAATTAGTTTTTAATATTTCAGCAGTCCGCACACTAAATAACGAAGGGAAATATTAAATAATCTACTTACAGTTTTTACCGAAGGTATCACACTTTTTTGAAGAGCTTTTAGCGATTTTTCATCTCAACTTTGCTTCTTAAATGATTGCACAATATTTGCAACGTTTCCTTTAAATATTTAGCACATTATTATCACAGATAATAGATTTTGAAGCTGTTTTAATTTATGATGTTCAGAAACGTAATTATTTCTGCTTTACAAATTTCTATTACAGAAATGTATTTCAAATCATTACTTCAGGTCCAATTATCGGTTCATCAACTACCTCGTTGCTCGGACCCGTCTCCAATTCACTCTCATCCCTTGTCCAAGTTAGGTAAACATTCCACCAATCAGGGACCAATTTTTAAAAATGCACCAATGGGTGACGTATTCCCGAATTAATCATTTGAATATTCGTGAAACAGTGTAGATATCCATGCTTTTACAATTATTATCTAGATATGCAGAGCCGGTTATAAAAGATTTAGTTATTTAATTTTTATAAAGTACTACGTACCCGAAAAAACGTGACCGTTACATGATTGACGATATTATCATATGATTAAATCTGCACGAGGAACTTGTAGAAATAATAAATAAATGTGCTCGTGAGAATAAACTAAAGTTGTAGTGAAATGGGGAGACTACCGGCGAAAGAGGACTACCACCTATAAGGTAATAATACTTCAATTTGTTATATATTAAGTAATAGACAATAACCTCGACATATGACATTGGGTTTCTAGCAGATAACTATCATTCACTCAAAATCTAATATGAGAACCCTCTACATAAACTGTTGATCTAACTCTGATTAGCTAATACATTAATGAAGCTAAATCTGAAAATATTGTGCAATAATTCCCTCTTACGAGAAGTTAACAACAATATCAAAAAACATAGTAAAACCTTCACACTGTATATCAAGATTTTGCTATATTTTTTGAGATTGCTGTTAACTTCTCGTAAGGGGGAAATAATTACATCAACTTTCATCTGCAATGATATCCGGTACAATGCGTAGAATATATTAGAATCTAGTTCAGTCCTCACACAACCGTAGATCACGAGACAACCGAATCCCTATATACAATGAATAATTTCGATAAATACGAAGAAAAACGATATTACACCCATGGCCGTATCTAATTGTTTTATTTCCTTCTTCCATTTCCAAATAGACCATAGAGTTCATACTAATAATACAAATATAATCTATAAAATGAAATTATTTAATGTATGCTGGATATGTTGCTAATATAATTTCTTAATTGTTGATTGTTGTTCTTGGGTAAACCTTATTTTTTGTCATTTACCGATAATTTAGAGACGTTATGGATCGAGTAACTTTTTCACAAATACTTCTGCTTTTGATGTTGGGATAGCTCCAAAAATTTGCATATTATTTGAGATAATATTTCGACCAAACTAAAGGTACACGAAGTCGATCAGTTGTTTAATAAAGTAGTCGAGACCTAAAACGATTTTTAAAAAATTTACATATTTCCGAAATATTGAAGATATTAAGAACAATCTTGGTGACTGTATGTTACTAGTTTCTACCACAGGAAATTTAAATAAAAATGTTTGCACTAAATTGTTTATTTTCAGTTAAAACTCATATCGCACTTTTTACAGAACATATTTTCTTGATTATTTACGTTTTTAAAAATTTATTATAAACAAATAGATTTTGCAACTAAATCTCAACTTTTCTGGGGAGTAGAAAGTACGTTAAAAGGCGCAATTATTAGAAATATTATTTTGAAGACATTTTAAGCACTCTCGAACAAAAATTTCTATTACTATAAAAATATAATTTATTGCTTGTCTCCCTGCGGACTTATTTTATAATTTAACTACCGCAGTACTCACATCTAAGTATAAAACGATACAAGCAACACATCAAAATGAGAAATTTCATCAAGAAACCAACTACTTTGAAGTGATAGAATTGCTTCTGGAATCGCTGAAAAACCTCAGCAGAGTATTTTCTGAAGGATTCAGCTGCGCGTCAAAGCTTTTTATTATGTTTACAAAGCTAAAATAAACTCTTCCACTTTTATAAATCTGTATTAAAATTTTACATCATAATTTCTTATGGTTATTTCTGTTGTATGTTTCTCTCAGAAAGTAGTATTTATTTATATGCATTGAAGAGTTTAATTTTTTTGTTTGTTTATTACTCAAATTATATAGTAGTCTGGAGCATATTTTATGCCGTGAGATTTTAAATTACGAAATTGGAATGTATTCTTTGTATACTCTACAAAAATGTGTGTGTATGTGTGTGTGTATGTATGTCTCATAAATTTAAGCGTGCCTTACAACAATACAATATTGTACAAAACCTTTTTTGTCCGTACTAAATTTGCAAACAGAAATATATTCTATATTTCTTGATATACTTTACCGGTAAGGACACGTAGTTAAACTCTGTCTTGAACACTTTATAGTAGTTTCCAAAACATGCCACAGACATATGCTGGAAATAACATTTATTGAGCAAATGTATTCTAGAATTTTTATAGGTCTGCAATTTTGGCAGTATACATTTATCCCCGCTACATACACACTAGTTCTGTGCATAAAAATCATTGAGCTCTACATTTACCAGACATAGCATATTTTTCTATTAAACAGAAACGCGTATTTAAGAGTCAATGCTGGTGTACATTGAATGAAGAGTGATAGTGATTCTCGCGTAGAGGATACATTTTCATTTGTTTTTTTTTTTGCAAAAAAGATCAACCCATGTTGAGGATATTTATAACCAGAACACCTCACTGAAAAACATCGGTTAAAAATATGTGAATGGTGGTTGTTCCTTAGCAATAAGTATGCAGGCAGAGCAGGGTCCCTTATGTCATTTACTGAAGAAAATTTTCCTTTTGTCTTACACCAATTCAATTCAAAATACAAACAGTTGCCTAGCCAGGGCCTGCCCCGGAGCCAACCGTGCAACCACTGCGCTAACGCGGTGGTGGATTGCAAGGTCGGGTGGAACAAATATTTAAAAATTGTCTGAAAGTTATTTGTGACATTCTACGAATATGCTTTCCTATTATTTGGGTTTTCTACCACATGTATTATTATCCTCTTCAAAAACAAATCACCGAATCTACAAAATAATAGAATTATTGGAAAAAAGCCTCTGCGCCCGTGACCATTATGCCAAAGAAATAGTCAGAGGTTATGTTTTGCAAATAATATAAATCGGAATAAACACAGAAATAATGTATTTTGCTGAGGTTTCGGAAAGTAATCTCTTTAGGTTTTCAAAGCTTTTTTGGAAGAGCTCTTATTTTGCTGTTTATGTCAAATACACAGCTTTAAGATTCTGTTTATGTTATTTCCATAGATACTTACTACTTACACAGAACATAGAACTGATGATATTTTCTTTTAAATAATGTTCAGTTTGTTAAGTTTTTCTTTTAACATTGGTAGCCAGGTTGCACAAATATCTACAGAACAATTCGATACGCACTTATCTTCATTTAATAAGATTATTGCTGATTCTTTAATTTTTCTTTTTTTGGTATCTGCTTCTTTTGTTACCTGGCTACAAATGTTAAAAGAAGAAGTTAACAAACTCAGCATTATCTAAAAGAAAATATCATCAGTTCTATGTTCTGTGTAAGTAGTAAGTATCTATGCTGTGTATTTGACATACACGGCAAAATAAGAGTTCTTCCAAAAAAGCTTTGAAAGAGATTACTTTCCGAAACGCCAGCAAAATACATTATTTCTGTTTTATTCCGATTTATATTATTAACCTCTGACTATTCCTTTGGTGTAAACGTCACGAGCGCAGAGGTTTTCTTCCAATAATTTTATTATTTTGTAGATTCGGTGATTTGTTTTTGAAGAGGATAATAATACATGTGGTAGAAAACCCAAATAATAGGAAATAATAAATATCTAAAAAAAATGATTTAATAAAACTTAACTTACAACAAAACTTACTTTTTAATCTCGTACTTGACGGTAGTACCTTAATTTAAAAGAGGAATCTTTCACGAGGTGTATAACGTCGGGCTGCGCATAGGCTGGCCTAAACTGTGACTTTAAAAATTTGGATATCAAGAAAAATTACGATTTGAGATTTTAGTCTAAACGAATTTAGAGATAAAAATGAACAAAAAGAAAACAAGGAAAACGAACGCGACAAAAAGGATACAAGCAGAAAGGTAGAGGGGTAGGGTAAGCGGGAGTTATAGTTGGTGAAACTTGGCTACAGAGGTTGCCGGAAAATCGGTAACGTCTGGTATGGTAAGGGGTGTTTAATCCGGAATGGGACATTATGCTGTCTAATTTGCGTTATGTGTCTTGTTAGCAGACTATCGCCGAGCTTGAACGAGTAGAAGTCTTGAGAGATGTTCTAGACGTAGTCCGCTATCGGAGCTATGTCGTGGCAAAGTGCGTATAGGGTTCTGAGGAAGGTGTACCTTCCACGATTCGAAATGAGGCGCATAAGTTTGTGTTCAAGCACTTGAAGTTTTTTCATTGTCCTGACCGGTATGCTATGTCACATCGATTGTGAAAAATATAATACTTTCATAAAGTCATATGTTAGTTATATTAGAAAAGAATATTGATTATTTTGTGACTAGGTTATGTGATTTTACGATGAAATATGTTAGAATACAAAGACATTGGTAATTATTATACAGTTATTGCTTATATGTATAGATTTAAGATAATCTAGTGAATAGTTAATGGACTTCTGTTCTATATATGTTGTTAAGATTTAATTGTAGCTTCTTTAGCTAATAAAGATTCATTGTTATTATTTTACGTACTCCAGAACCCTATATTAACACAAAGTTACATTGTTAAATCATGTACAGAGAGAGTATATCGCTTGCATCAAAACAGTTAACTATGTTGATTCTGTTTCAAGCCTCTGTCACCATAGATATTGAGGTTTATTGAAACAAAATTATTAATTAGAATTATTAATTAGATACGTTTATCTATAACGTAATCAAATATTACGTATCATACTGTTCAAACACAGTGAATAGTTAGTCATTGGTGTGCATTAATGAAATTTCTATTCTAGTTTAGTGAATAGCAAACATAAAATACAAAATCAATATGGCTGCATCCATTATTCAATTGCCATTAGAATTTTATAAACGCGCCATTTTAAGTGGAAACTATGATTCGTAACACGGTTCAATTAACCGGGCGCAGGCTTTGTTTCATAATTTTTAGGGATTTTTTTTTTTGCAGGCGCTATATGATCTTGCAAATTTACTTTCATTATTCGAATAGACTTTTTCTGTTGGCAACATCAGAGTGCAATTTTCATTTGCTTAATAGTTCATTTTAAATGAGCAAATTAAGAAATATATTAAAAACACATTTAAAATAATTTAATTGTTGGCATGGTAAAACAACTACTACTCCTTTTCATTACTGGTTGATTATTTGAGTTTTACGTATTTCTTTTACTTTCAGGGGGATTTTTCTGCAAAGGTTGGTGTGAGGAGTGGGTGGTATTATACGAGGATTCGACACTAGCGTGGTATTCCGACAAAGGTCTAAGCAGGCCAAGAGGATTTATTCGAATAAGCGAGGCTCCCGAATTGCTTGCCGTCGGGGAATGGACAAGACAAGTTCCACGACGTCCCAGATTTCCACGTGCTTGCCACATAGGTCAGCTGCTCGCGATAGGAAGCAGGGCTTTTCATGACGTTCACTGGCTCATGGCGCAATCACCGGCAGAGATCAAGTAAGTTAATTGCCTCCACCCATTCATAAAGATTTCCGTGAAATTCTTCATAAAAGATCCGCTTTGAAGTATTATATTACGCATTACTCATGTTGAAGTTTAACGATAAATCAGTAGTAATAACTTAGAATATTTTAAAAATCAACTTGTATAATAGTATATGAATAATTTTTCTTCCTAGGAAGAGAAAATATTGAAAATTACAGAGGCATATCAGTTCCACCCTGTTTTTCTAGAATTATTGAAATAATTATGTATGTTAGAATGACAGAACACAAACTTATTAAGGAATATCAGTTTGGTTTCTTTTCGGATAACCATACAGCAATGTGTATCTCAGGGGTCTATACTGGGGCCGCTATTATATGTAAGCAAACTTACCAGTATAACCTCTGATATGAAACAATTTTGTGAAACAAATGACCTGAATCTAAATGCAAGTAAGACTTCCCTAGTCATATTCTCTCCAACTATTACAGTTGATCAATCACTGTATGTTCGTTTCAAAAGTATGTCAATTATACAGGTAGACCATGTCAAATTTCTTGGGGTAACTGTAGACAGTAAATTAAATTGGGAAAATTATACAAATATTTTATTTATTTATTTATTTATTGCATACACTGCTTTAAACAAATCATAAAAGTAGAGTACAATATAAAACATTCAAAATCGATATAAGACAAAAAAACAAACAAAAAAAGCATAGAGAATAATACAAACTAACAAAAACATCAATACATACAAAGTGTAAATTACAGATAATTAAAAATAAGTTTAATGAGGTACATGTGCAGTATTAACTTAGAAAAAGACAAAGATTAAAATTCAGTGTAAGAAAAACAAAAGTAATTTGAAAGTATTTAAATTAATTAAAAACTTCAGCTTTTATATCATTAAGGCTGCAATTAAAAATATCGAGGTTGCTACACAGTTTATTAAAATTGTTACAGATAGTGAACAAAGGCGAATTTTTTAATAAGTTTGTATGTGGAGTGGGTAAATAAAAAACTTGGTCATTACGAGGATTTAATCTAGGGACGTGAAGATTTAATTTGCAAATTATTCCAGGAACATCAAGATCATTGTGTAGCGTTTTAAATAAGAATATTTGAGAGGCGTATATTCGCCTGTCTTCCAGAGTAGACAACGAGAACCTTTCAAGCAATTGACTCTGCGGAAAGCCAATAGCTGGATAGATACCATCCGACTTAAACCAAAGTAGTTTAACAAACCGGCGTTGAACTGCTTCCAGGTTGCTCTTATGAACATCATAACTGGGACACCAAATAAGTGATGCATATTCAAGTTTCGACCTCACAAATGATTGGTAAAGGATTTTCAATGTATCCGTATTAGTAAATTCACGACTGGTACGAGCTATGAATCCAAGAGCCTTAAAGGCTTCAGAGGCTATGGTATCAATGTGGTTGGTAAATGATAATTTGCTATCAAAGATTACGCCTAAGTCGCGAAAAGTTGTAGGCCTCTGAAGAGTAGCACTAACCAAATGATGGTCAAAAATAGTCGAAGACATTTTCAATGAGAATGATATTATGTTGCATTTACTAGCATTCAAGGGTAGTTTATTTACTAAGCACCAGTTGTTTACTTTACTAAGACAAGCTTGAAGTTGAAAACAATCATCAATATGATTTATAACTGAGAAAATTTTAAGGTCATGAACATATAACAGGCAAGGCAAATCAATTTCGTCCGTTATGTCATTGATAAATATGTTAAAAAATAAGGGCCCCAAGATGGTTCCCTGGGGAACACCAGAGGTAGCAGCAAATTCAATTGACTTGAATCCGTTAAGAGTAACATACTGAAACCTATTTGTTTAATAAGACTTGAATAAGAGAATTAATTAGTATGAAAGGCCAATTTTCTCTAATTTGATTAACAGTAACTGATGATCTAACCTGTCAAATGCTTTGGAGAAATCCGTATATATGACATTAGTCGGGCGATGTTCATCTAAGGATTCAGAAAAATACTGAATTATACAGAATAAGTTAGTCGTCGTTAAACGCCCCTTCATGAATCCATGTTGGTGAATCTTAGACTTAATTGAACAATAAATACTGTCGTGAAGTAGGATTTCTAAAACTTTGCAAAAATTACAGATTAGAGAAATAGGCCTGAAGTTTTGAATATCTAATTTATTCCTCTTTTTATAAATAGGACAAACTTTGGAAAGTTTCCATAGGTCCGGAAATTGACATTTTTTTAAAATAAGGTTAAAAATTTGGGTTAGAGGATGTGCAAAAATATATTATTTTGATATTGGTTGATATTTTGATATCAAGATTAAATTTTTCATGTGATTTTTAAGAGATCAACTGTCGGTACATAGTTTACGAATATTTTATTTCTCGTATGTACAAAATATTTTGGAATACGCCATAATATTCTGGGAATCTTCCGTATACTGGCAGAGAGTACTTGTAACTCAAAAACGACTCGTTAGATGTATGGTAGGAATTTCCAGTCGTGAGATATGTAGACCTTACTTTGAAAAACTCAACATATTTGAGTGGAAGAGCGCAGTTCCTCATACTCTGGGTAACAGCGAACTCTGCCCTTTGATAGATCCACTATTATATTTTTTTATTAATTTTTACTTTGTGTATTTGGTTTCTATCAATAAAATCAATTATTATTATTATTATTATTATTTACTATCCTATTGTTTTATTTGTTAAAAAAGTCCCAGTACAATGAACATCAATGGCAACACTTCATGGGGCTGATGTAAAAGTACCAATCTAACATCATACTTTTTATGAAAAAGGGCCATATTATAATGCAATTAAATCCTCAATGGTCTGCCAGAATATCTAAAATCCATACAACATCAATTTATTTAAAAAACGACTTAAGTCTTATTTAGTTGAAAATCTGTTTTATCCTTTTTTTTTAATGTGCATATATGTGTTTGTGTGTGTATATATATTAAAACATAATATTTCAGTCGTATGCTCCTCTATAGAATCCTTATTTTACTATAAGGAATGTAACTAGACCGCAACCAACAGCTACTCTCCGGGCTATCTGCCCCGCCGAGCGCCGAATTACAAGTTACAAGCCTGGCGCGTTAAGTGTAATAATCTGATATTACCAACAAAACGCTAATCCTTCGATTGCAACAAACACCAGTCGAAAGACTGATCCTACTTAAAAGGGCTCTCATGACAGTCGTCCCATACAAGTTGCAGGCTGCAGTTTTGAGCTGTTGGCTCTCATCAGTGCAAGGTGGGCATGTGACGAACGACACGAGGATCCCTTGACTATTTGGTACATCTCGGTATTTTTATGATAGCGAGATGTAAAATAGTAAGCAGGCGCCATCCAGCGGTCCAGTGTCTGTTGCAATCGAAAAATAAATAGCCTGACTGGGCTTAGCATAGATCAAGTTGCAAGTACAGGTTGTACAACTTCGGTGACAAGCACGATCCTTGCAGGATGCCCGCGCGAATGTCCCGCCGTGTTGAAAGTTTATTATTCACCAGAACTTGCAGGGTGCTGCCCGTCAGGAACGAGTGAATAAGTTTGGTGATGTGCGTCGGAAAGTTATAGTTGTGAGTGATCGAACTCTGGGCGTTTCACATGCAAAACGAACGCTATGCCACTGAGCCATATCCTCGCTATGATGCAGTTTAAACAAATCTCATAGTAAATACACATCATCATCCATACTATCTTTTTACAGTGTAGCTCAAAAACTGTCCATTTTCGGAGGTCGCCCATTGCGGCTCTTGTTCACAACGACAAGAAGTACAATATATTCGAATTTCAGCTTATTTGGGAGTTTTTAGTGGAACACCCTGTATATGCTTCAAGACCGGTTTGATATTTTCCAATGCAATGTAGCTGAGATAAAAAGATCAATTGTATAAATTTAAACTTAGCTTCGTTTTTATTTCTGTTTTTAATTATCTGATATTCCTACATATCTTTTTCTTATATTTTGTAAACATTTACTTGTAATTTGTAAACACTTGAATCATTTACTTGTAATTTCCTGCCCAGTAATTGGAATCTTCTGTTGGGCAGTGTATTGTTAAATAAATATGCACATTATTCATCAAAGTAATTAACTGTATCTTTGTCCATTTATTATCTTGCTGACATTGTTTAAGCGATTTCAATGATGGGATACAGTATTTTTTAGCCTATTCTATTGATATAAATCGACGGAGTCTAGGATAAAAGCTAATATAAAATAATTTATCTCCTATAATTTTGTAATAAATTACAACGTTTATCGAAAAAGTTTAAAAATTAGATCTGTTAATATGATAAATATTGATTGTGCATCCACCGAGTTTATGCTTCCTTCCAATTTTAAACATCGTGATGATCCTTTCAAACTCGTTTAAGTTAGATTAGTTAAATTATAAATGTAATAATCTGTCGAAGAGGATATAACTACCTCGATGTAACAACATGCCATCAGGGAACATTTAATTAGAGCTTGCAAACACGACGCTAAATCTCCTGAGAAAATTGGAATATAAATACCTATATCGCTTAATAATAGCCTCTGCCTCACATATATACGACAAGTCTCTAACTATCGCCTGCGGCGTGGGCCATAAAAAACAAAATTTCAATTGCAATTCGGTTGTTTTTAACATGATTTTATGCAAATTTCGGTGAAAGTTCAAATCTGCTCAATCAAAATAATGGTAGTGTTTCATATAAACTTATTTCCGAAAATGACTAATAAGGGAAATATACCCCTTAAAAGGTACCTATAAAATAAATTTCAGTTTTCCTGCAATACCTTCCGGCTCTATTAAAATATTAAATTCATATTTTAAACTTAGTCATGGGCCATCCGGACACTAAATTGCATGACATATCAGCCATATTTTGAACCCTTTTTAGAAATAATTTCACAAATAATTTTAAATGATAATCTGCAAATAGCAATCAAACGTTGTTAAAAAAAATTTACAATGCAAGGTAAAAAAGACACAAAAATAAAAAAATCAGGAATTTATAAGCTCTCTTTGAAGAACAAAACAGTTATTATATCGGTTGAATAAGAAAAGCATTTCACATTAGAAATAACGAACATTTAAAACCATTTTAAAAACATTTCAAATTATTCAAATAATTCTTGTTTGTTTTAATAGATAAGCTGGGAGCTTTGCATTATTCAACGAAATTTATAAAATTAAACATACTAAAAGTAAATGAAATTTACAAACAATGTAATAACTCAAATTCTAAGCTTCTGTATGATCAATTGTACATTGTGTCCCAAATTGGGGGTACATGCATTGCTATCTCTGTTATTATCAAAGTTACGTGCCTTCAACTTTTTTATGCCCACGAATCTCCCGAGTGATTACCCTAGAATGATTAGATCCACAAGTGACGACGGCATTAACCTATTGCCAACCCAAAGAAACTATCTAGGTAACAATTCTGTAAACGTCAATTTTAACATCTTACATTATAATATACAATGCTTAAGAAACAAAATTGATGAATTTAATGTTTTTTTGTCAGAAAATAATTTTGATGTGCTTTGTATAAACGAACATTGGCTTCTCAATGACGAGATTGAATATGTTTATATCATCGATTATAATCTAGTTTCTTGGTATTGTGGAAGTAACACTTTACATGGGGGTGTTGCAGTATTTTGTCTAAAAAAACATTCTTGTTCTCCTTTGCCAAACATTAATAAACTTTCAGTAGAAGTACATTGTGAATTGGCAGCTGTTGTCTGTGAAAATAAATTTCACATTCTAACTGCATACAGATCGCCCAGCGGAGATTTTGATATATTTTTGGAGAAACTTTCCCATGCCCTAGACATTCTCACACAGAGAAATCTAAAAATCATCGTAACTGGAGACTTTAACGTACATTTTCATAATCCAGATAAAAATGTTTCATTACTCCTTAATTTATTTGCATCATTTGGGTTTAACGATTTAAACAAATCTCCCACACGCAAATCCAATTGCCTAGACAATATATTTGTAAACTTCTCGCAAAATAACTGTAAAACCGTTACTGTGAATCCACGACTGATCATGTCAGTATTAGTCTAAAGGTACAAAATCTTAAACCCCTAAACTCCTGTAAAAGAATTAACTTTAGGCCTGTCTCTGAAATTGGTCTTTTTCAATTAAATCATCTTTTAAAATCTATAGATTGGAGTTTTGTAAATAACCCATCCGTTGGCCCAGAACTTAAATTTGAAATGTTTCTAAACAAAATCACTACTGCGATAGAAATCACCTTGCCTGAAAAATCAAAAGTTGTGTCAAATACTAGAAGAGCGAGAGTTAATTGGTTTACTGAGCCCCTAATACGAATGAGAGAGTCAGTACATCTTCTGCAAGATCTCTACAAAATGAATCCTACACCCGATTTGAAATCTTTATTGAATACGAAAAAAGCACTCTATAAATTTGAATTAAGGAAGGCCAAAATTAATGCTCACGATAAGTATATTTCTCAAAGTAACAACCCAAACAAAGCAATGTGGAATGTCATTAGTAACATGAAACCGGGTACCAATAGCACACGTCCAGACTCTTCTGGCATAAATTCTGAAGACCTGAATAATTTCTTTGGAACGGTTGCCGAAAATACAATAAATGCATTACCCCCGTCAAAGAACAACTTTGAAAATTACTTATCTAACACTAACATCGATGCACATGACACTGAATTTAAATTTTCTGAGGTGTCTTACGTTCAAATACTTGATATATTTAATAATTTAAAAAAGACTGACAGTAAAGACGCTCATGAGATAAATCTTAAAATACTCAACTCTATTAAATATATTATTCTCATTCCATTAACCAACCTTATAAACCATTGTATTAGGAACAACGTATTTCCTAAAATTCTTAAAATTTCAAAAGTTATTCCGATTTATAAAAAAGGCAATATTGATGATCCCTCTAACTATAGACCAATCTCCATAATACCTTTTTTCGCTAAAATTTTTGAGATAGTCCTAAAATTGCAAATAAATCTTATTTTGAGAACTTTAAGTTGTTTAATAATCATCAGTTTGGGTTCAGAGCCAAAATGTCCACTGCGTTAGCTATAAATACCCTAACTGATATGATAAACAGGGGTTTTGAACAAAGTGAAATTTTGTGCGCTGAGTTTTTAGATCTAAGTAAGGCTTTCGACTGCGTCTCACATGATATATTAATAAAGAAATTAGGTTATTACAAATTTTCAATTACCAGCCAGAAGCTACTAACAACGTATCTCCAAGACAGAATTCACTTTGTTAATTATTGTAATATAAACTCCAATCCCATAAATGTGAAATTTGGTGTCCCCCAGGGCTCCGTCCTGGGCCCAACTCTGTTTCTTATTTTTATCAATGATCTTCCATATAACACAGCTTCTGCAAGATCTGTTCTTTTTGCGGACGACACAACATTAATATATAATAATAAAGATGTAAACGCTTTGATTTCTAGTGTGCGCGATACTCAGTCCACCATTCATGACTGGTTCTTAGCAAATAAATTAATGTTAAATGAAAATAAAACAGAATCGATGATTTTTAGTTTGAAACGTCACACATTAGATAATATGATAACCACAGACAGTGTTAAATTTCTAGGTGTCCATCTAGACCATAAACTAACATGGGAAAAATACGTTCAATTTATTTGTAGCAAAATGTCCAAAAGTATATATTTACTACGCAATCTTGCGAGCTGTGTCACACAGAAAACTTTAATAACAGCATATTTTAGTCTAATTCACTCTGTACTTATCTACGCAATTTTGGTCTGGGGGTCACTCTCCACATGCTGCAACTGCTTTTGCGATACAAAGAAAAGCAGTAAGGGTAACTGCGGGTTTAAGTTACAGAGAAGATTGCAAGGAATCTTTTAAGAAACTGAAAATCCCAACTGTATATAGTATTTATATTTTGCAATGCCTCCTATATATCAAAGATAATGAAACAAAATATGTATCACGCGCTCAGCTACATTCCCATCATACCCGAAGTATTGGGAACTTACAAATTGATTTCCTACGTCTGTCAAAAACACGCAATGGGACAGCATACCAGGCAATAAATTTTTTTAATGCATTACCACATAATATTAGGAAACTAGATTATACACGTTACAAAATTGTAATAAAATCGTTTTTAATTGAAAATGCTTTCTATTCATTCAACGAGTTTTTTGACGCAGATTTTTCTACTTTATGTAAGTAACATATTCTTATGTTTTTTTTGTACCTTAAATTATAATTGAATGTTATCTATCTCAGATCTGTTTGTTTTTTATCTCATATTTGTTTGTTCTGTATATCATATTTGCTATATATTTATTAATTTCTTTTGTATAAATGTAATATGACTGCAATTTCTTGTATTTTGGGTATATATATTCACATTTTTTTCTCATTTTTTTATATCTGTATTGCTGACTTGTGTAAATACTCATGTATAATGCACCAATAAATACTTACTTACTTACTTATTTACTATTATTAGAGATGGAGAGACGGTTAAATAGGAACTTTTTTGAATAATTTTGTGACCATTTCGATGCCGTTTTTAAATTTGGCCTAGCCTAGTAAAGCTTTCGATACGGTTGACCATACAGTTTTACTCAGTAAACTACACTATTATGGCGTGAGAGGAACTCCACATAAATTGTTCGAATCATATTTATCAGATCGATATCAAACAGTATGGTGGAATGATAAAAGATCGAACCCAAAGCTACTAACCCGAGGTGTGCCACAAGGCTCTGTGTTGGGGCCAGTACTATTCATAATATATATCAACGACTTACTCTCTAATGTTAAGAGTTATGGGGCTTGTTTATATGCCGATGATACAACATTCATAACAAAAGGGAAAAATAAAACAGAGTTAACAACCCTATCACAAAATATATTGCACGAAGCAAATATCTGGCTCATGGCGAGCTCATTAGCTTTAAACAGAGAAAAAACGCAAAATATAATTTTATCTACAAAAAGAGAAACGGAGAGGTTATCGTTGAAATTCTTAGGCTTAACATTAGACAGTAAATTAAATTGGAAAGGCCATATTGAAGAGCTCTGCAAAAAACTTGCCGCAGCTATTTACACCATTAGAATACTAAAAAACGTATCCACCAACCAATCCGCAAAAATAGCATATTACTCAAATTTTCATAGCGTCGCAGTATATGGAATACTACTATGGGGAACATCATCTGACGCTCAGAAAGTCTTCATCCTACAAAAGAAAGCCATCAGAACATTATGTGGCATGAATTATAGAGAGAGCTGCAGAGATGCCTTCAAAGAACAAGGTATTCTCACTATGCCAAGCTTATATATACTCAGTTGCCTTAAGTATGTGCATTCACATAAAGATAAATTTAGTCCAAATCTTGAAAATCACCACTATAACACAAGAAACAGGGAACAGCTACAAATTCCGCATCACCGACTGAATATAACTCAGTAGGGAGTGGACTACTGGGGTCCAAAATTGTATAATAAAATTCCTCTCGAGATAAGGAATAAAAATTTTAAGGCGTTCTCCAGTTGGGTAAAAAACTTGTTGACCACAGAAGTGTTTTACTCTCTGACAGAGTTTCTAGAACATTGACACTTTACTGATTGTTCATTTGTTACTTATATATATATATTTTTGTTTGTTTGTGATTGTTCATTTGTTACTTATATATTTTTTATGTTTATATATACTTATATGCGTGTATGTGTCGTGACAAAATACAATAAGTTGTATTGTTATTTATATTTGATTTCATATTACTGTATTTTGACGCTTCCTGTAATATTCTTTTTACAGAATAAAGTACTATTATTATTATTATTATCTTCGTTTCCGAAATATTTTCAAAAAACTGAATAGGTGCGTTTTAAAAAACTTCCCGCATCTGCCTAATTTGATGACTGGTGATGCTTTAATAAGTACATTGTTAGGACAGTCTTTTAAGGTGCTTTCGTTGACGTTACCAAAAAATTTCTACCGTAATTTGTTTTTCAGTTAATGCCACTAACCTTGTATTTTCCCGTGTACCTCATATGGATCTTTTATATGTTCACTAGTGCTCTTAATTCCAATTTCAATGATGTATCACAATGTCAGGAAAAAATTATTTACTCTTGTAAAATATGAAAAAAATTATGTTTTCTGAGTAGGCTAGAAAGAAATGTTATTTTAAAATAATCCGATTTTATTAGCTTCAACTTAAAATTAAAACAAATTAATTAAAGACTTAAAGAAATTGTTCAATATGTCGTCCTTGTTCATTAATGCAGTTTTGACATCGCTTTAATATTTAACTACGCGCTCTCCTTAAAGTATTTCTGTTAACATTACCCAAAGTATTTCTTACACGTTCTTCTAAAATTTGAATATTTTCTGGTTGTTGAAATCAGTAAACTTCGTTTTTTGTATGCCCCCCAAGAAAATAGTCCAACGGAGTGAGATCAGGAAACCTGGCTGGCCATAGAACGTTGCCATTATTTGCAGTTATTTTATTATCAAAAGTTGCTATTAAGAATTGTGTTACTGTGTCGCTTTTATGTGCTGGACAATCATCGTGATGAAACCAAATCTGGTTAATATCTTCTACAGCAAGTCTAAGAGCTGGTATTATTTGTTCTTGCAACATTCGCAAATAATTTGCACCGTTCAAATTAACATGATAAATAAATGGTCCAATAATGCGATTATCTGGAAAGTATTTCTTTATAATGAATTATTATCAATGAACGATTTAAATAAATTTACGTATGATGCCACACCAGACATTGAATCCAAATGTTGTTTGAAACCGTACATTGAATGAAAGTCTGGGTTCCGTAGACATTTTTGTATTAACCAATCACAGTAGGTTACTCTACTCGCATAGTCATTTTCTTGTAAACCTTCAACGATGGTTGGTTTGTATGGGTGATAATGATTTTTCTTTAAAATGTTGTGCACAATTGTTCTGGAAACATTTACCTGATTTGAAATTTGTCGTACAGATACACTGCACTGTCTCCTACGTATTCTAATACAAAGTTATTTCGTTCTTCGTTTTCTATCTCATAAGTTTAATTTTTTTTCCATTAAACTGTCCATAATTGAATAAATTAATAACAAGAGTTCTAAAATACCCTTGATTCGGTTGCACATGTTCTGGAAAGTTATCCTCATAAATTCTTGATGCCTCATCAGTATTTCTATTTGATTTAAAATAAATCTCTAGCATATCTAACTTTTCTTCGTTTGCCATAATAAATATAATAAATTCAAGAAAAGCAATTAATAAAAGAAAAGCAAAAAATTAGTTATAACAAAGTAATTTTAGGTCACAGTGTAACACTAGTAACAAGACAAAAAGCAATTATGACAGCAAGAAGTGTCAATTAAACATTATTTTTTCTATTGTCGTGGTAACAAGATCCATGGCACCTACTATTAGAAAAATTAATACCATTATTTTCTTTTATTTGGACGGTACAAATCAATTCAACAACTCATTTGAATGTGTTTTAATTTTTTGTTTTAATTTTAAGTTAAAGCTAATGAAATCGGATTATTTTAAAATAAATTTACTTAGAAAACTTAATTTTTTTATATTTTATACCAGAAAATAATTTTTTCCTGACAACATGATATATTATTGAAACGGGAATTAAGAGCACTATTAAACAATCAAACAATCCAATATGGGGCCCATAAGAAAAACAAAGTTAGTGGCATTAACTGAGGAACAAATGACGTTAGAAATTTATTGGTAACGTCAATGAAAGCACCTTAAAAAAGTGTCCTAACAATGTACTTATTAAAATATCACCAGTCATCAAATTAGGTAGATACGGGACGTTTTTTAAAATATACCTTTTCAGTTTTTTGAAAATATTTCGGAAACGATGATAGCTAGTCCAAATTTAAAAAAAGCATCGAAACGGTCACAAAATTCTTGAAAAAAGTCCCCATTTAACCGTTTCTAATAATAACAGAGATAGAAATACATGCACCCCAAATTTGGGACACGGTGTATATGAAAGACCACAATTTGTTTGCTGCTATGATATAACAGTAGTGCCCTTGTGTATTGTTTGATTATTCCTACCTATTTAGCATTATATGTTCAGTATAATATGTTAATCCCTAGCAACTACGAAACTACAGTCGCAAAAAAGATATAGTAATATTTAGAAAATTAATTTTGTGTTTATTATTTGTTTTTCTTTCACTAAATATAATTTTTTGTTATGGAGTCCGTTTATATTTCCAGAAGCTTGAAGTTTTAATTTTCTCTCTACCAAGATTGCTTAAAAAAATACATATTTTTAAAATATAACCATTTTTACTTTTATCACAGATGAATGAAAGCTATCCATTGGAACAACATAAAAATAATTACAGAAATTTCGTAAAAATCAACAGAAATGAAGAAAATAAACTCCAGGTAATGATCGATTACTTGACTCATTTCATTGTACAAATTTTTATCTGTGTAATGAAAATTGAAAATCCACTTTAAGCGGTGAATTTTAAATTAAAGTAGAAGCAAGAGAAAATAAACAAATTATATTCAACAACGCGACAAACTAATGCAAAATGCATTTGCATTATTTGTTTATTCCCGATTTTCCGGACATAAATGTGTTTACATGCATTATTTTGAATCTGGGGTTACGAATAATTACACAAACTTTATGTCGTCACTCCATTGTCGAAAGGCGTCATTGCAAATTTCTTAAAAGCGTCGTTGATGACTGTATACGTCTACCATAATAACTTAATAGTATTTTCTGTTTGTGATATTAAAAAGCTTTCTAAACGAAAGAGGGCTTGTCACTGCTTATTACGAGAAAGTACACTCATCAATTAGCTATAACGTAATTGTTTGTGGACTGACTGGGAAAACAATGGGGTACTTAGGCTGAAGGATGGTTAGTTCGTATCTTACTTGATTTTTTTTGTACTTATTACCTTTGTTATATTTTTTCCAAACTAATAGAAATAATATTTCTCTTTATTATTATTGCACTGTTTCTTTTGGCAATAGAAAATAGTATAACAGAATTGACGTTCTCTTTAATATATGACTTATACAGGGTGGTCCGTTTCGCAAATTCTCACGCAGCACCTCCATTGTAATTCAGTTGACAATAAATATTAACCATATCTCTCATATCTGAGTTTGAATAATTATTATGTGATTTTCGTTAATTAACTGATATTAAGAAAAACAGACAAATAAAATTGGAAGAAATGTATGTCACGACAATTTTTAAATGTCAATAGTACTGTTGGCATACTACGTTAATATTTCTTATAATGATTTATGAGGGTGAATGTAAAAATACAATTTTCTCGAAAACGGTCAATTTCTAGGACTAATGACTATACTTTTTTTTCGCTAAAATGAGATAGGTTTAGGATTTTTTAATAGAAAAAAGGGATAACGTTACGGGTAAAAAGTTAAGAGTACATTTACACCTTAAACAATGCTTATGTGGCACCCTCTAGGATCTACACAAAAAGTGGGAGCAGATTTGAATTTTTCATCTCCAAAAACCCCCATTCACCGATTTTCACAACAATACTTGAAAAACTTCAAAAGTTATATGAGAAAATTAAAAATATAATATTGACTTAAACACTCTGTATCTCTGTTAATATCGACTTTTGTACTAAGGTAAGTTTAGTTAAATCGTAGTATTTTACCTACTGTTGCTCTATAATAGACCATTACTTACGGACCACCCTGTATATATTTGATTAATGAACATTTGTATACGAAAACCCACAATAGAATAATAGTATTTATGATATAGATATTGAAAGTAAGGTTTTATTATGTAAAAATAAGTCCCCTCATTTAAATTGGTGTTAATATAAACAAGCATCACAAGGTAATATTAATATTAAAACGGAAGAAAACGCCATTGAGAAACAAACAATTTCTTTTTCATTCGGTCAAAATATGATATTGACAAATTCTTCTTCGTTAAAATGTATTTCAAAAAATCCAGATATCTCAAAATTGGCGCGAATAATAACTGATGACCGATAGCTGCGGTGAATATATGTTTGCTAAGACATCTCACAGCGAACTGAGGTTCTATTGTTTGTAGGAAACTGATAAGCTAGATGAGACCAAAATGCAAATATAAAATGGATTTATTAAAAAAAAATTATGATTTTCATAAGAGTTCATATTAGGAGTTTACGGATTGGCCACTAGGTGACGCGATCATCATCATATGCGACTTATACTTATAGCTATTCCGATAGCCAGGGGCGAGCGTAGGTGCGTCTTTACTATGTACATACTTCGGTATGCGATGTAAAGCAACGACAGGTGCAGTTAGTACTTGGATGGATGCGCGGAAGCTATACAACCTTAGGCGAGGGTTGTATAGGAGATATACCATCCTTCGGAGGGGATGTAAAGCCGTCGGTCCCTTGTCTATTAAATGTTAGGCAAGTAAAAGATCCCTACTCTTCTTAAGGGGAGAGGTTCGGCAAAATTCCTGGTTGGGAGTAGCTCGTCTACAGGCGTCGGTGTTAGGCCTCAGTAGCGGAAATAGGCCGACGTTAAATAAATGTATAAAAAAAAAATATTCCGATAGCCGCGCTGTGTCTGTAAATGAAAGATCGCAAAAAATATTAGCACGTGATAATATCTACAGGAACTTGGGGGTAGTAAGAAGGCGCTGCGCGGAGACCTAGACGGGGGCCAGAGGGTAGGGACGATGGGCTCCTGAGAACGGTCACCCGACGACTTCCTTTGATGTATGCCGACAAAGGCGGGGGCTTCCTTTGACCACTTGTAATCATCTCACCTGTTTAGCGGCTTCCTTTGATATACCTCTACGGCGGATTCCTTTGATCAAATTTTTTTGTGTTTTAGGTAAAATCGCAATTCCCACGGTCATCAAAATTTTCACAAGCTCAAGTGCCTCCCTGACTACTACTTAACACGGGTTTCGGGAAGGTATATCGACGCAGTGTACTAGGTTTCATAAAGAGTACTTATCAGAATTAATATAAAGAAAGAGAAACGTTTAGGTGGACTTGAGTAAAGCCTTTGATCTGGTTCATTAGGCTTATTGTTAAGCTTAAAAAGCAAAGCCTCAGAAGAAAGCTGGAAAGCTGATATCTTGTAGAATACCACAAGGTTCTATTCTGGGGCAGCTACATTTTATTATTTTTAAATAATCTTCCAAGCGTTATAAATTGTACTGATCTCATCGTGTTTGCTGTCGATAATGTATATGGAATGCATGTGGAAGTTAGATATGTATTTGACAGTCATTCTTGAAATGAGTCGGCAAGGTTATTCAAGATGAATGCTGTCATCAACTTCTTATGCTGATAATTTGTGAGTAATTATAAATATTGTCACGTGGCTTGATGAGAGGTGTTTAGAAGTATTTGTAATCTCAAAATTGATAGATAAGTGATTCGTGTAATTTCCATCATGACTACAAGGCCAGAGATGAGAACAACCTCTTAACGTCCCCCACGTTTTACAAGAGAAGCCAGACTATATTGATATCCAACTGTATAATAACCTTTCTGAACCCGTAACAGAAGTAAATAGAAAAATAATTTTTAAAAATAAGGTAAAACTGCTACTACAAGGAAACTTCTAGTCCAAATGATTATTTGGAATATTAGATTAGTATTATGGATTTCATTGTTATACTTATTATTATTTCTTTATTTTGTCTTATCTTGAAGTATCTTATGTTATGTATTTTTATTTGCAAAACGTTAATATGACACTGTTCTGTGTTTATTTTTCACTTGGACGAGGCTGATGCTTGTTACTATCATTATAGGTTTCACGTAAAATACGCATTTGTACATTGTTTCTTTCTTCACAACCTACGAAAATTATGAATTCAGTATTGATTACTTTGTACAATAAATTATATAAAGTCACCAAGGAACTAAATAAATTGCGTAAAATTTTCCCAGCTCAAGTTAAAACATTAAAAGCTTCAAATATTTACTGAGGAAACATCCCTCGTCTATCCCGCAGTAATAGTCGCTATTTACGCCCTAAAATTTTCATACCGAAATTCAACACGGTAAATTTCCTTTCTCCCGAAGCACTAAAGAGCTTTGATTTTTAAAAAAAACTTGGCGCTTTAGAAAGGCAGGATATTGAGGTAGATTTGATGTTTGTTTTTGTAAAGAAATGTGAAGCCTCAAGAAATAAGGCTTGTTGTAATATTTCTTTCAACTTCTAATTAAATATTTAAATTATTCTGAGACATTATGTACTTTTGTGTGCTTGCAAGCTTCATGTTGCTGTAAATACGTGAGATTCTTTAAAATATATTTACGTCGTTCAATATTTAACTAGCGTGGATATTTGACTAAATAATAATAATTTCTATTGTGCGCTGGATCATACAAGAAAATATCTCGAATAAAATTATACAGGCTGTAGATTTTATCAGGGCCCCCGAGAATATCTCACTTAATATAGATCGTACAAAAAAATATATTTTTATAAAAATTGTGTCGATTTATATAACCTACAAAATGGTTTAAAGACATTTGAAATCCATGGCCTACTTTAAAAGTTATGGCGGAAAATATCGAAAATGCGGAAAATGGCTAGGCCAAATATCTCCGTTGTTTGAAGAGATACGAGAAAAATTCTAAGGCGGAAATTTTTTGAAAAACAGGGTGTTTCAACGAGGTTTTACCTATTTTTTTTCAATACCGCTGTATTTTGAGATTTACTCTTAGGGGCGAGCGTAGGTGCGTCTTTACTATGTACATACTTCGGTATGCGATGTAAAGCAACGACAGGCGCAGTTAGTACTTGGATGGTGACCATTCTAACGGAAACCGCGTTCTCGCCTCACACATCTTCCAGCGGCTTGTATATCAGTGTATGCGCGGAAGCTATACAACCTTAGGCGAGGGTTGTATAGGAGATTTACCATCCTTCGGAGGGGATATAAAGCCGTCGGTCCCTTGTCTATTAAATGTTAGGCAAGTAAAAGATCCCTACTCTTCTTAAGAGAAGAGGTTCGGCAAAATTCCTGGTTGGGGGTAGCTCGTCTACAGGCGTCGGTGTTAGGCCTCAGTAGCGGAAAGAGGCCGACGTTAAATAAATGTATAAAAATAAAAAGATTTACTCTTCAGGCTGTTAAAAAAATTATTTTGAAACGGGCGCCATTAAATAGAGTATTTTCCTCCCTTTTCAACGATATATCACATGCTATATTTATTCATTGGTACTACGTTAGTAATTATAAAAACATTTTTTTTAAACCAATAAATTTTTTTTTAACGAGCATTATACTTGCCTTGGAGAAGTATAATTAAATAAAACGATAAAATAATTCAATAAGTTGTTCAAATCTTTGCTATAATAAAACATTAACTTAATTAAGAAGAATAAAGTAAATTCAGGTAACAAAAACAAATTAATACTAAAAAGAATATAGCACACAGAATATTAATATTTATCTAATCCTCAAAATATTTTTTAAGATATCATATCAAGTGTTCAAAGTATCCACCACTATTTCTTATGCAAACATTACTCAGCATTTCGGGGGTAACTGTAATACATGCCTATTGTATTCGAGCTTTTAGGTCCTCTACATTTTGCGGTGTTGTCGAAAACACTTATCTTTAATATACCCCCATAGAAAAAAATCCATTGGGGTTATATCTGGAGAACGAGGGGGCCATCGAATAAATCCATTGGTACCTATCCAATGTTGAGGCAAATTTTCGTCTAAATAATCTGGGCAAATCTGGGAATTGTGGGGAGGAGCTCCATCTTGTTGAAAATATTGAAAGTTGTGTCGATTCTCTAAAGGTAGGTCATCTAAGAATTCATTAAATTCATTTCTCTAAGTTTAGGTACCTTTAACCACTGAGGTGACCATCATAAAAATAAGGACCTATTAAATTGGTGCCTAAAATTCCTATCCACACATTTATTGAAAAACGATTTTGAAAAGAAGTTCACTTGTAATGAATATTGCGATTAAAAAATCCATTATTGGAAAAGTTTGCCTCGTCGGACCAAAGTATTTTACTACATATTAATGGATCGGCACGTTTCTTTTCCAACAGCCACCTACAAAAAGTCGTCCTCCTTGGTTTGTCCCCGCTTGTAAATTGTACCTTTTTTGGCTTTATAACACCGGTAACCATTTTTCTTTAAAATTTTTCTAACACTTGTTTTATTTATATGACAAGCAATTTGAATTTCTCTTAATGATGTTTCCAAATTTTCTGTATTTTTATTTATTACATAATTAATAACTCGGTTTACCTTATTTACATTATCAGTAACACTGTTCAACCTTGTCCTCTTCTTTAAAAATGAACCATTATTTTTCAGTTTCGTAGCTAATTTTCTGAACAGAGTTTTATTCGGCTGTAGTGCTTGTGGAAATCTGTTTTTATATTCTACTTGAGCTAATCCAGAGTTAAAATTGCATTGGCAATACGTAAGAAACATATTATAACGATCAATGTGAGTGAAAATCATTTTTGAAAATTTTAAATTCTTAAACGAGTGTGATTAAGTCAGAGTTTGAATATTAACTGAGATGATCTGTCAAAAAATTAAATTGTCAAGTTTGTTCATAGCCAACTATTTTAAAATAATTGAAATAATAGTGAAATCATGAAATACAAACAAATGGATATTATACATGAATTAATTGGTAAAGTCATTTTAACTTTATGAGCAAGGAGTGATGCTTTTATGGAGGACCTCTATACATTGGCATAACTGCGAATACTCTTTCCATAATTGCTCCATGTTGCTTGCTTGATTATTATTTTATTTTTGTTACCTGAATTTACTTTATTCTTCTTAATTGTGTTAATGTTTTATTAGAGCAAAGATTTGAACAACTTATTGAATTATTTTATCGTTTTGTTTAATGATACTTTTCCACGGCAGGATAATGCTTGTTAAAAATAAATTTAAAAAAATGTTTTTATAATTACTAACGTAGTACCAATGAATAAATATGACATGTGATATATCGTTGAAAAGGGAAGAAAATACAATAAATGTAGTAGAATGAAAATACAATATATTACATTTTTTTATACAAAAACTAATACGAGGTTACTACAGAATAATTACATGATTCAAAAGGGCACGGCATGATCCTGCAGTAAAAGCTTTTATGTGCCCCTTTTGACACTATCGCACTTCTATAAAAAAATAATTTCCCTTTTCTGCATTATAAATATCCTACCAATACGATGAGAAGAACCCCAAAAAATTATGCCGTATATAATTCTAGCATAACATTGGGCGTAGTGATATGTTAAAGTTACAGATCTATTTGCAATATCTTCTATATATCGATATAACGCAAAGCAAACAAGACAGCTTTTTACGTTTTGTTGCCTGAACTGGTTCTAAAGATTTTCCGTTAATATTTATTTTTTTTTTCATTGTACTGCTTGATTTACATCAATATTTATTTTAATTTATTACTAATCTATTATTGTAAAACCATGGCGTGAGTTCGTCTAATACATTATGTGTAGAGTTCCTTAAATATATTATGTTGTCGGGTACTTAAGCCAGAAATGTCATTTTCGTGTATAATACACCTATTTGAAAAAATCATATAGGTATATTAAGCTAAACTTTGACTATTGTTGCCTTAATATGTTCACGCTAACATGAAAGCTAAACTACTACTATTATAGAGCACACATTCAACTCCTTGAAGGCTTGCACTATGTCCATATTTTCTACGTGAAAGCAATTACTAGCAACAAATATACGGATGAACTATGAGTGCATCAATTTATAGCGTAATTGCACGATTCATCTTGAAAACCTATAAAGCTTCTATTATATCGAAGTGACACTTTGAAGTGTCTACCAATTTACAATTTATAAATTGTGATTTACGGTACAAACAGAAAACAATAATAAATTCCAATTCTCAGTAAGTATACCTCAAGGTATCCTTCTCCCCAGGAAAATATTTGCTAATAGGAAAATCATTTATATATAAAGCTAACAGAAAAGCATAAATTATGATACGATAACCTTATTTCGTCGAGTGACTGAATTTTTAAAATAATATTCCAGCATTCTACAAGACACTTATCTAAGTATTTTGACATGTTAATTTTTTAGGTAATACTGCCATGTTTGTAAGTTTAATCATGTCGAGATTAATCTGCAGGGTGTCGCACCGGAAACTGAATCGATCGATATAGAGAACAGTACACATCAGAAAATTATGAAAATTTAGATAATTACTAATGTCGGTGTGGCCAATCCAACTAAAATAATTACAAGCAGCAGTAGCAAATGTGCTGCAAGTTCTTGATATTACTTTATCACATTCTCCATAAATAATAAACAAATTTAAAAAGTTATCGTTGGTATAATTTAAACGTGCTGGCACTTTTTGACATAAGATAATGACCGATTATTTCTAATCATTGCTATTTTGATGAAATGATTGCAACAATTCATGAATTTCTAATAAAATCGCAAATATTTCAAAAAATTGTAACTTTAACCCGCACAATGGGAATTCAATTTTACACAACTTGACGTAAAAAAATACAGGATGTTCCATTTGACCTAAATAAGTTTTCGCGGTTTGAAGTTGACAAAATGTAACGCGAAAAACGGAACACTTGATGTGATATTATTGTATTTATTTCAGTTGTAGAACGTAGTTATTCTTGTGTTATTTTTATGTGACAAGAAGCGAATGAGGATCTTTTACACGAAGAAGGTTATAACGGTTCTTGCAAACCGTTGCATCTGTCAAATTTTCTATAAAACGTCAAATATCTCTAAAACGGCTAGGTTTAGATATAGGATATGCTACATATTTTCGACTTATGCCCTTTTCAAAAACCCTAAGATATATAGGGTGTTCCATTTGATATAAGCAAGTTGGTATCGACTTCCGGCATAAGCGGAAGTGCCAGCTGCTTGTAATTATTTTAGTTGGATTGGCCACACCGAAATTAGTAATTATCTAAATTTTCAAAATTTTCTGATGCGTACTTTTCTCTATATCGATCGATTCAGTTCTCGGTGAGACACCCTGTATATTTTTCTTGTTTTAAGATTTTCTGAAAATTGAAATTCCATGTACATTTTCTTTTAAATGTTTCAAAATTTTCATATTTACTGATGATTCTGTTACAGTTAAGTAAGTAAGTAGCTGTATTCATTCACTACACGAAATTTTCACTTTTCGTTACAATAGTTATAAATTATTATTACAAAAATTTCAAATAAATGATCACAATAAAATTAAACATTGTTTAAATTTGCTTATTTTATAAGTGTTAACCATTAACATTATAACTACTTAAATTTTAAGCAACATATTCATTTTCCAGCGCTAAACTGAGGTCAGTTTGTTGTGTGTTCCAAATTACATTTTAAATTCCATTAAAAATATTCAAAATTAGAAAATAGAAAGGAGGATTGTGATCCTATTCTTATGTAGATATATGCATTTTCTAATTTGATTTGACAATGATTAAGATTGTTAGCTGTACATTTAGCGTTACGTGTTTTTATATAGTCTGGTTTATTTTGAAAGGCTTCCGTTAATGAAAAGCATTTAGTTTTTTCGTGATTTAATGTAAGCTTGTTGCTGTCGAGCCAATAGTTCACCGTGCTCAGGCCCATCGATGCCTTAGTATATACATTTTCCCAACTATCTGCAGTGAATAGTAAAGCCGTGTCGTCTGCATATGAAATAATACTAGAATTTATATCTAAGCTGATCAGTTCGTTTATGTACATTAGGAACAGTATAGGGCAAAGCACAGTGCCCTGAAGAACTCCAGTTTTAATAATTGTCGGTTACTACTAATAATATTATTAATCTTGGTATACTGTCTTTTGTTTTCCAAAAATAGCTAGTTAGAACCTTTGTTAATTGACGCCTTAAACCTAAAGTTTCAGATTTTTTTTATTAATTTGATGTGATGGACAGTATCAAAGGCCAAAACCAAATTGATATATTGATAACAAATTAAATTTTTCTAAATAATTCAATATTCTACCTCGAAGGCGTTTTTCGAAAATCGTTTTATCTAAATTGGATATCAAGAATATAATCGATAGTCACCAGTTTCCATATTATTTCCAGCTTTATATACCGGAACTACCACACTTACCTTAAGTCATGTAGGTATCTGGCCTGATATTAATATTTTGTTTATTATATGCGCCGATGGAGGAACTATTTTTAAATGATTTAATTTTATGACTACTGTTGTTGTACTATCTAATCCAAATGAGCATGTGTTTTTTAATTTACTGATTTTAATTACTTGTTCATTTTGGGTATTTAGAAAGATTGACGTATTTAATTCTGTTTTGTTTATTTTTACTTTTAGTTCATTTGATAGCAATTTTTAGCCATATTAGTTCCTAGGTTTGTGAAATAATAGTTAAAAGTGTCCGCTTTCATATTGTCATCATTAATTAACTCGCCATCTTTATTACAGATATTTATGGTAGTAGTATTGTTTTCTTTACTATAATTGTTTCCTAAATCCTTTACTATTTCCCCGATTTCTTTATTATTGCACTTCTTTTATTTTATTTGAATAGTAGTCAATTTTAGTTTTGTTATTATTCTATTTAAATTATTTCAAATTTTTTTTATAAATATTTACTAATTCTGGATTGTCTTTATTATCATTTAATGTTCCTTATATTAATGGACTTTATAATAACCAGCTTAATCCATGATTTCAGGTTTTTATCTTAGTAGTTATAATTATAGTATTTCTTGATATTTCAATAAATATTTCTGTATCAAACATATTTTTTAATTTTGTAAAATTTATTATTTGTTTAGGAGTGTTATTTTCTAAACTAGTTATATAATACAAATCAATGTTGTACGGTGATCAGTTATATATTTAATATTGTGGACCTAAGTTTAGGTATTTTAATACTGTTTTTCTTTTTTAAGAATGTATGATCTGTACAGGATTTAAATCCTTTATCCATTCTTGTAGGCTCGAGTATGTTAATGCAAATCTATAAATGTATAAGGCGGAGAACAAACATTTTAAATATTAACGGAATTTCAGAGTGCCACAGGATAATACCTTGGAAGTTTAGATCTAGCGGTTACTTATCGTTTAAATTGCGGACTAATGTACATACGGACAGGCTTAGTAAAATTTAAATCAAATCCAAATCGAAATATTTTTAGTCGCAAACTCCTCTATAAATCCTTATTTTACTATAAGGAAAGTAACCAGACTGCAACCAAAGTTACAAATCTAGCGCGTTAAGTGTAATAATTGCATATTACCATCAAAACGCTAATGCTTCGATTGCAACAAACACCAGCCGAAAGACTGATCCTACTTAAAGGATCTCCCTTGCCAGTCGTCACACACCACTTGCAGACTGCAGTTTCGAGCTGTTGGCTCTCGTCAGTGCAAGGTAGGTGTGACGACTGGCAAGGGAGCTCCTTTAAGTAGGATCAGTCTTTCGGCTGGTGTTTGTTGCAATCGAATCATTAGCGTTTTGATGGTAATATGCAATTATTACACTTAACGCGCCAGATTTGTAACTTTGGTTGCAGTCTGGTTACTTTCCTTACAGTAAAATAAGGATTTATAGAGGAGTTTGCGACTAAAAATATTATGTTTAATATTCCACCCTCTAAAAGCACATTTGAACAAATCCAAATCGGTTTGTTTATATTACAGAACTAATGTATTTTCAGTGCATTACATACTATTTAAATGGAAGGAGAACTGGCTTTCAATTATATAAAAGAAACTGAAATGGAACAAACAACCCTTATCTGTAAACAACTAACAGAAGAAAACTAAGGCTGGTATTTAACGAATTAAAACCGGTGATTCTTAGCTCACTGGCTTTGGGAAATAGACTTTAATTAATAGGGATCCCACATAAGACTATCCTAATTCTCTGTAATGTGGTAATGTTTCTGCCTCTATCGATTTCGTAAACACGAGAGGGTCCGTACTGACCCAAGATCGAAATATTCCTGTGGAATGCAGATATACCTCTACTTGGATCCCATGAGAAGGTCCGCATAACAACTGACGTTATTTAGTTCCTTAAGAATTTGTTTATACTTCAAAGTTTTAATAAGTTAATTGCTACAGAAATTATAAGTGTTACAAACTCAAAAAATAAATAAATTACGGATATATTGCATTATACTATTCAAGTATTTGGATTTGAAACGTTTTCGAAATTGATGAAATTAGTTCGTTAAATTTCTATATATAAATATAAAAAAAATGAAGAAAATTCTCCGTCAATAAAGCACTACAATTTTTTCAAAATGATTCATTCAAGATTACTGTTATCGTCAAACACTTCTATAGGTTTTGATTACGATTCAAAATATAACTGCAGAGTTGTTACAATAATATAATTCTGTAACTTCAAGAAGGCTGTCTTTCAAGGCCTTTATAATTCACCAATTGATGTGAATCGGACTTCTTTGGATCAATTTGAAAATGTTTATGATGTGTCTAATGAATAATGGTTTATTCGATTTTTGTTTGCATATTAATCAAGAATAAAAAGGAAAATTATCAAACCTGCTATAAATACTGGTAGTGACACATCGGCTTGTTGTATTATTTTATGTGCCGAAGTTAAATTAAAGACAAAATCTAAACCTTTACAATAGAAGTAGTAAAAATAATACTAAATAATATACTATAATCGCTTATTATGATTAAGCTGCGCAAAAGACGACTTCTAGCCTACCCCCCCTCCCCCCTCCTACTAAACATACAGAGTAAACGATTGCAGCATACTTGGGTGGTAATGCATAGAAGTCTACAACAATGATGTACGACTTTGTGCGTCAGATGATTTTTTCATAATTAACGATTACACCACATAGTAAGATATAAATAGGAAATTTATGACAATCCCCTCTCCACCACTTTGGGAGCTCAAACTACCACCATTCTATGGGAGGGAGGAGTATTTGGAAATGTCATACAATTTTAATTAGCAATAAATGAAAGAAGAATGATTCCACAACTAATGCAATCCACGTGTAGGGGGGCTTTCGGAGATATCATAGAACTCTCATAGGTTATGAAATACAATACATACTTTACTGTTATCCAAAGAGTTCCACATCATGCCTATCTGTGCATTGATGTGTGTCAGATATAAAACTGCATTACGCGAATACAGTGCATCCACGAATGTAGAAATAATCACTTTTAGTCTTGAAACCATAAAGCTCTGGGTTCAAATCTTGGCTAGGACACTAAATACCTGTGCGCTTAGTCATTGATTACGGTTTTTTGCGTTTTTCTCGTAAATTGTACGTTTTATCATAAAAATGGATCAGACAACAGTTGTAGACCATACAATTATCTACAAAAATTTGTCCTTATAATTTTTTTCTACGAATCACCATTCCTAAGATTTTTTTGAAATATCAAAAATACTAATATGCACGCCTACGCCGCCTATATACATCATCGGACGTTCAATATAAGTAAAAATATTGATTTATGTAACTTACATATACAAATTATCCGATTCAGAGAATATACAGTTATGAAAAACTTTAAAGCTGCAGAACAACGTCGTCGAACTACAAAAACATTTTCATCTTCTGATGTCGTTTTTGATCAATTTATGACAGTTCCAACAAACCCACAACAATTTCTTGCAAAATATCACAACAAGTCTCGCTTCATTACAATGTTATGTGAAAAATTTACAACTGCGAACATTTTAGTGAGCTGACAATGACGCTAATGTCCTCATCATTGAAACAGCAATAGAACAATTCAATACAACAAATATATCTATCATTGTTGGTGAAGATGTTGATCTGTTAAAACTACTGACTGCACGAACTCCAATTGATAAGATTATTTACTTTTTGAAACATGGAAAGGCTCAACAACAAACAAAAATATATTCATTGAAAAGTTTATCTGCTTATCCAAGATATCAAAATCATATCTTATTTTTACATGCAATAATTGGCTGCGACGCTACATCAGCAATTTTCAAAAGGGATAAAATTTAAAATGTTTGAAAAACATGATTTAATTGATTGCGCCAAAATATTTAAAAAGATTGACTCTTCTCCACAAGTCATTATCACAAACGGGAATCGCTTTCTTCTTGCTATATATGGAGCTGCCAAAAAAATTGATTGTGTAGACAAGTATAGATATTTAAGTTTTGTAAAAAATACACGTAACAATAAAAGAGTAGAACTATCTTGTCATTCTCCAACATCTGCTTCTGCTTATCAACACTTACATCGAGTATACTATCAAGTTCAAGTGTGGCTAGGCAATCAACTGGGCCTAGAAGTCTGGGATTGGAAATTAATAGATGATACTTTGGAGGCAATTCAAACTTTACTCCCACCTGCTCCAAATAAACTTACCACCATTTTTTGCAATTGCAAAAAACGTTGTAGTAACAAACTGTGGCTGTAAAAAAGTCGGATTATTTTGTTCACCAACAATTAAATAGGGTTTTCCCACTAATTTTATTTTAACAATTTGTGTCGTGAAAATGATATAATAAAACATTTTATTAATTTACAACAATTTACTTTTCTAATAAGAATTATTTATAAGAAAATATCGTTAAAACGATTTGCTGATAATTTCACTGCTTTTTAAAACGGGCATTTTTACGCGCCAGAATTACGTATCTACCAGGAAAACCAATGAGATTATGGATATAATTAGTTTGTAATAGATTCTAACTGTGCGTTAAAGAAAGCTTCTCTAAAACTTCTCAGAAATTCAATTTGTAATACTTGTACTGTGATTGGTCTAAAGCAGTGGACGTGTAAATATTGGCCAATCAGAATCCAGATAAATGCCGCACAAGTTATTCGTGAAAGCGTCGGATGTTAATATTTTGCACTGTAGTTTAGGTTTAACCTTCACCGACATTACACGTCAGATGACTAACCTAAAACATTAAATTAATATTTTTATGTTTGTATTGTTTGGAGTGAAAATATTATTTTATCAGTTTCTGGTTTATGTTTTATTAATTCTACAATCAAAATGGAATCAAGTGGAAGAGGGATATGTTAAAGGTGCCGCTGATAATTTACCTAAAGTAGAAAAGTGCTGAGTGCTGTCAATAAATAGAGGTTATGTTATGTTAACAAAAACCAAGATTAATAAACAATCTTGAACAGAGACAACCTCTGTGATTGGATTTCAGGGTGTTGACGTCACAACGCGCCAATTTATGGCTGTTTAAAATGAACCCAATATTTTTCAAACTTCAAGTTTTTTTTTGTTACTCTTAGTAAAATTAATAAGATAATAAATATGCCATAAATCATTTTTTTAAGTGAGTTAAGTATTTCAGCAATAATTTTGTTTTCTGGGAAAACCCTATTGTCAAGGCCAGTCTTGCTCCAATGCTGAATCAAATACAACAGATAAGGATTTTCATGATATCGATGAAGAAACAACTGATGCATCTTTCTTAGAACAATTTACAGATATCCAGCAAGAAGAAGAAGAAGAAGAAAGCGAAGAAGGCATTACTGTTGAAGTAAAATTTGAAGATTGTCAGTCAGATTAAAATTTTCCCGAAATCAACAATAATTCGTGCCACTTTATTTCCAATAGTACCATTTTTTAGTTAATAGAGTATTATTTAATAAAACTAAATCACAATGTATCGTGGAGTATGCCTACCGGGGAAGCAAAGTTGAAAACAATGCGCCAAACCTCACAGGTGGTGCGGAAATGTGTGCATATTATGTAGAATACTTCTTCAACTTTTAGAATAGCGATATCTCAGGAATAATGATTCGTGGGGAAAAGTATAAGAACAATTTTTGTACATAATTTCATGATGTACAACTTCTAGTTCTAGTTTATAAATCACGTGATAATTCCATTGGCACAAATCGGTTTCTCGATAATTTGTACATACTACAGCTCATTTTTGTTTTGAAGTTCGGGACGCAAATTAATAAGTAAACCATTAAAATTCACTTCAGGCAAACTAAAGATACCACTATATTTCATGATGAACACTTAAATTTTTAGAACTGTTCCGTTATTATAACATGGATTTACATCTGTTTAAATATATGATTTGAATCATTTTCATTTCACTAGTTAGGTGAAAGTTTATAAGGCTTTTCTTTTTTTAAGGAATATTTATTAACCGGTAAAATTGGAAAACTCGGAGACTAACTTATAATTTCATTCAGGGTACTAAAGGTTTGCTGTCTTTACATAATTTTTTTCGTTGATTACTTAACGGCGTAAGCTTGTATACAATCTTCGTTAGGTGCATATGTATTCTTGGTGCTGCCATTATTGTAGAATCGTGGATATTGCCCTAGCCTATAAGACAAAAACTGTAAACCTTACTCGCTTTTCACCCACATTAAGAACTTCATAGGTGCACTCAGTAGGAAACACATAATATTAGAAAGAATTATTAATATCTACTCCATAAACACAAGAATTGCTGAACACCTGGACCATATCATGTAAAACTAAAACTGGTGTGGTTTTCTGAAGTGAATTTTCAACGACGTCTTGGCTGAAGGAAACTCTCAAATCCTAATATTCTGCAAATATGTTTCTATATAACTAGCACTTATATTTTCCAAGTGGTAATAAAGTTCTGATATGTTGCTTGCCAACATTTAGTTAGAATAGATAAACACTCAAAGAATAAATGCACCTATGCAGTACCTGTTAGATACCGAATAATGTTTCATAGCAAGTAATGTTAATGTTAACTCCTCTTAAATAGCACCTTCACGTTCTATCATATGCAGCTTTGCTTCTCTAAATATTAATGTTTCAAATCTAATTTGTCACGGTAGATCAATAACAACATAACATACATTTGCTTAGATGAATATCAAGTGTTATTGCCTACGTGAGATATATAATAATTTAGTACACTACTCTGAAATCTAAACTACGGAATCTCCTCCTGGCATTGTTAATTAATACGCTTATTACTTCCATCAGTGTTCCCTTTCCTTATTTGTGTATTATTTTACTTTTTCATGCCATCCTTTGAGATGCAAATGCTCTTCATCCTACCAAATAATTACATATTTCGCGCGATAAAATGTTTATAGCCGAGGGAAAACTTAATTTATGTCATCTATATTAATGACTGAGCTGAATACAGTTAATAAGATATACGATGAGCATTTGCGAGGATTTTATCCATGTCCAATTAAAATTGAACTTATTCACGTCGCCCACAATAGACAGCATCAGATTCTTACTCATCCATTGCGATAAACTCGAAGAAGGCGAAATTTTATATATGTAAATATTGTTTCGATATTTAGGCATTTTAGGTATCTACCTATTTGTATTAAAGTTCCATATATTGGGATTTTACTCGATTTATTTTATCATTATTATTTTTTGACATTTATTACAATTAAACTTTTCTCATTTTATTTATTTTAATTTTTCATGTTTCACACAAAACTAATGATGTAACATAAGTATTAATTGTGTTGAAAATGTGTGTTTACATGCCTTAAGAGATTTTCGGAAACAAATGAAAAAGAACGTATATAAAATCTTTTGGAATACTCTCCTTTCGGTAGATATTTATTCATTGCAGCAGGTCAAGCATCCCGGATATTTCTATACATAAATTTCATGTACAAGCCACGTATAGAGTATAACGAGAGAAGCTCATAAAATCCTGTGAACTTGTAGACGCATGCTTGACAGAACGTGCAATTCTAGTGTTACTCTAGCTTAGTGGGATAAAATCGAACTTCGGATAGGTATCTAAAATTATACAGGTAATATCGAAAGGATCGCTGAGTAGAATTAGCGGGGGTATTGTCAATTACATCAATATTAGCATTAAACCTCAGATTTATACAGTGAGACATGGACTACAATAATCCTGTACATTTGATGTCATATAAAATACATAACTTCTGGGATATCGCTAGATAACAGTTCTTAAAAACGTTCAATACTGTAAAGAAACGAAAAGTATAACAGTAGTCTTATGCATGCAAGTTTAACTTGAATACTCAAGTAAGTAAGTAAGTAAGTAAGAATATTCAAGTTAAACGTTGCATGTATAGGACTATTATTATACTTTTCGTTTCAGCAAATACGTATGTATATAAATAACCATAGATGACTTCTTTCCATTGATATTAAATATTAGATATTGAGTGTATGAAATTTTTATTTTTTGATATTATTATTGACTTCTCACAGGACGATGCATGTCTTTACATAATCTATTCATTGATTTAGCTTTAGTATACTAGTGTGATCAGAATTAGATCAACAATAGAATATAAAGAATTGTCATGTCAGATTTTGATTGTATGACAGTTATCTTAAATATTCAAGAAATTTTTTTTTTTAAATTTCTTAATTTATGAACGAATATAAAATGATTGACCAATAAGTTTAGCCATTGGAAAAATGCACATGTATGTATACAATTTTCTTTAAAAAAATTGCGTCGATGTAACACAAACATAAAGCTATTAATTTGACAGAAATATATTGACTGTCTTTGAAGTGATGATAACAAAAGTAGGGGTGAAAATTTAGATTAATATCAAGTTCAGTTTACTTCATACAATTAAGGGCTTTGTCATTCCAAATTTTATCAACCAGAGGGTGTAAAATAATTGATGACGGGAAAATCACACTGACGGCTTAGTTTGTGCATTTCTTTAGATTTAAGTTGTCGCTGTATAATTTGCACTAATAGCTTTGTTTCAATTTCAGTGACTGGATGACAGCAATCAGCAATACGGTAAGTTTCTTTGAAGTGTGTGTTTTCTTGGCATATTATTTAGCTAGAATTTAGAACATTTTCATTTCATCCTGTCTGTCATAGAAATATGCACAATTCTGCAGAACATAATATCTATTTTACCATCTGGTCTGAGTTGTGATAAGAATATTCAATTATTGCCTACTACTGTTCTCTATTAATAAGAATTAAAGGTGAAATAAAATGTGTTGTTGCCCTACTGTGCAACAAAATAATTATACGAGGAAGAATAATACTTTTATTATGGAAAATCTCTCTGTCATGCACCATAACTATACAGTTTGTTTCATAACTGACTGGCTATACGTTAGCAAGGAGTACGGACAATTACAGAATGACATGTATATTATATCTATGTCTAAATAATTGAAGACTAAACCTATATCTTCAATGTATTACCGAGTAACAGTTTCTTTGAGATAAAGATTGCATATTGTGCAAAATATCTTAAAAAACTAAATAAACAATTTGTGGATTGTGCATACGGAATCTAATTCCTGCTTACTGTGAAATAATTTTAATTTAAAAAGTATCTCCAGGAAGTGGTTCGAACTCCACTACAAAGTGTAAGGACCTACATAATCTAAAATCCTGAATTTTCAAGGACTTCAGAGGTGGTTAATGAAACATTTAAGATAACATGAGCTATAACGACGTATAAAAATATACGTAGAAACTAACTTAATTTGTTCAGACATTTTTTTTCAGGTAAATTAAACAAAATGTGTTTTTTACAACCGTAATAAAATTGTAAATAATTCTTATGGGGCGTTTAAATTAAAAAAAAATAAATAAAAATTACAATGTCGCTACTTCAAAAATATGTTCTTTATTTGCACAAATTGATCTTGTATCCGTTTAAAAAACAATTCGGGATACAATTTCCTACAACTGTGTTAAAATATTTGTGAATTTCTCTTTCAACACATTTTTTATGTACAGCAATAATAATAGATTACACGACTTGGTTTTGTCCAACATCGGCTGTATAGTTGAAAAAGCTTTAGAGGTATTAGTTAAAGAAGATAATCATCATTCTGGACTTGTGATCTCTCTACACGTTGAATATGAAAACCATAATAATAAATTTCCAATTAATTATACAAATACTTTAAACTTTCGGAAAGCTAATTTTAACTTACCATATAAGGAACTGCTTGAGATGGACTGGTTTTTTTTTAAACGACTACACCGAAATTAACTCCGTATGCCAACATTTTTATGAGAAATTAACAGGGGTTTTCACAGCCTGTGTATCCAAATATGTATACACAAAAAAGAATAATAGACAATGTCCACCTTGGTTCAATGCTGAAATTATCAGAGATATAAGGAATAAGGAAAGACACTTGAACCTTTACAAGCGAACTGGAGATGATATTTCTTATAATGAATTTATGCGACTTCGGTCCAAAATTAAGCTAAACATTAAAATAGCTTTCAGAAACTATAAACAAGTTTTGGGCTTACATTAATAGCAAAAAACTAACATCAGCAAAAATATGTTTTAAAAGGGGGAATGGTCCAAATGATATTGTGAATGCCCGTGCTGACTTCTTTGGACAATTATTTTCAAGTTTGGAGCCAGGAAACATCTCGTTAGACGATTTCTGTGACAATAATATCAACAACATTAATAGTTTTATTTTCAGAAAATGAAGTGTTATTGGCACTAAAGAAATAAATAAAACCTAAGCCTACCATTCATCCTGATGGGATCCCCACATTTCTACTTAAAGACTGTGCTGCTATATTTGCTCGCCCACTCATAGTATTATTTAATTTATCTATTAAATGCTGCTGTTTTTCGTATATTTGGAAGTATTCAAAAGTCTGTCCCGTATATAAAAAGGGAAGTAAAAACGAAATAATACTTCCGTCCAATAACTATAATCCATGGCTTTGGCAAAGCATTTTACATAACTCTATTTAACATAATGTTAAAAATATAATTTCCAGTCAGCAACACGGATTTATTCCATTGACATCCAGATGCAAACGGACGTAATATACCTTGATTTTACGAAAGTTTTTGATAGACTTAATCATAATATAAAATTAGTAATGACATCACCATTCATCAACAGGGTTTCATGAAAGGACGCTCTACAACTTACCAATCTGCTTTGTGTTACGCAATTTATTTCGGAATCCATCGATCATCAGTCTCAAACCGATATAATTTATACTGACTTTTCCAAGGCATTCGATAGACTTAAACATACTATGCTGCTTAAAAAATTTAATGATATTGGCCTTCCGGAAAATTTGACAACTCTATTCAGATGTTATCTGTCAAACAGAACCCAATATGTTACCTTCAATGAATTTAAGTCTGTCGAATACGTCACCACCTCTAGAGTACCGCAAGGTTCAGCTCTGGGCCACTGTTGTTTATGATATTTATCACTGACATAGCGGACGATTTAACACACGAGGTTAATTAGTCAATGTATGCCGATGATTTAAAGCTTTTTTCTAAAATTTATACTGTTAGTGATTGTCTTCAACTGCAGGATAACTTGAACAGAATTAGTAATTGGTGTACTAAAAACAACCTTCCATTAAACTCGAAGAAACGCAATGCTATGTCTTTTACACGTAAGTCTTCTCCTATTTCCTACAATTATACCATAAAGAATAATATACTTCGCCGGCCTAAAACACTGGCGTAACTTTGGCGTTATATTTGACAGATTATTTGACAGATTATTCAAGCCCTGACACACTGACCAGGCTTTACTGTTGCAACATTAGATCGAAACTTGAATAGCATCACGATCTATTTCGCTAGATTAGGTTGGTTGGAGGCTTAGGCGAGGGTCTGCCTACAGGGAGGATGTACAAGAGGCCCAATGGAGCCTAAGAGTTTTGGTTCAATAATTTTTATTAACCACCCTCCCAACCAATTCCAGATTCCAGATGCGTCACTTGTTTGGATCCCACACTATAATGTGCATGATAACAATCTAGAATCGGTACAATGCAAATTTCTGAAATTTATGTATTTTAGATCAGAAGGTACTTATCCAGCATCGGTTTTCCACAAGAAGACCTGCTGGTTAGATACTAGTTAATTAGTTTGCATCGTAGGCGAGAATGCATATCTCAAATATTTCTTTTCAAAATTACTAACGACGTTATTAACGGACCACTATTACTATCAAAACTGTCTTTTAATATTCCCAGAACAATATCCCGTCATAGTTTATTATTTTATCTAGTTACGCCTCGCACAAATATCTTGAACTTTTCGCCTATTTATGTAATATGCGACAATCACAATGCAATCTGCGGTGATATAGACATTCTCAAATGCTCCGTATACCTATTACTACAGGCACTGATTTAACATGTTTGTTTTTCTTTTCTATGATCTCTCATAACATAAAATGTAGGTAATCATGCTCTTTATTTTCTTTAATATGTCTTTGATTAGTTACTAGAGCCTTTGTTTTATACATTTTTTTATGTTAGTTTTATTGTTTAATTACATATCTGTATTAGTTTACTGTACCTCTCTGTCCTCTAATTGGGTCAAAAGCCTGTGGGACAGTGTAGGAAATAAACAAATAAAATATATCGATCGCAAAACTTTCCAACTTTGGTATTTCGGACCTGCTCATAACCTTCTTTAGATCATATCTAACCGATAGACCTCAATATTCTCGTATAATGGATTTAAATCCTATGATTATGGGGTCATCCTAAGGTGTTCCCAAGGGCTCTGTTCTTGGGCCACTGCTTTTCAATATACTTATAAATGACATAGGCAATACTTTTGATGTGTACTTCTTAATGTATGCTGATGACAAAACTACACAGTGTCTCTGGTTTAAACGACTGCATTATAATGCAGAATAATATCTCAAATCTAAATTCCTGGTTGCTAAAAACAATATATCGTTAAACGTTCGTAAGTGCAATGTAATATGATTTACAGCTAGAGATTCAGAGTAAACCTACGAGTACAGGCTGAACGACCAACAACTAACGCGCGTCTACGTTTAAAGACCTTGGAGTAACTTTTGACAAAAAACTAATTTTTGTCGATATCGTCTGTATGTGACGTCAACAAGACTTTAGGTTTTATCATAAAATTAGAGAACGTGCAGCGTCACTTTCTTAAATATCTCTAAATTCATATCCGCCTATTAGTTTCCCTCAATCAAACCTGCTTGACAGGTTTTCTATGTGCAGCTTAAGCGATAGACGTAATAACTTCGCTATCAACTTTTTAAAGAAAGTCATTCATCATTAAATTGATTGCAGCAAGATATTTCATAAATTGAACTTTCATATTCCTCGAGTTAATTCACGTCATAGTTAAACGTTTTACTTGTCTAGACCTCAGACTAATGTCCTAAAACTCTCACCTATAATATTTGCTCCTCTTACAATAACAATCAGAACATTCATATTTTTCAATAATGGGGCTTCCTGCCTATGTTCGCCTATCAATGTTCCTCATTATATTTTATATACTCATTATTTACAACAATCTTGCTAATTTTTCTATGCACTATACAGTTTTCCTTAGCTGTATTTTATATCTTTTTGGCTTCTCTAATACTAGTCAGTTTAAATTTTAGACTAATGTTAATTCTTTCTCTCCCACTTTATTATATTTATTATATTTAAGCTACTCACTATGTGCACTGTATATTAAATATGTCTTGTTCCATCTTGTAAATGGTCTTTACACTGTTAGATGGTGTATAAATAAATTATAATTGTGGAGGGTTTAAATATTACTAATCACCTTACCTTATATAAAAAGGCATAAGATATTCTTCTGGTATATTCCGTGCACATATATTAAGAACATCATAAATCATTTGTTTTCTCTTACAGGATCCTGCCGGACACTTGTTTTGTTTATGATAATCCAAAGCTCTATGATTTTTTCTCAAATACCTAGTCCTCAAAGATCGTGTGTTCCTGACGTAAACCACTATTAGTCTCGAAATATCCATAACAGCTGTCGGTGACATCTCTAGAGCTATAAAATAAATCCCTTTCTGATAAAGGGTCTTTAACTTATAAAAGCATCAATAACCGTTGGCAAAAAAATATTCTGAATGTTCTGGTCATATTGTGAACAGCTTACGGGTATCTGTGAATCTCATTGTTTTATCAGTTTATTGAAAATTGGCTGGCCGCCGATATTACTTCAATATACTTGACTCGACTGATTATATTTAATAAATTCTATTTTTCTATAATTGCCTCTTTAATTAATTTATTGTTTGATAATCTCAATAATTTATTGAAAATATTGTTTTTTTACAGAAAATTTAATTTTCACTTTGTCAAAATACGCGTTTCTGTGTACATGGTCATCTGTTGATGTTGATTTCTTCCCATGTTAATAACAGATATCAATATATTGCTATAAATAATTGTCTGACTGCATTAATATGACATCCGGAGTTACTCAGGGTTCTCACCTGGGCCCCTTCCTTGTTAACATATTTGTCAACGACAATGACAAATGTTTCACATCTGCAAAACATGTTGTTTATGCTGATTTTTTAAAAAATTATAAAAGAATAGATTCGATGGCAGATTATAATGAACTTCAATCTGATTTAAATGACTTTTCCAAATTTTGCAAAATGCGTAAATAAATCTAGATAAATATTTTTGTATTCTGTTCATATCATTGTCTATTTCACGCTTAAGCGACACCCAAATTAAGTTAGTTAATGTAGTTAAAGACTTGGGATTATTGTATAAATTATTTTATTTAATTCTGTAGTTCTACCTAGCATAGAATATGGAACCCAATGTATAATAAATATATTTCTAGATTAGAAAGAATTCAAAAGAAATTTGTCGATACTTTAAATTATAGGTTTAATAAACGCAGGCACTAGTTTTTATACGAAAATATATTTTTTCTAATTCAAGCCTCTTATCAATTAGAAGAGTATACTTTGATATTTATTTTGTTTATATTTAAATAACATAATTGATTCTCCGTATTGAGTAAATTATTTCAGTTAAAATTGTAATCCATATTTATTTATAGTAGTACTCTGTACCACAGGTAAAAAAAACCAGATCAGGAAGATATGATAAGAAATGATATTCATAAAATATTAGATATGTCATATATCAACTATACATTAAGAGAACAAGAAATATTCTCACAAGAATACAGATTAGTGCAATTAAATATAAAGACGGTTAAAATAAATATAAAAAACTATACATAACTATACAAAATAGTGAGAAAACAACAAATAAAAGAACAAAGCTCATCTTAAGTAATATTTACATTTGCTAGATAAATGAATTCAATTATATCCAAATAAAACAACTTGAATTTATAACGGTGTTCATTGAATTCATTTTAATTAATAAAAATAATATGATATACTAATTATATCAGTGAGTTTAATAAATATAAACGAATTTAATTTCTATCGTTAGTCTTTTAAAATGAGAGTACAGGCATCGTATACCTGAAAGCAATTTTGTATTGATTTAAGATGGCCTTATTTTCTTTTAAAAAAGGAACAAAACAAACACCTAATGGAACGTCTAGAGTACTTGCTCTTATCCATGCATAGTTTTCATAAGCCTAGGGGCAAGTTTTTAGTTATTGTCGGAAAAATTGAATTACACGTAAAATAGTGTGTTGAAAAGGATAACATATAAAGCGACGTAACTAAAATCCCTTCGGCCAAACAGATATAAACATATTTTTTTATAAGTCTATCATATACCGAGAATACGTAAGTATATAGACACAAATTCAGCATTTTCTTTTTCATTTTATTCTGTAACATAATACACATTCAGTAAATAGCTTGATGTAACAATCTGCAAAACGGAACTTGAGAAGGGAATTGAAATTATATGCATGGATGTGCGTTGGACTAAACTTATAGGAATTGTGTTACAAAAAGTTAGCAAAGCAAGATATACCATACGATATTTAGGAGACCTACTACACCTGGATAAGTTGAAACTATTTTACTTTACACATGTACGATCAGCAATACAGTACAACATAATGTGTTGGTGCCATTCCGTAGATAATAAACAATAATAATAATAATAATAATAATAATAATTTACTAATCCCTTCGATCATAATACATGATATAGGATAAGTCAAATATTACATAACACAATTTATCTGTAAAACTAAGTATAATAAAAGTACACAAATAAGCTAGATTATATTAAAATACACATATACATGTATGATACATATATTATTTAAATATATATACACGTGTAAAAAATACCTATAAGACAAACAAACAATTATAGATAAAATTGCTATTATGCACAGAATAGCACATGTATACCACAAAATTAAAAAAAGTATTAACAGTATATGTAGATCAAAGTAATAAAAAAATTCAGAAGAAAAAGTACAGTCACAAATTGTTATCGTCATAATATTCATTTAGAGAATAATAACTCTTATTTAATAATAATTTTTTAAGTTCAAACTTAAAATATTTGGGTTGCATTTCTTTGTACTTAGTTGGTAAATGATTATATGCTTTTATAGCTAGGTATTTAGGACTTTGTTCATATTTTTTTTTAATCTATGTTTTGGTATTTCAAGTGTTGTGATATTTCTTGTGTTGTACGAATGATAATTATTAAGTCTATTCGTACGTATAGATGATGAAAAATCGTTAAATCGTTATACAGCAGAAAAGCATGACACGAACCATGCTAAACCTTTCTTACAATATCCCTTGTAGGGAGAACATTATAAAACTGGGCATAATGACTGTCTCTTGTTTATGTAGATATAACTTAGCAATATATACCATAGAAAATGTTAGTTCTTTGTCCAAAAGTAGAGATTTCATAACAACATGGTAATTAGAGGTGGAAACAAATTAAATATTCCACCACATAAAACAGCATTTTTGAGATGGGTCCATTCAATAACTGCATAAAAAATTACAATGCATTATCTGAACATACAAATATATTAGACAAATACATGTACTGTCTAGTTATAAGTATAAACTTAAAATATACCTGAGAGGTAAAACGTACTACTCCCTAAATTAATATTTCACTAATACTTAATTGTGCAAATTTGACCTTCATTTTACGATATACAGGGCGTCTCAGACTTAAAGTGACATAGACTAATGAGAGAGAACTCACTTTTCTGACCCCCACACTAATCCTCACTGTTTTCAAGATACATATTGTTTTATGAATTTTTGCTGAAACTAAAATTCACCATATTTTTGGAATGGGTGAGCGTATTTGAATAAAAGTTGGTATACATATAGTGCACGCCTAGTTTAATTAGTAGCATAATTTAGTTTGGAAAATTTCCAGTACGGGACACATTTTTAAACGTTCGTAAAAATTTATTGACGCGGAGTGTGTTCATTTCGAAAATGAGTGTATCAAATAATTAGTGTCTTTTTAAAATTTGTATTGTAAATTGTTGTTAAACACTTAACTTTACTTTTCCTTTTTCCTGTTTTTCGTTTTTCTTTTTAAGTAACAGTAACACATTAAATAATTATTAAACAAGTGTTTAAGTAAAATTAATAAAATAGGGACGTTGACTAGTTGTTTGTCTATTTTGTAGAATTTAAATATCATTCACCATTATTTACGAAAATTTGCTAGGAAGTAACTATAAACGTGCCACCAAATATTATGACAGTATTTTGCACAATAATCCATAGACATTTCAGTAGTTATCCGCCGCTTACAAAAACAGATATACAGGGTGATGTAATTGGCCCTAAATGTAAAATAATAAAAATTTAATTTCCACACTAAATTATGCTATTAATTGGACTAGGGGTGCACTATATATTTATCAACTTTTATCTAAATACGTCCACCCATTCCAAAAATATGACAAATTTTAGTTTCAGTTAAAATTCATAAAATAACATGTATCTTGAAAACGGTGTTGATTCAAAGGTAAGTGTGGGGGTGTTTTGAACGCCCTGTATGTTATATACAAATATTCTTGCTATTTTTAATGAGTCTACATTTTTCTAATATATAATTATATTTAAAATAGCTCACCTTTTGACGTTGATGTTTCTTTTTAAATTTCTGACAATAAATTTACTATTATTTAATATATAAAATTTTAGAATTTCCTACATCGTATAATGGAGGTATTTGCAATTGGACATTTTTATATAATTTTCATCTGTATAATAAAGTTATTCAACATTATTTATATAATTTATTCTTATCTAATAAAGGAATAAAGGAAATATTACAATGCACAACGCTCAAGTAAATGATACAATATTTTCCTGGAAATATTTGTATTTGTGCTAGGATATATCACATTTCATTATGTTCAAAAATTCGTATCTTTATTTTACCGTCTCAAGTACATAACTGTTTGCGAAAGCTATATTTTCACTTACATTAATCACATACATGATACATTCAGTGAGATGTATCTGTAAATATTAGAAGCATTTTTCCTATTCTTCAGTCCCCTGGATATTTTTAAATATGTATGTAGATGCTGAGCTGCCATCGCTTCAGGAACGTCTGGAACTGCGGACATATTCAAGTCGGCGCCACAATAACTGTTTATTAAACAAAACCCGCATCCAAACAATAAATTCAATATAAATTTGCTTCTAAAATTCCGTGTTTTAGCGAAATTGTTTTGTTTATTGTTTGTGCCGGATTCTGAGCGACATATTAAAACTGAATGGTAATTTCCAATTATATAAATCTATAGAATTATTAAAATTGGTGGTCTAAAATAAGTTACGAGTAAATGAAAGAGGTCCCGAGAGATATGACAGTTGAATTTAAAATGATAAATCAGTTTATTCAGGAAGAGATTTAATTGGGCATTTTAGCTATACAGTTGAAAATCAATATTTGGTCTAAAACAATACATTATAACAATATTTAATTAAAATTATTATTCTAACTCAAACCACACATTTCAAGAAAGAGAACTTACTACAATTCATTGAGGCAGAAGTATAACTAAAGCATCAATAGTTCTATGTAAATAGTATTTATTTATTTGTTCATTAACTGACTGACTAACTGACTGACTGACTGACTGACTGATTGACTTACTTACTTAATTAATTATTTATTTACTTACTTATTTATTTGTTTATTTAACTTCCACCATTACAATACAGAGCTGTGGTATTAGTTATTGATAATAGTAATAGGTCTATAATTTTTAATTTGGTTTGTCCCTCCTTTCTTGTATACAGGTATTACTTTAAAGAACTTCCAAGAAAAGTGATATGTAGATTAATGGAGAGATTAAATATTATGCATTATATTGCAAGAAGACATGCACAGTCTCGTAGAAAAAAATCAATAGTACCTTTGGGTTTCAATTTTGTAACACTATTAAGTACTTCAATTTCAGTAAATTGCTTTTAATGTAAGCTATCGGTTAGGGTATTTTGAGACGTAACTTCAAAATTAATGCTATATATATATACGAACTCTGAAAAAAGTCTGCGAAGGCATATGCAATGTTTTTTGGGTCGTTTATCAAACTATCATTATATGTCATATTGTTTGGCATGCCATTATTATTTTTTATTGTTAAGAAATTGCCATAGTTCTTTGGGATTATTTGTATATTACTTTCAATACGACTGCAAGATTCTTTATAGGAGTTTTCTAATCAGCTCTAATTCTTTGCCTCAAAAAAAAAAATAGGAATTCTTGTATACATTTTGTAAAGATAACACTAAACCAAGGTGGGTACATTCGTTTATGAGGGTTGGTTTTAGTTACGAAGGTATTAGGCAAGTCATACAGTTTTGTATAAATAGCATCGCAAGAACTGCCTTACAAAAATTGTAAAATATATTATAAATTTTTTGTCTATTGTTGTTTTCCTCCTTAGTAAGACTGAAATATACCACGATCCAAGGATGATCGTTATCTTCTGCTAGTAATGTATCTAACGCTTTTTCCGCGGCACAATATTTATTTGACATATAAATATAGCCTTAAAGCTGGGTATTTAACATTCACAGAGGGGCGAGCGTGGGTGCGTCTTTACTATATACATACTTCGATATGCGATGTAAAGCAACGTAAGGCGCGGTTAGTAGTTGGATGGGTGACCGTTCCAACGAAGACGGTGTCCTCGCCTCACACATCTTCCAGCGCCTTGTATATAAGTGTATGCGCGGAAGCTATACAACCTTAGGCGAGGGTTGTATAGGAGACATACCATCCTTCGGAGGGGATGTAAAGCCGTCGGTCCTTTGTCTATTAAATGTTAGGCAAGTAAAAGATCCCTACTCTTCTTAAGGGAAGAGGTTCGGCAAAATTCCTGGTTGGGGGTAGCTCGTCTACGGGCGTCGGTGTTAGGCCTCAGTAGCGGAAATAGGCTGACGTTAAATAAATGTATAAAAAAAACATTCACAGAATAAGAATTCCGTTTTATAACTTAAAAAAAGGTAGGAAAATCCATGAAAAGAAGAATATATGGAGAGAACATCACAATTAACGCTTAGACAATACTCTGTGTAAGTAGCTCAACGCTTATGTGTTGTTAGGCTTGCAACCCAGGAGTCGCGGGTTCGAATCCTCGCTAGGGTATGAATATTTAGTGGCGTTTTTCATCTGTTACTGCGATAGCAGCAGTGGACTACACGACGTTGTGTGAGAGACAATACGGCTAGTCGCTGCACCACTTATGAGTTCCAGTCTCAGCTGCGGCAGATGGGAATATCGTAAGGAAAGGTCGTTGTATAATTGTCTATGTGTATGTGAAAAAAATACAGCCCTGTAATTGGGAACGTCGTTCCTATACAGTGGTGAATTATAAATAAATATGTGAAATAGAAGTATTAAAATATTTTTATAATTATCGTTGAAAAAAATCGCTTGAAACCACTAATGTGTAAAAATAAGGCAGTTAATTATTTTTAATTAGACCTCTTCTTCATAAGTTTACAATTATAAGTGCTACTAATTTAATATACACTATATTTCTATAGATATATAGGTGGCTAGATGTCTCTTAATAGGCAAGTAATGAGTATCGCTTCAGAAGACTCTCCTCTCCGTCCGCCTGTTCCTGAAGTCCTATTTTCCTTGCATGCAAAATAAAAATAAAGTAAGACCCTTTGTCTGCATGAGGTATGTTCATGATCGGGTTGCTCCTACTATCGATTGCAATTGTTTCAGTTGCCGCCCCCTCCACACCTGCCTTTAGAAGACAAACGACTCTCGCTTACACCACAACAGCAAGATGGTCTTCCCAACAACCGCCGTAAGTACCCTTCCGTATTTCATAGGCTGCTCTCAATGAAACTCCTTTAATCGCTGAACAATTCTAAAACTTTTAACGTTAAAACGTATGTAACTTTGCTAATCTTCGACATTTCTCAATTGAATGTATTTATTGCACCAAATCGCACAAAATGGTTTTAAGTCGGCGCAGTATTTATTTAAACAACTAAATCGTTTAGAGCGTATTTTCTGTCGAACGTATTTTCTGTCGGTTTTATTTAAGTATGTCGAGATCTATGAACTTTAAGAGACAAACGAAGATGACATCCACTGAGTTACATAACGAATATATACAAATTAGAATTCGCTCCGATTATTTTGATTATTAAAAAAAATGAATTGCTGCAAAATTAGACATTTTTAAACAAATTATTATTTATCTGATCCAAATGAGTAAATTCCAATGAAACTTAGAAAACGTGTAGGTCGTACAAGTAAAGGTACTATTTTCAATTAAAATTTCAAACCAGCATAGGCATTAAAACAGATAGAAACCGTAATTGTAGCTAAAACTTTACACCTACATGATAGCTCAAACTGTAGCATTTTAAGAGTATTTAAAGATAACTGAGAGAAATAGATGCTTTCATTAAATTTTTAAAATTTTTTTGCGTTTCGACATACACATAGACTTTAAATATGAAATGTTCTAATACGATTTAAAAGTGTATGAAAAAGCGAAATATTTGAGAAAATAAAGTATTTCAGTGATGCATATTTGCAAAGATATTTTAACTTTTGCGTTTTACCATTGTGTTAATAAAGAAATAAACCTTTTGACTGATAATTAGCCTTGATTGTTTATAAATGTCTACATTTTCATTTTCGCAAGAGAAAACTATTAAAATATTGCTAGGAGTACAAAGTGTTAGAAAATATCTATCTCTAAATTAGAACAAAGATACTAGTTGTCAAAGTTATAAAAAGTTCTTATAAACATGTGCCCGGAAGCACCTTCTACCTTTCACCTTTGAAGTTGGTGCCTTAGAGTAGGTTATTGCTTAATATTTCATGAACTTTTTGTGTCACAGCACTGAAATTTGGTGTGTTATTTAATACCAATAAGAGTTATAGTACGGCAGCCCGTAACCAAGGTTTTCGACTTATCCGTTAATTGAAAATTCCTGAGCAAATGCTCATTTCTTTGAACAAGGATAAAAAAAGTTGATGGCAACGGAATGTTTTTGCGTTGCAAAAGGGATGAAATGTATCCTTCAACATGTAAAAAATAACGGGTCATCTGAGTAATCACCTAATGTCATGTTTTCCTGGTGTTGATAAGTATGCATAGTTCGAGGAAAAAATTAAAACGGAAATTTTTAGTGCTGCACCAAGATGTAAAGAGTTAAATCTAGAAATGAGTAATGGACCTTCTAGGCTGCGATTGTCGATTGTATATGCAAAAATGGCCGCTTGTATGTACTCCTGCTTTAATTGCAGTGAAAAATTACAGGTTGAGGGTATACATGAGGAATAAAGGCGATCTTTTTCGTATAAAGTATAAAAATTATCAGTTTTTTTGATACAATCGAATTCATTTTAATCGACCTCCTCTGACGAGCTTTCTTCAATATCGACTTCAGTATCTGTCTCGTCTCTATAATTCGCTTCTTCTTCATCTTCTACCCCTTATTCTTCTTCCCGTTCTTCTTCTTCTTCAAGGTCTGAAATTGATGAGAAAAAGATTAATAAGTAGGCGTAAATATTTTTCCGTAACTCGTACCTGTAGGCAGATCTGTTGTAGAACTATCTATTATAAGATTAGCGCATATAGGAAGTTGGTCACTCTCAAACCATTTGAATGCACAGATAAGCTATCCTTTTTAAACAGTTTTTAATACAATTTTGATTTCTGTTATTGAAATTATGCAACATATAAAATATCCGTTCTGTATTGCTTCTTATTTTATTCTACATCTATAACAAGAATTCATCGAGGATGGACATTAGGGGTTAAAAAAATAACGTCTTTTTTTTAACGCACGAAATATCTTTTTACCGGCTACTGCAGAATCATGGGAGTTTTTGCCAGAGGAACATTGGTTTCGTATTGTAATAAACTATAGCCTGGTGATCTAAGTTAGCATTAGATGATAACAGTTGATTTTGGTTACGGGCTACTGTACTATTAATATTTCATGGTACTAACCAAAATGAAATCCGACCAGTGGCGTAGATTACTTTTTAATCCACAATATGTCTTTTTCCATTTTTTCAAACGCTGGTACTGAAATATGGTTCTCTGATCAAAATAACACAAAAATGGCCCTCTTGCAATGACAATGCAAAAAGCTGCAAGTCGATATCTCTCTAGACCTGCGATTCCGTAATAGTCCGGGAGATAGCGCCACATTTGGACCAGTCATTTCATACCGACTGAAAATCATAACAAAAATAGTTTTCCCCTAATACCGATCTGAATATCAGCTGCTCTAGTACGGGTGGAGCTAAAGGTGACAGCATATTAAAGTTATTAAAAAAATTATACTACGAGTATTTTCATACCGTGTCAAAACATATGAGATGATTTTTTAGATCATTTTCAACAAAAAAATAATAGTCAGCTATATTGAAGAGAAGAGATTATACGTCAGTCAGGTATATGAACCATCTTGAAAATGTTCAAGTATATAATCATTTTATACCATATGAACTTTATGCAGCTGAATTTTTATACTTTGTAAATAACAGAAAAAATCCTCAGCTGTATTTGTAAAGGGGGTAAGACCGTCAGTCAGCGTCATAAACATGCTGCGCGCTCAGTGCATCTGAACGCGCAGCATGTTTCGCTGACTGACGGTCTTACCCCCGTTATAAATACAGCTGACGATTTTCTCTATTATTTTAAAAGTATAAAAATTCGGCTGCATAAATTTCATGAGGTATAAAATGATTTTATACTTGAACATTTTTGAGTGTGGTTCATATACATGACTAACGTATAATCCCCTCTCTTCAATACAGCTGTTTACTATTTTTTGGAAATAATCTAAAGAATCATCTCATTAATTTTGGCACGGCATGAAAATATCCGTAGAATATTTTTTTCCAATTTTAACATGCTGTCATGTTTAGCTCCACCGCGGGTGCGGCAACTGACGCTCATTTTGCTGATTATTGGATAATAATCAACTGCTAAAAACGAAATTTATTATTCACCATAAAATTCCTCGAAAGAACGCACCGCACTAAAACTTTGAACTAAATCTGGTAGACCTGTATTTGCATTTGATACTATCTGATTTCGAATATTAAAACCGCGTAGCTTTTTCTTATTTTGTTTTATTAAAAAATTAGTTATCAAAATTGAAACAAATGTGTGTCATTCGTGATGTCATTAAACCATATTATATCAATTGATAACCTACCAATTTTAAATTATAAACTATTAATGAGAAACAATGTTTCCAAGTAATATCATAAAGTATAAAGGTTACTTTCGTTCCCGTGTCTGAGGGAATTTACGCACCCATGAGATGAATAATTAGTGCCGGAGGAAAAAGCCTGTCACGTAATATATATGAAGCAACTTCTTGAGCGCTTATACTCAACTTAGCTCGAGAATTATGACTTCCGAACAATAAGCCAATATTGTTAGTTCAGTGCCAGTAATAACTTTGAAACTAATCAGAATCCTTGTTTGGAATATATCGTCAATTCCAGAATATGCGCACTTAAATTTCATCATTAAAATTAAAATCCAGCTATATAAAATTATATTACATTTCACTGTAAAAAATAGTAATTTACATATAAGATTGGGAAGACTGAAGTGAAACTTAAAAGATGCTGATGCAATTAACAGTTTTTTTTTAAATTAATTCTGCCGTTAGTAATTTCTCGCCTAATGATAATTTGATAAACTTTCATTGGAACAGCATAAAACAGGGTGTATCAAGATTATTTTCTTTCGATTTCGCAATTGAATTTGCTGTAGTTAATATAATAAAGAATATATAGTTTTGACATGTTTAGTAGTCGAGATGTCGACAGTGCACACGTTTGCGCTGAATTCCTTGCGCTGGAGAGAAGTATCATTTACAGTGTGTGCAAATAAAAGTATAATTAATTATTGGTTAAGAGAATAAAGGATTCTATACATATATTTTGGTTTTGTGATCATTGTGTTACATTAATTGAGGAAAGGTTTAAAATCGCAGAAAAAAATGGAAAACTAGGGCCTCTTGTAGAGGAAAACAAAATTAACACAACCGAAATAATTTGTAAAATGGAATATTCATCTCCTACATTCAGCGATGTCGTCTGGTAGTAACGTAGTTTCGGCGCGCTCCGAGTTTATTAGTTATAAATGTTGCAAAACCAAACAATTTATACATTTCGTGTATATAAAATGTCATGGTATATATCACAAATGCTATATAAATAAATTTAAGAATAAGCTACGCCTCATTAAAGATAATCAACTTATATGTTGTGAAGGCGATAGTTATGCTAGTGATCGTGACGAAGAAAAAGAATTTTTGGAGAAGACAATTCAAGACCTCACTGAGAAAAGTGAAATAAAAATAAATAAATAAATATATTAAAAAAATTAAAGCTGATCGTAAGTCTTTTTTTGAAGAAGCTATGAAGAGGGAAGAAGAAATGAGTGAGTTACTAAATAGACAAGAAACTACCATTCAGGAATTAAATAAACATATTGCCGAGTTGAATAATAAGTCAATATATTGAATTTTAAAGTAGAGACAGCGTCCGTTGGTTCACAGTCAGTTCTTAAAACTTATAAAAATGCTATGACTCTTACTGATAAACCACCTATCTCAACCCACAAAAAATTATCACTTGATAAAATAAATACACGTAGCAGAATGGTAAACGTTGTAACAGAAATATCTTTTAATAAACCACACGTTGTACAGGGTGGCCCAAATAATGTAAATGTGAATAAATTTATCCCAAAAAATAAAACCAGTTACCATAAACGACAAATTTTGTTATTAACAGATGACATGAACTTTAATTTTCAACTTAGGAAATGTTTGGATGGAAACCTATTTGAAATTATTTCAGTGAAAAAAACCCGGTGCACTTTTGTATCAAGTGTTAGAAAATATTGAAAACTTGTCAAAGAATTTTACTTTCTGAGATTTTATTATCGTAGAAGGAGGACTAAACGATATTGAGAGCAATAGAACCCCTTCCTTCCGCAACATTTGTGATAAACTTAAGCTGTGTCCATACAAATGTTATTTTTGCATCTGTTCCCTACTTTTCTAAAGACTGTTCTAAAAACAACCTCATTTACAAGTTTAATACAAGATTATTTGAGTTTTTGAAGAAATTTCATTCAATTTTATTGAAATTAATAATAGACGCATAGAAAGTTTAGTAGCCACGTTGCGGCTTCCAATATAGTGAATTCCATTATCGCTACCAACTATTTGTCCAAAATGTTAATATTTATTCAAACTAGCGAGATGTGCAATAATGTGTCTACGCCCGTAAGGATCCAGGAACCAGGTTCTCGAACGCCCGTAGTTGCAACATTAGATAATAGTACTCTCGATAGTGATTTAATGAATAGTTGGCGACAGGTTTGTTAATTCAGGAATACCTTCCTCTTCATCTTTTTCATCTTTTTAATATCCGCGGCTCTCACAAATGTTCCTTCTAACTTACGAAAAAAATTATCTGTAAAAAAATTGGTTAGCGGGTATTCTGATAAATCTGGAATCACTTGCAATGGAAATTCGTTTATCGTGTTTCACTTAAATATACAATGCCTTAGAAATAAAGTTAATGAACTTAATGTATTTCTGGCTGAACAGAATTTTGATATCCTATAGATTAACTAACATTGGCCGGTTGAGGATGAAGCACAATGGATAACACTTGAAGATTTTACGTTAGTATCAAATTGCAGTAGGAAAAATAGCATTCATGGCGGTATGGCAAATTTCTGTATGAAAAGATATAAATTTTCCCCTGTCACACAAATTAATATTATCTCGGTTGAATTGCATTGTGAACTGAGTGGTGTTGTATGTGACAATTTCATAATAGTGATCTCCAACTTATGGTGACTTTGATATATTTTTGCAGACACTTACGCGTATCTTGAATTTTATCTCTCAAAAAGGTAAAATAATTAATACTTACTGGTAATTGAAATGTTCATTTTAATAACCCAGATAAATATGTACATGCATTTATTAATTTAAAACATAATATTTTTAGTTGCCAACCTGACTGCAACTAACAGCTACTCTCCAGGTTATGCGCCCCACCGAGCGCTGAATTACAAGTCAACTGTAGCTGTTGGTTGCAGTCTGGTTACGTTCCTTATAGTAAAATAAGGATTTTATAGAGGAGTTTGCGACTAAAAATATTTATTAACGAAATGTTGTTATCTGAGGCACAAAATAGCCTCCCTTCAGTACACGAATGGTTTTCAACTAATCAGTTAACCCTAAATAAAGATAAAACAGAGACAATGATATTTAGTTTAAAATATATTTCCTCACAGTCGAACTACCCTCACTCCGTAAAATTTCTGGGTGTAATCTTAGACAGTAAGTTAACATGGGAAGGACACACGGTTTTTGTCTGTAAGAATGTATCCCGTAACATCTTCCTACTGCGCAATCTAAAAAATTGCTTGTCACAGTGAACTGTGTTAATGACATATCATGCACTGATTCACTCCTCAATAACGTATGCTATCTTGGTGTGGGGTCACTCGGCACATACTCCCACAGTTTTTTCGATGCAACGAAACGCTATGAGAATGATTGCTGGTTTATCATATATATATCAAAAATTTCAAAAAATTTAAAATTTTCAAAATAATTCATTCTTCAAGCTCACACAGTCAAACTATTAAAAAAAATTCAAGTCAGTTTCCGGTGTATCTTAAGTTAGTACTCGCGACTTATCAAGTGCAAAGTTTTCGTAGCGATTTAAAAGTAATTATATAGTAACTCTTTCGGTTCTAAAATTAATAAATTAGTGCCGTCTGTCTAGTAAACCTTATCTATTTCAACTTAAGTGATAATTCCCTAACCAAGTCGCCGTGACTTCTTCCTTGAACGCGCCAAGTGAAAGAGCCAAACTAGTTTTTCGTTGACATGCCCAATTAAATAAACAAATTTTCTAAACTTAATTCTCGGCCTCAGCGCCCCCTTAAAATAAATCTACTTTAAACACATCTTCGGCCTCCAAGCCCCATAAAATAAATCTACTTTAAATAAATCTGCGTTCGCGCATAATAATACAAAAGTGATTTTTTCAGACATTTTAATAAAATTTTAATTTAAAAAGTCGGAATTTCCGTTGTCGAAAAGTTACCCATTCACAACTGTTTTAAAACAAAGTGTCGCTACTTCAAGAATTGATCTTCATGGTGAAGCTTTAAACCCTTACATAGACATTAAAACTAAAACTTAAAATAAAGTGTTAAAATAGGTTCAAATACTCAAATACAAGTGAAATCAAACAGCTGGGATTTACAGGGTGTAATCTCGACCCTGTTCGACATTTTCGGAGCAGACCCCCGCATGTCTTCAAAATAAAAAATTAATTGCACGAAAAGCCCCAAGAGTCTCTCTTAAGCTCCAAAGTTCCAGATTCAACTCCATAACTTTTTATTTTACAAACCAACGAGGCTTTTGCGTATTCAGTATCAATATGATAATTAATAGATAATTTGTAATCGAAATTATCACCATGGTCGACTATTAAGTCTGGTTGACTTCGGATTGATTCATCAAGTGCGTAGTCATATATAATTTATTTGATGTGAGATTAAATATAAAATGCAATAAACTCGTTTAAATGTTGCAATTGTTTGTACCGGCTTTAATGGAATCGAGTAAACATTTCAGTTTTAACTTACATAAAAGTTAGTTTCCTATACAGGTATTCATCTGCAGTGAGTACTTGTTATTGACAGATTTAAGAGCTGTAATTAATTTCAATGAATATAGTTTCTGTTTATTAAATTATAGCCAGAGTTCGCTCTTTTGTGTATAGCATAACGCAAAATATCTGTTACGTCTCTTACGAAAGTATTAACAAACTGCCAGTCAATTAGTATTTTACCGCTTAATAATAGAAGTGGATTGGGATGAATTATTGAGTCCGTTAAATGGAATTTTTCCGAATACGAGGGTAAAAGTTCATTGTTTTAGAGAGGAGTAATTAATGAAATTACGAGACATTTTGTTTGGGAAACAACAATTATATCCTACTTAAAGGAGCTAAGGGAGCTCCTTTAAGTAGGATCAGTCTTTCGGCTGGTGTTTGTTGCAATCGAAGCATTAGCGTTTTGATGGTAATATGCAATTATTACACTTAACGCGCCAGATTTGTAACTTTGGTTGCAGTCTGGTTACTTTCCTTATAGTAAAATAAGGATTTATAGAGGAGTTTGCGACTAAAAATATTATGTTTAATATTCCGCCCTCTAAAAGCACATTTGAACTATGCTAAGCTAAGTCAGGCTATTTATTTTTCGATTGCAACAGCAACAGACACTGGACCGCTAGATGGTGCCTGCTGGCTGTTTTACATGTCGCTATTGTAAAAATATCGGGATGTACTATAGTCAAAGGATTCTCATGTCGGTCGTCGCATACCTACCTTGCACTGACGAGAGCCAACAGCTCGAAACTGCAGTCTGCAAGTGGTGTGTGACGACTGACAAGGGAGCTCCTTTAAGTAGGATCAATCTTTCGGCTGGTGTTTGTTGCAATCGAAGCATTAGCGTTTTGATGGTAATATGCAATTATTACACTTAACGCGCCAGATTTGTAACTTTGGTTGCAGTCTGGTTACTTTCCTTATAGTAAAATAAGGATTTATAGAGGAGTTTGCGACTAAAAATATTATGTTTAATATTCCGCCCTCTAAAAGCACATTTGAACTATGCTAAGCTAAGTCAGGCTATTTATTTTTCGATTGCAACAGACACTGGACCGCTAGATGGTGCCTGCTGGCTGTTTTACATGTCGCTATTGTAAAAATATCGGGATGTACTATAGTCAAAGGATTCTCATGTCGGTCGTCGCATACCTACCTTGCACTGACGAGAGCCAACAGCTCGAAACTGCAGTCTGCAAGTGGTGTGTGACGACTGGCAAGGGAGCTCCTTTAAATAGGATCAATCTTTCGGCTGGTGTTTGTTGCAATCGAAGCATTAGCGTTTTGATGGTAATATGCAATTATTACACTTAACGCCAGATTTGTAACTTTGGTTGCAGTCTGGTTACTTTCCTTATAGTAAAATAAGGATTTATAGAGGAGTTTGCGACTAAAAATATTATGTTTAATTACAGGGTGACTATAAAAAGTGACAGGTGTTTATTATTTATCATTTTCTAATTTTGAATAAACTCAATTTATTTGGTTTCGTTTATTCCCGTAATGTTTCTTATTTCACGTCTATCACATGTTGTGTGCCATAATTTGGATCCAAAAAATATTAGAGAAAATAGCATTTCGTAAGGTTCCAACTTCGAACATTATTTTTATAATGTTTATTAACGATATTGTTTATGATAGTTATTGAAACAGAACGATTTTAGTGTAATACTAGCTTCGTGGCAAGGGGCTTGGGCATATTGTAGCTGAATATTATCACGCATAATATAATGGAGTGTGTGAGTCGGAAAAAAATAATTGTAAATATTTTGCTATGCAACGAGAGTACTTCCTTCCTCCGGTTTTGAGGATGCTGAACACGATGTGATGGAAGAATTTCTTGGAGTTGCGCAACCCCCCAAACGGCCAAAAATCACCCTCAAAAGGAGTTAAACGCTTATCACATCTTTTAAATATAAATAAATAGATAAACTGCACAGAAATTAGACTGGTGAAACTTAGCTTACCCTCCATTTTCGAGGATGCTGAATACGGTGGTGATGCTGAATGTTTCTTCGGAGCCCCTCCAACCCCTTTACCTGCTAATAAACAGCCCCGAAAGGAGTGAAAATCTTTTTTTATATATATCACCGGCAAAATGCATATAGCGCCCGTTTTCGAGGATGCTGAACACGGTGGTGATACTGAATGGTTTTTTACCCCCTCCAACCCTGTTAAAGGCTAATACACACCTCCGAAAAGGGTGAAAATCTTTTTTTGTAAAATATCAGCGATCATTTTTTGTAATGAAATAAATTGTACTTATCAATGATTCAATGGACCAGTCTTTGTAAGTACTCAATTATCTGTTTCAGTTAAAGGCTAAACAAAGACAATTATAATCACAAAAGCATCTTCGAAAACGGGCGGTATATACATTTTGCCGGTGATGTTTCATCTCTGAAATAGATGTAATAAGCGTTTAACCCCTTTTGAGGGTGGTTTTGGCCGTTTGGGGGGTTTCGCAACTCTATAGAGAAATTCTACCAGGACCATCGTGTACAACATCCTCGAAAATGGGGGAGGGAGGTACTCTCGTTGCATAGCAAAATATTTAAAAGTTCGCCCGACTCGCACACCACTAATATCTCATGGTATAGATAAGGACTTTTTCATTTTTCAACTCTCCCTTCTGCAAATTCAGAATATATTTCAATATCCTTGCCTAAAGAGGACATTAGGTTCCTTTGTATTATTTTCTTTTTACCTCCAGTAAAGCACCCCGTGAAGAAATACCCTTAAAACAAATGCCACTCACATGTGATTCTGACAGCAATTCACTACTTGAGCCCACACATCAATATTACAATTTTAGAATAATAATATTGAAATGAAATGCTTCAGATGTAGGTTGTACCAGATAATTATAATTTTTAAATTTTGATTCTTATAAGCTGGGGTCCAGCTTTCAACGGGCGGGGGAGATGTATCAAACCTAATTCCCCAGTCACCTGGTTAACGTATTATTGTAAAAATATAAGCAAGCCGTAGTTAAATTTTACATCAATGTTATTAGAAAGAAGAGATGCAATCTTAGGCGAGGATTGCTTAATGGATACACCATTCTTCAGAGAGGCTGTAAAGCTGTCGGTTCATTGCCTATTAAATGTTAGGGAAGTAATTGATCCTTATAGAAGATGTTCGGCAAAATTCCTGGTTGGGTGTAGCTCGTCTACAGGCGTCTGTGACAGGCTTCATTAGCAGAAATAGGCCGACGTTCAATAAATGTATAAAAAAACGTCATATTTTATACTAAAAGATTATGCTAATAAATAATGTACACAATGCGCAAACTGTGAAAGGATGTAAATCAAAAACCTCCCCGCTTCGCGCCAATGAACCGATAATCCGTTGTTAATCATAGTATCTTTGTAAAGGTCTTAAAACTTATATCTACGTATAATGACTAACTTTTTATTTTACTCTGTAATGAGTATAGTATTTTATTATTTGGAATTCATTTAATTAAGATTATAAAAGAAAAAACATTTTTGGTGAATGTGCAAAAACTTATCGTATATTAATGATCTAATGGGTTGTGCCTAGGGCCCCCAAATGTTTTAATCCGCCCCCGTATTCAAGTTTCTTGTATTATTCAGATTAATTTCTGAAATCTTATCTTCGTTATCCAAAATACCAAAGAGTTTAAATATGACACATTGCTCTGTTATTTCCCTTTAATGCATACATTCGGAATAATCTGTTATTATATGGAAGCCATGATATGGAAATCATATCAATAATACTGAGAGTATTGTAAGTGCAAATTTTTAAAGTATTTAACATTTACAAATGAATTATTATTAGCCGTTACTCGAGTCCGAGTATAAAAATGTTACAGTCGATAAATTATGTACAATAAAAAACAAGTAAAAGGTGTAGTCTATTGTAATTCCCATTCATCTACGGTGCACACGACTATGACTATAGAGGCCAATTCGGGAGAGCACATGTCGACCACAGTCAGGACAAACATAGACCTGGTTAGGTCTTGGATTCGGCCTTCTTGCAGCAACATTTCCTTGATAGCTGGCCACAACCCCTCGCCATTCGGTTCTGTCCGCTGCAAGTTGTTCCCATTGCTCGTCTGCAATACCGCAGGATTTTAGATTTTCATGGAGAGCGTCTTTGAACCTCTTTCGTTGACCGCCACGCCTTCTTCTACCGCTTAGCAATTCACCATAAAGTGTACATTTAGGAAGGCGGTTATCATGCATACGATGAACGTGACCTGCCCATCTTAGGCGTGCTCTTGAAATAAGCACCTCAATTGGAAGGCTGTTTGCTCTCCTGAGTACTTCCACGTTTGATATGTGATGGAACCAACGGATTTTCATCATACTTCTGAGGTGTCTTTGCTGAAACCGTTCTAATTCTTTCACATGACGACGGTAAGTGACCCAGCTTTCACATCCATATAGCAGTGTTGGAATGACGACTGCTCTGTAGACAGCCATTTTCGTTGACAAAGCAAGGTCGTGGTTGTCAAATACTCTCTCTTTAAGTCCCCAGAGTGCTCTAGATGCAGCGTTAATTCTATTGCGAATCTCGTTGTCCATGTTTGCTTTGTCATTAACAACGTTGCCTAAGTAATTGAACTGATCCACCACTTCAAGAGAATTTCCGTTAAGTGTAATGTCTATTTGGTCCACTTGATGAGGAGTTGACATAATCTTAGTCTTTCCAATGTTGATTTTGAGTCCCAAGGAATCATAGCTCTGGGCATACACATCTAAAAGTTCTTGAAGCTCTTCCGGCGTAGAGGCTAAAAGTGCACAGTCATCCGCATACTGGAGATCACAAATGAATCGTGTGCGTGTCTTTGTGAAAGCTCTAAAGCGCCCTATGTTAAAGAGACCGCCATCAAAACGGTATCTGAGACCTATTCCTCTGACTGTCAGTTTGTTGTCAACAATAATTGTTAGAGCAGTGGTAAACAAATTAAAGAGTAGGGGTGCCAGGACACATCCCTGCCTAACTCCAGTGAGGGTTTGGAAAGGTTCGGTTGCCTCATTATTATACATAACCTGGGCGTTGTTGTTTGTATGTAGACTGCGACATACTTCCACAAATTTTCTAGGGATACCTAAGCGGAACATAATTTTCCAGAGCACTTCCCTGTCCACCGAGTCAAACGCCTTGGTTAAATCAATGAAGGCCATGTGAATTTCTCCTTGATGTTCGAGTGCTTTTTCTTGAAGCTGTTTAAGTGTGAAGATTAAATCCGATGTGCCTCGGTTTGGTCTAAAGCCACTCTGTGTTTCAGGAAGTAACTTTTCCATAACAGGTGTTAGCCTATTTGCCATCGCTTTAGTGAGTATCTTCCCTCCAACAGCCAGGAGAGCTATACCCCTGTAATTTCCACAGTCCGCAGCGCTCCCTTTGTTTTTGAAGAGGTTGATTAAAAGTGTATCACGAAACTCCTGCGGAGCTTGACCACTTTCCCACACGACATCAAACAGTTTTTTGAGGTAGGGTATGAGCTCTGACGACACAGCTTTAAAGATCTCAGCTGGGAGTGAGTCGGCGCCGGGAGATTTGTTATTTTTTAGCTGCCCAATGGCTGTTAAGATTTCTTCCGTTGTTAGTGGTTTATCTAAGTCTTCGAAGGTGTCATATTGAGGGATAAGATTTATAATATCGTGATCGGCTTGACTTTGCTGGTTAAGAATGTTAGAGTAGTGTTCTTTCCATCGGGCTCTTATTTCCTGGTCTTCTTTGAGGAGATTTCCATTTAAATCTTTAATAGGGCACATATTTTTCCGACTGGGGCCGTACACTGCTTTTACTCCTTGAAAGAAATTCCTGTAGTCGTGTGAATCGGCGTACCTTTGAATTTCTCTGGCCTTGCTTGCCCACCACTCGTTCTTTATTCTTCTGATTTCGCGTTGCGTTTCATACTTAGATTGGGTAAAAGCTTCTGCTTTTGATGAGTCGTTGGGGTGGTTGATAGCGTTTTGGAAGGCAGTATGTTTGCGGTCAAGAAGTTCTTGTATAAAAGCTTCATTATCATTGAACCAGTCCTCCTGTTTTTTACTTGCTGCAGTGCCAAGAATTTCCTCACTCGCACTTTTTAAACTGTCTTTAATTTGTGTCCAAGTAGCAGCGACATCTACAGAATTGGTTTCTTCTAGTGCACTCAAATTCTCTTGAACTTTTTGCTTTAGCTGTTCGACGGTTTGTTGGTCACGCAATTTACTAATACAGAGACGGAGTCTACGTTTTACTTGAATTCTTCGGTGTTTGGGTCTCATAACAATTTTCATTTTAGAGACAACAGGACGATGATCGGTCCAACATTCGCTATCAATGCGCGCCTTTGTTATTTGGACGTCCTTGAGATGCTTCCTACGTACGATAACATAGTCCAGTAGATGCCAGTGACCTGATCTGGGGTGACGCCAGGTGCCTTTAAATTTATCCTTTTGTCGGAAAATGGTGTTTGTTATAACTAGATCATGTTCGGCGCATTTAGTTAGGAGTAGTTGACCGTTAGCGTTCATGTTGCCCAAACCGTTCTTGCCTATGATGCCTGGCCAGGTGTCTGCATCTCTCCCTACTCTAGCGTTAAAATCGCCAAGAATAACGAGTCGTTCCGTTTTAGGTATTCTACAGAGGGTTTCTTCCAGCTGTTGATAGAAGCTTTCCTTGGTTTCGTGGCTTGCAACCAGAGTGGGAGCGTAGGCGCTTATTAGATTTACCGCGTTGCCATCTGATAGCTCATAGCGTAGCAGCATTAGACGCTCGGATAGGCCTTGTGGTACTTGTGTTAAGTTGGATACAAGTTGATTCCGAACGGCAAATCCTACTCCATGTTGTCTTCTTGAATTAGTAGGAAGACCTTTCCAATAGAAGGTGTAGTACTTTTCTGTGAGAGAGCCTTCCTCCAAAAATCGAGTTTCACTGAGAGCTGCAACGTCAACATTGAGTCGGTGAAGTTCTCTATCTATTAGAGCAGTTCTTCTTTCAGGCCGATCGGTGCGAGTGCTGTCGTTCAAAGTACGAACATTCCAAGCACCGTAGATGAAAGAATTAGTTTTCTTGGATTTAACTTGTCGGTGTTTTTTCGACATTCGATGAGGTGTCCCTGTGGGCACCCTCCCCCGGAGATCCGATCGGGAGGGTATTTTACCTCCGGATGATTTTGTCCCACTTGAACGCTCCATCATTTTTTTAAAGCCTTAATCGACTGAAAACCTTTTTTTTTTTTTTTTCAGACAAATGAATACTGTGACATTGATTAACATGTGTCGATTTCACATCCCACAACGAATGTATTAAAAAATTCTCTAAAACGTTTATAACCAACAGCAACTAAATAGTTACCCTCTCTACCAACAGATGACGAGACTTCAACAACTATAAATTTATGTAGTATTATGTAGCATCTTGGGCCCATTTTGTTTATGTCAATAATAAACAATTATTTTCTTTATACAACAGTAAATAAAATATCTGAAGCCATATTTTATATAATGAAAGATGAGAATCATATATATCTAGGTTTACCTACTAGATGTGTCTTAAAGTCAACTTTTTATTTTCTGTTTTTACTAGCAACGGAAGCAATTTTAAGGGCGAATCATTTGTGCTCTGATTCTTCGATGAAAATATCGGAAAGAGGTAACGTAGGAAACTAATTTGAGCATGTACGATAGATGCAGATGCCCCGATCAGATGTTGTTTGTACTAGAATTTATATAAAAAGTACGACTGGGTAGCACTATTTATTATACCGATTTGGAAACTAGTTGCAACAGTGTATCTTGTTTCAGAGTAAACATTATCGAACTGATAAGCTTTCTATGGAATGAATTTTTATGTTTACAGGTATATTTTTACCTGTCTTATACTATGGATTTCATAGTTCGTGTAAACAAATAACTGAGTAAGATATTTTTGCATGATGAAAATTAGGACAGTAAAATTGTCAAAAGTTTTATATTATCTAAATCATTACCATTTTAAAACCTGAAGTAAAGCCGTTTTCTCCTCGTTTTACTGTATTTAAAAACATATCTATATTTTGATACACATATATACGCACTTAATACCAATTTTCGTGTCTTCTGTTTATTTTTAGTATGTACTAATAATTTAATTGGATTGTTCAGTAGATTTTGTCTGTTAACTGCGGTAGTATAAATGAATGTAGGTTATTTGAATATTAAAACAATTTTTACAGAATCTGATGATTTTTAAGAATGTACTGGAAAGTAATGGCTTAGATGTGAAGATGCCATCTGGAACATATATACATGTATATCAATTAATTCATATATGATGATATATTTTCAGTTTTGTGTCCAACTATTGAAGAGGTTATTTGCTTGGGGATTTCAACTTTTCAATATAAGTAATACTTTGTATGCTTGTTTTGATTCATATAATTTTACTCAGATTTTATATGAATTTATTAAAATTTCCAGTCGTATCAGAACTCTCCTTGAATCAATTTGCGTTACGAATATTGTTACTAATTCTCATAGAATAGCTGCAGACCATGTTAGAGATCACAAGTTCGTGAACTATGAGTTGATTATTCAAAAAAAAAAAAAATAGAAAACCGAGTCAAATTTGTAGAATATCGATTTTCTCAAAATTTCGACATAAGTTATTTTCTTACTAATCCTCAAGAACTGCCTTGGCAAAATATTATTAGAAATAATAATATTGAGGATATAATACGTATTTTTAATCATTTAATTTTAACTTAGATTGCTAAGTGGGAAATTGTTTAAAAAGTCTACCAACTAGTCAAGAAAATAAAATATTTTTAAACCGCAACTCTACAAAAATGTTTAATAAACATTTTTTGTTCATAGAATATATAGTAACGCAAATGAAAGTAGTATTTGAAGTTGTTAAGAAAGTTTTATTATTCTAATAATGTTGAAATATACAACTAATTTCAAATCATTTGTTCTTTTCCCTCTCCTATTATTTTCTTAACTAATACTACTATGTGAATATTTAACGACATAATTTGGTTTAATATTTTTCAAGATATATGCAAATTGTTACCAATTCGTCTGGTATATTTTTCCCAACAATATAATCATATCAAATTCCAATAACTTTCCTTTTCTCACAGAATTTTAAGAATCTTAGGCTTAATTGACGGAGTATTTTTCAGACTTCAAGCCAGAATAAGATAAATTAAAGTCGAAGAAACGGACAAGCACAATTGCTTTTCAAATCTGGAATTGCGGACACATTTAGAACGGTTAAAGTTTTCAAGGATTTCACACTGAGATCCTACACTAACAATTTTTATTAGTTGCCAGTTCTTTTATTCCAAGATTGCAATTATTTGAGCTTTGCCCGGAATGCAAATCGAGATTATTGATTGAAACCGTTATTATTACGTTTCTGCAAAGTTTGAAACTTCTGAATTTATTGTATACCCTTTGACGTATTTTACTCTGCTGACTTCCCTCAGAGCTATAGCTCATAAACATAAAAAAGAAAACTAATGTAAAAGCTTTCGCTCACGTAAACATATTTTACGGCCGCTAATTTAATAAACGTAATTATTGATGTTGTTCAACAAAAAGAACTATTGAAGTGAGTAACTCAAGAAAGTTTATAACTCAATTGGGATCAAGAGGATGGATTAAAAATACAAAATCGTTTTGTCGAATAAACTTTTATGAGAAACCGAATATTAAGAAAACTACTGTTTGCTACTGAAAAGTGAACAACGGTAAAGATTTTCTGGTATTATCAGACCTCTTATAGTACTTGGCGTCATCGAACTTAAAATAAATAACAATTTATATAATTGTAAAAATACAGAGCGGCATGGAAGGTTAATGTAAAGTGTCTTATCGATGAACTTGGTATGGAACGTGAGACACAAAATGTTTTCCCTGCGTATTACTAATAATTAAATTAGTTTTTCCTGCTAGACTTAAAGCATATAATTATTGGCCTATTTTTGAACTAAGAAATTCTTTTAGCTTCATTTGGTATGTAATGTTAAACTTTATGAAATAAACTTTATTATCGTAATGACATATTTTACCGCACTAGTGTTGTAAGTTGACTTTATTCCACTAGTGTGGAAAAGTGATAAAAATGGCGTATAAGTGCGGAAAAGTATATATTTCATAAGAATTTGAATAAGTTGTACGATTCAAACGAGTGAGAAATTGCATTTCTGCATGAAGCACACTATACCCACACTTTTCCACTAAAAATAAAAGTGTAATAGAACTTTTCACAAGTAACATGAAACCTTAGTGTGATGCTAATTTTCGTGATAACAAAATGTACATAGTTACCACTTTTACTGTAAAATTTGAACCAAACGAAAATTTAAATATGCCCTGTTTCGATTTGCAGTCCATATTATTGGTGGAACAAAGACTATGTAGTATATTTGCTACAGGCCTATCTCAAATTCTACTAATAATTTTGGGTATTACTTCCACGTGCCTAATATTTATTTTCATTATAGTCTCGTAGGTATAGACCAAGTAAGGACTTCCCTGCACTCAAAAAAGCAACAAAAACTTTTCGACATAATTATTATCGCCGCAGGCCATAGCGGCATGCCTGTCATCAAACGACCCGAGCACATTAAAAATCTATAAAGGTAAGCGAGTCAATTTTCGAACAGCAGTACAGAGAGTACCGGTATTTTAATGAGGTCGTAACGTTTTTTTTTGCGTTTCTTATGTTCCGGGAACTGATTACTTCAACAATATTAATATTTGTTTTATATATTTTCATCTCCTGTTAGGAACTAAAATTGTTAATTAATTGGTTGATTAACTATTTTATATAAGCCCTCAAAATCAGTCAATTGGCTCCCTTTTTTCATTAGTGTAATTATTTTACTAATTTCAATTAGTGCAATTATTTTAATATTTTCCAGGCGCAGAATGTAATAACGACGGTAATAATTTGCCCCATTTTCTTTTTCTGCACGATATTAACATCGATAAAGTACTACAACTAATAAATGAGAATTGTTCTGAGCCTGGAAAACATGACCCAATTCTCGATTTAATCGACGTGTGTATTATCTGGAACTATGATGATATTCGTTTAATAGGAGAATATAAATCAATATGCTTCTCGTGTTCTGTTGTACCCAGAACACCGGAAATTCGGCCATCAATAACTCCGGAGATCACCTGGATTTATTTACATTTTAAGCAATATAATATGAAATATATATTTGGCAATAACATTAGTTTATTAAATCAAAAATAATACAAAATTCTTACATACGTTCACTCTATACTAAAGTCTGCAATAATTTATTTCCAACTTTTTGTATGGTGAAGTGGTAAAATGTTATAAAGTTTTATTCCACAATAAAAGATATATTTTTTTATATACATTTATTTAACGTCGGCCTATTTCCGCTACTGAGGCCTAACACCGACGCCTGTAGACGAGCTACCCCCAACCAGGAATTTTGCCGAACCTCTTCCCTTAAGAAGAGTAGGGATCTTTTACTTGCCTAACATTTAATAGACAAGGGACCGACGGCTTTACATCCCCTCCGAAGGATGGTATATCTCCTATACAACCCTCGCCTAAGGTTGTATAGCTTCCGCGCATACACTGATATACAAGCCGCTGGAAGATGTGTGAGGCGAGAACGCGGTTTCCGTTGGAATGGTCACCAATCCAAGTACTAACTGCTCCTGTCTGTCTGTATGTACATAGTAAAGACGCACCTACGCTCGCCCCCCGCAATAAAAGATAGATCTTTGCGTATGGTTTTCAGTAACCAATGGTAAATCAACAGATATACTTTCAGTAAACCTAGTTATATAACAAGGATGTGTTGGCAGAGTCTTTTCGCCAAACATATGTATTAAACACTGGTAGACAAAAAGATTTTTTATATTAAAAACCTGCCTCTATATATAACAGTGTGGAGGAATACAGTTTTTTTCTTTAAAATTATCTTTAGAATAGAATTTTGAATTGTTTGTAGAATTTTTAGTACATTGTTGTAAAGTCCTCCCCAGTTAATAATACAATACCTAATTATAAGCTCAATTAGGAATTTATAAATAGTCATTAAATTTTTACTATTTAAGCTGCAGGTCCCATTCAGGTATCGATTTCCTCGATGAAACTTACATAATATAAGCTGAAACCTAAGAGAACTCATAAAAGCAAAGGTTGGCGGGAAAATGTTTGCACAATTTTCGTGCAGGCGCATTTTGGAAAAAAAATATTATTCTTTTCTGTGTTTTAGTAAAAAATGTTTTAGACAAAAGTTGTAGGTCTAGATGAGCACTATCCAACGATGTATCGCATATACATATTTGATTCGAAATAAGATTTTGAGAATTTTTTTTACTTTCAACCGCCGCCATTATTAAATTTTTTTCCATGCGTTTTAGCAAAAATTGTTTATACAAAATTTGTAGGCCTAGATGAGTACTATCTAATGATGTATCACATGTACATATTTGATTCGAAATAAAATTTTGAGAATTTTTTTAAAACTTTGAACCGCCACCACTTTGAAACGAAGGCGATTTGACCCATCTTCGAACTTAACTGAGATATGGACCCAAAGTATATACCTGCCAAATTTTGTTTTGATCCGTTGAGAAATGCGTCCTCTAGAGTGTTCACAAATTTTATTATATAGCATTCCAAAATGCGCCCGCACTAAAGTGCAAATATTTTCCCGCCAATCTTTGCATTTATGAGTTTCCTTAGATCCAAGCTTTCATGTTATGTAGATTTCATCGAGGAAATCGATACTTGAATGGAACCTGCAGCGGGATCTTGGACTATATAGGACTAGGAAAACACAAGTGGTTTTAAAGAATGACTGGCTCCTCCGCCATTTATTAGAATGCTGCAAACACCCATCGATGCTGCTCCTGATTTCATGGCCGCAGACCGTAAACTGAATATTGTATAGTATGTAGAGATCGATTCAGTAATTTCAATGGCAAAGCAAAGTTACTGCGTTTGGAGATCAGGATTTAGTAAAGATAATGGCTGGGATATGAATTTGACTGAACGAATATGCGATTGAAATTTACATGGTAGGCGTATTGGTCATTAATGTGAATGCTGTTAGTTTGTCGTGGCCAAACTACTGGTTTCTGTGAAGTAACTTGTAGACAACTACAGTAGCGACAGCGTGACAAGCTGCCAATTATATTATTAAAATAAATTTAAATTGAAGATATGTTTTGACTTTAGTATAGTAAGGCCAAAGTAAAAAAAAAATAATAGAAAATTTAAAAAATACGAAGGTGGAAATAGAAAAGGTTTAAGGATTTACTATCTTATAAAAAAATCATAACAAGAAGCTATGATGAAGAAAATTTGGTTATAAAATATGCTGAAAATTGGGCAATATCTGGTCGGGTGTAAAATTTCTTGAACATAGTCCGTTATTGATGCTATATCAAATACATACGGATCTTCAATTTGTCATAATAGAACGTGGCATGGGTCATGTATGATTTAAGAGGCATATTTGCTGATTGAGCATTGTGCAAATATGTATACTTGGCCGTGCTTCGCATTCGGATTCTATGGGAAGTCAAAGACGTACACATCATACAGTTTTTGTAAAAGCACCCGAATTTGTAGGGATATACCTGACAACGAGTGAATAAATTTCGTGATGTTCTATTTGAAGTTGTAATTATCTATTCTGTAGAGTAGACGTGGGACATAGACAGCACCAAAGCCATGTGCCGTCTAAATGAAAAGGACTTAGTTTTCGCAGTTGCCATCTGAAGTGTAACTATAAAAAGAAATTATGAATGTTTTCACGATTATATTAACGTCCGTGTGCTTAACCGAGGAACACAGTTCGTTGCCTTCCCATGCCATCTATATAGCACCATTTTCACTGATTCTGTAATATTTTGGCATACTCTACATCTCCTTACTACTTAACTTCTCCTCTACTTCAATTTACTCTAAATGATAATGTGCAAATGGACCAGATTTAATACCACATGATATCAGAACAATTCAAAAGTTTTCTTGTGAAAAAATGAGTAGCCTTAGAAGTACTATGAGATCCTAATTGTTAGTAAACTGTATGACAAATATTACTTTCCATATCAGAAGACACTCTCAAGACAAGGGATTAAAAACCTCAATAATCTACATCATCTGATGAATTTAGAAAACTTTGAATTTTTTCAGTGTCAGTTCCCTTAAGACACAGCTGTGGAGGTAAAGCAAAATGATGCTATAAACACAACAGTAATATTATATATTAGTCATTCATATTTAGTACTTGATATATTACGTTTCCTACACACACAAAATGGTGGTTTCTGTAACTTATTAGCCGGTTTTAATAAAATAGTAATAGACCACATAAAATTCAAGGACTTAACGGCTAAAAGTTAAATGGATCATATTTCGTTAATGGAAGATAAAATGTTACGCAAGATACATTATGTACTAGTACGCCAAATGTCCCCAATGATTGATTATTTAGCGTTTATACGCTGAAAGGAAATACATTGGAGGAGATATTAACTAGATTTGTAATTTATTAACTATTCCATATAGTCGGTGTGGGCGGCTGATATTAACGTATAATCTTCTAATTTTATAGCACATAATCGCGTCATAGTCATAGTGAGTTTATTAACTAACTTTTATTTATGGTTTATTTAAGCCTGAATTTCTCTTAAGACTGCAGAAAAATATAAGTAGGGGATATATACACGAAATGATAAGCTGCAAGAGCAATAAATTATCCTTTATTTTAGGTAAGTATAGAAAAGCTAGCAACACACCGCAGCTTCTCACGATGTACGATTTTTCTTTAATATTTTAAGCGGCATTTTCATCACTGTTCGACTCGGCTTATCAAAAATTAATATTCGATAATACTAATGATTTATTACAAACAGATACATTGCAAAGATCAAATCATATAAGGATTGATTGAACAATCTCAAAAGAAACAAAGTATGATTCACAATAAAAAATAACATATGAAGAAAAACAACTATAAATTACTACAAATTTTTAAAAATGATGGTAACCCTGTGTAATATAAAAATATACTACTAAATCGTCAAATGCAACATTATAGAAATTGTTAGTTATCAGCAGCCGTGGAGGAAAATGTTATATATTTAGTTTTACTTATATTTAGACTCACGAGATTGGAACTAAGCCATGTTTGATCCGAACCAAGTGTTGGTTGATATACTTGTCTACATTTCTTTCTTACAGATAATGTAACTAACTACAAAAGATAAACAACGTAATAAAATAAGCTACTTATATTAGGAAGGTTTTCCGTGTCTAAAATAACTAAATAAATTTTCCACATCCCATCTTTTAATCACGGAATTGTTTTATTTTTTATACATAACATTTCATTAAGCAACAGTTTTTTAAAATTTCTTGTATACGTATAATTTCTGTCAAAATTAAACTAGTGAAAATTGTTTAGGCTATGTTCTGCCAATACCGTAGGGTTGGTATTTTCCTAAGAGGGTTATGTATATTTTGTTCATCATGTTTGTGTTCTTTTACCCGTGCTTGCAAATATCTGCCCGATTGACCTACATGCCCTTTTCACAATTGCCACAAGATACTTTATAAAAAATGTCAGACTTTAATTCTTGGGGTGTTTTGGCTTTCACTTTGGTAAAAAAAAATGTTTGTGTGAATTATAAAAATTTATGCTACTCATTTACAAAATAATTTAATTTTGAACTACTACTATGTTAGCGAGAGACACCTGTATTAGAACTATAAGTCGTCGTCTGTCCAGAAATTTTTTTGTTGGAATTAGGGCAGCTTTGAAATACTTGGCGTGTTAAAATTGTGTAAAAATATTTAAAACAATAACTTCAGATCCGTTATTCAGATGTAACTAATATGCATTCATTTCCGCCGAACCAAGAAAACTCTGAAACATCATAAAGATCGTAGCAGTTAAATTTTTGGAACAGATACGTGAATTCATTTGACAAATTTCAGTTTAAACACCTCGTCGCGCTCCGTCCTGCTGAGCGGGTCCACTTCTAAACTTATAAGTTAATTTGACTAAAACACCAGATATGTTCTGATTCAATGTTTAATGTAGGCTCAACCCTTCCTGTATTTAACTATTGCTCTAATTGTCAATAGGCTCACTTTTTATTAAATTTTTCACTATTTGAAATATTTCAACATATCATAGATGTTAAGTCGAGAGAAAGTGGCTTCCAAACAACATCAAAGAGTACTGACACCATTGAGTTTATTAATTAAAGAAATAACAGTTTATTTACTTCGGCCTTTTATGTAAATAAATACAAAATAATATTGGTAAGTGTAGTATAGTGTTGTTAAACAGTATAGACTTTTGCTTCTGTTTTATGCATATCAGTATATAAATCGGTGTGCCCCTAATCACTGGTAATTTAATCTTTCTAACATATGTTAATTTCATTTTTTAATTATTTTCATTTATTACTTTATAAATTGTACAGTTTTTACAGTTTGGTTTCTGCTATTTACAATACTAACATATAATATAAATTTCAATTGAAATGACTTCTTGTAAAACACCCATTAAAGTCTTATTTATTACACTAAAATATCTTAATAGCTTTAAAATACGCTTCAAATGTATTTATTACGTTTCCTTTAATTACATTTCAGAAATTCTCCAGGAAACCGAATAAACAAGATGGAATTCCTATCTAGATATTATCAAATCCTTAGTTGGGGACTAATCCATACATTCGTAATATTCTTTTTATAACTTCTTGAATTGGTTCTGTATTATTTAATTATTAACAGATTTAATGTTATTTATAATTCAGTAGTATCCCATTCTATTAAATCTTTAGATAATGATCAATCCAAATAAAAACAAATAGTTAGAATTTTTATTCCTGGATGAAAATTTGATTAGTTTTTAATCCCATCTAAATTTATTGTCGGGGGACTCCTAAGTAAAAAGAACGTTCTAGATATAGTAACATTTGTTTTAGAACAAATTCTTAATTTTAGATAATGTAAGTTAAGATGTAGGCATAGTGTGAAATGAACTTCAATGAAATATAAGCTATTAATATACACTCACGGCTAGCTCGCGTTGATTCTTTGTCTATCTTACACTACTCCACGATCTTCTCCTACTATCACCACTTTCCACTAATTTTCGACTTTTATCAAGATCCCACTTCACTTTTTCACCATTTTACTTCACTTCTCCTCATCCCCGTGATATATCCCACAGACAGACAGACAGACACATAAAAATTCTGAAAATGCGTTTTTATCAAGAAACAAAAATTAAAAAATACCCATCTTAAGAGATACACATATGAATGTATGTACTACGTAAATAGGAAAGTAAAAATTGTTGCGGATGCTTGCGTGTATAACTCTCCCTTAGAAAGCCATATGAGACTGACGATCCATTCCCTTTGCGCTTAATATTGTTGATCTTTTTAGAATTAAACATCGATTATTCGTAAATACCATATTTCTTACTAACTTCATGTCTAAAATGCCTATATACAGTGTGTTTCATGGAGGACAGACAAGCCGGTGCAGGATGATAGAGGATCTCAATACACATCGCTTTGACTCCCATTGAGGAGTCAATTAATTCTCAATAAAATTTACTATCAAATTGCATGAGCTGGATTTTTAAAGGTCGCTGTTTTTCAAGATATTGGACAACAAAATTAGAAAAAAAATCTAGTTTTTTTCCTAATTTTGAAAGATATATAAACTCTAAGATATCCTTTTTATAGAGATTTTTCTGACCTTCATTTTTAAATAATATTATTTTACTCGTAAAGCTCATAGGAAAACATATTCGAAAAAAATCAAATTTTTAAACCTTAAGATATCCACAACCCTTCAATGCAAAGAATGTAAGGTGCCACGTTTTTTAAAATCGCGCAAGTACCACCAGCAATTTTTACAAGCTTTTATTTAACTTGCAATGTTTGTTAGTTTATATCAAATCTTCTTGGAAGCTGAATCAGTTTCTCCTAACCGACTTTGTTGAAATTTTGCATACACCTTTAGCTCTGGTGACAATACAATATGCAATACTCAATATTGTAATATTTTCAAAATGACTACCGCCACAAGATGACGGATGATGTTAACGTCTTCAGCTTTTATATATAGTGTTTAGTAAACAATAAATTAATTACTAAATTCTTTTTAAATAATCATTCTATGTACTAATTTTATAAATCACTTTTCCGTTTTGTACTGTTCTAATACTTATATTTCTCTTTAACAGCAGATTGTCGTGCAGACGATACAGGTAAATATAATGTTATTTTATATCAGTTAGTAGATTTGAAATTTCCAATTTTTTTGAGCTTTACTTTTGTTATAAGAGAATTAAGTTACTTTGGCAACATGAATCTTTTTGTAGATCATCATCCATAACACTTTCCTCAATTCTATTAATATGCTTTTCATTTAATTTATGATTTTAAAAAGGGAATGGAAATTTAATAACCATGTTGTCTGTGTTATATTTATGCTATAATATTATTGACAAAGCTTTGCTTACATATTATTGAAGTATTACTTTTAGGTCACGCCCGAATTTCTTGCGCTTCTTACGTTAGATGATTATGCAAATATCACGTGCAAGTGGTATTATAGTATAAAGATAATTGCTACATTAGTTTTGATTTCATTATTTATCCGTCTTGCTTATCTGAATTAGAAACATAGGACTGAAAACAAGTTTTAAACGTCATGTCAATAAGAAAGCTACAATTTTGTTCAATGTATATTTAAAGGTGCGATCATTAAGTTGTGTTTTAAGTATAGTGAAGAATGACCATACAATGTTAGAGAAATATTCTCGGGAATATTTGACCTGTTATTATTCAAAGAATAATTTTCTCAGTTTTAATAAACTTGAGAAACTAGTCATAAGTTCTTCAGCTTCACTTTCAGAATCAATTTTATCATTATCAATATCATCAATATAGTCTTAATTAACACATGCAAATTTTCAGTCAATAAATTTCCATCAACTGAAAAAACATTGTTTAAAAATATAGATACGTCTCTTTAAGATTTAAAAACAAAAATGCCAACGGAATATTGTCTTCTACATTGCACTCAGTTTATCACACTACCATGTATTAAATCCGGATTTGAAGAAGAGAAGCTTTTCACTATTTCTGGAGATAATTTGTTCCAAGCAGATGTAGTCCAGTGTATTGGTTATTATTATGCTTTTTCCTCTTTTCTCAGTAACTCTTCTGTTTCCATTAATGCCAAAATGTCAATATATTACATCCGTCAAGTTTAAGGCATATCTTCAATACTCTGAAAATCATGCTTGTCAAATGATTCCGTTAACACCCTGTATACTAGTAGAGCATCTATAATACCAATGCAAGTTAATTTTTGGAGAGGAGTTGGAGAGAACCGAAGGTTAAGATAATCGACTAGGAACTCTAAAAATATATATAATTTACACAAACTTTAAAATGACGACCAAATGGAATCCTTATTCATTTATTGCTGGTATTCAATACACACAAAGAAAGATGTGACGTCAAGTACAACACGAACGGAACAATAGGTGTTATACAAAAATTAATATTCGATGCATTATTAACTAGACTGGGATCGTAATTTGTTTTGACACAGACAGTGTATGTTGGATACCTTAATTTCATTTCATTAGCAGATACATTGCGTAGTAGCTCATTCAAATAAAATCTTTGCCTGGCGGAATTTCTATACTATGAAGGCTATTTTCACCATTTTAAACAATATGCTTAGATACCACTGGAGATTTAATTGTTACAAGAGGTGAAAGGTAAAAACAGCCCTTATAAATATCTCGGAGACTTCTAGCTTTGTGACAAAAGCATTTGTTTTAAAAATTGTAGCTTTCATTTACAATAAAAAGGTTCTGTAGCTTTTCTCATAAAAGGATACTTGCAAATACTTTGCAAAGAAATTGTTAACAAAAGAAAGTTACACCAAAACTTCCAAAGCTTCTGTATTACGTAATTGCCTTAGGTTTCTAAGGTAATTTCTTCAATGTTCATTGTTTCATCTACGAAATTAATAAAATCCACATCTTCTGTTATATTGTTTTGCATCTTCATATCACGTATGGTATTTTGATAAAATTGGTTGTACTAATTATTATCAAAAAACTGACAGATAGACACACAGATACAGACATACCCACATATGGCATACTGGTTTGAATATATTTATTATTTTCTAGCTTCAAAACATCCACTTTCATCATCATTATCTGGATGGGAAAGTAACATTCGAGCAACTAAAATTTCGTTACAGTTTCTAAAAATTTCTCCTGAGAAAGATTATCACAACATTTGAATGAGACAGTTTTATTGAATAATGTTGAGTTATTTAACATTAACAACGTTTGGATGAGTTCCAAAATACGATCTGTGAACGTTCAATCGCAATTTAATAGGTGTTTTTAGCAGCACTGGATATTGGTGGAAATGCAGCTATATTCACAGCTTTGTTGTATTGCGTAAACTTGGTAAATATAATATACTTCAAGGTACCTATGGAATGTTCGTTAATCCATGAGAACCGTACATTGTCAAAGGGATTCAAGCTATATTATTAAACAGTAGTTTTGATAAACATGATGGTATTTTAAAAGATTCTGCTAGATTTCTCAAGTTCAAAACAAATATTATGTATAAAAGTCAGCAACTGGACGAAAGAAAAAAATGTAATCTTTACTTAATTCGTGAGAATCAAAACTTTGAAGATAAAATTATTGTTTATATTTTTGTTTTTCCAGGTTTCAGATAATAAATTAAATCTCCCTTCGAGAAAACAGTGTATGTAACCCACTGTACTAATAAATCAATATTTTCTTATACAACTACGCTAAAATTTGTACAAAATTTACAATAGCACATTTTATATAGTTGCACGAATTTTTATGTCTTATTATTCATTGTGATTTCCTCAAATAGATGAACTGAAGTAGAACGAATTTTATCATAAATTTATCAACAGAAAGATAAATTTCGTTAACAGTACCTATCCACTATCTTCTCCAACAACATTTGAGGCTGAAATCTACGAAACAATCATAATGATTTGGTTTCAGCGGTCATCACGTTTTGTGTAATATTGTTTGGAAATTACTCAATTTTACTGTAAGTTATAAAGTTCTTCCAAGTGGATACGAGATTTTTTTACGTAAAGTTATCGAACCATGATTGGAAATTGAATTTTGGAAATTTCGAGGTCCTATTTTAAAGCTTATGTTATAATAATATTGTAGAATGTTAATAGAAACTTGATATTGCATCGAAAACATCCTGCCAACTATCAATCTTTAAATAGTTTTGAAATGCACTATTATTTTTAATAGAAACGGATCTAAATCTATACGTCATTTTCTACAGGAAAAATCTCTTTTTTGGCCAAAATGATCGAATAAACCGTTTTAAGTAAGTTAAGTTTTTAAGTTTGTAAAAACAAAATGAATTAAGGTTTCAGTCTCATTGCAGGTGTTATGTAATCGGATTTTGTGAGAGAGAGATTTGCCTTTAAAATTTAGGGGTTTGTATTGGTGTGATCTTCAGCTATCAAACTCCGTTTTAAGGCACCTTCACCGTGAACAATGTTTTTGTGAATTAAGTGTTTGTAAATACTACCCAAATTCTGGTAAGCTAACTTTTTACAATCAACAGATTAAACTTTGCTAAGTGATAATGTAGCTAAGAGTATATGGTGACTGCTATTCGGTATAGATTTTCTGATTCAAACTAAACGGAACACATTCTATTCTCAACATTTTGGTTATTTAATTGATATATCGAATTTATTCCGCATTTAATTACCAAGTTATCGTCCTGAAAGATTCTGAATGAGTTCTAATTTTTTTTTATTGAATTTTGGGATTATAGAATTTAGATTATATGCTGCTATTTTTGTACAAAATTTTGGTTTTGCGATAATACCTTGACGATCTGAACGTGTTATTAATTATATCTGAGAGATCCTAGTTAAATTTTTCATCTGAGATTTATGAAGATATACAACAGAAATTTAAAAGCAAAGTGTTTTTCTGTACTGATTATTAAAAGTATTAAATCAAATAGATGTGATAATAAAGCATATACAAGCAATCTGTATATTTCACGTCACAAAGGACGGAAAGGGACATGTATAACAGTGACTACGATTATCCTTCTATTCTGTCTCTTGTCCGCCATTCATGAAACGAGATGGGTAGTTTATGAATTCAGTGGGGTTGCCAACGGCGTCAGCTTTCAACTTTTCCCCACTGCATCATCAGTTCTATCTGACCAGGTCTCTTTAGATAACAAATAAATAGGAGTAATTATTATTAGTAGAATAAATTGATTTGTCTGATATGGGTGCGAAAAATATAAGACTACAAATATATTGTAATTTTTCAAAGATAATAACTAGAATTTTTATGAATTATATTTATTTTACACGCGAGGTCTCAGCAGCCAGCTTCAGTTGGGGACTCATCTGTGGGTCCTCGGTGTATTTTTTCGGCAGGTTTCTTTCTATAAATAACTTACAGACTTTTATTATTCTAGAAATCAGTTTATTCCTTTGCATAATAAGCAGTAGCTGATTTAAAAAGTACCATAACCAACCTATTCTCTAGATGCGTCTATGTGTTCTCAGAACCCGAGAAGTCAGTCACGCAGGCATTAAATTTGGAAAAGAAGAGAGTAATAAGTCAATTAAATATGGAGCGGCCATGGGCGTACTGCTATTTTCCTTCACATTCATAGAAATACATTATATACAGTGGTTCGATTGTCTCGTGATCTTAGGTTTTGTGGTGGTAGATCCAAATTCGAATGTATCCGTAGTATCGGATATCATTGCAATTCAAGAGCTGTGTAAGACCTTTAATTGTAATGGATAGTGCTAGTCACTCTAGGTAGATTGAGCGAATCCCTACGATTTCTTGGCGGAAAGCCGATGTAATTTAGTGGTTACCTGAAAAAAACATTGCTTTTTAAATGAATATAGTAAAGCGAAAACTTTTGGTGATTGTTAATCTTATTAATAATAAACACTTCAAAATAATATTGTCACGCAGTAACTGTAGTCTATTCCAAATTTACTTGAACCACCAGTACGTTATTTTATTTTTGCATAGAAATTAATATTAAAATATTAATGTATAAAGTATAAAGAAGTAGTGGGAAGGTAGCTCGTACGGTCACCTATGTTGAATTGTAAAAATAAGGTAATGACTGGGAAGGACTTCGAAAAGAAAGCCAATTGGGTTTTGAATTTAATAGAAGAAAATTATTGGTGTATGGTGCGTGATCCGACTCCCCTCCTAAGGGTTGGCTCCATCCGAGTTAGATTGTAAGTATGTCTGTTCCATTTTTACTTATGTTACAAAAATAAACTTGTGCCTCGTTGTTTTATTTGCAAAGTATGAACTTAATTAGAGCGTGACAATATAATAAAATACTAACGTGACATGTGGTGGATGAGCCTAGCTTCGATTTTAGTGGCGGTTCTTCATGATCACCCCAGTTATCTAAAAATTTACGAAATTTGATTGTATTTTCTATGGAAGATGTAATTTTACTTTATGTAAATTTTAATTCACATAAATATGAACGTAATTTTTTTCCTAATTATTGACTAATGGTTAAATTTTCGATTTAATTTTAATACATTAAATGAATACCGGTATTTTTTGTTGTATAATTTTCTACAGGATGATAAACATATAATAATACATAATAAATTACTTATTTATAATACGAAAATATATTGGAAATATTCTTGGATTTTTATTTTGAATTGTGCATCTTCTGTTTTGATTTTTTAGCTATGACGTCATCGCTGCTTCGATTATAACGGTAACTATTTTTTTTTAATTTAACACGCTGTTAATTTTTTAATTTTTAGAATCTCTATGGAAAGCTAATTTCAAACCTATACTACTTACGGTCCAGCGTTTATAAGACTGGAGACTGGACATTTGAAAATATAATTTTTGAAGATGCTTAGTTGTTGTTTTATTGTGATATCTTGCAATAAAACAGAAAATGAACGGTAGATAATTTTCTGCTTTGATTTATTTTAGCTATGGCGTAACTGCTGCTTAGGTTGGCACCATCTACTTCTTTTAATGGAACACACTATGTTTTTCATTTTTAGGATCTATGGAAAGCTAATCTAAATAATTATTCTAGCATTTATAAGTTAGGAACCACAGACATTTCAATGTATAATTCTTTGAAGTTACATATTGTTTATTATATTGTGATATAATAGTAAATAAACACTACTCTACTCTACTCTACTGGAATCCATTCTACCCACACACTACCCCCACTCTACCCCCCATTCGGCCCCACTCTACTCCACTCTACTCCGTTCTATTCTCCTCTCCTCTACTTTACTCGACTAAACTGTACTTTACTCTACTCGACTCGACTCAACTCCACTCTACCCTACTCTACTCTACTCTACTCTATTCTACTCTACTCTACTCTACTCTACTCTACTCTGCCCCATTTTACCCTACGCTACTCTAATCTACTCTACCCGACCCTACCCTACCCTATCCTACCTTCCATTCCATTATGTTCTCTTCTGTTCTACTCCTTTCCATTTGGGTTCGGTTTACTCAATTCTGTTCTATTCTATCTATTTTATTCCTTTCTGTTTGGTCTGATTTCCTCCCCTATGCTCTGCTCTGCTCTACTCTGCTCTCCTCTGCTTTCTTCTGCTCCCTTCTGCTCTCCTCTGCTCTCCTCTGCTCTCTTCTATTCAACTCTGCTCAGCTCTGCTCTCGACAGCTCTACTATAGTCCATTGATCTGCTCTACCCTGGCCTGCCCTACCCTACTCTACTCTTTGTGAATATTTTATTATTGTATTAGAGAGTATAGGCTACCATAATTTATTTAACATACATTAATACATAAGTCAAACGAATATTTAAAAATGTCTACTTTGAAGTCATTGAGCACATTTTGCTCTCATTATTAAGCACTTTTATATGATAATCCTTCTTGACTAATTAGAGTAATTCTGATACGTATACTTCACCTCTACGGCTAGCAGAATTTCAGCTGCAATCTACATTATCAGCTGAGTAACTCTTATGTAATACCCTAATAACTTTCTCAAAGCTCAGTGTACGAAAGTGAATAATAATAAAATATTGTTTATCTTTCCGTGACTTTATGGCATGAATACTGAAAGAACGTGTCATGCGTTGGCTTGGGTCTATAATACAAAGTAAATCTTGTCTGCAGAAAACAAAGTGTCACGTACGGGTATAAAGTCCGATATACCTATCTACCCACCTACAGGTAATAATTCACTTGATAAAACCTCGTTTTTACGAATCATAAAAGTAAGTGGGAGGAATATGCTCGGGTTGGAGTCGGAATAAACTTAGTCTGGGGAGTTTGTTACCAATTTAATTTAAAAATTAAAGTATAAGTGTTCCAGGTAATAGGCAATTTATTTTACAGAAAAACGATTTATCTGTCTCCCTTTTAATCAAATTTTAAATATCGTTGTGTGTTCTAATATATTAAACGTGTTATTCACCACAGATATGAAAACTTATTTATATACGCTCTTAATTACCAGATAACCAGAAAAATAAAGTCCATTTTTCACTTTATGATTTTGTTATCCATTATTTTTATAAACGTAATACAGGCGAATGAGTAACTTGAATTAGGTATTTATATTTTCTATATATCTTTCCCATATGGACCGAGCGGCGGCTGCATGAATCGCGTACCCATCGAATCAAAGAAAATTTAATTTTTGTAGTAATCGTCTACTATTAATAGATACGAGAAAGCTTGGTCGTTCAACCCCTGCCCTTGTGGGATTTGTGTAAGAGGGTAATTTTGCCCCTCTCCGAGACTGCACTAAATAAATACCCATGTAATTAAAGAATAAAATTATGGTTTTCTAGTTATACTTAAGTAGCGTAACAAAGTAAAAATGGTCAGCCACATGATACCCTGGTGGGTGGCTCGGGCCAACCGAAAAGGGTGGTAATTTCTAAGGGGTACTTTTCACCCATCGATTTAAAGAATAAACTTTACTCCAAACTTTAACTTTTTTATCTCATTGGTCATCCAGGCCACAGCTTCAGGCACGCGTTTTTTATTAAATACATTATTTAATGCGGCTTATTTAGTATGAAGGTAAACGATTATAATATTTAAAAGTCTTTGTGCTTTTATACTAATTTTCATCTTATTTTATTGAAAGTATAAATTAATTTGATGATATATTTATTTACTATACGGATTAGTCCAATAAAATGGGAAAATGTTGATGAAATAATTGGAAGAATGTAGATACTAATGTACAAACTTCGCCCTTAATGAAATGTATAATATTATTTCATTAATAAAGACGTTTATTTTTTTTACAAAAAACCAGTCACCCTACTCTGTGGCTCCGACCCTCACAGAGGAGAGCTGGTAATATCAATAGCCACTCCCCACGTCCGTGGGGTGAGTGACTACCGGGTCCGAGAATCATGTGCCCTGAGTAGACGCAATGAACCGAGAATAATAGCCTTCTGCATTCTGCCGGCTAAGATCTCTGCCGAATCTCGGCATGCCGGTATGATCTTTAGTTCTGAAAGCAGCGTCTGTCTCATTCCACCGAGGGCTCCTATAATCAGTACCACTATTTTAACAGAATGGCCTGAATAAAGCCTGCGGAGTTCGAAGAGCAAATCTCGATATTTTGTCCGTTTTTCCTCCTCTTTCAAGACAATGTTGCTCTCAGCGGAAGCTGAGAATTCCACGACATACATTGTCTTGAGTTGGTGGTCGAGGAGTACTATGTCAGGCCTTTTTGGCTTGTATTTGCCTGACGGTGGTAAACGAGTAGTTCCAATAAATTAGACACTCTCATTCCCCACAACGGACTCAATATCCCCCGGAGCGTAAAGCAGCACTGGTGTTTCGTCTATCCCATACGAGTGCCTTAGATGATAGTAAAGCACTCGTAATGCTGCGTCGTCTCTGTGAATATAGGCCGAGACTGGGTATGTCGGGCAAGCCGACAGTAAGTGCATTACAGTCTTCGGCGCCCTGCGGCAGGCCCTGCAGCTGACATCAGGGACTTCCATACCCATGACACGACGTCGATAGACGAGGGTGTTAAATACACCATCTTGGCAAGCCATTATGAATCCCTCGGTCTCAGACTTCAGCCCAGCTGACCTTAAGAAGGCAAAGGTCAACCTTTCGGATAAGCCGAGGTCTTCTATATTTTTATAAAAGACTCCGTGCAATGGCTTATCCTTATGGAGCTGCAGAAGGATGTTATGTTCTGCAGCTCTAATGTAGGCTTTTAGTCGAACGGGTTCCAACTCGGTGACAGAGTCGGGGTTTACCCGCTCGACGTCGAAGATGAGACCAAATTCATCGGCTGCTCTCCGTCTTGCCTTAAAGAGAAAAGCTCCTACCTCTGCATTTTCATGGTCTCGGACCATGCAGAGGAGAAGATCCGAACTCCTGATGAACTTACATGCTCCATCCAGAACCATCATGCTATAGAGACTCTCCAAGCTCAAGAGTCCACGGCCTCCCCGATGTCGTGGTAGATATAACCGTGGAACGGACAATTTAGGATGCAAGCTTCTATTGAGATGCATCTTCTTGCGGGTTACTACATCGAGTTGACGCAGCTCTTCTCTAGTCTACTTCACTACTCCGAAAGATTAGAGAAGGATCGGAACGCCAAGCATATTTGTAGCAGACACCTTGTTCTTCCCCGACAGTTCTGAAGACCAGATCTGTCGGAGTAGATGCTAATACTTGTCACGGAGAATGTTTTTTACTGCACTCACTACTTGGGTGGAGCGTTGCTCGACACCCAAGTAAGTGTACGACTCTCCGGCATCTAGATGGTGTAAGATGCGCTGATTATTATTATTATTATTCACAGCGGGCTCAAATTTTGGGAAAAGGCTTACTTTATGGTACTTTTTAACATATCAAAACTCCCTACCCTTAGACGCCGGCGGAGGGATGGGTGGAGAAACTGTTTTTGTTCAGAAAAATTTAACCAATATTTTTTTTATTCCTTTTTTTGTATATTATCATCGATTCTTTTGACTTTACGACAAAATTTCATAAGACCTAAACAAAAGCTTACAAAATTTCTTACAAAAACACTTTTTCGTGTGTGGTTTTCAATAAGTAGCGACAAGGAACTGACGATTAAAAATGCGGTTGATTTTTAATTTTTAGCAAACAGGCACTTTTCATCACGATTAGACTACAAAAAAGTACATAATAATATTTTTTCTATTTTTGAAGTATCAGATATGCCCACAGAATAACATCTGATAAAATTAAAAGTTTAACCTTTAATTTGGAGTAAAGTTGATCCTTTAAATCATCAACATGGATAGTCTCGGAGAGGGGCGAAATCACCCTCTTACACAAATCCCACTAGGGCAGGGGTTGAATCACCAAGCTTTCTCGTATCTACTAATAGTAAACTATTATTACAAAAAATCAATTTTCTTCAAATCGATTCTTGCAACCGCCGCCCTGTCTAATACTATTAAAATGTTGGCATCATTTGTCTAAATTTTGATTATCGATTTTGAAATCATTTTGTATTTCCTTGATCCTATTTATCTGACCTACGGCAATACTTTCTGAAATACCTAAGTAAATATTAATATTTCATTAAATACCAACAAATTTTAAAGTTTATTCATTTTCAATAATGAATGAAACAATTATTAATCTGGTAGCGAACCATAATTAGAAATCAAATGTGACTTTTTCATGTAACAAACTAGCTAGGTGATGGTGAACCAGTGTCGTTGAAACCTATTTACAGCATATACATATCATGTAACAAATTAATTTATAGTCCAAAATGTACATATTCTAATTAAACACTAGTAAAATTGAACGTCCTTTGATATCTTATTTCAGGAAATTATTTTACTTGGATTTATCAACTTGAAAATTTGCAGCAAAATGTGTTTACTTATCAAATGATAAAATTCGAAATATTCGGAAGTCATCAACCAAATTTTGTCTTATCTTCAAACTCAATAATTAAGTGAAATGCAGACACTCAATTTAATTAAGACATTTAATAATATTTGCTGTGCTAATTGGGTGGTATATGAAGGTTATTTCAATTTAGTTCATAAAGAATATAAAGATTTGCTCAACAGGAAATACATTTAAAAAGCTTGATTTGAGCACAAAGCTACAGATACTTCCAGTAAAAGTTGTATAAATTTTGTTAATAATTACATATTGTTTGCTTTCCTAATAATGCCCGAATATAAGCTGTTTTACATTGTCGGAAAATTTTTTTCACTGAATTTCAATTACGTAATGATCTCGGTAATAGTTAAAGTGAAGACATTTATTTGTTACTCTGGATTATAACCATTAAACTCCAAACACTTTATTGAATATGCATATATGAAATGTAAATTTTCCAGGAATTAAAAACGGTAGCCGAAAATGACTTTATTTTATACAGTGATTTATACATTTATACAGTGATTTGGTGTCTACCATTACCATCACACAATCCATAAAAATAAAAAATATCGGCATATTTCTCATTTGTAAAATTATAAGGCATGATTATTTGCAGGCTACGTTAACCATTAAGAGTACACTAGTTCTAACAACTTTGTCCTAATGCCCTCACCAGAATATCAGGATAAAATGTAAAAATGACTGATCTATTGTCGAGATTCTGGCGGAGGCGTCGATTTTAATATTATATATTTTATTAATTATAGTTTAAATTAAAAACAGCAAACCGAACTAAAAAGTAGTAAAAAATAATGTATAAATATTATTAACCAAAAAATTCATTTTATTGTTAAAAGCGTGGGGTGATTTTTACTATCTTTTATAATTCTACTTTTATCAATAGCTACCAATAAAATATTTATAATAATTGATATCAAGCACCCCACGCTTTTTACAATTTTGTTTAGTGATGTATGGGCTTTTATAATTGGCAACTGATTGTTAAAAAATACATATACAAGGTGGTTTTTTTACAGGAATCAGAAAAAACAAATTATAAAAGTCCGGCCCTGGAATTTGAAAAATCATAATAGAAATCTATCAGCTGAAATAAGTGTATAAAGCGTCTAAAATTTAAACAAAATCCGATCAATAGTAAGGACGTTCTGGCCAAAATAAATTTAGACCAAAATCAGTTTATGATCCTGTATCTCAAAAAGTAAGAGCGACACGAAAATTTCTATGGCCGTTCCTGAATACCCAAGTGGTCCTCTACCGCCTCTGGAATTTTGTTCAGATCCTCGCGAAACACCCTGTATACACAAAAATATCAATCGGTTAACGATTCCTGGTACATCAAGACATGAAACCCAGTTAAAATTAAGAAAATTCACTGTTTCCAATCCTCCCTTCTTAGAAAGTAAAAATAGTATTTTCGACCATGTCCTTATATTTTACTCATGGTTGATATAAGACTGCAATATCAAATTTTAAAGATTTAAAATATGTAAAGGTATGAGAATTTGTAAAAACGATTCGTTACAACAAGCTCGCTTTCCCCACATTGCCCACAATAATGAAATTATGTAAATATATTCGTTGTCTGGGTCTCATGTTTACTTAGGACAGGCCTAAATCAGCTTTCAGGGATAAATAATGACGTTTCATCATTAATAAGCATTGTTAAAGGTTAAATTCCTAAATAAATTATACTTAGTAATCTATAGTCTTATAGAAGTCACTAATTACCTGTTGATAAAGTATCAAGAAGAATTACACTAAAAATTTACAATTTATTAAGAACAGGGACAGAAACGTTAAAAGTATGTCATTCTATTAATTTTAGTTTGCTGTTTCTTCGTTTACATTTCATTTGTAGTTTTGAAAATTATAACAGAGCTTACCTCTGGATTACAGTTCTGATTTATACATCACAAAGATCTTTTCTTATTACGACCAGCAGAAGTTTAATCAATGGAAAGTTATTACTTGGAAAATATTCCGATTGATGTGATATTTTAGTTTTAAACAATTTATAAAAACTAGCTATTATACTTTCTTCTTGTCTGTCACATTAACTGATGTACATATCTCAGAAGCTATTTTAGATACACCCGTGTCTGAGAGCAAGGAATGATATTTTGTCGTCATTCTTCCATTAAGGTTTTCCTAAAGTTTCGACGGAAAATTATTTTGCCTAATGTCCGGCGTCTACAAGTTTTAACCTCTCATTAAAGCCAAATTAAGTGAAATTTCGCGTCAAAGTAGTTTTTAACATCATAAATTGAAAGTTTGCATTTTCCAAAGAAAATTTAATGTGAGAAAATTGATTTTTCTCAAATATCTCCATAAGTATGAGGAATAAGTGTGTATGTTTTTCAGACCAAATTAGATGAGCAGACTATGGTGGAGCCAATTTATCCATGCCTTGCCGATATGATTAGGGACCAAATCTCCCAAAATTGAATTTTAATTTCTTACAACACGAAGTACAATTCTAAAAACTCTGAAAAAATTGCAAGCCAACAAACATACTAACACATTCTAGGCAAAGATAATCACTTGATACAATTCTCAAAAAATTTGAATTTCAATAATTTTTGTCGAAGTCGATTTGAATCCAAATAATCTGAAAAATAGTTTCTGATATTGCAGTCTTCAGACTGTATGGGACACAGTTTTCTCATAATTTTTCAATGATACAGAAAAAATAAAATGACATAAATACTCAAAATCACGTTCCCCATGACTAGCATAACAGTATGCATATTATTGGTTAAAACTCGGTAGAAATTGTTTATTTAGAGAGGGCTCACAAATCATGTCCTCAACGTTCAATTTGGTTTAGAGACATCTTTCACTATGTTTGTCTGGCTATATATTTTTAGAAATAGTTTACACGTAAGCACCAAAACACAAATATGAAATTTTACATTTCTCAAACAAAAAGCACGAGATAACTTATCACTATTATTATACAATTATATGTCAAAATCTAATAATGTTACTAGTTCTTCAGTTGTTTGCTTATTTTCACTGTTACCACAAACATATGTTTTATGAACAAAAATTTGATTAACATACCTGAAAAATTAATTTGAAACCGTAAACGATGATAATGAGATTTAGAAAAGTAGTAGTAAAATCGAACATCAGGATTTTGCCACAACTCATAATTTCGGCTATTAAACGCATATAACCGTAATAATGAAGTTGTAATCTGAAAACCCAAGTTCTTGAACCCAATAACCTACGTAACCCAAAATTTATCAACTCGAATAACCACGTATGTCAGGCATTTAACTTGATATGTACGTCATTTTCATAACTCTGGTCATTACATTTTTTCTCGCACAATTATTGTTTTGTCTCAACCATCCGAAACATACTGTTATGTCCTAAAAATACCTTCACCCTAAAAGTCTATATTTTTATGATTATTCAACCAATCTTTTATATTTATATACTTTTTATGTAATTACGTGTTTTATCCTTGTTCGTTTGACGTGTGTAAAACAATTCTTGTGCTATACACTAATAATAATAATAATAATTATTATTATTAATGTTAGTTTTTCAAATCATTATAGCGTCGCATTGGTACTACCCGATGCCTGTTTGTTTTTTGATATAATCGCTCTGAGTAAAACTTGAGCTTTGAATTCTTTGAAAGAGAATATGTTCTAGAAGCATGTACCAAAATATGTAGATTTATCACTGATAATTTTCATTGATATACAAAGATTCATGAATGGGTGTGCCTAGAATTAGAGCATTTTTGGAGAACTGACAGATACGCCTACATATCCGACATATGTCGTTATTGGAGTTGATAGATTTTTGGTTATGCTCTTCAAGGGCTTGGGTTTTCAGATTACAATTTCATTTTTAGGGTTGTATGCTTTTAATAGCTGAAATTATGAGTTTACTGAGATTATGGCAAAATTCTAATGTGATGGGGTTAAATAGACCTCGGATTCGGATTCAGCGAATCCAAACACATGTAGTAAACTTGGTCAGACCTCCAGATCAGAAATTATCTTTTGTATGGCTATGTTATTTTTGATGACAACTTCTCAGTGAAAATTTTATTAATGTTTCTTATATATTTGACCTCCTGGTTACGAAAAAAATATTTTCTCTAAAAAGCAGATGGAGTTTCATAAGTTATCTACTTATCTGTGTAATATATCGCGTTCTATTAATCAAATCGGAAACATTTTTGGTATTGGACTGTTGAAAAATAAAAAAAAAATGTTTTCCACACAAGAAAAATATTTGTTTTTCACGCAAGAAAAAATGGTCCTGTAGTATTCATTAAAGTTTTCTCTAAAACCCTATCAAAAAATTCTTTTAATCGGTTTAGGGATGTATAAGAAATTGTCGAATTACGTCCAAGGGCCGTCCAGACGACACGGAAGAGAACCTACGATATAACAAAAGAAAATTTAAAAACTTGCTTTTCTTACTAAAGTTGTACTAAAAAGTAAAAAATTATTTCCTTGCCGCATATTCGCAAAAAAATAAGGCGTGCGCGCACTTTGTATATGAGTATATGTATCATCTTTATGTACGTATGGTTGAAGGCAATATGTGTACAACGATTCCACCCCTTTCACACAATCATGCGTACAATCATACAAAGTATGTACACCTTGCTTTTCTTGCATATTGAAGTAAAAACCTAACTACATTCATTGTCACCGGAACTAATTTTGTACCATTCGTATGGAAAGTATCTGACCAGTCGAAAAAAAAACAAAAAAAAAACCTTTTGTATTCTAGGTTTTGCCGAAGGTGCCGGTTCAATTTTCATCCCGCGCTCCGGGGAGCACATAGGTGTGCGGATATTTGCAAAAGTAATCGTGGAATATTGTATTACCATCCGGTCTTAGTAACTGTGTGAAATTTCATCAATTGATTATTCTGCATTTAATAACACAAAGATGGTATATGGTAGGGGTAACATATGGTATATTTTTGAAATCAGGAGAAAAATTTCATTCCAAAAATTTTATAATATACAGAGTATCCCATTTATAAAATATGTTATTTTTGTATCCCTGAAATCTGCACGCTACTGTACTTTTAATAACATTTTAACAAAATTCAGTCATAGCCACACAACTTGCATTTAAAACTTTTTTCTATAGGGACTAATAACGATGATAATGGGTAATTTATAATGAATAACTGTACATAAGAATCATCAATAAAATTTCCCCTGAAAAGTTGTCGCCGAAGACAATTAATTCACATCAATTCGACTGCACTATAGAGAAAGTGCGAAGTTTCATGCCGGCCTCTAATTTATGTAAGCTGAAAACCTATGTCCAATATATATCTCTGTTTTTCAGACCACGTACCTAATGGCTGCGCCGGGGGTGTACGAAACGGAACCTGCCACCGAGCATCAACCACCAATTCCAACCAAAATCCCAGAAAGTACGACTGCGATTACACAGTCCTTTCGGGAGTTTGCATCGATTGGGGTCACGGATGGGGCTGGGGTCAAGCAGCATGGGCAACACAAGCAGCGTGCCATGAAGCTGCTATGACGGCCGTCTACTGTCACTCCTCCGCAGACGATTACGTGACAGGCGGCTATGATCAGGTTGACTGGAGTGCTTTCGGAGACTTTAGTTTCTAATTTACTGACGACAACCTCTAAGTCCACAATCTCCATGTGCTCTAAATTTGTTTGAAACTGGTTTAAGTCCCCAATGTGATTCCAAATTATAAAGCTCAGTTGAACTTAATTACAGTCCCTATTTTACATAAGAAGAAAGCGTTGAGTTCGATTTTCCGTGAAAATCTCTAATCTAAGGGAATCTTAAATTGCCACCATCGGGTAAAGTTAATACTTTTTCACAGCATATGAAACACAGGGTGTTTATAATTCCGTTTACACATTTAAGGTAAATATTATTGAATTTGAGTTAATTCAACAAATATGTTTCTGACACATCTACACATACCGTTAATGGTATGTCTAGAATTCAACTTCGAAAAAACTGGTGATAAGATTTCGTTTTTTTATAAACTGGTATAAATGGGTCTTGAAACTGTTATTATCCTGTGCATTTGTTATTTTCAAGGAACTGTGTTTCACACCTTTTGGAATTAATAAGTTTTTCATTTTAATTAAAAAGGGAATAGAAAGAAATATTTATTAAACATTTCTAGGTAATAATATCAAAAGCTTTATTGAGCATGTAATAGGGGAGTCGAGTTCAAGAAAGTAATAGGTACTTATTTAATTGAAATCGAACTTTAACCTATAGCATTCGAATTTCAAAAGTTCATAGAGACATTTAGAAATAAAAATGAAAACTTAATAAGATATTGTTCAAATGTGCTTTTAGAGGGCGTAATATTAAAACAATGTTTTTAGTCGCAAACTCCCCTATAAAATCCTTATTCTACTATAAGGGACGTAACTAACTGCAACAAACACCAGCCGAAAGACTGTGAAGTTAGTCTTTTTAAAGGAGCTCTCGTGCCAACATTGCACTGACGAGAGCCAACAGCTCGAAACTGCAGTCTGCAAGTGGTGTGTGACAACTTGCACGAGAGCTCCTTTAAGTAGGATCAGTCTTTCGGCTGGTGTTTGTTGCAATCGAAGCATTAGCGTTTTGATGGTAATATGCAATTATTACACTTAACGCGCCAGGCCTGTAACTTGTAATTCAGCGCTCGGCGGGGCATATAGCCCGGAAAGTTTCTGTTGGTTGCAGTCTGATTACGTTCCTTATAGTAAAATAAGTATTTTATAGAGGAGTTTCAGACTAAAAATATTATATTTTAATAAGATTTGACAAAATTATTTTTTGAAATATATCAAGTAAGGTAAGGTATATCTCGATATCTCGAGTTCTATCATAGCTAGAAATTTTTTTAAAATTGCAAGTAAACCAGATAAAAAAGTCTATAACTGGAAATTATTTTCGAATATACAGGACGAGCCAAAAGAACATTATAGGACCAAGAGCCTTTTTTTTTAATGGAATGCTATATATATATATCAGTACATTTTTTGAGGCCCCTTTCTAGGCTCTATTCATTCCTATATTAGCATTGGATATCTGCCAACCACTTGGATGTAATGAATTTAATGTACAGGATGGCCAAAAATTATTTTTCAATTAAGAACGTTTTAAATTGAATTTTCTCAATTTTTTCAAATGGAACACCCTGTATATTTTTTGCCGATGTGATGTAGAAATGAAAAACGAAAATTTTTTGTAAGTACTTCCCTAGGGCTAATTGCAACCAATTTCGTTTTGTTGAGCAATAATTACAATATACAGGGTGTTCCATTTGAAAAAAATTGAGAAAATTCAATTTAAAATGTTCTTAATTGAAAAATAATTTTTGGCCACCCTGTACATTTTTAGGAAATAAAAATGATTCAAAAACATTAATTAGATGTCTCACACAAGTTTTTCTTAAAACCCATCATTGATTTTTTAAATATCCATCTGCAGATTGCATTATTTCAACAAGAAATTCGTTACATCCAAGTAGTTGGGATATACTCAATGCTAATATAGGAATGAATAGAGCCTAGAAAGAGGCTTCAAAAAATGTATTGATATACATAGCCTTCCATTTAAAAAAAAAGCCACTTGGTCTTGTAATTTCGTCTTGGCTCGCCCTGTATGTACGAAAATAATTTCCAGTTATAGTCTTTTTTATTTAGTTTATTTGCAATTTTTTAAAAAATTTCTGGCTATCGCAGAACCCGAGATATCGAGGTCTGACGCGCCCTGTGTAAACAACCCTTAACCGCTTACTAAAGCTTCACATTTTTCACAAAAGTCAGGACTCGTCAATACACACGAGGCAATCTATAACCGTCTAATATTCTGCCCACGATAATTCTCCTCTCACTGATGGACAGGCCAATTTTGAGTCAAGTGCACAGATATCAGAACAATCCGATTGAGACAACATCCACCTCTAGAAATGAAAGGGTTGAAGCGTGTAATTTAAAAACCGTCGCGTATAGCAAGCAGATGTGTCAGATGCATAGCATGTTTGAATAAAAGGAAATCTTCTATTTTACATGTATTATAGGTTCAATTGTTTTTATCTCAAATAAAGTCAGTCAATATGGACAAATATGAGTATATTATATTTCCAGGTGGTGGTTATAGATCAGTTTCCATAATTTTTAAAATTAAATAATTTCATTTCTTTATTCGGAACTCACACTTTTTTATACAATACTGAGCTTTATAATTATTAAATAAGTCATTGTTGTTTCAGTTTGAGTACTATTCCGCCTGAGCTCAACTACTAACAGGTATTTAATAATAATACTTACAGTTCTAAAGAATTATTGATTTTAAAAGTAAAGTGATGACTGGTTTTTAAGCTGCAGGATTGTTCAATTTAAAAAATTACAATCACTGTGCATTGTATTTAATATAGTATTGGTGTAAAACCTTTTACAGATTAAATGTAATTTAATAACAGATTTGTGGATCAATTCAAAGAATTTTGGATATTTTTTTTCATACAAATATGTTAGTTTTTAATTTACATGTAGTCGTAAGGATATACAGGGTGTTTCAGTTAACATTCCCAGAGCCTATATCTCGGAAACAAAAGAATATACTTTTATTCTGTAAACGGTAATAGATCTCTATTATTAATGCCTTCTTCAGGATGTACAATTTACTACTATAATATTAAACTTAGAGAAGGCGGTGCATTTTAAAAATATTTTTCGATCAAGGAAGCTTTGAAACATATGAAATTCGATTAGAATAAAATTAAACTACTACAGATCTGGTTTTTTCGAATAAGAACAGTTTTGCGTAAAATTTTGTTGTTATTCGAATGGGATATATTTCAAAGCTTTCTTAATCGAAAAATATTTTTAAACTGCAGCGCCATCTCTGGTGATGGTGTTATAATAGTAAATTCTACTCCCTAAAGAAGGCATTAACAATAGAAATATATTACTGTTTACAGAATATTTTATTATTTATTTTATTTTCTAAAATACTGACAGTGGAAATGTTGACTGAAACGCCATGTGTATGATAAACGCACACGACATTATTAGTGGAGTAAAAAAATTGGATTTTCAGAGACGATTTTATATGGAGCAACGCGGGATAAAAAAAAATAAGTTTGTTTTGGTGAAACTAAGAATACCCTTAGTTTTCTGCTTCGAGTAGGTGCGGAACTCTACTTTTTCTCGCGGTAAAAGGGTAAGTTGGTCATTTCTAAGGGTGGTTATTCAGTTTTAATTTATTTTGGACCCTTTAAAATGCCAGTGAAGAAATCAGAATGGTGCCCTTTTATTGTCGATGATCAAGGAACCGTCAGTTAAAATTTCGTGAAAATGGGTTCACCACCTCCCACGATGTGTATATAAATATACTGAGAAAGCGTCAAAAATTGAATTAATGCTAACTTAACCAATATTAAACCGAATCTGATGAAATTTTAGAAGAAAGTAACCTATATAACTAAGAAATGGCCCACCAAATTATAGCAAAAAATATCCAACAGTTTGGCCGCAATTCCATTTTAGTCCAAATTCTACAAAATTTTCAAAACTTTCTTTGCCATTTCTGGTATATACATGCGCGTGGCGATTTCCCGCCATATTTCGGTATTATACGTATGCGCGCATAAGTATATGTGTAATTATTCATTATAAAAATTTCAATATTAATAATAAGAAGTGTTTGTGAGCAGGCTTTAAATATTTAGATAAAAAAAACTCTCGAATTTAAGATATAATTTTTTTTTCTTGAAAATTCACTTGATTTTTATTAAACTTTTTACGTATATTGATTATTATTTTATTTTATTCACATTTTCTTTTTAGAGTAGTTCTACTAGATGTGCTACTACAAGAGGTATCTACTTCCGAATCGGTAACTGAAGTTTGGAATATTTCTTTACCCCCATCATCGCGCTAAAATCGTATATATTTGAGATATTCTCTGAAGTACAAACATCTTCTTCATAATCTTCTTCGAATTCTTCAATATCATAAATATCACTCCAGGGTCGTACTCAGACTGGTTTTCTCTGGTCATGTGTCCGGGGCCCGGGCCTACAAAAAAAATCAAAATCCTGACGGGCGCCGTCAGAATTTTTATTTATTTTTAGGAGGATTATTTTTGTGTAATAATTTAATTTAATAGAAGGTAACAACGCAATTTAATCCTTTCCATTTTTTAAAATAATTTCCAAAATAAGGGAGCTCGGAAAATTTACTTTATCTGGGGCCCGCCAAAGCTGGGTACGGCCCTGAATATCAGGACTAATTTCTAATTGCTCGTCAACAATATTATCTGCGTTTTGACATAAAGTATTTCTTCCGTTGCGGCTTAAATTGCTGCACGTGACGCCAATGGTTTTGCACGAGAATGTTTAGTTTTGCAAACGATCTTACAATCACAAGCAATTATACTGAGTAATTTATTAAGAAGAGAAGTCCCTATTGGCATCAGTTCATTATCTGTTATTTGCTGCCATCCAAAATTCTAATGAAGTAGTTTCTTCCGGGTCTTGCCATGGTCGTCGAACTTGACTTGACGTTTCGCTGATCATCCTGTCAGGAAGGATTTTAAAGACTGAACTTGTTGTGTTACACTCCTCGTTATATACCTAGGCGCCGCTTGGCTTCGCTGCTCATTCGTCGTGTTTGGTTGACCGTGACTTACTACGGTGCTGGTACTTGGCAATACCGGTCTCCACGTGTTACTAAGTCGATACCCATCCTCTCTGTTAAAGTTCTTCACGTTTTTCATAATTTCCAGTGATTCCCTAATGATTCACGGATAATAGCGCGTATTCCTGTCTAATATATTGACGTCCTCGTGGTCGATTTTATGGTTCTCGTTATTATGGACATGTTCTGCTATCGCCGACTTATCTGTGTATCCAAATCTGATATTTCTCTGGTATTCTTTGATTCTGCACTGTATACTCCGTCCTGTTTGTCCGATGTAGCTCTTACCACATGTGCACTTCAACTGCACTTGACAACGGCCGTGAAAACCTGCATTCTACTATCCAAAATCCTGTCAATTTTGGCATTTCAGAGAATATCTCAGATGTATACGACTTTAGCGATGACGAGTGTGAAGAAATATTCCAAACTTCAGGACCGATCCGGAAGTAGACACTTCTTTCAGTAGCACATCTAATACAACTACTAGAAAAAGGAAACATGAATAAAATAAAATAATAATCAATATATGTAAAAAGTTTAATAAAAATCAAGTGAATTTTCGAAAAAAAAAAAAATATCTTACCTACGAGAGTTTTTTTATCTAAATATTTAAAACTTGCTCACAATCACTTTTTATTGTTAATATTGTAATCTTTGTAATGAATAATTACACGTATCCTTTGCGCGCATACGTATAATACCGAAAATGAAGTGAAATCACCGCGCGCATGTATATACCAAAAATGATAAAAAAATCGGTTAAATTCAAAAAGTTATTTTTCTTTTAGTTACATTACGTGAAAGTACATAAGAATACCTTCATTTTAGTAAAATAAAAACTTCATTCGGTCATTTGGGCAAATTGGGGAAAGTTTTGAAGATTTTGTGGACTATTGGATATTTTTTGCTAAAATTTAGCGAGGTATTTCTTGGTTATATAGGCTACTTTCTCCTAAAATTTCATCAAATTCGGTTTAATATTAGCCAAGTTAGCCGTAATTCACTATTTGTCATTTTTTCAGTATATTTATATACATATCGTGGGAGGCGGTGAACTGATTTTCACGCAATTTGAACTGGACGTTCCTTGAACATCTACAATAAAAGGGTACCATCCTGGTTTCTTAACTAGCATTTTAAAGGGTCCAAAATAAATTAAAACTGAAAACCGCCTTTAAAAACGACCCATTTACTGATTTTTCGCGAAAAAAAGATTCCCCACCTACTCGAGCCGGAAAACTCAGGGTATTCTTACTTTCACCAAAACAAACTTATTTTTCTATGTTGCGTTGCTTTATGTAAAATTTTCTCTATCGCTTTATTTTGGGATATTTTTACTCCACTATATATAGTTTATAGTGTAGAATGGATTACTGATCATAATACTGTGTTAGACAGGTTTGTTTAAAATTTCAAGGATACAAGGATAAGAAAACATCTCAAAATTTAAGTAGCAGTAAAGTTTGGCATATTCGAATATTTATTTTATGGTTTCGATTAAATCACGTCATGTAATGACTATTTCCTGGAACAGGAAAAACCAATATAAATTACATAAATTGCCAAAGCTTCGGGGCGTGTTTTGTAGTTTTACTACATTCGAAGTAACAGCATTTTCAGTTATCTCTTTATAATTGGCAATTAAAGTGTGCAACGAATTTCTAATGTTGATAACCAGTTTTTAACTAAAAATAAATGGAATCTTTCGTTATATTAATACAGAACTACTTCCTGAAGCAAAAATAAAAAATGCTGTTTTGCTAGCCTACTCTGCAGGTACTTTAAAGAACTTAGCTCATAAAAGGACAACAATATTTTTAAAAAGTTTATAAATTAGTTTTCATAGGTATTAGGTTATTTCAGCCATTTGTTATTTAAAAATGAAAGAAAAATGTTTTCATATGTTTTTTTTCAAGACCACACGTTATTTGAGAAGGTACAGTTATTATTTATTATGGTTTTTTGGCGGGCCAGCGATCTTTCTTGTCCAAATGAATTTCTGTTTAAACTTTACTGTTACGGTGTGAAATAACCTTACAAATTTTTGGTACTATAGTGGCAGAAGATATGGGAATTGAAAAGCATTAACAATGGACCACTTGCATTAAAAAAAAATTTGCCTTGATGAAAAATAGACTGGTGTCGCTAAATCGTGGAAAATAATAGTATCTTTATTATTAATGAATTATGCAGTCATTATTAACACTGTTAACATGTTGACCAACTTCTAAACTGGCCGCAGTCTTTGGCAATTTGTTTGTATTGAGAATTATTGACGGCGTAGACCGCCCCAGAATACAAATTCTGAATATCTCACTAAACTACAGAGGAAACTAAAACTTCTAAATATCCTTCTATTTCGTTCCGAATGAAAATTTCTAAAAACATTTTTGCAATTCCTCCTGCAAATTTCATCGAATATACCTATACTTGTCAAAATACGCCCGAATCTCGATCGTGCTTGAATTAAATCCGATGTTATTTCAATTATGTTACACACTTGTCTAGTAGTGTGAACTGGAAGTAAGTAAAATATCAAAAAAACTGGAAAAAAAGGTGCGTTATTTTTGTCTTTTGGAAATATCTCAAAAACTAACAATCCTAACGAAATTTTTTTCCTATACAAAATTAAAGGGCATTAAATTTTGTATAAAATAAGTGTTTTCCACTTTCTTGTTACTGTAATAATTTGCGAGATAGTCTCACGCGAAAAATGACATGTGATTGGGTTTGGTCCAAACACACTTTTCCCTATAGAAATGGGCTTATATTATGTTGTGAACCGCGATTTTACACGATAAACTGGTCATAATCAATATTGTAGAGCATTCAATTATAAATAAATAAATAAATCTGGTCGATAGCCGAGTGGGTTAAGGCGCGAGGCGGCAATCGCGATTAATCACAAGGACATCGCACCACCGGGTTCGAATCCTGGCACTGTCGGAAGAAATGGTTGTATGTCAGCGTTTTTTCAATGTGTAACCCCCTTCCGCACAAGCCCCTGCCTTCTGGAATTGAGGGTTGTCTAATTTCTGTGGTGTTTATTTATTAAATTATCTTTTGAGATTTACAATAGATTTTATAAAAATAGCTAGGATAAATTAAAAAGTCTGTACATAGTCATAATGATGAGAGAAAAAGTAAGTTTTGGAATCCGCTTGTTTTTGCTGCGGAATTGAGATAGTCTCTATAAAAAGCGTCGGATGGTGAAGTGGACTTTTTCAGGTAGAAGACCCTTTTGCTTACAATTGAGTCAGAGGACCCCCTTTGCCAGCCTTTTTTTCTCTCTGTTTGTTGGCCTGCTCCTCTATCTTTTGCCACCCCATGGTCTTCACTTTTTCAAGATAGAAACAGTTAAGTAGTCAGTTTCATGAACAGTCAGTATAGATGGTATTTTATTTTCGTAAAATGTGACTAGTGACGTGCTTTCATTATAGCTAATAAATGGTTTCATTTGTGAAAAGATCTTGCCGAATCAGGAGGTTGATGTATCTAGTGTTAGTGAAAAAAAACACCTCCAGCCCTAAACAATCCAATCCTTATTGGTTCACACTAACTGCAGGACAACTACACTAGGCAAGTCAGTATGACAAGAGGCACTTTGATGATTCTGACCATCAACTCATGATAGTAAGAGAGTAAGTTTAAGATCCTCAGCAACATCGGGTTTCAATTTCAAAACAAACTGCTTTTTTTGTGTTGAAACGATTGACGAACGATATAAGGAAAGAGAGAGAAAGAAATCAGTGGATATGCTTATGGTTGTATTTGACGTGCGTAGGGTACCGTTTATAGATACAATTAGACTTGCGGCCGACAAAAGAAATGAGACATGAGGATCCTAAGTGAAAACTGGTCTGGCTACTGCCAAAGATTTAGTTGCTACTGACGAGCTTTACCAATATGATTGTTACATGAACTTCATCAGGTCAAGTACACGAGTAAGAGGTAGTAAACGAGGGCGTCAGTATAATAATCACAACGGACAGGAATAAGGTTCCACCATTATGTTTTACCGATGTAGGGATGAAATGTTTGAATAGATAGAATAATAAAGAAGAGGAGTTGCTGCAGCTACAATCAGACAGGTCGTTCACAAACAGGTTTTTGAACAAAGTGAGTATTCCCCTGGTAATAACTTCCTCAAGGATGCCAAAAAATGTCTTCCATCAACTTTTCTCACTTTCTAAGAGGAATTCACAATAAAAAAGTTTAATAGTAATTGAAGAACAAAGCAGGAAATGTTTTGCAACTGGTCATGCTGTTGTCTCCGGTTAGCACCACGATCTTTCAACTCCAGTTTCTTGAACAGCTATGGTGACTGCATAAATGGGATTCCGAAAAGGAAGACGAAGGAAAAGAGGAACTACTTGCCCTCTCAATTGAAAATCAACCGCCGGTGGAAGAGGATGAGTGACTGAGGGAGAATCCAAATCGAGAAACTATGTGCATCAGTTTATTATTTCGTCACGATAAATTGTTTGCTTATGCCTATCTCATTTTAGTTTTTTGTCCTAAATAAATGTTTTAAAAAGCTAAAATGTTCGAATTATTACATCATAAAGCTCCAGATATTTTGTATAAGGGCATTCGCATACAGACTTCTATATTTATATCTGGCTATTTTTACTAAATAATTGCACTTGAAAAAAAATTATAAGGTACACATTTTATAGAGTATTGAATGTTCTGCAATATTGATTATGAGTATTTTTATCGTGCAAAGGACGGTTCACAATATATAAGACTGTTTCTATGGGAAAAAGTATAATAAGACGAAAACCTATTTCGCAAACTACTACAGGAACAAAAAAGCAAAAATGGCATTTATTGTAGGAAATTTAATACTGTTTTATTTTGTATAGAAGAATGCTTTTACTAGAGTTGCAAGTTTTTTATATTCTTTCAGAACACAAAATAATGTTGCATTTTCTTCTAGTTTTCTTGAGTTTCTGACTTTAATTCGCTTCCAATTCATCAGGACTTTTTATATTACCTTCTCTAGACACTGCTAAATAAATGTTTAACATAATCAACCGGATTTTAATTCCGGGTATAAATTATACTTTGACTGGACTAATGGCCCACCCCCTGTGATTATTGACTTACTTACCATGTTGTTCATTTAAACATACCCTAAAGTTCTAACAGTTATGTAACTCGGTAAACAATCAAAGTTCAGTCTAACTCTATTCTCATATTTTCCTGAAACAGTGCCAATGCCGAACTTCTCATATTCAATCAAGACAAAAGATAAATTGTGCTACACATACTTCAGCTTCCTACTACTAATGAACGTGTTGTATAATCCATGCGATAAATCTGTACGAAGTTAATTTATACTACTTAAATACTAATCCCAATAATCAATTAAAATATGTGGGATATTATGGAGTTAAACTTTATCAGAGGCTTATTAAAATTTCATTCCAGTAAGGCTCCATCATTATACAAGTTAGGTAATTCATATAAAACGAAGAGCTTAATGAAAACGATGATATAGCCTATACTAGTGTGGAACACACAGTAACAGCAGCAGTTTCATTACAAAAACTATCTTTAACTATTTATTATTAGACAGCATTGTATATACTGTAATATACCTGTGGATATTTATTTAACAGAAGAGAAAGTAAAAATAATTAAATGGTACTATGGTGCGCATTCACTATGTGGTACAATAAATTTATTTATTGTAGCGTACGGAAATCGACCCACTCCCACTTATTTTGAGAAAGATATCTGTGCTTATTTTGGTTAATTGTTGACCATCATAATTAATTTCAACAAATTAATATTTTGGGATGACACGTGGTAATTCGTAAATTCCTTATTTGACGACCGATCACCTACACCTCTCGCTTTAAATACATTTACATTGCTAACCGCAGCGGATCGACCAGCTGTCATGCCTATGCCCCAGCATCCATTTCATATCAACTCGTGATTCTAACCAATATTTCACATATATATAGTGTATAGGATTTCCCAATGTGCCTAATAGCGATCCCCGTACTATATTATTATAGTACATGTTATAATAAATCAGTTCTATGAATAATTTCCAAATTGAATACATATTATAATATATGATTTGCAGGAAACAACTACTCAGCGGGCAAATACCCCGACCTGCATTGATATTAGTTGACTAATAAGTTCGAAACCGGTCTATGTCTGGTCAGGGAATTGACAAATGATTACCATTCTTTCATGATTTGTAAGGTGTAGTTCAATGCAGGTCGGGGTATTTGCCCGCTGAGTAGTTGTTGCCTGCAAATCATATATTATCCACCTAGGACTGAAAGGTCGCCGCTCTCAGGTACTTGCAGAATCGCAAGTCGCTATACGCCCATGGATACATCTATGGTGTATAGTAGCAATTGGCCATTTGAGAGGTTTCACTTACTTCTCACCACTACTAAATACATATTGTTCATGTTTATTTCTAAAGGATGGTCTTTGTGCTACTTTCATGTGAAACTATTAGGTGGCCTGCTAGGTAATCAGACCTAACTCCACTTGATTTTTGTCTTTGGGGTTATCTGAAGGGCAAAGTATACTCAACGCCGTGCAACATTAGAAGAACTCCAAAATAAAATTTTAAATGCCTTTGAATCCATAACTCCAGTCATGTTACAAAGTGTTATGAGAGAAACTATTCGAAGGATGAACAAGTGTTCTGAAATGCGTGGGCGTCATTTTGAGCACCTGTTATAGGTTTGGTATTTAGTTGTGTTGTATTGTACTAATTATAATACTTATAAATTTATAAAGTTGCTATCCAGATAGGTATCATAATTTAAAATTGGTTTTGATTGTGTGAATTTTTGTTTGTTGCTAATGATAAATGTTCTCTAATTACAAATAACTCATCTGTTTTTCATAGCTTACTGCAAAATATGGACACATAATTCGAAACGCTTCTACAAAAAGCTTAATATTAATTTTAATTTATATTCAATTTTTAATCGGGAAAAACCAGTCTAAATCAAATATACCACTATATTTAATAAAAAAAATAAAACAAACAAGGTATTATTTGAAAAATTGGAGACAAATTGAATTTCCGTGAAATGGAAAAATAGAAAACATTTCATCCCATTTTAAATATGAAAAAAGCGTTGGAAAGAAAACTCACAAGATTTATTTACCACCGAATGTGCTTTGATACCTGTACTTGATTTCCCGAATTTCAAAATATTATTTTTAAAAGTGTAGAAAAAAGTGGGGGGTAGGTAATTTCTGGGTCACCCGCTGTAGATTATTCAAGGGGGAATTTAAGAAACACATGCTAAATTCTTGGTTCCAATATTCTCCATTTCATCCCAACATAAATATATTAATGCTTGAGAAATATGCATATTTTATTATTTATAATTGTCAATAGTGTTCTGAAAACTTTTTTCATATCATTGTAACTACAACTTTTTCATGTGTATTTCAGAAATATATTTCAGAATATGTCAAATTTATTTCATCGTCACAAATCTAGCCTGCACTCAGCCAATCAACCAAAATGTAAAACGCCATGGTAAATGAAGGGCTGAATAGGGTAGATGCGGTTTGGCAGAATACGAACAATAGTAGATATGCGCAATTTACGTTCGACCACTGGCAGGAATGAAGGGATGCGGAGTGTGATTGACAATTCTCGGGCGTCATAATTTTCCCTGATAGTAATTTTTATTGTACAAATACTCCTTATATGCATGTATGCATCTAAAAGTTTCTCTTCTTATATTTTTGACTTCTACAATTACTTTCCTAATAGCTACATCCAAATTTTACGAGTTGCACGGTGCCAAAATACCCTCTAAAGTCCCTGGATGTAATAATTATTTATGATTTCCTCACGTACATTCTACATTCCAGCTGATTTTGATATCCCAGGAATCATAAATTAGAGCTCATCGAATGCTGCGTAGAATACGAATATAATCAGAGTACGGCTACGTTGACTTACATGAAACACCCATCGACGGACTAATTCCTCTACTTCGGGTCTGAGAATTGATTACTACCTGATGTCAAGGTATATTTATGTTTGTACCCTCAGGGACCCGCAAGAGTTCGTGCACACCACAGGGCTTTTACTTTTGGCGCTGTAAGAGAACATACGATTGGCGAAACAACATTAAACTGTTGAGGTTTCATCTGAAACATGTATACAGAGGGTTGGGAAAATATTTTTAACGCTATACAGACTTATTAGATAAGAAGTTGCGCTGCGGTTCTAAGAGAATATCAAACAATTAAAGTATGCACATTTGATATTAAACTTAAATCCACAGAGAGTTATTTCTAATTTTCGAAATTATAAGAGGACTGAATAAATAATTTACTTCAGTAAATTACTCAGATTTATATAAAAAATGATTAATATAGAATTGCAAATTTCTATTTGTAAATAACGGATTTACAACATTTATTCTAATAATAATAATAATTTTATTAACTGCATTAATGGAGTTTAAGAAATTTTGTCAAAAAACAATATATATACATACAATAAAAATGAGTTCTCTAAAAATTAGTTTAATTACTAAATATATATACATATAAAACCATAGTATATAAACAATAAAATTTACAATATATTTATTAGGTATGACTTGCAATAGTATAAAGATCAACAACAGAATACACAATAAACCATAAACAAAAAAAGTTAAAACCATGGATAACTTCCGGAATAATAAACTCTATTAAACTTAGAGATAAACTGAAAAAGAAACTAAACAACAATAAAAATAATACAGAACTAAAAAATAAATATAGAATATATAGAAATAAACTTAATAAAATCATACTCCACGCTAAAAACAACTATTTCAAAACTAGGCTGAAAAATTGCAATAAAGTTATTTAAAAAATATTAAAACTTATAAAGAAAGCCGCAAATACCGAAAATAAAACAAGGCACAAGATTAATATTAGAGAAGAAAATCAACAAATAATAACGGACGCACATAAAGTAGGTTGTAATATGGCAGAGCAAATAAATAAATACAATCATTTGCAGGAAAACCTAGCAAACGTACCACAATCATTATTACTTGAACCTGTAAATGATAAAGAAATCATAGCTCATATTTACTCATTAAAAATAAATGCAGGCCGGGACTAGATGTAATAAGCACTAGTTTGTTAAAAACAATTCACCAGTATATTATTACTCAATTACAATACATAATAAATAGAATATTTAGTACAGGAATTATCCCACATTATTTTAAACAATCAATAATAACACCAATTTTCAAACAAGGTGATGCCTAGATAGAAAGTTTTAGTTTGTTATCAAAAAGTCAATATGGTTTTCGAGAAAACAAGAATACGGAACTAGCAATATTTAATATCTTAAATTATATAAATAACTCAATAAATGAAAACAAAAAACGTGTTGCTGTATTTTCAGATCTTGCCAAAGCCTTCGATACTGTCGCCTATGATATTTTAATTAACAAACTGTAATGCTACGGTATACGCGGTCTACCACTAGATATAATCAAAAGCTATCTATCAAATAGAACTCAATACGTTAAAATTTACAATTCTTTAAGCGAGTCACTTATAACGAAAATGAGGGTTCCCCGGGGTACTGTCCTTGGACCAATACTATTTTTACTATACGTTTATAATTTATTCTCCCTTGATGTGGAGGCTAAATATGTAGCTTATGCTGACGACACGGTATTGTTATTCAGGGACAGTACCTGAGAAAAAGTAAATAAAAAAGCGTCTATGGTCTAAGTACCGTACGAATGTGGTTTGATAAAAACTTACTCACGTTAAATTATGAAAAAACAAAATATGTTGCTTTCTCAATTTCAGGTGTTGGTGAAAAAATATTACAAATATCGCATTACATAATAATACATGCATCCAAAGTAATAATCAAATATTTAGGTATTATAATTGGCCAACACTTGCGATGGAATGAGCATATCGAATACATAACCTCAAAAATCCAATACCTTGATATCCTTGATACCAATATTTTATCAGCTAAGAAATATTTTTAACAATAACATTTTGACTGATATATATAAGGCTTTGGCAGGGCCTATATTTCGATATGGAATCATAATCTGGGGAGGAATATACGATACGACATTAAATAGGCTTTGTATATGTCAAAATTATATTATTAAGGTAATATTTAAAAAAGACCGTAGGTTCCTAACAGATAAACTGTACGAAGAATCAAAATTGTTCAATATGAAACAACTATATATCGGCTTGGTGATGGGATGGACAGTGGGATGTTCTCCTACTCAGACGGCCTGGGTTCAAAACCGGGTTACAGCAAGTCGATGAGATATAGTCGATGAGCGGATCTGCTCGCGTCACCATCTTTCGAAGGAGATGCAAAACTGTGGGTTCCGTGTATCTAAATTTCCAGGTTAGGGGTCCCAGTGCCTACACAGACACTGATGAGCTTATCCCCTGGCGTCGGTGATTGGCGTTGGTAGCGGAAATAGACCGACGTTAAATAAATGATTAAAAAAACAACTATATATTTTGCAAGCTATTATTTTTATTCACACCAAATGCGAGAAAAGACCCATTCAGCATAGACACATTACCAGAACTATAACCGGAGAAAAAATAGAAGAAAATGCGTCACAATTTAGGTGCTCCTTCTCACTATTTGTAATTATTATTAGGAATTATTAGTTAAATTTGCCAGAAATTATTGGGTTTTTTTTGCAAATATCTCAATATTTTAATTTACTTTAATTTGTAGTATTTTTGTTCAGATAAATAAAAAAAATAAAAAAAATGTATGTATTATACGTATTATATTATGCTTCATCAACTATATTAAACTGCATAATATTAGTTAGAAGAGTAGCTGTGATTAATTCCCTAATAAACCTGAATAAATATGCAAATTCATTATTTATGTTTTCTTATCATTGTATTAATATAAAATCTACTATCAAATCTATTTTAAATTTGCTACACAGTAAATATACCCCAGGTGACACCTTAGAAGATGGTTGTCAAAAAAATTATAATTAAAAATAGGTTATTTGTTCACAAGCATTTACTGGTTTAATTTTTATGGTCAAATAGAGACCTAACCTGAATTAATCCACAAAGAGTACTAGTAGACTGAATCATATTTATAAATGTTTAGAATACATTGTACGTTTTCACTGCCACCTAGATCTAGACTAAGGGAAGAAAACAAAAAGAATATATCAAGAATTTCGGTAAGTTCAATGTTTCTGCAATGCACTTCCCTCAGGGGCTGTTTCAAAGGCGACGGATTTTTGTAATTTTTGTTTTCTACCCGTCCTTAGTGTATATGTTTAATATGTGTTAATATTAAGCCAAATTACTAAATAAGAAGCTTGATATATATGTTTAATGCACAAAAAAATTGTGCAGCTATTTGTATTGTACGTCGTAAACACAAAGCATTTAAGAAATGTAAGTCAAAACTCCAACCCTCTTAGAATAGAACTAGTTTAAGTGAATCAGTAAAATACTGTCAAATAAGAATTACATATTAACGTGGTTAAAATAAATTGAGAATTATTTTGCCAAAAACAGAAATTATCAGATAGTGATCTAATTTTTCATATGATTTCTAATGGCAAGTAAATTCGTTGGGACCAAATATTAAAGGAAAACAGAAAGACCATGTTTTAATAAAATAACATAAAAGTTGCAATTAACGTTTCAATATTGTATAAAATTTTGAATTTCAACCATATCATATTTCGACGTTATTTTTGCTGAAGAGGCTACACGCTCTTTAATTTGGTGCCAAATCTACTATAAATTTTAATCCTGGTTTCTTAAATTTCCAGTGGAAGGCAAAATATATTTTAAAAAATTGTCATAGACGGATCACACTAGGAAGCACTAATAGACGCGTGTTTCGTTGACCATATCAACACCATTGGGAGACGAATAAGATTTCTTTTCAGTTTTAATAGTCTCCTGATGATGCTAACGTGGTCACCGAAACGCTCTTTGAGTAGTGTTAAAATATGTTCTTTAAAAGTGGTTTCTGCACACCAAAGATATTGATTTATGACAAACAGACCTCATGCGAAAACTAGGCTCGGATGAAACAGTTCCCGAAAAGTACTTATTTTGCCTTCAATTTATTGAATACGTTAGTTTATTTTGGATAGTTATCTTAGAAGGTTCTTATTTTGCAGTATTTTAAAAACTTTTTTTAATTGGTATTTATAAATTATATATAATTCTTTAAATTGGATTATTACTTAATAAATTACACATTCCCATCAACATAAATAAATATATTGTATAGAATCTACAATACCGGTTATTTTTTTAACTATGAAAGATCTAATGAGTTTCCTCTAGCTAGCAATTATTAATTTTTGACATTTTATATGAATGTTATTTCCTGCTCAAAACCTAGGGCTAAGTTATCAATAAAAAATTGTTAGACTATTTTTTTTACTGTTTTTCGCAAATATGTATTGAGAAGAATATGTTTTCTGGTTTTAATATGTTTAAATTATATAATGACGACTAGTACTAAAATCTTGCGTTCAATGCTCTTCTAAGTAGTCAGTCGGCACTACTGTAAGGTGAGATGTTTTACAATTTAAGCATATGAAATGACAAAGAGTCTCACACAATCTCTGATACGACTGTCTTCCTAAGAAATAGGAACATTCTAAATAAATTACTTCTCACAGATTGCTATACGTTGGTGATAATTTAATAATTTGTTTAGTTAGAATGCTTAAAACAAGTACTTCCATGCTATTCGTAGCACTGGCAGTTTAATATAAATTTTTTTGAAAATATTCTGGGGTAGAAATCATTGTATGCTCTTTTATACTGTGCATAACCGAAATAAGGTTCACGGTTATTTTTCCAATCAATTAACTTGTAACAGAACTATGTATAATAATTTTTTACGCTAATCTATCCTTCCAGTTTTAAGGCAAGCCAGTGAATAGCATCACAATAGTTATTATAAAGCGTAATTAAGGGTCTACATTTTATACATTAGAAATGTATATGGAGTTTGCCCTTAATACTTTTTAAAATTTACTTCTAAAAACTCTCTTTTTTATGTCTATGAAATAATTTGTTACACATTTTCGGCATGACGTGTGGAAAATTTATTAATTTACCAAAATAATTCCTCAAAATAAAAAAGAAATGCAAAAAAAATTTACCGTATCATACAAATCATTTGGATCACTATAATTACAGGTATGTGTATGGTGCTTTATTGACGCTTGGCAAGAACTTTTAATTTTAGCTTGTAAATGAAATTTAACAAACCGGAGAGATTTTAATATACCCCAGAGTGACGTTAACAATAATCTGCCTGTAAATTATACATACAACATTAAATAAGTTTTTCAAATTGTGTTTTATCTATCATTAAAAACTTTGTAAATAACAATTAGGCTAATATAAGTGTAATTAAATTTTAAGATAGTGTAAGTATAAATTCAAAGTAGCTGGTGTTATTATATTAATACTATATTTGTATTTATATTAATCCATTATTATTACTTCGTTGCCAATGCGAATAGTTAACTCGCATGAACAGATTTTTTATATATCTTTTTTATATTGTATTTTGTATATAGAAATTTAAGCACTTTATAGTTAAACATCAGTTGAAGGTATTCGGACGGCATGAAATTTTTATTTCGTTGCTGATCAATGTTTTTTCAAGGCTTAAATGAATAAGAAATGATTTATTCCGAAAAACGCGGGTATTTTAAATTTGTACAAAAAAAGCTTGGTACGGTTAGATAAACATTGTTTTTGAATAAATTAATTTTTGTTGAGAATTTTAGGCAGAACTTGAATTCTTCTTCGTCTTCTAATTTCTCCTCTTCCTTGTTCTTCTTCTTCTTTTCCCTTCTCTTCTTTTTCTTCTTCTCTTCCTGAACCTACTTTCTTCTCCTTATTTCATAGGTTCTGCAAATCATTACTCGTCCATGATCCTCTTGAAGTTTGCTGTGAATTTGCATAATATTTCACATATCAAGTGAGAAAAATTCTTCTATAATTTTCTTAGTTTAATTCTTCATCTTTCTTTACATCAAGCACATCAATGCTATTTCTTAATTCATTGGCTGTTATTCATACATACAGTGTGGCATACTTAAGATGAAGATGCCCCTATATTTAATTTATTTTTAGAAGTAGAGATTTGAATTTTAGAACTTTAGGACAATAAAAATTATAGTTAAAAAAACTAAAAAAACACGTTTTAATAGCAAACCGAACTAAAAAGTAAAAAATAATGTTTAAATATTAAGATTTTGTTCAACAGTGATAGAAAGTCCACTAACTCAGTATAATTAAATGATTTTTACTGAGTTTAAAATAAGAATGAAGTGACTGACAAAAAAATCATTTTATTGTAAAAAGCGTGGGGTGCTTATTAAAAATCATTTAATTATATTGAGTTAGTGGACATTCTATCACTGTTGAACAAAATCTTAATATTTAAGCATTATTTTTAACTTTTTAGTTCGGTTTGCCATTAAAGCGTGTTTTTTTATTTTTTTTAAATATAATTTTTTTTCGCCAGTCTCCTCTTTTTAATTGTTTGTAACGTATTTGCCGTTGTATAAGCCCTTGTTAAAATATATATTAATAACAGCGGCGCCTCCGGCAAAATTTCGACAATAGATTAGTCATTTTTTTTTAATTTTAATTTTATCCTGATGATCCTGGTGAGGATATTGGGACAAAGTTGTCAAATTATTGTATGTATTGTCATCGGTCATTGATAAGTGTGCAATGTTTCAGTTTAATCTGAAGTTTTGAAGTAGGTGAAAATCACGTTCAAAGATTCCGTTACAAATAAGCTAATAAAAATTTTAAAATTCGAATTTTGTCTTAAAATAAGATTCTGAACAACTTTTTCTAGTAAGTTTTTTCGACATATGCACCACACCGCGACGCAAAATATTGTATGCAAATGTATCTTATTCACGAGGTAGCAGTAGGCTGGGAGTATATCCTGAAGTTCTACCTCTGTACCAAAATTAAATTCTCCACCTCTAAAAATAAATTAACCACAGAGTTGTCTTCATCTTAAATGAATTACACTGTATAGTAGTAGCTTATTTTGTATGATTCTATGGATTCTACACTATATTTTTGAAAGGCAAATAATCCCAATAATGACTTGGAGTGTTCTACACGTATGGTGTAACAACGTTTAATATTATTTGTACTATAGCGTGTATGAACATGCAAATGTAATGAAAGGAAACAAATCCGTAGTTTTATGCCTGCCGACCGTATAACTGTAGAAAATTTAATTTTACCTTGTATATACTCGCACGTTTGACAACTAATAATAATAATGGTATATTTAGTGACAATGAAAGTTGTAAATTACTTCATAAGAAAACTTCAGAGAAAACGCTTTTACGCAAATCCATTTTATAAATTCGTAACGTATCAACACTCAACGTCAAAGGTAATTTTAAAACTTTTTATAATCTATTATTACAAAGTTTCAGCAGAAAAATGGCGCATTCTGTGGCAAACAAAACATAAAGGGACTTTTTTGTCAGAGTTACATCAGTGGTGTTGTAAGAGTTTTATTAAATTGACTATGGGGCTTGGTTATTAGAAAGACTTTGACGATTATTGATTGGTTGATGACAAAATTTAAGCTTATTTAATGAGAACTTGCTTTTAGCGTGGAACCCTTCAAAACTAATTTAAACTAAATTAGAGTAACGTCAATCATTATGTTGGTACACTTAAGAATGTACATGATATTGGAGTAAGGTTGATTTTACCTTAATATTTTCCATAATCAGTAATTATTGAAGCTCGCTTTTATCTTTTTACTTCATAAAAGTTTAATATAATTTAGAAATCTATTATACAAGCAAAAACCATAGAAAATATGGTTTATAAAATTTATTAAATTCAAGAAAAATGTCAAGTTAAAGTAGGTCCTCAATATTAATAATAAACCACACCTGACTTCTTGGAGTAGATGTCTGCCTTTCATATACGTAAACGCCATTGTAAAGAAGAAAAATGCATAATAAATTTTAACAACTGCTTGAAATATTTGCTTCCGCTCTGCAAACGCACTTTTGATGATTTATTTTAAAAGCCAACAAGACTCATCAGCTTTCAACAAATGATGAGGTATATGCAAATGCAGCTCATTTTCTCATCAAACAGTTAAATATGATGAATACAGATAGAAATAATAAAAACGTATTAATACATTTAAAAAACGCTTATCAAATTATTGCAAAACAACAATTTAGTACCAGATCTAGTTCCAGGATATATCTTTTTTGAAAGGGAATTCCGGATTTAATCTTAAACAAAGTTTGAAGTTAATTAAAAGGAAATCACATTGCCAGTTGTAGTTTTAAGATGAATCGAACACTACTCTTTAAAAGTATCCTGGATTTCAATTAAGCAATTTTTACCACTCAAAGGAACATATTTTTAGCAAACATTGTAGATATTGATCAGATGAAAATCCTCATTAGGAATAAATTGGAGACCAAGTTAACATTTAGTGGGGTATTTAAAAATAACGTATACAAATTAATCGTCAGTCCTGTATTTCTTCCCACCCTGTAACTGGTTACCTGTTGGGTGGTTGTATCTAATAAATAAATAAATAAATAAATAAATAAATAAATAAATAAATAAATAAAATACATTTTTAATTTATTTTGTTATTGATCTACTACTCAATATAAGACAAAATTACCTTCTTAAGTTAAATGGCGCTCCTGCTCATTAGGCATACAGTTTTGTAATAAATAAATTGTTGAGCACAATGTGAAACAAACAGTGTTAAATTTAATCTTATATTACAGCAATAAAATTCATGACCCCGAGGCCGTGAAACATAAAAATACATCAATGTCAAAACAAGACTTCTTAAAAATATACGGTATTTGAATACGCAATCAAAGTTATAGAAAAATAACTAAACTAATACATGGAATTTTTAGAGTAACAAAAAGTAATTTACAAACATGAACAATATCCGGATTATAACTGGTGTCAAAACCCATTTAGATACTCAGATGTTAACACACAATTATAAATTTTAAAGTCAAAATCTCGAAAAGAAAGTTGGGCGCCACGCATTTTATTTTTTGGTAAAAAGCCGAAAACTATTGGGTGAACTTAACAAGAACGTACTTACAGTTCATGATGCACTTTGTCACTTGAAGCAATAATTGACACTGACGGAAATTTTCCAAATATCTACTTGGAGGGCGTAGTATTCGAAAATGTGCAATTTAATCCCTAATTCACGAAGGGTTGCACGCACTAGACAAATGTCTATGCACCAAAAAGTTTAATTTCACTATAAAAGTTTCTAAAGTTTACACTTTGATAAAACAGTACAGAATACGGACCAGTTCCGTAAATATAACAGAACTTAACATCGGCAGATTATAATATCGCGTACTTGTCGTTTATATTGTAAATAAATAGCGTCTTTCACTAACCAAATAAAATTTTTCTCTAAAATGGAACTCATGAAGGTAATATTGCCAGACTTTAACATCAAGATGAATCAACAACTATTTAACACAACTTTACATATTAATTCGCGGTAATACACCACTTGCAGTCTTATTATATCTGAAGGGAAGCCCTCAGATTCAGAGTTCCCGTTCGGCCTCACATATTGCCTTCCATCTTGCCGGCTTCTTTCTCGTGAACCTCCGCGCATTCTCTCTCATTAAAACGAAGTTAAATACCTAAACCAATCAGGGAATCGGATCCAAAAATGCACCAGCCATAGCCTTAGAGTTGAATATGAATATGCCGCGCGGTTATAGGCTTTGTTTTTACCGATTTATATGACAATTTACTAAATTTACACACGATAAAAAAATAGACCATTGCACCCAGTGCAGATTTTCTCAGAAAATTGATAGGTAAAAATGTAAAAATAGAATAACCTTCTGGACCACCAGATCTTACACCAATAGATATTGACTTTTCGTGTGTAGGAGTTATAACAAAGAATTTTCTTAGCTTTCACATTTATTTGCAAAAAAATTCTGTTGTAGAGTTTTGTGAAGGAAATTTAAGTTATCAGATGTTAAAATTGAAACCGGTATATGTAAAAATTTTGCATAAAGAGGATTTTGAAAATAGTACCACACTTTTCTGAGTTCAAAACACCCCCATACTTACCCTTGAATCCTCACTGTTTTCAAGATACATGTTGTTTTATGAATTTTGACTGAAATTAAAATTCATCATATTTTTGGAATGGATGGACGTATTTGGATAAAAGTTGGTACCCATATAGTGTACTCCAAGTCCAATCAACAGCATAGCTTAGTTTGAAAAATTTCCAGGACAGGACTCAATTTTTATTATTTTGCATTTTGGGCCAATGACACCACCTTGTATATCAGTTTTTCATTTGATGGCACGTTTATTGTTACTTCCTAGCAAATTTTCGAAAATAATGGTGAATGCTATTTAAATTCTACAAAATGCGCAAATAACTAGTTAACGTCGCTATTTTATTCATTTTACTTAAACGCTTGTTTAATAATTATTATTTAATGTATTATTGTTACTTAAATTTATATAGTTTAATACATAGCAATGTAAGTTACTGTTAGAAATTAAGCTTAAAGTATTCGAAGAAGTCGTTTGAATCATTAAAGTAAGGTTTTATATTAACAAATCTAATAATTTCAAGATGCCATTTCAATATAAAAATGAGAATATGCAGATATGATTTGTGTATGGTTTTTGCGATGGAAATGGAAGAGCTGCAAAGAGAGAATATAGAAGACGTTTTCGAAATCGTCGTACACCAAATCATACAACATTTTCAGAGGTGTATCAATTTAGTAAGGAACAGGGGCAATTTCTCTCACAGGCAAAACATGAACATGTTCACAGAGATTTTCATCAGTGAGAGGAAGTATTTAGGTGGGTAGTTGCGCACAAACGAGCAGTGTGTAGAATTTTGTTCCCGGACGAAGCTCACTTCACACGTGGGGGACTAAACAACATCAGAAATCAATATCTTTGGGCAACTGAAAATCCACATGCTACGCTTCAGAAAAATTACCAACACAGATTGAACATAAACGTCTGGTGTGGAATATACAGTAGTCACTTAATAGGGCCACACATTTTTGAAGGGAGACTAACGGGTGAAGTTTATTTAAATTTCATTTACAAAAAACTGATATGCTGGGTGATGTAATTGGCCCTAAATGTAAAATAATAAACATTGAGTCCTGTCCTGGAAATTTTTCAAACTAAACTATGCTATTGATTAGACTAGGAGTACACTATATGTGTACCAACTTTTAGCCAAATACGTCCATCCATTCCAAAAATATGGCGAATTTTAATTTCAGTCAAAATTCATAACACAACATGTATCTTGAAAACAGTGAGGATTCAAGGGTAAGTCTGGGGATACTTTGAACTCAGTAAAGTGTGCTCTATCTCTCATTAATCTATATCACTTTAAATCTGGGACACCCTGCATAAGCATATAAAATAAGATTTGGGGCGACAGTATAAACATTGAAATAGTGTCTTATCGTATGCAAAAAATTATAAAGCTTGGTTTCATCCTTGTCGAGTCAGTTATCATCTGTTGACATTTGGGGAGAAATTATACAAATAATAGTACATTATACCCATTTAAGGACGATCGATCTACTTTTGGAGTTATTTGGATGATGGTTATTTTTCTTTCCAGTAAAACATTTCCTCACGTTTTTAATTTAAATGTAATTATATCACTGAAAGGGCCATGTCCAATAACAGCCAACTTTGAGGGAGCACTATGATATCTTTTCTACACATTCTAAAGCCTGTTAGAAGTTTTAAATCTATTCAGACATACTACACAAAATAAACGTATTTAAGTTACAGAATACAAGGTACATGAGAACAGGCCGTAACAAATCCTCAAAGAGTTCTTGAATGGATAATACTCTCTCGTACGCTGCTTTTCATCAATAATACGCATACATAAAAAAGGTTTCCATGCGACATTCAACGAGTTTATGTTGAACGTGAGTGGGATCCTAATTCAAGATTGTTACAAATCTCATGTGAGAACTGATGACCGACGACGACCTTTTTTTCATCTATTTGTTATTTATGAAATCTAATTTCCAGTTGGCAGAAGGGTCAGTACACACAATGCGATCGCGTGGGCTCTAAAGCCGGAAGTGGGAAAATATCCGAAGATCAATATATGGTAAAATTTGTAATGTAATAACTGAAAGGTCGGATCAACTTTTGAAGACCTATGTCATCAAATAAGATAGCTAATAAAGTCTCGGAAGGTAATGCAATTGTGTTACGGGCTATGTTATTTGATATACTAATAAAATAAACTGTAAGGGTCTTTTGTTGGTATTTTAAAAATGCATTTTACTGCGTACATATTTCGAATTAGATCATCTTCGACCTCATCCATCGAGATCTTTGAATTACTAATTAAAAGCGATATTCATCCGGTTTCAGATAGAATTAATCTGTTTTTGAATACCGAGTAATTCCACGAATGGACTTGTCACAATGAATTGAATTAGAAAATGTGGAAGGTATGAAATGTAAGGTATTAGCAGTTGACTTATTTTCGATCTCCGTGGACGGATATCATTATTTTTTAACTAGAAGTTATGAAATACTAATTTACATGCTTATATTGGTGCCTTTATACTCTCGACTTACTCCCAATGATTGATATGTTCCATCGTTTGGGTACATGACCATGTATTGACAGCGAGAGCTTCGGTTTTGTATAAATAATTACCAATCAGTATTAATAATACTAATAATAATAAATGATTTATTTGTAGTTTATAACAACATAGACATAATATCTTAAACAACCACAAGAATGAGAGATATGAGTTATAAACTACAAAAGACAGCTGATAGACAGTAAACTCATGCAAAGTGCCATCATTTGAAATAGACACACATATAGGATAAGTAATAAATTTTCAAAGAAAAAAAATTTGAGTATTACAAAGTAAATAAATATGTAGAAATATGTGTAACACGCTAACAATGAACATGGAATCGCAAAAAAAAGTAAAGTATTCAAGTAAATCTTTCACACAACAATTTCTTGTAAGATCTTTTAAATTGATATAAAGATAACGATTATATATTAGAGAGTATATTGTTATAAAGTGAGTAAATGGAGTAAGATTAGAACCTTCTAATTATAGCAGTTTGATGAGTTGGAGATGAGATCAGTCCCCGAAAACGAACATTAACATTATTAATGTCGTTTCTATGAGTAACTTTATGAAAGAGATATGGAGGAGGTTTGTACCAGATGGTTTTATGGTAGAGAGTGGCCGCATGAAATTTTCGTCGAGATTTTATATCTAACCAATTGGGTGTCTTTTAATTTATATAAATCAAATTTACGAATGTCATATATAAATTTTTTAATACGTTGAATTCTATTTGAGTCTTCCCTGTCAATGCAAGGACCATAAGCAACATCGCAAAGGTTAAAATGACTTAATGTGTAATGTGAATAATGTGGCGATTCGGGGATAACATTTTAAGGTTACTAAACTGCTGGCCACTCGAACTTACACATAGAGAATTTTAGGCAAAATTTAAAGTTCAATATTTTTAACAGGAATGCAAATTTTTGAACGCGGCTTGCAAATTTTAAGAGCTAGTTTTTTTCGGATTAAGCTGCATGACGTATATTTATCGTAGGACCATAAGTTTATTATATACGGGGTGATCAATGAAGTCATGCAAAAAATCAAAAAGTTTGTATGAGTGAAATTTCCGCAAAAAATTTTTTTGGTCGTTGCAATATGGTTCGTTACTAAGGTAATATCAATATCTCTAGACGGTTTTGTCAGTTTTTGGATTAAGGCCCTTAGGCCTTGTACACACTACTCAACATAAAATTTGGATACCGAAATTTTTAAAATGCTATAACTTGACATTGGATTGACGGTTCTTGATGATTTTTGCGGATTTGGAAACCTTATTTCACGTAGATTTTCTATGGTCTAAGCATTTTATTTGAGGGTTGAAATTTACACATTATACCGGGTCGATAATAAACAAAAACGTAGCGACAAGAACAAGTTTATTACATTATATTCTACAATGTACAAGATTGCTTAACAACGGCCAAAAGTCAATTCTTAAAAAATTTATAATTCTAATTCTGGTAATTTTTATTAATTAAAAAAAAATTAACTAAAAAACTAAAAACGAATTTAATTTAAACTTAAATTAAAATTACCTAATTAAAATTAGGTACATTAATTAAAAAAAAGAGAAGCTAATATTTTGTTGGTCCTCCTGCTCGTAATATTATTTCCCGACATCGATTTGGTAGAGTATCCACAAGATTATTTATAAAATCTTGTGGAATATTCTCCCATTCTTCACGAATGGCCTCACTGAGCGTTTCTAAGGTTTTAGGGGGTACATCAAGAGATCTTACTTTAAGTTTTAAATAAGACCAAACGTGTTCGATGACATTAACATCCGGAGACTTTGCAGGCCAGTCCATCCTACTGATGTTTTGTGCCTGCAAAAACTCTGTGATCCTTCGCGCTCTGTGAGGTCGAGCGTTGTCATCTACCAATAGAAGTTCTGGGCCGTAATGTCGAGCAAAAGGAACAACAATAGGTTCCAAAATTTCCTCCTGATAAACAGTAGCATTAATGGTTTGGTTGGTAATGAATAGCTCGGTTTTACCATTTCTTATGATACCTCCACACTGTAACACCTCCGCTACCAAATGCTTCTTGAGGGTCCATATTTTCCTCCAAATATCGCTGATTTGGCCTTCTCCAAACTAAAATTCGGCCATCGGAGTGAAACAAATTAAATCTTGTTTCGTCAGTAAATAAACAATGGCTCCACTCTGCATTACCCCAATTCGCATGCCGATTTGCCCATGCCCGCCTATTCGCTCTATGGTGTTGTAATAACCGCACACATTTTGCTCTGCGACGGGCTCTATAATTTAAAATGTTTGGCATTATGTTGTTTTTTAAAAAAAAAATCTCACCTCAAGTTGTTTTTATTTAATGTTCTTCTCACTGTTCTGTCCGAAACTCTCACCCCAGTTTGTTGTCTTAAAGAGTCATTTAGTTTTCTAGAGTTCTTTGTTCTATTCCGCATAGTTTCTCTCATTAAAATTCTTTCGGTTCTTTCGTTTATTTTTTTTGTATGCCCACCCCCATGCCCATAAATATGATCACCAGTAGTTTCGACGCGGCGGATCAAATTATAAATTGTCTTTCGGCTGACATTGTAAATGTGCGCAATTTGCTGTTTTGACATTCCTTCGTTGAGAAGTCGAAAGCAATTTTCCCTTTCTGCCGTGGTTAAACGCCTCATATTAATTAAACTTTACAAAATTATAACATTGAAATGTGTCAGATTATTTCTAAAATAATGTAAACAGTTTTTAATTGCATAGCAACAAATTTGTTTTTCCAATGCCTACTTTGAAATTGACGCGTCGCGTAGAAATTACACCCGATCATAATTATGGGCTTGGGGGTGGACAAAGAACTCTGTAAAACTGAATGACTCTTTAAGACAACAAACTGGGGTGTGAGTTTCGGACAGAACAGTGAGAGGAACATTAAATAAAAACAACTTGAGGTGAGAATTTATTTTTACAAAAACTTAAATAATGCCAAACCTTAGAGCGCGTCGTACACTACGTTTTTGTTTATTATCGACCCGGCATAATGTGTAAATTTCAACCCTCAAATAAAATGCTTAGACCATAGAAAATCTACGTGAAATAAGGATTCCAAATCCGCAAAAATCATCAAGAACCGATAATCCAATGTCAAGTTATAGCATTTTAAAAATTTCGGTATCCAAATTTTATGTTGAGTAGTGTGTACAAGGCCTAAGGGCCTTAATCCAAAAACTGACAAAACCGTCTAGAGATATTGATGTTACCTTAGTAACGAACCATATTGCAACGACCAAAAAAATTTTTTGCGAAAATTTCACTCATACAAACTTTTTGATTTTTTCCATGACTTCATTGATCACCCCGTATATAATAAACTTATGTTCCTACGATAAATTTATGTCATGCAGCTTAATCCGAAAAAAAGTAGCTCTTAAAATTTGCAAGCCGCGTTCAAAAATTCCATTCCATTCCATTCCTGTTGAAAATATTGAACTTTAAATTTTGCCTAAAATTCTCTATGTGTAAGTTCGAGTGGCCAGCAGTTTATATGCCCTCCTTAAACATTTAAGTACATGATTTTTAGTACAAATAAGTGTCAAGCTCTAGACCTAAATTTCTAACTACTTTCGTACAAGGCAACACATTATCATTAATAGCAATTTTTACAGATCTTGAATAGAGTGACGAAATTTACCAAAGATTAGTATAGTGGATTTAAGCGGGTTGATGTTAAGTTGATGAGCACTAGATACGGCAACAAGACGCTTGAGTTCCTGATTGAACATGACATTGGCAAAGAGAGAGTCATGATAGTCAAAGGAATATTTGAGCCTCATCGGCATATAAATAAGTCTTACCATGACTTATACATTTGATAAAATCACATATATACAGATGTGACGGGACCTAATACCGAACCCTGAGGTACCCCGCACCTAGTTGGTTTTAAGGCAGAAACACCATTACTAGTCACCACATACTGTTTACAATTAAGAAGATAACTATCAAAAAGTTTTAAACAAGATTTAGAGCATTCTATGAAATGCAAGATTGATAGTAATATCTCATGATATCGAAAGCTTTCGAGTAATCTAGTAATATTAATGTCGCGGTCTTGTTATTATCAATATCTCTGAATAAATCATCTGTAACCTCTAATAAAATTATGGTGCAGCTATGTCCTGGCCTTGCCAGAAGAACATCGTACTCATTAATATGCGAGCAAATTTTAAATTTCATAACTTTCTCTAATACTTTCAACAGAATTGGCAAAATTGAAATGGAATGGAGCTGGCTTAAGCTAGATATAGATTTCTTTTAGGTATAGGCAAAATATTGGAAAGTTTCCATGAATCAGGGAAAACATCTTCAATAAGAAAACTATTAATAATATGTAAAATAAAAAGGACAACAGAGAAGTAACATGTGAATATGAATTTTATCGACTCCAGTAGCAGTAGGTTTTGTTTCTAACAAATATTTATATCAACGGTAGTGAAAGAATGAAGAGAGTTAAAATTTTCTTTAAGATTATTGTTAAAAAAGCTAATTAAATTTGCATTAGGTGCAGAATAAAATGATTATTTATTAAATCGGGGTTATTGAGATTGTCAGGTATGGCAACAGAGGCTGGTTTACTATAAATGTGAAGTTCATTTAATTTTCGCCAACTAACTTTACCATTACTACCATAATGTTGGAGACAGTACTCTAAACATCCTTTTTTCTCACTTCTGACTGCATTAGTAGTGATATTTTTAAAATTTTTGTAATAATCCCAGTGGCCACACCACTGGGATTGTTTCTAGTTTTATTTGGTTAATGCTTTATCGCGAAGCTTCATCATCAACCTGATTCAGTCTACAATAAGAGAAGTATTTTCACTCAATAATTTCAGTTGTTTGCAAAATCAGTAAATTTAAATTAAAAATTAGTGCCAATCTTCATAATTTGTAGTTTTAAATGAACTAATTTTGCAAATGACTGAAATTATTGAGTGGGGATTCATATCACTACACCTGTCGTAGTTCCACTTAGCTAAGCTTTTTTTCATATATGTATTAAATAAAATTATGGCCAAAAATAAGAAATATTTCCTTATCGGACCTCTCTTGGATATTCCCACCTTAATTCTTTATGAAGTGTTAACATATTCAGAATTATTAATTATTCAATTAAACACACAAATTTGAGTAATTTCTTATTAGTTTATGTTTGTTAATAATGATTTTTTATACTCAATACTTATATACGCTATGTTCAAAAGGAAAAAAAACTGATATAAACATAAAGTAACTATGTTATTCCTTATTAATGTGGAAGTTTTCTTGAATAGTTTCTAAATAATATATTTCTTTAGTATCGATAAAATCTTCACAGGCTGCTACCATTTAAAGATGGTTTCCACGCTAAAAATGTATTCATCGCTGTTTTTAGTAATAAAGCCTCCGAAAACAAACAAAACAGTGCAAGGGAGTCGTCGACCAAACAATTAGATCGGAACAAAACAACTCATTTTAAATTGTAATTAGTTTAATAAAGTTAA